>JAUPFT010000014.1:14178451-15678451 GCA_036936625.1 Parnassius smintheus behrii
ATTAAAACTAAACCCAAGCACAGCACTGCAAGACTTCAAAACACAGTTAGTTCATTCTGCGTAGATCGGACCAAAGACAATAATTAAAAAGCTGAAGGTACTCCGGGTTAACATTGACATCGGGACGTCAGTCACCTCAGTCCGCAGTGACCATGGGTGCTGGAAAGCACCCGAAACGTCGGGTATTAAAAATAAAATAAATAAAACGCGATAAAATCCGTAAAAGTAAATTTAATAAATTTCTATTTGTTTTCCAATTTTAGATCTCAACTCAATACAGAGTTCTTTTTCGTAAAAATTTAAGGACCAGTTTTCGTATAAGGGATTCTAACAATGTTTTTGAACTGTATTTCGATTTCTCAAATTTACGCGAACACTACACATTGAATAAAACTATTATTTACGGATTTTATTTTATCTTATTATTTTATTAATAGGTCAAACAAAGACATCTATAAAAACCCGCGTGAAGGAATATATAGCTGATGTGAAGCACCGACGCCCCGGGAAGTCTGCAGTCTGCGAACATATTCAAGATCGTCCCCACCATTACATTAGATTTGATAAACCACAAATTCTCGCAAAAGAACACCGATTCCTACCAAGGATGATACGTGAGGCTATTGAAATTAAAAAACATCCAAATTTCGATAGAGAAGATGGTTGGGTGCTACCATCTGCTTGGGATCCTATAATTAACAAAATTAAACCCAAACCCAAGCATACCACTGCAAGACTTCATCATACTATAAGCTCGTTTTGCGTAAATCGGACCAAAAATTAATATTAAAAAAAACTGAAGGTAGCTGTACTAACTATGACATTGGGACGTCAAACATCTCAGTCCCCCCGTGACCATGGATGCTGTAAAGCACCCGAAACGTCGGGATAATAATAAAAATAAATTAAAGTAATTAAACGCGATAAAATCCGTAAATAATAGTTTTATTCAATGTCTCTATTTCATTGCTGAGGCTTTTGCGTTTTAAACACATAATTTCACAAAAATCAACTAAATGAAATGATTACGACAAATAGAAAACATGTAGATTTTAACTTTTTGACCCTTCATGTTAAGGCGCTGAAAAGACTCAAATAGGCTTTGTGAAACAATTTTTAACCGAACCCTTTATGTCAGCGGCAGTTTACGGCAGCAGAAATAATTTGTTAATCTTGAACATATATCTGCGAAAATTGTTGTATCCAAAACACGTTTTTAAAAAATTAACTAACCTCTTAAAATGATCATCCAGCAAAAATATATGTATAACTTTTATAAAATCATTGTAATACGTTATCATCTTTGAATGGAAAAGATTTCTTTTTCGTTTACTACTTACCGTCACAGCTCATTAAAGTCCACTACTGTACATAGGCCACTCCCATAGATTTCCTCATATTTGCCATAGTTACCACGCTTAACAAGCGGGTTGGCAAACGCAGTTTTTTTATTTAAAGTCGTTAGTAGGAAGACGTTGCTGGCCATCTAGTGATTTGTTTCCTTCTGTCGCCTCTTACGACACCCATGGGATGCTATGGGATATTATATATTCTTACACCGTCACTACACGGTAAACATTACTCAATTTATTATACAGTAATTATTTCTTTTTCTTCTGAATGCAATCTGGTAGTGTATAAAAAACTTACTATGTGTTGTTGTCTTAATGATAATTCATTGTGTTTCGTTAATATTTAGAAAGGTTACTAATAGGCGTGCTGAAATCTTTTTGTGGCATCCTTTTGTTTAATTTAATGTGCGGAACACCTTTTTTGAAATAAAAGTACTGTTTATTATATTTATCATGTTTAATTAATGTGTGCACAATTAACAAGTATTAGCTAAAATTAGTTTTTATTTTTATATCTTACATTAACAATAAAATTCGTTATATCAAGTTATTTCTTACAACGTACCATAGCAGCTAGTTCATGGTTTTAGGTAAAAAATACTGAATTAAAGTAGTTCCATAACAGAGAACTAAATACCTGTTAGACTTTTATTTTATTTTATGTTTTAATTTAAAGGAAAACTTTTAGAATTTATCTTTACAAAAGTGGGTACAATCTAAGTATCATTTTATAAAGAATATATATTTAGTAAGTAATTATATATTTACAATAAATTTATTATACTAAGCAAAAATAATTCAGTTTTGAGTATTATTCTTAACAACGTTACTTATAGCATTATTAAAGGAGGAAAACACAGTTATAAATCTGAACAGACTTTGTATTTTTAATACATACCATATGTACTACACTTTGGTACCATAAAACAACAGGCTGAAATTTTAATTCATTTCTAAAAATCTAATTGGATTACCATCAATTTTTCTCAAAGCGAACTTTTGTAATTTCTTTTAATTGAAATAAATATAATAAAACATACGTTTGTAAACGGGTTTCATATTGCATAATATACTATGTAGAAAACTAAATAAATCTATAAAAAATAAAATATCTGATAAATAAAATACACAATAGTTATTATTTTGGAGGCAATCAATGTAATTATTTTACTTGAGATATAAATGATATATATATTAAGAAATATTTACAATTTTAAGAAACATGTAACATAATATAATTATTAATACAATACTGAAGAATCCTACTGTATTCATGTTACACATACTTATAGCTACACACAATCTGGAAGCACACAGAATAGATACATTTTACAATCGCATATATACATAACTAGTTCAATTCATTAAAAAAGAAAACAAATATTTCTTTTTTCGGCCAATTCTAAAATAAAATAAAAAATAACTGCCTGGAGATTAAGCGTACAAGCGGTGCCGTCGAAAGAGGTTGGTCATCCTGAATAAATTGAAATATAGATTTTAAATTTGTAAGGTATTAGTTGAATGGTAAACCATCGGTTTGGTGGTTTGTAACTAGGCCAATTTTATAAAATAAATTAACTTCTTATTTCATTTTTCACTCTTATTCTATAAAAAGGTTTTTGGAAAGTAACAAGATAGGCAACTTAGAATTCCGATCGATATTGATACCGATATTGGGAACGTTATTTTATTCTTATTAAAAACATATTGCAGCAATTATTTATAAAAAATGATTGAACCCAACCGTGCTATATTGCCAATAGAGAAAGCACACAAAATATAAAACACTCCAAAGTTGTTACTTATTAATAACATGTACAATTATATTGTTAAAATAAAACCTGATAAAAAAATTGAAAAACGCCAGTTTTATCAAGACTGCCATTTTCACTACTGTTTTTAATTATTGTCATGATAAGACAATTTATTATGATAAACAATTTTAATCTTCTATCATTTATCAATTTTCGTTTCTAATTTGTATTATTATGGTCCTTTGTTTTGCTACGTGTACGTTGTTGCAGATATGTCATGTTTTGTTATTTGTATACACATATTTTACAATAAGTTTCACGACCCAGGTATTTATGTTGTAGGCGAACAAGATCCTTCAAAACACTTTAGACCTGGTTCGCACGTCCCTCTAAATCCACCACAATCTTCACCAAGTGTTCTTGCACAAACTTTGCAGCACCTGATGACATAAAGGAGCATGAATAAATTAAATTAATTTATTTATATAGCTGACCACATCCACCTAAATTTTTATTGTAATTATACATTTTTTTGCAAAAAATTACAGTTTGAAAAGACAAACAACAGTAGCATATTATAATTTTAAACAAAAGCTTGCAAAATATTATTTCAAACTGTTCTTATTTCTTCTTTAAAAAAAATAATAGCAATGCTAATAAGACAAAATTGAGGATCTTTTACATTTTTAATATTTCAATTTTTAAGCTATAAAACAGAGTGAAAAGCTTTATTATAACATTTTGTTTTAAATGTAATAATATAAGATCATTAAATATTTTAATGTGTGTATATATTTTTACGCATACACTTAGACAATTTTTGTTATAATTAAGGAGACTAGAAATAATATCTAAGATAAGTTTGTCTGAGTTACGTCAGTTTCAGGGTCACTATCACTTGCATAAAATGTTAATTTCATTAATATAGGGGAGAGAAGTAATATACCAAAGTCCTTTTCATAGCCATTTATAGGATTGCTCTGGGGTATCCTACATATAGCACGTTTACATTTTTTAGGCAACAAATGTTCTATTCTTGTCAGTGCCTTAACCTAACATTATAAGTCCTTAGTGTAAAATAGACTCTACGTATGTTCGAATTGTTATTTAAGTAACTGTAATATTTTTGAAGTGTTTAAGGATATATGAATTTAAAATATTATCAGCTACTAAATACATTTGTGGATTGTAGTTTCAATAATGTCAGTAATACATAAAATAAGTCCTTATATACTTCACAGAACGCCGTATCTATTTTATCAATGATATTTCTATATTATCATCAATATATATATATATATATGAGACGAGACCGAGAGGGCATACCAGGGAATTGTTAACATCCTAATGTGTGTTGGTAATGTGTGAAAGAGTATGAATGTGTAAACCCGAGACTGCTAAGGCTACGAATGTAAGTGGGCCAAAAAATTTGTTTGTTCTCGGAGTCTACGCCCCAGACATGTCTAAGCCCACTTATATCCAGGAGCAGTTTTGGGAGATGGTAAGGATGATGTTAATGAAATGTAAGGAAAATGAAAATATTGTTATGTTAGGAGAATTTAATGGAACGGTTGGGGTGAGGAGGCTTCGCTATGAAAAGATATCGGGAACGTTTTGTGATGAAAGTATAAATGAGAATGGTGAAAACCTCCTCACCGTTTCGTGTGTAAAAGAATCTTTTTGTGACGAACACTCTCTTTCATCGTAAGAAGATTCACATGTATACGTGGGAAAGAGGTGATGATAGAAGCATGATATATTTCATAACTGTGTATGAAAGAGTGAGGAGCGCAGTGGTGGGTACTAGGGCTTACCGGGGGTCCAACGTAGGGGCGGACCACTACCTGGTCTTATGCCAATTTTTTCAGACGTTGGTGGCGTCAGACATATGTGTCTACCACTGCGTTACAGCGTATCATTATAGATATGTTAGAATATGAAGATGTGAAAAACAAGTACACATATAGAATGAGAGAAAATATAAGTGATCTGTATGAATTGTGTGTGAATGAGTTAGATTTGGAGAATGTGTGGCATAATGTTAAGAATGGTTTAATGGATGCAGCTACCAAAGTATGTGGTGTTAGTAAAAGAGAGAATAAAAAAGAAAGACAAAAAATGTTCTGATAACTCGTAAGAACTACCATGGGAGATTCAAAATAGCCTAGATTAAATGCGATATGAGACGAGAATGACTGTATTCTGAATGATGAAGTGTTGAGTCTAAAGAGATGAAAGAATATTTCGAAAGCGCATTTATGAGTTAGGAGACGTGTAAACTAAATGAAATAGAAATTTCGAAAGACAATGAAAGAGCTAGGGAGATAAGTATAGATGAAATAATGAAAGCAATTAAAAACATGAATGTATGTAAGGCAGCCGGATATGATAGAGTTTCACTCGAAAGGGCTGGAGAGGAAATGGTGGCAGACCTGCTGTACACCTTGTTTAATATATGTTGGGAACTAAAGCGGGTACCGGGAGACTGGTGCAAAGCCGTAACAGTCCCAATTTATAAGGGAAAAGGATCGCAGCAGGACCGTAAAAACAACAGTGGTATCAGCCCTATTAGCATTGTGGGAAAACTGTATGCTAAGGTACTAATTCAAAAAGTTATGAAAGAAACTAATGGAAAAATTGGGGATGTGCAAGCGGGATTATGAAAGGGAGTGGGGTGTACAGATCAAGTCTCTTCCATGCCCATGATCGCGGAAAAGTTTTTGGCGGGAAACCAAAACATTTTTTGTGCGTTCATGGACTTGGAAAATGCTTATGACAGAGTGGACAGGGATGTGTTATGGCAAACACTAAACTCATTTAGGTTGAGCGCTGGGTTGATGCAGGCATTAAACTTGGCCTTGTTACACTTTCATGTTTTTGGTGGGATTTATATTTTAATATTTAAACAAGAGTCAGTAAATATACCTCAACTTTCATAAAAGAAATGTAAAGTAAAATATATCAATTATATGTTATTTGATTATTATTTGTGCTTTTTCTGTATATCTACTGGCCTATGTTTTACATAACTCTCAAGTAAACCTTCCATTTAATTTATACCATTCTTATCTCAAATTTTCATTCTTGAAACTGGTTTGTCTACCATTAGCCAGGGTTAGTTTTTGTTTTATAATCATTGGACTACAAAATAAGTATTTATTTTCCAATCTAAAATTCTATAGTCTCATGATACTTGGATATATTAGGGTTCTCTATATCTTTGTTATTAAATTTTGATGTTTTGTGCTAACCTGCATGGATCCCAAACAACTATTCCAAGTCCTGGACATCCACTTGGTTCGAGTGCCTCACACTCTCTAGGATTGCATACACAATCCCATCCTCGCACTGCACTTGCAAGTATCACTACGGCGACCATCGCCAGCCATCGTTTGCTTTTGTTCATTCTGCTTTTTACATTAGACTTAATACACAATTATGTACCAAAATATTTTTATTTTTCTTCCCAGAACATTTCTGCACATGCTGATGTTCATTAGTCATTCTATATTTATTTCTGGATCTGAAAGAATAATCAAAATTTTATCGTTATTACATATTTCATCTTATCTAAATATTTTTTGTAACAATTAAGCAATAAGTAATAATTTTCATAAATATAATAAAGAATAATAAAGACGACGCTATTATATTATTATCATATGGAAATGATCATAAATATGACAAGGAAAGAGCAATTCACCTGGTGTTGCAGTTGTTCATGGGCGACGATTATCACTTACCATCAGGTGAGCCCTATGATCGTTTGCCCCCTCTCCTATAAAAAAGATATATAAAATACTACGGCAGTTTAGTTTGCAAACTCAAATTATCATAGAGCAATATGGCGGTTCCGGTCCGTTGGTGGCCCGTGTTGCTCTATGCAAATTATCGTAAGAGACAAAGTGTCGTAAGAGGGAGAGTTAAATTGAAACAGAAGATGTGTATCAGCATGTTCACTCAAAATAATAAAATGAACTGCGGTTGACAACTCGTTTGCCAAGCGTGTCAACTATGACAAAATCCCTCCTATGAGGTAATTTATGGGAAAGGCCTATGTTTAGTAGTGGAATTTTATAGGTTGTAATGTATGGATGAATAGATAATATGTTAGATTCCATTTGACACCATGCCGATAAGAATATTCATATGTATAGCCTCAAAACGTGAAAAGAAAAAGACGTAAAAACTCAAGACGTTTGAGCGAAACATTTAAAATATAATGAGTCAATTTTATTAAAATATATTCCAATACGTGCGTATCTATTCGGAAATATATTTTTTAAGAATCTGTACCTTCTACTCCCAATTCTACGAATTAAGCATTGTGAATCCCTCTACCTCAGTGCCGCCTTACCAGAAATATTGAGATCATATTCCTATGAAGATTCTATGTAATGAGAATGTAAGCAATTTTATACAATTAAAGTTAATATTATTTTGGGATCTGCGTATTTAGCCTGAAGTGTAAGTTAGAACATATAGTTTTTAGCTATGCTGGGCGAGTTAGCATAATTGACATCGCGATGACATGTTAGTTAGCCCTTTTAAAAATTCACCAAGTAAAGCGACAGTAGCCTAATGGCAGGGCGCGGACCGCGAACTCAAAAGGTGTGGGTTCGAATCCGCCATTCGACTACTGGCGTGAACCACTCGTAACACAAGCAATTTAAGCTTACCACGAGTGGTTAAGGAGAATATTAGTAATATTTATAGCATTGTTAATATTCTTTACGAAAAAAAAGCATTTCTTTAAGGGTTTATCTATCCTTTAGGCTGCGTAGGCAGTATGGTAAGTGAAAATTCAATACCCTTGTATTGGTAATGAGTCTCACGATAACAAGTCTGTGGGATTTAGATGCAACATGTTGGAATGACTATTTTGCTATCAATCATTCCTTAGAACCATGTTTGTTAGTAACATAGAGTACTGCGTAACTGAAGATAATCGTATTTTTTATGATCTTATTATCCAGTAACTTGTTTTAAATTTCTGTAATTTTTCGAATATAATAAATGTATGGTACTGAAATGCAAAATATTCAATTTATTTCAATATGTATAAAGTTTTTATTGGTAATTTTTAAATGTTTTTATATATAAGATCAAATCATTTTGATTCTATTTTTATTAATATATTGCTTTTGGTATGTACCAAATAAAATAATGTTATTTTAGTGAGCCTTAAAATATTTATTTCAGAATTTAATTCTTATAAACGGCGCGGTGATAAACAGGTATAATTTGTTAACTTCGTAGTACCAAAGTACGTAAACTGACCCGCGGGGACACTAAAAATGCTGCTGTGATTCATGCTTTCGAAATAAAATAGATTTTTTAAATAAAATACTCCCATCAAAATAAATTTCTGTACCAAATTAATTTAATGTTAATGTATTAAATGACTTCGTTACACAAAAGCATTTTAAGTTAATTAATTTAAAAAATTTTAATTATATTGTTAATTATAAAAAAATTTATTTTAAGTTATTAACATTGTTAGTAAAAATCAGGATCAAAACTTTTTATTTTTATTAGAATTATAATTTTTGATGGATATAAAACTTAAATAATATTTTATTTATTTCTTCTAACAACTCAGCAGGAAATATTTATAAACATTTTATATTTTATTAACGGACCAGAAAGATCGACGAACTTCAAATTTTTACATTTTCAAGACTTTTATTCTTACAAAATAACCGCTGAACAACTTCATTTTACGTTGTCAGAGCATGATTAGTGTAAGTATATAATATGGCTTGTTAGCTTATTAATGCATATATCAGAATAAACAATAGATTACATTAGAAAGAGTAGTCCACAACACTATACACTCCGTGAAACCTGTGCCAGGTTAACTTGTCTCACAAAATTTCGTAATGTTTATGCTATAATAGTAATATAGATATTTAAAGCAAAGTTAAGAACGATTAAATTTATAATATATAAAAAGTAAAAATATAGTATTTTATATATTAATAGCGTGAAAAACAAGCACACAGTCCACCTGATGGTAAGCAGTTGATGTGGCCCATAGATATCTACATCTTAACTTGATTACGAATCAAAATGCAGATGCGTTCTCACCTGTGAGGACTAAGATGGAATACCTCGTTTCCAGTTAAAAAGGTATCCGGTTCTTTACACTCAATATACGAAACACAGCAGCATTAAGCTACTATTTTACGTTGCAATTCTGTGAGAGCCTGGTCCTTCCCCGGTTGAGGGGATTTTCATTCTTGCTACAAATATACCATTAATGTAACTGCAGCATGGCTGTACCACGTATTTGCAAATATATAAAACATAATATAATAATGTTAACTGTCTATATAGTAGTAAAGAACTAGAATCACAATATATATATATATATATATATATATATATATATATATATATATATATATATATATATATATGATAATTTATTGGAAAAATTCTAAATTAAATTAATTTATATAGATGATTACCAAGGAAACATTGAAAAATAAGAGCGAAAAATGTACTAAATATAGCAACTGGACGTATATTTCTTCTTTTTCTTGTTATTTTATGTACTTTAGGATAAAAAGGTAAGATTCATATTGCCTGAGTATACTACTTAATACAAAAACAGTTGAGGAACTGTAATTCAGATTCACGAATGAGGTCAGCGAGAGTAAGGATATCGATATGTGATCTTTGGACTCTTCCTAGTGTGTAGTAATACCTGAAGTTTGAGAGGCTTCCCCTCAGACTTAATTGAAAAATTCAACTATAGAATGGTACTAAGTGAACTATGCTGATTTTAAATAACTGTTATCCAGAAATCGGCGCGATTCATAAAAACTCAAGCTAATATGCGAATGCGGGTTTTTTTTATGCGTATATGATATTCGGTTTAAAGAAATTTATTTCTCATAAGAACATACAATGGTTCACTTAAAATGAGATACAAAGTAATTATATACTAAAGTAATACTATCGCATCTACCTCTAGTGCTGGAGGTGTTATAGTTTTAAGCTTATTTAGTATGAGGTATAAGATTAGGATTATTTACTATATCAGAAAAGATTACACTGTACGTACGTATTTCCTAAGTTTACTTTTAAACAATTTTATGTTATTGCAATTTTTTATGTCATCTGGTAGTTTATTGAACAGCTGTGCTCCCTCAAACAACAACGTTTTTTTGCCATAATTAGTTCGTGTAGTTATTAATTGTAGTTTATTTTTACTTCTTAAGTTGTGTGTTGTTGTTTTTTTATGTAATTGTATGTTTGATTGAATAGAATTAGTGGTAATGTTTTTTATTAGAGTGCAAGTGCAATAAATGTATAGTTGTGTAAGGTTTAGCAAGTTAGTTTTTTCGTATAGTACTTTTGTTGGCGTTAGATAATGATAGTGGAATAATGTTTTGATAATTTTATTTTGTGTCCTCTGAAGTGGATTTAAATTTGTTTTAGCAGCTGTTCCCCATATCTCAATTAGATATTCGATATGTGATTTAACTAAAGAGTTATATATGATTGTACGAACCTTTTCCGGGATACAGTTTGCGACTTTACGTAGTGCACATAGTAATGACGTCAGTTTTGATTTGACGTAATCGATATGCATTCTCCAAGTGAGTTTATCATCTAACAATAGACCTAAATATTTTTCCTGAGTTGAACGTTTTATTATTTTATCTTCAATAGTAAGATGTGCAAACTCTGGTAAAGGTTTATTCTTTGTAGAAAAAATCATGAAAGATGTTTTTGACATATTAATTGTTAGCAAGTTATATTTTAACCATTCTCCGAGTAAGTCAAGATCTTTTTGAGCATAGGTTATAATGTTGTGAATAGATTTATCGAAATAGAAGAGACATGTGTCGTCGGCATATAATGTTAGGTGACCTGTTAGCCCTAATTTGTTTATATTATTTATATAGATTAAAAACAGTAATGGACTTATAATTGAGCCTTGAGGACAGCCGTAGGATACGTTTTTAATCGAGCTGGTGAAATTATCCATTTGAACAACTTGTCGCCTATTATGAAAAAACGATGTAAACATTTCGAGAGCCTTGCCTGTAACGCCTATGTTGTTTAGTTTCTGCAACAATTTATGATGGCTTACTGTGTCAAATGCTTTTTTTATGTCAATAAAAATCCCTAAAGCGATATTCTTTTGATCGATTAGAGTTTTAATTTTTGTGATTAAGTCTACTGCAGCTGTCAGAGTGCTCGATTTGGAACGAAACCCATATTGTTGGTCAATTAAAAACTTCTTTTTTATTAGGTATTCATTTAGGCGGTTATAAAGTATTCGTTCAAATATCTTTGATATAACAGGCAAGACAGAGATTGGTCTGTAGTTACTTGGGTCAGTCCTAATTCCGGATTTAAAAATAGGACTGACCTTAGCAATTTTAAGTGTGTCGGGAAAAATACCGCGTGTCAAACACATATTTATGCAGTTCGTTAGCCTCTCTACAATTATAATTTTCAGACATTTAATCGCTTTGGTGCTGATACCATCTAGACCAGTACTAGTGTTGGTATCAAGATCGTCGATTATTTTTGATACTTCAGTGATATTACAGGGTGTAAGTTCACTAAGTGTTATTTCATGCGTGTAGTTAAGTTCGTACATAAGCGTGTTATCGCTGTTTATGTGATACTTATTAGGAATTTTGTTAGCCAAGTCCGAACCTATTGAGGAGAAAAATGAGTTAAATAAGTCACATATTGAATTACCTTCTGTTATTAGTCCAGTGTTCGAT
The DNA here is from genome assembly GCA_036936625.1 of Parnassius smintheus behrii. NCBI lineage: Eukaryota > Metazoa > Arthropoda > Insecta > Lepidoptera > Papilionidae > Parnassius > Parnassius smintheus. The sequence continues at coordinate 14,190,311 of JAUPFT010000014.1, forward strand.
ATTAGTTTGGGAGGAGCACTGCTGTCTCTAATTTTGTTTAACGCTAAGTTATTAATTATCTCCCACATTTTCTTAGGTTTATTGTAATTGTTATGAAATAACTTATGATAGTAGATTTTCTTGTGTGTCTTGATAAGGTTTTTCACTTTATTCTGCTCTTTAATTAAGTTTTTTTGTAGATTATCGTCTTTTGGGTGAGATTTAGTCTGCTGCCATAAGTTGTTTCGTAAATTTATTGAGTTTATAATATCTCGGTTTATCCAGTCTTTTTGTGGAGGGTTAAGAATTTTTGTCTTGCTTACTTTATTTTTGTTTATTTGTTCTAACATAAATCTCTCTAGGTAGTAATAGTCATTTTCTTCATTAGTGTATTTGGCTTTTAAAGTAGTGTTGTATAACTTTTCGTAATCAAGCGCTATATATTGAACTCTTTTATGTGTCTTTGTTGTTAAGTTGCTTATTTCAAGAAATATCTGCTTATGATCAGATAGGCACGATTCAATTATTGAGAAACTAAATGAGTGATTGTTTATATTTGTACATACATGGTCTAGTATAGTGCTTGTGGTGGTGGTTTCACGAGTACTGTACAGCCTATTAATTTTATTCAATATTTCATATCCAATTTCTTTTATTTCAGCTAGGTATTTTGTGACGTTACTATCTGTGTTAAGTAGATCAATGTTAAAATCTCCAAACACAATCGCCCTTCTCCTCCGTTCCAACTGTGAGGAATATGTATCTAAAAAGTTGTTTACATTAGAACTTCCAGGTTTGTATATTGCACCGATGTTTAAAGATAGTTTATCTATGTATATCCATAAGTAGTGGTTTCCATTCTCACACAATTCTTCCGTTATATCGTATTTTATGCTATTATGTACGTAAATTGAAACGCCACTACCTTTGTAATTTTGTCTATAATTGTAAATATGTTTATAGTTTGGTATCTGATATAATTTTGCGTCGGTTTCCGAAGTAATCCATGTCTCAGTAAAAATTAATAAATGTGTAGTCATCGGTATTGCTTTTAATATGCATTTTATTTCGTCGAGTTTCCCAGCTTTGCGAATACTACGTAAATTGGCATAAAAAAATCTTAAGGAGGACGGGCGCAATGGAATATTTTCGTAATTGTTTACTAATTGATGGCTTAATCTATCCGTATTTTTTCCGGTTTGTGGTGAAGCCATTATTGGTTTTTTTGATGGGTTTTGTTTATAACAATTGAAGGTGTGCCTTTTATATATTTAATAATAATCCTTTTCGCCTTTTTCTGTTCGTTTCTTTAATTCTTCCTTCAATTGCCTTAAATACTGTTTTTGAACTGGCGTTTGATCTGAGTAAATACTAAGATTTTCGGCTAGGTACTTTTTATTCCGTAAGAGATATTTCGGAGTATCTATATTGTTAAAGAAAACTTTTATAGGCCGGCTTTTGTTTGAAACATATTTCCCTAGTCTTATAGATTTAATTGGTTTTGGGCAGTTTTCATGTAATGATATCAACAACTTCATCACTTCTTCATTATCGTAATTTCGTCTCACTTTTGAATTTTTTTCATTTATTTCGGGTATACCCACAATAATGATGTTTTTCTCACGGTCGTATCGGTCTTTGAGTTCAAGGATGATATTTTCGTGGCACAAGACGGGCGATTTATCCGTTGAACTTTCAATGTGTTGTTTATCTTTTATAAGGGATATTTCACTTTCTATGTTTTTTATTTGGTTTTGAGTAGCAGTTTGATTGTATTTAATATTTTCTATTTCAGAGTTTATTTGTTCAAATCGTTGTGTAAAGTTTTTGGTTGTTGATTTTATTGTTTTTATTTCATTTTTAATCTCCGATATTTCTTCACGTATGTATTTCAGATTCTCATTTTGTGTTTTTCCGAATTCTTCTAAGAACTTCATCATGTCTGTACGAAAGCTTGCAAAATCTTTTTTATAGTCTATTTCATCAGTGCGTTCCTTTCTTTTTCTCAGAGACACATTGGAATGAAAATCCTTGTCACTATGAGTGGGTAAATTAGGCACCGACCCGCTGGCGCTTCCGCTCCCGCTTATCAATATCCCACTAGGCGGTGTTCTCTGTAGATTCATTGCGTGATGCGTCGCGTCGTCGTATGCAAAGTCTTCGTACGAGTGCGAATGCAATGGAAAAGGCAGCTGTTTTCGTTACTCACGGTACCTACTGAGCGGGGCTGCGTATGTGCCACTGTGTACTTTTGCACCGGAATATAAGGTCTTTAGTTATTATGCACTTTTTAAGTAATCAGACTTTAGAAATATGGGCGTAAGGGTCACTTTTAACTGTCAAACTAATGTTAAAATTTTAATATTTTATGCTATTTCACAAACACGTCTCCTTTCCGTAAGCACTAGAGGCCGAGTCTGATATTGCTGTTTAGATTGGAAGCCCTTAGTTGGAGGTAATTAAAAGCCCAAATATTTTAATATGGACACTTTCATCCACATTCATGATCCTGATGAAATTGATACTATTAAGTATATAGTCTTATATTATCGAAAAGAGAACATTTTTAGTTGTTGTATATTGATTGTCAATAAGTTCTGTTAAAGTCAGTGAACGACTCAATAAAATTCTATATCTTCAGTGTTACGTACTTCATATTGATTCTCTCTATAAAATACCAGAGCTGTGTTATCAGCAAAAGCGAAAACTCATTGATGTAGGATCGAGAAGAGGACCTCAGAACACTGCTCCGTAGAGCACCATATGCTGTTAAGGCGTCGGATCTGTACTAATTATCTATTTTACTTTTGGAGCAAGTAGCTAAAGTAGTTCAGAAATGGCCATTTATCTACATTTCGATATATTTTAGCTTATTTGTCAGCCTAGGCATGGAAACAGGATCAAAAAGTTTTTCAAGCTCTAAGTACCAGATACTCAAACATTTGCATTTACCGTTTAGATGCTACGATGTAATTAGATTAAAAACAACATCTCCCGCAGATTGACCTGCTCTAAATCCATACTGGGACAGAAAATAAATTATTTTTCGAGATATTTAATAAGCCTAGTAGTCACGTAACCTTTAAATTGAGATCAGAGAGTAATTAATAAAATTAATTCTCTCTCCTCCTTTGTCAATAGGATGAATAGAAGATATTTTAAGAACATTCGATAAATTACAGAATTCATAGAGAAAGTATCTTGTGGGAATATTATCCCAGGTCGAGCTTAAGTAATTTTCAGGTTTTAAATACTGGAGGTCACTACAACATCTTTGGTCGGTAGACGTTTAAAGGAGTGTAATTGACGAAAATTTTCATAATCACTTTTGCTGTCCGAATAAATGGATTGAATTTCTAATGCAAGCACGATAGAATAAAAAAAAGAACAAATAAAATAAAGCAGAATTTTAATAGTAAAACTTGGAGTTTTTTTTTCATTTTTTAGTATAAAAATTTTTTGTTAATTCAATTCTGCTCACGACAATAACTGATCGAGCCAAGCTGAGCAACAAGAATATTATCCCATCCGTCGTCCGGTGGCTACATCATAGTGACCAAGTGAATCCGGCCACAATCTAGCGTGTGCCTGCTGTACTACCATATGTCAGAGGTGTCACAAACAAGATTGGCTACATCTTTCATCTTTCATCATTAATACATTCTACAAGCTGCCGAAGAAGAAAAGTCAGTTCTTACCATCTGTCAAGTGTTATATTCCTCTACACGATGCAGGAGTGGACAAGCTTGATTGTGAATGTGGTATCTCATACATAGGACAAACAAAAAGATCTATTAAAACTCGCTTAAAAGAACATATATCTGACTTGAAGCATCAACGTTCTGGGAATTCTGCAGTTTGTGAGCATATCTTAGGCAACCTCAACCATTACATCGGATTTGATAGACCACAAATCCTCGCGAAAGAACATCGATTCCTACCAAGGATGATACGTGAGGCTATTGAAATTAAAAAACATCCTAATTTCAATGGAGAAGGAGGCTGGGTACTACCACCTGCTTGGGACCCTGTAATTCATAAAATTAAAACTAAACCCAAGCATACCATTGCAAGATTTTGAGACATAATAAGTTCATTCTACATAGATCGGACCATAAACAATAATTAAAAATCTGAAGGTACTCCGGGTTAACATTGACATCAGGACGTCAGTCAGTTCAGTCCCCGTAACCATTGGTGCTGGAAAGCACCCGAAACTTCGGGAATTTAAAACCAATTAAAATTAAACACGTAAAATCTGTAAAAGTTGTTTTAACCAAAATGGGCACTGCCCTTTGCACCCCAGAAGATGTTTGCTAAAATACTGCAACTACTTTACCACAGCTAGCAATTCTTATGTAGTGACACAATAGTCCCTTTCCGGTTTTGACAATGACTTGCTGAAGTATGCTATCACAACCTCTTGATCATCATTCCGTAGAGAATACACACTGCCAAATCCTATATCACTTGTGTCTGTGTCAATTATAAATACCTTGCACGCATCAGGGCACCCTAAAATTGGTGTTTTGTACAAACAGTCCTTGAGCTCCTGGATTACAATATCGCAATTTTCATTCCAGCAGAAATGTCGGTTCTCCTCGGTTAGCTTGTGCAGAAGTTTGGCTAAATCTGCAAAGTTCTTTACAAATCGTAGATAATAGGAGCACAAACCCAAAAATTCTCTATCATACGTCTTGTCTTTTGGATCCAACCAATCTTCGACAGCGGCAATTTTCTCTGGATCGCCCACCGGAGGTCTACCTCCTAGCTATGGTTTGAGCGCTCCATAAAATTGCATCACGCCATAAGGAGGAGAGCTACAGGGCCTGGACTGATGCATCGATATCCAAGACACACACCAAGAAGATAAGAAGTAAAATTAATAAGTATAATACCGTTTCCAGTTCCTTCAAAAAAATCATTGCTCAGTGCGCAAAGCACTTTTTCCCGCACGTCAACAAGTCGAGCGATGGAGTTCCTCATTTTGTGCTGAAAATATGTCCATCGGAGTGAGCAACGGTTCTAACGTGTCTTATTTGGTACTCATATTAGGCGTAAGCGTAGTACCTAATTCATGAGCGACAGTTTTGGTGTACCCGATATCTAAAATGGCGACAGTTCAGACCCATTCAACTACAAGCCTTTTAGTTGATTTATACCCCCTTGTACTCCAAAACCATGGAAACCGTTATAATCGTCAATAGTGTTTTTGTAAAAGTCATTCAGTTGGTGATCATCTACTATACCCGACTCCAAGATGATGGATGCATTAGAGTTCTAGATGACGACCTTGGCTGTTAGTTTGGGCAAATCGAATGCCTTCGATCGGGTTTGGCACAAAGCGCTTTTTTCGAAGCTTCACAAAAATGTCCTATTGGATCACCAGAGCTGCGTGCTAACACCTCCGCCGCTTATTTTGCAAATCAATTACATGCTGCGAACCAGTAACTTTCATTGATATACAGATCAAAGCACAGTTGATATATTTACACCTGCCGTACCAATATTTCACGGGTACACGTCGTCGAGTACCAGAACAGACATGTGTGTGAAGTAGAGTCATTGTTAAATAAAGTCTCGGATTAGTCTCTGAAGACACAAGGTTGCGTGTTCATCGCTGAAAATAACTGCTTTGTTGTATCTGTTCAATTTTAGGGCTTTTTCATTCTCGGCGTCGACTTATCAAATGACGTACATTTCCGGGGTCAAATGTAAGGTAAGGTTAAATTGGCTTCTATAAAGCTTGATCTATAAAGCGTGATCAACAGGATCACGCCAAGCTTTATAGAAGCCAATTATGATATCCACAGTAGAACCAGAGTGACCGACATAGCCCAATGGATTAGTAAGGTGAAGTGGCAATGGGCCAGCCATATAGCTCGAAGAACCGACAACCGTTGGAGGAAAAAGGTTCTCGAGTGGCAGCTTCGTACCTGTAGGAGAGGTGTGTAAGGCGTTCGAAACGTCGGGTATTTAAAAAGTTAAACGCGATAAATTCCGTAAAAACTAGTATTATTTCAATGTGTAGTGTTCGCGTAAATATAAGAAATCATTATATTTGTATTGATTGATTTGCACGAAGTAAATAACGGTATACGTATATATGTTACCGCCCTATTGACGGGTATATCAACAATTTTTTTTCGGAAAAAAGTTCGAAGCGATCTTCTTCTGTTAGGACCAGATCAGCTGATAAAGCAAAAAATCAATGAAACTCTTTGAGAAAAATAATAATAACACGTGTAATAAAGTTTCTCTCTAGGTCCCTTTCCCAAATTATTAAACAAAACCTTTTTTATAGAATAAGGGCAAAAACGACCAAACAGTTATTCGTATATATATTGTGTTTGAATTTGAATTTTCGACAAAAAAAACTAAGTTTCTAAGGTTTTAGTATGAATTTCCTGTTTTGTGTAGAATTAAGTTAGGGTTATAAATATATATTATCTTTAAAGGTGATATGAAGTAACATCTAGGGTATGAGACGCCTGTTGTAATGGAGGATGACGTAAAGCAACCTTTCTCGTTGCGGTGAAGACCAATTGATGCGAGAGAACGACGACACACGATTGACTCGATGACAAACGATTTTAGGAAGCTATAAAGAAGTATATTAGACACAATAAATATTTAAAATCACCTTCCTTCAAGAGAGTTTGTTTTAAGGCATTGTCTTGTCTTCCCACTAGGTTTCAGTTGTTGGTTTCCTATCTATATAACTATCAGTAATTTCGAAATGCACCATTTGGTCATAATTAAATGAAATAATCTTGTCATAAAAAATGGTTCCTAATATCTATTAGCACCCAACTAGTTGCCGTATTATGACTATTCAAAAATGAAATAGTGTTGCTGTTTTTAAAATTTAAAAAAGATAAATTATCTTTTACCACCACTCCTGATTCCTCGTTATTGATATGGCTCGTTTTAATTGACTTCAAAAAAGGAAGTTCCCAATTGTTCTGTTATATTTCTTTTGTTTTTTGTACGTATGTTATGCAACGTTTTCATCTATCAGAAACATATTTGAATGATTATTTCAAGATTACTTCAAGGATGGTCTCGTATGAACTAAAAGTAAAAATTTTAACCATCCAGAAAAATAAGATACGTTTTGTTATAACTATTTTGAGGACATTCTGGGTGTAACCCTGAATTCATAATATTAATCTTACTGAAAGACTCGAAAATTGAACGTATACTAAGGAGTAAAAGTCAACTTCAAAGAACTCAAGAAAATAAAATAATTTTCACATAAGAACACTTCGGTAGTCACGTATAAAAGAGAAGTGAAACTAAAATATATCTTACGTGGTAGAGCCATACTGCAGTTATATTAGTAGTGTAGTTGTAGCACGAATGGTTCGGCTCGACCGGGGAGGTACCAGCGTCAAATAGTAGCTTAATGAGTTTCGTATGGTGAGTGTAGAGAACCGGAGACCCTTATAAATAATATATATAACATAGATATAACAGGTACTTTTATAGTGTGAATATTTCTAACATCATATACGAACCGCAACATATACGTGATAAAGCCACACTACAGTAAAATTATGTAGCATGAATGGGTAAGCCCCACTGAGGTAGGAGGGCCACACTCTTACAGAGTACCAGTGTAAAATATCAGTTCAATGCTTCCGTGTTTCCTATGGTGGGTATAAAAAACCGGATAGCCTTTTTATTGGAAACTTGGAATTCCATCTTAATCCTCAGGAGTGGCATGCATTATGAATTTTGAGTCTCAATCAGGGATAGATGTAGATGTCTATACGCCGTAGCATCCACTCAACATCAGGTGGACTGTGTGCCAATTTGTCACCCGTATTCTATTTAAACCAGTTTCTAATAAATATTAAATTTTTGTACTTGAATATGGTAAAGTAGCAATAAAAATAGGTTATCTTTACGGATCAATGTAATTATATGTAAACAATAAAATATCACTACAACAACACCATAAATAGATAATTATGTTAACCTATAAGGTTGTCATAAAGGTATTAGAGTTTTTGTATAAGTTAAGAAGTTATAGTTTCGATTTAATAATATACCTTTGAATCTCAAGTTATTTTTATTATACGTTACGTGCGCCTAAATATTACGATATTTATCAATTTTCTTTTTAAAAGCATCGTGAGCGCTTTGTATATCTTCACATAAAGTAATTAATAAAACATATATTTTATAAGATGTGACATATCGCAATATACCTATAATATTGAATAACTTTGTTATTAATAGGAATGTTATTATGATAAAATGACATTTAAGATAATGCATTTTAATTTTAAATATTCGGTTTCAAGTATAAAGCTTTATTATTCTTCGGTATCATAAATATGTAGAAGCTAAATAGGTTATAGTGAATCCTCCTACATACTACTGCTAAATAAGTAGCGGTCCATAATTAAGAATGCTTAAATGTTGCACGGAACCCTTCATAGCAAAAGAATAGAAAGTGTATGCTGTACATGGTAAAAATTTTTTCTAACGACTTCCATAAATTAAAGCGAAGAATCTTCACTCAAAAATATTGGAATATTGTTAAAAATAACACCACAATTTTTCACGTGCCTTATTGGCGTTTAATTCGTCGTATAAAAGGCTAATATTAATAAAACTCTAAAATCATGTTTTCATCAAAGTTTTCAGGATAAATTCATGTTTATATTTTAATGATGTTTAGATTCCCTAGCTCATAATTATATTTTACTCCTTATTTTACCCATAAACATAAAAATGAAGTAGATTATTACAAGATGTTTTTACATGAATTGTACATGAGTTAGTTAGTTGAGTGTACATTTAGATAAAATTGAAAGATCTGTCCGTAATATTGGTATGACTACCTTATAAGGTGTAAAATGTACTGCGGTGTTTTTATATGCCATTGAGACATTAATAACCTTTAGAAACCGATCGTAACGAAACTCAAAGAGCAGATAGAAAGTGATGACAGTCGTGATCTAACTTATATTTTATCCGAAAAACTTAGACATTTAAAAAAAGCAAACATTAATAAATTCAATGGTTTTTTAATTAATAAAAAGACATTATTAGATTCTACCTAGGCAAAGCAGACCAGGTCACTAGTTATTAATGATATACTAATTTTGTACATATAAGATAAAATAAATTAAATTTTCTTATAAAGACCTCGGACCATGAGTTTGGTGTAATACAAAATTATTAATATACTTCAGTAAAAGTGTATTCTGAAGGGTTAAGTAAAGTTTTATTCAAAACGTTTACTAACCCTTTCTTATTGTAACTTTCAAAAGCTACACTTAATTAACTAAGAAATTATTTATAATTTTCTGTGTGACTTTATTTTATATTATTAATATTTCATTACAAAATAATTGCTCATTCTTTAAAAAAAATTTAAATAATTTCGTAGCTTTTCAAAATAATAGAGAGCAGAATAGGTACCTTAAAAGATTTCGCTTATATTCCTTCTGCACTGTTAGGCCACAAAACAAACATCACTTAAAACGTTATATAATATGAAGATCGGTCGCGTATAAATACAGAATTTATTTTGGAATGAACTACGCAACTGACTTCGGTCACGTTCAATGGAATACTGTTTCACGTCACGTCACCGCTCGCCGGCAAACCCGCGACTACGGTGTGAGATGCGCAAGTCAGACGGAGCTAACTTATCCACCTACTTCGAAAATTCAAATCATCATTTATTTTCGCAGTATCTAAACTAGGAAATACTTACGGTCCACGTAATAACAAGTGGCTACTGCAGTTTATGGATACCTTACCACATCATAGCTTATAAAGTCCACTGCTAAATATATATCCTCATAGGGGAAAGAGGATTTAGCCAAAATTGCAACCCTTGGCAGGTGGGTTGGCAACCGCAGTTTTTTTTTAATATTTTTGAAGTGTTATCAGGAAGATGCAGCTTCTCATCTCCTGTATGTTTCGCTCTGTCACCTCTTACGGCATTTACGGGACGACGTGGGGTAGTGCATATTCTTACACCGCCTCTACACTGTATTGTCATCACTGAGCCTGTAGTTATACAGGCTCTCTTTAATCTTCAGACCGCATTTTAAAGCATTCTTGGCCACAGAAACAGGCATAAGGCAGAAAATGAGACCTACTTAATGAGGATAATTTGACAATATTAAAAGAAATTATACCATAATATATAAATTTTTTAGTTTTAAGTAATCTTAATTACAGTTTTCTTTACTATATTTTGTAACATTTCTGTTAGATTTAAGTATCACAATAAAACTAGTTTTTACGGAACTATACAATATTTTTTCAGAAATAAGCATACACATAATAATTATAATCAAAAATAAAAGAGAAATAATTTCTTATACTATTACAAATCAAAATTCCAACCTATTCAATAAAAAATAACATAAAATATTTTCTATTTTATTTTAAAACATAAAAAATGTAACAAAATTGTAAATTGTACGCCTCTTCCACGATAAACAAGGTCGAAAAATTAGCATTATATATAATTACATACTCACAAATACACTCATATTCTCCACACTGGAATTTACGTATTAATTTTACACTTAGTTCCGAACTTGTAATATTGGTTATGACTAACAAATGTCCAATATTTAATGAACATTTTGCATATTATATTTTATTGTTTTTAGAAAATGTAATATTAACTTAGTCACTACTCACTACGTTTCAATTATTTTTTAAAGTGGAATATAGAATAAATTCTTTTAAACATTTACTGTAACATTTGAATATAAATATAAGTGATACATTTATAGAATATCTCTCCCGCCTTACTCCTGTATCATACAACTAAACATTTAGCTATAATAGTATTAAGCCATTTGTAGGATTAGAAGCACATAGCACATAGCTAATTATTTTTCTTCTTCCCACTTTTATTCATTTCTTGATTGCGATAAAATTGTTTTTATGTTTTTGTTTTTCTATTTGGTATATATTTAATGGGGAGGGCTTAGCAGCTGTAACACAGGCCGGTGACCTTGCACGGTTGCTAAAGATACCTTAATGTAGTATTGAGTTATTTAGTTAATATTGTTACATAATATTTTGAGATTATTTGTATCACAAAGACCTAAAATAGATTTATTTAAATGTTATTTTAACAAAAAGTGAAGTACAACACATATCTGTTTAAAAAGAACATTCTCATTACATAAATTAATGTCTAAGAATTTTAACCGGGAAAATTTTATAACGTAAGTTCCATTAATAACTTTAAGATACTATATGACAGAAGTGAACTACTGCAGTACCAGGAAGATGACAGTTGACCGGCAGGTGCAGTGAATTGTGTACATAATCCTGAATACTGAGAGATAATACCTTGATTACAGTAAAATTACCTCCGTTTCTCTACACTCACAGAACAATAATTTAAGCTTCTTTTTTCCAACTCTTTGGGGTTGCAATAATCACACAGCTGTAGCGTGATCCTACCACTGTTTTCATAGGCATCAGAGGCAGCTGATCTAAGTTAGTAGCGCAAATAAGAGTGTCTGACTATATATTCGTGCCATTTGCTGTAAAGACTATGGGTCCATGGGGTCATCGCTGCTGGTAATAAGAGGGCTAGTTTTTCCCGCTCAAGGGCTAAGTATATCCATTCATCGAGGAAACGCAGCCAGCGTTCTTGACATGATACCGCGGGAAGTGAGGAAGTAGTACCGTTTACTGTTACTGATAACGCATGGATCGAGAGTGAGCGAGAGGTTGCATCATGGTGGTGTGGTAAAGTTAAGGGTATTTTGTAAAAACCCACTCGTATGTGCAGTATAAAGTTCACAGTAGGCGTCATGTGGGAGAGATTCCACCTTGAGAAACAATGAAAACATTCCTGACTAGAGCTGTGAACTCCGGACGTATCTGTTGAGGTCACTCCTGTTATTCCACTCTACTAGCTCATGTGCACGGCTAAAAAATGAGATATCATACCTAGCTCGCTGCTTGGTACCTTGGTTGTATTAGTGCTCACAGTGTGGTGCGCAAAGCACACTGTCCCGGGTGACAGCAGTTTCACAGTAAAGTTTATCGGACGCTTGCTCTGGTGCAAAGAGTATTTTGTGCGTAGCTCACCTTCCTGGCTTCCTGGTTTTCTGTTAACCGTAAATAGAGTGAAACACTCCCGCTGTCTCAGAGGCAGCTATCTGTTTTTATTTTAATTTTAATTTCTGTGTTGCTTGTTGCATTGGGCAACAGCAAGCTACACACCCTCGCGTACCTACGCGCTAAGTGTATAGGTGTTTATCTAGGCACACACCTTTCCCGCCGAAAGGGGGGCAGGGAGATTGGTACACATCTATGTTAAATCTATCAGCATAGGCAAGATGGCGTCCTTTTCGAACGATGAACTTACAGATTTCCTGCGTCGAGCCTTCCCTCAGATTTGGGCGGCGTTCCTTAGGCAACACAAGAACACGCCGATCTCTCATTAGGAAAGCCCCACTCTCTCCTCCCTCTCCCCAGTTTCACCGGATTCATTCACGTTGGTGAACGAAGTAGCTTTCTGCGTGCCATCCGCAATGTCAACGTGGGGCTGCGCAACCGGGGCTCTCCGACCTTCTCGGACGCCAACTCTGGCTTCGATATGGAGACCAAGACGCGTGCCCTATCCAAGCCCGAAAACGAAGGCTTCTGCCTTGTCCAGGACTAAAAACGTAAGCGCGCAACACTCAAAAAGACAGTCGAGACTAACTCGGGCCTCCATCCCCCACCACTACTCCAACTAAAAAACCAGCTCCCGGCCTGGTGAGCCTGGTGCTAGGCCCGCGGAGCTCTTTTCGCTGATGACACGGCACTCTTCGTCGCCCATCACAACTAATTAATTCTCAATAAAATGCTCCAAGCAACGTCAAACCCTTAGTTGATGTTTTGAAGGTTTTGATGGTTCCGCTTGTGGAGAATCAAAGTGAATCCTGAGAAAAGTCGCAATGTACTTTCAAAGGAATGCCACTTTCAATCTTCATACCACAAATCCCGATAAAGCAATAGCTACAATCACCCTGTTCAGCTGCCAGATCCCCTAGCACAAAATATCTAGGGGTCAGTTTCGACCATGGCATGACGTGCGCGAAACATATTCGCTCTGTTCGCTACCATGCCAAATTCGTCAATTATCATCTCCACCCGCTAGTTAACAGCAAGAAAAAACTGTCTTTATATCTTTACAAAGCTTGCATAAGACCCATCACGTCCTACGCAAGCGCCGTTTTCGCGCACGCCGTCGCCATTTGTACAAGTCGTCCAAAACAGATTTATCCGCATAGCCACCGGAGTTCGGTGGTACCAGTGAACGTCCGAAGATCTCTGAATATTTCAACTCCAAACGTTACGGAAAGTCTCCGGAGGCCCCTTAACGTTTTAAATGAACCTCTTGTTCCGCTAGATTCCGACAACGCAAATATCGCCGGCCAATCACACACGAACACTACGCACTCACCTAGTGCAACAAGCACAGTTAGTACAATGGATGTGACGTATCGAGATCGCAGATGGGCGCGCCGCGCACCCCTCGACACATACCGTGCACCCGCATTCCTGGGCGGTTCTCACGACACAGAACATCGAACCATACAAGTTAGCAGGTCAGAAATTCCCTGGGGCCCGCCAACCTCTGTTTGGACGGTCGTTAGACAACTCATTTGCGTGCACTCTCATCTGACGTAGGCGAACACCAATGTTCGCAAGTAACACAAGTAACGATGCAGACATATTATATTTTTAATTTAAGCTTGCGGCTCTCAGATCGGGAGCTCTGAGACTGAAGAAGCTGTAAGAGCCGTATAAGCTAACAGCACCAAGATCATCAAAGCCAGTAGTAGTTGTCTAAAAGTACACTGTTGGGCCAACAGATACCCTGGCAATCGACGGCCAAATATCTGGGGGTCACTTTTGATCACGGCATGACGTGCGCGAAACATATTCGCTCTGTTCGCTACCGTGCCAAATTCGTCAATAGTCGTCCCCACCCGCTAGATAACAGCAAGAGCAAACTGTCCCTAAGACATAAGCTCCATCTTTACAAAGCTTGCGTAAAACCTATCATGTCCTACGCAAGTGTTGTTTTCGCGCACGCTACCCATCGTCATTTATCACGTTGACTGCGAAACGAGACTTGAAACACCTCGTCCGTGTCTCGTCGTTATAGCGGTAAGGAAAAACTTAAACTTCTCTGTCGTGCGAGAGGCGTAACTTCCGTTTGCTTCAGTCTAGGAAAGAGATAACTATATATCTGAGATGTGCTATTGATGCCGAGTTTTTTGGTATATCTACCTTAATACCGGATTTTAGGCCTCGTACCGCACTGAATAAATTAAAGTTTAAAACAGTGCATTACGAGGTTGCGAATACCTCGTACCACACACACCTCGTACCGCAACTTACGCTAGCTTTACGCGGTTAGTGTTGCGCAAAACGTTGAACGCTTCAACCGGCGACGATATTATATGATGTCGAAACGTTGCCGAAGAAAGTTAATTAATAATATTATACATGATGAAGAGGAATTGGGTTGTAAATTTAATTCTAAATTAACGATATTTGAAAAACAGGTAAGTTTCCAATCAATATTTACAAATTATACTCAGTCTAAGTGTAATAATTATGTAGGAATATAACAAATAAATTCAACTGACAAAAGCAAAACACACACAGGCCGTAACGATCCCATACTTATGTATAGAAATGCTCCAATAAATCGCTGCACCTAATCAACCCGCTTAAAAAATACACTATCAGTTTTTTTTTTCAGAACGCGCTCCAAGCAATCCACATCATCTCGTAAAAGGATCAAAGAAATTGAGATGTGTAGGATGCTACGGAAAACTTCGCACTTTATTACCAAGCCGTGTGGCTGACAAAATAGCAAAGAAAATTCTCACAGAATGTATCGGTTGCAAAAATATTATTGTTTGCCCTGTTTTAATAAAAAGCATCCATAAGTACAATTAAATAAAATCGATATTTTTCCCATCATTAAACAATATGAAAAACTGTCCTTTTTCAGTGCGGTATGGGGTACATAAGACCCCACATTTTATTTTACCTATAGAATCTAAACTAAATAATCCGTCCACAGGCGCCGGCAGATTTAGGTTAATCAACTCATTTTTAATGATAATCGCGTCAAAATCCACATAATTCGCCTTATTTGGCGCCAAAAAAAGGATTTTTGTCTCATGTGGCCGGTGGGGCCTCCTAAACCTCGTGCCGCTACAACCTCTGGTTCAGAACGAGGTTTCAAACGTCTCGTAATGCAGTAATGGAAAGTACAGATAAATCAGTGCCGCGGGGAACTTGTTATACGACCTCCAAATTGTCCAAAACAGATTCATCCGCAAAACCACCGGCGCACGGTGGTACCAGCGAAAATCCAACTTAAATAGAAACTGTTAACTCCCAACGATGTCTGTATATTTCAAAATAATGCCACAGAGCTACTTTTGTAAACGCAGTCACCTACGCCCACGTCCCTGGGTGGTTTTCACCGCCCAGAACATCGAACGATATTAGTTAGCTGACCAGAAATCCCCTGTTCGGACGAGCTCATCTACGTGTACATTCAACTGACGTAGGCTAGCATCGTTACGCATATAACGATGCAGATCGATGCAGACATTAAAAAAATATTTTTAAGCTTGCGACCTTCATGCCACGACCCCTGAGACCGATGCATCTGAAAGAGCCGCTTAGGCTAACAGCATCAAAATTATCGAAACCAGTATTATTGTATAATTTATTAATTGTTTTATTTTTATTTTTACTTTTTTATTGTTGATACGTGTGTTTCATCAATTGCCTAAGACCCTGTATGAATTATGCGCAAAGGCTGTGGCAGAATAGCAAGAGTAATGGGTTTTCCGTTACAACTGAGTCACAGACCGTTTTGTCACAACTAAAAAGTTATTATTATCTCTCTATTTAAATTTTAACATTGTATTTTTGTGTGGCAAATAAATACTTTTTATTTATTTATTTATTTATTTATTAAATTCCTACTAAGTGACTCATAAAATTACATTACAGTGTTGTGGTTCTGTCCGTTGTAGTACTTCTTCCAGTGCAGGCGAGGAAGATGTGTATGTGTCACTGAGAGGCTGCTCTGTGTTACACTGAGATGTGTAGTGTTGCTGTTGTTTTGCATAATTTGGTTATATCATGTAATTACGTCCCTCACGTTACACCACTGTATAATTGTGATGAAAACATATTACGGAATGGTCAAACTGTTATTTTTCTATGCTCAATGTATAGTAAAGTACGCTGTTTTAAATCTGATAATGATTAATTGTGTAAGCGCTCTCATACTATTATTATGTTTGTGCTGGATTAAGATTCAAAATGCAGATGCGCTGTCACCTCTGAGGACTACGTTGCAATGCCTGGTTTACAATAAAGAGGTGCGGTTCCAAAGAGTTATTGTTACAACCGTAATGCTATAAGCAGAAATAGCTGCAGCGTGGCGCTATCACGTAAAGTATGTTCTTACCACTTTTAAATCAATAATGGAAGTACTTTCATACTGACTTTGGTCCCTTTTTGTAAGATCATATGAACATAATTTTAAAAAGCACTAAATTAATTACATAAAACTAGCGACCATATCCAGCTTTGTTTGGATAGAATTTATTAATGTGGCGTTATGATTTCTTATATTTACGCGAACACTACACATGATTAAAACTACTTTTACGGATTTTATCGCGTTTATTTTTACTTTTTATTTTTAATTCCCGACGTTTCGGGCGCTTTCCAGCACCCATGGTCACGGGGGACTGAGATGACTGACGTCCCGATGTCATTGTTAAACCCGGAGTACCTTCAGCTTTTTTAATTATTGTTTATGGTCCGATCTATGCAAAATGAACTAACTCTGTCTGGAGGTCTTGCAGTGGTATGCTTGGGTTTAGTTTTAATTTTATTGATTATAGGATCCCAAGCAGGTGGTAGTACCCAGCCTCCTTCTCTATTGAAATTAGGATGTTTTTTAATTTCAATAGCCTCACGTATCATCCGTGGTAGGAATCGGTGTTCTTTCGCGAGGATTTGTGGTCTATCAAATCTGATGTAATGGTTGGGGCCGTCTAGGATATGATCACAAAGGGAAGTCTGCAGTTTGTCTGGAAATGTTCGGATATTTTAAAAGATATTGATAACAAACTTAAAATTGCTTTAGAAAACATTCTAAATTTGAGATTAAATACAATAGCCTGGAATCAAGCCACTTTACCTATCAAATTTGGTGGAATTATATAGAAATATTTCTAGCGTCGCATTGCCTGCTTTCCTTGCTTCCGTGCATAATGTCAATGACCTATGTAACACGATTTTAAATAATAAAGTAGACCTATGCTTTGCTGTGAAGGCAAAGCAAATATGGCTAACGCTCTATCCCGGCGAAAATGTCCCACTGGAAGTTAACTAACAAAAACAGTGGGATATTCCGTTGGTACAGAGTGTCCACAAAAATTTATTTCAAAATTTCCATATTCAACAAGATCAGGCTCGCCTTCTAGCTGTTTCGACTAAGGAATCTAGCCACTGGTTACATGCTCTACCATCAAGTAATCTCGGCACATTGCTTGATGGGGAAAGCTTGCGCATCGCCGTAGGAATCCGGCTAGGAGTGGCTATTTGTCAACCTCACCAGTGCCACTGTGGTAGCAGCGTCGATGAGTATGTGCTCCACGGACTTTCGTGCAAAAAAAGTGCGGGTAGGTTTTCCCGTCACGGTTCTTTGAACGAAATCATCCGAAGGGCTCTTGTCTCTATAAATATCCCCTCGGTTTTAGAGCTTTGCGGGATATTTAGAGACGATGGCAAGAGACCCGACGGTATGACTTTGGTCCCTTGGGAGAGAGGTAAAGCACCAGTGTGGGATGCTACTTCCGTTGACACTTTGGCGGCCTCTCATCTCAAGGATACCTGTTTTAGAGCCGGGGCGGCATCAGAGGCAGCCGAATTTAGTAAATGGCGCAAATATGAGTCTTTGAGAAATGACTATATATTTGTGCCATTTGCTGTAGAGACCATCGGTCCGTGGGGTCCACGTGCAATAAAGTTTCTAAAGGAACTGTATCCACGACTGGTCGTCGCTGCTGGTGATAAGAGGGCTGGTTCTTTACTCGCTCAAAGGCTAAGTATAGCTATTCAGCGAGGAAACGCAGCCAGCGTTCTTGGCACTATACCGCGGGGAGCAGGTCTTTTTGACGATTTAAATTTTTAGTTTTAGGTTTTCTATATTATAGTTTCTTCTTTTATATTGTATATATAATTAGTTTTAATCGTAAATATTATAATTTTAATTATTATTTTAGTTAAGTTCTTTATTACAATGTTAAATTTAGGACAACAAATAAAATAAAGAAAACTTTTGAATGAAAAAAAAAATTATATCTTCATATGACATAAAAAGTTTACAAATTCAAATGTTGTGCAACATATTTTTTATTTTCACAAATAAAATATATTAGTTGTAAAAACATTTTTGAAAACAAGCCTCCATTTAAATGCTTTAAATGGAATAAAGTAAAATTTTAATCAATCCCATCGATTTACTACATTACACACTATTTTATAAAAGCTTGTCGCGAGATAAACCCATTTTGTAAAAATGATTTGTTTTTTCAGAATTATATACTTATGTAAATAACAAGTTACATATTGTATTTTCCTTTATGTACATAGATATATCTCGCGACAAGCTTTTATATCGTACTAATAGTGTAATGTAATAAATTGATGAATCCCGTTAAGTCTTACCATTTAGTCGGTTAGTACACAATCTCAACAAAGCGCTGAACGAAAACATTGTTTTATTCCTATTCCTCTCAGCAGATCCTTCCATTTGATAGTCCTTTGAGTGTCAACCAAATCGGATTTCGAGTTACTTCATTTCTTAAGTATATAGAAAATAAATAGTCCGCTATATTGGATGTAAATGACGATCTAAGCTAACCATGCATTATCATCTAAACTAAACATGTGTGTTAAATTTTAGCATAATCGGTTGAGATTAACTGCTTCAAATTTCAGTTGCAATATTTTACACTAAGAATTATACAAAAATTGCAAGTAAAATAAAAGCTTTTAATAAACATGATTAATTTATAAAATTATCAAAAGATTACAACGTCGTGCTTTTATGAGTTTTTGTTACTAAGGACAGATGTATTAGCAGCTATCTCCTCAACATTGATTTTATGGATAGCTTAATTTTCTTCTGAGACTTAAACGAAAGTCGGTCTTTAGTTTTTCTAAGCCCTCCACTCTGATAGGAATAAGATGAGGGAAGTTTATTTCCCGGGGGTCTTAAGGAAATGATGAGCTATTACGTGTTTTATATTTTATCGAATATGGGTCTTTTAATACAGAAATTAAAGTTTCATATCTCTAGACTTAACGAAAAGATTTGTGTACAAATATTTCGAATTTATTACTTACATATAATGTTTTCATAGAAAAAGTCATTTTTGTGTTTTTATAAGGCAAAAGCGCACACAATAATAGCCTACACTACAAGACGCGTTTCATGGCCACGTAAAGACCACGCCCGCACTTGAATTCTAACACTAAATATGTGAAAGGCATGCTTTGCTTGTAATATATTCTTGAAAAATAAGTTCGTGGGGCTAAATTAAAAGTACTGAAGCAAAATAAGCGATTTTTTGGAATTTTTGTCAGTCTGTATTTCTGTATATCTGTCTGTATATTCAGGATTCACGCCAAATCTACTAGATCGATTTACATGAAATGTTGTACCTAAGTAGGTACCCTAGACAACTTATGGGTTAATTTTTATCCAATTACGGGAGAATAAAAAAAGGTTAAATATTTTCCTCTCTTTAGATGATAATTTTGTATTATATATGGTTACGGCTATATTACATATGTATATGGTCGAATCCGACCGTGTGAATATGATCTGCTGAAGAAAGCCTTTTTAGGATCGCTAAGTGGCTGAACACTAACCTACTTACAGTTATACTTTGAAAACTAGTTATATATGTTTTACAAATTATATTAGAACCTAGCCTAATATTAATTTCCAAATTAAACTTCAAAAATGCTATGACCCCTTAAGTACCAGTTGCTACTGTTCTTTAATTAGTAAGGTCTCTGAGACCAAGTATTTAGGAGTCATACTAATATTTGTCGTGGCATATGCATATCGAATTGATCATAAATGGACTTAAGAAATATACATGGACATTTAAAACACGGCAATATATTTATTTTGTGTAGAAATTTATATTTATTTAAAAATCGCTTATTTTTTTTCTTCATGGCCTATGCTGGCAACACTTGGTATTTAAGGAAGATATTTAGAAAATAGGAGATTCAACGATAATATTATGTTAAATGTATCCACAGATGAAGGACCACGTTGTTCTTTTGTAAATTTTACGGTTTTGATTGTTTTTTGCGTGAAAATACACCGCAATTCCGCATTTTGTCAGAGTTTAATTGACTGGCATAATCACTTGCGTAACGGCGCACGACGCGGAGCAACTAGTTGTATATAAAGGCTATGAGTCGGACTCTCGTACCTTTTACAGAGGAGTGTGCCTTGCGATGCCGTCTCCTTTGGCTTAATACTCAAACGTTGAAACCACGGTCCTGAGTTACCTGCATCCATCGCCTTCGCCATCGTCTTATCAGATCGTCACTTCATCAAGTGGGGGTCGACCTACACTTCGCCCACCTTTACGAGGCTGCCACTCGAAAACCTATTTTCCCCATCGCTTGTCGGTTCCTCGAGCTATATGGCCGGCCCATTGCCATTTGAGCTTACTAATCCGTTGGGCTATGTCGGTCACTCTGGTTTTACTGCGGATATCCTCATTTCTGAGTCTATCACGCTGAGAAACTCCGAGCATAGCCCTCTCCATAGCTCGCTGAGCGACCTTGAGCGTCCTCATACGGCCAGCAGTGAAGGACCACATCTCAGATCCGTAAGTCATCACTGGCAACATGCACTGGTTGTATTATCTAGTTTTCAGAGATTGAGGTATACCTGACGAGAAGATGTGTCGTAATTTCCCGAACGCTACCCAGCCGAGTTGAACCCGTCGATTGACCTCTCGGTCGAAGTTGGACTTACCTAGTCGGACTATTTGTCCCAGGTAAACGTACTCGTCAACAACTTCGAGCATAGTGCTCCCAACAACTACCGGCATAGGTGTGACATGGACATTAAACATGACCTTTGTTTTGTCCATGTTCATCTTAAGACGTATCCGTTGGGAGACGCCATTGAGGTCACTGAGCATAGTGCTTAGGTCCTCCAGCAATTCTGCCATAAGGACCATATCGAAGGTGAGTGATGTACTCGCCATTGATGTTAATACCGTATTCTTTCCAGTCCAGTAGCTTGAAAACGTCTTCCAATGCAGCAGTTAATATAAGTAATTAATAAATAATTATAAATCCGTCCGGGCTATGTTGGTCAGTCTGGTCTTACTGCAGATATCCTCATTTTGCGACCTTGAGCGTCCTCGTACGGTCAGCGGTAAAGAACCACGTCCCAGATCCGTAAGTCATCACTGGCAACAGTCACTGGTTGTACAATCTAGTTTTCAAGTTTTGAGGTATACCTGTCGAGAAGATGTGTATTAAATAAGTAACATTCCGAACGCAGCTCACCCGAGTTGAATCCGTCGATGGATCTCTCGGTCAAAGTAGGACTTACCTAGTGGGACTATTTGTCCCAGAAAAATAATGTTCAGTTTTCTCAATAATTAGCATTTTACCGCCAAGAAATGTGTGACTATATTAACGAATATATCAGTTCTTCAAAAAGAGTTAAAATTTATTTCTAAACTCTTTAATTTCTCACTGCTATGCTATTTTAAAAATTTTATTAATTCAATCATTCAGTGAAATGCAAATTAAATGTTGTCCACTCTCCCATTAGTAATATTTAACTTTGATCTACAACGTACATATATATATATATATATATATATATATATATATATATATATATATATATATATATATATATATATATTATATATAAATAAAAGTACTCAATTAATTATGGCAAATTTACTTTTGCCATCTAAAATGTTCCTCCATACATTGCTATCTAAAGTGCTTGAACTAGGTGTTATGTCATGTCGCGCGGCTAAGATGCGTGATATACGTAGGTGAAACCGCGGGACACAGCTAGCTTTAAATAACTAAACACTCCTTTGGTTCTAAACTATATAACAAGTGTATATGGGAATACACCATGGCAATGTTGCTTAGCGGCAGAAACAGGCAAAAGGGTGGACCCTTATCAGACACCTAGGAAGAAAACGAGTTAAAAATACCGGGTGTTTTTGAAACGCTCCCAAAAACGAAGACAGACGATAATAATAAGGATACTTTTGATGATGGGACAAACATAAAATCGATCCTGCTGAAAAAAAATTACGTTTAATTATCTTTATTCACGCTCTATCATGTTAGTACAGCTAAATGAAACGATAATTTTATAAATAAATAAATAAATTTCGTATGGTGAATAGAGATACCTGGGGACATGTTTTACTGGCAAATGCGGCTTTTTACCTAGTCCTAAAGGTTCACAAGCACAAATTTAAGTCTGTTGTGTTTGTTTTTCACTCTTATTATATTAAAAGTGTACCCTGTATGATGAGGAAAAGGTTTTTTTATCTTTATTAAAATAACAAATTTATTATAATTGTTTTTGATTAATATTAATCACCGTCACAGTTTTATAGGACATATTAAATTTTCAAAAACGTTGAACAAAATCATAGAATATCAACATATACACCGTTCACTTGAGTTTTGTTCATGTTCTCATATACCTCGAGCTGGCGAGATATTCGTTAGTGTTTATTGTACTTTAATACTCAGACGGCTATGCAAACGGCATTGATTAATTGTATTTTCATTTCCGTGATTAAACGAGCTGGATTTGTGCGAATGAAACTAAATAAAGCTCTTTTAAAGTATGCAAATGCAATCACTGTCTTCAACGTGGATACAGAATATTGTTTATTTTCCATTATGACACGCTGTGTTAAAAAAAAATTACGGTTATACAAAACTTCCTGTAAGTTAGATTTACGGCCATACCAAATGTACTTTAAAATGTAAAACTGTTTATATTTTTGTAAGAAAAAACAAACTTTGGTTGCATTTAAATTGGATCAGTAAATAA
Organism: Parnassius smintheus behrii; assembly: GCA_036936625.1. Lineage (NCBI taxonomy): Eukaryota > Metazoa > Arthropoda > Insecta > Lepidoptera > Papilionidae > Parnassius > Parnassius smintheus. The sequence continues at coordinate 14,213,484 of JAUPFT010000014.1, forward strand.
TACCAAAAACGGAGAGATTTATTTTAAATACCGAAATGATTTGTCATGTATAGGACTACCGAATAACTTCGGTGGTCTTATACTACAAACAGCAATAAAACACAACATGTAAAATAAACTTCATCATCATCATCATCATCACTACAGACCTTCACCAGTCCACTGCTGAACATAGGCCTCCCCCAAGTAATGCCACAAAGTACGGTCCTGAGCCACCTGCATCCATCGACTTCCTGCATGTCTTACCAGGTCGTCACTCCATCCAGTGGGGGGTCGCCCTACACTACGCCTACCGGTACGAGGCTGCCACTCGAGAACCTTTCTTCTCCATCGGTTCTCGGTTCTTTGAGCTATATAGCCGGCCCATTGCCACTTCAGCTTACTAATCCGTTGGGCTATGTCGGTCACTCTGGTTTTCAAGTCAACTTAGCAACAGTAATTATGTGCAAACATATTTAAGAATGCTAAATTATCTCAGACTACACATATTGCCTTTTAAATTAGAACAATTGGCCTTGAAGATGACGTAAGTCAACTAAACGCTTGCTGCATAAAGCAACCCGGGCCACCGACTTGACGGTCCGGAGGAAAGTAGACATAGGGTTTCTTCCCTATACAGAACTGTCTGTTATTTTTTTGTGCACACAAAGACAGTTACCTATTTGTTACTACGAAACGCGAACATGACTCATACTTTGACAGAGGTAAGCGTATGGCTACTACTCGCCAGTGGTCCGTGTTGCTCTATGGCACACTTTTATGTTACTGATACAAAGTACGCGAGTATTTCGAATTTAATCTAAAATAATTCTAAATATTCTAGAAAATTTCTTGAATTATTTTGGGTACATTCTGATCGATGTGGGTTTTGATGTTTTCCATCAAAACCCACATCGATCTAAATTTACACATCATCAATCAAACCGTCACTTTTTTAAAGCCGTGTTTTCTGGTATTTTCCGCATAGTCACATTTTCGCGACACCCACGTGGGTCTTCCACTATACTCAGTGTAGTGGCATCGTAAGAGAATCTACTAGAACATAATCCCGTGGATTGTCATAAAAGATGACAGAGATACTAAAACCGGAAATGTGAGGCAGATTAAAAGTTTCTTGCTTGTAAAAACACAAAATGATAAAAAATTGCGTGGAAATTACGGCAATCTCCACAATGAGTCAATCTATGTTCAAAACTAGCCTTTGATAGGCTGTAATGGTAATGATGATAATTAATAAAATTGATCAGATACTCGTAATGATTTTTTTTATATTTAACGCAATGCTAGAGAACATAGCTTTAGATAAAACAAATAGTATTAAGTTCATTACAGAATCATGGCAATATATAGCATTTACATTGGAATCTTTCCAAAACACATAAGTGTTGTAGAGCCGTATTCTAACCAAAAGATGTTATAATAAAACTGCATTATGTCTTTTGTTCAGTTTTTCAGTAGCATTTTTAACCGTATTATTATGCATTAAAGATGAAAATGAAATGCTTGTTTCACATTTTATCGTTACGTTAAGAATAATAAAAAAATAAGTATAGTGAAATTATTTATGGGACTTGGAAATAAACCTGATCATCAATAATATATTATGTAAATTATTAAAAAAACAAACAAGAGAACCTTATTGTTGTGATAAACCATAAAGATATAAATATTCTAAGAAATACCCCGTTATCCGGTCCGGTCTGAAAATTCATTATTTCGAATTTTCCGGCAAGTGAATATTGAGACATGTTTTAGATAAAATCTGGTTTTTAGTAACTAGCTCAATGAAATGTTTGTATTAAGCTTGAAAGTTAACTTTTTCTTAATTACTTTGATAGTTATGAGGAAAAATTTTTGCATCTGTTAGCCCTTTGAATTTCGTATATATTCCTTACGATTGTTCGAAATACGGCGATAGAAGTTTTACTAAAAATCTCTAATACTTTCTTATTATTTTTTTTTGTTTTATTTTCTATTACATTTTTTGTTATTTAGTTTCTCTTAAAGATTTACAGTTTTTTTAAAGTAAAAGAAAATTATTATTTATATCTTTCTCTAATAAATTAACGATATTCTATCAAATTAGTGGCCTTAGAGCATCAAATTAAATCATTTTTAAACGGTTACTGAAAATTTGTTTAATTTATTTAATTTTCTTCATCATTACAGTCTCGTACAAGTCACCTACTTTATATAGGCCTGCCCTGAGGATTTCCACAAAAGACGGCCATTAACCACCGGCATTATTTATTCATAGATTGAAGCAAAATTTGGTACATTAATGCAATAATTATCTCCACAAAGTAAAATAAGGTTGCCCGCATTTTTAATTTTCTACGGCAAACGTTGTCCTGTAGATTTCAGTTTATTATTTTTTCTCAAAATTTGGATTTTATGTCATTAGATGGTTGACGAGCGTAGAGTAAATAAAATTTAAAAATCATTATATTGTAACGGATAGCAAAGATATATAATAGCGGTCACGACAGTGACAAAAAGTGGTCCAAATATCAACCAATAACCAGAACTAAGCTAACGAATTGGCCACTAAATAGACAGTAACTTTCATTATGACACGAAAAAATAACATTGTCAGTTAAAAGTTATGACCAAATAAATATTTTTTTTTTAGTTTTGAATTTTTAGCTTAATTATTTTTCAATTTTTTTATAGTTGTGGCGTAGTAAAAGTTCTCTTGTAAAATTATTGCCAGTAAAAGTTGTAGAGTTGCACGAGTTGGAGATATAACAATAATTGTGATATCTAAATGCAAATATGCCTAGATACGCGATAGTTACCTTACGAGACACGATAATAACATAACATGAGACACGATAGTAGGCTAACCTAGCACGGGATGTGAAACGAATCGAGAAGACAAAGACATACACATAGCATAATAAGTCTAAAATTTTCTCCCAGCTGGGACACAGGACTCCTCTCTGTGAGAAGGGGAAGGCCGTAATCCACCACGAGGGCCCAGTGCGACTTGGTAGAGGTCACATGTCTTTTACACGTCTAGTACTATTTCTAGATAGCTTAAATCTAGCGTTCGGTATATTCAACCCAAATAAGTTATAAAACATGTTTATTTCATGTAGTAATAACTTTTTTACTGACAACATATTTTTAGCTGCGATTTGGTGTTAACGACTCAATATTTATTGAACTATTTTGTTAAATATTTCTAGTTAGTGGTAGACATTTGGGCAAAGCTCCACCAATTTTGGTTATTATCCTTTGTTTATTTTTAGTGTTATGCTCGAAATATTTCAGAACGATGACGTTGCGAGAAGTCCCTAAATAAATTTCCAATTAGCTTGACATGCGATTGATGAAGCTAAGTTCTATCAGTCTAAGAGAGGTCTATTTTATCTAGTTTAAAACCAATCATGTAAATAATAGAAAGCAATCATACCTTAAAGTTCAAATGTTCAAATAAACTGACTAATAGCTGTGTAATGGAGGCGATATTAAAGATCAGAGAACTTTCAACCCTATGTCATCTCGTGTATGTCGTAAGAGGTGACAGGGAAATGGAACAGGAGATGGGCAGCAGTATATTACGACAAAAAATAACTTAAACTTAAAAACTGAGGTAGGCAATCCGCCTGGCAAGCGTGACATCTATGGCCAATATTTCTTCTTTATCGAAATCTATGAGGCCTAAGTTCAGCAATGGAATTTTGATATGCTGTAATGACGATGGTGAGGATGAAGTGCAAGTATTTGCGTCTAAGTTTTTTCCAAGTAATTTTACTGTGTATGTTTAAACCAAGACATAAAAACACTCTTTATCCTTTCAAAGGGCACACGGTTGGATCCGAGCAAGGCAACGTTCTGTCAAAATTAAAGCGGTGGGATCTGACCGCACCCACCCACAGCACATTAATCCATCAATACTAATTTAGAGACTAATTTTCTATAAACAAATTCAGCATTATAGAATCTATACAAAATTTTCTATCCTGTGGTCTAAGCAAAAGTTACTCTATTATTTTTAATACAATTTATTCTACTGTTAATATACGATATTTGCCGACAATGCGAAAATGGCGCAATTTTAGGGTAGATTAAAAATAAAAATCCATGGAGTAATTGATTTGTTTATTGCAAAGGATTGACAATTTTGTATAGATTCTATAATACAAAACTTCTTTATAGAAAAGTCGTCTATAAATATAAGTTTTTATGATTTAAAGTGCTGTATTTTATGGTTTAATATGTCGTAAATTGACAGTAGAATGAAAATAAAAGTACATAGAGTAACTGACTTTTGTTTAGACTTCAGAGTAGAACATTTTGTACTAATTCTATAATGTAAAACTTCTTGATAGAAAAATAGTCTCTAAATATAAGTTTTATTACTTTAAAGTGCTGTGGGTGCGTGCGGTCGCATGCAACCGCTCGGGATTTGACGGACGCATGCGACTGCATGGGAATTTTACGGAGATTTGAGGGTTAAAATCCAAATCCGTTCAGTTTTAGTATAAAAGTAGTTAACATGTGCAAAAAGACATATTGGTTATAAGGACTAAGATGAAATGCCTCGTTTCCAGTAAAAAGGTTCTCCGGTTCTCTACACTCACCATACGAAACACAGCAGCATTAAGCTACTATTTTATTTTGGTATTCTATGTTAAAGTGGTCTTTCCCCGGTTATAGCAAACCCATTTATGCTACAATTATACTACTAATATAACTGCAGCATGGCTCTTTCACATAATGAAGTATGAAATAAAAATATTATTTGTCATCTATCATCAGGTTCTTAATACAAAAATAATATCTTTTCTCTAACATGAGACCAGTGAAAATAGAAAGACCGACATTTTATACTATATAAAACCTCCAACATTTTATATATATTATACTTTATACATTTTATACTATAATTGATACGTAACGGACCTGATAAATTATTGGTGGTTAATTCAGCTGTGTAAACCAAATGTTAAACTTCAGCGATGATCGTATTTTAGTTTTATTTTCATCCTACAAATACCAGAAAAGAACCGTCAAACTTCACAATATGAACTCAATCATACAATTAAAATAATTAGTAAATTTCTTACTTTGGTAGCATCTACTACGATTTTAGACAATAGGCATATTGGGCAACAGACGACGGTTTAATGATTATTAATATGCTTTCCATACACTGACCTCTATATGTAGACTGGCTTTTGCATCGTAACTTGACGAGGCAATTTTATTTGCGCCATTTTGGCGCTGACAGCAGAAGTGAACATCTACGGAACTAATAATATAACTAATAATATATGACAGTTTGATAAAAATTCTATACTACTACCACCACCTATACGTAAATAGAATTGATGTTACGGGTAGGCCTCTACTCGTAACGTCCATTCTATTTATGTATCACATTAATATAATGCCACTAATTCATAAGACCACTGCTGAATATAGGTCTCAAAAAAAAAACGCTCAAAGTCACTCAGCGAGCTATGAAGAGGACTATGCTCGGAGTTTCTCTGCGTGATAAACTTAGAAATGAGGATATCCGCAGTAGAACCAGAGTGACCGACATAGCCTAACGAATTAGTAAGCTGAAGTGGCAATGGACCGGCCATATAGCTTGAAGAACCGACAACCGTTGGGGAAGAAGGGTTCTCGAGTGGCACCCTCGTACCGGTAGGCGAAGTGTAGGGCGACCCCCACTAGATGGAGTGACGACCTGGTAAGACATGCAGGAAGTCGATGGATGCAGGTGGCACAGGACCGTGCTTTGTGACATACCTTGGGGGAGGCCTATGTTTAGCAGTAGACTTGTGAAGGGCTGTAATGATGATGATGATGGAAAATAGTGGCTGTTTAAATCAGTACAGTTATTTTGTATGCATATTTGTATGTATTATAACCAGTCCAGCGTACTTGCATATATAGAAGTCAGTGTTTACATACATAAATACCTCCCTATCAGCATTGTCACACTAAGGTAAGTTTAGATCATAGATGATATTACATAACAGTTTTTGGCCAGGGTAAGAATTTTGGCAGGTTCTTTTTCTTTTTCATTTTAAGAAGTTATAATAACAGGCTAAGAAGGTTATTCCTTCTTCTGTATTCCGTATCTTAAAATTGTGGAGAATAGTGCATAAAATCTAAGGTTGACCCTTGAATTTTATGTATTTATATTTTTTTAAATGGCAAATGCATCAGCTTGCGTTTATCTATTAAAATTTCAGTTAGGAACTTTAAGACAATTTTCCTGTAGGTTTAGGTAATTTAGATTAAAAATTATTCTTTTTAATAAGGAAAAAGTAATAAATTCAAAATATTTTGTATACATTTACCCCTATGATATAGCTAGACGAACAGATATTAATTTGTTTATTTTATTAGCAAATGTTCCATATCACCGTATTCTATATCATTGTAATTAAATGATTGACTTTTCATTCATGTAAAAAAATTGTGTTTCACTTCATAAATGAAATTTTACAATTTTATAAGTCAAGATCAAGTAATTTAAATTAATTTTAAGGTATTGTTTTTTAACTTTTCGCTAAGAAAATAGAAAATTTTCATAAATCGGGAAGTTATTGTTTTACCCCGTTTTTCGAAAATTTAGTTTTCATTAAATCTTGACGTTTTAAGGTTATAGGAAGCCACCCTGACAATTTTTCGATGGTGTATGTCTGTGTGTGTGGATGTACCTTTCATAACTTTTGAACGGATTGACGATTCACAAGTCCACTGCCAAACCGGCCTGGGTTTCTTCAGTAATGCCACAAAACTCTGTCCATGGCCACCTGACACAGTAAGCTGAAGTGGCAATGGGTCGGCCATATAGTAGCCTGCTACCCGTAAGCGAAGTGTAAGGTAGCCCTTCATTAGTTAGATTCATAACCAGGTAAGACGTGCAAGAAGTCGTTGGGTGCGAAATTCTATTTGAAAATAATAATTTTAAGCACATTTTAAGTTATGTTGCTACAAAATTTCTTTCTTACATTTACAGTTACAAAATTCTGGAAGGTGGAAGTACCAGATAGTGCCGACCAAGGATTTAAGTAACGTGATAGAACTACCCGGGTCTCACGTATATCTACTCGAGTTACTGAGTGACGAGACGATACTTACTGGTAAGATATCTCAGTCCTCAGAAGTAACAATCTACCTTTATTTTGATAACTAACGGGATCGGTGTAGGTGCCTATGGACTACATCATCCATTTATATTTATAAGTTGTATACGCGTACTATTTGCTCGTGTGTCATTGCGATTTCTATAAATTTTAATATGTTATGAAACTACTACTGAATTAAAAAAAAATTATTTAAATCGCACAGTGGTGGACCCCCAGTCATCAAGATGGTGTATATGATATCGCGAGTTTTGCCGCGGTGTGCGTTCATGAAATTTGATGGCTGAGATTGATCCGAACAATTCTTCAGAGCACTCACCGTGGTAAATGCGTTGAAATGCAACGTCTCTTAACCTATGTTTACTTTTCTTTTAATTTTTTACGTTTTACCTATATTATCGTTATCGTTTTATCTATAGTTAATATTCTGTATGCTTGTAATGATATTTTTTATTATTGTTTGTAAATTTTTAATTTCTCGTAAGTGATTTGAAATCTTTTGAGAAATAAATAATATCTTAAACCTAAAAACCTCTTTGCAGAGCCAGGGAGTCAAGCCGATCGGAAAGAGCTCGGTCGCTGACGATTCGAATGGCGCTGCACTGAATGCGATCAAATGGAAAAAGCTGGCACTGGGGAGCCCCAGCCCAGAGATGGGAACGGTATTCCATGTGCGGCTGAACCTATGCCCTGTAAAGTTGCAAGCGGTATGCCGGCATAAAGTACTATCCCGCTCTCTTGCGGACGCTAAGCTTTTTAGAGGTAAATTTGGCCTTCTCTTCCAAGTTACTACGAAAATGCACGTCACTCGATATGAAAAATCCTGTACTTTTAAAATAGCAATTCTTGTATATATACATCATCATCATCATCATTACAGCCCTTCACAAGTCCACTGCTGAACATAGGCCTCCCCCAAATAATGCCACAAAGCACGGTCCTGAGCCACCAGCATCCATCGACTTCCTGCATATCTTACCAGGTCGTCACTCCATCTAGAGAGGGCTATGCTCGGAGTTTCTCTGCGTGATAGACTTAGAAATGAGGATATCCGCAGTAAAACCAGAGCGACCGACATATCCCAACGGATTAGTAAGCTGAAGTGGCAATGGGCCGGCCATATAGCTCGAAGAACCGATAACCGATGGGGAAGAAAGGTTCTCGAGTGGCAGCCTCGTACCGGTAGGCGTAGTGTAGGGCGACCCCCCCACTATATATATATATATATATATATATATATATATATATATATATATATATATATATATATATATATATAATCGGGATCTCGGAAACGGCTCCAACGATTTTCATAAAAATTTAGTGTCCAGGGAGTTTCGGGGGCAATCAATCAATCTAGCTAGGATTTATTTTTAGAAAATGTCTTTTTGTCCGTTTTTTTAGGCAATGGAAAACTGCTACAATATCGTTAGAATAAGAAGGTAAATTTTGACAGTTTATTGGTTGTTATAAATAGCTTAATTGGTATATCGGGCGGTCACAGAATCTTTATTCCCTGGTTCGCGCTCAGACCGACCGACCGACTTTTTTTAATTTTTTTTTCAAGTTCCTTTCTTTTTTGAGAAAATCTTTCAAGCCCTTTTTAGTATTTTTAAAAACACGAAAATTTAAATTAAACTAATTGAACTCATGATTTTTTATTCAAATAACCAGTTCAGTTTTAAACTAAGATCAAAAACTATTATTTGTATTTCATCAGTATGTAATTTGTATCTAAATATAATTTCCAAAACACACCAATTTAAAAAAAAACCGAACGAAAAATACCGAGCAAAGGGGCATCAAAAATAGTCTTAAATATATATATATATATATATATATATATATATATATATATATATATATATATATATATATATATATATATATATATATATATATATATATATATATATATATATATATATATATATATAAACAATAAAATTACATTAATAGGCATAAAATTAAGATAAGTACGTTTCAGACATTAGACAAATATTATAGTAAAGTTAAGGCAAAATATTGTCTTCCCGAATAAATAAATTTATTTCATAACCTGTAAAATATTTAAAATATGATAAATAATAGAAATACAAGTCCAAAATATTATAAAAATAAAAATATTATAAAAATACCGAGCAAAGCTCGGTCAACCGGGTACTAAATGTTATATGTGTAAGAAATAATACGATAACTTTCTTTTTTTACAGAAGATTAGAAAATGTTTGATTTTTCATCATGAATTTTGATAAACCTGGTGCAAATAGAAAGAGAATCAAAGCCAATGAGATCAAAAAGTAGGACATTTTATCGATCCTGATAAAAACAATACGTTTTAAATAATAACAATGAAATAAATAAATAATAATTATTAAAGCTGTCCCATTAACACCCGACAACAAATCCTTAAAACTCAAATTACATTTTAAACGCGGCCAGGGTAATCAACGTCCTAGCGAAACAAAACCAGGGGAATCATATTTTACCTTCGTAATTTTATCCTGGACCAACGACCGGCGCAATTTTCTGCAAAAATGCTTCGGTGGTTTGGTCATGTAGAAAGAATGAATGAGGAAAGAGTGACAAAGCAAATTTATATGGCAGATGTGAACGGCCGAGTCGGGAAGGGACGCCCTAGAAAAAAGTTTATCGACCAAATTGGCGATATTTTGAAAAGGGGCCACGTTAGAAGTACCCTTAACCGAAGAGCATGTATGCGTAGATATATGGACGTAAAGGAGGCGAAAGAAATAGAAATAGAAATAGAAAATGTATTTATTTAACCAAAAAACATTACATAATTAAGCAATACACTGGTTTCTGCACTAAGCTCTAGGCTTGTATCGCAGGAACCAGGAACATTGACTGACACCGTTTACACCGATAAATACATAGAACTCCGATTAAATTAAAATAAAGCGAAAAATATATCTTTTTTCGCTAATTTACTCTAGGAGTGCATGTGTGCGTGCGAACGTGTGTGTGTGCGTGCGTGTGAGTGTGTGGTGTGTGTGCTGTGTGAGTGTGTTTGTGTGTGGGGGGGGGGGATCATGCTTGCGCGTGTGTGTGAGTGAGTGTTAGTCTACGCGTGTGCATGTATAGGGTCAATTATGAAAGGAAAGTAAATTTTCCGTTTCCTGATAAGAAGCATGTAGCAGCCAGGTTGTTATTTTGTGTTTGACTTTACTTGTGGTCAAAGACCTCAAATCTGGGAAGAGACAGCAGAATTTATTGTAAATGCTAGGCAGAAGAAATGGTGAGTGGCGTTTGAAAAAGCTACTGTGTGAATTGGGAATCGGCACTCGAAAGATCCGACGTTGGCAGAGGCTAAGATAATTCGGGGAATTTATAATTTTTCTGTGGGTTAGTATTACTGCCTTTAGAATGTAGATTTGGCGAACCCGTAGTACCTTACATTCCTTGTACAGTTCGTCAGTAGGAAATCTAAAGTTTTTAGACAGCATTACTTTTAGTACTGCTCGCTGGGCCCTCTCGACTTCAAGCATTTTTGATTTGATAGCTCCACCCCAAGCCAGCGTGCAGTAAAATAGTAGGGATTGGGTTAGTGCTTTGTAAACCATTTTCATTGTTTCTTTAGTAGCGCAACGTCGTAAAGCTTTCATTATGTAAATGGTTTTCCTAACACTACCCGACAAGCGGCTTAGATGGTTTTTAAATGATAGTTTATCATCAATGATCACTTCTAGATACCTGATGTTATCTGTGTTGCTGATTGTATTACATCCGCAAGGGGGTACTTCAGATACGCAAGTGTGAATTACTAAGTTTACCAGCGAAAGTGGTTTTGATGCGAGAGTTTTGTGAAAGGCTATGAACTTAGTTTTTTTATAGTTTAGAGTTAGTAAATTGGAACTTAACCATTTATTCAACACTACCATGCCTTTTTGAGCCGTCTCGAGTACGCTGTCCCAACTTAAATCATTAAATATAATGGCTGTATCATCCGCATAGCATATGACGTCTGCTCTTTGTATGGGTAATTCTAGGATGTCATTAATGTAAATGCAGAAAAGGATTGGACCAAGAATACTTCCTTGAGGAACTCCAATACTGATTTTTAATTGCTTACTTGTATGTGAGCCCACTCTTATGCATTGACGCCGATTTAAGAGATAGCTACGAAACCAAGCCAACGCCACTCCTCTAATTCCTTTTGTTTCAAGCTTCCGCAGCAGAATAGGGACCGAGACGGTGTCGAAGGCCCTAGCAAGATCTAGGAAGATACCTAAACAGCTGCGTTTATTGTCCAAATGTCTAGACACAGCATCTGTCAGTAGAACTACCGCATCCTCCGTGGACTTACCCCTCCTGAAGCCAAATTGATTTACAGAGAGCAGATTATTATTTTCTATAAAGTTGGTGAGACGTTTGCTTACAATTTTTTCCAATAACTTGGAAAATATACTTAGCAAAGATATGGGCCTGTAATTACTAGGACAGTTTTTATCCCCATCTTTGGTATTGGAGTAACAACTGCTAATTTCCAACAATTAGGAAAAACGCCACATAACAAGCTAAGATTAAATATGTGGGTAAGTGGATGCAGAACTATGTGTTTTATCTGTTTAATCAACCTTGGGGTGCAGCTGTCTATACCCGGTGCAGTATCGTTTTTTAGCTGGTCAATAAGCGTACCAACTTCATAAGGATCCGTTGGCTGCAGAAAGATGGAGTCCTTGCAAAGCACTCTTGGTTTGTATTCTGCAGCTAACAGGTCTTCTTGGGTGTTTAATCTTCTGAGCGTGTCATCAGCCAGTTCTCTGCCAACTCTAGTGAAGTACTCGTTACAAGCGTTTAGAGAGGAATCAGGGTCTTTGTCTACGGACAACAATTCAGTAGCCTCAGTAGTATTACGTGTGAGATTACATATATTTTTGAGCGTTTTCCACAACTTTTTTGGGTTATCTTTATTTTGCTGAATTTGATTATTCTCGTATTCGGTCTTTAATTTTCGTTGAAGCGCGTAAAGGAAGTTTCTGTATCGTTTATAAGTGATTTGGATAAATGTATTATTAGGGTTTCTCCTGGCTTCGAGATGCAGATTGTCACGGTGTTTTTGACATCTCATTAAGCCTGGAGTTATCCATGGCTTTATAACTCGATCTGACCGTTTGGGCACCACATAACTTGTGTTTTCGTTTATTGCCTTTTCTAAGATTGAGTTAAAATTATCAGCTGCCTCGTTAGCATCTTCCATATTCATTATCAATGACCAATCAGTCGACTCAAGCTTGTCAACAATCCGATTAAAATCCATTTTGACCTTACCGTGGATTCGAGATGGGTGATTCGCCTGGTTGATGGTAGTACCAAGTAAACAAATGTCATGATCAGTAAGATCTGCATGGCACACTATACCAACAGCAGAATCTGTACCCCTAACGAAGATGTGGTCCAGGCAGGCCGAGCCCCTGGTCGGCTCCGAGATAGCAGAGAGCAGTTGATGACTTGCTAACAAGCATAGATACTCGGAGCACTGATCATCAAGTGAGTCTCCGTTTATATTTATATTTAAGTCACCTGTCAACACCACGGCATGCTTGTTGTTAATTTCCGATAATGATTTATCGATGAAGGTTATAAAGTTTTTCACATTATTAATAGAGGGAGACCTATATATCCCTAGAATAGTAATTTAATTATTTAAATTTAATTTTAGGCAATCGCACTGGTCACTTAACGGTTCTGAAGATATTACACTCCATGAATCTTTAACGTATGCAGTGACACCTCCACTTTTATTTAGGTTATTTTTTGTGTAAAAGGAAATATATCCTGGAATTTGTGGAATCGTGGGGTTTACACCAAGCCAACACTCCGTTAGTATAACCACATCTGGATCAACATTAAGTCGGGCTAACGAAATCAAAAAACCGTCAAAATTGCGTTGGAGGCTCCTAATATTGACATTTAAAACTTTAAAGTCGACACCAACGGGTAATAAATTACGACATTGCTCTAGGCTCTCAATGGAATGACACTTTACTGTCAAAGTTTCGTCTATATCAACATGAAAGTCACACATTCTTTCGCTTAATAATAACAAATAATTCTACTAACTGCAAGAGCGATTTTGGACAGTAGTCATTAATTGAGAGCCAGAACAATCGGGACTGATGATTGTGTAGTGTGATGTTGGTGCGGTGCGTTTTGTGTGTGAAAGACATTGAGTTATATGTACTATGTACTAGTACATATAACTCAATGGTGAAAGTGTGTATGCATGTTCTAGTAATAGAAATTGTAATAAGTCTATTTTGTATGATTACGGTAAATTTAGCAAAAAATAAAAATAAAAATAAAATATCACTTTTGGGAGAGTTCGCTTGCTCTTTCGGGGCCAATTTTGGTATCCAGGTCTTCGTAGGAAAGAATACGGATAGCTGGTTTGTTCTCTGCTTGCTTGATATAGATCCCTCCGTTGCGTACCCAACAGAATTGGAAGCCCAGGTTCTTTGCTCGCAGTCTTGAGTTTCGAAATAAATAGCGATTAGACTTGGTGAGCCGTTCATTAATATATATATTCTGTGGTGAGCTATTTACAATGTTCTCAGATGACAAGCCTCGCCTAGCCCTGGCTGCCGTTATAAGCTCATCCCTCTTTTTACGTCGCAGTAGTTTGACTATGATTGGGCGCGGGTGTTTGTAGTTGGGCATAGATGATTTTGAGCCTGAAGAACGTTTAGGGCCTACACGTACCACTTCATCCAGTTCATTTTCGGATAATTGTACTCCGAGCTTTTGACAAGTAGCGAGAACGATATGGGTGAGATTTTCGTTGTTTTCTTCAGGCATACCAATAATCTCCAGTTCATTTCGCATCGAGTGTTGGTCTTGGACGGCGATTTGTTGCTGTAACTCATTAACTAATGATTTTAATGAACTGATTTCCAAGTCTTTGGACTCAAGTGCCTTCGATAATTCACCTAGCCTCACTTCAAAGCAATTGGTAATGGCAGATGTTTGCAATTTCATTTCTTGGCGTACTATGTCTTTAACTTCGTCCCTGAAGTCGCGTATTTCCGAAATTAATGTAGTTAAGTCGACGACTTCGTTTGAAAGTAGCTCAGAGCTTTTCAATTTTTGTTTATTCCCTCTTGTGGTGTTGACATTGAGGCTCATTGTATATTCGTCATTCAGGGAAGCCGCTGGGGAACGTACTGGCGTTAACAGGTTACTTTTTTTTGGTAGGGAGCAAACACATGACGGGCAAATCCATTCATTTCTATACTTTTGCGAAAGAGTGTTAAAGTGTTCCTCCGTAATATTAAGACACATTAAATCATATAGTTTATTACACTTGGAACATTTCATGAAGCTAAGATTGCGAATTTTGTTGTTACAACCGCTGCAAGTCGTAGACATTTTAAACGCAGGCCGCCAGTCGAGAGACAAAATAAATTTTAGATAAGTACGGTAGGCTTATATAGCTTGAGCGAGTCGAAGTGCGATAAGCAGTGAGGGCGTAGTGACTCACCTCACGGCCGATGCAGTCGGTGTACGGGTTGTCCTCGGTCAGTGCCGTTCCAGCCGATATAAATACTTAGAAATATTTTTGCTTTTAACCATATGGACCGAAAAATTTCGGGTATTAATTTTCACTACAATCTTTGTTCGTTTGTCTTCTTCAAATTAGTAGTAAGTTTGACGTTAAATAAGCACTTTGATTATGAGTATTCACTAAAAATTACGGAGCAAAGTATTACAGGTGTGTTCTCAAACGAGTACGTACACAATCTCCTTGAGAAAGAGGTATGTCAGGATCGTGCCAAATGGAAGTCCGTAGTCTCTGCCTACCCCTCTGGGTGACAGGCGTGAGTGTTTATGTTATGTTATGTTTTATGCTCTTCTTTCGTGCATTAATTTTAAAAGTACGTGTACGTGTGTCTTTTGCGGGTCCAAAATCGGTAAGATGTTTTCGAAAAAGTGATGATTGAATGTACGACTCCGTGGCGCAGTGGCTTAGAAATGAGTGGCTGCGCTGGGGGTCGCGGGTTTCGAATCCCGCAGGGAACAAGTATTTGTATGGCCTACAAATAGTTGATCCGGAACAAGTCTTTGTACGCTATACAAATACTTGTTCCGGGTCTGGATGTTTGTACTTACTTACTTACTTACTTATCGTCACGCACAATCCCTAACGGGGTAGCCAGAGAGAACAGATCGCCAAGTGTCACGATCCTTACATACCTCTTTCGCTTCTTTCAGGTTCATTAACTTCTTCATACATGCACGTCTAGGTATCCGAGTACTCTTGATGTTTGTCCTTGCGCAATTTATGTTTGCAAACTGCCCCTACGATACAAGAGAAAATCTTAATGTAGGGGTAACGTTTTTTAAAAAAATGTTGATTTTAATTAGGTTAATTTTCAAAGATAATCTATATTTTATATTTAAGTTCAAATATATAAATATATTAACTTAACCATTAACTTGTTCTTGTTTTAAAAAAAGAGTAAAGAAGGGTTCTACTTTAATTTCAAATTATCCCAAATTGAATTTGAATTTATGGGCAAAAACTACGAGTACGTGTGCTCCTTTGTGTGCGAATAAGAAGGCGTTAGATATTTATGGACGATAAAATCAGTTAAAATAATGAATTACAATACATTCTGAATTTAAAATATAAAACGGACAGAATTATTTTTTTAGTTAATTCTTCTTCAAGATTTCCTATATAGCTTACTATACTTAAATACTTACTATATAGCAAAATAAGCATGTATATAATAATTTATCAAATTATGGAGTATTTTTGTAAAGGAAGATTTATTTTCTTTGATATTACTGGTGATAAACATTTTGGTTATTACAGCTTTATCTTACTTGAAGCTCACAGCCAACATGGCCGCGAGCTGAATCATCCATTATCCGTTGATATTAAACAGTGTATTCTAAATAGTATTGTATAGTCTTACCAGCTGACCAGGTGGACATTGATTTGCGATATTCGACGAGCCTTTGTTCTTTAAAAAATCTTAAATTCGCAATAAAAATATTGGGAGTCACTTAAAGGGATGAAAACTATGGTATTTTTCAATTTTTTGCAGTATTGCTTGCTCCAACTTGAAAAATACGATAGTTTTCAACTTTTCAAATTTTATGAAAATTGGTTGAGCGGATTCGAAGCTTACGAACGAACAGGAAAGAACATCATGATTTTTATATGATAAGGTTTTTAATTCGCTGTAGTATATCTCGGTTCATTTTTGCAGCGCTCTCCTATACTTGTAATAGATATTATAAATATGATAGTGCACTACATTTATATATGATTATTCTGCAATATTGCTTTGTCTTGATACGTGTTGATTCTTCAAATTTCCTCGAAACATATTTTTTTAAATTCACCGACATGCATTAATAAACCTTGTGGTGTTTTTCTTCCTCATCTAACGATTGGTAATTCTGCATTTACAAATCGAATTAACTATTTCATTGGTGCCTAATGGATTGTGGACAAACAAGGTTCGCTTGTATATTATAAAACTAGCTTTTACCCGCGGCACCACTATCGTTTAATCAAAACCCGAACAATGTTTTTACTGCACTAAAACTAAAACTTTATTGTACATTGAAATATAGTCTATGTCCTATTCTAGTTTGTTATCTATAATAACGCCAAGTAAATTATTTAATATTCTATACATAATAAACTATAAATATATATATATATATACATATATACATAAACACACAAAAATGAAATATTTTTAAATGAATTATTTAGTTAAATGCTATCAATATAATATAATATTATCTAGTACACATATTATATTATATTATAATTAATGGCTAGTGTGAAGCGAAGTTACAATTTAAAGTGCAAGTTTTTTTTAAATATCGGTAGGGATGGTGCGCATTTTATTGCCAATAGGAGTTCATTCCACAAACAAATGCCCTGTACAGTAAAAGACTTGTTCATACATTTACTAGTATGTAGTGGCATATTCTACTTCAAGCTCTCTGTTGATCTCAGGTTATGCGAATAGCTCAAAACGATTTTTGTGGTAAGAAGGGTAAAAAGGATCATCAGAATCTGCCCAACAGGTTATACGTGATTTAGCCACAAACGCAAACACCCTAACATCTATACAAATCTTCACATTTTTCAAATATTATTAGGATTTAAACAAGCGCTTAAATATAGCGTATAAAATCATTTTCAAATTTATAGTACCTTATATTATTAAGACGTTTCAAAGCAAAAACTACCTTATACGGAGGCTTTGTTTAATATTGTAAGGAACGAATCCTACCTTCATTATGGTAAAGTAACGGAAAATGCCGTTCCGGCGACGAGTGCTCCCCGTATTAATATTAGGTTTGGGTTTATTGAATCCTTCGTGATCCCTTTCGGTGAATTGCTGATATGAAACATCTAAAGGGTTTGCACGTACGAGAAATAAAAGGTATCTTTCGTAATACTCAATCGCTTAATTTATAGACGCGTCTTTATACTCATATTTGACAATTATATCCAACAGTGATGTGAAATAAAATAGGAGTATTGTACATTTATTTTATGGTCATTTTACTATTTCTTACTTACTTAAATCTTAGCTTAAACGTGATAGAGCCACGTTTCATCTATATCACGGTTGCATCAAAAATGGGTTGGTTGATAACTCAATAGCTAAAGAAAAACCCAATAACTGTTTTAAGTGCGACCCGGAATTCAAATCCCAGGACCACAGTCGTAAACAACAGTCGTGATTGCGTCCACTAGAACAACAAGACAATTAAGTTCCATATGATTCAATAACGACGAAAACAATGCCTTATGCGCATTTTTATAATAACCGGAATTATGTAATTGTGATCATAACTTCTTACGATGATTCAACAATAAAGAATTTTTATTTGCCTTTCATAGTAGTTAAAAAAAAAACATATTTTAAGGACATGAGTAGTACTTCGATACGCATTACACACTCAATTAAATATAGTTGCAAACCATATGCGTTTACTTACTACTATTCAGTAATAAGTAGAAAACAAAGTCTAGTTACAGTACGTTTCTATTAACTTTCTGTTCTTGTTTAATAACTAATAAATATAGTAAGGCTAAACAATAGAGTGGAATAATTAAATATATTTAATTTTATCAAACGGTAACAGAGAAAATAATGTATCTTCAAAAGGAATGGTAAACAGGATTCGTTATACAATGCAATGTCGATGCTGCCACATAAGCTAGGTTGTAAATGACATGGACGGTTGCCTTCTAGCAATTTTGCTGTACTCGTCTCACTGCATTTTGTACCACAGCTACCTACTCGCATGATTCCGTGCAGTACGATTGTGCTTGTCGTTTCTATTTTCATTTAAAGTAAAATAACTACTTTCCGGGGTATTTATTTTCAGATTATCTTTGTTTACAAAATATTTATTTGGATAAGAGATTTTCTTACCTAAGTTAATTTCAATTTTAGTAAAATAAAACGTTCGCTTTGCATAATTGTTTTTGATGGAGTAATACCGAATTATATTACATTGGATACAACGTTATGAAATAGAGAAATATTTATAACATTTTTTTATATAAAACAAGAATAAATTTGAATAGTTACGCTAATAAATTTCTTATTAGAGAATATCATTTGCGACTTTACCATCAGTTTTTGCATTACCTTAAGATATTAAATCTTTAAAATAAATAGCATCGTAAGTTTACTATAATAAATAAAATCTTACAGTAAAATATATTTTAGTTAATTTAACAAATTTTGATTAAGCTGACGGTAATATATCGTATTCTATACTCAATAAAATCTTTTACTTGTTGTTACCCGTCCATTATGCTGCGTAATTTAAATATTATAAATAATAGTTATATTAAATATTAGAATAAAAGTTATAAACATATCATACCATCTTTTTAGGAATAGGCAAATATATCCTTCGGGAATCAGAATTCTCTCAAGGATAATTAAACATTATCTATTTTTAAAATATTATCATACACTTTTAATTTTAAGAAGTCCGATTATTATTGCATTATATTCTAGGTTAAGCCTTTATACGAGGTAGAGGCATGCTGCAGCTAGATTATGGTTGTAGTATGAATGAGTTGGCTCGACCCACTATCATAAAATACCTTTTTTATGGTGAGTGAAAAGAAACGAATACCACTTTTACTCGAAACAAATTATTTCATCATAGTCTTTAAGGGCGACAACGCATCTGAATTTTAATAATTAATGGAAGGTAGATGTAGATAGAGAGTAGTAGGTTCTCCATGATATAAAAGCTATCAAAGCTATGGGCCATAGTATACGCTTACGAAGGTGAACTGTGTGCTCATTTGTCACCCTTATTCTATAAATAATTAAAATGTCCTATTACATCACTTTATCGAGTTCTATGCCAAATTTCTTTCTAATTCATCCAGTCTTTCAAATTTGCTTAAAAAACTAACATCTAAACTAAGATAATTTTACATTAATATATACTCGTAATATTATTAAGATGATCTATCTATTATGTAGCTTTTTCTTTATAAATTGGAACGTTATGGTTTTTTTTAAATATACCAGTGGTTTCAAGTCTAACTCAATAGTAGACAACCTAATGGTTGCTTCTATAAAGCAATACGGTCCTCCGATGTATAGGATGGCAGACATAGCGGCCCTATAAAATCACAACAACAAGTCACAGCACTGTTCACTACGCCCTCCTTTCTGCCAAGGAGGGTCGCGTTCGTATACGACTTAGAGATCTCTAGTCAGATCGTTAAGCCAGTTCCTAAAAGGTTGGGTTTAGTGGGTAAAAGTCACCACATAACCACGCAGCCAGCTGCGTGGTATGCTATGAGCATTCCCAACCTCCCTCCCCCGCTTTCCAGAGGGTTACCCATATTTGCTTCTGGCGCAAAAAAAGCACTGTTCACTAGACTAAATTTAGTTGCGCGACTGAATCGACGTCCTACGAGAATGCCAAATTGTTAAGTTTTTTCTGCAAAAAGAGATCTACCAAGTCTAATTTACTAAAAGATTATTTTAGGCGTTACCTTTTATATTTAAGTAATTTTAAATATTGAATAAAGGTTTATACCATTTATTTCTTCTTAATCTTAAAAATTACCATAATAACAGTTCATATTTGCCATAGTGGTAGTCGTGTTGTTTCAGTTTTATTTATTAGCACATGTCTCTCGCCTTCATACAATATGCCATTCGGTCTAGCGATTAATCTGAGTCTATATCTGAGTTGTCGTTGTCACCGATTGGTAGTCTTAATACATGGTTTTGCAAATAGTTGTCAATAAAATGGTAAAGGCATAATTATGATCTACACAGCCGTATATCTTGTGCATATAATCATTTTTGAGATTATATTTTCTAATATTTATTTATTACAGGTTTCTTAAAGAGTAGTCTAAGAGATATATAGAAGTACTTTAATAACGAAATACTTAAATAATGTTATGACAGGCTTACCTAGTTTTGGTCACGAGAAGCATCATTTACTCAGATCATTTACAGACACACTTCAAAGCCAGAAAGCTTTGAAGTGTCGGTGAACATCAGAAGGCGATTGCTTGAAGACATCAAGTTAACTTTAATACCACGCTGTATTCGTTCTGTAAGCTTTTATATCACGGAGAAGGCAAACTAGATTACAGTCAAATAAACTGTGGTCCATGGATATTTACGATCGCAAGGCTAACAAAACCATCTCAAGGCTAACAAACAACTACAGATTGCATTTCAAGATTTAATCCACTATTCCTGATTCGTTTACAGCTTTCTTTTAGTAGTTTACGAAAGATAAAATTATATTGATTAAAAAATAGATACATATTTTTCAAATAGTAATTTATAATATTTTTTTATTGAGATTCTGTAAGCTGCAAAGAAAAATATATATACACCATAATAGAGCCCATTTTTTTCCCTCAAGCTAAGTTTAAGAAAACTTCTGAAGATTATTCATTTGCATTTACACCAAAAAAGGAAAATATAAATATGTTATAATATCACTGTTATCAGAAAAATAAAAACCGGCCAAGAGCGTATTGGGCCACGCTCAGTGTAGGGTTCCGTAGTTTCCCGTCCGTCACAATAAGAGTTATTGTGACGGAGGACCCACTTATGAGTTTGTACAAAAACTGTTGTTCCCATCCAAGTTCAAAATGATTTTCCTAGAAAGTCCTTATAAAGTTCTACTTTACAGATTTTTTTCATATTTTCTAAACTTATGGTTCAAAAGTTAGAGTGGGGGGGGGGATACATTGTTTTTTAATTTTTTAGCGATTATTTCCGAAATTATTGACATTATCAAAAAATGAGTTTAGTAAACCCCTATTCATTTTTAAATACCTTTCCAACAATATATCACACGTTGGGGTTGAAATTAAAAAAAATCACTTCCCACTTTACATATAGGGGGGTGTAATAGGTGTTAGGGTTCACTTTGGTTTGTAAGAGTTTGTGCTCACAGAAAGACGTGTTTACTACGTGATGATTTATTTGCGACTGTTTTACAAATTATGCCTTTAAATATTGAACCTATTCACACATGCATACGTATTCACAGTTACGCTCACTCTTACACTCGTATAAATCATTATATCCAAACATACCGCCCACCAAAGGGCCTATGAGCCCTTTAACAATTTTATTACACGTTACAACGTTTTGATTACAATAGATTTAAAGATAACACAAAAGAAAAAATAAAGACACAAAATCTGTAAACAATTAAACATATAAAATATAGATAAACACAATTTTCCTTAGTTATAAATAAAATAAATCATGATTCAATGTCTATTGGTAAGTAACACAGCTTATTTACAGATCTTTGCACGACACTAGCACCACTTTTTACACTGTATACACGAGTGACACCGTCAGAACCCGGATGTTTTTTTACAATGCGTCCCATCATCCATTTACCTGGGGGCAAACTATCTGATTTTATGAGGACAATGTGACCAATGTCAAATTCCTTGACCTTCCTTTGCCATTTCGGACACTGTTGCAGTCTCAACAGGTATTCTTGTTGCCATCGACGCCAAAAGTCCATCAACAATCTTTGTTGGTACTGCCATCTCGATAAGTGACTTGTTGGGATGTTTTGGAAGTCTGGTGTCGGAACCGTAATAGGTGTCTCACCGACAAGGAAATGGCCAGGCGTTAACGGTTGGATGTTGTCTGTGTCCGTGTCTCTTAATATGTTAAGCGGTCGTGAGTTGAGGCAAGCTTCAATTTGACATAACAAGGTGCTCATCTCTTCGTACGTTACGTGAGAGGTCATTATTCGTTTCAAATGGTTTTTCATCGATTTGATTCCGGCTTCCCACAGTCCACCCATGTGTGGGCTATAGGCGGGAATGAAATGCCACTCAGTTTCATCCATTGCTAGCATCTCAGTAATTGGACTGTCGAATTTAAGTTTGGCTTCAGCCCATTCTGCAGCTAGTATCCTGTTCGCCCCAACAAAATTACGTCCTTGGTCACTCCAGACGTGAGCGCATCTTCCACGTCTAGCTACGAACCTTCTGAAGGCTCCGATGAAGGCATCTGAGGTAAGATCTCCCACTAATTCTAAGTGAATCGCCTTCGTCGACATACAGACAAAGAGAGCAACGTATGCTTTGTTTGTCCTTGCTCCTCTTCCTCTAGACATCAAGATATGAAACGGGCCAGCAAAATCCATGCCCGTATTTAAAAAGGGTTTAGCTGGTGTAACTCGAACTCGAGGTAAGTCCCCCATTAGTTGCGACCTTGCTGTGGCGTTAAGTTTTGCACAAATGAGACATTTTCTTATCCTTGATTTTACTAATATTCTAGCTCTTAGGATCCAGAATCTTGTTCGCAGAAAGCAGAGCATTACTTGAACTCCACCGTGTAGCGTTTTAGAGTGTGCATCAGCGACGAGAAGAGAGGTAAGATAGGTGTCATGATCAAGGATAATTGGATTTTTGCTGTCTTCATTTAGGTCTGAGTGACGCAGTCGGCCGCCCACCCTGAGGATATTATCATCGTCCAGGTAAGGTTTTAAACTCTTTAGTTTACTGGCTCTTTTAATGTGTTCCCTTGATTTTAGATGCTGTATTTCCTCTTCGAAGCTGTCCCTCTGATTTATTTTTATGCATGTTTTAAGCGCATCATTAAGTTCCGTCGTGGTCACAGGTAAGTCTTTGTATTCCATTTTCTTTCCCTTCAAGAATCTTTTAGAATATATAATCACCTTAAGCAATTCTTGCAACTTGTCACAATCCTCAAATTTTGTACTAATACTCTTCTCTTTGTCTAATTTCAAACTTACATGTATTGATCTTTTTCTTTCCAGGTCTGTCCAGGTTGTATTTGGTCTGCTGTATTGGATTTCCGCTACTCTCAGCCACTCTGGGCCCTTCCACCACAGTTCATCATTTTTTAGCTCTTGCAATGATTGCCCTCGTGAAGCGGAGCCAGCTGGGTTTTCTGGCGATTTGACATGATACCAATTATGATTGCCGATTGTGTCAAGTATTTCAACGACCCTGTTTCTCACATAAGTGCTCCATCTTGCAGGATCACCAAACAACCATGAGAGTACAATGGTTGAGTCAGTCCAAGCAAATATCTGACAGGCAGGCACGTTCATTGATTCCTTTATCTGTTTTAAAAGACTAGCAAGCAATACAGCGCCACTTAGTTCCAGACGAGGTAGGGATTGTGGTTTTGTAGGTGCGACCTTGGTTTTAGCAGCGATGATTGATGTCTTCACTTCACCGCTTTCTGTTCTTACTCTTAGGTAGGGTACTGCAGCGTAAGCTCGAGATGATGCATCACAGAATCCGTGGATAGTAACATTGTTTAGTGTGGCTTCAGTAGTATTTAACCATCTGTTTACTTCGATATCAGGTAGGTACATATGAAACGAATCTCGTATATTGTTCCATTCTGCGGCAATCGTTTCGTCCACCTCCTCATCCCATGCTACTCCTTGCAGCCATAATCTTTGGATTAGAAGTTTGGCAGGTAAGACAGAAGGTGCCAACCAGCCCAGTGGAACAAATAATCTTTGTAGGTCACCCAGAATTGTTCTCTTTGTAATTATATTTACGGTAGTAGGTAGATTTAAGCTGTATTGAAATAAATCTTTGCCCATGTTCCAGTGTAGTCCTAACGCTCGTGTAATCCCGTCTAATGTTATGTCCAGTTTTACATGAGAACTTCTTTCTAACTCTTCAAATTCCTTTAAGAAGTCTGCATCATTAGAACACCATTATTTTAATTTGAAGCCTCCCTTCTCTAGTATGCTGTCTACGTCTTTGGCTAGTCTGATAGCATCGGCGAGGTTGTCCTTTCCAGACATCATATCATCCATGAAGTAATCCCTCTTTATTATTTCTGCTGCTTCGGGATGGTTTTGGCCTTCGTCATGAGCTACTTGGTGCAAGGTCCTTACTGACAAGTAAGGAGCAGAAGCAGTTCCGAACGTAACTCTGGTAAGTCGGTAGTCCTTGACAGGATCTTGATCATCATATCTCCAAAGTACTCGTTGCAGATCCCTGTCTTCTTTCGTGACCATGATTTGGAGATACATTTTTTGTATATCCGCTACAAAGCAGATCCTTTTCATCCGCCATCTCATTATAAGACTTCTCATGTCTCCTTGTAGCTGTGGTCCCACCAACAGCTCGTCGTTGAGTGAGATGTTGTTGGTTCCTCTTTGTGATGCATCAAATACTGTTCTAATTTTTGTAGTTTCCTTTTCTTCCTTAACAACAGCATGATGTGGTAAGTAAACCGATGGATTGTTCATTTCGTTTCTGGGTACCTCTTCCATGTAATTTGATTCGTAGTCCTTCATCACCGTAGCATAATCGTTTTTTAGTTTTGGGTTTTTCTTGAATCTTTGTTCTAATTGATAAAGTCTCTGCAGAGCTATTGTTCGCATGTTTCCTTGGGTTGATAATAACATTTTAGGTTTCCTGGGTAGTGTCACAATATAACATCCGTCATTATTTCTGACAGTTGTGGTTTCGTAGATTTCCTCGCACCTTCGTTCATCTGCTGTAGGTATAATCTTATCGTACGCGTCTTGTTCCCACATTCGTTTAAGCATGTCGTTTAGATCAAGATTATGGTGCATAACAATCAATTTATCGACGGGTTTGTCTTCCACGCTCCCAAACAGAATCCAACCCAATTAGTATTTTGAGCACAAGGTGTTCCTGGGGGTCCCTTGATAACTTCGCTTTTCATTATTTGAGCACACACGTCGACTCCTAGTAATAGGTCTACTCGTCCTGGTTGATTATAGCTTGGGTCAGCTAATACAAGTCCTTGCAAGTGCGGCCAGGTGCTTGTAGAGATAGTTTGAGTCGGCAGTTGGGTAGTCAGTTGCGTTGACATTATGTACGTTCTGATTCTTATGTTGCAGCTTGGGTCGTGCCTTGAGAGAAGTTCAATTTCTGCAGCATATTTAACGTTTGTTTTAGTAGAGCCAACGCCAGTGATAGTGCCATTGATAGGCGTTCTCCTTAATCGTAACATCTGGGCTGCTTTTTCACTCATAAACGTAGCCTGGGAGCCGAGGTCAATCAACGCGCGTAACACTGTCACTTCTTTTGAATCGTAACTTCTTACTGGTATGAGTGCTGTGGCTAGCAATGCAGTGGACACCTTAGAAGCGACATGTGATGAAAGTGTGACATTGGATTCGGCTGATTGTGCAAAAGATTGATGATCTTCAACATCGTTATGTTTGTCTTGATTTTTGTAATTGTCTGGCTGGCTTGATGACGTCACAGGCGTGAAATGGTGCGTGAGCGTGTGATGACGTTTGTGACATGTTCTACAGGACATCTTCAGGCGACATCGTCGTGCAGAGTGACCAGGGGCCAGACAATTAAAGCACAGATTATGTTTCTTTATGTAATCACATCTCTCTGTTGGGCTTAGCTTGTTGAATTGTTCACAGTGACACAATGTATGATTTTCCTTACACATAGCACAAACTCTTAGTTTCGTAGAAGTCGCAGTATTTGTAGATAAGTGAACAGCGTATTCCCTTCCTCTAGGTGTTGGTCTTTCTCTGGTTGGCGGCGTGCAAAGCTCAAGAGTGCGGAATTTTAACTGTAAAAATTTATTGAGTGCGTCCCATGTAGGTAAGGTTTCAGCATTATCCTTGTAAGCATCTTCTTCCCAATCATGGTGCGTCTCTGGGTCCAATTTTTGTACAACTAAAAATATAATGAGTGGATCCCAGGAGCTTGTTGACAGCCCAAGGTTTTTTAATGCATTCAGGCATTCTGTTGTAGTATCCAAAATAGATTTGAGGTTACTTGCCGTTTGTACACTTATTTTTCTTTGGGTAAACAATCTTTTTAATATTGATTTAATGATAATCCGCTTGTTGCCAAAACGCTCTTTGAGCATGTTCCACGACATTTCATAGTTAGCATCGATGACTTGGACGTGTTTCAAAAGTGACAGGGCTTCTCCCGTAAGACTTCCTTTCAAATAATGCAACCTTTGTACGTTACTTAATGATGTGTTATTATGCACTAATGATGTAAACAAATCTTGAAGGAAAAGGCCTCTCATCGTAAATTCCCAAAAAAGTTGGAAGTTGAATCCTTGGTAACTTGACATGCATTTCTTTAGAAGAACCCGAATTATTATTATCAACTTACGTAGGTGTGCGTGACGGGTAGGGTTACCCGTCACGCACAGCCCGATACGGCGGAAGGTGGAGGACGGAGTGCAGAGTTGGCACGTGGAATGTTAGAGGAGGCATGAGAGATAAGACGAATGAGTTGATCGAAATAATGAAAGAAAGAGAATTAGATGTCGTGTGTATGTCGGAGACCAAACGGAAAGGCAGTGGTATTGAAGAGCTCCCTGGCGGGACGTTAGCTATATGGTCCGGAGTCCCGGAAAGCGAGAACGCCTGCCAAGGAGTGGGAGTGCTGTTGTCGTCCCGGTTGGTCGATCTAATGACTGAATACAAGGTTGTGAACTCAAGACTTCTCTGGGTTCGCTTCAAAATGGGACTGACGAAGTTATTCCTTTTGACTGTTTATGCGCCGGTAGCTTCGTCGTCCAGGGCTGAGCTGGAGGAGTTTTGGGAGAATGTAAGAGAAGTTCTAGATTTGGTTAAGGGTAACGAAAGAACTGTTGTATGTGGTGATTTGAATGGATGGGTAGGCATCGCTCGACCAGGATACGAGTCGGTGCTTGGAAAGTTTGGAGATAAAAGGGTTAATGATGCTGGCAAGCTTATACTGGCTGTATGCAAGGAAAAGGGTCTTCTTGTGACAAACACTATGTTTAATCACAGGAAGATCCATATGTACACTAGAGAAAGAAAGAATGAGAGAAGTATGATTGATTTGTTCCTGGTGGATGACCGACTGCGAAAACAGGTGATGGATACACGAGTGTTCAGGGGTGCTGACCTGGGAACGGATCATTATCTAGTAATTATTAGATTTAGGGGTTTGTTCGCGGGTTGGCGCCACCGGACGGCAGTAACAGAACCACAGTCGGTCTGTCGCATCCGAAGCTGGAAGCTTCAGGAAGCGGATACTAGGGACAAATATCACACGAGGGTAGCTGAAAAGCTTGACACCATCGATGGCAGGAAAGAATGTGTGGAGAGAATATGGCAGAACCTTAGGGATGGAATGGTAAGTGCAGCGGAAGAAGTATGTGGTACGACAAAAAGAGGTAGTAGTAAAAGAAGAGATGCATGGTGGAATGACGAAGTGAAAGAAGCTGTAAAAAAGAAGAAAAAAGCATGGTTAGACTACTTAGCCTCTAGTAACGATGAGCATATGAGAGAGAAGATGAAAGAAAGATATAAGCTGCAGAAAGTTCATGCGAAAACATTGATTGAGGAAGTACGTGAAAGGTGTAGAATAGAAGCGGACGAGAGGTTGTCGCACAACTTTAGGGAAAACTCCAAACTCTTCTGGAAAGAGGTTGGAAGGTCCCGGAGTGGTGCGACAGCTTTAAGAATGAACAAAGTGCTTTCGAGAACCAATGACGTCCTCTCAGAAAAATCGGACGTCATGCAGCGATGGAGTGAATTTTATAGAGAATTGTATGCGTGTCATGATCTTAGTGAAGGATCCGGGGGTGACGCCGTGACTGGCACGCCAGACACGGACCTCGATGACACTGAGGTCATCAGCATGAAAGAGATTGAACGTGCGATTCGAAGTTTGAAATGTGGTAAGGCTGCGGGACTAGACAGAGTTACTGCTGAAATGGTCAAGTACGGTGGGCCTCGCGTCTGGGACAGCTTTCATCTGCTGTGCAATTTGTGCTGGCGGACGGGAGATGTCCCGGATGATTGGCGATCCGCGGTCATTGTGCCTTTATATAAAGGTAAAGGTTCACATTTTGACTGCGGGAGCTATCGGGCGATCAGCTTGACCAGTTTAGCAAGTAAAGTTTATTCGAAGGTTTTGACACGCAGGATGCAAGAGAAATCGGAAAGATTCTTATGGGAGGCACAATGCGGATTTAGACCTGGAAGAGGATGCACGGATCAAATGTTTTCTCTCCGCATGATCACGGAGAAGCTTCTGAGTGTTAACCAGAGGATTTTCTGCGCTTTTGTGGATCTGGAGAAAGCATTTGATAAGGTTATAAGGAAGAAAATGTGGGAACTGTTGCCGGGATATGGTGTGGATGGTCGATTGTTAAGGGCTGTGCAGTCACTCTACTATGACTGTAAAGCCTGTGTGCGGGTAGGGCATGACCTGTCACCCATGTTTAGCGTCCAAGCGGGCGTAAAACAGGGTTGTGTCATGTCTTCCTGGCTGTTCATACTGTATCTCGACAGCTGTTTACAGAAGCTGAAAGATAGCTGTTTGGGTGTGAAATTGGGTGACATAAAAGTTAATTGTCTGCTGTATGCTGATGATGCAGTGCTTATTGCACCATCAGAAGCAGAACTGCAGGCATTAGTCACGTGTATGAAAGAGGAATGTGAAATTAAAGGTCTCCGTTTGAATGCTAATAAAACTAAGGTTCTGGTATTTGAAAAGGACGAAGAGAGAACGAAATGTGAAATATGGGTAAATCAGGAATGTCTAGAACAGGTAAATGAAATTGTATACTTGGGGAGTGCTTTCAGCCGGGATGGAAGATGTGATTTAGATGTGGATAGGCGTGTCGCTGCCGGAAACAAAGTCAATGGTGCCCTGAATGCATTAATAAAAAGGCAAGGCGTGGTGAAGAGTGCACGCCTTGCAATACATAACGCAGTGTTGGTACCGACTTTGTTATATGGCAGCGAAACCTGGGTATGCCAGAAGAAGCATAAAAGCAAGTTGAATGCAGTGGAGATGCGATCTCTTCGTAAAATGTGTGGCGTTACCATAGCCGACCGAAAGCGAAACGAAGAGATTCGCAATATGGCAGGATTGAAAGATGACCTTATCACAAAAATTGATAGGGGCGTACTCCAATGGTTTGGACACGTTGAACGAATGAGTGAAGACCGAATGGTGAAGAAAATATATAGAGCGAAAGTAAATATTAAAAGGTGTCGAGGTAGACCGAGACTAACTTTCGAAGACCATGTGAGCAAATTGCTCGAAGAGGGGAGGGTCAAGAGTACTCGGATACCTAGACGTGCATGTATGAAGAAGTTAATGAACCTGAAAGAAGCGAAAGAGGTATGTAAGGATCGTGACACTTGGCGATCTGTTCTCTCTGGCTACCCCGTTAGGGATTGTGCGTGACGATAAGTAAGTAAGTAAGTAAGTAGTAACTTACGTAGGTGTCGAAGACGATAACTTGTTAAACGAAAATAATAAATCATTAAGATCGGCTAGTATACAAATATATAAATCTTCCTGAATAAAATATTCTTCATTAACGAAATACGGAATATCTTGTCGTTTCGGTTTTGGAACACACTTCACTAATTCTTCATGTGCCTTTTTATATGTAGACCAGTATTCTTCAACGGTTTTAATACGTGTTTCTACGTAACCCTTCGTTAGGCGTTGTTTTGGACATTTCTTTAAATTTGCTTGAGTTTTTCCTAACAGTATAGCTGTATCTTCCAACACATTTAGTATTTGTTCCGGTGTACTAGCCATTTTCGGTATAAGTATATAAAACTATCTTCAAATCGTGTATAAACTCGAATGTTGTTTCTTAGGTATTTCCGTGTTATAATAATTTATTTCTTTCCAATCCACAACTCGATGCCATATGTTGCATTAAGCGTGCATAAAAACTTGTTTACGCAAACGTCTTCTTTTGTTCTAAGCTCGTCGCTCGACCAGTCCTTTTGTATTATCGCGCGGTGCGGGAACGTCGTAAGTCGAATTGAAATCCGGCTCGATTTCGACCACTATGTAATAGGTGTTAGGGTTCACTTTGGTTTGTAAGAGTTTGTGCTCACAGAAAGACGTGTTTACTACGTGATGATTTATTTGCGACTGTTTTACAAATTATGCCTTTAAATATTGAACCTATTCACACATGCATACGTATTCACAGTTACGCTCACTCTTACACTCGTATAGATCATTATATCCAAACAGGGGGCTACCCTAATAAAACATTTTTTTCCAATTTTTACTTTACCACTTTGTCGGCGTGATTGATACACATATTGGTACCAAATTTCAGCTTTCTAGTGCTAACGGTCAAAGAGATTAAGCGAGGATGGACAGATAGACATGGCGAAACTGTAAGGGTTCCTAGTTGACTACGGAACTCTAAAAATAATGGTTCCAAGCTAGCAATAACGGTCCTGAGCCACCTGCAACCATCGACTTCCTGCATATCTTACCAGGTCGTCACTCCATCTAGTGGGGGTTCGCCCTACACTACGCCTACTGGTACGAGGCTGCCACTCAAGAACCTTTCTTCCCCATCGGTTATCGGTTCTTCGAGCTATATGGCCTGCCCATTGCCACTTCAGCTTACTAATCCGTTCGGCTACGTCGGTCACTCTGGTTTTACTGCGGATATCCACTATATATATATATATATATATATATATATATATATATATATATATATATATATATATATATATATATATATATATATTATATATATCCTATTTCTGAGTCTATTACGCAGAGAAACTCAGAGCATAGCCCTCTCCATAGCTCGCTGAGCGACCTTGAGCGTCCTCATACGGCTAGCAGTGAAGGACCACGTCTCAGATCCGTAAGTCATCACTGGCAACATGCACTGGTTGTACAATCTAGTAAAAGTTAGTTAAAGAAAAATTTGCTAGGTTGAAATAGAACTCAGAATCTTGATAAAAAATCTTTGATAAATAAAGAGATAAAGGATAGAAGGATAGTTCCTGAAAGAATTTCCGTTCAAAAAACAAAACTTTTTAAGCGACAACTTAAGAAAAATTGTAAAAGTAGGAAGTTCTCACGAGCTAAGTATTCACCACAACTGAGATATTTTGCTATAACTCTCTAGACTCATACAAAATTTCTTTCTTAATGAAAAATGCGAACCGACAAAAATGTTTTCGTTATACATAAAAATCAATCCAGTTTCAAAACTAGAGATAGATATAATCGTCGATAATACTGGTTTTTAAAAATATACATAGTATAGATTAAGATTATTTAATAATTGTGTTAACAGTTTACACAGTTAATAATTTTAATAAAGGTAAAACTGAACTAAGAGGTGGCTAGCACCATCAAAATTCTTATTTCACATAAAAAGTATCCGAGTTAGCTTAGAGAACTAAACTAAACAAATTCCCTTAGCTTTTAACACTATTTCAATGTATGTACGGACAGAAATTTTATT
Source organism: Parnassius smintheus behrii (assembly GCA_036936625.1). NCBI lineage: Eukaryota > Metazoa > Arthropoda > Insecta > Lepidoptera > Papilionidae > Parnassius > Parnassius smintheus. The sequence goes on from JAUPFT010000014.1 coordinate 14,245,381, forward strand.
TGTTTAAGTATCCAGCCGCACGTTAAAGGAAATGGAATGGAGCTCCAAGTGTCTTGCAAACATTTCTATATTTGCCGCAATTTATCTTGCAGAATAGAGAGAAATGTCCTTGGAGAATCTAAATTCTTCCAAACTTAGTCAAACGTGATTTATTTTTAACGTAGCATACGTTAATATAAAAATAATAAGTAACGATATCTTTCTTTTTTATTTCTTTTCTTCCGGCTATATTATTCGAAAAATGAAAGGAAATGAAAATACATCATTTGACTGTTTGCACCTCAACAAATAAATTAGCTGTGGATCCCACACTATACAGACAGAGTTAGTGCACGGCTGACATTACAAAGCTTTCAGAAAAAAATATACTTAGCGATACGCATTTTTCATACGTTCTATAATTTCAGTCCAACTTGTCATTGGAAACAATGATAACGGCATGCCATAAACTACGAAAATAAATTTAGTCCGGTTTAGATATTACATTATTTTAAACTATTAATATAACATTGCTTAGATCAGCCTCTCTGTTTATAATTGAGCGTAAGCACGTAAGCAGTCGTTTATTCGTAAGTAAGTGTGTAAGTTCGAGCAATCTCTTATATTGCATGCCTTCATAACTTTGATAAATATTTGTGTTAAAATAAATGAACGAAATCATTTTGCGAAAGCTGTGCGAACACTTGGTTACAAACACGCATGTTTTCATCAGCTCAATGTATGTTTGTGGGTTTATTACTGTTCTGTAAGCACATATAGCAACACATAAGACAAATAGCTGCCTAGCCATAAGTACTTTACTTTCTCTGTATAGTTTTACAGTAGGATAACTGTAATTATTGTTAAAAATAACTTTCAGGACCGAATATTGAGCTCTCTCAATACTTATCTTGACTGTTTTTGAAACGCTTCCCAAATACAATACGTTAGCAGCGACTGGCTTAGGGCATAATAAAGGTTTCTCAGTCGTCTCATGATGTAAACTATGCATAGGCCCCGCCACGACTGATGAAACTGCTCAGAAGCGTAAAACAGATGTCAGTGCGTTGCGGTATGAGGTACGGGGAACCGAAATCATAGCAACGGGCGACGCGCTATCCCCAAGTAGTATCTTGCTGTGTACCGTCGCCCGCGCACATTCTTGTGTCGTCTTGCGTACTATTGATATAGAAAGTCTAACACTTTCGACGACTACCTGTAATAATATATTAAAATTTTTGTGATTATTTTTGGACATATAAAATATTTTTGTATAATATTTGCAAATAGCCTTTATGTGATTTGTAAAAATTAATGAGATCTATTGAAAGATGACTGAATCATGTAAGGAAAAAGAGAGCATTCTCCAGCGATTCTGCCATAAGGACTATATCGTCGGCAAATCGAAGATGAGTACTCGCCATTGATGTTAATACCGTATCTTTTCCAGTTCAGTAGCTTGAAAACGTCTTCCAATGCAGTGATGAAGAGTTTCGGGGAAATAACATCACCCTGTCTTACACCTCTCTGCAGTTGGATAGGTTTCGTACTCTGGTCTGTACTCGGATAGCCATCGTAGCCCTACCGTACAAACACTTCAGCACTTTGATATACCGACAGTCAATTTGGCACCGCTAAAGAGACTGTAGCACCGCCCAGATTTTGAACATCCACATATGCCGGCAAAGTGGCAGATTGTACTCTTCAGAATTCTGTTCAATTTGCCGAAGGGTCTGTATGTGATCTATGGTACTAAAGCTTTTTCGGAAACCGGCTTGTTCGGGAGGCTGGAAGTCGTCGAGTCTGCAAGCGAGACGATTTGTAATGACTCTCGAAAACAGCACGTAGGCGCGGCTCAGAAGGGATATCAGTCTGTAGTTCTTCAAGAGGGCGTTGACACCTTTCTTGAAGAACAAGACATACACACACTATTAAAATATATTTATTATGTACATATATAAAATAAATAATTATTAACATAAAATAATTAATAAAATATAAAATAATTATACCTAAGAAAGTAAAAACAAAACAAAAATATACAACGAAAACAATATTAATGGAATATTTAAATTTTGCAAAGTATTACCTATACACACGAAATTTCATATGCTAATACTAATAGAACAATTTCACAATAAAAAAGTGCAAGTTAAAACTAAAGATAAAACTGTTACAAGAGAAGTTATACAAAATAAACTCGTAACACCTAAAATATATATCTACTATGGTAAATGTACAAAGATATTTAATTCCTACTTTAATGAACCAAATACCCCCCACGATACTCTGAGATATCAATGAAGATAACTACAAAAACAAATAAAAAATATTTCTATGAACAACTACAACGGGAGTAAATAAATATTAATGAAATATTAAACACAAAATTATATATATACTTATAAATCATCAATTAATTGTTCTAATTTTTATAAATATATGTACATATATATTTATAGATTAAATATGTATACTTGCAACTAAAATAAAAACAAATCAACAATTCAAAACTATAAATAATAATAAAAAAGATCACCTCACAGTTTTTACACCAACCTGTATACTGCTTCTGCAACTAGATAATCCGAGCGCCCGCTAAGAACGATCTAATTGTCACGCCGTGGGCTCACAGAAACCGGTTTTTTTGTCAATACGGCCCGTCCAGTACGCCGGTGATTTGCAATTACGGTGGTTTGAAATTTATCACTTAAAAATATGTACGTATTTACTTAATATTATTGTTACTGTTTATAAGCAGCCATCAATTAGATGACTGTATTAAGAGTTTGTATAATTAATGTGATTGTACTATTACCTTCAATTGTGTGAGCATGTAACTTCCGGACAAACCTCACGGTTTTTGCAAGTTAATTACATTTAACTCATGTATTTACTATAATGTTATAAATAAATTTAATATATATATATATATATATATATATACAACGTGTCCCAAAATTCAACGATAAGCCGACACCGGAGGATAGACCTGCCCCGGACTAATCGGGGAAAAAAAGAAAAAAAATATATCCCAATTATATTTTAAGTTATTTAAAAAAAATGAAATTCTTCAGAAATTGAGACCGTTTATGATATTTTTCACTACCATGACCACAATTTTTTTAATATTTTTGTTTCTTTTTTTTTATAGGCAACTTGAATAGCACTGCTATCTACCACAATTCTTAAAAAATCCAGAATAACTCTTGTTTTATCACGAAAATCAATGAAACTTATGAACACTAGTATGGCAAGTTTTTTTTAAAAATTGACGCAACTAACCAACATTCCAAAATGGTATAATACTCTAGGAAAACAAGTTATAAAAAATATGGGTCTATTATTTCTTAACAGGGGCCGAATTCCTTAAATTGTAATTGTCAGTAATCACTTTTACTACATGCCCAAAATGGGTTCTTGTTACAATTTCTAGGAATTTTAATGGGGCATGCATACCTTAGATGTTAGAGAGAGAGAGATAGATAGAGATATTTACGTTAAAAAGAGACAACAACAGGGCGGGTAGAGAAGCTGTTATTATTCTCAGCAAGTCAGTTCAGTACGCTCTGCTCCTTTGTTTACTGTGCACAGTTCCCAATTCAACTTACGTGGCTCTCGTACATACTATTTCAATATACTATAGACTTTTGGCTTGGCTTTTTGGACTGGAATCTACCTGCAAACTTAACTGGCCTGGCATTATTTGGACTTTTCGGGATTCCTTTCCTTATATTTTATATATATATATATATATATATATATATATATATATATATATATATATATATATATATATATATATATATATATATATATATATATATTTAGTAGTGTGTATACGTTCATTAGATTTCGACATATAAGTACTTTATAAGGGTATCTTTTGATTCTATAATTTTATAGTAAGTGGATTTTGGTTAATTAAACTCTGACTATCTATTAAATTATGACTGCTTTACTTACATTTGATTTTGTAATTCGGACCAATCTATAACTGCGAATTAATTACTTATCACATCTAAGTCAATCTTAACTTTTTCCCTTATTCGGGGCTTAGGTACGTATCCACTATATGATAGACTAGCTGCTATAGTCATGCTGTGATCTGTTATATCTAAAATGTATACAATAATAATCGCTTTTCAACTGTTCTAACAAAGAAATGATTAATACATGAAAAATGAAAATGAAAATGAAAATGAAAAATGTTTTATTACCAGAAAAAATATACAATAGGTAATATCTCTCACTCACAAGGCGAGCCTGTATCGAGGAAACTTGAGATCATAGTTCACTAGGCATTATTTTATACATCTTATCAGACAATCTGTGATAATGAATCATAGGTTTATAAAAAAAGGCAACAGTCCTTATTCTTCCGCAAGAGAGACGTAACTTACAGTATCATTGTCTCTTTTAATATATTAATAGTATTAATAACTCCTGTCAATATAGTTGAGGTTTTTTTTTTAAAGTGATTAAAAAATAAACTCCGATCTATTAGGAAAATGTCCTTGCTTAAAAAAAGTTGTACAATATTTACTGTATGCATCTCACATATCTGTATGGAATTTTAAATATATAGGACTAGAATAAATTAAAAAGTTAAAGTTAGTTGGAATTTAAGGACACGGATATGCCTGCAGCGCTGCCCCGATGCGTGTTAGCGAACTTCAAATTACTTCGAAATATTTTTTTCTTATTTCTCAGACATGCAGGTTCACTCACGATGTTATTCCTCCGCCATCAACCACGTGCTAAATCAGCACTTAAAATTGCAGTTAACAGTTTCATTGGTACACGCGGGTATCAGACCCGGGTTGCTCGCGTACTGAGAAATTTACAGCGAGCACTTAGATCCTGAGCTACCATGGCTAGAATAAGTTATTATTAAATATTTAGTTCATTGTTAAAACATAATACTTAATATAAGTAAGAAGTAAGATATTTTTTGTTTAAATAATATTTTTATAATACTTTAACTTGATCAGCCAAATAATCGCAATCAGTGATAAAGAAGGTGTTCAATTTGTCAAAATTATTTTATGATTAAATTCACAAATTGACTAACCACTTACTAAATAATATCTCTATTGAGTTCTTACAAATTGAAGTTATGCAACATGAACATAATATATCTACCGATGGGCGTGACTAAGATAATAAGTTGTTTATAATAAGCAATTTATTAGCCCCAGTCTTTGTAAAAGTTGTAAACTTACTACTGAGAATAGGTAAATTCTATCTCAAATATTATTTTTATTAATTATATACGACCTATAATATGACAATTCACAGAAAATAAATGTATGAAATATACGTAGATTTATTTTCTATGTTAACTTTTCTAGAATTACGTCGTCAACGGTTTAAATGCTTTCGTAGAGAAATGCGGGCGTATTCACCGTAAGCTTGAATAATATTTAGCAGCCTTTTGTACCTTTGTGAACGTTGTAGAGGAACTGGATTAGGAAGACAATAGTTCCTTCATTATCTTTTTCAACGTTTGTCTTATCTTATTTTGTTTTGTCTTGTTGGTGATACAGTCCGGCATGGTTTCTTTGAATCGAAATATTAAAATAAAGAATGAATAAAGATTTGATTTTTAATTATATGTTATTTATAATATGAATTTTTGCAAGGTTCACCGTTATGAAAAAAAAACATATTTTACATTACACGTACTCCACAAGTGCCGAAGATCAATTTTACGTACCTCGACATTTGGAAAAAAATATACAATATACTATCGCAAGTTTACAATATACTATCGAATCTGATTGTAGAATTATATCAATAGCTTTTCAGTAGAACTTCTGTTAACTCAGTTAAAAGCATGAAAGTAATACCAGCGAGCCGCACCACAATTACTCTTACCTAATAGTTGTGGTAGGGCCGGGGTAGCCCAATGTCCACCGCAAAGTGAATGCTGTGGCTCATAAATATCTACATTTATTGTCGATCAATAATTAAAATGCTGATGAAATGTCATTACGAGCATTTACAGATTAGTGCACCATTTGGTTAGTTTTTGTAGTTCCGAGAGATACCCTATTAGTCAACGTTTCCAGAAATGTTGATGAAATTACTACAAAAGTATATATTGCAAACCACTTGGACTGTGTTCTAAAAGCATCAGAATTGAAAGATCAGTTAAAGCTCATTCTATCAAAAGCAAATCAATAGGAATGGAGGACAGGGCTGTTAATGAACGTGAATTTAATACGGCTCTATTTGGTCCGAAAAAGATTGATAATTATTTTAAAGTTCAATGAGAACAGCCTAAAATATGCTTTATATGGAACTTCGCGGATTTATAATGATTTCTTATATTTACGCGAACACTACACATGATTAAAACTACTTTTACGGATTTTATCGCGTTTATTTTTACTTTTTATTTTTAATTCCCGACGTTTCCGGCGCTTTCCAGCACCCATGGTCACGGGGGACTGAGATGACTGACGTCCCGATGTCATTGTTAAACCCGGAGTACCTTCAGCTTTTTTAATTATTGTTTATGGTCCGATCTATGCAAAATGAACTAACTCTGTCTTGAGGTCTTGCAGTGGTATGCTTGGGTTTAGTTTTAATTTTATTGATTATAGGATCCCAAGCAGGTGGTAGTACCCAGCCTCCTTCTCTATTGAAATTAGGATGTTTTTTTTAATTTCAATAGCCTCACGTATCATCCTTGGTAGGAATCGGTGTTCTTTCGCGAGGATTTGTGGTCTATCAAATCTGATGTAATGGTTGGGGCCGTCTAGGATATGATCACAAACTGCAGACTTCCCGGAACGTTGATGCTTCACATCAGCTATATGTTCTTTTACGCGGGTCCTAATTGATCTTTTGGTTTGTCCTATATAAGAGAGACCACATTCACAATCAAGCTTGTACACTCCTGCATCTTGTAGAGGAATATGACACTTGACGGATGGTAGGAACTGACTAATCTTCTTCGGCGGCTTGTAGAATGTTCTAATAGAAGCTCGCTTCAAGATATAGCCAATCTTGTCTGTGACACCTCTGACATATGGTAGTACAGCAGGCACACGCTCGACTGTGGCTGGCTTCACTCGGTTACTGTGACGTAGGCGCGGGACCCGAAGCTTGTTGTCGTGCAGAACTTGCTTGACGTGCTGAAGCTCGGCGGCCAGGTGTTTGCTGTCACAGATCCCTCGTGCTCTCTGTAACAAAGATTTGCCCACGGTAGCTAACTGTGAAGGATGGTGGTGAGATTCACCGTTTAAATATCGGTTTGTATGGGTATTTTTCCTATACACAGTGTGACCAATGGTGTTATTAGGATTTCTGATAACTAACACATCTAGGAAAGGTAAGGAATTATTTGCCTCTAACTCCATAGTAAATTGAATTTTAGAGTTTATGGAATTAAGATGTTCTAAAAATGCAGTTACTTTGTCTGATGGTAAAATTGTGAAAGTATCGTCTACGTACCGCTTGTAGATCCTTGGTGTAACAGGTGCAGTAAGGAGGGCTTTCTCCTCAAAGTCTTCCATGAATATATCGGCGACAATGGGAGATACAGGTGAGCCCATCGCCACACCATCTACTTGCTTGTAAAACTCTTCCTTCCACAATAGATAGCCAGATGTAAGGCAATGTCTTAGTAATACTGCATATTCTGCTGGCATGTTATTTTCCTCTAGTTTCCTAGTTATAATTGAGATGCAGTCTTCAACAGGTAGGGATGTAAATAGAGACTGAACATCAAAACTGACCATGGTTTCATTGTCAGTAAGATGTAGGTCTTTTATCTCACTGACAAAATGGTATGAATCCTTAGTGTGTGCTCTTGTGTGTCCTCTGAGTGGTGATAATATTTTAGCTAAGTATTGAGCCAATCTGTAAGTTGGCGAATCAATCTGACTCACTATTGGACGTAAAGGAGCATTCGGTTTGTGTATCTTTGGTAACCCATACAACTTCGGTGGTTTGGCACATGAAGGTATTATCGAATTAACGTCCAGATTATATTTTTCGGAGTATTTCTTAATTATATCGCTGGTTGTTTTAAGCGTATTAGTTGTAGGGTCTGTTTTGACCTTTCGATAAGTAGTTTCATCCGACAAAAGTTGTTGTATTTTAAAATTGTAATCTGACGTATCCATTATAACCGTAGAATTACCTTTATCTGCGCGGAGAATCGTAAGCTCTGGTCTGTTGCGTAAGTTTTTCAACGCGTTAAATTCATTTTTGGGGAGATTTAATTTCGGCGCTGAACTTCGACGTAACATATACGAGATGTCTTGACGTATGGCCTCTAAATCTTCATTACCAATATTATTTTTATACAGACACTCCTCAACACTACAGATAATGTCCTCATACGGTATTTTTCGCGGTGTAATTGCAAAATTAATACCTTTTTCTAAAACTTTTATTGTGGCGTCGTCCAGTGTTTGTTTTGATAAGTTGTAGACAGCGCGTTGTTTATGATTCGTGTCTGTGGTCAACGATTTCGTATGTTGGACATTTGATTTAGTTGTTAATTTATGGTATTTATCAATATGTTTATTTTTGCATTCATTGTATTTAGTTGTTTCGCGTTTGTCTAAAGTTTCCATGCAATTTTTATAATCAAATGTCGATAAAACTGTCTTTAATTCACTGAACGAATTGTCTATGGTTTTGTTTATGAAATATAGATCGGTACGTTTTTGCTGAATCACCGTTATTAACAACTTTTTACTAGCCTGATTTAAGATCTTTGCGAATGTCTTTTTTAGTGGATATCTTGACACACGTAGGAATGAGATTATGATCTCTGCATCTCTTCAAGAAATTTAAAGCTGTTATGTATCTTGCGCGCTTGGTCTTTAGATCTTCTAATCTGCGTATTTTATTTGCTATTTTCAGTCCGTACTGGTTAACATAATGATTTCTTATATTTACGCGAACACTACACATGATTAAAACTACTTTTACGGATTTTATCGCGTTTATTTTTACTTTTTATTTTTAATTCCCGACGTTTCGGGCGCTTTCCAGCACCCATGGTCACGGGGGACTGAGATGACTGACGTCCCGATGTCATTGTTAAACCCGGAGTACCTTCAGCTTTTTTAATTATTGTTTATGGTCCGATCTATGCAAAATGAACTAACTCTGTCTTGAGGTCTTGCAGTGGTATGCTTGGGTTTAGTTTTAATTTTATTGATTATAGGATCCCAAGCAGGTGGTAGTACCCAGCCTCCTTCTCTATTGAAATTAGGATGTTTTTTTAATTTCAATAGCCTCACGTATCATCCTTGGTAGGAATCGGTGTTCTTTCGCGAGGATTTGTGGTCTATCAAATCTGATGTAATGGTTGGGGCCGTCTAGGATATGATCACAAACTGCAGACTTCCCGGAACGTTGATGCTTCACATCAGCTATATGTTCTTTTACGCGGGTCCTAATTGATCTTTTGGTTTGTCCTATATAAGAGAGACTACATTCACAATCAAGCTTGTACACTCCTGCATCTTGTAGAGGAATATGACACTTGACGGATGGTAGGAACTGACTAATCTTCTTCGGCGGCTTGTAGAATGTTCTAATAGAAGCTCGCTTCAAGATATAGCCAATCTTGTCTGTGACACCTCTGACATATGGTAGTACAGCAGGCACACGCTCGACTGTGGCTGGCTTCACTCGGTCACTGTGACGTAGGCGCGGGACCCGAAGCTTGTTGTCGTGCAGAACTTGCTTGACGTACTGAAGCTCGGCGGCCAGGTGTTTGCTGTCACAGATCCCTCGTGCTCTCTGTAACAAAGATTTGCCCACGGTAGCTAACTGTGAAGGATGGTGGTGAGATTCACCGTTTAAATATCGGTTTGTATGGGTCTTTTTCCTATACACAGTGTGACCAATGGTGTTATTAGGATTTCTGATGACTAACAAATCTAGGAAAGGTAAGGAATTATTTACCTCTAACTCCATAGTAAATTGAATTTTAGAGTTTATGGAATTAAGATGTTCTAAAAATGCAGTTAATTTGTCTGATGGTAAAATTGTGAAAGTATCGTCTACGTACCGCTTGTAGATCCTTGGTGTAATAGGCGTAACGCGTTAAATTCATTTTTGGGGAGATTTAATTTACGTCGAAGTTCAGCGCCGAAATTAAATCTCCCCAAAAATGAATTTAACGCGATGAAAAACTTACGCAACAGACCAGAGCTTACGATTCTCCGCGCAGATAAAGGTAATTCTACGGTTATAATGGATACGTCAGATTACAATTTTAAAATACAACAACTTTTGTCGGATGAAACTACTTATCGAAAGGTCAAAACAGACCCTACAACTAATACGCTTAAAACAACTAGCGATCTAATTAAGAAATACTCCGAAAAATATAATCTGGACGTTAATTCGATAATACCTTCATGTGCCAAACCACCGAAGTTGTATGGGTTACCAAAGATACACAAACCGAATGATCCTTTACGTCCAATAGTGAGTCAGATTGATTCGCCAACTTACAGATTGGCTCAATACTTAGCTAAAATATTATCACCACTCAGAGGACACACAAGAGCACACACTAAGGATTCATACCATTTTGTCAGTGAGATAAAAGACCTACATCTTACTGACAATGAAACCATGGTCAGTTTTGATGTTCAGTCTCTATTTACATCCCTACCTGTTGAAGACTGCATCTCTATTATAACTAGGAAACTAGAGGAAAATAACATGCCAGCAGAATATGCAGTATTACTAAGACATTGCCTTACATCTGGCTATCTATTGTGGAAGGAAGAGTTTTACAAGCAAGTAGATGGTGTGGCGATGGGCTCACCTGTATCTCCCATTGTCGCCGATATATTCATGGAAGACTTTGAGGAGAAAGCCCTCCTTACTGCACCTGTTACACCAAGGATCTACAAGCGGTACGTAGACGATACTTTCACAATTTTACCATCAGACAAAGTAACTGCATTTTTAGAACATCTTAATTCCATAAACTCTAAAATTCAATTTACTATGGAGTTAGAGGCAAATAATTCCTTACCTTTCCTAGATGTGTTAGTCATCAGAAATCCTAATAACACCATTGGTCACACTGTGTATAGGAAAAAGACCCATACAAACCGATATTTAAACGGTGAATCTCACCACCATCCATCACAGTTAGCTACCGTGGGCAAATGATTGTTACAGAGAGCACGAGGGATCTGTGACAGCAAACACCTGGCCGCCGAGCTTCAGCACGTCAAGCAAGTTCTGCACGACAACAAGCTTCGGGTCCCGCGCCTACGTCACAGTGACCGAGTGAAGCCAGCCACAGTCGAGCGTGTGCCTGCTGTACTACCATATGTCAGAGGTGTCACAGACAAGATTGGCTATATCTTGAAGCGAGCTTCTATTAGATCATTCTACAAGCCGCCGAAGAAGATTAGTCAGTTCCTACCATCCGTCAAGTGTCATATTCCTCTACAAGATGCAGGAGTGTACAAGCTTGATTGTGAATGTGGTCTCTCTTATACATGACAAACCAAAAGATCAATTAGGACCCGCGTAAAAGAACATATAGCTGATGTGAAGCATCAACGTTCCAGGAAGTCTGCAGTTTGTTATCATATCCTAGACGGCCCCAACCATTACATCAGATTTGATAGACCACAAATCCTCGCGAAAGAACACCGATTCCTACCAAGGATGATACGTGAGGCTATTGAAATTAAAAAACATCCTAATTTCAATAGAGAAGGAGGCTGGGTACTACCACCTGCTTGGGATCCTATAATCAATCAAATTAAAACTAAACCCAAGCATACCACTGCAAGACCTCAAGACAGAGTTAGTTCATTTTGCATAGATCGGACCATAAACAATAATTAAAAAAGCTGAAGGTACTCCGGGTTTAACAATGACATCGGGACGTCAGTCATCTCAGTCCCCCGTGACCATGGGTGCTGGAAAGCGCCCGAAACGTCGGGAATTAAAAATAAAAAGTAAAAATAAACGCGATAAAATCCGTAAAAGTAGTTTTAATCATGTGTAGTCTTCGCGTAAATATAAGAAATCATTATGTTAACCAGTACCAAAACCAAATAGCAAATAAAATACGCAGATTAGAAGATCTAAAGACCAAGCGCGCAAGATACATAACAGCTTTAAATTTCTTGAAGAGATGCAGAGATCATAATCTCATTCCTACGTGTGTCAAGATATCCACTAAAAAAGACATTCGAGGAAGCGCTAAGATCTTAAATCAGGCTAGTAAAAAGTTGTTAATAACGGTGATTCAGCAAAAACGTACCGATCTATATTTCATAAACAAAACCATAGACAATTCGTCCAGTGAATTAAAGACAGTTTTATCGACATTTGATTATAAAAATTGCATGGAAACTTTAGACAAACGCGAAACAACTAAATACAATGAATGCAAAAATAAACATATTGATAAATACCATAAATTAACAACTAAATCAAATGTCCAACATACGAAATCGTTGACCACAGACACGAATCATAAACAACGCGCTGTCTACAACTTATCAAAACAAACACTGGACGACGCCACAATAAAAGTTTTAGAAAAAGGTATTAATTTCGCAATTACACCGCGAAAAATACCGTATGAGGACATTATCTGTAGTGTTGAGGACTGTCTGTATAAAAATAATATTGGTAATGAAGATTTAGAGGCCATACGTCAAGACATCTCGTATATGTTACGTCGAAGTTCAGCGCCGAAATTAAATCTCCCCAAAAATGAATTTAACGCGTTGAAAAACTTACGCAACAGACCAGAGCTTACGATTCTCCGCGCAGATAAAGGTAATTCTACGGTTATAATGGATACGTCAGATTACAATTTTAAAATACAACAACTTTTGTCGGATGAAACTACTTATCGAAAGGTCAAAACAGACCCTACAACTAATACGCTTAAAACAACCAGCGATCTAATTAAGAAATACTCCGAAAAATATAATCTGGACGTTAATTCGATAATACCTTCATGTGCCAAACCACCGAAGTTGTATGGGTTACCAAAGATACACAAACCGAATGCTCCTTTACGTCCAATAGTGAGTCAGATTGATTCGCCAACTTACAGATTGGCTCAATACTTAGCTAAAATATTATCACCACTCAGAGGACACACAAGAGCACACACTAAGGATTCATACCATTTTGTCAGTGAGATAAAAGACCTACATCTTACTGACAATGAAACCATGGTCAGTTTTGATGTTCAGTCTCTATTTACATCCCTACCTGTTGAAGACTGCATCTCAATTATAACTAGGAAACTAGAGGAAAATAACATGCCAGCAGAATATGCAGTATTACTAAGACATTGCCTTACATCTGGCTATCTATTGTGGAAGGAAGAGTTTTACAAGCAAGTAGATGGTGTGGCGATGGGCTCACCTGTATCTCCCATTGTCGCCGATATATTCATGGAAGACTTTGAGGAGAAAGCCCTCCTTACTGCACCTGTTACACCAAGGATCTACAAGCGGTACGTAGACGATACTTTCACAATTTTACCATCAGACAAAGTAACTGCATTTTTAGAACATCTTAATTCCATAAACTCTAAAATTCAATTTACTATGGAGTTAGAGGCAAATAATTCCTTACCTTTCCTAGATGTGTTAGTTATCAGAAATCCTAATAACACCATTGGTCACACTGTGTATAGGAAAAATACCCATACAAACCGATATTTAAACGGTGAATCTCACCACCATCCTTCACAGTTAGCTACCGTGGGCAAATCTTTGTTACAGAGAGCACGAGGGATCTGTGACAGCAAACACCTGGCCGCCGAGCTTCAGCACGTCAAGCAAGTTCTGCACGACAACAAGCTTCGGGTCCCGCGCCTACGTCACAGTGACCGAGTGAAGCCAGCCACAGTCGAGCGTGTGCCTGCTGTACTACCATATGTCAGAGGTGTCACAGACAAGATTGGCTATATCTTGAAGCGAGCTTCTATTAGAACATTCTACAAGCCGCCGAAGAAGATTAGTCAGTTCCTACCATCCGTCAAGTGTCATAATTCTCTACAAGATGCAGGAGTGTACAAGCTTGATTGTGAATGTGGTCTCTCTTATATAGGACAAACCAAAAGATCAATTAGGACCCGCGTAAAAGAACATATAGCTGATGTGAAGCATCAACGTTCCGGGAAGTCTGCAGTTTGTGATCGTATCCTAGACGGCCCCAACCATTACATCAGATTTGATAGACCACAAATCCTCGCGAAAGAACACCGATTCCTACCAAGGATGATACGTGAGGCTATTGAAATTAAAAAACATCCTAATTTCAATAGAGAAGGAGGCTGGGTACTACCACCTGCTTGGGATCCTATAATCAATAAAATTAAAACTAAACCCAAGCATACCACTGCAAGACCTCAAGACAGAGTTAGTTCATTTTGCATAGATCGGACCATAAACAATAATTAAAAAAGCTGAAGGTACTCCGGGTTTAACAATGACATCGGGACGTCAGTCATCTCAGTCCCCCGTGACCATGGGTGCTGGAAAGCGCCCGAAACGTCGGGAATTAAAAATAAAAAGTAAAAATAAACGCGATAAAATTCGCGGATTTAATTTAAGCCTCCCAAAATCGCTAACATTAGGTAAATACGCATGAGAAATCATAAATTTAATGCCTGCGTCGGCTGCTTAGTCAGTAAAACCTTTAACGTAAGATTTGCAAAACTTTTCTATTTTGTTATTTGCGCCAACAAGATTGGTGCTAATGTCGTAAATGATTTTTGAGTATTTTCCTGTCGTAAAATAAAATTTGAAAGACACATTTTTTTAAGTATTCACTTTGATCGCTTGCAACTTCCAAATTAATAGCCTTTGTTCTAAAATAGACAAAGCATTTTGAAGTTTTCTATACGCGATCTTTGCGGTCGGTTAAAATAGTTTCTACCATTTCACAACCACATGTTAGAAAAGTAACACCAGGAGTAATTTTATGCACAGGTAATGGAAATGTGCCTATTTTCGTGTTTATTGTTTTTGCCTTAATAATAAAAAGGTAATATCTTCATTATCAGGTTAATTGTTTTTGTCTTCATTCGTCTAAAAATCGTGCAGTCATTTAAAATATTTTCTAGCTAAGATTCTGCCGTCCTGTGCGATTGGTATTGGCCACAATCAATACAAGAACCAGAATCAGATTCATCGGAAGTATGTGAAAAGTATTAAAGTTAAGGTCCGTCATTTAGGAGCGTGGAATGTTTAAATTAATTATGCATTATGTTAATGAATGACACAAGTGCATTAGCAGTGTGTCGTGAATACGAGTAGATCATGACGGCATTCTTCGTTTACGGGGTGCATCCAGCAATTCTATCTTCCATATGCTATAAAATACACCGGACTTTATATTAAAGGTATATATTAAGACATAGAGTCACGAAATAAAAACAAAAAACCTTATAAATGAAATAACAAACAAACTTAAGTGATTAGATCTTTTTCCTGAAAACAGATCTGCGTTATTTTGAAGTCACGCCTAAAGTTTTATTTTAATGGCACACACTTACAACCTATATTGGAGGCCATCATAGATTATTGCAGTCGAGTTTTAATTTTTTTTAATAATTCGCTTGTTATATTATAATTAGGTATTTTAATTATATTAAGGTTAAATAAGGACGTGAGAAATAAAAGTAAAGTTTATTTACTTCATTGTTTGGAGTAGGCTTTTTATTTTTACGAGTTAATGACATTATCTTTTAATTTTGCAATGAAACAATTACAATAACATAAGGTGCATTATTAACTACATTGATTATTGTTATACATATAATTCCATGTCTTCTCCAGAAATGTTATTTGTCCTGTAACAAAAAAAAATTTTGTAGAGAAAATATGAAAAACGAAGCAAAAATAACAAGATTTGATAATAAATCTTCATAAGCCTTAAAAGCACAATTCTGCATGTAAGACTTGAGATTTGGCAGGCGAATTGGCGAGATCTAAATACGAGGCGTCTCGTACTTTTGTCACAAGAATCACTTCTGCGTCAAAGGTCATTAAAACTTGCATACTTATATTTTTTTCTGCTTTACTAGTTTTTGTAAATCATTGCTACCACTACTAATTGACGTTTTGACTAAATTCCTTTCCAGTTAAAAGGAATTCCGGTTTTCTACAATCACCATACGAAATTAAGCTGCAATAAGCTGCTATTTTGCGCTGGTATTCTACACCGATCGAGTTGACTCGTTCGAAATAAAGCCATAGTAAATCTGCAGGGCACTAACACTTATAAACACAGTATTCTTTTAGTCAAACGTGGCTTACGTTTAAATCTGTTATCTTTATGTTAATGATAAAAATATTCCTTAAGCTGTGTTTCCTCTATATATAAAAATCAATTGTTCGTTAGTCTCGCAAAAACTCAAAAATGACTCGACTGATTTTAATGAAACTTTTCTGTGTATTTCAGAGGGTTCCTGGATGGTTAAAACACACAATTGGACCCAGTAAGTAGTACTGTTGTCAAGATCCAAATATCAACCGTGCAAAGCCGGAACAGATCCCTAGTATATAGTAAACAAAAACACCCTAAATAAACCATAACTAGATTGACATTACATATAAAATAGAAAAAGGACATGAAATAGACTTACGTGTGATATGGTTGTTTGCTATGTAACATTAAAGATAATGCAATCTTGGATGAGCGTTTATTCGGAGCCTCACCAATCCATAATTCTTTATTTAGCATGCGATCTAAAACGTTAAATGCGAGATTATAAAATACTTGAAAAAGATTGTTATCGTGAGAAAGTTTATTTATGGTTTAATGTGACTATGATGTGGGTTTCGTTAGAGACGACACAGGGATGACACCAATGGAAGAGCAACAAGGTCTTCTAATTAAAATTAGAAAATATAAAACTGCGCCTGCCAAGTACAGCAACTACGGCAAATATTTCCTTTATGGGGCAATATTTAAGAAGGTTTACGTTCAGCAGTGGACTTTGATAGGCTGTGACGAATGAATATGTCCTTGTTGAGTTAATTATCTATTTCCCTACTTCATATATCAGTGGAATATCTAATCACAACCGCGGTCCTTGATGTCAGTGTAATTTAGTACGTTGTGGGTTCTAATTAGTCCCCTATCGCCTCTTACGGGTGTCGTAAGAGGCGATGAGAGGAAACAAACAAGGATATATGCTGTAGCGTCATCCTTAAATAACTAAATATAAAAAAACTACGGTTGTCAACCCGCCTGCCAAGTGCGGCAACTATGGCAAATCTTCGGGGCAGGCATTATAATCTCGTATATATATCATCACCCTATTTGGTTCCGCGGGTGACATAAGAAGTAACTATATCATGCTGCGAGCGATAATCCGCCTGCCAAGTGTAATTATTGAAGCAAATTCTTACTACAACGGGAGAGGCCGGTCCATGACCAACAGCGGACTTTTTGAGGTTTAATTATGAAGAAAAAAATAAACTACTTATAGCTTGAACAAATGCAAAAATTTTTTCTCATAAATTTTAATTTTCCTACTGACTTATGGCTGGAATTCGAATACAGACCTGTAGTGTTTGTAATAAGTAAAAGTGTTTTAAATTTTAACTTAACGGGAAATAATAATGTATAAGTTTTTTACAATTTGTTTTAATTTATTTTTTTATTTTATAGGATAGGATGACAAACGAGCAAACAGTCCGCCTGATGGTGTTTGCTGTTGCCTAAAGACATCTATATCTATCCTCGATTACGAATCAAAATGCAGATGCGTTGTCACCCGTGGAGGACTAAGATAGAATACCTCGTTTCTAGTAAAAAGGGTCTACACCTACCATACGAAACATAGGGCATTAAGCTACTATTTTACGCTGGTATTCTGTGAGAGCGTGGTCTTAACCCGGTCGAGCCGACCCATTCGTGCTACAACTATACTACCGATATAACTGCAGCATGGCCCTGTCACGTAAAAAAAAATTAAAAAAAAAATCTGAAAAGCAGCGGCTTTTTTTGAGCTTCTAATTCGCGAAAATCTTTCAATAGGTTGATTTTTGAGGTTTTCGAGCCAAAAATTCAACATTTATATCAAAAAAGAATTATGTAGAAAATTTTAAATGGCTTTTGAACGCCTCGTTCGATTTTCATTTACTTAGCGTCATTTGACGCAATTTTTTAAGTTCATAAATTATTTGTCAGGTCTGGAGTCGATAAATCTAAGAATTCAAAAGTTATCTTAAAAAAAACTATTATTAAAAATATTTTAATAGTTACAATTTTTCAAGTACATTTTTTTTTTATAGAAGAGGGGGCAAGCGAGCATGCGGCTCACCTGATGTTAAGTGACTACCGCCGCCCATGATCAACCGCAACACCAGGAGAATTGCGGGTGCGTTGCCGGCCCTTTAGAAAGGAGTAAGCTCTTTTCTTGAAGGTCCCCAGGTCGTATCGGTCCGGAAAAATCGCCGATGATAAACTATTCCACAGAGAGGTTGTACGTGGAAGAAAACTCCTTGTGAAACGTACAGTGGTGGACCGCCAAGCATCCAGATGGTGTGGATGGTATCGGGACGTTTGCCGTGTCGTGCGTTCACGAAATTTGGCGGCTGGGATTAATCCGAACAATTCCTCAGAGCACTCCCCGTGATAGATGCGATAAAATACGCAAAGAGATGCAACATCTAATGATTTCTTATATTTACGCGAACACTACACATTTAAATAATACTAGTTTTAACGGAATTTAAAATTCCGTTAAAACTAGTATTATTTCAAGATGCAACATCTCTTCGCAACGCCAGTGAATCGAGCCGATCGGAAAGCACTCGGTCGTCGACGATTCGAGCCGCTCTGCGCTGGATGCGGTCAAGTAGAAGGAGCTGGTACTGGGGAGCCCCAGCCCAGAGATGGGAACAGTATTCCATGTGCGGCCGAACCTGCGCCTTGTAAAGTTGCAGGCGGTGTGCCGGCATGAAATACTGTCCCGCTCTGCTGAGCACGCCAAGCTTTTTAGAGGCCAATTTGGCCTTCCCTTCCAAGTGACCACGAAACTGCACGTCACTCGATATGTCGACGCCGAGGATTCCGATACTGGCTGAGGCAACAAGGGGAGTGCCTTGAAACTGAGGGGATACGACAAAGGGGTTCTTTTTAGCGGTTAACGCGCAAACTTGTGTCTTCTGGCGGTTAAACTGGACTAGATTTAGTCGTCCCCAATCCGAGACTCTGTTCAGCAAAGACTCGACTTCAGACACAAGTTTGTCCCGGCACTCGGAGACGTTTTCCCGAGAAATATTGGCTCGGCCGGTGTAAAGAGCATCACCAGTGCTGTCATCTGCATAGCAATGAATGTTACGGGTATGCAACATATCATTGATATGCAGAAGAAACAGCGTTGGCGATAGCACGCAGCCCTGTGGAACACCAGCATTAATAGGCTTGCAATCGGAGCTTGCACCGTCTACAACGACCTTGATGCTCCGATCTGCAAGAAAGCTGGTGATCCAATTGCACAATTTCTCGGGAAGCCCATAGGAAGGGAGCTTCGAAAGAAGCGCTTTGTGCCAAACCCGATCGAAGGAGACTTCGCAATGTCCAAACTAACGGCCAATGCCTCCCCCTTGAACTCTACTGCATCCGCCCATCTGTGAGTGAGGTAGACCAGAAGATCACCAGCTGACCGACCACGGCGAAAACCGTATTGGCGGTCACTAATCAGCTGGTGATCCTCAAGGTACCTCATGAGCTGGCAGTTTACAATGGACTCCATTGTTTTGGAGAACAAGGAGGTGATGGCGATTGGCCGGTAGTTGGACGGGTCTGAGCGGTCGCCTTTTTTAGGGATCGGGTGGACGAAAGCCGTCTTCCACGATTTTGGGACTACGCCTAGGGAGTAGGAGTACCGGAAAAGACGCGTTAAAACCGGTGCCAACTCTGGAGCACACGTCCTCAGCACAATTGGAGGGATTCCGTCAGGTCCACTCGACTTGTGGATGTCCAGGGAGAGGAGTGCTTTGCGAACCGAGCGCTGTGTGAACTGCACTTCCGGCATGGAGCACTCACACCGCGGGATGGTCGGCGGCGTACTCCCCCCGTCATCGAGAGTCGAGTTAGACGCAAAGAAGGAGCCTAGAAGGTCGGCTTTCTCCTTTGCAGTATGGGCCAGTGAGTCGTCCTCCCTGTGCAGAGATGGAAGAGATGGCTGACAGAAATTCCCCTGGACAGCCTTGGCGAGAGACCAGAATGCACGGGTTCCAGAAGGAAGGGGAACTAGTTTCTCGCCAATTCTGCCTATGTGCTCTGACTTTGCCTTGGCAATGACTCTTTTGAAGGACCTAGAGGCGGAATTATACTTCTTTTTTAGAGCGCTGGTGTTTACATCCCGGGACGCTGATGCATCAACCCAGGCTTGGTAGCACTCCTGCTTATAGCATGATGCTATTTTACAGGAGCGACCAAACCATGGCTGAGATTTGCCTCCAATGGGCACCACAGAGGAAGGAATAAAAAGTTCCATACCCTGAAGTACCACATCAGTAACAGAATCCGCAACAACGTTGGGATCATCCGGCGAGAAGCAAACCCGCCCCCAAGGGTAGGATGCAAAGAAAGACCGCATCCCATCCCAATCGGCTGACCTATAGTGCCAAACACGGCGGCAGCCTGCAGAATGCAACCGCGATTTCAGCGTGAGTGGCACAACACTCCGGATCAGACAATGGTTCGAGGAGCCTAAAGGGGCGTCGACGGAAATCTGATATCCGTCCGGGTGAGAGGTCAGCAGAAGGTCCAACAGGGAAGGTGCATGATCCTCCACATCTGGAATCCGCGTAGGCGAAGTAACCAGTTGTGTCAGACCATATGCCAAGGCAAAATCATGAACAGATCTCCCCGCATGATCGGTTAAACGTGAACCGAGCCATTCGGCGTGATGGGCGTTAAAGTCGCCGAGGATCACGATCTCTGCGGAGGGGATCTGCTGTAGCAACGAATCTGCAGCCATTTGGACGTGGTCGAAGAGTCGGTCTGTTTCGGCATTACCGCTGTGGGACCTATAGAGGCACCCGTAGACGCGCGGATGGTCGTCGCTGTCTACGCGTAGCCAAAGGATGGACAGGTCCGAACCTTCAAGTCTGCCGAGGCGTCGAGAACAGATGTCCTCTCTGACGTAAACGCAAACTCCAGCCCGAGGCACAAAGGAGTAAAAGTACATAAAAGTGTATTTGATGTCTGGAGTTGATTAGTCAAACATTTTAAATTTATTTGAAAAAAAAATGTTTGTTTTTTGTTTTTATTTTTGAATATTTTAAACGGCTTGAAAGATTTACTTCAAATTCGAATAAGTTCAAAGTCTCAATAAACGGACGTTCAGTCGGAAATAGTCGGAAAAGCTTCCTAACACTTCCAAATATGCAGATCTGATTAAAGCTCGCAATATCAAAATCGGACCAAAACTTATAACTTCTAACTTTTTAGAATTATTGTTTTTTAATGCGATAAGTTAAAATTAGTGTCATCTGTTTTCATAATATATTGCTACAAATGATTGATTGTACCTACTTAACACACTAAACTCGAAATTACATATAGGTATGAGCAGCAGCATTAATTACAGCCTGTGGAACATAGGCTTCTAATAAATTGCTACGAAGAAGAGTCTTGGCAATAGTTGCCACGCTTGGCCAGCGAGTTGGCAGCTGCAGTTTTTTATCGTCTTGAGTTTTTATCACTTATCAGGAAGGAACTGAACAAGAGATGCATCTTGTTTCATTTCTCTCTGTCGATTCTTACGATGCTCACGGGATGATATGAGATAATGGATTTACGCAGTCAATATACAGAACCAAATATTTTGATCATTCGCCGTTTATTTGTATATTTGTAAACAGCATTTAGATGTTTTATCACACAAAGACGGGGCCTTAATCTGCTGCTTAACAAAGGACACGTAAGTTGTTTTCAATGTTACTGACAAAACTTTTATCCGTTTACGTTACTTTAACTTTACGTTTTGTCGGTGTTCGATAATATTTTTTTACTCTTGAGTTTACGTGCACTAAAACAATGTGCCCATTACCTACATTATAATTAAGACCATTCCTTCATCGTAAGATAAAAAATAATATATTTTAAATTTAGCTACCACTTTTAAACCGTATCGCAATCAGGAGTGGAGTAACCTACCAGCATCTGTCTTTTAATCTAATTAAAATGTAGCTATGTCTTCAAGGCAGGAGTGATTAGACTTTTGTCAAGCTATATCAGTCCGCTTAATCGGCTGCATTACTTCTTGCTTTTAGATAGGATAGTAGTGAACAACTGGCTAATAATAGTAAAAAAAATTATAGAAAAAAATATTTTTGTTCATTAAGGAAGATAAGTAGCAGTAAACTTACTTTTGAACACATTTCCTGTCCTTTTTCTTTGCGCTTGATCAGCATTTGGTAGTAGACCAGAGTATATCTGAACAGGTGTTCGATAAAAATCTGAAATATTTCAAAAAACATTACATTTAAGATGTGTCTTAAATGTGCGTTTATTCAGAACCTCACCATACACCATAACCTACTGTCAGTGAAATATACGAATATAATAAAGTCCTCTAGACCAAATTTTAGCACCCCCGGCTAGCCTCAACGGCGACTAGCTATCGATGCAGGACAGGATCATAGTGCCCAAGAGTATGCGGAAGCACAGGTGCACTTTTTTTTTCCTCACTCTTTTAGTCCGATGGGACGGTACACTCTATAATTTATAAATTTTGTATAAATCGGAGGAATGAAAAATAAATAAATCATTCGATAGTCGTATAGATTAAAAAAATGGTTCGATTATCCTATCAATAGAAAATTTTATCTTTTTATTACTCTGCTCAATAAGTAACTAAATTTTTTATTATTTTAATAGTTTTTTTCATATTGCCAACTTTTATGCTTACTTACTTATATAATATAAGATACATGAACATTACATACTTAAAATAAAAGTTTTTAAGTATATTGCAATAAAACAATAAAAACTTACAACTCATTCGTTCGGGTATTGGTTCTTCTTCTATGTTGTCATCTGATCGAGCGCGTAGATAATCTAAGAAGAAGGTGAAGTTATGCTTAATTTTTTACTCGTGTTATTTTTAACAAAATAATTTAATAATTACAATAAAGAAAATAAATCCTTTTTAGTGTATTGTTACTTAACACATTTTATTAAATAGCAGCTTACTGTAATATTAAAATTTATAAGAAAAATACATTAAATTGCCGTGTTATATGATAATACGTTTAAATCTAAATATTCATCTAACTCAAATAAGAATTAATTTACCTTTATAGAAATTAAAACCATCTCTTCCTAAATCCGAACACTTTGCAGATGATAAGAGAAATATTAATATAGATAAGAGCGATAAATATAACCGTCTCATTTTTTTAATAAAACGATTAGATAGTACTTTACCAAGGAAATATTATAATATTAAGTCTGAGCACTCCTCAGATAAGCATGTTAGAAAATAAACTGAAATAAAAAGGCAACGTCTCCGTTTAAATACGTATTTCATAGATATGGAGTCTATGTAGGTTGAAATATTAGAGCAAACCTTTCAGTTGTAACAGGTTTGATTTCGGGTGGAAAAAGCAAATAAATTTACAAACTTACATAATTTTTAACTGTTTATTAAAATATACATTTGTACATTCTCTCTTCAGAAGGAAAGTTATAAAATACTTTTCGGATTTATATGCGACTCTAAGTTTGTTGCTCATACATGCTTAATACAAAGGGCAGAGACAGAGGTACATCACGTGGAATTATTTGGTAGTGTACTTTGGAGAGGGTGTTGGAATGAGTGGGTGTGCACCGAACCCACATACTCTTTATAAAGTGAATTTTTAGAGTTAATTGAATTTGTTCTAGGGTTTTTTTCATTTTAATTTGTCTATTTGATCTACGGGTATACCTACATTTTTATTTAGCATTGCAGGCAATTCTCAGTTCATTCGGCGGTGTAGTCTAGATAGCTCTAGAGACAAAAAAGCCGCACAAACACCCTCTCAGTTTTGAATTACACTTTATATTAAAAATATAAAAACGAATAGTCTTTTAAAGTGTTTAAGTATTATTTAAAATCAATTAAATTATTTAATGTAAAATAAAGCAAGGTTACAACCCTTTTAAGTCCCACTGCTTTACACAGGCTTCCTTCAATTTCTAAGAGGGATTAAAGGCAAGGAAGGGTCTGCTGCCAATGTAATTTCTTTTAACTTCTAGGACATGCAGGTTTCTTCACAATTTTTTCACTAATCATCACGTAGTAAATCAGCACTTAAAACTGTATTTACATATCTATAGATGACGGCGTGGATCAAACCCAGGCTACTCGTGTTTTATGTTGAATGCTTAGCCCTTGAGCTACCACGGCTCTAAATGTAATATACATATTTTTTTTTTAAATAATTATCTCTAGACGCGCCGAGAGTGTATGGAGATTATAATACCTCCTTTCAATTTTGATATGGTTTCACGGCAGAGACAAGTGTATCGTGTTGCCCCAACATTCATTGATGAACTTCACTATTCATATTTTTTTTAATTCCTTACAACTTGTTGTTGGTTGTACGTGGTTACTACAAGTCTCCTAGTGATGTTTTCCTTTACTTAAGAGCACCAGATAAATTACCGTGTGGTGGCGGTGTAAGAATATCCACTGCTCCATGCCGTCCCTTGAAAGTCGGAAGAGGCGATAGAGGGAAACTGAATCAGGAAATGGGTAAGAGAATCGTCATGATAACAGCTCAAAATTATAAAAAATCCGGTTGCCAAGCGTGCCAGCTATGGAAAAATTCCCCCTATGAGAGAGGATTATGTTCAGCAGTGGACTTCCATTGGCTGTAAAGGATGGGTGGATGGAAGACCAGTTAAATTGATACTTAAAATAGCGATTAACAATTTCTATGGAGCTGACTGGAATTAAATTCTCCTTTTCGCCTATTACGAATATAAAATGGGAGCTATTTCCCAATGCCCTGTACTATCGTGACTACGTCAGCCAGAATAATAAATAATGAAAATAAAAAATTTACTGTGCTATTATAATGCAGTATTATCCAAAACAATATTTTAATCGTTAGAAAATTAAGTTAAAAAGTTAAATTACATTTTCTGTTTATACTATTCCGTTGGTTCAGTGTTCGTAAGCGTGGCTGCTGATCAGGTTATTCCGGGTTTAAATCCCGGGTCGCGCCAATATTAGTTATTGGGTTTTTCTGTCAAAACGTTTTAAGTACTTGAAGCCCGAAGATTCAGGAGGTTGGTGGGGTATCAATTTCATACCCGGAAAGATGAGCCTGCGCCTGGTCTCTCTCTGGTCATTTCGGATTTCCATCTTATCGGATAACGAGAATGAGGGAATGGAGAGGGCACCTATGTTTTGCACACACTAGTACACTACGATACTATTCCGTGCATTCTAGTCTCCTTGAGACTAGCCGCTGAGACCGAAATTTAATCAGTAGGATATTATTTAATTTTAAAAAGAAATAAAATAGAAAAATGTATGAGTGAAGCTACTTTTTAAACAAAATATTAAAATCGAAAAAGACATTGCATCATTTGTTCTGTTCTTGACGTCACAGTAGGCGGGCATCACGTTTTCAGTCGTAACCTTTTGTAAGTGGCAGCTAAGTGAGTTGTATAATAAGAACATTTTTTTGATATCTCCGTGAAAGCTAAAATAAATATGAATAAAAATCGTCAATCTTGGACTAAGTAATACCATGAAAACATAACAAAAATATTTAACTTTCATTCTTTTAATTTACATTTAAAAGGTCTAAAAATAATGAATTTACATTTAATTCTAAAAACATTTATACTCAGTAAAATATTTTTCATAAAAAATATTCATAACTAATAACGTGAAAGTTTCTTAGTATTGTTTTAGAATACTAAAATTTGATATATCTATTATCATCATCATTACAGCCATTATATAATGCATTACAGCATTATATAATGGCTTCCTCAAAGTAAATCTTTTAAAAGAAAATATCTTAGTTTATAACAATACTGTTTTCACGTTGCCTAAAGTCATAATTTGTCAGTTTACTACGCTGAAACGGATCTTGTTGAACTTACAATATATAGTTGTGGCAAGTTTTATTGCATGCCAAGATAATTTAGACTTACTGCGGCTGCTGGGAGTGTAATAATTTGAGGGAAGTATACTCAAGTTCCCTGAGACACATTTCATTCCGCGTAACGATGTTGTTGTAGTCAGAATTTATTGTTATAGGTGTTCAAGATATACCTATTGTGCTTAATTATGAAATAAATAATGAAGAATTGATCACAGTGTTTTGATCATTAAAATATTGAACATTTACTACCGATTTTATCCTTTATTCTCTCTCTTTTAAAGTTCTTGCAATCAGCAGCACACAAGTAGATAAGGCATGAAATGTTTTTTGTCTTCACCAAACCAAAGAATATATACACTACGCGAAAAGAAACGACACTTAAGCATGTGTGCACGTAAAATCGCTTGCGGCTATGTGTGGGGGTCTTGATGTGTGCGGGGGCCTTGAGAGGCGCGCGGGGCGTGGAACGGGCAGTCGCCGACTGCCCTGGCCGAGGGCTAGTAGTAATAGCGATATTTGTCAGTATATAGGTAATATGAATATATTCGTCAAGTGATATAATATTTCAATTAATATATGAATATTACCGATATCTTAATTACATGAATAGAATAGTAATACGTAGATATTACTATTCTATTCATGTAGGTATTAAGTTTATGTTACCAAGAAGGTTTATATGCTTTGATAAATATTTTTGTTTTTATGAAATAAATGATATTATAGGTAGTATATGTATAAGTATTACTGAAAGTGATTTTAAGTGATTACAATTAAAATAAACTCCACTGCACAAAACAAGGGCCCTTGTTTTGTTAGTTTCATTTTTAATAATGTTTTATGATACCTAAAAATATGTGAACTCATTTTAATGAAAGTCGATATGATCTTAACAAGAATTATGGAGAAATACCATGGCAATAAAACTAATATTTCGCCAATAATTTTATTATATTACATTTGCTGAAATATACACTATTAAAAATACCACTAGAGAGTCAAGAAATTTTAGATATCTATAAAGAGTTTTTGTATTTGTTCATTGTTGTATTAATGGATTATTTCATTAGAAATAGAAATGACTTATCTCCTCAACACATAGGGAACAATTTGTTGGCCGCTATGCCCCAAACCTGCATACCTTTGGATTTTCTAAAAAAAATATACATGCTACGAATTTTTGCAATTGTTAGAAATAATAATGAAAATTAAAAAATTAATCGAAAAATTAAAAAATATATAAGAGTAAATTATTTTTAAAGGATAGTAGGTAATACTGATTATTGCGTACTGAAATACTAAATGTTGGTTAATTCTTTAAGATTACCATTAACTGTCGTGCATATTTGGTTTTGTCGGAAGTTTTAATATTCCTCATTTAATAAAAGTTGATTTAAAATTGATCGTATCTTTCACTACCTAAATACATAAGTTTACATAATATATAACACATGCCTACTATGTATCTTCTTTGGTACAAGTTTATAATGTTTCATTTCGGTTCGATATCAACCCTAGTGTTACACGCTTCGACTCAAGGTCACCGGCGCTTAAGCTCTCACGTACAGGGAGTGTCACCGCTGTGACCAAACTAAATTGTCGCAGGTTATTATCGACTGAGCTTTCGATATAAACATAAAACAGCGGTTATCGTAGTATTGTGATTATTGACTATTTTATTAGGGGAAGGTGGGGGGACACCGGATAGTTAAGAAAAATACACAATAAATAAATCTCTATGTTATTTATTGAGATAATCAATATCACAAATTTTTGAGCATACCTCAGGCATAACTTTGGTATGAAAATATTTGAGATTCAAAAATTATAAATCCGAATTCACCCCACACCTATTGGTCAAACCGGATAGGCATTTTATATTACGGGGGTGAATACAGATACTAACAATAAAACAAAATACTCAAATTATTCGCAGTTTTTGCATACAAAAAATAATAATTCTTGCTCAGAACAACCAAATCAACTTTCGTGAGATCATTCAACACAAGCAGTGCATTGATACCATTCATCTGTGGACTTAGTTTGACTTTAATTTTCACCACAAACCAAACACTCCGAATGCTCTTGATTGTTTTCTTAATTAGTCTTTTTCCCGATACCTTTACCTTTGCATTTAAATTTTATTTTGATAACTGATTGCGTGGCTTTTCCAGCCAGTTCATTTTTATACCACCATTCAGTCAAAATTGCTGTTTTTCTTCGACGCGTCGATGGCCTCATGTTGTTTTTAAAATATGCATGATATCTTTCGGTGATACATGACTTATATAATCTGAAAATGTTTGTCCTTCTGTAGATGTTCCTGCTTCCGGGGACGGAGTTCTTTCTCGAGGCAATGGATCCTGAGAGATTACATTTGTGGTTGGTTCAAATGATATTTCTGTTATCTGTGATGGTGCAAAATTTACATCTGTAAATTTTTTTGGGATTCAGTGGGCAAATTCCGGTTTCGGTGAAAGCAGACACTGCATTTTGCATGGTAGCGGCACGATTATAAGCAGTTCCAAACAAAGATGCTAATTGGAATTGGGTGACAACACGCCCCGGATGATTTTAAAGCTATAACTGGATTTCATGCGAGTAAAGCGTGATCAACGGCCCCATAAAACCAACATCGAGTGGCAGTAAGCGACGCGTGTAGTGAGGTCGCAAGCAGAGCATTAGGTCACCATGAGCGCGAGCTAGTTCAATAGTTTCTAGGTTCTTAGTGTGTGTGGCGTGACTATCTAAGACAAGAAGCATTTTGATTTTCTCACATATGTTCGTGGCTTGCTGACGTTCGCACTCTGAAAAAAGTAAAGAAAATAGCAATTAAAAGGAGACTTTATGTCTAAACGCCCACAAGACCTACATATAAATCAATCGGGGTGAAATTGGATAGTCGAAATCACCCCGTCCGCTTGTACCCCATAGTTACCATGTTTGAAATTGTAATAATTAAGAAGTTATCTTGACACTCATAGCGATACCAAATACCGTTTTAAAAATTTAAATATGTATTACTTCTTATACAACTATTTATGATAGCACATTGCTAAACTTAATGATAATTCTTTCAACAAATCAAAATCTTAGATAACTTACGTTTGTTTTCAATTTTCGTTTATAGACGCACGCGCAGAGATGTTACCGACGCCGTCATTTGCAACCGCACTGAGTAAGCGTTCTCGCGTATTTCACCATTAGCTATAACGAGCCAACTATACGCGGAGTAATGAAATAGTAACTATCTGGTTTCACCCTCTATCCGGTTTCCCCCCACCTTCCCCTACATTGAATCTGGGTTGGAGAGGGAGTGCTGGCAGGCCTGTTGAACACATTCTTCGATTTATAATGAAAACTTAAGCGAGGACTGCGATACTAGTGCAAGGTCATTTTAGTCCTACTTTATGAAACTATTTCGTTGTTCTAGTGATAGACTAAATAAAAATTTTATTAGATAGATAGACTTTTGATTGGCTATATTTTGTTAATGATAGATAATATCTTGAGGGAGTAGAGAAAAGAACGGGTAATATACGTTAGTAATCGATTTATTGGTAGTTGTGATCTAGCGACAATAGAGAAGGCGATCGTGACTCTGTTATATCACTATACTACTTTACGTGATAAAGCCAGCGTAAGAGCTAATAATAGTAGCTAATAATAGTAGTAGCACGAATGGGTCGGTTTGATCGGAGAAGGACCACGCTCTCACAGAATACCAGCGTAAAATGGCAACTTAAGGTTACTGTTTTGAATGGTGAGTGTAGAGAAATGGTGGCGTTTTCACTGGAAACGAGGTATTGCATGTTAGCCCTCAGGAGTGACAATGCATCTACATTTGGTTATTAATCGAGGATGAATGTAGATGTCTATAGACCACAGCATCCAATTACCAGTACACAATACCATTACAGTTTGGCACATTTATTCTATAAAAAAAAACTAACGTAGCAGCGCCCTCAGTGAACGTTCCGTGACACTAACCCAATGTCGATTAAATAAAAACAGTTATTATTCCTTATGAAACCCATACTAAGTCTAAGGATAATTTGGCAGCATTATACTGACTGAATTGAAGTAGATTTCATAGTAAACTTTTAATGCTATATTCTAAATTGTACAACGATAGTACGATATTCTGCATTAAACGAAACGAAACTGGGTTTTGTTGGAGGATGTCAGATGAAATTTCCATAAACATTCATTAATCATTAAAAATCCTTAATATTACTATGTCATAGACTAAATGATATCCCGGACGTCAGTCTGAGCGAGATAAGAATGGCTCCTCAGTACCTTTTTTAAGGTGCTGGAGAGCACAAGCAGAAGCAGAAGCTCTTCAATTCCATCCTCCATGGTGGCACTACTCCGGAGGCGTGGAGCAGAAGTGCAGTGGTCTTGTTCTTTAAGAAAGGCGACAACGCTCTCTTGAAGAACTACAGACCGATTTTCCTTCTGAGCCGCGTCTACGTGCTGTTTTCGAGAGTCATTACGAATCGTCTCGCACGCAGACTCGACGACTTCCAGCCTCCCGAACAGGCCGGTTTCCGAAAAGGCTTCAGTACCATAGACCACATACATACCCTGCGACAGATTGTACAGAAGACCGAAGAGTACAATCTGCCACTTTGCATGGCGTATGTGGACTGTGAGAAAGCCTTTGATTCCGTCGAAATTTGGGCGGTGCTACAGTCTCTTCAGCGGTGCCAAGTTGACTGTCGGTATATCAAAGAGCTGAAGTGTTTGTACAGTAGGGCTACGATGGTTATCCGAATACAGAACCAGAGTTCGAAACCTATCCAACTTCAGAGAGGTGTAAGACAGGGTGACGTTATATCCCCGAAACTCTTCATCGCTGCGTTAGAAGACGTTTTCAAGCTACTGGACTGTAAAGGATACGGTATTAACATCAGTGGCGAGTACATCACTCACCTTCGATTTGCCGACGATATAGTCCTTACGGCAGAATCGCTGGAGGACCTTAACACTATGCTCAATGACCTCAATGGTGTCTCCCAACGGATAGGTCTTAAGATGAAAATGGACAAAACAAAGATCATGTTCAATGTCCATGTCACACCTATGCCGGGAGTAGTTGGGAGCACTATGCTCGAAGTTGTTGACGAGTACGTTTACCTGGGACAAATAGTCCGACTAGGTAAGTCCAACTTCGACCGAAAGGTCAATCGGCGGATTCAACTCGACTGGGCAGCGTTCGGGAAATTACGACACATCTTCTCGTCAGGTATACCTCAATCTCTGAAAACCAAAGTGTACAACCAGTGCGTGTTGCCAGTGATGACTTACGTATCAGAGACGTGGTCCTTCACTGCTGGCCGTATGAGGACGCTCAAGGTCGCTCAGCGAGCTATGGAGAGGGCTATGCTCGGAGTTTCTCTGCGTGATATACTCAGAAATGAGGATGGTGGAGCCACGTGTCTAAGGCTGCCGAAGTCTAATTTCCCGGTCGAACCTTAAACCTATTACGCGAGATATTAAATAAAGTGGACTGTATATGCGGTTGCTTCTACGCTTACGTAAAGCGACTACTATAGAATGCGGTATAATGCACTCGCTCTTCCCTAAAACTAAACTATTATTGTGCCAAATCGCTGAAAAGGAATCCTGCCTGATTAGGAAAACACAAATTGGAGCGGGTTAAAACTATATATCAGGCAGGCGGTAAAATAAAGGAATATTGACTCACCGGGGTTTCTTCTATTTGTGTAGAGCACTATAGCTGCAACTTCTGGAACTTCTTCTAGACAGACACTCTGGGGCCCCAGGGGTGCGTCGGGAGAGAAGCTTTGTGGTTTCAACGACGACTGCGGTGGAAAGAGGACGCGCAACGGTCGCGCGTGTCTTATATGTCCTCGGCCCCGATGATTACGTGACATTCTAGAATCATCTTCTTGCCCCTCCCACCCCACCACCCTGATGTGTCGATGGAGGATCGAGGAGGGTATGAATGATATCGTTTTTCGGAAAGGAACAAGCGACTTGACACTCCTACCGTCAAATATAATAATACGAATGGTTTTCCGCGCAACCATCTCCCCCGCCCTTGAAGGATTTCCTTCAAAATTAACTAATACAACTAGAGCTAAGATCAACTAACAAAATAACTAACTAACGCTAAGATTACCTAAATTCAACTACAATTTAATCTAGAAAGCTAATTTAAATTATGGAAGAGGCAGGGGGCACAATCGGACAACCGGACGCAAGTAAGACCCAACCGTGGTCTTAACGCGAGCTATCCTAACTACTCCGTCGGAACCGGGAAAGACCTCTTCGACAATTCCTAACGGCCAGTGGAGAGGCGGCGTATTCTCTTTGGTGAGCACAACTACAGTTCCTACAGCTAAAGGCTCAGTTGCTGTGTTCCATTTTTGTCGAGACTGCAAAGTATGCAAGTATTCCATCCTCCATCGCTTCCAAAACGATTGCACTAACCGATCTAATAATTTGTGGCGTGCGGAAATGCTAAGTCTGTTCTCATCCATATCTGCGGCTGGCAAATACTTTAAAGGCGTTAAATTCAAAAAATGTGCTGGAGTTAGAGCCAGCGGTTCCGAGGGGTCACTAGACAATGTACGACAAAGTGGGCGACTATTCATTACGCATTCAATTTGAGCGAGCACCGTACTTAGCTCTTCGAAGGACAAAATTTGATCTCCTATTACTCGGTATAAATGACTCTTTAGACTCTTGATATTAGTCTCCCAATTGCCCCCAAAATGACTCGCGGCTGGGACGTTCAAAGACCACTAAATGCGGTTCTCGGCTAGAATGTGAGCGAACTCCGAATTATAATATTTGCTAGCTAAGAGCTCATGTAGTTCCGATAGAATACGTTTTGCACCGACGTAGTTCGTACCGTTATCCGAATACAATCTACTTACAGGGCCACGGCGGGAAAGAAATCTTTTAAATGCACCCATAAAGCCTGCTGTGCTTAGATCACCAACGAGTTCTATATGCACCGCTCGAGTAGTTAGACATACGAAAATGCAGACGTAAGCCTTTGTGGATATTATACCACGCCCGCGAGTGAGCGTGACCTTAAACGGACCAGCGAAATCAGACCCGGTGTGCGTGAAGGGCTTTACTGATTGTATTACTCTACAAGATCTAAGTTCCGCCATTTCCGGAAATGACGGCTTGGGCCGAAAGCAAGCTATACATCTGTGCACCCGATTGCGTATTAAACTACGTGCAGAAAGAATCCAATAATTCTGACGCAAAATCGACATCAACAAGTCGGGGCCAGCGTGCGAGTTCAATTTATGATGTTAATCGACTAATAAATTCATGATATGGTCTTTACGCGGTAAAACAATAGGGTGCCGTTGGTCGAAACTCAATTGCGAGTTGGACAAGCGTCCACCTACCCTTACAATCCCATCCTGTAAAAATGGTTTAAGGCGTTGAAAGGCGCGACTACAAGCTCTATTCGATTGTAATCTTCTAATTTCTTCAGAGAAGTGCGCACGTTGAAGTTCACGTAATACTAGCGACTCGGCATAGTTGTAATCGGATGCTAAGACATACGAACGTCGCGGTAACAGCTTCGCGAATCGACAAACGTAAATTACGCTACGCAATAATTTCGACCAAGAGGACAAGCGGTTCGCCAAAGCAATGATTGGAGAAACCTCGCTCGAAACGTTCGCCACTAGAGCGTGTCTCTTTTCTTCCGGCGGTTGTGACACTGACGAAGGTTCGAAGTCGGTTATTGGCCATTGCGAGGGATCCAAGTGAACCCAAGCAGGTCCGTGGAACCAAAGCGGGTGGTCCATTATTTGCATCGGGGTGAGTCCACGGGATAGACAATCGGCGGGGTTTTCCGTACCGGACACGTGATAAAAGTTCCGCGTTTCTAACTCGTCTTGTATCTTGGCCACTCGGTTCGCAACAAACGTATCCCAACGGTGGGGTGAAGAATGAACCCAGCATAAGGCGACGGTGGAGTCGGAAAAGGCAAATATCCTTTCTATGTGAACTCTATCCCTACATGCGCTGATAACTGCAGTAATAAGCTTGGTGAGTACTAATATTGCGCAAAGCTCTAAGCGCGCCAGAGAGACAACCTTACGGGGGGAGACTCTCGACTTAGAACTAATGAGGCTAATCGAATTTCTACCATTATTCTGGACGTGAAAATATACAACGCCCCCGTAAGCCTTCTCGCTGGCGTCTGCAAACCCAACGACTGTTATGGCGCTACTTCTATCTACGTTTATATGACGCGGTATTTTAATTTCTCTTTATAAAGGAAGTTCCTCTCTAAAGCGCTGCCATAACCGAACAATGCTGTCAGGCGGCGAGTCATCCCAGTCGCATTCCAATAACCAAAGTTGTTTAATTAAAAGCTTAGCGTATAATACCACTGGAGCTACGAAACCCATGACGTCCCATAATCTAGCAACGCATGACAGTATTGTGCATTTTGTGCATTTCTCTACGGGCGGATTTACCTTAAGGCTAAACACGTCGGACTCTGGTGACCAACACAGACCGAGCACCTTGTGTGTATCAGAATCGTCGAATTCCTTTATCGCCGAAAGACGGTGTGATAGTGGGATTGTATCCAAAACCGGACGCGAATTACTAGTCCACTTCACAAGATCGAACTGACCCGATTTCATGAGCCTTATAACCTCGGCGGTGGTTAGGGTTGCCTCCTCCACGCTATCGACCGAGTACACAAAATCATCCATATATAATCCGCTCTCAATTGCCCTCTTAGCTTTAGGATAAGAGGGACCTTCATCGTGAGCGAGCTGTCTCACCGTACGTAACGCATGAAATGGGCTCGACTTTAAACCAAAACAAACGCGGTTAAATTCAAACACCATTAGAGGTTCCTTTGGGTTGAAACGATATAAAATGCGTTGGAATCTACTGTCGCATTCACGGACCCCTATGCAAAGAAACATTTGACGAATATCGGCGGATAGTGCTATACTAAACAAACGAAAATTGACTATTATATTAAATTAACTGCCCTGTAAGTTTTGCCCACTATAGAGGATATCGTTAAGCGACAGGTGAGTGCTAGTTTTAGCACTAGCGTCGAGCACTACACGTAACTTAGATGTAAGTTTGTCCTCTCTAATGACTCCGTGGTGTGGTATGAAATACGACGGTGTGTCTTCGTAGTTATCTAATTTCGAAGCCACAAGTGATATGTAACCTTCTCTTATATATTCGTTAATGACGCCGTCGTAAGCTTCCTTTAACTGGGGTGAAGCGAGCATCCTACGCTCCAAGCTGTAGAAACGTTTTTCCGCCATTTGACGCGAATCGCCGAGAGATAAAACATCTCCTTTAAAGGGTAGCGCTACACTATATCTACCGTCGCGATCACGAACGGTCGTGCGGACGTAAATTTCCTCGCATAACCTGTAATCTGAGCTAGCTATGGGTGGGACGTTCACTTCCTCCATCTCCCAAAATTTGCGGACTAACGACTCGAGCGATTCGACAGCCATACCACAATAAGAGGTTGCCGAAATACTATCTATGATGGGGGCGGAGCCAAGGATTACATAGCCCAATACGGTTTCCAGTGCGTAAGGCGCGGTATGCGAGGAGTTGCCCCTGACCTTATTGTTTAACAAAAGATGAGGGAAAAGCGATGCTCCAATGAGCATGTCTATGTTTCCAGGAACGGCGTAAGTGTCGTCCGCCAGAGTCAAATTCTTAAATTCAATCATTGCCGAGGTGTCAACCGAAACGGTTGGCAACCGTTCAGTGACCCTATCTACTACTAGTGCATTTATATCAAAGTTAACATTACGATCTATCCGAGAATAAATTTTTAAATTTATATATCCCTTGTCGATTTACTAGTGCCTCCGATGCCTTTAATTACAGGACATGAAAGTGACCTATTTATTACTAAGCCTAAGCGCTGACAACATTGTCGCGTTATAAAGCTATTTTGGGCTCCGCTGTCCAGCAGTGCACGGACGCTTTGTTCGTTTCCACGCGAATCCCTAACCAAAATACGCGCCGTACCCAGTAACACGGTTGAAGGAGGTTGTGCTCCCATATTTGCCAATGAGCACAGAGCGACATCACCAGGTCGACCGCTAGAATCGTTGACCTTAGTAGGGGCGAATTCCTTATCCGCTTTACTTGACGCCCCTATGTTGCTATTTTCAAAATGTAATAGCGTGTGATGTTTCCTGGCGCACTTGCTACATACGGAACTCGAATTGCATTTTGCAACTAAATGCTTATCGCTTAAGCAGTTCAAACATAGGTTGTTTGTCTTTACTAATTTATAACGCTCGCTTGGTGAATATTTACGAAAAGTCGCACAATTATATAAATTACCGTGTCTATCTTTACATACTAAACAAGTATGCTGGAGTGATGTTGGCGTAGCGGTTACGTAAGTTAACGACCCTGCTATTTTAGATGGTTGAGTCTGTCTACGGTCGACGCACCTTTTATTCTCCTGTTTAACGTTCGGAGAGCGCTGCATCACCTTTATTTGATCTCGCACGAACGATGCTAATGAATGAAAGGAAGGCATCTCCGAGCTACGATGCTCCATTTCAAACGCACGCACGGTGTCGGGGTCCAACTTCTTCAGTGCAATATGGAGAAACACCACGTCCATAAGATCATTAAATTTCAAATTCTTAAGTGCAGCCACCGATGCCACAAATTTATCTAGAAACTGCTCTAAGCCGTTGATGTTCGCGGATGATATAGGTTTAAGATCGAATATCTGGTTCAAATATTCGGAAGCTAACATTCTCCTATCTTCATATTTAGTTTTAAGCGTTTCGAATATTAATAAGTAATTGTTTGCTGTAGGTGTAAAACCAGAGCAGATCGACTGTGCCCTGCCACTAAGTTTACTGATTAAGTAATATAATTTTCGGCGTCCGATAACGATGGGTTATTGTGTATATTGTTTTGAAAACTACTGAAGAAGAAGGGCCACGTCTTAATATCACCATTGAATACCGGAATATCTATAGGCGGCAACCTAATCGAGTCGTCGTCGTACCTGTTTTTCCGGCTTTGCTTCGTTTTGAGATAGTAGGGATCTCGCAATTCTTTTCACGCGACACAACATATCTTCGAATGCCAGCAGCGGTTGGTAGTTCACTATGTATTTCGGGTCGATTTGTAATTCCAAATGATTAATTTGGTCTAATATTTTTTCGTAATCTATTCGTAAAGAATCTATCGTTTCGATTTCAGTCAAAAAGGTTTCCCGCACTGCTTCTATATGAATGTTCTTTATATAATCACTTATATTCTGCATACGCGAAAAGAGTATGTCCCTCTTGGCATAAAGCGTTTTAATTTTGATTTCACTTCCACTAACTGCCATTTTAAACTATTATAATAAAGTTATATCAATCACAATTAATCTCACAACGCACAAACAATGAAGGATGGACACTCGGTATGCCGTATTACGTAATTAAATCGAACACCTGCGCAGCGAGTCGAGGTGACGCGTCATTTGCACTCAATAATTTTATCAAGATTGTGGGTAAGCGTATCAAACGGTTCCTATTACACTGTTTCAATTATTTAATAGGCTTTAAATTTAATCAAATACGAGCGCTATAAAACGAATAATTCTGTTTGCGAGTACCTAATCAAAATTTAAATTTAAACGAACACTATTTAAGTCTATTCTATAAATTGGAGTGCATTATCTAATTAATTAATTCAACAATTCGACCAAAATCCTGCTCGAAGTGACCATAAAATGGTGAAGCCACGTGTCTAAGGCTGCCGAAGTCTAATTCCTCGGTCGAACCTTAAACCTATTACGCGAGATATTAACTAAAGTGGACTGTATATGCGGTTGCTTCTACGCTTACGTAAAGCGACTACTATAGAATGCGGTATAATGCACTCGCTCTTCCCTAAAACTAAACTATTATTGTGCCAAATCGCTGAAAAGGAATCCTGCCTGATTAGGAAAACACAAATTGGAGCGGGTTAAAACTATATATCAGGCAGGCGGTAAAATAAAGGAATATTGACTCACCGGGGTTTCTTCTATTTGTGTAGAGCACTATAGCTGCAACTTCTGGAAC
This sequence comes from Parnassius smintheus behrii, assembly GCA_036936625.1. Classification (NCBI taxonomy): domain Eukaryota; kingdom Metazoa; phylum Arthropoda; class Insecta; order Lepidoptera; family Papilionidae; genus Parnassius; species Parnassius smintheus. The sequence continues at coordinate 14,283,572 of JAUPFT010000014.1, forward strand.
TTCTTCTAGACAGATACTCTGGGGCCCCAGGGGTGCGTCGGGAGAGAAGCGTTGTGGTTTCAACGACGACTGCGGTGGAAAGAGGACGCGCAACGGTCGCGCGTGTCTTATATGTCCTCGGCCCCGATGATTACGTGACATTCTAGAATCATCTTCTTGCCCCTCCCACCCCACCACCCCGATGTGTCGATGGAGGATCGAGGAGGGTATGAATGATATCGTTTTTCGGAAAGGAACAAGCGACTTGACACTCCTACCGTCAAATATAATAATACGAATGGTTTTCCGCGCAACCAGAGGATATCCGCAGTAAAACCAGAGTGACCGACATAGCCCAACGGATTAGTAAGCTGAAGTGGCAATGGGCCGGCCGTATAGCTTGAAGAACCGGTAACTGATGGGGAAGAAAGGTTCTCGAGTGGCAGCCTCGTACCGGTAGGCGTAGTGTAGGGTGACCCCCCACTAGATGGAGTGACGACCTGTTAAGACATGCAGGAAGTCGATGGATGCAGGTGGCTCAGGACCGTGCCTTGTGGCATTACTTGGGGGAGGCCTATGGTCAGCAGTGGACTTGTGAAGGGAAGTAATGATGATGATGATGACAGACTAAATGAATTTAAAACATCATTACTTTTATCCACTACTGCGTAGCTGTTTGCACTTTTCTAATTCGTTATATAAAAGATCTCTACTTTGCAATGACATGGATTTCATCTCTGTATTATCTGGGGACAGGTTCATACAATTCTTGGTCGTCTTTTTGTTACATATACTCAATATTTTAAAAATTAACTACGATGTGAAGCACGTAAATAAATAAGTCAGTCAGTAAGTGTTCCCACGGATGAGTTAAAGATCGAGATATGATAGCAGTGTTACCTACCGGGTTAATTGTGAATCTAAGCCATCCAGGGACCTACTCAACACACACAAAAAAAATCTAAATCGAGTTTTAGCAAGACTAACTTCAGTATAGAGTTCTGACGTAGTAGAACCATTTTGCAGTTATGGTTGTAGTACGAATGGGTCACAGAATATCAGCGTAAAATAACAGCTCAATGCTGCTGTTTCTTATAATGAGTGTAGGTGCTTGAACGAGCTCCCGTGAGTTTGGCGCGTGATTTATCACCCGTTGATTGAGTCATACAGGATCGTGTGCCCAGGCCGTCAGGGGTCGTCGTATTACAAAAACGAATGATTTATGACTATAGTTCTCGAAATACATTAACAAAGTGATGTTTTTATTAAAATCGAAGAATAAATGTTTGATTTCTGAACACGTTTGTTGAATTTAGTAGCATTGTGATGTGAATCATCATCCAACATACGCAAAAGAGATTTTTAGCGAGATTTTTTTTCGTAAAATTATATTTAAAAAGCGAAACGACAACTACCCTTTTTTACGAAAGCGAAATATAGTTGGATTCCTTAGGTATGCGAAAAAATGAAATAAAAACAAGTTAATCATGTAGAATTTTTTTATTTCGTGACTTAAAACATGACATTACGTAAAGAATTTACAAAAAAAATTAGCAGGTAGACCGAATAAAATAATTTTTTTTCGGACTACCTGCCTCATGTCTTAAATAAATTTGTGTCCACTATGCCTAAATACTTGTTTCAACTCCTAAGGGGAGATAACAAAGTGTTTTTAAACGAATACAATATTTACAATTAAAGTTTAAAATTTGTTTTAACTGTTATATAATAATTTGAAACTACGCCAACGTCAGCGCCATCTGTCATTAAAAGCAGTATTTTGCATTCAGTCATCAGTTACTTACAAATAAATTAAATAACATAAATAATTGATTAAAACTACTTTTACGGATTTTATCGCGTTTAATTTTAATTCAATTTCAATTAAAATTGAACGCGATATAATCTGTAAAAGTAGTTTTAATCAATGTATAGTGTTCGCGTAACTGTAAGAAATCATAGCATAAATAACTTACATTTATATATTTAAATAATTGTATTTCTTAAATTATTTATAATAAATAATATTGAGTAACAAAAAGGTGGCCAAGAATTGTATGAACCAGTCCCAAGATAATACAGAGATGAAATCCATGTCATTTGAATGTAGAGATTTTTATGTAATGAATTAGCAAAGTGCATGTAGCTACGCAGTAGTGGACAAAAGTTATGAAGGTTTAAAATTGTTGATTTTTTCACTCGGTTTTTATCGTAATTAAACAAAGTAGATAAAGTTATAATAAATGTTATAATTTCATGTATGTTATATAGGTTGATGTGTATGCATTTGTCCCAGATTTTTAGGATATATAGTAGTTTGGCTAAAAAAAAACAAGGATGGCAGCAGCTTTTTCAGTCTTTGAAAATATTTGTATTGTTTGTAACTATTTAATCAAGTTTGACACTTTAACTATTTAGACGCTTGACAGACGGATTAAGTGTAGCAAGTACAAATGTAAAATAATCCTATTCTAATATGTAATGCTACATGTTTAAGCTCTTGCTGTATTTAATTTAATAAATATATAAAATCCTATCCGTCAGTGTGCTTTGATTATTTTGATCTATTAATGTATTAGTAGAAGGTTTGTTTTATGAATAACATGTCATATAAAAGTATTTTTACGAGTTTATTTTTGTTTTCCCCACTTATAAACCCCTATTTAGCAAATATTGTTTAATAGGAGTTATTATACTTCTGAAAAGTACACGACTGATGATAACCCCTGCGAATAAAGTGATTGGTACCATATTGTTTCAGCAAATTTTTATACTTATTTGTATAAAATATTAGATTCTAAATAAATGTTTAAAATCACAAATGGCTTTCTATACTTATTCTAGTAATCTATAGTGAATAAAATGATTTTATTCTATTCTATTCTATTATCTATTCTATTACTACCATATTAACTATTCTATTCTATTAACGACACAAATAAAATTTTAAGAAAGGCAGTATAGGGGAGAAAAGCATAACTAAAAAACCTACCCCGAAACGAACTCATACTCAAGAAAATGTTATGGTGTCCTTTTTGGGATGCTGAAGAGTAATCACTAATAATGTTCTAATTGCCAAAAGAAATCAGACGATGACTACACAAATGTACGCTGAGCAGTTCCAGCGATTTTTTTCTTAACTTTTACTTACCTGGCTCTGACAGGTTTTCATATTTTCCGAGCACTTTGGAATTATTTGAGGAACAAATAATTTAAAAATCCTAAAAATATTGAAGAAAACCTGAACAAATTCTTTCAGTCAAAAGACGAGTTTTTTATTGTCAAGGAATTCATGCTATGAATGCTATGCCTTTGTGGGATAAAGGTTCAGTATTTCAGAAGGGGATTGTTTTAATAATACTGTACCTATACTTATAAATAATCATAAATTTAATTTCTAATTTTTGTACTTATGCAACAACCCAATACTATTAAGGAAAATATTTCAATAAACGCGATTATTAGAAACAGCCATAAAATGGGCCAATTTATTAAAAAAAGGTGTGATCTAGCTTTCGACAAAATGCTTGTCAAGTGAAGATTTTTATTAATTCACAATTCTAAATATAATTCGTATTTTACATTTTGTAAAGAATTGCTTGATTTGTGTGGGCACAGTGGAATTATTTTAGTAAATTTATGAACTAACTTATCCTGAAGCTGAAGGAAAACATCATGGGGAAGTCTGCATAATATGTCGTGAATACGTATGATATGTGTATATATACAAGTCCTCCAATACTCACAAAATTGCTTGGCGCAATTTTCTACAATTTACTACTTTATACATAAGATGGCTATGCACTCCGATAGATCAAATGCGGACAGTTATTTTATTAATAAAAAGGACTTCAGTACGTATATTAAAAAGATTCAAATTCCATTTTATGCCATTATTTAAGAGAAAAGGCAGTAATACAAAAATTAAAACAAGCGTGATACAAACAAAGTGTTATAAAGTATAGATAAGATGTCATTAATTAAATTAATTGTATACACGTCTGTAATAAACTGCGCCTGTTCTTAACTAGAAATTGACATTGTCGAATTAATTGGCTCACGTGCAATGTTCAATTTCTGTGTACGTGACAATGATAGTAATTTTAACAGGCTTTAGTTTAGTTCGTTATTCCTAAACATGATAGTGTATATGATAGTACCTTTCGTTAAAATAGTGTTGTGGAACTTTTTGTTTCAAATTCGTAACGAACAATATTTATTTCACTTATTATTTTGTTTGTATTGTAGCAGATTAAAGTATTATAATCAGCTTTTATGAGACTAAAATGCAACTATAACTTGATTTTTTTATCGATGATGGATGTATACAAGGTGTGCCAACGGCTCATATAAAGTTTGTCATTCTTACGTATTTCATTAAATAAAATCGTCCCTTTCTACTAAGAGCATTTGGTACAAAATACTGTTTAATATATTATTTAATAGCAATTGCTCTTTTACTGAATAACAATATTTAGGAGATTGAATTAGTTAACTTATCTTAATTTCTGATGTCTCGAGTAAAAAATTGGTTAAAATTAGACAAGAGAAAATCCGTATTATTAATGACATTTCTTAAAAAATATTACTTAAGAAAGAAATCATTGAAAGATCAAACAATGTATTTACCATTAGTGATGCACTATGCGTGTGCACTTGTGCGTCTAACAGGAAACTTTTACGGGACGTTAAAGAAAGAGAAAACAAAGAGTGCGTGTCAAGAAGTTGAGCATAATTTTGTATGCAGTGCTCCGTATATCCTTATTTCTTGATATTTGTATATACAAAATTGAAAGCATCCGTTGCATCGATAAAAAAACTCTAGATAAAAAATATAACAATTTTCTGAATGGTTGTATCCATCGCGTTGTATTTCAAGCAACAATTCCATTTTTGTCGCAAATTTTTGGAAAACAGTTTCAGTATTCGACTTCAAAGGGTTATTGAAGTAGTAAAAAGGTTTGAATTAATTATTTACCTTATCAATTTATTCAGTATTTGTTAAAATGAGTTATTTTTCAATATATACGATGGGTTAATTACACGATATTAACCAATAATCATTAACCCTACAAAGCTAACGTTCCTGGACTACCCTGATAAGCTGGTTCGTATTTTTGACGATCATTTTCAAAAGCCTATTTTTAACTAAACTAGATATTTTTTCCTTATGTATATTATATTTAAAAAAACTTTGGGCTATTAATTAAAAACATTTTTAATGAAAATCAATATATTTTTCATTTTTTAGTCTACAGTTATAAGTTTTACATGGCACGTATCTATTGAGATCAATAAGGCACTTTTAAATTACTAAAATACATAGTAACACTTACATTTTTTTGGCACAATGGGGACAAAAATCAACCGAATGTTCGCCGCAAATAGGAATGTTGCAAGTATGGCATTGGTTCTTTGTCATTGGTCTTTTTTTGTAAGAGCAAAAACCGCAACTCTTTCTTTTATTGTTTGAAAGTCTTTCAGATGCTGCTGAACTTCCAGAACCACAACCTTGCCCAAGGCTCACAACCTTGGGCCCCTTCAATAGTCTGGTCCTCTTGGTTCAAACTCAACACATCTTTTATTTTGTCCTTAACTCATCGAGGCATAGTTGTGGTTTGCAGACGGCACTTCAACCATGGTTTGACAAGTTGCTCATGCAACTGTTTCATGAATCTTCTTCGTGACAGTAGCTTACCACCAGCTACCAGCTAATAAATGATGTAAGAGTTAATATCCGATATATTCAACATGCCATAGAACATGCACATGGGCCACCGATTGGTCTTTCGATAGCAAGACATTATTGAACACATCTGGTCAAATGTGTCTACTGTACTACTCTTGTGTTATTGTAGAACTCGATTATGCTGGGGAGTTTTGTGGTTGAGTTCACAGCTCCTTCTTCGTCAGAAGATGAAAGCAAATAAACCATTTTGCTTGTCTTTGGTTTGAACGACAGTAGCGTTAGAGGTTCATCGTAACAAAAAATAGATGTGTCAACCACTCTACCGCGGTAATTTTTCATTTCTTCTGGTATTTCTCCTTTGTTAGCTCGTAATGTTCCTACTAACGTCAATTTGGAAGGTTGTTGTAGCAATTGTTTAGCTAATGGAATAGACGTAAACCAGTTATCAGTAGTTACGTTTCGGTTCGAGCCATGAATACTTCGTGTTAGTTCCTTGACAACATATTCTCCAAGGGCGAGACCACCAGTGTTTGTCGCTTTTCCTAAGTAAGTCATGGCATCCGGCTTGGACATTGGTTCAAGGAACATAATTGATGCGACACTGTTCCATTAATAATTCCCATATCTTTCGAATCGGTGTAAGAGGATCAGATTGCAACGTTCGTAGTCTTATAGATTTATCATCAAATTTTAGGCTTCTTATGAGGAAGTCAAATCTTTCTCGGCTCATACACGAGATGTATCGCGACCCACAAAAAGCCGGGTTGAACAATTCTTCGGTTGTTAGATGGTTATCTTTCATCGCAGCTGCCAACAACAAGACACTAAAAAGTGTGTTGAGTACTTCTTTGCATAAATATTTTTGAGTCGATGTCAAATTCTTATAGCCTTCTCTTTTTATAGCTATTTCTGCATTGGTCCACTCTAAAATTTCCTGAGAGATTTCATTAGTTATGAAAGAATAAAACAAAACCAGCGGGTCTGTTATGGATCTCAAAGAACGGTTTGGTCCTCTACCCACGCGAACGACATTTATCGCAGAAGTTCGAGAAGATGGAAGTACTTTTTGAGTAGTCCATACATGACGATTTTTACTTCGAATGGTAGTTTGAGTCAAACTAATAATATAATTGGAAGCTGATGAAGCATGAGGGTTTGTTTGTGACACACTTACTGATTCTGAAAATGGCCTTCTTTCTTGTTCTTCAACTTCTTCAGTGTCAGAGGATTTGTCATGGTAATCACTTTCTACGTCATCGATCAATAATTCGTCTTCATCCCCCTTACTATCTGACCCGTCATTTGTTAAGGCTTCGTCTACGTTATCTAAGGCCCGAGCTATTTCTTCATCCGAAAGAGTTAATCTTCCAGCCATTTTCCGTGATTAAAATAATAACTAAAACAAAAATAACGCAAAAAACTGATATAATGCAAATAAAAATTCAACATCACAGTAGGAGTAAAAGTTACACGAAAGCTAACCATTCGTCAAAATTACGAACAGTTATTACGTATCTCTAAAATAAAAATACTTACCGGCTTAAGACGACTACCACGTGACGCAGTCCAGTGCGTACTGAGTTGGCGTGAAAGCACAAATATGTAAGTAAAACAACGAAAGAAAGAAATAGAAATATTTATTGCATGCTCGTCGTTTTTAAAAAACGTTAGCCTCCCTAACCCCGTAACCCTCTAAAGGGTTAAGTCAGAAAACACCTTGTGAATTTTAATGATTTTCCTTTACTTAAATCAAAAGATGTGCTAGGTACCAAGCGAAACTTTGGAATAATATTTTAATATTCAAAAGAATAGTTCCGTTACAAAAATCGGGTACGGTATTAATATTAAGCTCATAGCTCTCACTTAAACTATACGAACAGATATAGAAACAATTTAAAAAAACATAATAAGATTTTTTGAAATAAGTTAATTAATAAAATTATCTAACAGCTATGTTTATTAGCTCAAAGAGTAGACTCTTTTATATTTCCATTACACTTTATACGATTCAAGCCCTTTAAATGGATTTTATGTGTTTGCGTAAAAGTTCCCAAAGTAATTCAATATAGGCAAAATTAAATTTTCTAAAGCAACATATTATGTAGTCAGAGAACGTAAACCAATTTACTCGCAAAAAAATCACAGAAAATAAATTTACTTGCGTGTTTCACATAAAATTAGTAAATAACACATAATATACTAACACTTAGGGCAAAGTCATCTATTTCCGCGGTATTTTCGTCAAAACTCGAAAAGACTTTAAAAATAAGCATTTACTATATGTTTCACTTTTTTTATCAAAAGATTTATTGCTTATACTCTTGAAATAGGCTAAAATATTTATTTTGATCGTGGTTTTTACACAAAATGCAATAAAAATGAATAAAATACGGGGCCCACGTACCTTATCCCGATATTAAAATCCTGATTCGATTGATTTTCACGGGTAATTTTCATTTATGTATTATTTGATATTATAATAACCCTTTTTGTACAATTTTTGTTTAGCAAAGCATTTCAACTTGTTTAAAAACAATGTTTGTACATTTTCCCATAAAATTTTTCCCGTTGCCTCATAAAAGACCTATTAAATCTGTTTATTACAAGCTTATGTTTATTCTTAATATTTGAACTACGAACAATGCACATCTTTATTCTTATCATAGCTATTTATGTTTTATATAAAATTACATAAGATATTAATATGTAAAAGTAACTATAAATAAACGAAACTAACTGTCTCAACATTGGTGAGACTTCTAATCTTTGTTAAAGCATATGCTGCAGGACTAAGTCTGTCCGCTAATTTAAATATATGGGGCCCCCCTTGAAGCTTCACGTCAATAGTAATACTAAGAAAAACAGTGGTATCCACAAGACTCAACTCCTCCCCATTTATGAGCACATTGATATTCAAACGTTTTTGTCCCCCATTTGAAACCCGTCGCTACAGTTGCCATTAAGCAAGCAGGCATTCCTTTGTATATTATTTAGTACGTGCACAGTCTTTTTTGTAGCATGCGGCTCACCTGATGGTAACTACCAACGCCCATGAACAACTGCAACACCAAGGGAATTGCGGATATATTACCGGCTTTTTAGAAAGGAGTAAGGTCTTTTCTTGAAGGTTCTTAAGTAGTTTCGGCGCGGAAAAATCGCCGGTGGTAGACAATTCTAGAGAGAAGTTGTACGAGGAAGGAAACTCCTAGTAAAACGTACAGTAGTGGACCGCCAAGCATCCAGATGTTGAGGATGGTATCGGGAATTTCGACGTAATGTGCGTTCGTGAAATTTGGCGGCTGGAACTAATCCGAACGATTCGTGAGAACACTCTTTATGGTAGATACGATAGAAAACGCAAAGGCATGCAATATCTCTACGAAGCGCCAGTGAATCAAACCGACAAGAAAGGACTCGGTCGTCGACGATTCGTATCGCTTTGCGCTGGATGCGGTTAAGTGGAAAGAACTGGCACTGGAGTGCCCCGGCCCAGAGATGAGAACAGTATTTCATGTGAGGCCGAACTTGCGCTTTGTAAGTTGCAAACGATGTACCGGCATGTAATACTGTCTCGCTCTGCTGAGAACGCCAAGCCTTTTAGAAGGTCAATTTAGCCTTCCCCTCCAAGTGACCATGAAACTGCACACTATTCGATATGTTGACGCCGAGGATTCTGATGCTAGCTGAGGCAGCAAGGGGAGTGCCTTCAAACTGAGGAGATACTTAAAAGGGGTTCTTTTTAGTGGTTAACGCGCAAACTTGTGTTTTCTATGGATTGAATTGGACTGGATTTAGTCTTGTCTCTGCCTTGAAGGTCTGGAGGCTTACACAATAACCGGGACTTCCTGTAGGAAACAAGTTACGATGTCAATTCTTTAGTAGAACTGGTGTCAGGTGGTGAAGGCTTTCTAACCTATTAACAAAGATATGTCTATTACAAAATACTTTCCAGGATCGACGCAGGTGTAGGTGATATCTTTTTTTATGAATGCTCCAGGTGAAACAGAAAAGACTTTTCAATTAAATTTACTGTTGGCTAAAGTGAGAAGCAAAAAGAAGGGGGATGAGTCGCTCGCGTCCGTAGGCTTCGACCACCTAACCTTAGGCCCACCCTACACGTGTCCCCCGGGTGGTGCTAAACGAGCGACAAAGCCGATAAAATGGACTCGGCTCCTCGCCGTATGGTAGCGGCGTAAAATCTACCACCAACCCTTGTTCGCACCATGACTCAAGAAATAAAAGAAATGGCCCCGAGTTCCCGGCGCCCCTTAAATGGGGCAGGGGTGCGAAGAATCTCCGGGAGAAAAACCGGCGACGAGGTTCGCCACCCGTCACGTTCTGTCTCCCGGAGGGGCGAAAAGTGGATTGCGGAAACCCGTCTGGCTACGCTGAATGTATGTGGAGGAATGAATGATAAGATGGATGAAGTATGCGAAATGATGAATGACAGAGGAATAGATGTGTTATGTGTGAATGAGACGAAACGAAAGGGAAAGGATGCCACTGCACATGGCACGTATACCGCGTATTGGTCTGGTGTGGGCGAGACCGAACGGGCATGCCAGGGAGTCGGTTTCATCCTTTCAGAAAGAATGGGACGATGTGTGAAAGAGTATGAATGTGTAAGCCCGAGACTGCTATGGATACGAATGAAAGTGGGCTTAAAGAAGATGTTCCTACTAGGGGTATACGCCCCAGACATGTCTAAGCCCACTTACATCCGAGAGCAGTTTTGGGACATGGTAAGGATGGTGTTGACAAAATGTAAGGAAAATGAAAATATTATTATGTTAGGAGACTTTAATGGAAGGGTTGGGGTGAAGAGGTCTGGTTATGAAAGGATATTGGGAACGTTTGGTGATGAAAGTATAAATGAGAATGGTGAAGACCTCCTCACCGTATGTGCGGAAAAGAATCTTTTTGTGACGAATACTTGTTTTCGTCATAAGAAGATTCTTATGTATACATGGGAAAGAGGTGATGATAGAAGCATGATAGATTTCGTAATTGTGGATGAAAGAATGAGGAGCGCAGTCGTAGATACAAGGGTTTACCGGGGGTCCAACGTAGGGACGGATCATTACTTGGTCTTATGTCGAATTAATGGTCTTTTCAAGCGTTGGCGGCATCGGACATCTGTATCTACCACTGCGTTACAGCGTATAAGAATAGAGAAGTTACAAGATGAAGATGTGATAGAGAAGTATAAATGTAGACTGAGAGAAAATATTAGATGTTTGAATGAGTTGTGTATGAATGATTTAGACTTGAATACTGTGTGGGATAATATTAAGAAAGGTTTGGTGGATACCGCCACCGAAGTATGTGGTGTAAGTAAGAGAACAAATGAAAGGAAAAGTAATACGTTATGGTGGGATGATGAGGTACGGGTGGAAGTTGAATCAAAGAAGAAAGCATGGTTAGATTTACTAGCAACCAAAGCTGGTAATTCTTCTGGTATGAATGATGAGATTGAAAGAAAAAAGGCAGAATTTAGACGTCTAAATAAGAGAGTAAAAGAAGTTGTTGAAAGGAAAAAGAAAGAAAGAACGGATAAGAATGATAGAAGGATATCTGATAATTTCCAGGCTAACATAAAAATGTTCTGGAAACTCGTAAGAACTGCCAGGGGAAATACAAAACAGCCTATAATAAATGCTATAAGAGACGAGAATGGATGTATTCTGAATGATGAAGTTTCGAATTTAAACAGATGGAAGGAATACTTTGAAAGCGTGTTTATGAGTGAAGAGTCGTATGAATTAAATGAACTAGAAATTCCGAAAGAAGTGGAAAGGGGTATGGAGATAAGTGTAGATGAAATAATGAAAGCAATGAAAAGCATGAAAGCAGGTAAGGCAGCTGGATATGATAGAGTATCACTCGAGATGCTAAGGGCTGGAGAGGGAGTGGTGGCAGGCCTGCTGTACACCTTGTTTAATTTATGTTGGGAATTAAAACGGGTACCGGATGACTGGTGTAAAGCAGTTATAGTACCAATATATAAAGGAAAAGGGTCACAGCAGGACTGCAAAAACTACCGCGGTATCAGCTTGCTTAGTAGTGTGGGTAAACTGTATGCTAAGGTGTTAATTGAAAGAGTTATGAAAGAAACTGATGGAAAAATTTGGGATGTGCAAGCGGGTTTTAGAAAGGGAATGGGGTGTACAGATCAAGTCTTTTCCATGCGCATGATTGCGGAGAAGTTTTTGGCCAAAAACCAGAAAGTTTTTTGTGCGTTCATGGACTTGGAAAAGGCTTATGACAGAGTGGACAGGAATGTGTTATGGCAAACACTGAACTCATATGGGTTGAGCGCTGGTTTGATACAGGCATTAAGGTCTCTTTATAGGGACTCTAGTGCTTGTGTCAGGATCAATGGGGTCTACTCGGACTGGTTTGGCATCCAAAAAGGTGTCAGACAGGGCTGTGTAGCTTCCCCTTGGCTGTTCAACCTATTTATGGACCGGTGTTTGCAAACTTTGAAAGATGAAGAATGTGGGTTAAGAATGGGCGAGTTAACCGTCAAATGCCTTTTGTATGCCGATGATCAAGTCATACTTGCGTCATCGGCGGCAGAGTTGCAGATGATGGTTACATTAATGAACTGGGAATTGAAAGAAAGGGGAATGAAAGTGAACGCAAGTAAGACGAAAGTGATGGTTTTTGAAAGAGAAGAAAGCAAAACGGTATGTGAAATAAGAATAGAAGGAGAGTTAATTGAGCAAGTGGATGAGTTTGTGTATTTGGGATGTGTATTTAGCAGGGATGGTAGATATGATAGGGAAATAGAACGACGAGTAAATGCAGGGAATAGAGTGAATGGGGCACTACACTCTATTGTGAAGAACCAGAATGTGTCAAAACAGGCACGTATGGTAATTCATAATGCTGTGTTAGTCCCTACTTTAATGTATGGTAGTGAAAGCTGGGTGTTGCAGAAGAAGCACGAAAGTAGAATAAATGCTGTAGAAATGCGGTCTTTAAGGAATATGCTAGGGTTTAATCTGAATGACAGGGTGAGAAATTGCGTGATAAGAGATAAATGTGGTATGCAAGATGATGTTGTGACCAGGATTAAGAAAGGAATGCTTCGGTGGTTTGGTCACGTAGAAAGAATGAATGAGGAAAGAGTGACAAAGCAAATTTATATGGCAGATGTGAATGGCCGAGTTGGAAAGGGACGCCCTAGAAAAAAGTTTATCGACCAAATTGGCGATATTTTGAAAATGGGCCACGTTAGAAGTACCCTTAACCGACGAGCATGTATGCGTAGATAAATGGATGTAAAGGAGGCGAAAGAGGTATGTCAGGATCGTGCCAAATGGAAGTCCGTAGTCTCTGCCTACCACTCTGGGTGACAGGCGTGAGTGTTTATGTATTATGGATTTAGTCGCCCCCAATCCATGACTTTGTTAGGCAAAGACTCGACTTCAGACACAAGTTACTCCCGGTACTCGGCGATGATTTCCCGAAAAATATTGGCAAGGTCTGTGTGTAAGGCATCACTAGTGCTGTCGTCCGCATAGCAATGAATGTTATCAATTTGCAACCTATCATTGATATGCAGAAGAAACAGCGTTGGTGATAGCACGCAGCCTTGTGGAACACCAGCGTTAATGGGCTTGTAATCAGAGCATTCACCGTCTACTACGACCTTAATGCTCCGATGAGTAAGAAAACTAGTGATACAATCGCACGATTACTCGGGAAGCCCATAGGAAGTAAGTTTCAAAAGTAGCGCTCTGTGCCCGACCCGATCGAAGGCCTTCGCAATCGCTAAGCTAATGGCCAATGCCTCCCCTTTTTACTCTACTGCATCCGAAAATTTATGAGAAAGGTAGACCAGGAGATCACCTGCTGATTGACCACGACGGAAATCGTATTGGCAGTCACTGATCAGCTGGTGATTCTTAAGGTGCCTCTTGAGCTGGCAGTTCACAATAGACTTCATTATTTTGGAGAACAAGGAGGTGATAGCGATAGGCATGCAGTTGGACGAGTCTGAGTGGTCGCCTTTTTTAGGGATCGGGTGGACCAAAGCTGTCTTCCGAAAATTCGGGACTACGCTTTTGGAGTAGGAGTACCAAAAAAACGCTTTAAACCGGTGCCAACTCCAGATAACACGTCATAAGCACAATGGGAGGGACTCCATCAGGCCCACTTTACTTACTGACATCCAGGGAGAAGAGTGGTTTACGAACTGAGCAATGTGTAAATCACACATCCGGCATGGAGCACTCACACCGCGTATTGATCGGTGGTGTGTTCCTCCCGTCATCAAGATTCGAGTTGAAAACAAAGAGAGAGCCTAAAAGATGGGCTTTCTCCTTTAGGGCATGGGTGAGTCGTCCTCTCTGTGCAGAAATGAAAGAGGTGACTGACAGATGTTCCCTTGGACAGCCTTGGCGAGAGACCAGAATGCACGGGCTCCTGATGGAAGGCGAACTAGCTTCTCGCCAATTTTGCTGATGTGCTCAGACCTTGCCTTAGCAATGACTATTTTGAAAGACCTGAAGACGAAATTGTACTTCTTTTTAAGAGCGCTGGTTTTTACATCCCGAGATGATGCATCAGCCCAGACCCGGTAGTAATTTCGCTTATAGCGTGATGCTATTTTACAGGAGCGACCAAACCATGGCTGGGATCTGCCTCCGATGGGCACCACAGAGGACGGAATAAAAAGTTCCATACCCTGAAGTACCACATCAGCGACAAAACCAGCAACAATACTAGGATCTTTCTGTGAGAAACAAACCCACCCCCGAGGGTAGGATGTAAAAAACGACCGCATAACATCCCAATCGGCTGACCTATAGTGCCAGACTCAACAGCTGCCTGCAGAATACAACAACGACCTTAATGTGACTGGCACCATGCTCCGGATAAGACATTGGTCCCACGAGTCAGAGGGGGCGTCGACGGAATCCTGATATTATCCGTCCGAATGAGAGGTTAGCAAGAGGTTCAACAGGGAATGTGTATGATCTTCCAAATCTGAAATTCGCGTAGGCACAGTAACCAGTTGTGTCAGACGTAATGCCAAAGCAAAGTCATAAACAGATCTCCCCGCATTCAGCGTGGTAGGTGTTAAAATTGCCAAGATCACGATCTCTGCTGAGGGAATCTGTAGCCATTTGGACGTGGTGAAGGAGTCGGTCTGTTTCGGTATTATCGCTAAGGGATCTATAGAGGCAACCGTAGACTCTGTCTACACGCTGGGATGGTCGTCGCTGTCTACGCGCAGCCATAGGACGGATAGGTCCATTCCTTCAAGACTGCCGAGGCGTCGGAAACAGATGTCCTCTCTAACGTATACGCAAACCCCAGCCCGGGGCACAACTGAATGTTCTAATTTGTACCCCGGGTAGGAGAGAAATGAAGTATCAGCCAGAGACGATACCTGATTCTCGGTTAAAAACAGCCAGGCCGGCTTCACCGTCTCCAGATGGTAGTTGCCAGCGTTAAGATTGGGATAAATTCCCCTGATGTTGAAAAAAATTCACGGATAGCGTGGCAAGGGTCGTCTTGGTGTTGTTGCTCCGTTTGCTTGGTGTTGTTGTTGGATATATCCATGCAAAACTCGCTGTGAGCATTTTCACAAGATAAAAAAAAATGAAAACGATACACCTCTGAGACGGATGGGAATTAATTCATCTACCTCGCTTATCTCATTAGGTTTAACAGATTCGACAGCCCACTGCACCAGCCTTTGGCCTTATTATCTTTGCAGCCATACACCAGTCCCCATTACAAGGCCTTCGTGGGGCTCTGAAAACGAAAGTCTTACGTGACCCTCGAAAATCAGGTTTTTTAAGAACCCCGATCCGAATAGTAGTCAGACTATACAATATGATACAGAAAGCTAAACCTATTCAAATCGGGTGAAGTATTATGTAGTAGTCTCTATTTAATAAAATCATTAATTTCACTGCGAGGCAAAGACTCAAATTCCTCGCATAGCTTCCTTCACGATGCTCTCTTATTTTTTCCTGATTTATTTATTATATTTTGTTAGAGCTGCACTATAAGGGCCGATCCTTATTATAATGCGGTTCACAGTACGTTCTCTGTCCGATCTCGGTCTGATAAAATATTATCACTTAAAAAATATATGTGTGTGCATTCATACTATGCGCAACAGTCAAGTTTCGCTCGAATTCCATTCCAATAATATAATAAATCAGATCGAGATCGGATCGAGAACGAACAGTGAACGGCAAATGAGGATCAGCCCTAAATATCCCATTCTTAAGTTTTTTTTTGCCTATCAAATAGCTTCCTGGTACTTTCCTTACGCTCTTTTAGCTTAGTGTTCCACCAAGGTACTTGTCATGTTGAGGTCTTAGTTTTGCCGAAACAACTATCCTAGAAAGCTTCACGGCTACCTACGATTACAGTCTCAGTTGCTAACTTCAGATCTTCAATCCTTTTGGTGCTTTTAGGAAACGATTTCAAATTTCTTCTTAGACTGTCTCAATAGACTTCCCAGGAGGTCGCTTTTGGATCCCTTAAAGCAACAGTTTCAGGTTAGTGATGCTTCAGTCACAATTTTAATGTGTTTGTAATTAGACATCGAGTTTTCACTACGAACATACTGGTCAGTTATCCGCCTAGATACGTTATTAGTAGTGTGACGGCCAATTTTTACCATAAATAAATAATTTCTATATAAAGACGTCAAATATTATCTTAGAAAAAATAAATTAAACAATAAATCTACACTAACAAGCACAATGATAAAATAAATACATTTCAGACATCAAATTTATAGGAAATTAAATACTTAATATTGTCTTTCAAAATAAATGATAGAAATACAAGACGCAAATATTATAATAGTGTAGTTAAATTACATTTATAAAATAATTGGAAAAATTTGTCAAAAAGTCATGTAGGGAGTTCGCGTATCAGGAAATTTCTAAGTCAAAGAGGCTGTTCGCAAAGAAAATTTATGGAGGGTGTTCGTGTATAGATTGTTTGTATGGGGAAACTGCTGGAACGCACACACAAGGGTGTACAATGTACATATGGTCGGGTGACTGACTAATTTTAGTACTGTTGCACAATGTATAGTCCTATATTGGGGACTTATGATAGTAAGGTCGATTATACATTATTATAGAAAGCCTTTACGATGTATAAGGAAAGCTCTATGATGTATAACACTTCGGTGTGTTCGATGTTTGTACTTACGTACCACCAATGGGTCAAGCCATATTTTACTGGTTCGCCAGTTATTTTGTTGTTGACTAGGGTCCAGTTTCCCAAATTAACGTCTCCTTCGACGCACTGCACATTAGTCGGTTGACGCTCACTGCACACGGCGTGGGAGAGCGAAACTCTTGCATTGGTGTGGGATAAACAAAAGGTGGTCTTATTGCTACATAGAAATCTCTTCGAGACAACCCAGAAGAGGAAATTAATAAAAATAAATATAAGATTAATGGGTAGGGTGCCCTAAATTAGACAAAAAATACTTATATACTATAAAATGACAACATACTTAAGGTATATTAGTGGCCATAACTAAGAGGAGAAATAGATAGGAGTTAAAGAGACAAATAGTGTTCCTTAATTTGTTTCTTGAACACATTTAAAGATTGAGCATTTTTAATGGACTGGGGTAAGGAGTTCCAGATTCTTACTCCAAGAACAGCAAAAGATTTATCATAAAATGTCGAGGAGTGTACAGGACATTGGAGCGAAAGGTTTTCTTTGGACCGTAAGGAAAAATCGTGACAAGAGCAATTTAAAACGTTTTTTCAGATAGGGAGGACTTGATACATTAAATAAGACGCAGTAGAGCACAGAAAGTATATGAGTATTCCGACGAAGACCGATTGGGAGCCACTTGAGTTTATTGCGGTATTCCGAGACATGGTCATATTTACGAAGCCCAAATGTGAACCGTATACAGAGATTTTGGAGTTGCTCAAGTTTATTAAGTTGCTCCTCGGTGATATCAAAGTAACAAATGTCAGCATAGTCGAGGATAGGGAGTAGCAAAGATTGTGCAAGCGTAATTTTGGTGGAAATGGGTAAAAAGTAGTTAAGCCTTCGGAGTGAAGCATAAGCCGCAAACATTTTTCGGCTCACTGCATTAATTTGGGGTGTCCAAGACAGACTGGAATCCAAAAGGATACCTAAATTTTTAACTACTTCATTATATGGAATAAGAATACTATTAAATACAATGGGTTGAATTTGATTTTTTTTTATTTTGGAAATAGGTCTTGAACTCCCAATAATTATAGCTTGCGATTTTGAAGGTTTAACCGTCAACCCATAAGATCGTGTCCAGTCGAGAATAAAAGCCAGATCCTTGTTGATACATTCAATATCTTTGGCAAGATCTTCGATGGTTTTTTGTAAATATATTTGAAGGTCATCTGCATACAAGTGGTAGAGAGAAGATATTTGGGATTTAATCGTATTAATAAAGATTGCGAATAAAAGAGGAGATGAGACACCACCTACGGTGGTGGAACGCCAGCTACGGTATCAAGCCACGAAGAAAGTTTATCTTGGACACGAATACGTTGCCGACGTAGTGTAACTATGAAACCAGGAAATTGCAGTTGGAGATATGTTAAGAGAACGCAGAATCCTTAACAGGATATCACGATCAACAGTATTGAAGGCACTGCTGAAATCCAGCAACACCAATACTGCGACTTGATGATTCTCCATACGAATATACATACGAACATACGAATGTCATCGGTGATTTTTAATAACGCCGTAGTCGTACTATGACTAGATCTAAAGCCAGATTGGAGAGGACTAAGGATGCTATTTCTTAAACAAAAGAAATTAATTTGTTGTTGGACAAGGCGTTCTAAAACTTTGGAAAGGAAAGGAAGAATTGAAATAGGACGATATTCAGAAAAACTTGAAGAATTTTTTTTTTTAGGTAAAGGTATGATTTGACCGTCCTTCCATTGCGAAGGGAAATAAAATGAGGATATGGAAAAGTTTAAGATATAGGTTATAATAGGTGTTAGGTGACCAACAAGGGAATGATCATTTTACGACGGACATTATCACTTCCGACGGTGTCGGAATGGATAGAGAGTATGTGTTTCCTAACATCACAATCTGCAAATTGCCTAAACACAAATGGAGAAAAGTCAGGAGTGGGAAACGAAGAAAGTATATAAGTATCTCTGGGCTGGGGCTCCCCAGTACCAGCTCCTTCCACTTGACCGCATCCAGCGCAGAGCGGCTCGAATCGTCGACGACCAAGTGCTTTCCGATCGGCTCGATTCACCGGCGCTGCGCAGAGATGTTGCATGTCTTTGCGTATTTTATCGCAGCTATCACGGGGAGTGCTCTGAGGAATTGTTCGAATTAATCCCAGCCGCCAAATTTCGTGAACGCACTACACGGCAAACGTCCCAATACCATCCACACCATCTGGATGCTTGGCGGTCCACCACTGTACGTTTCACAAGGAGTTTTCTTCCACGTACACCCTCTCTGTGGAATAGTTTACCACCGGCAATTTTTCCGGACCGATATGACCCGGGGACCTTCAAGAAAAGAGCTAACTCCTTTCTAAAGGGCCGGCAACGCACCCGCTATTCTCCTGGTGTTGCGGTTGATCATGGGCGGCGGTAGTTACTTAACATCAGGTGAGCCGCATGCTCGTTTGCCCCTTCTTCTATAAAAAAAGTTGAGTAAGTGTTGCTGATTTTGCCATAGAAATAGAAATAGAAACTTTTTTATTCAATGTAGATTATAAAAATACTTATTGAAAGTCACTTTTTAAATTTACCACTGGTTCGCAAAAGAAACCTCTGTCCTGGGAAGAACCAGCAAGAAACCCAGCGGGACTATTTTTTTTAATAATAGCTTACAATCATGTTTACAATCAACAACACAAGACAAATTAGAAATAGCTTGGTAGCGATCACCCTTCCCAGGGGTTATTATTATCTATAAATTCCTTAATATTATAATAACCCTTTTTATACAAACTTAGTTTAATAACATTTTTGAATTTTGTGTATGACAAATTTTGTATATTTTCTGGGATTTTGTTGTAAAAGCGTATATATCGCCCCAAGAATGAATTACTGACTCGGTGGAGTCGAGTAACTGGTACTACCAGCTTGTGTCTGCTCCTAGTATTTACAGAATGAATATCACTTATTTTTGCAAAACTACTTTTATTTTTGTGTACGTACATTACATTTTCATAAATGTATTGAGAGGCCAGAGTTAATATATTAATTTCCTTAAATTTTTGTCTCAGTGTCTCTTTTGGTTTTAAATTATATATTGCTCTAATGGCCCTCTTCTGTAAAATAAATATAATTTCAGTGTCAGTCGCGTATCCCCATAGCAAAATACCATACGACATAATGCTATGGTAATAACTAAAGTAAACTATTCTAGCTGTTTCAACACTGGTAAGAGTTCTAATCTTTTTTACAGCATATACTGCAGAACTAAGTCTGCTAGCTAGTTTTGATATATGGGGGAGCCATTGAAGCTTTGCGTCCAGTCTGATTCCAAGAAAAATGGTGGTATCAACAAGACTCAGTTCCTCCACATTTAAAATTACATTAGTATTGACACGTTTAACATTAGGAGTTAAGAATTTCATACATTTAGTTTTAGTTTCATTCAAATGCTAATTATTAACATTAAACCAATTGACTAACTTAGCTATAGCATTATTTACTTCATCGTAATTTAATAACTGTCGTTTTAATTTGAAAATTAATGAAGTATCATCAGCAAATAATACTATATCATGTTTATCCCCTACTATGTAAGGTAAGTCATTAATATATACAAGAAACAGAAAAGGGCCGAGAATTGAGCCCTGAGGCACGCCCATTTGTACAATGGACCCGGAAGAACTCACACTATTAATAACAACATTTTGTGTTCTGTCACTTAAATATGAAATAATTAATTTAAGAGCATCATTTCTTACACCGTAGTGTTGAAGTTTCCTGATTAATGTTTCATGGTGAACACAATCGAAGGCTTTGGATAGGTCACAGAACACACCCAAAGCATCCTGTGAATTCTCCCATGCATTAAATATATATTTAATCAGCTCAACACCAGCATCAGTTGTCGAGCGACCCCTTGTGAAGCCAAATTGATTTTTATGAAGTAATTTATTTACATTAAAAAAATTAACAATTGATCAAGAATAATTTTTTCAAAAATTTTACTAAGTGTTGGAAGTACAGAAATAGATCTAAAATTAGCGGGGTCCAATGTACTACCAGATTTAAATAAAGGTATTACTTTACTATGCTTCATTAAATCAGGAAACACACCAGATTTGATACTACTATTAAAAATAATAGATAGTTGAGGTGCGATTGTATCTATTATAGACGCAATAACTTCAACAGAAATCCCCCACAGATCGGCGGTTCTCTTAATATCAATAGTCTTAAAATATTTTACAATATCTTTTGATGAAACTTTATGAAATGTAAAATTCTTTGTACACACATTTACATTTTGTTTAAGTAATGATTCGGCAACGGTAGAGAAGAATTCAGTGACTTAGTGGTTAAGATCGGAATATCAGTAAAATATTTCTCAAAAACCATTGCAACGTCCTGATCTGATTTAGTTAATTTATTGTTAAAACTTAACTGGTAGTTTGAATTGCGAGAGTTGACCTTACCAGTTTCACTATTAATTATACTCCATGTCATTTTAATTTTATTAGAAGCAGTCTTTATTTTGTTGCTTGAATACAATGACTTGGCTAAGGAGCACACTCTTTTAAATATTTTGGAATATTTTTTTACATATTCCCTAAATTCGACGCTAGGATTATATGACCTTTCATTGTAAAGTTCATATAACCTTTGTCTACTCTTATGGACTCCTACTGTCGCCCATTCATTAAATGCTTTACGATTATTCAAGGAGAATGTTTTAGAAGTAAAAGTATTATTAAATTCATTGCAAATGAGCTTAAATAATGTTGCATACAAAAAAAATTGTATTATTTTGTTATGAAAGTAATGGAAGTTTTTTTACTATGTTACTTCTAAACTTCTCCAAGCGATGTGCATTTACTGGAACAAACACTACTTTTTTATCTACTTGCTTTTTGTGAACATAAGGTAATGAAACAAATTGTCCACAGTGATCAGAGCTCAATTTTTGAATTATACATTTATTGAACGGCTTAACATTTGTAAAAATGTTATCTATACATGTTGCACTAGATTCAGCAATATGTGTTGGCTCCAAAAATAAATTAAAAAGACCATAAGATTTAAACAATGATCTAAATTTAATATTAGTGAAGCTTCTAGGAGATTGATATTAAAGTCTCCACATATTACAACAGATTTATTCGGTTTATTAAGCTTAGCGAAAACTTCCTCCATAATTTTTTCAAAAGTATCATATAACGAACATGGGGGTCTGTAAACGCTCACAACAATGAGGTGCTCAAACTCAACACATGCCATTTCTACAGTTCGCTCAACAGAGAGGCTCACAATATCTTTACGTTCTTTATATGATAATAATTTACTAGCTAATATTAAGGAGCCACCTCTTAAAATCGTTTCTCTATTGAAAGAACTGAGCACCTGGTGATTACTAAAGTTAAACATTAAATTATGAGCTTTTAACCAATGTTCAGTAATACATAAAATATGAATATTGTTGCTATTTAAAAACAATTCAATTTCTAGCTCTTTGCCTATCATGCCTTGTATATTCTGATGAACCAGGTGTAAACAATTTTTATTATCATTTTCTGGAGTTATACAATTGCAACTATTAAGGATTTGTAAGCTACATTCTAAACTATTTAAATTATTATAACTGCTAGAGATTACCTCTATTGTCTCATTTTCTAATTTAAATTACTTGGAACGGATTCCAAATTACATGTCAAATCATTATGCTGCTCAATAGGAGCAGATGTCTGGGTAGCCAAGTCCTTGGCTGAGTTAATATATAAATAATAAGATAGCACATTTGCTATCTGTCTTTAATTATATTTGGATAGGTAGTACCTATCTGTAGTCAAAAAATTTTTAGTTAAATTATTAATATCTATTAAATTAATTCTATTGGTATAATTGTTACAATTAAATGTCAAATTTAAATTATTATTACATGATAAATTATTCATTAATAAATTTAAATCATATCTTATTTTATTCTCCTGTGGCCAACCCTGTATGTAAGGCAATGTAAACAAGATAATTTTATGTACATTTAAAGTATTGAGGTAATCAATATATTTTAATAATTGATTTTTGCTTACATTGCCTCTTCTCCCAACAAAAATTATTAATGTGCTATTAGGAAAAAACTTACTGGTTAAAACTTTATTCATTATATGACTAAAGGATGCTCCAGGCATACAATAATTACTAATCAATTGTCCTTTTAAATGGTTATTTAACATCATGCCCAAATTTTTACCTATGTCATCACAATACATAATAACTTTATGTTTTTTAATATTTAAAGTACTTTTTAAGTTTTTATTCTGTGTTATGGCACCGTCATAGAGTGTTGGTGAAAATAAGGAGTCATTGCTATTTACACATATTGTCCCCGATGAACATGGTATGGAGCGTTGATTCTCACTCTGATGTTTTATTAAGGAGTCAAAGCGCTCCTCATTGTATTTACATGACTTTACCAGATCATTCTTGGCCAATATGTGTTCTTTTATCTCAACCTGAGCCGATGCATATTTATTTGAGATGAATTGTAAGGAGTTTTTAAGCGACAAAACTTCTGAATTGAGACACTCTATTTCAGTCTCATAACAGTTTTTCATATTTTCCACCTCAATTGCATATAATTTAAGTTTATTAATTAATACATGCTTTTCCTTACATATATTTATATAATTTTTTTGTATTAATTTTTGTTTTAATTAACTTTTGTACTTTCCTAACATATTTATTAATTTTTATGTATTTCTTTAATTTTCTTCTACTGCATGTAATCCTTTCTGCTGTTCTAGATGTGACAAAATCATCACCAGTCAAATCGATTGTTGTGGGTCATATGAGTCAGTTGTCAGATCGTAAACAGTACGCACGTAAATTCGTTCAATATTGTCTCGCGTTGTTACAGGTTGCAACTGTCTACGATATCCAAATGTTTCTTTTTAATAAAATGTTCTCTTGTCATCGTTGTAAGATGGAAACCAGAGATGGTGTTCAGTGTACTCTGTGTTTGAAGCAATACGACTTTTCGTGTGCTGGAATAACCGAGATTGGTTTTCAAAAACTTGGCGATAGGAAAGCAACGTGGAAATGTAATACTTGTAAAGATAATAGTTCTGGAAGTCCAGCTCCTGGTCGTTCCAATTTTTGCACTCCAAGTGATCTCGACGGTATTCGTGGTGAGTTACGTGAACTCTCTGAACAAATGTCATCATTGCCTAAGTTACTAGATTCGGTAAAAAAATATTCAGGCTGATTTGGCTGATCTTAAAACGATTAAATGTGAGTTGTCGGTTGTGAAAGATTCGCTGGACTACGTTCACGCTTCGGTTGACACGCTCATAGCTATGTTAGCCGAGGTAGATCGTGAAATTCAAACACTTCAGAAGACCAAGGAAGATGTAACCCACCTAGAACAGTGGTTGCAAAATTGGAAGCAGTCTACAACGATGGGGAGCAGCGGTCACGATTGAACAATATTGAAATCAAAGGAGTTCCTATAACTAACACGGAAAATATAATTACCATTGTATCTAAAATAGCAACCAAAATTGACTTCAATATTAGCGATAACAACATTAATTACATTGCTAGAGTTCCTTCCCGCAACGATAAAAACAATAAAAGCATAATCGTATCTGCACAATCGATACCTCAGAGATAATTTTGTTGCAGCAGCGAGAAAAAGTAAATCCCTTACGCCGTTGTATATAGGTCTTAACGGTACTAACAGAATTTTTATCAACGACCATTTAACGCTTGAAAGCAAATTGTTATTAAACAAAACAAAGGATTTTTCGTACGTTTGGGTGAAGAACTGCAAAATCCTTGTACGGAAAAACACAACATCACCTGTTCATATAATAAAAACGGAGTCGGATTTAAGAAAAATTATTTAGGATTTCTCAAGTTCAGTTTACTTTCCGTGCATACGCAAAGTTTGAGAAGCGTATTAATCGTCTATTCGTTAATTGTTTAGTCGCACCTCGCTATTGTTCGCTTATCAAAAGGGTAAGTTCTTGCTATCTGTGTTTGTAATTATAATCTCTATTTTGCTCATTATGCTGTTGTGCTTAAAGTAACGTTTTGCATAACGAATCTCACAGGCTCAGATTTTATAATACCCTTTTTTAATTTTTCTTTTGCTTATCATAGATGTTTTGTTATATTTGTGCTTTGTTATTTATTTTATAGATTACAAGTAATTATTTACTATTATTTGTACGAATGTTGGAATTATTTATGTGTACTTGACATAAATAAATTTTCACAAAATTAATAACACGTATATTAACCTACTGTAACTCTCGCACCGTGTTAACTGTATTCCATAATCATTTGTTCTGTCGCTCAGGATACACCGGATACATTTACTGTAAGTTATATACATGCCATATTTTCGCGTTATTTTTGGAATGTAAAAGAATAATTGCTATGACTCCACAAAAATACCTACTTCACTGCTTGAGCGCTATTGCTTATACTTTTGTGTCTCACTTGTACGCGTATATCATGAAATATTTATGCATTTTACCAATTAATAGGAAATTATTTTCTAATATGCCTCAACGTAAATTATTTGTAGTTGCTACTATTACTTATCAAGTAAGTTTAGTGCTTATCCTGTTGCGAAAACATTTACCTCAAGAAATATAATATATAGTAGCAACTTTATATAGGAATATCGTTATTAATAATTACGACTTAATATGCTTAACGGAAACGAAGCTTAATGAGGACTTCAATGACACTGAATTATTTGATAACCGATATCCAGTTTGGAGGCGTGATAGGAATTATTCTGATATAGGTCAAAGTATGGGCGGTGGCGTTCTTATTGTTGTTCGACGAGAGCTTATAGTTTTTGAACGCAGTGAATAGCGTTCATCAGCGGAGGATATATGGATTACTCTGACCCTAAAGCGTGCATCGAGTAATATGTGTTACAAATTAAGTATTTGTGTTGTTTATATGTGCTACCAAAACTTAGGTAATTCTTTATTACAGCAATTAAAACGTTTCTACACTAAATTAAATGAGACTGTGTTAAATAACTTAACAGACGGTTTCTTAATTCTAGGCGATTTTAATTTGCCGAATATAATATGGCAGCCAGCTGATGATGGGCAATCTCAATGCCCCTCTAATATTCAAGGTCCCATTCAGTCGGTCTTTTTTGATACTTTCAATTTATGTTCCTTATCTCAGTATAATAGTCAACTAAACTGTAACAACAGAATTCTGGATTTAATTTTCTGCAATAACTTTATAGATGTACATAAATGTCTAGACCCTTTAGTGTCGGAAGATCATCATCACGTTGCATAATGTATATCTGTTGATTTCCCCCACCAGAATATGCTTTCACCGCAAACCAGAACTAAATTCCTGTATAATTTAGCAGACTACACTAAAATATGCCAACAACTTGATAGGTACGGACGGTCCAACTGTCTTAGAATTGGTACTTTAGAGAATGCTGTACTCTTATTGTATGATAAGTTAAAACGATAATCAATGCACATGTCCCCTGCAAAACTGTTAAACCAACTTCCAGATATCCTCCTTTGTATAAAACCCCCCTGATTAAAATCTTAAAAGAAAAAATGAAGTACCACTCTAAGTATAAGAAATATAGAAACACTTCCGATCTCGATTCTTTTATTTTATTAAGGGAACGTGGTAAGGTTCTTGAAAAAAGTATGTACGAAGCTTACATTTGCAATATAGAAAATAACATAAACGAATCACCGAAAGCCTTCTGGAACTTTGTCAAGAGTAAAAATCTCCAAATTTATATCCTTCTAGTAAGAAATTCGATCAATATTCTTCAAGCAAAGGTGAAGTAATTTGTGATTTCTTTAATCAGTTTTTTAAGTCCAACTTTTTTCTTGATTCTGACACAACCAACTTTAATATTATTGACACGAAAATTAATCAATCTCCTGTCGATATCATTTCCATTGAAGTGAAAGAAGCCGAGGTATCCAGACTTTTAAAGACTATCGACCCACGCAAATCAGCTGGACAGCTGGATCATGCGTTGTGCGGGCTCCCTTACTTTGCCTCTGAGCATCCTGTACTGCCGTTTTTAAAAGGAAGGCGTGTTTCCAAATTTTTGGAAAAATGTGTTTATTACTCCAGTACATAAAAAAGGACCTAAGGATGAGGTATAAAATTATCGTCCCATTTCTAAGCTCTGTCTATTTGCTAAACTGCTTAAAAAATAATTTACAATCAGGTGTACTCTTCTCTTCGTCACACATTTAGTGAAAATCAGCACGGTTTCTTAAAAAACAGATCCACTGTGTCAAACTTTATTATTTGTTCCGACTACCTAACTAGCTTTATGTCCAAACCAGCACAAGTTGACGTAGTATATACAGATTACTGCAAAGCATTCGATAGAATTGATCATTTAATTCTTTTACGTAAACTCCCTACAATGGGTATCAGAGGTGATTTGTTCAGATGGCTTACGTCATATATCAGAAATCGAAGTCAATCTGTCGTCCTTGGTGGATATCGTTCCTCTACAATCCATATATCGTCAGGCATACCGCAAGGATCCATATTCGGTCCTTTGCTCTTCTTAATTTTTATCAATGATATCGATACGTGTTTTAAAAGTTCCAAGATTATTTTTTACGCTGACGATATGAAAATCTTATGTCCTATTACGGATTTGGAAAGTTTTTCAAGCCTTCAAAAGGATCTATATAATTTAGAAGCGTATTATTTTCACAATAAACTTGATTCTATGATATGATATGACATCTATTCTAGATGTTTCTAAATGTTTTATCTGCTCATTCACTCGTAAACCTCTTCGATGTAAAAAATTTCATATCTTACCTTTATATGAGCAAAGAAATATTGCAGATCTCTCTTTCCT
The DNA here is from genome assembly GCA_036936625.1 of Parnassius smintheus behrii. Classification (NCBI taxonomy): domain Eukaryota; kingdom Metazoa; phylum Arthropoda; class Insecta; order Lepidoptera; family Papilionidae; genus Parnassius; species Parnassius smintheus. The sequence goes on from JAUPFT010000014.1 coordinate 14,311,329, forward strand.
CTCTAAAATTATTAATGGTGTTGTTGATTGCCCTGAACTACTGGGTAAAATAGGTTAACGTACCTCATCATCTAACTTGCGGAAACCTACACTTTTATCGGTACCATACGTGAAAAGTAATTATAGACAAAACTCTTTTATTATTCGATCATGCAAATCTTTTAATGCTACAGCACATATTCACATCGTGGATATTGACTTATTTCATTCCAGCGTTCCCCAACTTAGGCGGTTACTTTCTAACAATTTCTTTTCTTCTTGATAGTGTACTGTTACTTGCCATATACTTGTACATATCTGTTTTGACACAATCTTGTTTATTATAAAGTAGTAGTATATAAGAAAAAACTTGTAAATGGCCTTCATTTTTGTTATAATTATATTATTTTTGTAAATTAGCTGCAAGTTTTCCAAATAAATAATAAATAAATAAAATAAAGTACACGTTCGACAAGGCCGCATAAGCACGGATACCTTTGCATAAAAATACAAGTAAACAAATCTTCATGTTAGTACACCAAGATCATTTAATACTCTGTAATGAGAGGATATTTATCTTAGGTAAATAACATAGTGATTATATACTCTTTGCATAATTATAGAAAGAAAAATTTATTAATCTGTGGTCGAAACCTAAGATAACAATCAATTATCAGTATCAATATCAAATACCTACATTGTTAAAATAACCTAACTTAGAACAACAAAATCAGAACAATAGACAAAGTCTAAGTTTCAAAGTGATGTAGATAGAATACTTCGTATATAATAGGGATCCATAACAACTAATATGCTAATTAACTCACATCTTAGTTAACACTCAACATTAGACTGGTATAAAAGAATTAAGGTTATCGAAAGTACAATGCAGAGACTAATTAACTCATATACGAGTATATATAAAACTACTAGACTAATTATATATATATATATATATATATATATATATATATATATATGGAATAATTAACTCATATCTTATTTAACACTTAACATAAGACTGGTAAAAAAGAAATAAGGTTAGCAAAAAGCACAATACAGAGATACTGAAATATTGACAGAAATCATAATGTGATAAAAGACAATACATACAGTTTATTGAAGAGAACTAAAGGTCCTATACCACATAACTATCATTTCTTCACTATCCTCTCGGAGCGCTGAACTACTTTGTCAGTAGATCTATTACTTCCAGTGACTGCCTTCTGTGCTTGGGTAGCAGCAGCTGGTGCCACTGGGACGACTTCGAGCTCAGCGAGGGATTCAACTTGATGGCGCGAACCGTCATAAGCGATAATATGAATGTAACTATCCCTAGTCCAGCAATTACTTATGCCAAATTTCTGCCTGGCCACCATGTACATCTTGTGACGATCTTTTGTTAAAAACTCGGACGTAGTTACACCCGCGTCTTTCAGTTTTGTTTTTGAGAACCAAACTTGATCACGGACTCGGACATCCCGGAACTTTACAAGAACTGGTCTTGGCTTCTTTTCTATCGGACGACCAAAGCAATGGCAGCGGCTAAAAGAATTGTTAGACACATTGGGAATCTTGAGCTTATCCATACTAAGGTTAGAAGCCATTGAAGATGTATCTTTGGACTTGTCCTCGGGAATCCCATGAAGCAGCCTAATCTTACGACGCCGTCTTATCTCCAAGCGGTCGATCTCTCTCCCAAGATATTCAACCTGTTTTTGAACAGTTTCAAGAGCGGACAAGATAAAATTTCTGAATGTTGCGAACTCCGTTGAGAGTACAGATATATTTGAGGCCACAGTTGGACTAGTCTTTTTTAAGTCCTGCTGAAACTTATGTTATGTTTATATATATATATATATATATATATATATATATATATATATATATATATATATATATATATATGTACACGGAATCTTAGAAACGGCTCCAACGATTTTCATAAAATTTTGTGCCAAGGGGGTTTCGGGGGCAATAAATCAATCTAGCTAGGGTTCATTTTTAGAAAATGTCGCTTTATCCGTGTTTTCAGGCAATGAAAAACTGCTACAATATCGTTAGAATAAGAAAGTGAATTTTGATAGCGCGTTGTCGATTATAATAGCTCAGATGGGATATCGGACGGTCACGAAATTGTAGTTCCCCGGTTCGAGTCCTGTCTTCAATCCGACTTTTTTTTCCAGGTCCTTTTTTGGGAAAATCTATTATTTCGAACCGTTTTTTCAGTTTTTTTTAAAACACGATAATTTAAATTAAAACAATTGAACTCATGACTTTTTATTCTAATAAGCAGTTCAGTTTTTTCTACAATGTCGGTAAGATCAAAAAATATTATTCATATTTCATCAGTAGGTAATTTGTAAATTGTTCAAATTATATTTAAATAAATATAATTTACAAAACACACGGTATAAAAAAATACCGAGTAAAGTTCGGTCAACCAGGTCACTTAGCTTGTAAGGCCAACAGCTTTTAATTGATCTAGTGAATATTGATTGTTTCAAAAGACACCTAAACGAACTAAGTTAATAAACACAACGTAAATAATGGTCCTAACTAAGACAATCACGCCATAAATATTACGAAGAATTACATAGGTTGATTTGCACACTAAGTTTAAGCATACTAGGCGATTGGATATGGGAAATTCCTAAAGTAAATCATCTCTTTCGTTGATTTTAGTGCTTCTCCAGGCTGTGTAGTGAGCATTAGCATCACAACCCACCACAAGATTGGCGTTGTGTTTTTGGGAAAACTTCGCCACTCACTTCAAATTGATGCCAGGATCTGAGTTCTCTCCGGGAAGATAGGCTGAGTAAATGATTATCCTGGCGCTTGTGCATCTCCTGCCATTTATAAAAGCTGTGACCAGGTCGTCGTTGCAGTGCTCTAGAACAGCTAATAGTTCAATGTTTTTATTGTAAAATATACAAGCTCTAGGATCTTACGACCAGCCGGCAATCCCAAAACTTGTCCGTTGGCAACCCAAGGCCAAGTTAGTATGAAGGCAAGCTCAATGTCGTCCTCTGTAAAACAGACCTCCACCACAGTAGAAGCTGCTGCATGATGAAGATTTACCTGATGGACGCTCGTCCTACCCTTGAGGTTAGCCATTATCAAGGCGTGGGGGGGCAGAGGTTATTTTTACCTGCTGATGGCTAAGAATTCCTTTACTGGCACTCTTAACCCCCACCACACTTTTCTCTCAACCGCTTCCATCTCCCTTTTCCTTACCCCTGGCCAACACCAGCGGAGGCCTTTGACCCGATGTGAGATCAGCGTCTTGGGTCTCATTCACTCTGGCTGACGACCTTTTAGGCTCGCCATACGAAGTGAAGGTTTGAGTTAATTGGATTTGGGGTGGTTCAGGCTTCATTACCACGTCAGAGCCTCCCCTGATCATTAAAGTTATCATTTTAAAACCAAGAACCACTCTTACAACACTCTCACCGCCTGCCGTCTAGACAGCCTCCACCGATGGGTCGTCCAGAGAAAGGGTTACTAAGAACCCATTCTCCTCGTCACTTTGGTGGAAAATTATGCATAACCCGCTATGGAGCCCTTCATTTTGTGCCTTCGATAGGACAACCGCCTTTTCTGGAGAGTCAGCTTCGCTGCGGAGCAGATAAGTGATGCCCAGCGGAGGCCTAAGCACTTCGCTTTTACGTATTATCGAGAGCTGTGCCTCCAGTCATTAGGTATTGTAAATTTTATATATTTTGTCTCATTTTCGTTTATGTAAATAAATCTATGGTTAATGATGTATGAAGCGAAATGCTCTTAGATAATTTTAGAACCTTTCAAAATTAGTTAACTATACTAGTTGTAGCACAAACGGATCGGCTCAACCATGGGTGGACCACGCTCTCACAGAATACTAACGTAAAATAGCAGCTCAACGCTGCTGTGCTTTTTTTCGTGAGTGTAAAGAACTGGAAACCTTTTTTAATTGAAAACGAGACATTTCATTTTAGTCCTCACGGATGACAACGAATTTGTATTTTGATTTGTTATCGAGGATAGATATGAATTTCTATGGGTCACAGTAACCACTTACCATCAGATGGACTGTGAGCTCGTTTGTCACCCATATGCCTGAAAATAAGTATAGTTTAAAAATGCTACTTAATTATTGAGAGCGCTGCTATGTTTATTGTTCACTGCTTAGGCCTATCTATGTCTTCAATGAATTGAGGGAGTTGCTTAGTTGTGAAAAATTTCACTTCTTCTGTGATAAGTACGTGGATTCCCAGATGTCTTTCCCGTTTGGCCCCTCAGTCCCCTTAAAATTCTCATGGAGCCGTATGCGTCCGGCAAATCCCGAGTGGTCGCATGCGACGACACCCACTCGCATAAAACAATTAAAACTTATATTTGGAGACTACTTTTCTATAAAAAAGTTTGGCATTATAAAATCTATACAAAATTTTCTATATAAAAGTCAGGCTTTAGTTCATTACAATAAGACTATTGTATTTTGATAATAAAAACAAAACTTACCAAGCTAATGTCGGCAGCGTGAACATCACAATTTCAATATATATTACTCGAAATTATTTACGTAAAAAGATAAATTATATTCACACAAAAACATTCATTACAATTTTATAATAAAACACTATTCTAAAACACTAGAAAAATCAACACAATTACATTCACGCGAAAATGGCGTACGAAATGAACGTAGATTATAAATAAATATCCATAGCATAACTATTTTTATTGCACTACAAGACAGAAAATTTCATATTGATTCTATAATGCCAAACTTCTTCATAAAAATGTAGTCTCTAAATATAAGTTTTAATGGTTTAAAGTGCTGTGGGTATGCGCGGTCGAATTCGACCGTTTGAATTTTGACGGAATGGCGCCGTGGTCGAATTCAACCACTTAGAGTTTGAAGGGTTAAGGGACCACAATAAGTTTGGATGTGCAGAAGTGTTTCCTTGGTTTAAGAACAGAATTGGCACATTCTTGAGTTGCTTAGTCCCAGGACGGACATGTGCTATTTAGACAACAGTGTCCTGCTAGGGCTTTTGCCAGAATACGTAGTTTATTCTTACTTAATCCCTGGGCTTCTGAAGTGAATAATTACGATCACAAACTGGGATTAAGGTCATAGAATGTTTTAAGCCTGGTGTATCAAACGAGATCTTAAGGGGTTTTTCTTTCAGTTAATAAAATTTTGTAGTGTTAAAATATAAAACATACAAATTAACACTACTATGTCTACGTTACAAGATAATCATTAAAAAACTTTAACAATCAGCTAAAATATTTCTCGATAGGAAGCCGCATAAAATTTTGAGCACTTTTCGTTTTACTTTAGTCTATGTCGCGGATAAAGGTGCACTATTCTTTACCTTCTTTTGATATATTAGGATGGCGTTTCAGACAGATAAATCGTGTTTCCTAATTCCAAGTATTATCTCCAAATATTAAAATACAAAACTTTTGCATAAAACTCTAATAAGGTATAAGTCCCTAGGTTTTGTGTGTAACGTTACGTCTAAATGCCATTCCTTCAGTCAATATACATAATACATTTCGGGACTTCTATGTGAGAGCTTAAAAGAAAATTGTAATTTAGAGAGACTTTACTTTTTCTTTTTTAATGTTTTGTTACTCTAAAATTGTACAAAGTTATAATTTAAAAATATTTCATTTTTTTTTCATACGGATCTAAGAATATAAAAGAAAAAATTGTGTGAACAACAAAATAAAGTTGAATCCGCCCTCAGCGACGTGGAAAAATTCGTCCCATTTATCCTTTATAGACACCGAATAACGGTAAATTGAATTTAGGGATGACCACAGATGTCTCAAATAGCATCGGCCAAAAGGCAATTTTGAAAGAGTTTTCAATTGGGAGGTCTAGTTAAACATGAGCGGCTTTCCCTTCAGTGTGAATATTTTTTGATATTAATATTAAAATTATTAATATTATAGACTTTTTCTTATTGTTGTTATCGAAAAGTAAATGAATTTACATATTTAATCGTTGTTTATAATTGAAATTGTTATTTTATAAAAACTTAAATAACTAAAATAATAATTAAAATTATAATATTTACGATTAAAACTAATTATATATACAATATAAAAGAAGAAACTATAATATAGAAAACCTAAAACTAAAAATTTTAATCGTCAAAAAGACCTGCTCCCCGTGGTATAGTGCCAAGAACGCTGGCTGCGTTTCCTCGCTGAATAGCTATGCTTAGCCTTTGAGCGAGGAAAGAACCAGCCCTCTTATCACCAGCAGCGACGACCAGACGTGGATACAGTTCCTTTAGAAACTTCATTGCACGTGGACCCCACGGACCAATAGTCTCTACAGCAAATGGCACAAATATGTAGTCATTTCTCAAAGACTCATACTTGCGCCATTTACTAGATTCGGCTACCTCTGATGCCGCCCCGGCTCTAAAACAGGTACCCTTGAGATGAGAGGCCGCCAAAGTGTCAACGCAAGTAGCATCCCACACTAGGGCTTTGCCTCTCTCCCAAGGGACCAAAGTCATACCGTTGGGTCTCCTGCCATCGTCTCTAAATATCCCGCAAGGCTCTAAAACCGAGGGGATATTTATAGAGACAAGAGCCCTTCGGATGATTTCGTTCAAAGAACCGTGACGGGAAAACCTACCTGCACTTTTTTTGCATGAAAGTCCGTGGAGCCCAAACTCATCGACGCTACTACCACAGGGACACTGGTGAGGTTGACAAATAGCCACTCCTAGCCGGATTCCTACGGCGATGCGCAAGCTTTCCCCATCAAGCAATGTGCCGAGATTACTTGATGGTAGAGCATGTAACCAGTGGGATGCGCAAGCTTTCCCCATCAAGCAATGTGCCGAGATTACTTGATGGTAGAGCATGTAACCAGTGGCTAGATTCCTTAGTCGAAGCAGCTAGAAGGCGAGCCTGATCTTGTTGAATATGGAAATTTTGAAATAAATTTTTGTGGACACTCCGTACCAACGGAATATCCCACTGTTTTTGTTGGTTAACTTCCAGTGGGAAATTTTCGCCGGGACAGAGCGTTAGCCATATTTGCTTTGCCTCCGCAGCAAAGCATAGGTCTACTTTATTATTTAAAATTGTGTTACATAGGTCATTGACACTATGCACGGAAGCAAGGAAAGCAGGCAAAGCGACGCTAGAAATATTTCTTATACCAATTCCACCAAATTTGATAGGTAAAGTGGCTTGATTCCAGGCTATTGTATTTAATCTCAAATTTAGAATGTTTTCTAAAGCAATTTTAAGATTATTATCAATATCTTTTAAAATATCCGAATATTTCCAGACTAGACTTGAGCGTAACAAGTATGTAAATTTAAGTACAAGGACACAATATTTTAAAATGGTAAGGGCAATATGGGGATTTAAAATATATAATTTATCAACGTGATTTAAAAATTGATCAAATTTTTAAATCACGTTGATAAAAAATTAAATTAAATTAACGAAATCAATAGCATAGAAAACTAAATATAGATTTTATGTACTCCATGAAATGTAATATACACAAACAAAAAAATTAAAATAAATTACCGCTCACCTTTAATTAACAGAGTACATCATTCTACTTTAACTGGGAAAGTTGAATGAATCTAAGATAAATAGCAAGTAATAAGCGTTGTGTTATCGTCTTTAAGCTTTAGGTACTTTTCAAAAGTTCAACTTTTAAATAATATGCTTTACTGTTACCATATTTGAGATGATTTTGCCTAGTTCGTTCAAGAAAAAAGCCCACTTCTTTTAAAAAGGCCATCAACCCATCTGCAATCTGCTGATTAATCAGATTATATTCAGATAATACATAATTTAATTACACCCCTCTTTCCTCCATTCTCATTTTCCAATGAATGACTCGTAATATGATTGGTTTTAAGTTTCAAAATGTTACCTAACTTGTACCTGATTAATAAGAAGTATTTTGATCGTTTTTTTTTTCTGATGCGTATAGTCGGAATTTGAAATAATTTAACTACTTGATATTACTATATTGAAGACAAGAGTGATTAAAAATAGTATCTTGTTATTCACTTATTATGGTGTTTAGTATCTTTCATCTTATCACATTTTAACACTAACGTTTAAATGTATCTTTGGTAAAATGTTGAACTAAGAACTATTAATATTATTATTGCACAGTGAACATCATCATTATTATCAATCTAGTGAACATATATTGTATAAATATAAGAAATTTAACAATTTAAATGTATAATACCAATAATATAGCCCTAGCTTATGATAAGTACATAATTTGAGCGTGAATTTATCTGTAAATTCTTTTTTCGACAGAAGATTTGAAATCACTTTTTATCCGTCTATACTCCTATAAAAAAGCATTGACATATACTTTATGTTTCTAATTCAACTATATTTCGCTCACTTGAATTTTCAGAATTACCCAACATAAAGTCCAGTGGTTTTAAACATCTGAGGTTGTGGTTTCACGGCAACGCGCATCTTGCATTGCCGTGTTTGGACTGTTTTAGACTTGTTAAAGAGGTTTCTTTAAAAAAAATTGTTGATATTAAGCCGATGCTGCACCATTCTGTGGTTACATGAGTCTATACTTCGGCATAGGGGCTGAAAATTTTTCGATATAACTCTATAACTCCGTCAAATCTGAACCTCTTACAAAAAATCTTTATTTACAAATGTCAGATCGTCAGATTGATCTCATGTAAATTTCATAGAGCTCTGATGCATAGTTTGAAGATGGAGGGTGGGCTCCTCAGCAGTATTTATGAGGCATTTTCCTTCGGTAACAATAAAAAAATAATGATCTACTAATGATTCCATTTTATTTTGATAAATAGTTACAAAATCCATACTGCCAACAACGCAGTATTTCCATTAAAATAAAAAAGTGAGATATTGAAGAGGAAGTTTCAGTCTGCTTATGAAGCAGCTTAAATGTGAGAACTGGCATTTACATATACACCAAATTGAATGATTTTCAAATCACATATATTCAATGTTAAATACTCGAAAAAAATCAAAAGTTTCTAATAAACTTTAAACTTTTATCATCGAAACTTGGTGGAGAAAAATATTTTACATTACCGCTAGTCATTGGATAATTCAACCTCTTGTTCGATAAAATTGAATCCATGGTAAAACGAGAATCCATGATAAGATGAGAAACAGAATCGATCCAAAGTGGATAAAAGGTTCACTCTGGGTTTCCAAGCCGCTCGAGACAGAATGTTTAAACATGATAAGAATAGCAACTGGATTTATTGTACCTCTTTAATTTTAGACCCAAGGCAGGCTCAGACTTTTGACATGGCATTATGGGGGAAACAAATTAAAACAAAAAGCCACCACGTATGATATCACGTATCTACCATGTATGACAACAATTTACCAATTATACTTGTATCTAATACCTAAATAGGGCAGCTGTATACTTACATAAATAATCAAACTTAACGAGAGCAGTGTTCAATATATCATATAGAAATCAAGCATTGACTTGAAATATTTAAAAAAACTGAGTTTTCTATTACTCTCTCTCTCTATTAATAACAATAGAAAAATATAAGTGTAGAGGCAATTTATATGTAAGAAAGTAGTAATCAACGATCGTAACTAAGACTGTATGTGTGTAAGAAAAGCAAATGTTTCAATCGTTACATATAAGTTGTCCATGAAATAAATTATATATGGATTGACTTTAAAAGTTAAAATAATAAACTCTTTTACTCTTAGAACTGTATTTAACTTTTATGTATTATGTCTTTGAACAACTTTTATCTGGCAAAAAATTGAGAAAAAACGGCCGGAATTGATCAACAAAAAAGGAGTGGTCTTTCATTATGATAACGCGAGACCACACACATATTCGGCCATAAAGCAAAAATTGAGAAAGCTTGTTTGGGAAGCGTTACTGCATCTACCATATAGTCTTGATTTCGGTCTCTTCAGAATTCTTTGGGTAGTGTCCGGTTAACATCAAGAGAGAACTGTCAAAACTACTTGTAGCTATTTTTTTTTTATCAAAAAAGTTCTACAGCAACGGGATTATGTGAATATTTATAAAATAACAATAAGTTATCGAACAAAATGGCACAATTGAAAAAATCTTGAATTTGTATGTAAATACGAAGAAAATTTTTCCTCGACCACCTATATATCATTTGTTTACTTACTAAGTCACAAAAGTTGCGCAAGTAATATTTTGTAGTTTGAGTATATTTACAGTTGATCAGTATGTAATTGTATTTATTAGGTGTAACTAGTAATTCTACCTGTAAATATTGTTAGGTGTACTTTACACCTGTACACACTCCATAATTACTCGGATTTTTAACGTGAGATACGTAAAAATCCGAGTAATTATGAAGTGTGAGTACCGTCGTGGCAGTAACGTGACATAAAGGACACGCGACATCAACCACATATAAAAAGCGAATACTATAAACGAACGCACTTCATGTTATTGGTCTGCCCACTTCCGATTTGGAAATTTCGACATCAAGAATGAACCCCGTGGTCATCCTAAAACTTTGGTCGACAATAATTAATTAAAGTCGATTGTGAAAGCTGGTAACTCAATCTACGTCTGAATTAGCGACAGCTTTCATCGTTAGCATCAAAACAATATTGGTCCATTTGGGTCAATTTGGCAAAGTATAAAAACTTGAAAAATTGGTGCCTTACGAATTCAATGATCGCCAGCGTGAAGTACGCGTTGAGGCGTGCCTTGCACTGCTAATCACGAACGAAGGAATTTTGAACGGCACTCGCAGGTAACGACGAAAAATGGATTCTTTTTGACAATGAAAAAAGCCCAAAAAGGGGGTTGGTTCCTGTGTCAAGACCTAAAGAATGACTCAAACGAAAAAATAACCCCAGAAAAGTGTTGGTTACTCTTTGGTGGTCTAGTGCTAGTGTGATTTATCACAGTTTCTCACCAAACGGGATGAGCATTAGTTCAGATGGGTACTGTGAAGATCTGAACACAATGATGGAGAAGATCGCACATCTCTAATCCGCTATGGTTAATCGCTCGTCCCCGTAGCTTCTGCATGATAACGAGCCACCTCATACTGCACAACAGACGGCCGCCACGTTACAAGAGCTAAGGTTAGAATCTCTCGGTCATCCACCGTACTCACCAGACCTTACACCTAAAGACTTCTACTTTATAAAGATTAAGGTAACTATTACCCGAGAGGTAGTCAATATACCTTTGATATATCTGTTACCTCCCGTCCAGCTGATTTCTACAAAAAGGACATTAATATACTACCAATGCGTTAGTAAAGATGCATCAATTGCGTGGGTTATAGGTGGGACATAGGTCCATAATATGATTAATATAAATTAAACGTTACCTTATTTCGTAAAAGACAGCAATATCATTGGTAAATTACCTAATATATCGTCCATATGTCATGCATATTGTCATAACCATAGTGTAAAACGGGCCAACTTCGAATCCATACATAGACATTTCCCTCTGTCAAAGTAAAAGTCCACGCGGCCCAATGCATACTAGACCAGTAGTTAGTAGACCCTTTTGATCTTGTGACTATCAACGAAGTCACAGAAGTAATCGAAAACTCAAGAAGGAAACAGCACCCGGCCTCGATAGCATTAGCAACAGGGTGCTGAAATCACTCTAAGCGTCACTTGGTTGCCTCCTAGGAGGTATTTTCAACGCTCTTCTCTGCGGTTGCTCTTTCCTGGACGTTCGGTAATAGTGCATAAAAGATAAGAAAATTTTCACTCACCAAATTTCTTACATTTAAATTTTCTTCATTTTATTTCTCTATAGTCGTAACAGAATGTCTAAGCGTTTCGTTTTGAAAGAAGTAGGAAATAATTTCTTCTGTTCATTTGACATCTATACGCTAAGAAGATCTAAGAAGAAAGCAAAGTTTTCATTATGTGTTTACGATGTATCTGGGAATAATACAAAACAAAGCCTTGGAATATATTATACAGAATAAAACAAAACACGTTACTCGCTAAGCTTTTGAAGTGTAATAATTCATCAACTCACAGTCAACCCATATTGCTGTTGTACTATTGTCGAGAGAGCGATACTGAACGGCAAATTTATCGGTCCATATTTTAGCTCTTACGATACAACGTTATGTTTACGATATAACTTTTATAGATTTATCGATGTAGATATATATATATATATATATATATATATATATATATATATATATATATATATATATATATATATCTTATATTTGGTTATAATTTCGAGAAAATTAATTTCAAAGTTTAAAAAAATTCTCACGGTATTTTTTCTAAATTTACATCAGAATAAATTTTTTTAATAGATGGATTTTGACTAAAAAAATTTTGTATCGTACGAAAAAGAAGTGATTGTAAATAGTTTTTCACAAATAAAAAATTGGTTGCCTGTAAAGTCGGTATACGGGCGAAAGTTTTACGTGACAACGACTTTGAGTGGTAAAATAATTTTAATGTGAATATTCATTCGTATAGTAGGAAGAAGGATGAAATAACACTTTTTATGTCTGTCTCTCTCGCTCTTAGGCGGGCTAACCATGCCCGAGTGGAAGGGACGCGTGCCTCTCACTCGCTCTCATTGTGAGCGCATAACGTGAGCGGAGCGTAACGCAGTTTCTTGAAGTGTCACCCGGCAAACCAATTTATAAGACGTTGTCACGTCAAAAAATTGTCAGTTCATATCACTGTACACAATGTTTATTTATTTATTTATTTTGTGTAAATAAACTTGACAATATTAAATCATTTTACACAACGCTTAGAGATGAGAAGTACAAAAGCAAGAATTTCAATTTTTTTCATTTAAAATGTTATTAAATTATAAAGTTGTGCAGTAAAAGTATATTGTTAATTTGAGTGTCAAAAAATTTCATGGTGTGAAATTTAGGAATAACGTTATAAAATTTTACTTATAACGAGTAAGCTTTTATTTAGCTTAAAAAACTAGTGATAAGTGATATAAAACGATTTCTCATATTAACGCGAACACTAAACATTTAAATAATACTGGTTTTTCTTGATTTTATCACGTATATTATTTTTATATAGCTGACATTTCGAGCACTATAATTAATAAAATTAAATCCCAACCCAAGCATACAATTGAAGATTTCCAGATACTATAAGTTGATACTGCGTAGATCGGAACAAACATTTATAATTTTAATCTATGGTAACAGCGGTTAACTATGATATTATTTGGACGTTGAACATCTCAGCCCCCCCCCCCCCCGGTGACCATAGGTGCTGTAAAGTGCTCGAAACGACGGGTAAATAAAAAAGTTAATATACGCGATAAAATCCGTAAAAACTAATATTATTTAAAAGATATAAGACGCACTTAATAACGATACATTATAACTTAAAAATTTTGACGAAACATTATTAAATAGGGGAATTAACAACGGTAAAATTAAAATCCAAGAAATAAATTCTTAAATAGAAATAATTTAATAGTGCACTAATTTGTGTAAACTGATAGAAATTATTTTCTTTATGCATCGTCTAATGATGAAGAACAAGCGACGCACCTAATAGAATGCAGTCGCAAGACTAATAAAATAACGAACTAGCCACACATGCTACCTAATTCACTTACACATACCCAATCACAATATATCTATCTCGTTCTATGTTACCGGCGGAAGAAATAGATTATGGGAATCAGCTGATTCGTAGCTACCACTTTACACCTTAAATTATTTTTTTAAACAGTTCCTATAAAAATTATAAATGTAAACATATTATTTAAAATTTATTCAGGAAAGTATTAGATTTTCATCAGTTACTTTAAATTTAATTGTGTCACATTTCACGAAACAATATAAATTTAAATACTTAATGTATACTGATTTTTGAACAATCATATTTAATATTAAATTCAGATCGGTATAATTTGATCGTGTAATAGGAGTTTATAAGGGTTGTATTATTATTCTTGGAACTAACAATAAAAATCAGGTCCGTTCATCTTAGGATAAATAATAATAATAATAATATTCCACAACTATCACACAACGCCATCTAGTCCCAAGCTAAGCAGAGCTTTTGTTATGGGTACTAGACAACTGATAAACATACTTATATATTTCTAAATACATAAATATTATAGATAAATTACACCCAGACACAGAACAAATGATCGTGCTCATCACACAAACATTTGTCCTGGGTGGGAATCGAACCCACGACCTCCGGCGTAGCAGTCAGGGTCACTAACCACTAGACCAACAGGCCTGTCAATTAAAATACATTATTTTACACATTGATTTTACGTGGTAGTGCCATGCTGCAGTTATATTAGTAGTATAGTTGTAGCACGAATGGGTCGGCTCGACCGGGGAAGGACCACACTCTCACAGAATACCAGCGTGAAATAGTAGCTTAATGCTGCTGTATTTCGTATGGTGAGTGTAGAGAACCGGAGACCCTTTTTACTGGAAACGAGGCATTCCATCTCAGTCCTCACGGGTGACAACGCATCTGCATTTTGATCTTTAATGGAGGATGGATGTAGATGTCTATGGGCCGCAGCAACCACTTACCATCAGGTGGACTGTGTGCTCGTTTGTCACCCTATTCTATAAAAAAAAACATTGCTTGTAGTGAAATCTACTTATTTGTATTAATTTGAACCAAATGTATATCTCCAATTATAGTTCGTAGAAGAATGAGAATAGGGTAGAAAAAAATTTCTGATTAACGTAGTTGAAAAATACATTATTCGCCATAGATTTACTGACGATATTGTCACTTGGGAACATAAGGTGGTAGCACTATGCTTAATAATTTTGTGGATCGATTGTGAAAAAGTACATTCAAGAAACGCTTATTTTTTAAGAGTCTGGCAATGCACCTGCCCCTGGAGTTGCAGTTGTTCATGAGTGGTGGTCGAAACAAACCATCAGATGAGCCATATGCTCGTTATCCCCCATTCATGTCACCGATGCCGGTAGTTGTTAGAAACACTACTGTTAAAGTGGAGTATGATTACCTAATATAAATTGTCCAACTAAGAGTAGGTAAGTCCAACTTCGACCAAGAAGACACTCAACAGATCCAATTCGTTCTGGTGGTGTTAGGGAGACGACGAAATACCTTCTCATCATGTATTCCTCAAAAGTGAAAAACAAGAGTGTAAGCAGTATATGTTGTCATTGATTGTACCTCATGAATTTGAGACATGGTCAACGTTACTGAGCAACCTATGGAGAGATATATGCTCAAATTTTCTCCTGGTAGGAGAATTTCACATCTAAATTTGAGTAAAAGTAAAAGGACAACGGATCAGTAAGCTGAAGTGTCAATGGGCCGGCAATATCATTGATAAAACCGATAACCAATGAAGAAGTAATATTTATCTAGTTGCAGCCTCGTACCTTTAAGCTTATTATTGAACGTGACTGCGACAAAAGATATCAATTTGTCTATAGAATTCTCTATCTGCGATGCGTGATAAACATTTTTCGGAGCATTTATTCCAAGTTTTGTTCGAGTTCTATCATTATTAAAGAAGGACATGGGTTGCGAGAAGGTCTTAGAATTTAATTAATTTGATACAAAATCTACTCAAGAGTTCACTGTCATCAATTTTACCATTGAAAAGTTTATGACAAAATTTCATATCAAGAAAGATCTACGAAATTCCATTGGTTTCATCTTAAAGAACTTTCTCACACTATGAATTAGAAAAATTAAATTAAAGATACATACATATACATATATAAACACTCACGCCTGTCACCCAAAGGGGTAGGCAGAGACTACGGACTTCCATTTGGCACGATCCTGACATACCTCTTTCGCCTCCTTTACATCCATATATCTACGCATACATGCTCGTCGCTTAAGGGTACTTCTAACGTGGCCTATTTTCAAAATGTCGCCAATTTGGTCAATAAACTTTTTTCTAGGGCGTCCCTTCCCGACTCGGCCGTTCACATCTGCCATATAAATTTGCTTTGTCACTCTTTCCTGATTCATTCTTTCCACATGACCAAACCACCGAAGCATTCCTTTCTTAATCCTGGTCACAACATCATCTTGCATACCACATTTATCTCTTATCACGCAATTTCTCACCCTGTCATTCAGATTCAACCCTAGCATATTCCTTAAGGACCGCATTTCTACAGCATTTATTCTACTTTCGTGCTTCTTCTGCCACACCCAGCTTTCACTACCATACATTAAAGTAGGTACTAACACAGCATTATGAATTACCATACGTGCCTGTTTTGACACATTCTGGTTCTTCATAATAGAGTGTAGTGCCCCATTTAATCTATTCCCTGCATTTACTCGTCGTTCTATATCCCTATCATATCTACCATCCCTGCTAAATACACATCCCAAATACACAAACTCATCCACTTGCTCAATTAACTCTTCTTATATTCTTATTTCACATACCGTTTTGCTTTCTTCTCTTTCAAAAACCATCACTTTCGTCTTACATGCGTTCACTTTCATTCCCCTTTCATTTAATTCCCAGTTCATTAATGTAACCATCATTTGCAACTCAGCCGCCGATGACGCAAATATGACTTGATCATCGGCATACATAAGGCATTTGACGGTTAACTCGCCCATTCTTAACCCACATTCTTCATCTTTCAAAGTTTGCAAACACCGGTCCATAAATAGGTTGAACAGCCAAGGGGAAGCTACACAGCCCTGTCTGACACCTTTTTGTATGCCAAACCAGTCCGAGTAGACCCCATTGATCCTGACACAAGCACTAGAGTCCCTATAAAGAGACCTTAATGCCTGTATCAAACCAGCGCTCAACCCATATGAGTTCAGTGTTTGCCATAACACATTCCTGTCCACTCTGTCATAAGCCTTTTCCAAGTCCATGAACGCACAAAAAACTTTCTGGTTTTTGGCCAAAAACTTCTCCGCAATCATGCGCATGGAAAAGACTTGATCTGTGCACCCCATTCCCTTTCTAAAACCCGCTTGCACATCCCAAATTTTTCCATCAGTTTCTTTCATAACTCTTTCAATTAACACCTTAGCATACAGTTTACCCACAATACTAAGCAAGCTGATACCGCAGTAGTTTTTGCAGTCCTGCTGTGACCCTTTTCCCTTATATATTTGTACTATAACTGCTTTACATCAGTCATCCGGTACCCGTTTTAATTCCCAACATAAATTAAACAAGGTGTACAGCAGGCCTGCAAAAATTGATGACAGTGGACTCTTGAGTAGATTTTATATCAAATTAATTAAATTCTAAGACCTTCTCGCAACCCATGTCCTTCTTTAAATTAAAGATACGGTGGTTAATCTCTCTCTCAGTCTCTTTCGAACATGTTTGACTTTTTTATATAGAAGAGAGGGCAAACGAGCAGGTGGCTCACCTGATCTTAAATGACTACCGCCACCCATGATCAACCGCAACACCAGGGGAATTGCAGGTGCTTTGCCGGCCCTTGTGAAAGGAATAAGCTCTTTTCTTAAAGGTCCCCAGGTCGTATCGGTCTGAAAAAATCGCCGGTGGTAAACTATTCCACAGAGAGGTTGTACGCGGAAGAAAACTCCTTTTGAAACGTACAGTGGTGGGCCGTCATGCTTGACGGTCCACCACTGTTACGTTATAATAAAATGTCCCTATGCCATCCACACAATCTGGATGCCCAGATGGTGTGGATGGTATAGGGAAATTTTCCGCGTAGTGCGTTCACAAAATTTGGCAGATGAGATTAATCCGAACAATTCCTCAGAGCACTCCTCTTGCTATAGGCAAAAGAAAATGCAAAGAGGTGCAACATCTATTCGCAGCGCTAGTGAATCGAGCCGATCGGAAAGCACTCGGTCATCGACGATTCGAGCCGCTCTGCGCTGGATGCGGTCAAGTGGAAGGAGCTGGTACGTGTGTACATAAAACTGCACGTCACTCGATATGTCGACGCCGAGGATTCCGATACTGGGTGAGGCAACAAGGGGAGTGCCTTGAAACTGAGGAGATACGACAAAGGGGTTCTTGTTAACGGTTAATGCGCAAACTTGTATCTTCTGGGGGTTAAACTGGACTAGATTTAGTCGTCCCCAATCCGAGACTCTGTTCAGCAAAGACTCGACTTCAGACACAAATTTGTCCCAGTACTCGGAGACGTTTTCCCGAGAAATATTGGCACGGCCGGTGTAAAGAGCACCACCAGTGCTGTCATCGGCATAGCAATGAATGTTACGGATCTGCAACATATAATTGATATTGTAACGCTTCCCCCTCTCATAATAATACATATATTAAATGTATAATTAATTTACCCCTTTTCTGTAAAATTGTAAATATGTGACCAGAATAAATAAAATATGTTCCGATATTTCTATATGATCTTTCTAAAGGTTTAATAATAGGCCGTTTGTAATATTTTGGCTTGATCGTTTTAGTTAGGACCCTTATTTACGTTGTATTTGTTTAGTAACTTAGTTCTTTTAGGTGTCTTTTGGAAGAATGAATATTCACTAGAGCAATTGAAAGCTGTTGGTAGTGCCTTATAAGCTAAGTAAACCCCGTTCACGAAGACAGGGCTCGAGAAAGGTTAAGGACATAAAACGTCCCTATTCCACTTGTATCAGGTTTACATAGTAAATTTATTATTATTTATCCCTTCCAGCTTGGAAAAGGCTCAAAATATATTTATACAAAATATCCGATACAAGGGCTTTGCTCTCCTACATTTATTTTAAAAAAAATATGGGGGAGGCACACTGCTCTACACTCGCCGTGCGCGATTTTGATGCACTCCCCCCGAAGGGAACGCTAATTCTGGAACTGGATCGTAGTCCACAGCAAAATAACGAAGCAAAATAACACGGCTTAGACAAATAGGCACAGTGGTTATTTTAATAGCATTACAATAATAGAATCGTGGGTTGAAGTCCGATATATTTATGACTTATGAAAGTAAGGTCTATGATACAAAAGCAATATTATAGAAGGTCTCCTTGATGCATAAGTATTATATGGGGTGGTCGGGTGACCGACTGCTCTTAGTACTGTAGCAAAATGACTAGTCCTTGTTATGGACTTGAAAAGGATTATTATGGTGGCGCCTATGCTGCTTTACGAGCAATTGCTGCGAGGTAAACTTGGACTCGCCAACCGATGTGTCCTAGATATATCATCTTAGTGTTAGTGGTAAGCGGGTTTCTTGTAGTAATACGGCTTTCCCGTGGACATCGCACACCCATACCGTTTGTGGGCGAAGTCCTAGCGTATAGCGATGCGTCGTCTATCTTTCGGATTGGGGTGAGTGTGTTTGGTAGCACTTTTAAGTGTAACCAGCATACTGAACTTCATGTCTTAGTGCATTAGCGCTATGATACGTGGAGTTTTGTCCACTGGCGTCTTTGTAGCGTGCTACTATGGTACATTGGTGCGGTTTTTATATAAGACTTCAACACACGACCCCACTATTGTAATGAAAATTCATGATAGAGACCTTCTATAGTATTGTTACGAGCTTGAGGTTCGTGACAATAAAAATTGCCGATAAAATTACCTAAATTAACACTTTAATTTACTTTACACAAATTAAAGTTAAAACACTAATAATTAAACACACTAATTCACTTAATTCCGCTCCGAAGCTTCGCTTGTTTCGTCAAATCAACACTCTGTCTCGATCGCATCTTGCGCCACCTATTTATTTAAATTAGCAAAATATCCGGAATGTTCAAGTAAACACGCGTAAGGTACCGAGAGCTCGAGTATAGATTCTCTAGAAACTTAGTTCTTCGGGTGGCGCTGCCGGTCGAAAGATCTGTGATGTCATAAACTGCAACGCTCCCCTCGCTCTCGTTCCTGACACTAGATGGCGCTAGTTGTGCTGATTTGAGCGCGGCGTAACACTGCCCCCTCCTAAGACACGCTCGTCCCGAGCATTATCGGCCCCATAATAACGCGCCAAGCGATCCACATGGACGATCTTAGGAATCCCTCTTGCGCCTTTCTGTAACGGCTCCGCAATGTCAAGGGATGTCCTATCCCGTGGTGCACCAACATTGTACAATTTCGATGCTCCTCTACTCCGTGTCTGAGGTCCCCTCACAGCCGCACAACTTGTACATGTACGACACCAATCCTCCACATCGTCACGATAATGGACCCAGTAAAATTGTTCTCGGACCTTCAGTAGGGTTCGTTTAACTCCCAGATGGACTCTTGAACGACCATTATGGCACAGCTGTAAAACATTCGGCACTTTAGCTTTAGGGACAATCATTTGTAAACGACAGCTGTCTCCTCGACCATTGTCCCATTTACGGCACAGGACTCCATCCTGAAGCAGCAAGCTGTCCCATTGGGCCCAATAGCTTTTCGTGGTTGAACTCATCGCTGAGACGTCCCTCCACTTAGGCTTGGTAGCACGGGCCTTCTTCCATCCCAGAATCGGCTTGATGTCCGGATCTTCCTGCTGTGCATGTCGTAGGCTGTCCCTCCACCCGTTACTGAGGTAGTCTGTCCTGAGCATCCTCACGGATACCACTTCCTTACTCTCTTGCCTACCACAATGGTTGCAATCTTCAGGAAAAGGTCTTCTTGACAATGCATCTGCGTTGCCGTGAGATTTCCCGCTGCAGTGTCTGATAGGAAAGTCGTATTCCTGCTGCTGCTGGGCGGTGCTGTTAGCCGCACTTCCTTTCTGAGACCGTTCACCTTCCCTTCCTAGGGTGTGCTTAGGGCAGCTGGACCGAAGATGGCCTCTTACCCCACAGCCATAGCACCTAGGGCTGCATCTTTTATTGTGGTCACGAACCGTAACTGCTGTAACCTCCCTAGCGTGAGGTGAACGATGATCCTGTCGCCGCTAGGCAGTGCTGTTAGCTGCACTACCCTCTCGAGATCGATCAACTATTCTTTCCACGGTTCGCTTAGGGCAGCTGGATCGAAGATGGCCCCTTTCCCCACAGCCATAGCACCTAGGGCTGTATCCTTTGTTGCGGTCGCGAACTGTAGCTGCTGCAACCTCCCTGACGCGATGGGAACGATGATCCTGCCGCACGGATTCCACTTCCAGTGCATGGGCCAAGGCGTCCTTAAGCGTCTCGTGGTGCCCGAGCCTCACAGCAGCTCTGACTTCCAGGTCACGGATGCCGTCGATGAATGTCTGCACCAGGTTCCCTTCAATGAGCGCAGGTACAGACCGGTATGCTTTTCGCACCAGCTTCTCCACTTCTAGAGCCCACTGCTGCAGGTTTTCGTTGATGCGCTGCACACGATCTTTAAGCTGCGCACGAACGACGTGTTCCAGGTGAGCGTCGCCATATCTCGCCTCCAATGCCTCAAGGAGTTGCTCATAAGTCACTTCCTCACCGAGAGCTTCCAGAACTGTTAAGGCCTGGTCGCGCAGGCCTAGTGAGGGCAGTCATGGCCTGACTTTTGTTCCAGCCGTTCGCCTTCATAACAGCCTCGAACTGGATTTTATAGGCTGACCAGGAAGAGGTACCGTCGAACGGTGGCACCTTGAACCCACGTAGCGAAGGTGTTGTAGCTACTACGGGAGCTGTAGCTCCATCTCCAAGTTTGAGTTCGTCCAGTGATTTCTTCATGTCAGCCATTACGTTGTCAACCCGATTGTTTACTTGGTCGATTCGGGTTTCAGCTTTCTCGATTCGGTTTTCAGCTTTCGCGATTTGGGTTTCAGCTTCCGACAGGCGGTTGTCATGCTGAGCAACCCTATCCTTCACCTCCTTTATCTCCTTCCCGAAGGTAGCGTGAAGGTCCTTCATGAGGAGCATCTGCTCTTCCAACCGACGGGCCTGTTCCTCTTGTCCGCCCCGCAGCTGCTCCTCCAAACGACGAACCTGATCTTCCTGTCGGCGGGCCTGTTCATCCTGTCCATCCCGCAGCTGCTCTTCCAACCGACGGACCTGTTCCTCCTGTCGGCGAGCCTGCTCCTCCTGTCGGCGAGCCTGCTCCTGCAGCATCACCATCAGAGCACCTAAGTCAGGTGCCACAGACGTAGAAGCTGCTGACGGACCTGCTTCCGTGGCCGGCGGCTGGCCCTCAGACATCTGCGGCGTTGCACCACCAAATCTCCTCTGGTCCGTCTCCTGCTGGCGTTGACTTCGGGTACGGACACCCTCCGTTTCCTCCTTAGGTAAAATCGGCATTATTTTATCCCACTTCTGACACCAATTGTTACGAGCTTGAGGTTCGTGACAATAAAAATTGCCGATAAAATTACCTAGATTAACACTTTAATTTACTTTACACAAATTAAAGTTAAAACACTAATAATTAAACACACTAATTCACTTAATTCCGCTCCGAAGCTTCGCTTGTTTCGTCAAATCAACACTCTGTCTCGATCGCATCTTGCGCCACCTATTTATTTAAATTAGCAAAATATCCGGAATGTTCAAGTAAACACGCGTAAGGTACCGAGAGCTCGAGTATAGATTCTCTAGAAACTTAGTTCTTCGGGTGGCGCTGCCGGTCGAAAGATCTGTGATGTCATAAACTGCAACGCTCCCCTCGCTCTCGTTCCTGACACTAGATGGCGCTAGTTGTGCTGATTTGAGCGCAGCGTAACAGTATTGCTTTTGTATCATTGAGTTTATTGTCATAAGTCCCTAACATAGGACTAGTCATTGTGCTACAGTACTTCAACCAGTTGGCCTCCCGACCACCCTATATATATGTACATGTTAGTAAATGAGAACACAACCATTTGTATTTCTTTGTTGGCTTTACTGCTAATTTAATTGCCTTATGTTGGCAACATTTTTATATTCTTATATTTTATAGTTTGTGGCACAGTAATCTATGTTTTCTGTGGTTATTACTAATAAAACGTTGTAGCATATTTCCGTGTTCTACAGTTATTTTAATGATTTCATCCCAAAACATCAACATGGTAGCAGAGCGTGGTGGATAAAAATCATTAAAAGTAAAAACGCACAAAGAACAAAATCCGGCAGCGGCGTAATTGTTCCGTCACGCCACCGTCATACATTTTGAGGTTACCGCATAACTTAGACCTACCTTAGAGCGGCGTGCTCGATCAGTGACATCGTTGAAAAATTGTTATACATAAGTAGAAGATGACCAGTACCGGCCACAATCCATTTCAAATAGACAGACTCGTCGGAAGAGACAATTATGCGAGTTGGAAATTCGCAGTGGAAGCGTATTTCAAGCTTGAAGATTTGTGGAGTTGTGTTGAAGGAACTAATACCGACGCCAGGAAGGAAACAAAGGCAAAAGCTAAGCTTATTTTACTGTTAGATCCGATTAATTACGTGCATGTACAGAGCGCAACTACATGTAAAGAAGTCTGGGGTAGCTTGCAGCAGGCCTTCGATGACAGCGGGTTATACAGAAAAGTTGCCTTGTTGAGAGACCTTGTCACAACTACATTGGACAATTCTCGAAATGTAGATGACTATGTGAATAAGATAATGTCCACAGCTCATAAGCTTAGGAATATCAAATTTGACATTGACGATGAATGGCTTGGAACGCTTATGTTGGCTGGCTTACCCGAAATTTATAAGCCAATGATAATGGGTTTGGAGATCTCAGTGATCAAGATTTGTGCAGACTCCATCAAAACTAAACTCCTGCAGGAAGTTCAATGCTCAGAGAGCACAGCATTCTTCACTAAGAGGACAGCCGTTCTCAGGAATCACAGTACAGGAAAGGCTTGTAATCAGAAAGGACCCCGATGTTATAATTGTAATAAGTACGGACACTTCGCCAAGAACTGCCGTGCTCCGAAGAAGAAGAATATTGAAAAAGTAGAAGAAAATAAAAGTTATGTTGCAGCTTTTTCAGCATGTTCTCAGACAATGAATCCGGACCTTTGGTATGTGGACTCAGGTGCCTCTATGCACATGACCAATAGATGTGACTGGATGTATGATGTAACAAGTCCACCGATACCCACCATAACTGTTGCCACCAATACCACTACCCGTGGAAAATATGGGAAAGGTTAATTTATTAATGAATAATAATAAACAAAGTAAAATTCAGATAAAAGATGTTCTGTATATACCTAAACTTGCTGCCAATCTCTTATCAGTAAGCGCTATCGTGAAAAGTGGCTGTAAGGTAAATTTTAGAGATAAATGTTGTGATATTTTTGATCATAATAATAAATTCCTCTGTTCAGCCACATTAGTAAACAATTTGTATCAGTTAAACACTCACAGAGAAATGTTCTCTAATCTAACATGCTCAAATAACTTAAATGATGTTGTCCTATGGCATAAACGCATGGGAGACCTGAATTTTTCAGATGTTAACAAGTCACCGGAGTGTGCAGAGGGAGTCGATCTGTTTCCTGACAATAGTAAAGGTCCTTACACATGTACCACGTGCTTCGAAGGTAAACAAAGCAGATTACCCTTCAACAACATTGGCTCCAGAGCTCCACATCCATTGCAGCTTATCCATACTCACTTATGCGGACCGATGGAGCAGATGTCGCTGGGAGGTATGAAGTAATTCATTACCTTTATAGATGACTTTACTCGAAAAGTTAATGTCTATTTTTTGAAAGACAAATTGAGTATACTAGAAGTGTTCAAAGATTATGAAAGTAAAGTAGAGAATGAACTTGATACTAAAATAAAAATTGTTCGGTCAGATAACGGGAAGGAGTACTGTAATAAGTTATTTGATAGTTTTTTGAATAGGCATGGAATTGAACATCAAACAAGTACTCCATACTCACCCCAACAGAACGGCCTAGCTGAAAGGATGAACAGGACGCTGGTAGAAAAGGCCAAATGTATGTTGTTTGATGCTCATTTACCAAAGCAGTTTTGGGCAGAGGCGCTTGCAACAGCGACCTATATAGTTAATAGGTCACCCACTAGATCACTTGATGGCAAAACTCCTATAGAGATGTGGTCAGGCAAGAAACCCAACTTATCAAATATAAAAAATTTTGGCTCTGAAGTAATGGCTCAAGTACCTAAAGAAAAACGTCAAAAATGGGATTCAAAATCTAAAAAATTTTTATTTCTTGGTTACTGTGAATCTAGTAAGGGATATCGGCTACTTGATCCTGACACAAATAAAATTGTCGAAAGTAGAGATGTAGTGTTTTTAGAAAATGTTCAAAGATTTGAGCATAATGTGTACTTACCTTGCGTACCTAACAGTGATCCTAAAATACAGTTAACTGAAGAACCCTGCAAAGAAGAATCACGAATCAGCTCAGATCGGTCTACGAGTGATGAGTACCTGTCAGGCGATAGTGATGATCCATCCTACATGCCAGAGGAATCAGTTGACCTTCCGACACCAGCGCGTAATATAAACTTACGGCCACGCAGAGCTGCCCAGTATGCAGAAATGGATGACCATGATGTGAGTTACTTTTGTCCAATTCTTAATTTATGTGATCGTCTCACTGTTAATGAAGCTCTTTCATCTTTACATACTGGTCAGTGGAAGAAGGCCATGAAGGAGGAATATGATTCCTTAGTAAAGAATAAAACTTGGTCACTGGTAGATTTGCCGTCAGGTAAGAGAGCCTTGCGATGTAAATGGGTGTTTAAAAGTAAGACAAATGAGAAAGGTGACATTGTTCGTTTTGAAGCAAGATTAGTCATTAAGGGATGTGCTCAAAGAAAAGGAAATGACTACGATGAAGTCTATTCTCCAGTAGTAAGATACACCTCAGTCCGATTCTTGCTTACTCTAGCTGCTAAATATGACCTAGAAATGTTTCAGATGGATGCTATAAGTGCATTTCTTCAGGGTGACATAGAGGCTGAAATTTATATGGCACAACCAGAATGCTATGAAGAGAATGATCAGGTGTGTCACCTACATAAATCAATCTATGGGCTCAAGCAGGCTAGTCGTCAGTGGAACCTGAAATTAAACAATGTTCTACTTAAAATTGGATTGGAAAGATCAAAAATAGACCCATGCATCTATTATTCTGTAAATGAATCAAAAATGATTTTTATTGCTGTTTGGGTGGATGATTTCATGATTTTTACAAATGAGAAGAAAACAGCAACGGATATCAAAGAAAAACTCAAAGATAAATTCTTTATGAAAGATCTGGGTGATATACAGCAGTGTATTGGCATAAATATAAATAGAAATCGTGAGGCAGGTGGGATCATGTTGGACCAAGAAAAATATATAAACCAAGTGTTAGAACGCTTTGGCATGTCTGAATGCAAACCAGTTTGCACTCCGATTGAGGTAAATATGAAATTTGATAAGAAACCTGAGAATGAAGATGGTAATTTCCCATATAGGGAAGCGGTGGGCTGTCTGATATATCTGGCACAAGTTACACGACCTGACATCACATATGCGATGAACAAGTTGAGTCAGTACTGTAAAGACCCAGGGATTCAACACTAGCTTGGAGTAAAAAGGGTCATGAGATATCTTCAAGGAACCAAGAACCTAAATTTATGTTATGTCAAAGATGAGTCTAAGGATATAACTGGGTATTGTGATGCAGACTGGGCTAGTGACCCACAAGATAGAAAATCATGCAGCGGTTACACTTTTATTTTTCAAAATGCTTGCATATCTTGGAATTCGTGTAAACAACAGACTGTGGCACTCTCGACAGCAGAGGCTGAATATATGGCGATGGCTATGGCGACCCAGGAGGCGTTGTGGCTTCGGCAACTGCAAGATGAGCTCGGGCAAGGCTTGGACAGTGCATTACTCATTTATAGTGATAACCAAAGTGCAATAAGGCTGGCATTAACTGATTGTTATAAATCTAAGACTAAACATATATATATATATATATATATATATATATATATATATATATATATATATATATATATATATATATATATATATATATATATATATATATATATATATATATATAAGGTTGCATTTTATTAGGGAAAGTGTTGTTAAATGTAAAGTTAAATTTTTATTTGTAAATGGTTGTAACATGATAGCTGACAATTTGACAAAAGGTGTTACACTTGTAAAACATTTATATTGTATTAGTAAAATGGGATTGCGTTCTAGAGGGAGTGTTAGTAAATGAGAACACAACCATTTGTATTTCTTTGTTGGCTTTATTGCTAATTTAATTGCCTTATGTTGGCAACATTTTTATATTCTCATATTTTATAGTTTGTGGCACAGTAATCTATGTTTTCTGTGGTTATTACTAATAAAAGGTTGTTGCATATTTCCGTGTTCTAGAGTTATTTTAATGATTTCATCCCAAAACATCAACAGTACAATTGCAGATATGTATCTCCGGCAGCTTCTCCATACAAGCCATCTATACACGAACACTTTCCACTACTTAGGAAAATTTTCTTTTATACACGAGCTCCTTCCGTGACTTAGACAATTTTTAACAAATTTTGTAATTGTCTTATAAATATTATTAATCTTTATTTTTACAATACTTTCGACATGTATTTCTATTATTTATCATATTTTAAATATTTTTTTCATGTTTTTGAATAAATTTATTTATTCTGAAAGACAATATTTTGCCTTAAATTTACCATAGTATTTGTCTAATATCTGAAATGTATTTATATTAACTTTGTGTTTATTAATGTGATTTTATTGCTTAATATATATATATATATATATATATATATATATATATATATATATATATATATATATATATATATATATATATATATATATATATATATATATATATATATATATATATATATATTAAGCAATAAAATTATATATATATATATATATATATATTAAGCAATAAAATTATATATATATATATATATATATATATATATATATATATATATATATATATATATATATTTTAAGACTTTTTGATGCCCCTTTATGGGTCATACTCAGAAAAGATGTACATTTGTTAACTTTTCTTGTCCCGCGAACATATACTTTAATAAATATCTAATTTAATAAACGTGATAAAAAACAATTCGCCTTGTTGTGATATTAGTCTATTAATGTGAAGAATTTTTTGGTATTTCAACTTTAATTTTTATTAAATGTATTAATTTTTTGAGATCATTCTTTTTGTAAATATGCTAACGAACATTTTTTTAGCGTCAAGTTGTTACGAATATTAATAAGCTTTATTTAACATGGCTATGGCCATATTACTCCAGTTGAATCAAGAAATGAAACTCGACCTAATTCATTCGTAAGTCATTTAAAAATAATTTATTTTAATTAAATTAATAATGTCCCAAAATTATAACGTTGCGTTACTCAGGTTTCGTAACGTGTAGTAAAACTAAGAACGCATTTATTTAAAATGGTAGAAATATGTTTTTCTATTCCGGCAACACTAGTAACTACGTCAAAATTATTGCCGCCGCGGCCATTGTGTTTTAGTCGCAACCGTAGACTCAAGATTTGTTATCACGTGAATATTCACAAAAACTATCTCAGGGTGATAAACAGCTATTATTTTGGAAAGTTTATTGTAATTTTTGTTTACTTATTAAATCCTTTTATTATTTTTTGTAATATCATAACGAATACACTCGGTTTTTGTTTGTGCAACACTTGGTTTACGTAAAAATAGTTTTAGAGGTTATAATTTCTCATATTTTATTCTCAATTTCGTGATATTGCGTAACATTACGAAACTGAGAAATTGTTAAGCTTAGTTCACAATAACAATTAAGTATGTATTTACTTACTACTACTTAAATAACGTTTAATATGTCGTTATCATACGTCGTTGTGGTGTTTACTCTTTTCTAGCAGTTTTTTTCTTTACTGTAAATAAAACAACGAAGTCAATGAAATCAATTTAATTAATAAATAAGTAAAACTAGTCTAATTTGTATTTATTTCAACAAAAGTTGTATTTTTCAAAAAAAGGAAAGCACAAGAAAAAAGATTATGATAGAAAACTTAAAGGAAGAAAGAAGATTATTATAGAAAAAAAGTGTTGAAATGGAGATAAAAAGAACATCTAATATTCAAGATATTCAGAAACAAGAATTGACGTCTGACAGATATAAAAAAGTAACAAGAGAAAAAGTGAAAAAATCACCAAAGATAGGTAAAAAGATAAAAAAAGATAAAAGAAGAAAGTACATTTGATTGCGAATATTCTGACACTGATGAAAAAGTCGTTTATGCTGAATGTGACAATATTCCCTATATTAATGAAGAAAGTAACTAAAGTAATCATCAGATATTACAATAAAACCTAAAAATAAAGTCACTATTTTATCGGATATTAGATTGCATCCTGGCAATCAACGATTCTTTAATTTTGCTTCACCAGGAGTCTCGTCAGTGCATAAGATTGATTGATCCCACCCATAAAGTAAAGTAAATGTAAAGTTATAGCCTTTATACGTCCCACTGCTGGGCACAGGCCTCCTCTCATTTCTGAGAGGGTTTTGGGGCAAGGAAGTGTCTGTCGCGCTGCCCCAATGCGTGTTGGCGAACTTCACATATCATCGAAATATTTTTTTCCTGCTCATGATAATATATATTTATTTAAAAATAATAATTATAATGAAGCGCGTGACAATGGCTCAAATTTTGATATCTTTTAATAACTTATTAGACTTCATTTTGACCTCGTGAACATTCCTCCGACATCACGTTCACATTCCATTTATTCCTAGTTTTATATCTAATTCACCGATGTTAATTTTTTAGAAAATAATAATTTTGGTTGGTCTAAATATTGTTGCGTGAATAAGTCAACTAGCGCCATCTAGTGTCAGGAACGAGAGCGAGGGGAGCTTTGCAAAAATGACATCACAAATCTCTCAACCGACAGCGCTATCCGAAGAACTAAGTTTCTAGAAAATCTATACTCGCACACTCGTCCCTTTGCGCGCATTTACTTGAATATTCCGGATGCTTCTTTGCTAATTTTAATAAATAGGCGCTGCAAGATGCGATCGAGGCAGTATTCGGATTTGGCGAGACAAGCGAAGCTTCGGAGTGGAATAAAGTGAATAGGTGTGTTAAATTATTAGTGTTTTAAGTTTTAATTTGTGTAAAAAAATTAAAGTGTTAATTTAGGTAATTTTATCGGCAATTTTTATGGTCACGAACCTCAAGTTCGTAACAATTGGTGTCAGAAGTGGGATAAAATCATGCCGATTTTACCTAAGGACGAGATGGAGGGTGTCCGTAACCGAAAGTCAACGCCAGCAGGAGACGGACCAGAGGAGATTTGGTGGTGCAACGCCGCAGACGTCGGAAGGCCAAATGCTAGCCACGGAGGCTGCGGGCCCGTTAGTAGCTCCTACATCTGCAGCACCTGACTTAGGTGCTCTGATGGCGATGCTACAGGAACAGGCTCGCCGACAGGAGGAACAGGTCCGTCGGTTGGAAGAGCAGCTACGGGGCGGCCAGGAAAAACAGATGCTTCTCATGAAGGACCTTCACGCTACCTTCGGGAAAGAGATAAGGGAGGTGAAGGATAAGGTTGCTAAACATGATAACCGCCTGTCGGAAGCTGAGACCCAAATCAACCAAGTTAAGAAAACACCGGATGAACTCAAACTCGGGGATGGAACTACAGCTCCCGTAGTAGCTACTGCACCTTCGCTACGTGGGTTCAAGGTGCCACCGTTCGACGGGACTTCTTCCTGGTCAGCCTACAAAATCCAGTTCGAGGCTGTTATGAAGGCGAACGGCTGGAATAAACTACTGCAAGAATACGACTTTGAGATCGAATATCGCAGCGGGAAATCTCATGGCAACGCAGATGCATTGTCACGAAGACCTTGTCCTGAAGATTGCAAACATTGTACTAGGCAGGAGAGTAAGGAAGTGGTATCCGTGAGGATGCTCAGGGCAGACCACCTCAGTAACGAGTGGAAGGACAGCTTACAACGTGCACAGCAGGAAGATCCGGACATCAAGCCGATGTCCGGATCTTCCTGCTGGAGCCTGGAATGGATGAAGGCCAGTGCTCCCAAGCCCAAGTGGAGCGACGTCTTAGCGATGAGTTCGACCACTAAAAGCATTTGGGCCCAGTAGGACAGCTTGCTGCGCCAGGATGGAGTTCTGTGCCGTAAATGGGAAAAATGTTCGGGGAGACAGCTGTCATTTACAAATGGTTGTCCCTAAAGCTAAAGTACCGCATGTTCTACAGCTGTACCATAATGATTATTCAGGAGGCCATCTGGGAGTTAAACGAACTCTACTGAAGATCCGAGAACGGTTTTACTGGGTCCACTGTCGAAACGATGTCGAGGACTGGTGTTGCAAATGTACAAGTTGTACGGCTGTAAAGGGACCTCAGACTCGTAGTAAAGGTGAATTGAAGTTGTACAATGTTGGTGCACCATGGGACAGAATAGCCATTGACGTGGCGGGGCCGTTTCCTGAGAGTGAAAGCGGTAACAAGTATTTCATGGTTGTGATGGATTACTTCACTAAGTGGCCAGAAGTCTTCGCCATTCCAAATCAAGAAACTTCAACAGTTGCAGATAAACTAGTTTATGAAATCTTCTGTCGTTTTGGAGTACCTTTAGAGATTCAGAGCGATCAAGGAAGGAATTTTGAATCTCAAATGTTCCAGGAAACTTGCCGAGTTATGGGTACTCATAAAACAAGAACGACTTCTTATCACCCGCAATCTGATGGAATGGTAGAACGATTTAATCAGACATTGGAGAGGTACCTAGCAAAAGTTGTAGACAATCGGCAACGAGATTGGGACAAGCACATACAACCGTCTTTGTTGTCATATCAAAGCGCTGTTCACGAAAGTACAGCAGTGACACCAGCTTTCGCAAACTTTGGAAGAGAATTACGGCTGCCTGCAGACTTGATCACCGGGATACCACCTGATGCTCTACGTAGTATAACCGATTATGCAAATGACTTGCGGAACAAAATGAATGACGTTTATGAGCACGTCAGACAATCGGGCCAGCAAATGTCTGAAAAGATGAAAACCCGGTACGACCACAAAGGGTTCGACGAAGTTCACTAGTATGGTTGCATAATCCCGTCCGCAGCAAAGGGAAATCTCCTAAGCTTCAAGCTAAATGGGACGGCCGTACCGGATTGTGACCAGGATCAACGATGTAACCTACCAGATACAGAAAGTCGCAAGAGGGACTCCTAAGATCGTCCATGTGGACTGCCTGGCGCGTTATTATGGGGCCGATAATGCTCGAGACGAGCATGTCTTAGGAGGGGGCAGTGTTGCGCGGCTAAGTTGACATCTCATCTCATGGCACTAGCGCCATCTAGTGTCGGGTAATAGAGCGAGGAGAGAGCTTTCCAGAAAATGACATGACCAATTTTTTTAAACCGACAGCGCCATCTAGTATCAAATTAAATAACAAAACTTTCTAGAAGCTCTACACTCGATCTTTCTGCGCTTGGTCGGTTGGCGCGCGTATTTACTCGAATATTCTGGAATATTCTGGATGTTTTCGTGGAAGAGCCCTATATAAAGGCGCTGCAATACGCGATCGGGGAAGTATTGAAGTTGGCGAGACAAGCGAAGCTTCAGAGCGAAATAAAGTGAATCACTGTGATTAATTTTTAGTGTTTTAAGTTTTAATGTGTATAAAGAAAATTAAAGTGTAAATTTAGGTAATTCTATCGGCAATTTTTATTGTCACGAACCTCAAGCTCGAAACACTATTATTGATTACGATTTAATTGCGCTCGCAACGACACTTATAAATATAGCTAATGTATTACTATATAATACTTAATACAAATATAGAAATTATGTCTAACAAAATGCAAAAAGTAAGCGCCTATTTCTACGTACCCTATTTAAAAAAATATTAGCACAACTTGCCCAGTACGGGAATCACCTTAAGAACGGGTAAGATACTTCATCATCATCATCATCATCATTAAAGCCCTTCACAAGTCCACTGCTGAACATAGGCCTCCCCTAAGTAATGCCACAAAGCACGGTCCTGAGCCAACTACATCCATCGATTTCCTGCATGTCTTACCAGGACGTCACTCCATCTAGTGGGGGGTCGTCCTACACTACGCCTACCGGTACGAGGCTGCCACTCGAGAATCTTTTTTCCCCAACGGTTGTCGGTTCTTCGAGCTATACGGCCGGCTCATTGCCACTTCAGCTTACTAATCCTTTGGGCTATGTTGTTCACTCTGGTTTTACTGCAGATATCCTCATTTCTGAGTCTATCACGCAGAGAAACTCCGAGCATAGCCCTCTCCATAGCTCGCTGAGCGACCTTGAGCGTCCTCATACGGCCATCAGTGAAGGACCATGTCTCAGATCCATAAGTAATCACAGGCAACATGCACTGGTTGTACAATCTAGTTTTCAGAGTTTGAGGTATACCTGACGAGAAGATGTGTCGTAATTTCCCGAACGTCGTACTATGTACATGAAATGGTGTTTATACACTAAAATAAAATAGAAGATATTATTAAGAAGTATTTTTAACGTACATATACGCGTAATATAAAGGCCTTTAACATATCAAATATTGCTTTTAATAAGTACCAATACTATATAATTATCTATAATACATACCAAAATTAACGCTATAGTCAATTTTCATATGTTGATAAACTTTTTTGAAGATATTTTAGAAAATATACGTTTAGAGGAGTATTATTTTTATAAAAACGATTTTCGTAGAGTATTAGGTAAAACTTTAAAATTAATCTCAAAATCTCAAATAAAAATAAAGTCTCAAAAAAAGTAGTAATTTAAAACAAACAATAGCAAAAGCTTCTCGTAAATATATCCCTAGAGGCTATTGTGCCTTATACCCGTAGACCCCCGACCTAACATAAACATCAAGCAAGACGCTTAATAGACACCATGTTATTTATACTACCTATTTTCTAAGAAACATTTCAGATACAACTTGGTCGACTTATCGACACCTTGGACGAATGAGCCTTAGTTCGCTCTTTCCTGCACCGTGCTCCGCATCCGCCCTTACCTTACCTTACTTACGACCTTACCTTACCTTACCTTAGTACTGATAACATATTTGTTATCATTGCGCATCTCGTTCATTTTTGAAGTTCTTCGATGTATTTGTTTTGCCGTTAATCGTGGTTTTTAATATTACTGTAATCATGTATTAGCGGCGAAAAAATACCCACTACTCGTCATAGGAGACTAAAGTGGTAAGTGTGACTAATAATTAGTGCGTTTTGAGTTTTATTTTGTGTTCAGTAATTAAAATGTCAATTTATGTAGTGCAATCTGAAGTTTTTATTGTCAGGAACCCTAAGCTCGTAACAATACGTATGTATCATAATACTCTGGAAGTTTTGAGACAGTAAAAACCTACTCCTTAAATAGGAGTGGAGGTTCTTCAAGGATTAAGATCCACTCTATTACTCCGACGACCCTGTCGCACTGAATTTCGGCCACGGTAGCCAGTCAAAACGGGTACTAGTCATCTGCGCAGACGATGCGTTACAGTTACCAAGTGTATGCACAAGTATAGGTGCAGTCTCTATTCCCTCACTTTCATAGTCCAATGGGATGGTAGCCCGATACGACCGGAGAGTAATCAGGCGCAGGATAAATGGCTTAACATGCTTTCCTGGGTATGGAGGTGAATTACTACCAGATTCTTGACACAAGGCTACTTTTGAGAATTTCATGAAGAAAAACCTAATAAATGATTTTGGTCAGACCCGGAATTTGAATCCGAAACCATAAAATCAGCAATCTTGTACGACCACTAAACCAACGACGCAGTGAACCTACAATATAATATTCTAATATCTTCTATATACAAAGTCTTCAGTATCCACGACAGTGACAGTTTTAGAGTTTGTGAGAATAATGTTTGCTTCTTACCTTTGTAGCCGCTAAGGATCTGTGACGGGAAATTTGCCAGTAAGCCTGGCAAATTGCCCGTCCCCCTGCGGCGAGGGTTTCTTGGAATTGTCTTTCTGTTTGGTGTACTGCGTGTTAGGCCAATCTGGATTTTAATTTTGTATAAATCTATAGATATAATTATCGAACAAATTAAAATTATTTTTTATAATTTTGCCTTTGTCAGACACTAAGAAAACGGATATTGCGGTCAGAACAAATCTGATGTAACATATTATGTATAACGCGTTAATTAAGGAAATTAAAATATGTTTGTGAATTATTAATTAGTGTTTTGTAGTGCATTTATAGATTTATATTAAACAAAAAAGGTTTCTTGCGTTTTACATACTAATTGGCAATTCATAATAAAATGGTATTTACACATTTACACATTGGCCTGGGTATGATAATTATAATGACAAGGATTCTTATTTAATTTAATTTTATTATAAATGTTGAATCCCTGATGCCAATCAACGAAAATTTATGATAAATACAGTTTTAAAATTGATTAATTTTGTAAAATGTTGACGTGGTATTGCCATGCTGCAGCTACATTAAAGTTGTAGTCGAATGGTTCAGCATGACTGGAGCAGGACCATGCTCTCACAGAATACCAGCGTAAAATAACAATGTGTTTAGTCTGTGTTTCGTACGCTGAGTGTAGAGAAATGGGGACCCTTTTTACTGGAGTCGAGGCATTCCATCTTCGTCCTCAGAGATGACAACGCATCTGCATTTTGATTCTTATTTGAGGATAAATGTGGATGTTTATGCGCCACAGCACCAACTTACCATGAGGTGGACTGTGTGCTCGTTTGTCAATGCTATAAAAAATACTCTCTTCAAAGGCTATTGATTTGGTCATGTATTTTTATAACACATCATATCTTTCTCTCCTTATGTTAATACTTTAGAAGTACGGGACATAATACTGGTAGTAAGCAGAAGGTAGACTCAGATCTCCAAACTACGATGATATACCTTGCCTATAATTATATTATTGACTCTAGATACACAAAAAGAACCAGGCATAAGAATATGCTTTACCACATAAAATCCTGTGGGTATAGTAAGAGCTGATTGAGAGAAATGGAACAGGAGATGGGCAACAGCATCCTGATAACAACGTTGAATAATGGAACTGCGATTGTAAGCGTGGTAATTATCACAAATAACCCCCCTCTATGAGGCAAAGCCTATGTTCCATAGTGGACTTTAGTTGGCTGTAATGAAATAATAAATAAAAAAGACGTGTAGCACTCGGGGACTGCCGCGGTAAAGCTATTGCATAGCATTTTGTATCAACTTATGCAATTATAATTATTTATTTATTATATTTATGCAGTATTTCTTTTTCT
Source organism: Parnassius smintheus behrii (assembly GCA_036936625.1). NCBI lineage: Eukaryota > Metazoa > Arthropoda > Insecta > Lepidoptera > Papilionidae > Parnassius > Parnassius smintheus. Next base: position 14,347,465 of record JAUPFT010000014.1, read on the forward strand.
TTGATATTAATTCAAGTTACTTAGGTTAATCCAATCAAATTCAACCAAATTTAACCGAACCCGCGTTATAACGAACTCACTATTTGTGAAAAATACTGTATCACCGGACCGCGTCGCAAAAAACTCAGGTTCGCGCAGTACATACGTCAGGGCGGCCATACGGCAATTATATTAACAAGACCCGCAACTACTCAGTTCCACGCTCCACGGCAAGATTTGTCACTTATTATTTATTGTCCAATTAATTGTCTTTAAGTTCAAATGGCACGCTCTATTAACATAAATCTAAGACAAAACAAGGAGACTTTCAATATATAAACAACCCGGCTTCGCGCAAAAACTCTCGCGACCCCTATAATGCGACCGGAGAACGTCATCGGCGCAGGCGCCGCGTGCCTAGCTAGGAGCGCGCCCTAGCGGCGGGCCGGGTGCAGCCCGGCCCCGCCGTCTGCTCCCTAGCTCGGCTGGATGCCAACAGGGGTGACTAAAGATGGGCGAAACTGTTATATTTTTCTAATTCGTTATGTTGTTGTAATATATTTTTCTAACTGTTGTTTTAAACTGTTATAATATATTATAACAGTTTTAAATATTACATTGTACACGCGGTTAGTTCAGTTCAGTCGTCGGCTGTGTTCGCGTTTTGTTTAACGAAAAATAAACAAAAACAACAATAGCTTTTCACGTAATATGGGGACCTGCTATCAAAACATTACGTATATAATTTAACAGATAACAGTGTCATTGTCATCTCAGCTAGACAGCTAACTGAACACTAAACTGATATATTATATATTACAACAGCCAAATTAAATAACAGGCACAACAGGCAACTAATGAAGGAAATAATATATTTTTGTTTACCGTTATAATTTAGTGTTAGTAAAATAAGCTCTTATTAAGTTAGCTTAGAGTTTAAATTAGTGTAAGCTATACGCAATCCTTGTGGCATAATGAATGTAGGTAGTATTTTCTCTCTTGTCTCGGCCGACGCGACGGTTGGACCGTAAACGTAAACAGATGACGCTTTCTAACGATAATGAATATAATATTATAACAGTCAATGGTTCATTATTCTAATGTGTTGTAAGATTAAAAATATATAATGAAATATATTATCTGTTGTATGTTATAACGCCCAACTTTAGGGGAGACCGACCGCGCGCACAAATGCAGCTATCCTCCCCCTCCCGCACCTCACTAATCGTCGCTTCACACCGCTTGAGATAAGACGATTACTATCAGGTGCTAACAAACCCCCGTCTCGGACATAAGGACCTATGTCGGCGAATAAATTGGCAATTAGAAGACGCTTTGTATTGTTGGTTTTTACAAAAAAGATCAACTGGGCAAATCATATCTGGCCCTTTGCTTTGTGAAAAAGCATTACAGTTAAATACAAAATTAGGTGACGGCGGCTCGTTTGTCGCAAGTAACGGATGGTTATATAGATTTATATCTCTTCAGGGAATTTAATCAATGTTTATTAAAAAATAATAATTTCTTAATAAACATTGATTTTCGTTGAAATTGTTTTTTTAATAAACACGTATCGTTGATTGTAAGATTGTAAGATCAGTTGTTAGTCCTTGGATTGCTTCTGAATAGTAAGTACAACTTAATATAAGTGCTTGAAACTATATTACATATATAATAGGAAGTGCGTTTTATAAATAAATGAATAAAATTAACATAAGTTAAATCTTATAACAAGCTTTTAAATTAAATTAGTTACAGTGACATTTCTTAGCGTAATTTAGGACTGTTTACACTGCCCGATAAGTATATATAAGAATGGTGAATAAGTGTGGTGTCTGTGGAATATTCACCTCCAAGATGGACGGTGCAAAGTGCTCTAAATGTTTGAATATGTTTCATCAGCAATGCGTAAATCTTAAAAACGATGCCCGTAAATTAAATAAATGGCAATGTCGCGGATGTAAGACGAGAAGTCCAAGTGAAGCAGGTGTGAGCGCTACGCCTAGCTCGCTTAGCTCTGGTGGCACAGATACTGAGCTCGGTGAAGTAGTACCGGGCACTAGCGACAGAGGGAGCTGTGATGATAACATAAACTTAGCAAGTGAAATAAAATTAATACTCGAGCAGTTAACTACTATCGCCCGTGAGATAATATCATTTCGAGAAGTTATATCAAAAATAAGTTCTAATGTAGATGAGCTAAACAATAGAGTCGGCGATATTGAAAAAAGGGTTATATATTTTGAACAGCGCGCGACGGATCCACAACTTCAGACAACAGGCTCCAAATTCGAAGACACATTAACTGAACTCAAGTGTCGCCTAAACGAGCGGGATTTATTACTCAATGACATTGAAATATTTAGAGTAGCGGAACTCAAGGGCGAAAATTCCCTGTATGTCGTGACAGTGCTAGCCACCAAGATCGGCGTTGAGCTGGACGAGCGCGATGTTGTAAGTGTGAGGCGTGTAGGAGCCATGCGTCGCGAAGACGAAAGCGGCGTCGATAAGCCTAGACCACGTTCTTTAGTTGTTCGACTTACTCGGCGAGCGATTCGAGATCAACTGATACGTGCGGCGCGCGTGCGACGCGGTGCCGATACCGGTGGAGGTGGACTAAACATAGGTGTTGAGACGAACCGGTTTTATGTAAATGAGCGCCTCACTCCTATTAATAAGCAATTATTCTACAAGGCACGGGAGGAAGGGAGGCGTAAGGGCTGGCGGTATGTATGGACGCGGCATGGATGCATTTTTGCACGCCGCGATTCGAACACATCTCGTCACCGGATTCGCACCGACCTCGACATAGCAATGACTTTTGGAGCGTAATACGTTGGAAGCATATATTAACGTGTTTATTGCTGTGTTGCCTTAAAAGTAATTTGGCTCATGTTTATTGGATTTATGTTAACAATATTGAACTAAAGTTTTCACACATAATCGTATTTGATTACTATTTTTATTGTTTTATTTTTATTTACAGCGAGCGCTAACCATCTGAGCCGTGGTAGCTCAAATGGTTAGCGCTCGCTGTAAATTTCACAATACGCGAGCAAACCGGGTTCGATCCCCGCCGGCACCAATGAAATTGTTAATTGCAATTTTAAGTACTGATTTACCACGTGCTCCGCGGTGAAGGAAAACACCGTGAGGAAACCTGCATGTCTGAGAAATAAGAAAAAAATATTTCGAAGTCATGTGAAGTTCGCCAACACGCACTGGGGCAGCGCGGCGGACATTTCCTTGCCCTAAATCCCTCTCAGAAATGAGGAGAGGTCTGTGCCCAGCAGTGGGACGTATATAGGCTGTAACTTTACTTTACTTTACTTTTATTGTTTAAAAAGTAGGAAATGGAAATTGAAGAAACCCTCTCAAATTGATATAAATATTATATTTTTAGCATTAACTACAATTATTGTTTTAAATAGGTTTAAGTTTTTTTATTGTCATATTGTTTTAGATAAATTTAAGTTATTTTATTTTTTAGATAAATTAGTGTTAATTTATTGTTTTATTGTTTTCGATAAATTTAATTTATTTCCTAGGTCTTTTGTTTGCCCAGATCCCTGCTGCAGCGTTTCAAGTAATAACGTAGTCTCGTTGTTTAGAGGTAGTTTTAAATACAGTGCAACAAAGTGTTGGAACAATCTGCCACCACCCTTACGTAGCCTTACAACAATTAATAATTTTAAAAACAAATATAAATTACTACTACTCAATGAACAAAAAGATGTTGGTTAAGACGTAGAATCTAAGTATAAAAGTTTATGATAATTCTTTAATTTACTAATTTTTTATTAAATTAACGATGAATGGATTTACCAGTAATATAACTGTATTTCATAGACACCGAGCGGTTTGGCACTTTAATACCAACAATGAAACTAAGCATATAATGTGGGTAGCCTACTTGTTTCGTTTTTTTTATTTTCTTTCTTTTAAAATAAATTAAAAATACTTATACGAATTGTGTGTATTTACCTTAGTTATTATTTTTTTTACTAATACAAAACTGTAGATATTGCTTCCATACGTATCTTTTTTGGAAAAAACGGCAAATTCTACTTTCAGTCTAATTATATATGAATATGGGTGTGCATATGTATATGTATATTATATATTAGGAATTTTCGGACATCAAGAGCGAGCGTGCACTCAGCCGCCCGAGCTGCCTCTGGCTAAGGGCTGGACTGAAAACCAGTGCTATCACTGAGTCCGGTCCGTTTCACGGTTTCATGCTGCAGCACAGGGTATTTTTAAAATGCTTTCTTAAATTTATAATAATATTAAATTACTTTTAATTTAGTTTTATTTATCTTTTGGCATTTAACTACTTTTTACTTGTTATGCTGCATGCTTAAACTGGAATAAAATGCATTTCTTTCTTTCAATAACAAACGTAGATTTGTGTTGCAAAATTAATTGAACGCTTGTAGAACATTAACGGTGAATGTTATTTCAAAGCATTAATTTCGTACCTCAGTGACAACAAAAACTTTGTACTCTTGGCACGACTACATGAGTTGTAGATCAGGAAATAAAAGTTTTTCCTCTATTGTACATTTTAAACGTTCAGATATGAATTGCTCAGAACACAGTTGCAAAATGTCTTGGTTTGTGTATAAATATTATGAATAGTAAAAGGTTGTAACAATTATCATTTTTTATTTGGAAAATTATAATTATATGGAAAATTATAGTATATAAATATACTTTCATTTTGTTTCGAAAAACCTCAAACATGAGATTTCGCGTCGTCTATATCTAAAAGATTATATTATAATTCAATAGGAACAAATATTTTGGGCAACAGTTATCCGTGAATTTAGCTCAAAAACTCGCAATAGTTAGATGTGTTAATTGTAGAACTTTTAACAAACGTTAGGACGAACGTTAGAACAAATGTAAACCTCATCTGAATGTGATTTTACCTGGGGATTAATGAATGTGGTTCTAGTGCTGCCAATTTCTGATAATTTTATACTATCGCGGTATCGAATAATCATCCAATTTTGATGAATATTTTTAAATCTTCGTTTTTAAGCGAATTTATGGAAGAAGTATGGAAAATATCCCACCTCAAGATTTCATATAATTTTATGACTTTAAATGTGACCATAAACGCACTTCTTCGAATATAATCGTTCGTAACTTTTTTGCAAAGCGTAAAACAAGGTTTGTATATTTTTATTGTTAATCTAAACAAAAAAAAACATTTAAAAAATGTTTGTTTATAAATTTTTTTATCTCACTTTAAGTTTTTGACTTTAAATGTTATCATAAACGCTCTAGAAAATCGAAAAATCACCCGATTTCGATGAGTTTTTTTAAATCTTCGTTTTTACGGAAAAGACCAAAACGAAAAGAATTAACTATGTGTTATATTCAAAAATAAATCACTTATATTATCCTCGAAAAAATCTTATAACAAAATAAAAAAAAATATACAATCTTTGACAGTGTTTGCTATATCTTAATGTAAATAATGCACATTAAAAAAATTTAAAAACTATCACACAATAATGTTTATTTATTAATTTAGCAAAGCGAGTTAAGGACTTAGGGCTTCCCGACTCCAATAGGTTAGGTAAGAAGGAAATGGCGGGGTCGATTGAGCGAGCAAATAGGCCTCGCCATCTTCTTCGTGGTTTTTTTAATTATAAACCACTTAGAAGTACGAGCCCCGCGAAGTGGGGCTCCGTCGATTGGGCTTCCCTCGACTGCGCTACGTTGAGTGACGTGATGCTTCACTCCTTCAACTCTCTCCTTTCTACTTTTGAGTAGTTTATATCTATTCGCTCACTTCGTTCGCTCATTCGATCACACCATATCCTTCTAACCTAACCTGTCCGGGTCGGGATGCCCTAAGCCCCGAGCTCGCGTCGGTCGATCTAACACTCAATAAAAACCAAAGTAAAAAATTTATAAACAAACTTTTTTCAAATGTTTTTTTGTGTATATTATAAAAGAAATATAACAACTTCATTCGATTATTTTTAAAAAAGTTATCAAGAATTACACGTGAATGAGTGCATTTTCATGAACATTTAAAGCCTTGAAACTAATACAAATTTTCATTTTTTTTATTCTTGTGATTTTTTTTCATAAATCCGCCGTAATAATGAAGATTAAAAAAAACATCGAAACCGGATGATTTTTAGATTTTCTAGACCGCAAAAACGAGGTGACCGCGGTAGTATAAAATTACCGAATTTCTATCCAAAAACCAGAGATGGGCGGCGATAAAACCTGTGTGATTTTTTTAAACGAACATACGACATACGAGATACATAGTTCTCCTAATGATTATATATCAGTAAAATTGTACAATAAAAATACATATTGTAAAATTACCTACAACACTTTTTTAGGAAACAGTTTGGAAGCGATCACCTCATTCCCAAAGGTTATTACCGACCATGTATTCTTTTATATTTTTATAACCCTTTAAAAAGTTTTTGTTTGATAAAAATATTGAGCTCGGTAAAAGAAGACCTTGTATATTTTCTGAAACTGTGTTATAAAAGTATATACATTACCCCATAAATGAATTACTGACTCTTGGATTTAAGTAATTGGTATCACTTGCTTGTGTTTGTTCATAAAGTTTACACAATGTATATTACTTTTTCGTAATTACTTTATTTTTTATACATACAATAAACTTTTCTTAAATATACTGATAGAGATGAGAGTTAACATATTTAATTTAAAATTTCTTAGAGTGGATCTTACCTCTAACATTATTATGTAAGAGGTAAGAAGGTAACTATATTTAGTTACAGCATAGTTCTACCATGCTAAAAGGCGCTTACCAGTTAGCCTGCCCAGTTTAACTTAATGTTAAGCCAACGCACAGTCTTGTTCTCTCAATTAAAAAAAAGAATATTAACATTGTTATAAACATTACTAATATTCCCCTCAACCACTCGTGGTAAGCTTAAATTGCTTGTGTTACGAGTGGTTCGCGCCAGTAGCCGAATGGTGGATTCGAACCCACGACCTTTATGAGTTCGTGGTCCGCGCCCTGCCATTAAGCTACTGTCGCTTTTAAATATAATTAATTGAATTTTTAATATATTTAATTATTGACTCGCAATTTTCGGGTAATATAGGAGGGGAACGTCCCGCTTATACTTTGCTCGGATAATAGTTTATGCGAGGAGTCGAAAAGAAAAACGATGGAGTTTGTTGGTACGGGAATAGGTACTAAACCTGTAGTAGACCTATCTACTTTATCTAAAGAAGTGAGGCTTTGCGTGCAACAGACCACCAGCGCCGCTGTTCGAAAACGTTCGTCACATAACTTCACAGCTTATAGTTATTAATAGTTTCGATTCACTCTATATATTACATACTTACGATTATATTATAGTCGAGTTTGATTTGAATTCGGTTTATCTCTATTAGAATTATATATAATTATTTGGCTTATTGTTTCATATAAATGTATTGGTTAGTCACGCCACAGCATACGCTGACGCTGTGTGATATTTGAATTATTTTGTCGATACAATATAAAGCCTTTCTAGTTTTGAAAGTGATTACTTAGTGTTTTTTCGTGTTTATAGTATTAATTGTTTATAAGTAGTTTATATTGCGTAGCGTAAACTTCCTTTCTCATCAGTTGCCGTTTATTCGGGCTACGACCAGCCATTACCACTTCGGCTTACTGATATGTATGATAATATTTTGTATAATGTTTAAGAAATATTGTATGAAAACGAATTAATAATAAACTATAGAGACACCCTTGTACTAAAGAGGAAAAAGGATTTTTTGAGTAATCCAAAATATAAGATACATCCTCAATATGTTGTGTTAAATTTACTGAGAAACGGATTACTTGCAAATCCTATTTAAAACGTCGAGGAAGACACGGATTTGTCACTTTGTAGAATACTGAAAATTCCGAGAGATTTTCCGTTTTCCTTGCTGTCTGCGCATCAAGCGTAATAACCTTATCATGCACCTCGCGGAAGTAATTCCAATGTTTCCTCGCTTCTGCATCCTTGAGTTAATTTCCATCGTATTTGCGTAAATATTCTACGGATTATGTAAAACATATATATATTTATGATTCAAAATGTTTTATAATTTTTATATACATACATGTAATCATTTTATGCAAGTTACGAATTAGTCGGTTACATATTAGTATTACGTAATTGATAGTGTTTGCGAAGCTAGAGGCCACTTAAGTTTGTAGCGGCTAAGGAAGTGTTGAAGGAGAGGGATACGAAGATTTTCCCTGTATTACTTTTGTTTTCTAATTTACATGTTAACTTAACCACTGTGACAATATTAGTACACAGGAATAGTAGACTAGTTAACTTATAAACTAATTTAACTACTACTGGGCGACATCACACATGCGTTTGATAGTATATTATACAAAAGTTTTGAATATAACTAGTTTTTTTACGGATTTTATCACCTGATTTTATCACAATGATCACCTTAGTGAGGTTTTTGATCACCTTACTGAGGCTGATGATGTGGCCCTTAGTCGGTATCCTGCTGCACAGATGGTCTTTTTGGGTAACTTTACGCCTGTCACCAAGACTGGCTGTTCCCATACCAGAAGACCAACCATGATGGAAGAGAAGCGTGGAATTTTGCCTTGACGCTAGGTCTTTCTCAGCTGGTAAAGGAAGTAAATAGGGTACCCAATGTAGACGATCACACAGCCAATTGCTTGGACCTTCTACTGACTAGCGAATCAGACAGGTATAAAGTACAGGTTTTCCTTTGGGTACACCTGACCACTGTCTGGTAAAATTTATCGTCATATTCTCCACCTGATTACGTGTCCCAAGGTGTTCGACAAATATGGCGGTACAAGTCAGCTTATTGGCACTGAAACTTTGACATTGACATTTTTTGCATTCTATCCCTGACGAGAGATCTGTTTATCTTCTGCGGATTCGTCGTGTTTCGCGAATTCGATAAGCGATGTGTTGCGTCAAGCTTCCAGCGGTAGCAAAGCTCACCCATGGTTTAACGCTGAATGCGCTCAAGCTGAAAAACGCAGGTGTTTAGCGTATCTGTCCTGGGTTGCCACTCGAAACCGCAAAGATCTGGATATTAGTTCTAAGAAAAGAACTTTAAACCAGGCTGCCAAGTTCTTTAAAAAAGTATTACGGAAAGCCAGCCATGTTCGCATTAACCATATTGGCGCAAAACTCTCTGCCAGACCATCTGACACTAGAGCTCTTTGGACTCTTGCCACACTTGTTGAGACAAACTTCAGTCGGTCTTCACTGCATCCACTGGTAAAACCGGATGGCAAACTGGCGCATACGGTTAAAGAGCAAGTGGACTTCTTCGCATATTTTTTGCCTATAATTCGCGTCTAAACAGTGGCAACAACATTCCACATAAATTACTTCACTGTGGGACCTCTATGCTTGAGGTTTCGTATCACAAATAAGGAGTTTCTCAAAACCTTGCGGTGTCTAGACGTAAATAAAGCTAGTGAACTTGAGGGTATATCGGCTATAGATGTAAAAGTTTGTGCACCTGAGTTGTCTCCTGTGTTGGCAGGCTTGTTCCGCTTCTAATTTTGGACTGGAATTGTTCCAAAATCCTGGAAACTGGCAAACGTCCAGCCTGTTCCAAAAAAAGGCAGGCATGCCGACCCTGCCCATTGTCGTCCAATCTCAATTACCTCCATACTCTGCAAGATTATGGAGGTAATTGAGATTAATGGCATAACTAGAGCAGAATGATCTCATTAGTGTGCGGCAATACAGGCTTCACCGGAGTCAGTCAGCTAGACCATCTAGCGTATGCCATACAGGTATGGAGCGAGGCACTCGACACAGTAGAGAAGCACTTGCTGTTTTCCTTGATGTCTCGAAGAACTTTGACAGAGTTTGGCACACTAGCCTTTTCAATAAGTTTCCAGTTGACGGCTTATACTCTGATCTGATTGACTGGGTAAAGGACTTTCTGAGTGAATGGTCTCTCTGGGTCGTCGTCTAAGGCTGCTCTTTCGATCCTGTGACGACTAACGTCGGTGTTCCTCAAGAGTACGTTCTCTCCGCAATTCTCTTCCTGCTGCGTAATAATTATTTGCTTATACCCGGTATCTATGGGTACAAAGACGACAGCGCAGTGTTGGAGAGATACCAACCAAGTCTCCGGGCCATTCGGGATCACATCCAGTCCGAAAGAGAAGCTTTGGTAGAGCCTTTGAATCTCAAACTACATCCAGTCTGCAAATGGGGCGATGCTAATTTAGTGAAATTCAACTCCTCCAAAACACAAGCGTATATCTTCACTGCAAAAAACTCACCTTGGCTCTTTCTTTCTGAAATGTATCACTGAAATACATCAAGTGCCCACTGTTGCTGGGGTTTGAGATATCCTCAAATCTGAACTTCGGGAGTTTCATTGAGTACAAGGCCAAAACAGATGCAAGGAAGCTAGAAAAGGAAGCAGTCCTTGCAAAGTTGCGGCGATACTTCACACCGGGGCAGTTACTTTACATAAAACGCAAGTCCGGTCGTGCATGGAGTATTGCTGCCATATATGGTCTGGTACTGCAAAATGACACCTAGCAGCTTTAGACTCAATATAAAGGGGTGTTATGAGAATTTTCGGTGACCCAAATTCGGTTAAAATCAATCTTACCAGCCTCGAACACAGGCGCAAAGTAGCAAGCTTTTCGGTCTTCTACAGGATGCATTTCGGAGAGTGTGCGCAGGGATTGCATAATTTAATTTCTCCTTCTACCTTCCACTATCGGAAAACCAGACGTTCACCTAGTCTTCACCCTTTCGTTGTTTGACTTACCACGCATTCAAACCAAACGGTTTGCTACGTCGTTCATCATGCGTACAGCAAAGGAATGGAATAAGTTGCCAGCATCTGTTTTTCCATCAGATGACAGTGTGGGTGTCTAAAAGATAAGAGTGAATAGGTTTTTGTTAAGTCAGCGCTTCACCAACTTAGACTACGTCACCACTTAACATAAAGTGGGATTGTAGCTAAGCGCTGGCTTAGAATAATTTAAAAAAATATATAATATTCACTTTTTATATTTCCGACGTTTCGAGCACCTTACAGAACCCATAGTCACGGGGGACTGAGGTGTTCGACGTTCCGATGTCATAGTTACCCTGTGACCGTGGGTGTTGTAAAGTGCTTGAAATGTCGGGAATATAAAAAAGATAATATACGCGGTAAAGTACGTGAAAACTAATTGTTTGTTTAAATGTGTAGTGTTCGCGTAAATATAAGAAATCTGTGCCGGACGGGCGAAACTCTCCGGAGTAAATGTTGTCGAAGATACTTCGCGAGTCGCTCACGTCCTACACCTATAGGTTCCGGTGGGTACTTTCACTGCCGTCTTTGTAGGTGCCGCTGAAATATTGTGGACTGAGGATCAAATCAAAATGCACGATTAATAAATACAAATATCAAGGTAGTGGCCAGCGGTTCGACTGATTGATTAATCGTGAAATTTTATAACTATTATTTATTGAGCACGGTTGCTGAACTACGGTTGTTCGCTATTGGTTGGTCACTGTATATTTCAAAAGATTTCTTTAAATTGTACGGTGGTATCAAATATCTATTGGTAGTAGCTGGTTTTCTAACACTACTGACAAGCAGCTTTTATCAACTAAACTAGCTGATTTTATCACTTGTGTAACTGCGGATATCAGTAACGACCTTTTAGCCTAGCTAACACTTTCACTATACGTAACTGCGAATATCAGTAACGACCTTTTTCGGCTAGCTAACACTTTCACTATGTGTAACTGCGAATATCAGTTACGACCTTTTTCGGCTAGCTAACACTTTCACTATGTGTAACTGCGAATATCAGTTACGACCTTTTTCGGCTAGCTAACACTTTCACTATGTGTAACTGCGAATATCAGTTACGACCTTTTTCGGCTAGCTAACATTTTCACTATTCACTATATACTGCTACTAGTCACTTCATCTACCACCGGATACCACTCACTTCACTTCACTTGTCACTGGTAGTTCTTCACACTACTACGGGTACTGGGTCCCGAGCCCCTAAGGTAGACTTTGGCAATACTTTACAGTGAGCCGCTTGCCACTTTCCGTTTGCCTCTTTATTGCATAAACTTTTCACTATACAAATGGCATAAATTGCAATATTTTCTATACAAAACTAATTGCTACACTTACATGTTATACATCAATAAATCGGTAGTCTGGTACTTTATTATTATATCATAAAGGTTACTCAAAATATTAACATTGTAAAAAGTTATTAAACGAAATGTCCAAAATTTTCATAACATTTGGGTACATTAATTCTTTGATTCTTCTATAACTACGAAATGCGTTTAATTATACAAAAATATCCCTACACTTCTTTAATCTATAAGCCATATGCTAATTCAATGTCATATTTATAACTCTTTTAGAACATAAAATTATTTTCCTTATTTTTAGTATGAACTATTACGCAGTTAATTAAAAACTTCTAGAGAGTTCCACGATAAGACGCGCTGTGATTGGTCGATTTTTTGGTATATAATAAAAGTTTTTTATATCACTTGTTATCAAAACGACATTCTATACAAATATACTAAGAGTTATAAATATGTTACAGAACTATATTAATACACGTTTTCACTCAGTTTTGTCGGTAATTTCATTATTAATACATTCTTTATCACTTTGTTTCTTAACGTTGTTAGGCCGTCGCGAACAAAATCATTATATACAAAACTTTTTTATAATACACATTTACACTATTCAGAATAGTAAATGTATTCCTTAGCTTGGATAAAATGAACACTTTTTAAGCAGCTCATGGCTTGAGTTTCCAAAGCGCTCAGCTTAAGCTCCTATCATCTTAAAGTATGCCGTTCAAGTTGTTCATTTTAGACAAAATACTCATTCTCTGCTTTTTAATTTTCGGTAGAGTATAGATAGTAGGGGCGAAATTCTATCCTAATAATTATTATTATTGTTATATTATTACTATCATCGAGTTAGTAAAAGATTATGATACTATGCAAGTGCAAAAACAATATTTATAAGTCAATTGATTTCACAATTTTTGGCAAGGAAAATTGAAAATAAGTTAACAATCACTTTCTTTTTAGAGATTAGCTTAGATGGGTTAGATCTGGAACGACAAAAATATCACAGCTGGATTGCGGAACGCCGGAGGAGAGGCATATTTTTGTCCTCATTTATAAGGTCTTCGCTTGTGGTAGCTGGCGTGGTTAATGTTCGCTGTAAATATAACAGAACACGAGTAACCCGGGTTCGATCCCCGCCGACACCAATGAAATTGTTAATTGCAATTTTAAGTGATGATTTACCACGTGTTCGGCGGTAAAGGAAAACATCGTGAGGAAACTTGCAAGTCTGAGGAATAAGAAAAAACATATTTTGAAGACATGTGAAGCTCGCTAACACGCATTGGGGCAGCGCGGCGGACTTCCTTGCCCTAACTCTCAGAAATGAGAGGTAGCCTGTGCCCAGCAGTGGTACGTATATGATCTGTAACTTTATGATCGTCCTATGCATCTTTGTCCATCAATCAACACTCGTCAAAAGATAATACAGAACTCTTTGACACTCCCAAGATGGCAATTTGTCTTTTCCAAAAATTAAGATTTACTTACAATAAAGTACATTATAGTGTTATTTTTTAAACATAATAAAAGCAGGAGCTTTGCTATATTCTTGAAATTCATAGGCCACAAGCAACCCATCTTCGAGCAGCCATTGACGCCAATTGAAACTGTTAATTTTAATTTTATGTGCTGATTTACCGCCTGATTAGGGGTTAAGAAAAATACCGTTAGGACATAATCACAGATTGTAATCCACCATCATCGGTTAAGAGTCACCAGAACCACCAGTTGTAAGTTTTTTACCTCGTTTCCTGTAAAAAGGATGTCCGTTATTTTACACACTATACGAAACACGGCAGCATTAGGATGTTATTTTACGCTGGTATTGTTTGAAAACATGGTCCTTCCCCAGTCAATTAGACTTGTTCGTGTTACACCATCATATAGCTGCAACATGCTGCACCACTCAAACCTAAAAAATTAAAAATATTGTAAGGATATGTGAGTCAATCAACACGTATTGGCGTAGTGCGGCAGAAATTTATAAGAGGTGATGAACAGAATTAAGTCTAATGTGACTAGGAGTATATATTTAGACTGTTATTTTATGTTGAATATTTGAGGATCGCTATGCAATTGAGACCGACATAGCCCAACGGATTAGTAAGCTGATAAGCATAGAGTGATCGACATAGCCCAACGGATTAGTAAGCTGAAGTGGCAATGGGCCAGCCATATAGCTTGAAGAACCGATAACCGATGGGGAAGAAAGGTTCTCGAGTGGCAGCCTCGTACCGGTAGGCATAGTGAAGGGCGACACCCCACTAGATGGAGTGACGACCTGGTAACACATGCAGGAAGTCGATGGATGCAGGTGGCTCAGGACCGTGCTTTGTGGCATTACTTGGGGGAGGCCTATGTTCAGCAGTGAACATGTGAAGGGCTGTAATGATGATGATGATGATGATGACACAATAATTCTACATTAATAAATATTCTAAAGAATAAAATGTCTTTAATCTTAAAACAGAAAAAAACTGTTTTTAAGTTTTTTTTTATTTTGTACTGCCTACCATTTTTCCGATTTTTTATTCTGGGTCCGATGGCTGTAATATGAACAAGTTTAGTAATCAGAACTATTGAAAGTTGTATATAAAAATACCGATATAATTAAAACAAATGTATTAAAAATATTAAGCTACAAAGTAATTTAAGTTTAGATATGTTAGTTTAAATGTATACAATGCCTCGACCTCAATAACGCCGGCATTCTAAATTATAATGGATGTTGATGAATCGGAATGTTCGCTTTTGCATAGAGCCTACTGAAACTAGCAATATGTACTTGTTTAAGTTTTTTTTAAATTTATTTATCGTATCAAAAATATATCATTCAGATATAGATCTAATTAACACCTAAAAACCACGGAGGTTTGACATATTATGTACAAAACACAGTCTAAGCAATTAGTTAAGTATGTGAGTAGGGAAAAGGTATAGTAAGATTATAAAGGCTTAGTTAAAGCAAGGTAAGTATAATGCATAACTAGTGGGACCATACAATACCAAAACGTAACAAAAAATACGCAGCGCGTACCGTGGTATCAGCTGGCGTAGTATTGTGGGCAAACTGTATGCTAAGGTGTTAATTGGAAGAGTTATGAAAGAAACTGTTAGAAAATTTTGGAATGTGCAAGCGGGATTTAGAAAGGGAATGGGTTGTATATATCAAACATTTTCTATGCGCATGATTACGGAGAAATTTTTGGTCAAAAACTAGAAACTTTTTTTGGCATTCATGGACTTGGAAAAGGTTTACGACAGAATAGACAGGACTGTGTTATAGCAAACAATAAACTCATTTAAAATGGGCGCTAGTTTGATACAGGCATTTAGGTCTCTTTATAGGGGCTTTAATGCTCGTTTCAGGATCAACGAGGTCTAATCTGACTGGTTCAGATTCTAAAAAAGTGTCAAACAGGGCTGTGTGGCTTTCCCGTGGCTGTACAAGCTATTTATGGACAATTGTCTGCAAACTTTGAAAGGTGAAGGATGTTGGCTAAGAATAGGTGAGTTAACCGTCAAATGCCTTTTGTACGCCGATGGTCAAGTCATATTTGCGTCATCGGCGGCCGAAATACAAATGGTGGTTACATAAATTAATGGTCATCAAAACGATACAGTCATCTAAAGAAAGGAGAATGAAAGTGAACGCAAGTAAAACGAAAATGTTTGTTTTCTAAAAAGAGAAAAAAGTAAAACCTTATGTGAAATAGAAACAGAAGGGCGATGTGTATTTAGCAGGGACGGTAGATATGATTAGAGTATAGAACGACAAGTGAATGCAGGAAATAGAGTGAATGGGGCTCTACACTCTATTATGAAAAATTAGAATGTGTCAAAAAAGCTACGTATTTTAATTCATAACGCCGTGTTAATCCCAACTTTAATGTATGGTGTAAGTTAGGTGTGGCAGAAGAAACAGGAAAGTAAAATAAATACTGTAGAAATGCGGTCTTTAAAGGAGCATGCTAGGGCAGAATATGAATGACTGGGTGAGAAATTGTATGATAAGAGAAAAATTTGGTGTGCAATATGAAGTTTTGACCAGTACTAAGAAAGGAATGCTTCGGTGGTTTGGTCACGTAGAAAGAATAAACGAGGAAAGAGTGACAAAACAAATTTATATTGTAGATGTGAACGGCAGAGTCGGAAAGGGACGCCATAGAAGAGGGTTCATCGACCAAATTGGCGATATTTTGAAAATGGGCCACATTGGGAGTACCATTTACCCACAAGCGTGTATGAGTAGATATATGGATATAAAGGAGCCACAAGAGGTGTGTCAGGATCGTGCCAAGTGAAATTTGATAGCCTCTGCCTCTCTGCTTCTGAATAACAGGTGTGAGTGTTTATGTTATTGTAAACACATATATGTATATTAGTAATAATAATAACTCTCAATCCCGCATGAAACAAGTCTTTGAATGCATATTTTTATATGATAGGAGGCAAACAAGCATGCGGCTCACCTGATGGTAAGTGACAATCGCCGCCTATGAGCAACTGCAACACCGGGGCAATTGCAAATGCGTGGCCGACCTATTAAGAAAAAGTAGGCTCCTTTCTTGAAGGTCCCTTAGTCGTATTGGATAAAATCTGTGGTGGTAGTAAATTTCACAAGGAGGTTGCGCAAGGAATAAAATTTATAGTAAAAGCATAGTAGTGGATTACCAGTCTGGACAGTCATCCAGGTAGTAAAAATAGTATTTTGAGTTCTGTAACGATGTGAGATAGTGAAATTAAGCGGCTGAAATTAGTCCGAGCAGTTCCTCCCTATGGTAAGTTCGAATAAGTAAGTACGCTACATCTTTTAGCAGCGCTAGTGAGTCAAGCCGATCAAAAAGTGTTCGGTATCCAACGATTCGAACCGCTGTACGCTGGATG
Organism: Parnassius smintheus behrii; assembly: GCA_036936625.1. Lineage (NCBI taxonomy): Eukaryota > Metazoa > Arthropoda > Insecta > Lepidoptera > Papilionidae > Parnassius > Parnassius smintheus. The sequence continues at coordinate 14,364,477 of JAUPFT010000014.1, forward strand.
CAATCAAATGGAAGGAGCTGTCACTGGGGAGCCCCGGCCCAGAGATAGGAACATTATTCTATGTGAGGCTGAACCTGCACCTTGTAAAGTTACAGACGGTGTACCGGCATGAAATAATTTACCGCTCTGCTAAGCATGCCCGGATTTTTAGAGGCCACTTTGGCCTTCTCTTCCAAGTTAACACGAAACTGATCATCATTTGATTAGTCAACGCCGACGATTCCAATACTGGTTAAGGCAACAAAGTAGTGCCCTGAAACCGAGGTAATATTACATAAATAAAGAGTTCTTTTTATCGATAAACGCGCAAACTTGTGTCTTGTCTTGGGGTTGAATTGGACTAGAATTAGTGACCCCTAATACGAAACTTTGTTCAATAATGTCACAAATTCAGACACAATTTTCTTCTGGTACTTGGTGACGTTCTTTCGAGACATATTGCCATTGCTGGTGTATAAAACATCACCAGTGCTAACGTGTAGCAATGAATGTTACTGGTTTGCAATAAATCATTGATATGCAGAAGAAACAGTGTTGGTGATATCACGCAGCCTTGTCGAACACCAGTATTAGCAGGCTTTTTATCTGAGCATGCACCGTCTATTACGCCTTGATGCCAGAAAACTGGTGATCGAATTGCACAATTTCTCGGGAAGCCCACAGGAAGGAAGTTTCATAAGAAGCGCTTTGTGCCAAACCTGATTGAAGGGCTTAGCTATATTCAAACTAACTGCCAATACCTCCAATTGGATGCGATTGCTTGCGCCTATCGGTGTGTTAAATAAACAAAAAGATCACTTGCTGAGCGACCCCGACGGAAACTGTACTGGTAGTTACTAATCAGCTGGTGCTTTTTAAGGTACCGCATGAGCTGGCTGTTAATAATGAACTCCATTATTTTCGAGAACAAGAAGGTGAAGCAAGGCGATCTTTCTGCCAATGTGCTCATACTTTGCCTTGGCAATTATTCTTTTGAAGAACCTAGAGGCAATTTTATCCTTATTTTTGCTGGTTTTTATTATATATCTCGAGCCACCGAAGCGTCAGCCCAGACCTGATAACATTATTGTTTAACGTGTTTCATCAAAACTCGCATTGTGTGGTTCCTATTGGTCATAGCGCAATGATATACTTAGGCTTTCCCAATGAAAGCCCGTACCTAACAGTAAAAATTTAAATAAATTCCATCAAGTAGTTTTCAAGTTATAAGTGACCCGGACAGACACTCAGACGTATTGCTCTACCTATATATAGATAGATGTTAATTGTACATAAATGATTACGAAGTTTTCCTTTATAACGAAATTTTCTTTATATTTGACATTTCTTAATTCATAAATACGAACCTTACAAACATATAAGTGAATATTGGTTATCAAATGAACAGATAATATTAGAGGGATACCAAAATAAATTACGGTCTGTTCTCAAGGGCAAAGAGAAAATTATTTTCCATTAATTCTTAGTGGGTTTTCCGAGATGGTTTATTAATTTTAGATATTACTGCGGTTATATTTAATCATTTATTTAAGAAAATTATTATAATTAAAATCAAGATACTTACTATATATTAATATATGACATTTTATAATATGTTAGAGATAGAGGTAAATAATAAAAAGAGATAAAAAGAAGTGAGGGTAAACGCAAAACTCACACATGCTTCAATAATATTATATGTCTCGTAATATTGTAATATCACGAGCTTTGGGTTCGTGACAATAAAAAATGCCGATTGAATTACCAAAATTGTAACTTTAATTACCGAACACCAATTAAAACTCAAAACATACTATTAATTTATCACACTTAACACTGTTCGCAATTATATTGCTTCGAAATATTCACTTGTATCGCCAATTCAATACTGCTTTGGCTTTATATGAGACTTTTTCTACTGAAACATCTAGAATGCTCGAGCACATACAGGTCCCGACCGACTAGGTGTAGAAAGTTTTCTCCCAGTTTCGCCACTCAATACTAGATAGCGCTAGTTGGAAAGTTCTAGAATGGAACTTTCTAGAAAGCTCTCCTCGCTCTGCTAACCGACATTAGATGGCGGTAGTGGTATTAATTATGGCTTGCAACAATAATAACAATATATAATAATAGACTTTATTTGTATCAAAAGAAGTACAAATTCATCAACGTAAACAAATCTTATTATGCTAGTTAGAGAAAAAATGGTCTACAGGTCATTGAATGTAGGAGAACCACAGACCCTGGTATTCTGTCATAGTCTAAACATTAATGCATGGTGGTCTGCATATAGTAAAATAAAATATCTGCATATAGTAAAATAAAATAAATTTATGGTATATATCTAAGCTTTTGTACAGAAAAATAAAACCTTAGCGTTTATGTATTTTTCGAAAGGGCCTATTATTAAACAAGTTTGTAGTCAGTAAGTGCCAGCGATTGTCTGTTGAGCAGCCAGTCGCGACATTTTTTAGGAACGTTGGCAGCGAGTGCTTTAACGACGATCGAACTGGCGGTGGTACATCATTCCATATTTTGGCCTTTGCATGCTTAAAACAGCCTCTGGCACCAAATAACCACAGTTTCAGGATATTTATGGTATCCCCTATCCCCTAGAGTTAGAGATTTACATTTGTAGTAGTTTGTAGAAAATTTATCATACAAGTAAGCAAGTGACTTAAAATGATGCAATGAGTGCAGAAAACACGCATACTTCAAGGTACATTGTTTGGACATACTCCGTATTTTTTTAATTAGAACTGTTTAATATGGTGTCTCCTGGTGACATTGTAACAAACACGCACACGCACGCATTTTGCACCCTCTGCGAATTCTGAGCAGTTTTTTTTAATAGAAAAGGAGTATAAACAATGTCACTGTACGTTAGGTGCGATAATACCAAACTATTAAACAATTACAGCCTTATTTTTTCTTCAGAAATGCTCGAAGCTGATATAACTTTTTGAGTGTTCCGATACATAAACCCAGTTTGTTACGTACATGCAGCTTAAACCTTAGGTTGTCATCCATTAACAACCCGAGATTGAGTACATAACCCTCGCTTAGAATCACCGTGTCATATACCTTAATAACTGAGTCCGCTTTTTTATTTTCTGGACCTGATATTTTGTTCCAAGCGTAATAGCGACTCTTTTCTTAAGGTTGAGAACAAGACTATGTCTCAGAGACCAGTCCCTACCAAAATCCAAATCCCTATTTAATTTGGTAGTGGTAACTTGTAACTCATCAAAATATTATAGACATAAAGCTGACTGTCATTTACGTACAAATGAAGTTGCGAGTACCCTACGACTTTTACTATGCTCGCCGTATAGATCGAGAACAGTGTTGGCCCCAGAATTGACTCTTGAATTACGCCCATTTCCAAATGCAGCCGCGATGACATCATCAACTTCCTATCATCAATGTCTAGGCATTGCACTCTCTGACTGTGGGCCTGAAAGTACGATCGCAACCAAGCACAGGCATGCGTACCGACACCACAATTTTCCAGTTTCAGCAATAACATTAGTATATCTAAACAGTCAAATGCAAACTGTGTCAAACATCAAATAACGTACGGATTCTGACCAAAACCAATACAATGCTGGTAGGGATGGTAGTTCCGCAGTATCATCAATCAATCTGTTCTTGTGATGAATGTGTGTCATCTAAAGAATCACTTAATAAAGTGAATACATACTTTGCGTCTATTGGCAAAACACTAGCTGAAGATACGGAAGAGAGGTTAGCAAGGAGGAGTGTGCACAGTAAAAGCAGTGTCGACTCAAAAATGTTCTTACCCACCGACCCATTAGAGATAAAGAAAATTATACAACAGATAAAAGACGCGAAAACACCGGGATGGGACAAGATTAGTACAAAGATCATAAAACAATCGATAGATATTCTCGTTGATCCGCTATGTTATTTGTATAACCTGAGCCTGGAAACAGGGGTTTTCCCAGTTGCTTTCAAAAAAGCCATTATAACCCCAATATTCAAAAGCAGAGAAAAACAATTAGCAAGCAATTATAGACCAATTGCACTTATAAGCACGCTTTCTAAAATTCTGGGAAAAATAGTTAATATTAGACTTACAAAATTTCTTGACCAAAAAAACCTCATCTCGTCTAATCAGTATGGCCTTAGGAAGAATAAATCTACAGAAGATGCTGTTTTAAGACTTACTACACTAGTGACAAACTATTTAGATAACAATTATCACTGTGTTGGTGTCTTTTTAGACTTACGAAGGGCTTTCGATACTGTGTCACCGAGGATACTTCTGAAACGAATGGAGCGAATGGGTATACGTGGGATCCCCTATGACTGGTTTGCAGACTACTTAAAAAATCGAAGCCAGCAGATCAAAGTTGGCACATTAGTGACGAAACAAACTGTGATTACGGAGTCCCACAAGGAAGCACTCTTGGCCCAACTCTTTTCCTGCTCTACGTTAACCATCTCTGCAACAAAGAATTAGAAGGAGCTGATTTATTAATGTACGCAGATGACACTGTCCTGATATTTCACGATCAGACTTGGGACGGTGTGCAAAAACTTAGAGAGAGGATTGTGTGAAGTTTCGAAAGCTCTGGAAAATAGTCTGCTATCGGTAAACATAGAAAAGACGAAATATCTATGTTTCAGGATAACAGAGGCTACTAAACCCTCCAGCAGCTTTAAAGTCAAGATGCACACTTTCCTATGCAATACAATACCCTTACTTCCTGGCAGACAATGTGGTTGTAAAGAACTAGAAATGGTTAAACACGTGCGATATCTAGGAGTGACAATCGACGAGAAGCTAACTTGGAACCGTCAAATTTCAAATGTCACGAGTAGAGTAAGAAAGCTCATTTATATTTTTAAGAACCTAAGAGAAATTGCAGATAGCGACCTCCTCCTATATGTGTACAAGGCTCTTTGCCAATCTCTCATAACGTATTGTATTGCGGTGTGGGGAGGTGCAGCGAAAACTCATATGCTGGGACTGGAAAGGGCTCAAAGAGCCATTCTAAAAGTGCTATGTCTTCTCCCTTTCAAATATCCCTCACACGCTTTGTATCAACACTGTAGGGTCCTCACTGTGAGACAATTATACTACAAATCTATAGTTCTCAGGTACCATAGGGAAGTTGTGCTGTCTTTGCCAACGTCTCAGAGAAGGAGAGAGGTATGTCCCATGGTAAGGACTCGTACGGAGTTTGCCAAGCGCCAATATTATGCGCCGACTTCACGGGTGTATAACAAATTAGGTAATATTTAACATTTACGAAAATTTAATACCTATAAATTAAAGAAATATATAGAGGTATTTTTCTTTATGTATAAATTAAATTACAAAGATACAGAACACGTGATTTAAAGTATAAAGTACACATACTCTCGAACGCGCGCACAGACACACACACACACACACACACACACACATACACACACACACACACACACACACACACACACACACACACACACACACACACACACACACACACACACACACACACACACACACACACACACACACACACACACACACGATCTAAGAGTACACACAACATAGGAGTACGTACACAATTTTTGTACACTGTAAGTAATACATTATGTCAATATAGAAAAGAGACATGAAGAGCATTGACTCCCGTAACACAGGCTTTCCTAGCGCAGGAGTCAAAGATCACTGTTTGCGCATTTCTTATTTTGTACCAAATGTAATAAAATTGTAAAATTGTGAATTGTGTAACTTTTCCTTATGTGTGTGTCAATAAATTATTATTATTATTATTATTATTATTATTATTATTATTATTATTATTATGGGGTATCTATATAATTTTCTCACCTGGTTGGGTGCTATAAATATATAATTATAAATTAAAATGAAAAGATAAATTTACATAAATATCAATAAAATAAAATAAATACAAAAACTACATAAATAAATAAGATCCAACCAGATGCGAGACCTCGGCCCTGTAGTACCTCCCGTGGAGCTCCTTCTCCTTCCATACGGTCCCCCGGTCGGAAATGCTCTGTACTGCCGGGTCTTCCCATTGCTCGTTGGCTAAGGATAGAGGGGTAAGTCCTTTATCACTAGAAATGACGTCATTATAGAATGGATCATCCGATCTCGCCAGGAAGTAATGACGGAGGCTGCACACTTCGCGATTATGCATGGTGAGCGCGCTCAGGAAGCCACGCCCACCATGTCTTCGCGGCAAGTACAGCCTCATTACCGACGATCTCGGATGATGCATCCAATGGGACGTCATTGTAGTGCGTACTTTTCTATCCAGGGCGTTAAGTTCAGTCTGACTTCACCTGAGTATGCCAAAGGTATACATGAGGACAGGCATGACCCAACCGTTATATGCATGTGTCTTATTCACACCGGACAAAAGACTGTTAAGCACTTTGGTCAAGCGTGTATAGAACACGTCGCAAACTGACTGTTTCATACCAGCCTCATCGATACCGATGTTCTGTGACATACCAAGGTATCGGTATGTTTCAGCCTCGGAAAGGGTTCTTAAGTTGACGGGCATAGATAAGTCTATGCCCTCAGAGTTAGCAACCCTTCCCCTTTCAACATGGAGGACCGCACACTTATCCGTCCCCAGCTCCATTTTATTAGAATTGCTAAATTCACACGTCATGTTTCGCAATTCCATAAGATGGGAGTATTAATATATAGTATAATGATTATTATTATTATATTATGGGGTATCTATATAGTTTTCTCACCTGGTTGGGTTCTATAAATATATAATTATAAATGAAAATGAAAAGATACATATACATAAATATCAATAACATAAAATAAATATAAAAATACATAAATAAATAAAAGCCCAACCAGATGGAGGCCCTCGGCAGGGGAGACCAAACGGCCGAGGGTTAGGGGGAAAGGGAAAGAAACCGGCGGAAGATGCGGGCGGTATCGATGAGCACCGCCTTCTGCATTTGAGTCCGGAGCGGTCCGCCACGTAGTCCCAGTCGCCTCAGATGACCCGAGAATAGAATTGCTAAATTCACAAGTGATGTTTAGCAATTCCATAAGATGGAAGCGACTGGAGGCGAATAACTTGAGGTCATCCATATAAAAAAGGTGGGTCGCTTTTGTACCTCCTTTCCGAAGCTGAAATCCCCTCCCGGAGCCCTCCAGTAAAGTACTGAGAGGGTTCAGGGAGAGGCAGAACCAGATTGGACTCAGACAATCGCCCTGGAAGTTACCCCTTCTTATCCTTATGTGGTTCTCCGCAGCCATCATCCGCTCACCCAGATGACAAAGGATCGTACTCCACTGCCCCATACACTGCTCGAGGAAGTCTCTCACTGTACAGTCTATCTTGTACAGCTCGAGGACTCTCTTTAGCCATGTATGGGGCACCGAATCGAATGCCTTTCTGTAGTCTATCCAGGCGGCGGAGAAATTCCGACGGTTGCGTTTCACCACTTTGCCAATGACCGCGTCAATAAGGAGTGGTTCCTTAGTTCCACGACCACCGCCCCGACATCCATTTTGAGCGCGTGACATCACCTGATTTAGCTCCAGGTGACGAGTGATTCTCGCGCTCAAAATGGATGTCAGTGTCTTATATATGGTGGGTAGACACGTAATGGGGCGGTATTTGCTCGGGTCTGTGGTAACCTGGTCTTTAGGAACCAAATGAGTGATCCCAGTAGTGAAGAGGCTAGGGAGCGACTTCTGGTTGAGAGCCTCTTGAAACTGATTGGGCGAGCACAGCGTGACTCACCATGAAGCCCTTCAGCCAGTAGTGATGCAGTCCGTCGAGTCCCGGGCTTTTCCAGTTCGGGGCTCTACGGACCGCCTCAGCTACGTCATCCGGCGTTATGATGACGGCGTCCATGGGCGTAATACTCGCACACTGACTCGCCACAACTTCCGTCCAAGGGCCCTCGCTGTGGTTTACGGGCTCTGACCACAGGCCACGCCAAAATGCGACAGTGTTAGCCTGATCCGGTCCTGGGCCCGCTCCACATACCTCTGGTCGCTCCAATGATTTGTAGAGCCTCTTCTGATCACTCTAAAGAGACGATTCTGGTTGAACCGCCTTGACCTCTCGGTAAATCGGCAAATCCGCTCCCCCAAGCAGCAATCTTTTGCTTCAGGTCGTCTATGCGCTCCGTTAGTTTCTGCGTGATATCCGGCTGGGACAAACTGATATTTGTCCCAGCAAACGCCATTCTAACGGTGCGCACAACCCTCGGTCTATTATTACCCGACCTGACGCTCATCAGTCTGCCGATAAGGGCCCTTGCCTTTGCGATACGGTCCTCAATTCTTTTTCTCCAGGCTACTTTGTTTAGTAGCGCGTCCAGCCATGGGAAGTTTGGCGCCAATAATACAGCAAACTGCCACTGCGGCGCCAAAAAGAACTGAATCCGTCTCGCAAAGGTCCCGGCTGGCTTCCAAATAGGTTACCAGCATTGGGTTAAGACCGACACGACAGCCCGATTTCGCTTGCTTAGGGGTATGCGGGGAAGTCGCGGTCGATTTTCGAGAGGCATGCTGCGCGTTTCCAAAATCGCCTCTTCCAATATATTCCTGATTTGCTCTAGTTCGTGGGAGACCATTTCATCATCGTCTGAATCAACCACAACTGGAAGATCCATGGCGGCTTCTACGCGTGGCAGCTGGTCTGTCGCCTGAGGAGCCGCATCCCCAGCCGTAGCCAATTCTTTCGATGAGGGAATAGCCTCACGTCGTAGTCGTTCGAGCTCGGCATCATCAAATATTTTCGAGCGCATGATGTACCGAACTCGGTCTGCCAGGTTTTGTTCCGTGACGGGAATAGACGGCTCCAGCTCAGCAAAAAAGCAATGCATCCGAGCCCGATACGCTATCCCCGCAGTTTCTTCCCCTTTCGCCCTATAGTACGCCCGCAATGCGTTTGCGTTCATATCCCTTGTCCAACGCATGCGGCGCACTCCACCAGCGGCGGATGCCGCTTGCCGAGTCCGAGAGGACCCTGCCAACATCAAGCCGTCTGGTGGGGATGATGGATGCGGGGGGTTGTTAGGTGATCTTGAAGCTCATCGCGCTCGGCTGACGGCCCGCATGCTGCCGCGTCCAGCGCCAGCTCCAGACGCACCCCGGCGACCCCCAGGCAGCGGCCCTATACGCTTTCTACTTATATCCATCATCCATTTTTGGGCGTCAATTAACGGGAGACGCCCAGGCCCGGCACCGTTTCATTGTATTATTGTACGGCCGTAAGCACAAACGGGCCTTTGCACGCTGAGTACTGCCGAGGCACGGCGCTCACACCTCTTGGCAAGGCGCAGACTGACTGCACCGACGTAGCAATTTTGTCACTTAACTGTTTCGTCAGCGGGCGATGGGGTCGTCACTTCCCTACGCCTTCGTTATTATTATTATTATTATTATTATTATTGGGGTATCTATATAGTTTTCTCATCTGGTTGGGTCCCATAAATATATAATTATAAATGAAAATGAAAAGATAAATATACATAAATATCAATAACATAAAATAAATATAAAAATACATAAATAAATAAAAGCCCAACCAGATGGACGCCCTCGGCAGGGGAGACCAAACGGCCGAGGGTTAGGGGGAAAGGGAAAGAAACCGGCGGACGATGCGGGCGGTATCGAGGAGCACCGCCTTCTGCATTTGAGCCTGGAGCGGTCCGCCACGTAGTCCCAGTCGCCTCAGATGACCCGAGAGGCTGGCTGGGATTAGCCCGTTTGCAGAGACGACTACAGGAATAATTTCGGTCGGCAGACCACCCCACATGTCGGTCACCTCGTGAGCCAGGTCCAGATATCTTGTTTGCTTGTCTGTTTCGGCTTTCACGAGGTTCTCGTCATACGGAATGGTAATGTCGACCAAAAATATCCTTGACTGTGCCCGGTCCATCAGCACAATATCAGGCTTATTCGCAAGAATAGTCCTGTCTGTGATGATGGCCCGGTCCCAATAGAGCCTGGCGCGATCATTTTCGAGCACGGCTTCCGGCAAGTACTTGTAATACGGCAATTTCCGATCCACGAGACCGTATTTCAGAGCGAGCTCCTGGTGAAGAATTCTGGCTACTAGGTTGTGCCTGTGCAAGTACTCAGAGTTAGAAAGCGCCGAACAACCGGAGATGACATGCCTAAGTGACTCACCGGGATGGCGACAAGCTCGACAGATGTCGACGGTGCCATCCTTTAGGATGTATCTCCGATAGTTGTTGGTCTTAATAACCTGATCCTGTATTGCACAGACAAAACCCTCGGTTTCCCCGAAGAGATCACCAAAGCGTAGCCAGTGGAGGGAGGCTGCTGTGTCTACGAAAGGCTCATGTAGAGCCTTGTAGAACCTCCCGTGGAGCTCCTTCTCCTTCCATACGGTCTCCCGGTCGGAAATGCTCTGCACTGCCGGGTTTTGCCATTGCTCGTTGGCTAAGGATAGAGGGGTAAGTCCTTTATCACAAGAAATGACGTCATTATAGAATGGATCATCCGATCTCATCAGGAAGTAATCACGGAGGCTGCACACTTCGCGATTATGCATGGTGAGCGCGCTCAAGAAGCCACGCCCACCATGCTTTCGCGGCAAGTACAGCCTCATTACCGACGATCTCGGATGATGCATCCTATGGGACGTCATTGTAGTGCGGACTTTTCTATCCAGGGCGTTAAGTTCAGTCTGACTCCACCTGAGTATGCCAAAGGTATACATGAGGACAGGCATGACCCAACCGTTATATGCGTGTATCCTATTCACACCGGACAAAAGACTGTTAAGCACTTTGGTCAAGCGTGCATAAAACACGTCGCAAACTGACTGTTTCATACCAGCCTCATCGATACCGATGTTCTGTGACATACCCAGGTATCGGTATGTTTCAGCCTCGGAAAGGGTTCTTAAGTTGACGGGCATAGATAAGTCTATGCCCTCAGAGTTAGCAACCCTTCCCCCCTCAACATGGAGGATCGCACATTTATCCGTCCCCAGCTCCATTCTAATAGAATTGCTAAATTCACACGTGATGTTTAGCAATTCCATAAGATGGGAGCGACTGGAGGCGAATAATTTGAGGTCATCCATATAGAAAAGGTGGGTCACTTTTGTACCTCCTTTCCGAAGCTGAAATCCCCTCCCGGAGCCTTCCAGTAAAGTACTGAGAGGGTTCAGGGAGAGGCAAAACCAGATTGGACTCAGACAATCGCCCTGGAAGATACCCCTTCTTATCCTTATGTGGTTCTCCGCAGCCATCATCCGCTCGCCCAGATAGCAAAGGATCGTACTCCACTGCCCCATACACTGCTCGAGGAAGTCTCGAACTGTACAGTCAATCTTGTACAGCTCGAGGACCCCCTTTAGCCATGTATGGGGCACCGAGTCGAATGCTTTTCTGTAGTCTATCCAGGCGGCGGAGAAATTCCGACGGTTGCGTTTCACCACTTTGCCAATGACCGCGTCAATGAGGAATGGTTCCTTGGTTCCACGACCACCGCCCCGGCATCCATTTTGAGCGCGTGACGTCACCTGATTTAGCTCCAGGTGACGAGTGATTCTCGCGCTCAAAATGGATGTCAGTGTCTTATATATGGTGGGTAGACACGTGATGGGGCGGTATTTGCTCGGGTCTGTGGTATCCTGATCTTTAGGAACCAAATGAGTGATCCCAGTAGTGAAGAGGCTCGGGAGCCTCTTATTATTATTATTATTATTATTATTATTATTATTATTATTATTATCATGTCATACGGTATACAATTGTAGAGACCAATAGATTGAAAACAATATTCAAATGCAAGCGATACGGGCAATCTCTAACATCTTGAGCAACGTCAGGTCACGACGCGACCTCACGTTGCTCAAGTACGAAAAATATAAATTTTAATAAAAAGCGGACTACTTCATGTAAAACAGACCACAGTAACACGCTTAAGGTCCTACATTTCAATCGAATAAAACTAAAAATTCTTTTTGTAATAACTTCATAAAATTTGACATTAAAATCTCAGAATTATGGAACAACAACAACTAATTCAAACTTAAAAAAAAACTTGTTAGGATAAGCTTATAATAAAATACCGTTTTTCTAAGGGATTTAATTTTAATGTTCTTTAGTTTATACTTTATGTTACTGATTCAGTATATACTGGATGATTTTCTTACCATCTGGAAAAAAATAGGGTGTAACAGCTGAGCAGAATAGAAATTGATCTTTCTATAAATACTACTAATTGGTCACTTATTATCTTAATTTCGATAGTTTTTAATAGATTTTTTTATTTAGTTCAAAAATGTTGGTTATTTTTTATTACCGAACGTTTATTTCAAATTAGTGGTATTTATTGATAGATCAATTCCATAAAATGTTGATGTAAAATATTATAAAAAATATAAAATACAAGTTAAAAGTTAGTTAAAATTATAGCTTATATATAACTTTTTAATTGTAATTCACATAAATAACTTTTAAAAAATAATTGTAAATGAAATTATATCACGACTTTATAAAAGTCCCTTGTGTTTCTTGCAAATTTTTTCCTGAGTCGTCCAGAGAGTTCGTTCATAAAAGCTTTCTTAACTGCTGAATAAGCCTAAATTGCATAAAAAGTTTTTACTTTCGCTTTGAAAGGCATCCTTTTATTTTGTGTAGTTAGTTTTGTATCTGTGAAGGCCGTGCTCCTTGGATCCGTTATGGCGAACATGTATTTAAAACATATTTGTTACTAAGACATGCATGTCTTGTTAGAATGTTTCCCATTACCTCGAAATAAATGATGAATATGTACATTAAGATTTAATTCACGTTTTCATTAATGGGGACGCAAATTAAACTCCGTTTTCTGATTTTAAAGCAAGCGCTTATCAATTCCCCACTTGACTATCTTTTTTACTTTAATGTATTATTAAATTCCCAGATATTTTTTAATAAAAACCGCACATGGCAAAACAAGGCAATCGAGATCGAGCTCTAAGTTTAATTACACGCACATTTATATGAGCTTCTAATGTAAAATATTCAGTAAATATAAATATTTTTTGTGTATAATAAATCACAAAAAATTAGTCATGTTATAGATTCACATTTCAAATATTTTTTGCTGCTGGTCTTCTTCTTTACGGGCACCTAAAAGTGCCGATAAAGAAGATAAAAAATAATCATCGTAGGCTTTAAATTTCTGACAATAAGCTTTATTATAATATCTAAATTTCAGATTTCTTCACCAACATCATATGAATAATTAACAATGCGTCAGTAACAAAATCAATGTCATTTTCGGTTATAATTGATAAGCATGATACCGTAAGTGAAAATCAAGTGATTTATTTTATTTTCACAGTTCATTTTATCGTCACCTTATCGTCTGGTACAAGTATACATTTGACACATCGGTAATGGAAAACGTCTGAGTATTTCTACGATATGCTTTTGAAGCATTTCAGCTCCACGGACAGTTTTAAGTTGAAATGTGTAACTGCTAAAAATTACCTTTAAAATAGTATTTTAATAATAACCTTTTACTTACATATGCCTGAATGTTTACTATACATACTGTTACGAGCTTGAGGTTCGTGACAATAAAAATTGCCGATAAAATTACCTAAATTAACACTTTAATTTACTTTACACAAATAAAAACTAAAAACACTAATAATTAAACACACTAATTCACTCAATTCCGCTCCGAAGCTTCGCTTGTGTCGCCGAGTTCAACTCTGCTCAATAGCATCTTGCAGCGCCTATTTATATAAATTAGCAAAATATCCAGAATGTTCAAGTAAACACGCGCAAGGTACCGAGAGTTCGAGTTTTAAACTTCAAGAAGTTTAGTTCTTCGGTTCGAGACTAGATGGCGCTAGTGCGCCGATTTGAGCGCGTAACACTGCCCCTCCTAAGACATGCTCGTCCCGAGCATTATCGACCCCACAATAACGCGCTAGGCGATCCACATGGACGATCTTAGGAGTCCCTCTTGCGCCTTTCTGTAACGGCTCAGCAATGTCAAGGGATGTCCTATCCCGTGGTGCACCAATATTGTACAATTTCGATGCTCCTCTACTCCGTGTCTGAGGTCCCCTCACAGCCGCACAACTTGTACATGTACGACACCAATCCTCGACATCGTCACGATAATGGACCCAGAAAAACTGTTCTCGGACCTTCAGTAGAGTTCGTCATTCCGTTGACCTCGCCCTTGATGATTAGACTATTCCCATCATGGGTTTGTGAGATCGAGATCCTTGGGGCTCTTTTAACATCAGCCAGCACCCGCCCCGCAGTTCTGGCTTTTACTAGTTTCCCTGCTGCTGCTGGGCGGTGCTGTTGGCCGCACTACCCTCCTGGGATCGTTCACCTTCCCTTTCTAGGGTTCGCTTAGGGCAGCTGGATCGAAGATGGCCCTTTTCCCCACAGCCATAGCACCTGGGGCTGTAACCTTTGTTGCGGTCGCGAACTGTAGCTGCTGTAACCTCCCTGACGCGATGTGAACGATGATCCTGCCGCACGGCTTCTACCTCCAGTGCATGGGACAAGGCGTCCTTAAGCGTCTCGTGGTGCCCGAGCCTCACAGCAGCTCTGACTTCCAGGTCGCGGATGCCGTCGATGAATGTCTGCACCAGGTTCCCTTCAATGAGCGCAGATACAGACTGGTATGCTTTTCGAACCATCTTCTCCACCTCAAGGGCCCACTGCTGCAGGTTTTCGTTGCTGCGTTGCACGCAATCTTTAAGCTGCGCGCGAAAGACGTGTTCCAGGTGAGCGTCACCATATCTCGCCTCCAATGCCTCAAGGAGCTGCTCGTAGGTCACTTTCTTACCGAGAGCTTCCAACACGATTAAGGCTTGGTCGCGCAGGCCTAAAGTGAGTGCAGTCATGGCCTGGCTTTTATTCCAGCCGTTTGCCTCCATGACGGCCTCGAACTGGATTTTGTAGGCCGACCAGGAAGAGGTCCCGTCGAACGGCGGCACTTTGAATCCACGTAGCGAAGGTGCTGCAGCTACTACGGGAGCTGTAGTTCCATCCCCAAGTTTGAGGTCGTTTAGCGTTTTCTTCACGTCAGCCATCACGTTGTCAACCCGATTGTTCACATGGTTGATTCGGGTTTCATGTTCTTCGATTCGGGTTTCAGCTTCCGACAGGCGGTTGTCTTGTTGAGCAACCCTATCCTTCACGTCCCTTATCTCTTTCCCAAAGGTAGCGTGAAGTTCCTTCATGAGGAGCATCTGCTCTTCTGACTGACGAGCCTGTTCCACCTGCTGATCTTCCAACCGACGGGCCTGTTCCTCCTGTCAGCGGGCCTGTTCCTCTTGTCCGCTCTGCAGCTGCTCTTTCCACTGACGGACCTGTTCCTGCAACATCAACATCAGAGCACCTAAATCAGGTGCTGCAGATGTGGGAGCTGCTGATGGGCCTGCAGCCGGCGGCTGGCCCTCCGACGTCTGCGGCGTTGCACCACCAAATCTTCTTTGGCCCGTCTCCTGCTGGCGTTGACTTCGGGTGCGGACACCCTCCGTTTCCTCCTTAGGTAAAATCGGCATGATTTTATCCCACTTCTGACACTAATTGTTACGAGCTTGATGTTCGTGACAATAAAAATTGCCGATAAATTTACCTAAATTAACACTTTAATTTACTTTACACAAATTAAAACTAAAAACACTAATAATTAAACACACTAATTCACTTAATTCCGCTCCGAAGCTTCGCTTGTGTCGCCGAGCTCAACTCTGCTCGATCGCATCTTGCAGCGCCTATTTATATAAATTAGTAAAATATCCAGAATGTTCAAGTAAACACGCGCAAGGTACCGAGAGTTCGAGTTTTAAACTTCAAGAAGTTTAGTTCTTCGGTTCGAGACTAGATGGCGCTAGTGCGCCGATTTGAGCGTGTAACAATACTAAAGCTATGATGAACTCTGAATAATGCTAGTTTGCTATGTTATCAATTTCATCATTACATTAAAAATACATCAAAATTTTAGAGCATTATTTTTCACCACTTAAATGTAAATCATAATATATCCAGCAGCTGAGAAATTCATTTATGAGAAATAGAAAGAAACGAAATGGTTTATTTGATTTCTCGTATATAATATTACATTTAGAGTTAGTTATATTGTTTAATATAATAAATGACTAAATATACATGAATATTTTTAGGTATATTACTACATAATAGTGTTTATACGTATTAAAAGATCACTTTTATCCTACAAGAAAAAGTAAAAAAATAGATTCCTTCTACAGTCTTTCTAAAAGTTTATAACTTAATATAGGCCTTCTGCGCTGTAGAGAGAGATAAAGTTATTGTCACCGTGGATATAACATAACTTGATAAGAAATTTAAGGGAAAAATTAATATCTAAATGCTGAAGGTAGCCCTCGTCAACTTTGTCATTATTACGTCAAACACCCAATTCCATAAGCATTCGTATGCGCTGTAAAGCACACAAAAGGTCGAAAATTGAAAATAAATTAAAAATTTGTTTTATTAATTCTAAGTTTTCTTTTTACAAATAAAACTCCTTCTCTGCCTAGGATTTGCCTATTTATGTTTTTCTTCCGCCACTCAGCTTCATCATTCATCGTCATCATTAAAGTCCTTCACAAGTCCACTGCTGAACATAGCCTTTCCCCAAGTAATGCATCTGCATCCATCGACTTCCTGCATGTCTTACCAGATCATCACTCCATCTAGTGGGGGTCGCCCTACATTACGCCCAGTGGTACGAGGCTGCAACTCGAGAACCTATTTTTAAAAACGGTTGTCGGTTCTTTGAGCTATATGGCCGGCCCATTGCCACTTCAGTTTACTAATCCGTTGGGCAATATTGGCCACTCTGGTTCTTGTGCAGATATCCTCATTTCTAAGTATATTACGCAGAGAAACCCCGAGCATAGTCATCTGCATAGCTAGCTGAACGACATGGAGCATCCTCACATGGCCAGCCGTGAAGGATCACGTCTCAGAACCATATGTCACCACTGGCAACATGCGCTGGTTTAATAATCTAGTTTTTAGATTTTAAGGTATACCTGACGAGAAGATGTGTCGTAATTTTCCAAACGCTGCTCAGCTGATTTGAATCCATCGATAGACCTCTCGGTCGAAGTTGGACTTACCAAGTCGGACTTTTTGTCCTAGGTAACCGTACTCGTCAACTACTTCGAGCTTAGTTCCCCCAGCAACTACCGGCATAGGTGTGACGTGGACATCAAACATGATCTTTGTTTTGTCCATGTTTATCTTAAGACATATCCGTTGGGAGACAATTTTAAGGTCATTGAGCATAGTGCTTAGGTCCTTACAGTGATTCTGCCATAAGGACTATATAGTCGGCAAATCAAAAATGAGTGATATAATTGCCATTGATGTTAATACCGTATCTTTCTTGTCCAGTAGCCTGAAAACATCATACAATGCAGCGGGGAAGAGTTTCGGGGATATAACGTCACCCTGTCTTACTCCTCCCCGCAGTTGGATAGGTTTCGTACTGTGGTTCTGTACTCGCATAGCCATCGTAGCACTACTGTACAAACACTTCACCACTTTGATTTACCGACAATCAACTTGGCACCGCTGAAGGGACTGTAGCACCCACCAAATTTAATTTTACTCTTCAGTCTTCTGTACCATCTGACTCAGCGTGTGTATGGTCTACGGTACGGAAGCCTTTTTGGAAACAGTCTTTTTCGGGAGGCTAGTTCTAGTTTGTTAAGGAGACAAGTTGTCGAGTCTGTTCGTAATGACTTTCGAAAACGAAGGAAAATCGGTCTAAAGTTGAAATAATACTAGTTTTTACGGAATTTATCGCGTATATTTAACTTTTTAATACCCGACGTTTCGAACGCTTTACAGCACTCATGGTTACGGGCGGGACTGAGATGTTCAACATCCATATGTCATAGTTAACCGCGGTTACCATAGATTAAATTTTAACTTTTGTTCCGATCTATGCGATATATATATTAAAAAGTTAAATATACGCGATAAATTCCGTAAAAACTAGTATTATTTCAATGTGTAGTTTTCGCGTAAATATAAGAAATCAACGGTCTAAAGTTCTTCGAGGGAGCATTGTCACCTTTCTTGAAGAACATGACCACCACACTTCTGGTCCACTCCTCTAGAGTAGTGCTATCATGGAGAAGGGAATTGAAGACCCTCTGAAGGACTTTAAGTACCGTTTTTCACCCGCTTTCAGAAACTCCGCTGTAATTTCATCCTTGCCTTTAGCCTTACCGTTTTTAATGATGTCCTGGATATCATTAAAATAGTGTCGGATTTGACTTGCTTTTGCAATGTTACTCACACTTGCGTGCGACTCCAGTGATGGCGTATACAGCTGCCCATAGAAACTCTTATTCTCACTCAAAATCTCAGATGTCCCGGAAACGATTCAGCCAAATTCAGTCTTCAGCTTTGAAAGTTGGCTCTATCTTGCAGGAAGATCTCTGGCAAAGACTTTGGAGCCGTGATTTCACACGATTGCTTCTTCAATACGAGCTGTATTGAAGTTGCGTAAGTCCTGCTGCATGCATATGGATATCTCTCTGTTCAGTTGCCTGTGTGCTGTCAAATGTGTTGTAGACTGCAGCTTCCCTTGCACTTGCACTACTCTTGTTGCTTCAGCCAGTATCGGAATCCTCGGCGTCGACATACCGAGCTACGTACAGTTTTGTGGTCACTTGGAAGAGAAGGCCAAATAGGCCTCTAAAAAGCTTGGCGTGCTCAGCAGAGCGGGAGAATATTTCATGCGAGCTACTAGGCGCAGGTTCGGCCTCACATGAAACACTGTTCCCATTTCTGGCCTAGGGCTCCCCATTGCCAGCTCCTTCCACTTGACCGCATCGAGCGCATAGCAGCTGGAATCGTCGATGACAGAGTGTTTTCCAATTGGTTCGATTCACTGACGCTGCGAAGAGATGCTAAATATCTTTGTATATTTTTTCGCATCTACTACGGGGAATCCACTGAGGAATTGTTTGAATTCATCCGAGCCGCCAAATTTCATGAATGCACTAAGTAGCAAACATCCCGATACCATCAGCACTATCTGGATGATTGGCGGTCCACCACTGTAAGTTTTACTATGAGCTTTCTTCCGCTTACAACCTACCTGTGGAATAGTTCGCCAGTATCGGAAATCGCCGATACTGCCGGCAATTCGGCAATTCCCCTCGTGTTGCAGTCACTTAACATCAGGTGAAATATATGCTCGTTTGCCCCCTCGCCTATAAAAAAAGATAATGTTAATTGATATAGTTTCAAATAGTCATACTCCTCATTATCAGTCTTTTAAATTTCTCTCTATTAGGAAGGATTTGTTTTAATTATCACGCTTGGCAGGCGGATCCACTATCGCTTCGTATGGTGAGTGTAGAGAACCGGAGACCTTTTTTACTGGAAACGAGGCATTCCACCTTAGTCCTCATGGGTGACAACGCTTCTGCATTTTGATTCGTAATCGAGGATAGATGTAGATGTCTGTGGGCCACAGCAACCACTTACCATCAGGTGGACTGTGTGCTCGTTTGTCACCCTATCCTATAAAAAAATAGCTTCCAAATACGATTTGCTTTTTTACAGGGCTTCCCGTTGCCCGTCTTGGCATTGCCAGGTGTAAGCGTGATGGTTATACTATCTATCAGTAGCCATAAGATCTTTATGGCGTTCTCACAGTCGCCTCTTATGACACCTACTGGACGAAATGGATTGAACTGAACAAAAAACTGCCTAACCTATTTAGATAAATTACTGCATTTCCAAAAAGCCAGATCCAATAATGATTGTACCGCGTATAAAAATAATGCTAACTTTTTTCCTTAACATTTACTAAAATCTCTTCCATTTGGATCTTTAATATTTCTGATTATATTTCCCGATTTATACTTTGCACTTTAAAAACCTAATATTCGATTCATACTCGCTTCTTCCAAGAATAAAATCAAACAAATTAGAACTTTTTTGTTCGTGTATCGGTAAAATAAAAGTTCCTAACGGTTCGCATTTAGGTTTCTATTTTTGTTCTGGTTCTACTATCAATAGCGATCAATGCAAACGGTATTTTATTACCGTTATCGGTAATTCAGTACCTGTTCAGTCCATGAAATTTTTTTGTTAAGCAAAATAAAATTTTGATTGTTTTAGAAACAAAAAAATACAAACTCATTTAAATCAAATTGTTAAAGTTATCACGAAAAATATTTAAATTTATATAGTTTAAGTTTTCTTAAATCTCATTTAGCCCAACTTAGGTCAACCCGTGCGGGTCGTAGCGGCTGATGCTGAGACCAATAATCCATAGCTGCGGAGGTGAGAATGGTTGTCTGTGACTTGCTACGCAAGGGCAAAGAGGCTGCACTTCCTGCAACTGCGAAGCTGTAACAGAAGTAACTTTGAGTCATTACTCCTTTCTGAAGAGTGCGGTTAATATTTTTATAAAAAATCATTACTCATAAACTAAACGCCTATAAACCAAAATCAAGCCAATCAGAGTTGAGTATATTCAAAGTTACAAAACCCCTAATCTTTTTCAGTAAGATTGAGAAATGTCACAGCCAATATCTACTTATCCGTGTTTTCGTGATATCCCTAGATTTTTGCGGAAAATTCAGTTTATCTAGTTATCCTACAATATATACATAGCAACTTTAAATTCTCATTATCGTTATTTCACTCTGATAGAATTTTTAAAGTAGACATACACTAGGCTTTACTCCTTTAAAACGGGAATATAAAGCCGGTTTTTATTACACCGCTTATAAAACATTAAAGAGCGCATTATGTAACAGAGCATGTTCATAAAATTTTAACAAGCTTTTGTTCTTGATACATTCATACTAATTAGGAGACAAAATGAGAGCCGTGTTAGCTCGATTTTGGTTTAGGTACCTCTTCGAACGAATTCCCGCCTTGTCGTCGTCGGGGCTTAGTAACCGTGGCGTGTTCACCCACGGTAAAGAAGAGGGTTCAGCTCTTTTCACGTTTTTTTCAGTTTGAGAATTCAACCTATTATTTTAAAATTGAAATCCAAGCAGAATGTATTATACTTGAACGCTACACTGGGAGGTAAAGCAGATGTTGTCCTCAGTGAATTTTAAAAATATTCATCTTGAATCAAAGAGCAATAATGTGAAATATTTATTTTCAATATTTAATCTTGTTCTAATAGAAATACTTTAT
Organism: Parnassius smintheus behrii; assembly: GCA_036936625.1. Classification (NCBI taxonomy): domain Eukaryota; kingdom Metazoa; phylum Arthropoda; class Insecta; order Lepidoptera; family Papilionidae; genus Parnassius; species Parnassius smintheus. The sequence continues at coordinate 14,385,642 of JAUPFT010000014.1, forward strand.
TTAATTAAAGTATTTCTATTAGAACAAGATTAAATATATAATAAATAATATAATTTCAATCATATTTCTCCAGGAATAAAAATTGTCCATGCGGAATCGCTACACCTGCTTGGTGATCCGTAGTTTTTCGATAGTGTTAAACCAAATTAAAACCCCCACATTACTCTTACTATTTACTGCCTTTTTGTACCTAAATTTATATATTTATTACGCTTAAGTCCAGTCTGGAAATTTTCAGATATTTTAGAAGATCTTGATAATAATCTTGAAAAATAGCTTAAGAAAAATTCTAAATTTGACTTTAAAGACAACAGACTGGAATAAGAAACCTTTCTAGCCTGCCTGCTTTCTAGACTGCCTGCTTTTCTTGACATAAAGGGAACATAAAGGGAACTTGGCATAAGGGTAACTCAACTACAACTTTTTACCGATTACCTTAGTAAACGCTCTCAATGTTTTTAAATCGGTAGATATGCAAGTTCCAAATTACGAAAAAGATCTTATGTCATCCCACAGGGCTACTCTGGGGCCTACATTGTTCCTAATTTAAATAAATGACTCATGCAATCTCCAACTTCAAAATGCGGATAACATAGCCCTGTTATTCTCAGCTTAATCACGTGATGAGGTTTATAAATACGCTCAGCAAGGCTTAACATAGTATATAATTGGTTTCTTAACAATCTCCTAAAATGTTTGTGATCATATCCTAGACGGCCTCAACCATTAAATCAGATTTGATATTACATTTTGATAATACAAATCCTCGCGAAAGAACACCGACTCCTACCAATGATGATACGTGAGGCTATTCGAATTAAAAACATCCTGATTTCAATAGAGAAGGAGGCTGGGTACTACCACATGCTTGGGACTCTATAATCAATAAAATTAAAACAAAATACAAGCATGCCACTGCAAGACCTCAAAACATAGCCAGTTCATTTTGCATAGATCGGACCATAAACAATAATTAAAAAAGCTGAAGGTACTCTGCTTTCAACAATAACATCGGGACGTCAGTCATCTCAGTCCTCCGTGACCATGGGTGCTGAAAAGCACCCGAAACGTTGAGAATTAATAACAAAAATAACTGCCTGTTTGGTTTTATTCTGAATATCAAACTAAAACAGCATACCGACTTAGTTTGTGTAAACCCTCAAACCAAACATGCATTTGTTAACAGATTTTACATATTTTAGGACAATTTCTATATAACAATTTAAACAAATTACTAAAGATATATAGTGTAAGTTATAAGAAATATAATATAATTATAAGGAAATTTCTGAATAAATTATATTACGAAGTGACAGAGAAATTGTTATAAATTCTAAAATATTTTTGTATTAACTGTAGGTTACAAATAAATGTTATACTATCTATCTATCGTTATATATATATATATATATATATATATATATATATATATATATATATATATATATATATATATATATATATATATATATATATATATATATATATATGTGTTATAATAGCTATACTATCTATAATATAAATAAACATTATGTACAATTTTACTAAGAGAGTATCCGTCATACGGAACGGGTAAATTGTTATGGTGGTTATAGTAAAAAACAATTTTCCTAAATACTACGTGCCGAAAGAGAAGCATTCTGATTTCTTTATTCAATTATTCCGTGTTACCAGTGGCAAATAACTACAATAGGTAAAACTTGTATTTGCCAAAGAGCGATGACTTAGGCACCTTCAATATAAAAAGGATTTGTGCCGTATTCGCTACGCTTGACAAGCGGATTTATGACCGAAGTGCGAAACATTTCAAACCACCTGGGTATTTTAAGGCTAGTATAAATTTAATAAAACATGTGTCCTGTTTTTGAACAAGCAAATAAATTCAAAATAAAGACATAAATTTATCTATATCAAAATTCCACTTTTGTTAATGGTGTCATAGTCCTATACTATTCGATGAAAGGAGGAGCATTTTTTTGCGGTGTTGCCTTAAAATAGTAAGTAACAAATTACCAGATGCTGGCGGGGATCTAACTTGGATTACTCAAGTATTATGTTGGAAAATAACGCTAAGCTTTATTATTTTCAGTAATTAAATTTAGTGTAATGATTGTCTTCAATATTTTCTTGGTCAGGCTTTAAATAAAACTAAACTTTTGTTAAAAAATTGAGGCAATCTCAGTTCTATATAATATGACATCAAAGAAAAACCACAGTAATGAAGGATTAAAAAAAGACGAACTATAATTGAGAAAACCTTACCGAGTATCTTGAGTAGTTTATTTTTATTTGGCTTTACGAAACAATTTTTCTTACTAATGTTCAATTTGGTATTTTAGCTTTTTAATTCTGTTTTTAAGATCAATGTCAAATAAATTTTAAGACTCTCATATCAGCTTTAAATAAGTCGTAGTAGTTTAGGGGATAAGCCCTGCAATTCTCAAACTTAATTTTCATACAATATGAATAAATTAGTTTTATCCCCGCTGGCAATAATGACTTTGTTAATTGCTATATTTCTAAAACATTGTCTTGCAAATCGTTTTTATTTTTATTGTTTTGTGTATTACATTTGTCTTTTAATTTTTGAGTGTGTTAGCTGGCGGGTGGTGCAGGGATGGCAGTTTAGCAATCGAAATTATTATTATTTTTTTACGTTATATAATTTTAATTATACTAATTTATTTATTCTTATAGTTTAGGTCTATATTATTTATTTATTTTTATATATTCTATTACATATAGATGAGTTCCGATGATGATTCTTTTCTCTCTGCACTAGAGAATTTATAGGAGACTTAAACGCAAAATTCGACACAAAATTAAGGAAGTGAAGGTAAGGAAAACAGGAATAAATTTGGGTTCCGTTACCCAAGATGACGTCTCACCATACGAAACACAGCAGCATTATGCTGCGGTGTCACAATAGTATTCTGGTAGAGCACTGTCCCTTACCGTTCTAGCCGAATCATTACTGTCACTGCCATATATAGCTTTTGATGATAGTTATTTGCTGGGAGCACTAGGCTCGAAGTTGTTGGTGGGTATGTTTACCTTCTTTTCCGTGGGGAAGTCCTCATGGACACCTTTGGCTGCGGAGGCACCCAAAAGGTTATGCCGGACTACTACCGGCTAAAACCCCACGGTGGTCTCCATCAGCGTGTAAGGTGGGTGTGCCGGGATCTCCACTTGGAACGCAACCGGGGCCCCTCTCTCGCTTTGCTTTATTGAAAGCACGTCCTGGGGGCAGTAATTACTACCCTCAGTACCCTCGCAGTGCTATCGCGATGTTTCGGGATCACTTCCGAGTCACCATCCTCCTCAGGTGTTACATTAGTAGGCGTTCAGGGCCCGAGCCCTAAATGCTAGCAACCCCAGAAACCCCGTTTCTGGTAGGGGATCACCATTTTCAAGGGGAGGGCCATGACGAGCGCTTCGACGGCGTCGTCTCCGAACGCGATCTGTCCTCCTCTGATGCCGCTCAGCAGCCTCCTTCTGGACTATTACGGACTCACAGAAGGTGGTTACGGCCCTCTACGCCGAATCCTCGCTCAACATTGCCAACGCGACTGCTGACATGGAAAGTTTCCGACTGATCCGGCTTGGCAGGATTATCCGCTCCCGTTCCCATGCTAGGCAAGCTGCAAGCGCATCCCAACACAGTAAAAGCAGTTCGCCGTTGCTTCGATAGATCTGATCTTACACAGCTAATTACCAAAGCAACCGTGCCTGGTAATTATCGCTGCATCTTGGCTTCGAAAACCGACAGGATTGCGCCAATGACGCGTTTCCGTGCATAGCGCTCCTCGTTAAGTTAAGTGCGCCATGTCGCCAAAGCTTTCTGTTGCTCCTGCCGTTTTAGAGACTCGAGCGCCTCATCTGGCTCACTGTCACCTCCCTGACGGAGGATGCGGATTCAATTGTACATCCTCGCATCCATATCCTCAAGTATATCTAGACAGTTAAAGGCGTTGACGACATCGAGACTTATCGCCAACGTTACACTACCCTGAGCTACTGCTTGTTCCGACAGGGGAGGGACACGCATAATGGCATCTACGGTGGAACACTCCCGTCGGAATCCAAACTGACTGTCAGCCGAATCGGGACCTACTCGCAACAGATGTCTGTTGAGCCGAGTGGCAACTATCTTTTCGAACAATTTGCCAATCTCGTCCAACAGGCATATGGGATGATATGCAGAGGGAGAATCGGTGGCCCTGTCTTCCTTCTTCAAGAGGACAAACCTTGCCTCTTTCCAAACTGTGGGGAAGTCGGCACTCTGCAGGCAACTGCAGGCAGCCAGACTCAGCACTAGAGCCTGACCCGGAATTCCGTCAGGCCCCGGTGCGGTGTTTTGGGCTCGCAAGCGGCTTATGGCTCAGTCTAGATCCTCCACGGTCACCCCAATCTCATCATTCCACTCCCATGACGATGGCAGGTGACCTGAGGGACTTGACCGGTCCTCTGGGAAAAGTGTGCTAATCACTCTTCCCAGCAAGTCCGGATCGAGAGTTTCTGTCAAGGGGGGCGTCCAGCACCATCTTGTACGGTTGCCCCCAAGGTTCTTCGTCGGCACTGTTGTATCACCCGATACGGCTCCTTTCTTCTTACTTTGCCCATTAGATGTTGTGAGGCCCGCGGTTGATGCTTGTGCATCCCCGCAATGCAGTGGATTCCCCCCCTCCCCCTGCGTGTGTTGAATCCCGTGTACTCTTTAATCAAAGAGCGATACTGGGAGCAACGACAAGCCTGTAAAGGCCCGTCTTTTAGGGTATTGAGCTCCGTCCGTTTCTGGTTCTGATGGAACCACGGATATATATATATATATACGTCGCGGACCAATACCCGGCCAGTATTGGTCCGTAGCGGTTTTCCGCAACCACCCATATCTTGATTGGCGTTTTCCTATCCACCACCTGGGGACCCGCCCGATTGGAGCACTGGCAACTCCATACGGGTGGCGGTATATTTACCTATACCAAATTATCCGACTAGGTAAGTCAAACTTAGATGAAGAGGTCAATCAACAAATTTAACTCGCGGCGCAGTTACCAGTTACCCATATATCTCAAAACTTGAAAATAGAAGTGTTAAACCAGCGCATATAATAGATATTAGGCGTTGTCCCTCACTGGTGACCATATGAGGGAGCTCAAGATCACTCAACAAGCTTTTGAGAGGGCTATGCTGGGTTATCAGCGTGACGTAAACGGTATCGGAAAACGGACGTAACGGATCAGAAAACTGAAGTGACATTAGCCTGGCCATCTGGATCCAAAAACCGACAACAAGCCTTCTAGTTACAATTGAGATGTTGTTTTCTTCCAGCTTTCTAGTTACAATTGAAGTAAAGAAAGTTTTAACGACATTTGACTATAATTTTTACATCGAAACGTTAAATAAACTCGGAATCAGTAAATATAAACGAATGTAAATGTAAAATGTAGAAAAATATCAAATCAAATGTCAAACATCTGAATCAATCTGAGTCAATAAATAAATAAGTAAAATTAAGGAAGTCGCTGTTTGTATGTCATTATCTTGAAGTGAAGATTTTCTTTACAAGAAATTTAAGTTCTGATGTCTGTTCAGTGTTCTGTTCTGTCAGTGGTGTTCTGATGAAAGTAATGTTGCCAATTAAGCAGCAAGTTAATGTGATAAGTCTATTTTAATAAAGACATCCACATAAATAAATATAAAGTTATAGCCTTTATACGAACCACTGCTGGGCACAGAAGCCGGCGTGTTGATGGTATATACGGCATGGCTTTGAAACATTTTAATAGATGAATGTTTCTCTACTTTCTAGGACTTTGTAAAACACCACTTAAATAGCGATTAATTATTTCGTTGGAGCTGGCAGAGTTCAAACGCTTGGCAAGCAGGTCGGCAACCGCAGATTCATATTTTTAGTCATTATTGAGCAGACGCTGCTGCCAATCTCCAGATTTGTCTCTTACGACACCAACATGATGATATGAGGTTGTTGATATTCTTACTCTGCCGCTACACGATTATTATCACAAAATATTAAATTCTGATGAGTCATTAAGGAACAAAAGTAAATATTGTAGTGTGGTATATTGTGTATATATTATACTAAAATCATCCGCTACGAAGCTAAAGTTTTAAATTGCATCATAGATAAGATAAATGTTTAATCATTGTTTTGCTGTTAGGGATCCTTGTAAATTGCCCTTAAGCTACCAGATAACGTAAGTTTGCTTCATAGTTGTTATAATTTCTTTCGAAAGACTAAGCTTGAGCTAACATTCAATACGTATTATTGTAATTAGGCAACCTCAGTGAAAATATTATTTTATTTTTAAAATAATTATATATTTATAAGTAATTTTTTTCTAACTAGATTTACTTCTGTTCTAAACGACTATAAACTTCTTATAAAAATATACACAAATCTTACCTATAATCATAAACGACATGTAATTTATAGGTAATAAAAATATTTCTGTATAATGATTTCTTATATTTACGCGAACACTACACATTGAAATAATACTAGTTTTTAGGGAATTTATCGCGTATTTTTAACTTTTTGAAAACCCGACGTTTCGAACGCTTTACAGCACTCATGGTCACGGGCGGGACTGAGATGTTCAACGTCCATATGTCATAGTTAACCGCGGTTACCATAGATTAAAATTTAACTTTTGTTCCGATCTATGCAGTATGAACTTATGGTATCTTGAAGTCTTGCAGTTGTATGCTTGGGTTGGGATTTAATTTTATTTATTATAGGATCCCAAGCAGATGGTAGCACCCAGCCATCTTCTCTATTGAAATTAGGATGTTTTTGATTTCAATAGCCTCGCGAACCATCCTTGGAAGGAATCGGTGTTCTTTAGCGAGGATTTGCGGTCTATCAAATCTGATGTAGTGACGGGGGCGATCATGTACGTGTTCACAGACTGCAGACTACCGCTTGTAGAATCTTCGATTTATGGGAGAACTAAGCAGGGCTATCTCCTCAAAGTCTTCCATGAATATGTCGGCGACAAAGGGAGATACAGGTGAGCCCATCGCCACACCATCTACCTGCTTGTAGAACTCCTCCTTCCACAACAGGTAGCCACATGTAAGGCAATGTCTGAGTAATACTGCATATTCTACGGGCATGTTGTTTTCTTCCAGCCTTCTAGTTACAATTGAGATGCAGTCATCAACAGGTAAGCATGCAGTCTGTGAACACGTACAGGATCGCCCCCGTCACTACATCAGATTTGATAGACCGCAAATCCTCGTTAAAGAACACCGATTCTTTCCAAGGATGATTCGCGAGGCTATTGAAATCAAAAAACATCCTTATTTCAATAGAGAAGATGGCTGAGTGCTACCATCTGCTTGGGATCCTATAATAAATAAAATAAAATCCCAACCCAAGCATACAACTGCAAGACTTCAAGATACCATAAGTTCATACTGCATAGATCGGAACAAAAGTTAAATTTTAATCTATGGTAACCGCGGTTAACTATGACATATGGACGTTGAACATCTCAGTCCCGCCCGTGACCATGAGTGCTGTAAAGCGTTCGAAACGTCGGGTATTTAAAAAGATAAATATACGCGATAAATTCCGTAAAACTAGTATTATTTCAATGTGTAGTGTTCGCGTAAATATAAGAAATCATTATGTAAACCAGTACGGACTGGTAATTGCAAATAAAATACGCCGATTAGAAGATCTAAAGACCAAGCGCGCAAGATATCTAACAGCCTTAAATTTCTTGAAGAGATGCCGAGACCATAATCTCTTCTTCTTCTTCTTTTAAATTATGGCTTCTCTTGGTAGGCCATAATCTCATTCCTACGTGTGTCAAAATATCAACCAAAAAGGACATTCGAGGAAGCGCTAAGATCTTAAATCAGGCGAGTAAAGAGTTGTTGCGGACGGTAATCCAACAAAAACGCTCCGATCTATATGACATAAACAAATCCATAGACACATCATCCAGTGAATTAAAGAAAGTTTTAACGACGTTTGACTATAATTTTTGCATGGAAACATTAAAGAAACGCGAAATTAGTAAATATAACGAATGCAAAAACAAACATATATAAAAATATCAAAAATTAACGAACAAGTTAAATGTCAAACATCTGTATCAATGCCAGAACCGAAAGCAACCATTGACAAACACAGATCATAGATTAATAGCGCTCTATAATCTGTCAAAACAAACACTGGATGATGCAGCAATTAGGGTTTTATCCAAAGGCCTCAACTTTGAAATTACACCCCGCAAATTACCGTACGAAGAAATTATCTGTGGTGTCGAGGACTGTTTATTTAAAAACAATATGCGGAAAGAAGATTTGGAGGCGATACGTCAAGACATTTCGCCTATGTTACGTCGATGTTCAGTACCTAAACCGAATCTTCCCAAAGACGAATTTATAGCGTTAAAGAACCTACGCAATAAACCAGAACTTACGATTCTCCCCGCAGATAGGGGAAACGCCACGGTAGTCATGGATACGTCAGATTATAATTCTAAAATACAAGAACTTTTGTCGGATGTAAGTACTTATAAAAAGGTTAAAAACGACCCAACAAATAGCACACTAAAAACAACTAGTGACCTCATAAAGAAACACTTCAAAAAATTAAATCTGGACGTAAAATGGATAATACCTACGTGCGCCAAATCATCAAAATTGTATGGGTTACCAAAAATACACAAGCCCAATGCTCCATTACGTCCCATAGTGAGCCAAATCGATTCACCAACTTACAGATTGGCTCAACACTTAGCGAAAGTACTCCCACCGCTCAGGGGACATACAAGAGCGTACATAAAGGATTTCTACCAATTTTTCAGCGAGATTAAAGACCTACATCTGGCAGACAATAAAACTATGGTCAGTTTTGATGTGCAGTCATTGTTTACATGCTTACCTGTTGAAGACTGCATCTCAATTGTAACTAGATAGCTGGAAGAAAACAACATGCCCGTAGAATATGCAGTATTACTCAGCCACTGCCTTACATCGGGCTACCTATTGTGGAAGGAGGAGTTCTACAAGCAAGTACATTGTGTGGCGATGGGCTCACCTGTATCTCCCATTGTCACCGACATATTCATGGAAGACTTTGAGGAGAAAGCCCTGCTTAGTTCCCCCATAAATCCAAGATTCTACAAGCGGTACGTAGACAACACTTACACAATTCTACCTTTAGATAAAGTAACTGCATTTTTAGACCATCTTAACTCTATAAATTCTAAAATTCAGTTCACAATGGAGTTAGAGGCGAACAATTCCTTAGCTTTTCTAGATTTGTTAGTAATTCGGAATCCTGATAACACCTTGAGCCATACTGTGTATAGAAAAAAGACCCATACAGATAGATATTTAAACGGTGATTCTCACCACCATCCTTCACAGTTAGCTACCGTGGGTAAATCTTTGTTTCAGAGAGCACGAGGGATCTGTGACAGTAAACACCTGGCTGCAGAGCTCCACCATGTCAAGCAAGTTTTGCATGATAACAAGCTTCGAGTCCCGCGCCTACGTCACAGTGAACGAGTGAAGCCGGCCACAGTTGAGCGTGTACCTGCTGTACTAACATATGTTAGAGGAGTCACTTACAAGATTGGCTACATCTTGAAGCGCGCTTCCATCAAAACATACTTCAAGCCGCTGAAGAAGATTGGTCAGTTTTTGTCATCAGTCAAGTGTAATGTCCCTCTGCAAGATGCAGGAGTGTACAAGCTTTATATATTTATTACGCTTAAGTCCAGTCTGGAAATTTTCAGATATTTAAGAAGATCTTGATAATAATCTTGAAAAATAGCTTAAGAAAAATTCTAAATTTGACTTTAAAGACAACAGACTGGAATAAGAAACCTTTCTAGCCTGCCTGCTTTCTAGACTGCCTGCTTTTCTTGACATAAAGGGAACATAAAGGGAACTTGGCATAAGGGTAACTCAACTACAACTTTTTACCGATTACCTTAGTAAACGCTCTCAATGTTTTTAAATCGGTAGATATGCAAGTTCCAAATTACGAAAAAGATCTTATGTCATCCCACAGGGCTACTCTGGGGCCTACATTGTTCCTAATTTAAATAAATGACTCATGCAATCTCCAACTTCAAAATGCGGATAACATAGCCCTGTTATTCTCAGCTTAATCACGTGATGAGGTTTATAAATACGCTCAGCAAGGCTTAACATAGTATATAATTGGTTTCTTAACAATCTCCTAAAATGTTTGTGATCATATCCTAGACGGCCTCAACCATTAAATCAGATTTGATATTACATTTTGATAATACAAATCCTCGCGAAAGAACACCGACTCCTACCAATGATGATACGTGAGGCTATTCGAATTAAAAACATCCTGATTTCAATAGAGAAGGAGGCTGGGTACTACCACATGCTTGGGACTCTATAATCAATAAAATTAAAACAAAATACAAGCATGCCACTGCAAGACCTCAAAACATAGCCAGTTCATTTTGCATAGATCGGACCATAAACAATAATTAAAAAAGCTGAAGGTACTCTGCTTTCAACAATAACATCGGGACGTCAGTCATCTCAGTCCTCCGTGACCATGGGTGCTGAAAAGCACCCGAAACGTTGAGAATTAATAACAAAAATAACTGCCTGTTTGGTTTTATTCTGAATATCAAACTAAAACAGCATACCGACTTAGTTTGTGTAAACCCTCAAACCAAACATGCATTTGTTAACAGATTTTACATATTTTAGGACAATTTCTATATAACAATTTAAACAAATTACTAAAGATATATAGTGTAAGTTATAAGAAATATAATATAATTATAAGGAAATTTCTGAATAAATTATATTACGAAGTGACAGAGAAATTGTTATAAATTCTAAAATATTTTTGTATTAACTGTAGGTTACAAATAAATGTTATACTATCTATCTATCGTTATATATATATATATATATATATATATATATATATATATATATATATATATATATATATATATACATATATACATATATATATATACATATATACATACATACATATATATATACATATATATATATATATATATATATATATATATATATATATATATATATATATATATATATGTGTTATAATAGCTATACTATCTATAATATAAATAAACATTATGTACAATTTTACTAAGAGAGTATCCGTCATACGGAACGGGTAAATTGTTATGGTGGTTATAGTAAAAAACAATTTTCCTAAATACTACGTGCCGAAAGAGAAGCATTCTGATTTCTTTATTCAATTATTCCGTGTTACCAGTGGCAAATAACTACAATAGGTAAAACTTGTATTTGCCAAAGAGCGATGACTTAGGCACCTTCAATATAAAAAGGATTTGTGCCGTATTCGCTACGCTTGACAAGCGGATTTATGACCGAAGTGCGAAACATTTCAAACCACCTGGGTATTTTAAGGCTAGTATAAATTTAATAAAACATGTGTCCTGTTTTTGAACAAGCAAATAAATTCAAAATAAAGACATAAATTTATCTATATCAAAATTCCACTTTTGTTAATGGTGTCATAGTCCTATACTATTCGATGAAAGGAGGAGCATTTTTTTGCGGTGTTGCCTTAAAATAGTAAGTAACAAATTACCAGATGCTGGCGGGGATCTAACTTGGATTACTCAAGTATTATGTTGGAAAATAACGCTAAGCTTTATTATTTTCAGTAATTAAATTTAGTGTAATGATTGTCTTCAATATTTTCTTGGTCAGGCTTTAAATAAAACTAAACTTTTGTTAAAAAATTGAGGCAATCTCAGTTCTATATAATATGACATCAAAGAAAAACCACAGTAATGAAGGATTAAAAAAAGACGAACTATAATTGAGAAAACCTTACCGAGTATCTTGAGTAGTTTATTTTTATTTGGCTTTACGAAACAATTTTTCTTACTAATGTTCAATTTGGTATTTTAGCTTTTTAATTCTGTTTTTAAGATCAATGTCAAATAAATTTTAAGACTCTCATATCAGCTTTAAATAAGTCGTAGTAGTTTAGGGGATAAGCCCTGCAATTCTCAAACTTAATTTTCATACAATATGAATAAATTAGTTTTATCCCCGCTGGCAATAATGACTTTGTTAATTGCTATATTTCTAAAACATTGTCTTGCAAATCGTTTTTATTTTTATTGTTTTGTGTATTACATTTGTCTTTTAATTTTTGAGTGTGTTAGCTGGCGGGTGGTGCAGGGATGGCAGTTTAGCAATCGAAATTATTATTATTTTTTTACGTTATATAATTTTAATTATACTAATTTATTTATTCTTATAGTTTAGGTCTATATTATTTATTTATTTTTATATATTCTATTACATATAGATGAGTTCCGATGATGATTCTTTTCTCTCTGCACTAGAGAATTTATAGGAGACTTAAACGCAAAATTCGACACAAAATTAAGGAAGTGAAGGTAAGGAAAACAGGAATAAATTTGGGTTCCGTTACCCAAGATGACGTCTCACCATACGAAACACAGCAGCATTATGCTGCGGTGTCACAATAGTATTCTGGTAGAGCACTGTCCCTTACCGTTCTAGCCGAATCATTACTGTCACTGCCATATATAGCTTTTGATGATAGTTATTTGCTGGGAGCACTAGGCTCGAAGTTGTTGGTGGGTATGTTTACCTTCTTTTCCGTGGGGAAGTCCTCATGGACACCTTTGGCTGCGGAGGCACCCAAAAGGTTATGCCGGACTACTACCGGCTAAAACCCCACGGTGGTCTCCATCAGCGTGTAAGGTGGGTGTGCCGGGATCTCCACTTGGAACACAACCGGGGCCCCTCTCTCGCTTTGCTTTATTGAAAGCACGTCCTGGGGGCAGTAATTACTACCCTCAGTACCCTCGCAGTGCTATCGCGATGTTTCGGGATCACTTCCGAGTCACCATCCTCCTCAGGTGTTACATTAGTAGGCGTTCAGGGCCCGAGCCCTAAATGCTAGCAACCCCAGAAACCCCGTTTCTGGTAGGGGATCACCATTTTCAAGGGGAGGGCCATGACGAGCGCTTCGACGGCGTCGTCTCCGAACGCGATCTGTCCTCCTCTGATGCCGCTCAGCAGCCTCCTTCTGGACTATTACGGACTCACAGAAGGTGGTTACGGCCCTCTACGCCGAATCCTCGCTCAACATTGCCAACGCGACTGCTGACATGGAAAGTTTCCGACTGATCCGGCTTGGCAGGATTATCCGCTCCCGTTCCCATGCTAGGCAAGCTGCAAGCGCATCCCAACACAGTAAAAGCAGTTCGCCGTTGCTTCGATAGATCTGATCTTACACAGCTAATTACCAAAGCAACCGTGCCTGGTAATTATCGCTGCATCTTGGCTTCGAAAACCGACAGGATTGCGCCAATGACGCGTTTCCGTGCATAGCGCTCCTCGTTAAGTTAAGTGCGCCATGTCGCCAAAGCTTTCTGTTGCTCCTGCCGTTTTAGAGACTCGAGCGCCTCATCTGGCTCACTGTCACCTCCCTGACGGAGGATGCGGATTCAATTGTACATCCTCGCATCCATATCCTCAAGTATATCTAGACAGTTAAAGGCGTTGACGACATCGAGACTTATCGCCAACGTTACACTACCCTGAGCTACTGCTTGTTCCGACAGGGGAGGGACACGCATAATGGCATCTACGGTGGAACACTCCCGTCGGAATCCAAACTGACTGTCAGCCGAATCGGGACCTACTCGCAACAGATGTCTGTTGAGCCGAGTGGCAACTATCTTTTCGAACAATTTGCCAATCTCGTCCAACAGGCATATGGGATGATATGCAGAGGGAGAATCGGTGGCCCTGTCTTCCTTCTTCAAGAGGACAAACCTTGCCTCTTTCCAAACTGTGGGGAAGTCGGCACTCTGCAGGCAACTGCAGGCAGCCAGACTCAGCACTAGAGCCTGACCCGGAATTCCGTCAGGCCCCGGTGCGGTGTTTTGGGCTCGCAAGCGGCTTATGGCTCAGTCTAGATCCTCCACGGTCACCCCAATCTCATCATTCCACTCCCATGACGATGGCAGGTGACCTGAGGGACTTGACCGGTCCTCTGGGAAAAGTGTGCTAATCACTCTTCCCAGCAGGTCCGGATCGAGAGTTTCTGTCAAGGGGGGCGTCCAGCACCATCTTGTACGGTTGCCCCCAAGGTTCTTCGTCGGCACTGTTGTATCACCCGATACGGCTCCTTTCTTCTTACTTTGCCCATTAGATGTTGTGAGGCCCACGGTTGATGCTTGTGCATCCCCGCAATGCAGTGGATTCCCCCCCTCCCCCTGCGTGTGTTGAATCCCGTGTACTCTTTAATCAAAGAGCGATACTGGGAGCAACGACAAGCCTGTAAAGGCCCGTCTTTTAGGGTATTGAGCTCCGTCCGTTTCTGGTTCTGATGGAACCACGGATATATATATATATATATATACGTCGCGGACCAATACCCGGCCAGTATTGGTCCGTAGCGGTTTTCCGCAACCACCCATATCTTGATTGGCGTTTTCCTATCCACCACCTGGGGACCCGCCCGATTGGAGCACTGGCAACTCCATACGGGTGGCGGTATATTTACCTATACCAAATTATCCGACTAGGTAAGTCAAACTTAGATGAAGAGGTCAATCAACAAATTTAACTCGCGGCGCAGTTACCAGTTACCCATATATCTCAAAACTTGAAAATAGAAGTGTTAAACCAGCGCATATAATAGATATTAGGCGTTGTCCCTCACTGGTGACCATATGAGGGAGCTCAAGATCACTCAACAAGCTTTTGAGAGGGCTATGCTGGGTTATCAGCGTGACGTAAACGGTATCGGAAAACGGACGTAACGGATCAGAAAACTGAAGTGACATTAGCCTGGCCATCTGGATCCAAAAACCGACAACAAGCCTTCTAGTTACAATTGAGATGTTGTTTTCTTCCAGCTTTCTAGTTACAATTGAAGTAAAGAAAGTTTTAACGACATTTGACTATAATTTTTACATCGAAACGTTAAATAAACTCGGAATCAGTAAATATAAACGAATGTAAATGTAAAATGTAGAAAAATATCAAATCAAATGTCAAACATCTGAATCAATCTGAGTCAATAAATAAATAAGTAAAATTAAGGAAGTCACTGTTTGTATGTCATTATCTTGAAGTGAAGATTTTCTTTACAAGAAATTTAAGTTCTGATGTCTGTTCAGTGTTCTGTTCTGTCAGTGGTGTTCTGATGAAAGTAATGTTGCCAATTAAGCAGCAAGTTAATGTGATAAGTCTATTTTAATAAAGACATCCACATAAATAAATATAAAGTTATAGCCTTTATACGAACCACTGCTGGGCACAGAAGCCGGCGTGTTGATGGTATATACGGCATGGCTTTGAAACATTTTAATAGATGAATGTTTCTCTACTTTCTAGGACTTTGTAAAACACCACTTAAATAGCGATTAATTATTTCGTTGGAGCTGGCAGAGTTCAAACGCTTGGCAAGCAGGTCGGCAACCGCAGATTCATATTTTTAGTCATTATTGAGCAGACGCTGCTGCCAATCTCCAGATTTGTCTCTTACGACACCAACATGATGATATGAGGTTGTTGATATTCTTACTCTGCCGCTACACGATTATTATCACAAAATATTAAATTCTGATGAGTCATTAAGGAACAAAAGTAAATATTGTAGTGTGGTATATTGTGTATATATTATACTAAAATCATCCGCTACGAAGCTAAAGTTTTAAATTGCATCATAGATAAGATAAATGTTTAATCATTGTTTTGCTGTTAGGGATCCTTGTAAATTGCCCTTAAGCTACCAGATAACGTAAGTTTGCTTCATAGTTGTTATAATTTCTTTCGAAAGACTAAGCTTGAGCTAACATTCAATACGTATTATTGTAATTAGGCAACCTCAGTGAAAATATTATTTTATTTTTAAAATAATTATTTATTTATAAGTAATTTTTTTCTAACTAGATTTACTTCTGTTCTAAACGACTATAAACTTCTTATAAAAATATACACAAATCTTACCTATAATCATAAACGACATGTAATTTATAGGTAATAAAAATATTTCTGTATAATGATTTCTTATATTTACGCGAACACTACACATTGAAATAATACTAGTTTTTAGGGAATTTATCGCGTATTTTTAACTTTTTGAAAACCCGACGTTTCGAACGCTTTACAGCACTCATGGTCACGGGCGGGACTGAGATGTTCAACGTCCATATGTCATAGTTAACCGCGGTTACCATAGATTAAAATTTAACTTTTGTTCCGATCTATGCAGTATGAACTTATGGTATCTTGAAGTCTTGCAGTTGTATGCTTGGGTTGGGATTTAATTTTATTTATTATAGGATCCCAAGCAGATGGTAGCACCCAGCCATCTTCTCTATTGAAATTAGGATGTTTTTGATTTCAATAGCCTCGCGAACCATCCTTGGAAGGAATCGGTGTTCTTTAGCGAGGATTTGCGGTCTATCAAATCTGATGTAGTGACGGGGGCGATCATGTACGTGTTCACAGACTGCAGACTACCGCTTGTAGAATCTTCGATTTATGGGAGAACTAAGCAGGGCTATCTCCTCAAAGTCTTCCATGAATATGTCGGCGACAAAGGGAGATACAGGTGAGCCCATCGCCACACCATCTACCTGCTTGTAGAACTCCTCCTTCCACAACAGGTAGCCACATGTAAGGCAATGTCTGAGTAATACTGCATATTCTACGGGCATGTTGTTTTCTTCCAGCCTTCTAGTTACAATTGAGATGCAGTCATCAACAGGTAAGCATGCAGTCTGTGAACACGTACAGGATCGCCCCCGTCACTACATCAGATTTGATAGACCGCAAATCCTCGTTAAAGAACACCGATTCTTTCCAAGGATGATTCGCGAGGCTATTGAAATCAAAAAACATCCTTATTTCAATAGAGAAGATGGCTGAGTGCTACCATCTGCTTGGGATCCTATAATAAATAAAATAAAATCCCAACCCAAGCATACAACTGCAAGACTTCAAGATACCATAAGTTCATACTGCATAGATCGGAACAAAAGTTAAATTTTAATCTATGGTAACCGCGGTTAACTATGACATATGGACGTTGAACATCTCAGTCCCGCCCGTGACCATGAGTGCTGTAAAGCGTTCGAAACGTCGGGTATTTAAAAAGATAAATATACGCGATAAATTCCGTAAAACTAGTATTATTTCAATGTGTAGTGTTCGCGTAAATATAAGAAATCATTATGTAAACCAGTACGGACTGGTAATTGCAAATAAAATACGCCGATTAGAAGATCTAAAGACCAAGCGCGCAAGATATCTAACAGCCTTAAATTTCTTGAAGAGATGCCGAGACCATAATCTCTTCTTCTTCTTCTTTTAAATTATGGCTTCTCTTGGTAGGCCATAATCTCATTCCTACGTGTGTCAAAATATCAACCAAAAAGGACATTCGAGGAAGCGCTAAGATCTTAAATCAGGCGAGTAAAGAGTTGTTGCGGACGGTAATCCAACAAAAACGCTCCGATCTATATGACATAAACAAATCCATAGACACATCATCCAGTGAATTAAAGAAAGTTTTAACGACGTTTGACTATAATTTTTGCATGGAAACATTAAAGAAACGCGAAATTAGTAAATATAACGAATGCAAAAACAAACATATATAAAAATATCAAAAATTAACGAACAAGTTAAATGTCAAACATCTGTATCAATGCCAGAACCGAAAGCAACCATTGACAAACACAGATCATAGATTAATAGCGCTCTATAATCTGTCAAAACAAACACTGGATGATGCAGCAATTAGGGTTTTATCCAAAGGCCTCAACTTTGAAATTACACCCCGCAAATTACCGTACGAAGAAATTATCTGTGGTGTCGAGGACTGTTTATTTAAAAACAATATGCGGAAAGAAGATTTGGAGGCGATACGTCAAGACATTTCGCCTATGTTACGTCGATGTTCAGTACCTAAACCGAATCTTCCCAAAGACGAATTTATAGCGTTAAAGAACCTACGCAATAAACCAGAACTTACGATTCTCCCCGCAGATAGGGGAAACGCCACGGTAGTCATGGATACGTCAGATTATAATTCTAAAATACAAGAACTTTTGTCGGATGTAAGTACTTATAAAAAGGTTAAAAACGACCCAACAAATAGCACACTAAAAACAACTAGTGACCTCATAAAGAAACACTTCAAAAAATTAAATCTGGACGTAAAATGGATAATACCTACGTGCGCCAAATCATCAAAATTGTATGGGTTACCAAAAATACACAAGCCCAATGCTCCATTACGTCCCATAGTGAGCCAAATCGATTCACCAACTTACAGATTGGCTCAACACTTAGCGAAAGTACTCCCACCGCTCAGGGGACATACAAGAGCGTACATAAAGGATTTCTACCAATTTTTCAGCGAGATTAAAGACCTACATCTGGCAGACAATAAAACTATGGTCAGTTTTGATGTGCAGTCATTGTTTACATGCTTACCTGTTGAAGACTGCATCTCAATTGTAACTAGATAGCTGGAAGAAAACAACATGCCCGTAGAATATGCAGTATTACTCAGCCACTGCCTTACATCGGGCTACCTATTGTGGAAGGAGGAGTTCTACAAGCAAGTACATTGTGTGGCGATGGGCTCACCTGTATCTCCCATTGTCACCGACATATTCATGGAAGACTTTGAGGAGAAAGCCCTGCTTAGTTCCCCCATAAATCCAAGATTCTACAAGCGGTACGTAGACAACACTTACACAATTCTACCTTTAGATAAAGTAACTGCATTTTTAGACCATCTTAACTCTATAAATTCTAAAATTCAGTTCACAATGGAGTTAGAGGCGAACAATTCCTTAGCTTTTCTAGATTTGTTAGTAATTCGGAATCCTGATAACACCTTGAGCCATACTGTGTATAGAAAAAAGACCCATACAGATAGATATTTAAACGGTGATTCTCACCACCATCCTTCACAGTTAGCTACCGTGGGTAAATCTTTGTTTCAGAGAGCACGAGGGATCTGTGACAGTAAACACCTGGCTGCAGAGCTCCACCATGTCAAGCAAGTTTTGCATGATAACAAGCTTCGAGTCCCGCGCCTACGTCACAGTGAACGAGTGAAGCCGGCCACAGTTGAGCGTGTACCTGCTGTACTAACATATGTTAGAGGAGTCACTTACAAGATTGGCTACATCTTGAAGCGCGCTTCCATCAAAACATACTTCAAGCCGCTGAAGAAGATTGGTCAGTTTTTGTCATCAGTCAAGTGTAATGTCCCTCTGCAAGATGCAGGAGTGTACAAGCTTTATATATTTATTACGCTTAAGTCCAGTCTGGAAATTTTCAGATATTTAAGAAGATCTTGATAATAATCTTGAAAAATAGCTTAAGAAAAATTCTAAATTTGACTTTAAAGACAACAGACTGGAATAAGAAACCTTTCTAGCCTGCCTGCTTTCTAGACTGCCTGCTTTTCTTGACATAAAGGGAACATAAAGGGAACTTGGCATAAGGGTAACTCAACTACAACTTTTTACCGATTACCTTAGTAAACGCTCTCAATGTTTTTAAATCGGTAGATATGCAAGTTCCAAATTACGAAAAAGATCTTATGTCATCCCACAGGGCTACTCTGGGGCCTACATTGTTCCTAATTTAAATAAATGACTCATGCAATCTCCAACTTCAAAATGCGGATAACATAGCCCTGTTATTCTCAGCTTAATCACGTGATGAGGTTTATAAATACGCTCAGCAAGGCTTAACATAGTATATAATTGGTTTCTTAACAATCTCCTAAAATGTTTGTGATCATATCCTAGACGGCCTCAACCATTAAATCAGATTTGATATTACATTTTGATAATACAAATCCTCGCGAAAGAACACCGACTCCTACCAATGATGATACGTGAGGCTATTCGAATTAAAAACATCCTGATTTCAATAGAGAAGGAGGCTGGGTACTACCACATGCTTGGGACTCTATAATCAATAAAATTAAAACAAAATACAAGCATGCCACTGCAAGACCTCAAAACATAGCCAGTTCATTTTGCATAGATCGGACCATAAACAATAATTAAAAAAGCTGAAGGTACTCTGCTTTCAACAATAACATCGGGACGTCAGTCATCTCAGTCCTCCGTGACCATGGGTGCTGAAAAGCACCCGAAACGTTGAGAATTAATAACAAAAATAACTGCCTGTTTGGTTTTATTCTGAATATCAAACTAAAACAGCATACCGACTTAGTTTGTGTAAACCCTCAAACCAAACATGCATTTGTTAACAGATTTTACATATTTTAGGACAATTTCTATATAACAATTTAAACAAATTACTAAAGATATATAGTGTAAGTTATAAGAAATATAATATAATTATAAGGAAATTTCTGAATAAATTATATTACGAAGTGACAGAGAAATTGTTATAAATTCTAAAATATTTTTGTATTAACTGTAGGTTACAAATAAATGTTATACTATCTATCTATCGTTATATATATATATATATATATATATATATATATATACATATATACATATATATATATACATATATACATACATACATATATATATACATATATATATATATATATATATATATATATATATATATATATATATATATATATATATATATATATATGTGTTATAATAGCTATACTATCTATAATATAAATAAACATTATGTACAATTTTACTAAGAGAGTATCCGTCATACGGAACGGGTAAATTGTTATGGTGGTTATAGTAAAAAACAATTTTCCTAAATACTACGTGCCGAAAGAGAAGCATTCTGATTTCTTTATTCAATTATTCCGTGTTACCAGTGGCAAATAACTACAATAGGTAAAACTTGTATTTGCCAAAGAGCGATGACTTAGGCACCTTCAATATAAAAAGGATTTGTGCCGTATTCGCTACGCTTGACAAGCGGATTTATGACCGAAGTGCGAAACATTTCAAACCACCTGGGTATTTTAAGGCTAGTATAAATTTAATAAAACATGTGTCCTGTTTTTGAACAAGCAAATAAATTCAAAATAAAGACATAAATTTATCTATATCAAAATTCCACTTTTGTTAATGGTGTCATAGTCCTATACTATTCGATGAAAGGAGGAGCATTTTTTTGCGGTGTTGCCTTAAAATAGTAAGTAACAAATTACCAGATGCTGGCGGGGATCTAACTTGGATTACTCAAGTATTATGTTGGAAAATAACGCTAAGCTTTATTATTTTCAGTAATTAAATTTAGTGTAATGATTGTCTTCAATATTTTCTTGGTCAGGCTTTAAATAAAACTAAACTTTTGTTAAAAAATTGAGGCAATCTCAGTTCTATATAATATGACATCAAAGAAAAACCACAGTAATGAAGGATTAAAAAAAGACGAACTATAATTGAGAAAACCTTACCGAGTATCTTGAGTAGTTTATTTTTATTTGGCTTTACGAAACAATTTTTCTTACTAATGTTCAATTTGGTATTTTAGCTTTTTAATTCTGTTTTTAAGATCAATGTCAAATAAATTTTAAGACTCTCATATCAGCTTTAAATAAGTCGTAGTAGTTTAGGGGATAAGCCCTGCAATTCTCAAACTTAATTTTCATACAATATGAATAAATTAGTTTTATCCCCGCTGGCAATAATGACTTTGTTAATTGCTATATTTCTAAAACATTGTCTTGCAAATCGTTTTTATTTTTATTGTTTTGTGTATTACATTTGTCTTTTAATTTTTGAGTGTGTTAGCTGGCGGGTGGTGCAGGGATGGCAGTTTAGCAATCGAAATTATTATTATTTTTTTACGTTATATAATTTTAATTATACTAATTTATTTATTCTTATAGTTTAGGTCTATATTATTTATTTATTTTTATATATTCTATTACATATAGATGAGTTCCGATGATGATTCTTTTCTCTCTGCACTAGAGAATTTATAGGAGACTTAAACGCAAAATTCGACACAAAATTAAGGAAGTGAAGGTAAGGAAAACAGGAATAAATTTGGGTTCCGTTACCCAAGATGACGTCTCACCATACGAAACACAGCAGCATTATGCTGCGGTGTCACAATAGTATTCTGGTAGAGCACTGTCCCTTACCGTTCTAGCCGAATCATTACTGTCACTGCCATATATAGCTTTTGATGATAGTTATTTGCTGGGAGCACTAGGCTCGAAGTTGTTGGTGGGTATGTTTACCTTCTTTTCCGTGGGGAAGTCCTCATGGACACCTTTGGCTGCGGAGGCACCCAAAAGGTTATGCCGGACTACTACCGGCTAAAACCCCACGGTGGTCTCCATCAGCGTGTAAGGTGGGTGTGCCGGGATCTCCACTTGGAACGCAACCGGGGCCCCTCTCTCGCTTTGCTTTATTGAAAGCACGTCCTGGGGGCAGTAATTACTACCCTCAGTACCCTCGCAGTGCTATCGCGATGTTTCGGGATCACTTCCGAGTCACCATCCTCCTCAGGTGTTACATTAGTAGGCGTTCAGGGCCCGAGCCCTAAATGCTAGCAACCCCAGAAACCCCGTTTCTGGTAGGGGATCACCATTTTCAAGGGGAGGGCCATGACGAGCGCTTCGACGGCGTCGTCTCCGAACGCGATCTGTCCTCCTCTGATGCCGCTCAGCAGCCTCCTTCTGGACTATTACGGACTCACAGAAGGTGGTTACGGCCCTCTACGCCGAATCCTCGCTCAACATTGCCAACGCGACTGCTGACATGGAAAGTTTCCGACTGATCCGGCTTGGCAGGATTATCCGCTCCCGTTCCCATGCTAGGCAAGCTGCAAGCGCATCCCAACACAGTAAAAGCAGTTCGCCGTTGCTTCGATAGATCTGATCTTACACAGCTAATTACCAAAGCAACCGTGCCTGGTAATTATCGCTGCATCTTGGCTTCGAAAACCGACAGGATTGCGCCAATGACGCGTTTCCGTGCATAGCGCTCCTCGTTAAGTTAAGTGCGCCATGTCGCCAAAGCTTTCTGTTGCTCCTGCCGTTTTAGAGACTCGAGCGCCTCATCTGGCTCACTGTCACCTCCCTGACGGAGGATGCGGATTCAATTGTACATCCTCGCATCCATATCCTCAAGTATATCTAGACAGTTAAAGGCGTTGACGACATCGAGACTTATCGCCAACGTTACACTACCCTGAGCTACTGCTTGTTCCGACAGGGGAGGGACACGCATAATGGCATCTACGGTGGAACACTCCCGTCGGAATCCAAACTGACTGTCAGCCGAATCGGGACCTACTCGCAACAGATGTCTGTTGAGCCGAGTGGCAACTATCTTTTCGAACAATTTGCCAATCTCGTCCAACAGGCATATGGGATGATATGCAGAGGGAGAATCGGTGGCCCTGTCTTCCTTCTTCAAGAGGACAAACCTTGCCTCTTTCCAAACTGTGGGGAAGTCGGCACTCTGCAGGCAACTGCAGGCAGCCAGACTCAGCACTAGAGCCTGACCCGGAATTCCGTCAGGCCCCGGTGCGGTGTTTTGGGCTCGCAAGCGGCTTATGGCTCAGTCTAGATCCTCCACGGTCACCCCAATCTCATCATTCCACTCCCATGACGATGGCAGGTGACCTGAGGGACTTGACCGGTCCTCTGGGAAAAGTGTGCTAATCACTCTTCCCAGCAGGTCCGGATCGAGAGTTTCTGTCAAGGGGGGCGTCCAGCACCATCTTGTACGGTTGCCCCCAAGGTTCTTCGTCGGCACTGTTGTATCACCCGATACGGCTCCTTTCTTCTTACTTTGCCCATTAGATGTTGTGAGGCCCACGGTTGATGCTTGTGCATCCCCGCAATGCAGTGGATTCCCCCCCTCCCCCTGCGTGTGTTGAATCCCGTGTACTCTTTAATCAAAGAGCGATACTGGGAGCAACGACAAGCCTGTAAAGGCCCGTCTTTTAGGGTATTGAGCTCCGTCCGTTTCTGGTTCTGATGGAACCACGGATATATATATATATATATATATATACGTCGCGGACCAATACCCGGCCAGTATTGGTCCGTAGCGGTTTTCCGCAACCACCCATATCTTGATTGGCGTTTTCCTATCCACCACCTGGGGACCCGCCCGATTGGAGCACTGGCAACTCCATACGGGTGGCGGTATATTTACCTATACCAAATTATCCGACTAGGTAAGTCAAACTTAGATGAAGAGGTCAATCAACAAATTTAACTCGCGGCGCAGTTACCAGTTACCCATATATCTCAAAACTTGAAAATAGAAGTGTTAAACCAGCGCATATAATAGATATTAGGCGTTGTCCCTCACTGGTGACCATATGAGGGAGCTCAAGATCACTCAACAAGCTTTTGAGAGGGCTATGCTGGGTTATCAGCGTGACGTAAACGGTATCGGAAAACGGACGTAACGGATCAGAAAACTGAAGTGACATTAGCCTGGCCATCTGGATCCAAAAACCGACAACAAGCCTTCTAGTTACAATTGAGATGTTGTTTTCTTCCAGCTTTCTAGTTACAATTGAAGTAAAGAAAGTTTTAACGACATTTGACTATAATTTTTACATCGAAACGTTAAATAAACTCGGAATCAGTAAATATAAACGAATGTAAATGTAAAATGTAGAAAAATATCAAATCAAATGTCAAACATCTGAATCAATCTGAGTCAATAAATAAATAAGTAAAATTAAGGAAGTCACTGTTTGTATGTCATTATCTTGAAGTGAAGATTTTCTTTACAAGAAATTTAAGTTCTGATGTCTGTTCAGTGTTCTGTTCTGTCAGTGGTGTTCTGATGAAAGTAATGTTGCCAATTAAGCAGCAAGTTAATGTGATAAGTCTATTTTAATAAAGACATCCACATAAATAAATATAAAGTTATAGCCTTTATACGAACCACTGCTGGGCACAGAAGCCGGCGTGTTGATGGTATATACGGCATGGCTTTGAAACATTTTAATAGATGAATGTTTCTCTACTTTCTAGGACTTTGTAAAACACCACTTAAATAGCGATTAATTATTTCGTTGGAGCTGGCAGAGTTCAAACGCTTGGCAAGCAGGTCGGCAACCGCAGATTCATATTTTTAGTCATTATTGAGCAGACGCTGCTGCCAATCTCCAGATTTGTCTCTTACGACACCAACATGATGATATGAGGTTGTTGATATTCTTACTCTGCCGCTACACGATTATTATCACAAAATATTAAATTCTGATGAGTCATTAAGGAACAAATGTAAATATTGTAGTGTGGTATATTGTGTATATATTATACTAAAATCATCCGCTACGAAGCTAAAGTTTTAAATTGCATCATAGATAAGATAAATGTTTAATCATTGTTTTGCTGTTAGGGATCCTTGTAAATTGCCCTTAAGCTACCAGATAACGTAAGTTTGCTTCATAGTTGTTATAATTTCTTTCGAAAGACTAAGCTTGAGCTAACATTCAATACGTATTATTGTAATTAGGCAACCTCAGTGAAAATATTATTTTATTTTTAAAATAATTATTTATTTATAAGTAATTTTTTTCTAACTAGATTTACTTCTGTTCTAAACGACTATAAACTTCTTATAAAAATATACACAAATCTTACCTATAATCATAAACGACATGTAATTTATAGGTAATAAAAATATTTCTGTATAATGATTTCTTATATTTACGCGAACACTACACATTGAAATAATACTAGTTTTTAGGGAATTTATCGCGTATTTTTAACTTTTTGAAAACCCGACGTTTCGAACGCTTTACAGCACTCATGGTCACGGGCGGGACTGAGATGTTCAACGTCCATATGTCATAGTTAACCGCGGTTACCATAGATTAAAATTTAACTTTTGTTCCGATCTATGCAGTATGAACTTATGGTATCTTGAAGTCTTGCAGTTGTATGCTTGGGTTGGGATTTAATTTTATTTATTATAGGATCCCAAGCAGATGGTAGCACTCAGCCATCTTCTCTATTGAAATTAGGATGTTTTTGATTTCAATAGCCTCGCGAACCATCCTTGGAAGGAATCGGTGTTCTTTAGCGAGGATTTGCGGTCTATCAAATCTGATGTAGTGACGGGGGCGATCATGTACGTGTTCACAGACTGCAGACTACCGCTTGTAGAATCTTCGATTTATGGGAGAACTAAGCAGGGCTATCTCCTCAAAGTCTTCCATGAATATGTCGGCGACAAAGGGAGATACAGGTGAGCCCATCGCCACACCATCTACCTGCTTGTAGAACTCCTCCTTCCACAACAGGTAGCCACATGTAAGGCAATGTCTGAGTAATACTGCATATTCTACGGGCATGTTGTTTTCTTCCAGCCTTCTAGTTACAATTGAGATGCAGTCATCAACAGGTAAGCATGCAGTCTGTGAACACGTACAGGATCGCCCCCGTCACTACATCAGATTTGATAGACCGCAAATCCTCGTTAAAGAACACCGATTCTTTCCAAGGATGATTCGCGAGGCTATTGAAATCAAAAAACATCCTTATTTCAATAGAGAAGATGGCTGAGTGCTACCATCTGCTTGGGATCCTATAATAAATAAAATAAAATCCCAACCCAAGCATACAACTGCAAGACTTCAAGATACCATAAGTTCATACTGCATAGATCGGAACAAAAGTTAAATTTTAATCTATGGTAACCGCGGTTAACTATGACATATGGACGTTGAACATCTCAGTCCCGCCCGTGACCATGAGTGCTGTAAAGCGTTCGAAACGTCGGGTATTTAAAAAGATAAATATACGCGATAAATTCCGTAAAACTAGTATTATTTCAATGTGTAGTGTTCGCGTAAATATAAGAAATCATTATGTAAACCAGTACGGACTGGTAATTGCAAATAAAATACGCCGATTAGAAGATCTAAAGACCAAGCGCGCAAGATATCTAACAGCCTTAAATTTCTTGAAGAGATGCCGAGACCATAATCTCTTCTTCTTCTTCTTTTAAATTATGGCTTCTCTTGGTAGGCCATAATCTCATTCCTACGTGTGTCAAAATATCAACCAAAAAGGACATTCGAGGAAGCGCTAAGATCTTAAATCAGGCGAGTAAAGAGTTGTTGCGGACGGTAATCCAACAAAAACGCTCCGATCTATATGACATAAACAAATCCATAGACACATCATCCAGTGAATTAAAGAAAGTTTTAACGACGTTTGACTATAATTTTTGCATGGAAACATTAAAGAAACGCGAAATTAGTAAATATAACGAATGCAAAAACAAACATATATAAAAATATCAAAAATTAACGAACAAGTTAAATGTCAAACATCTGTATCAATGCCAGAACCGAAAGCAACCATTGACAAACACAGATCATAGATTAATAGCGCTCTATAATCTGTCAAAACAAACACTGGATGATGCAGCAATTAGGGTTTTATCCAAAGGCCTCAACTTTGAAATTACACCCCGCAAATTACCGTACGAAGAAATTATCTGTGGTGTCGAGGACTGTTTATTTAAAAACAATATGCGGAAAGAAGATTTGGAGGCGATACGTCAAGACATTTCGCCTATGTTACGTCGATGTTCAGTACCTAAACCGAATCTTCCCAAAGACGAATTTATAGCGTTAAAGAACCTACGCAATAAACCAGAACTTACGATTCTCCCCGCAGATAGGGGAAACGCCACGGTAGTCATGGATACGTCAGATTATAATTCTAAAATACAAGAACTTTTGTCGGATGTAAGTACTTATAAAAAGGTTAAAAACGACCCAACAAATAGCACACTAAAAACAACTAGTGACCTCATAAAGAAACACTTCAAAAAATTAAATCTGGACGTAAAATGGATAATACCTACGTGCGCCAAATCATCAAAATTGTATGGGTTACCAAAAATACACAAGCCCAATGCTCCATTACGTCCCATAGTGAGCCAAATCGATTCACCAACTTACAGATTGGCTCAACACTTAGCGAAAGTACTCCCACCGCTCAGGGGACATACAAGAGCGTACATAAAGGATTTCTACCAATTTTTCAGCGAGATTAAAGACCTACATCTGGCAGACAATAAAACTATGGTCAGTTTTGATGTGCAGTCATTGTTTACATGCTTACCTGTTGAAGACTGCATCTCAATTGTAACTAGATGGCTGGAAGAAAACAACATGCCCGTAGAATATGCAGTATTACTCAGCCACTGCCTTACATCGGGCTACCTATTGTGGAAGGAGGAGTTCTACAAGCAAGTACATTGTGTGGCGATGGGCTCACCTGTATCTCCCATTGTCACCGACATATTCATGGAAGACTTTGAGGAGAAAGCCCTGCTTAGTTCCCCCATAAATCCAAGATTCTACAAGCGGTACGTAGACAACACTTACACAATTCTACCTTTAGATAAAGTAACTGCATTTTTAGACCATCTTAACTCTATAAATTCTAAAATTCAGTTCACAATGGAGTTAGAGGCGAACAATTCCTTAGCTTTTCTAGATTTGTTAGTAATTCGGAATCCTGATAACACCTTGAGCCATACTGTGTATAGAAAAAAGACCCATACAGATAGATATTTAAACGGTGATTCTCACCACCATCCTTCACAGTTAGCTACCGTGGGTAAATCTTTGTTTCAGAGAGCACGAGGGATCTGTGACAGTAAACACCTGGCTGCAGAGCTCCACCATGTCAAGCAAGTTTTGCATGATAACAAGCTTCGAGTCCCGCGCCTACGTCACAGTGAACGAGTGAAGCCGGCCACAGTTGAGCGTGTACCTGCTGTACTAACATATGTTAGAGGAGTCACTTACAAGATTGGCTACATCTTGAAGCGCGCTTCCATCAAAACATACTTCAAGCCGCTGAAGAAGATTGGTCAGTTTTTGTCATCAGTCAAGTGTAATGTCCCTCTGCAAGATGCAGGAGTGTACAAGCTTGATTGTGAATGTGGTCTCTCCTACATAGGACAAACTAAAAGATCAATAAAAACCCGCGTTAAAGAACATATAATTGATGTGAAGAATCGACGCTCCGGGAAGTCTGCAGTCTGCGAACACGTACAGGATCGCCCCCGTCACTACATCAGATTTGATAGACCGCAAATCCTCGCTAAAGAACACCGATTCCTTCCAAGGATGATTCGCGAGGCTATTGAAGGCTATTTAAGGCTGTTAGATATCTTGCGCGCTTGGTCTTTAGATCTTCTAATCGGCGTATTTTATTTGCAATTACCAGTCCGTACTGGTTTACATAATGATTTCTTATATTTACGCGAACACTACACATTGAAATAATACTAGTTTTACGGAATTTATCGCGTATATTTATCTTTTTAAATACCCGACGTTTCGAACGCTTTACAGCACTCATGGTCACGGGCGGGACTGAGATGTTCAACGTCCATATGTCATAGTTAACCGCGGTTACCATAGATTAAAATTTAACTTTTGTTCCGATCTATGCAGTATGAAACTTATGGTATCTTGAAGTCTTGCAGTTGTATGCTTGGGTTGGGATTTTATTTTATTTATTATAGGATCCCAAGCAGATGGTAGCACTCAGCCATCTTCTCTATTGAAATAAGGATGTTTTTTGATTTCAATAGCCTCGCGAATCATCCTTGGAAAGAATCGGTGTTCTTTAACGAGGATTTGCGGTCTATCAAATCTGATGTAGTGACGGGGGCGATCCTGTACGTGTTCACAGACTGCATGCTTACCTGTTGATGACTGCATCTCAATTGTAACTAGAAGGCTGGAAGAAAACAACATGCCCGTAGAATATGCAGTATTACTCAGACATTGCCTTACATGTGGCTACCTGTTGTGGAAGGAGGAGTTCTACAAGCAGGTAGATGGTGTGGCGATGGGCTCACCTGTATCTCCCTTTGTCGCCGACATATTCATGGAAGACTTTGAGGAGATAGCCCTGCTTAGTTCTCCCATAAATCGAAGATTCTACAAGCGGTAGTCTGCAGTCTGTGAACACGTACATGATCGCCCCCGTCACTACATCAGATTTGATAGACCGCAAATCCTCGCTAAAGAACACCGATTCCTTCCAAGGATGGTTCGCGAGGCTATTGAAATCAAAAACATCCTAATTTCAATAGAGAAGATGGCTGGGTGCTACCATCTGCTTGGGATCCTATAATAAATAAAATTAAATCCCAACCCAAGCATACAACTGCAAGACTTCAAGATACCATAAGTTCATACTGCATAGATCGGAACAAAAGTTAAATTTTAATCTATGGTAACCGCGGTTAACTATGACATATGGACGTTGAACATCTCAGTCCCGCCCGTGACCATGAGTGCTGTAAAGCGTTCGAAACGTCGGGTTTTCAAAAAGTTAAAAATACGCGATAAATTCCCTAAAAACTAGTATTATTTCAATGTGTAGTGTTCGCGTAAATATAAGAAATCATTATACAGAAATATTTTTATTACCTATAAATTACATGTCGTTTATGATTATAGGTAAGATTTGTGTATATTTTTATAAGAAGTTTATAGTCGTTTAGAACAGAAGTAAATCTAGTTAGAAAAAAATTACTTATAAATAAATAATTATTTTAAAAATAAAATAATATTTTCACTGAGGTTGCCTAATTACAATAATACGTATTGAATGTTAGCTCAAGCTTAGTCTTTCGAAAGAAATTATAACAACTATGAAGCAAACTTACGTTATCTGGTAGCTTAAGGGCAATTTACAAGGATCCCTAACAGCAAAACAATGATTAAACATTTATCTTATCTATGATGCAATTTAAAACTTTAGCTTCGTAGCGGATGATTTTAGTATAATATATACACAATATACCACACTACAATATTTACTTTTGTTCCTTAATGACTCATCAGAATTTAATATTTTGTGATAATAATCGTGTAGCGGCAGAGTAAGAATATCAACAACCTCATATCATCATGTTGGTGTATATATATATATATATACATATATAATATATATATATATATGTATATATATATATATATATATATATATATATATAACGATAGATAGATAGTATAACATTTATTTGTAACCTACAGTTAATACAAAAATATTTTAGAATTTATAACAATTTCTCTGTCACTTCGTAATATAATTTATTCAGAAATTTCCTTATAATTATATTATATTTCTTATAACTTACACTATATATCTTTAGTAATTTGTTTAAATTGTTATATAGAAATTGTCCTAAAATATGTAAAATCTGTTAACAAATGCATGTTTGGTTTGAGGGTTTACACAAACTAAGTCGGTATGCTGTTTTAGTTTGATATTCAGAATAAAACCAAACAGGCAGTTATTTTTGTTATTAATTCTCAACGTTTCGGGTGCTTTTCAGCACCCATGGTCACGGAGGACTGAGATGACTGACGTCCCGATGTTATTGTTGAAAGCAGAGTACCTTCAGCTTTTTTAATTATTGTTTATGGTCCGATCTATGCAAAATGAACTGGCTATGTTTTGAGGTCTTGCAGTGGCATGCTTGTATTTTGTTTTAATTTTATTGATTATAGAGTCCCAAGCATGTGGTAGTACCCAGCCTCCTTCTCTATTGAAATCAGGATGTTTTTAATTCGAATAGCCTCACGTATCATCATTGGTAGGAGTCGGTGTTCTTTCGCGAGGATTTGTATTATCAAAATGTAATATCAAATCTGATTTAATGGTTGAGGCCGTCTAGGATATGATCACAAACATTTTAGGAGATTGTTAAGAAACCAATTATATACTATGTTAAGCCTTGCTGAGCGTATTTATAAACCTCATCACGTGATTAAGCTGAGAATAACAGGGCTATGTTATCCGCATTTTGAAGTTGGAGATTGCATGAGTCATTTATTTAAATTAGGAACAATGTAGGCCCCAGAGTAGCCCTGTGGGATGACATAAGATCTTTTTTCGTAATTTGGAACTTGCATATCTACCGATTTAAAAACATTGAGAGCGTTTACTAAGGTAATCGGTAAAAAGTTGTAGTTGAGTTACCCTTATGCCAAGTTCCCTTTATGTTCCCTTTATGTCAAGAAAAGCAGGCAGTCTAGAAAGCAGGCAGGCTAGAAAGGTTTCTTATTCCAGTCTGTTGTCTTTAAAGTCAAATTTAGAATTTTTCTTAAGCTATTTTTCAAGATTATTATCAAGATCTTCTTAAATATCTGAAAATTTCCAGACTGGACTTAAGCGTAATAAATATATAAAGCTTGTACACTCCTGCATCTTGCAGAGGGACATTACACTTGACTGATGACAAAAACTGACCAATCTTCTTCAGCGGCTTGAAGTATGTTTTGATGGAAGCGCGCTTCAAGATGTAGCCAATCTTGTAAGTGACTCCTCTAACATATGTTAGTACAGCAGGTACACGCTCAACTGTGGCCGGCTTCACTCGTTCACTGTGACGTAGGCGCGGGACTCGAAGCTTGTTATCATGCAAAACTTGCTTGACATGGTGGAGCTCTGCAGCCAGGTGTTTACTGTCACAGATCCCTCGTGCTCTCTGAAACAAAGATTTACCCACGGTAGCTAACTGTGAGGATGGTGGTGAGAATCACCGTTTAAATATCTATCTGTATGGGTCTTTTTTCTATACACAGTATGGCTCAAGGTGTTATCAGGATTCCGAATTACTAACAAATCTAGAAAAGCTAAGGAATTGTTCGCCTCTAACTCCATTGTGAACTGAATTTTAGAATTTATAGAGTTAAGATGGTCTAAAAATGCAGTTACTTTATCTAAAGGTAGAATTGTGTAAGTGTTGTCTACGTACCGCTTGTAGAATCTTGGATTTATGGGGAACTAAGCAGGGCTTTCTCCTCAAAGTCTTCCATGAATATGTCGGTGACAATGGGAGATACAGGTGAGCCCATCGCCACACAATGTACTTGCTTGTAGAACTCCTCCTTCCACAATAGGTAGCCCGATGTAAGGCAGTGGCTGAGTAATACTGCATATTCTACGGGCATGTTGTTTTCTTCCAGCTATCTAGTTACAATTGAGATGCAGTC
Organism: Parnassius smintheus behrii; assembly: GCA_036936625.1. NCBI lineage: Eukaryota > Metazoa > Arthropoda > Insecta > Lepidoptera > Papilionidae > Parnassius > Parnassius smintheus. The sequence goes on from JAUPFT010000014.1 coordinate 14,418,708, forward strand.
TTCAACAGGTAAGCATGTAAACAATGACTGCACATCAAAACTGACCATAGTTTTATTGTCTGCCAGATGTAGGTCTTTAATCTCGCTGAAAAATTGGTAGAAATCCTTTATGTACGCTCTTGTATGTCCCCTGAGCGGTGGGAGTACTTTCGCTAAGTGTTGAGCCAATCTGTAAGTTGGTGAATCGATTTGGCTCACTATGGGACGTAATGGAGCATTGGGCTTGTGTATTTTTGGTAACCCATACAATTTTGATGATTTGGCGCACGTAGGTATTATCCATTTTACGTCCAGATTTAATTTTTTGAAGTGTTTCTTTATGAGGTCACTAGTTGTTTTTAGTGTGCTATTTGTTGGGTCGTTTTTAACCTTTTTATAAGTACTTACATCCGACAAAAGTTCTTGTATTTTAGAATTATAATCTGACGTATCCATGACTACCGTGGCGTTTCCCCTATCTGCGGGGAGAATCGTAAGTTCTGGTTTATTGCGTAGGTTCTTTAACGCTATAAATTCGTCTTTGGGAAGATTCGGTTTAGGTACTGAACATCGACGTAACATAGGCGAAATGTCTTGACGTATCGCCTCCAAATCTTCTTTCCGCATATTGTTTTTAAATAAACAGTCCTCGACACCACAGATAATTTCTTCGTACGGTAATTTGCGGGGTGTAATTTCAAAGTTGAGGCCTTTGGATAAAACCCTAATTGCTGCATCATCCAGTGTTTGTTTTGACAGATTATAGAGCGCTATTAATCTATGATCTGTGTTTGTCAATGGTTGCTTTCGGTTCTGGCATTGATACAGATGTTTGACATTTAACTTGTTCGTTAATTTTTGATATTTTTATATATGTTTGTTTTTGCATTCGTTATATTTACTAATTTCGCGTTTCTTTAATGTTTCCATGCAAAAATTATAGTCAAACGTCGTTAAAACTTTCTTTAATTCACTGGATGATGTGTCTATGGATTTGTTTATGTCATATAGATCGGAGCGTTTTTGTTGGATTACCGTCCGCAACAACTCTTTACTCGCCTGATTTAAGATCTTAGCGCTTCCTCGAATGTCCTTTTTGGTTGATATTTTGACACACGTAGGAATGAGATTATGGCCTACCAAGAGAAGCCATAATTTAAAAGAAGAAGAAGAAGAGATTATGGTCTCGGCATCTCTTCAAGAAATTTAAGGCTGTTAGATATCTTGCGCGCTTGGTCTTTAGATCTTCTAATCGGCGTATTTTATTTGCAATTACCAGTCCGTACTGGTTTACATAATGATTTCTTATATTTACGCGAACACTACACATTGAAATAATACTAGTTTTACGGAATTTATCGCGTATATTTATCTTTTTAAATACCCGACGTTTCGAACGCTTTACAGCACTCATGGTCACGGGCGGGACTGAGATGTTCAACGTCCATATGTCATAGTTAACCGCGGTTACCATAGATTAAAATTTAACTTTTGTTCCGATCTATGCAGTATGAACTTATGGTATCTTGAAGTCTTGCAGTTGTATGCTTGGGTTGGGATTTTATTTTATTTATTATAGGATCCCAAGCAGATGGTAGCACTCAGCCATCTTCTCTATTGAAATAAGGATGTTTTTTGATTTCAATAGCCTCGCGAATCATCCTTGGAAAGAATCGGTGTTCTTTAACGAGGATTTGCGGTCTATCAAATCTGATGTAGTGACGGGGGCGATCCTGTACGTGTTCACAGACTGCATGCTTACCTGTTGATGACTGCATCTCAATTGTAACTAGAAGGCTGGAAGAAAACAACATGCCCGTAGAATATGCAGTATTACTCAGACATTGCCTTACATGTGGCTACCTGTTGTGGAAGGAGGAGTTCTACAAGCAGGTAGATGGTGTGGCGATGGGCTCACCTGTATCTCCCTTTGTCGCCGACATATTCATGGAAGACTTTGAGGAGATAGCCCTGCTTAGTTCTCCCATAAATCGAAGATTCTACAAGCGGTAGTCTGCAGTCTGTGAACACGTACATGATCGCCCCCGTCACTACATCAGATTTGATAGACCGCAAATCCTCGCTAAAGAACACCGATTCCTTCCAAGGATGGTTCGCGAGGCTATTGAAATCAAAAACATCCTAATTTCAATAGAGAAGATGGCTGGGTGCTACCATCTGCTTGGGATCCTATAATAAATAAAATTAAATCCCAACCCAAGCATACAACTGCAAGACTTCAAGATACCATAAGTTCATACTGCATAGATCGGAACAAAAGTTAAATTTTAATCTATGGTAACCGCGGTTAACTATGACATATGGACGTTGAACATCTCAGTCCCGCCCGTGACCATGAGTGCTGTAAAGCGTTCGAAACGTCGGGTTTTCAAAAAGTTAAAAATACGCGATAAATTCCCTAAAAACTAGTATTATTTCAATGTGTAGTGTTCGCGTAAATATAAGAAATCATTATACAGAAATATTTTTATTACCTATAAATTACATGTCGTTTATGATTATAGGTAAGATTTGTGTATATTTTTATAAGAAGTTTATAGTCGTTTAGAACAGAAGTAAATCTAGTTAGAAAAAAATTACTTATAAATAAATAATTATTTTAAAAATAAAATAATATTTTCACTGAGGTTGCCTAATTACAATAATACGTATTGAATGTTAGCTCAAGCTTAGTCTTTCGAAAGAAATTATAACAACTATGAAGCAAACTTACGTTATCTGGTAGCTTAAGGGCAATTTACAAGGATCCCTAACAGCAAAACAATGATTAAACATTTATCTTATCTATGATGCAATTTAAAACTTTAGCTTCGTAGCGGATGATTTTAGTATAATATATACACAATATACCACACTACAATATTTACTTTTGTTCCTTAATGACTCATCAGAATTTAATATTTTGTGATAATAATCGTGTAGCGGCAGAGTAAGAATATCAACAACCTCATATCATCATGTTGGTGTCGTAAGAGACAAATCTGGAGATTGGCAGCAGCGTCTGCTCAATAATGACTAAAAATATGAATCTGCGGTTGCCGACCTGCTTGCCAAGCGTTTGAACTCTGCCAGCTCCAACGAAATAATTAATCGCTATTTAAGTGGTGTTTTACAAAGTCCTAGAAAGTAGAGAAACATTCATCTATTAAAATGTTTCAAAGCCATGCCGTATATACCATCAACACGCCGGCTTCTGTGCCCAGCAGTGGTTCGTATAAAGGCTATAACTTTATATTTATTTATGTGGATGTCTTTATTAAAATAGACTTATCACATTAACTTGCTGCTTAATTGGCAACATTACTTTCATCAGAACACCACTGACAGAACAGAACACTGAACAGACATCAGAACTTAAATTTCTTGTAAAGAAAATCTTCACTTCAAGATAATGACATACAAACAGTGACTTCCTTAATTTTACTTATTTATTTATTGACTCAGATTGATTCAGATGTTTGACATTTGATTTGATATTTTTCTACATTTTACATTTACATTCGTTTATATTTACTGATTCCGAGTTTATTTAACGTTTCGATGTAAAAATTATAGTCAAATGTCGTTAAAACTTTCTTTACTTCAATTGTAACTAGAAAGCTGGAAGAAAACAACATCTCAATTGTAACTAGAAGGCTTGTTGTCGGTTTTTGGATCCAGATGGCCAGGCTAATGTCACTTCAGTTTTCTGATCCGTTACGTCCGTTTTCCGATACCGTTTACGTCACGCTGATAACCCAGCATAGCCCTCTCAAAAGCTTGTTGAGTGATCTTGAGCTCCCTCATATGGTCACCAGTGAGGGACAACGCCTAATATCTATTATATGCGCTGGTTTAACACTTCTATTTTCAAGTTTTGAGATATATGGGTAACTGGTAACTGCGCCGCGAGTTAAATTTGTTGATTGACCTCTTCATCTAAGTTTGACTTACCTAGTCGGATAATTTGGTATAGGTAAATATACCGCCACCCGTATGGAGTTGCCAGTGCTCCAATCGGGCGGGTCCCCAGGTGGTGGATAGGAAAACGCCAATCAAGATATGGGTGGTTGCGGAAAACCGCTACGGACCAATACTGGCCGGGTATTGGTCCGCGACGTATATATATATATATATATCCGTGGTTCCATCAGAACCAGAAACGGACGGAGCTCAATACCCTAAAAGACGGGCCTTTACAGGCTTGTCGTTGCTCCCAGTATCGCTCTTTGATTAAAGAGTACACGGGATTCAACACACGCAGGGGGAGGGGGGGAATCCACTGCATTGCGGGGATGCACAAGCATCAACCGTGGGCCTCACAACATCTAATGGGCAAAGTAAGAAGAAAGGAGCCGTATCGGGTGATACAACAGTGCCGACGAAGAACCTTGGGGGCAACCGTACAAGATGGTGCTGGACGCCCCCCTTGACAGAAACTCTCGATCCGGACCTGCTGGGAAGAGTGATTAGCACACTTTTCCCAGAGGACCGGTCAAGTCCCTCAGGTCACCTGCCATCGTCATGGGAGTGGAATGATGAGATTGGGGTGACCGTGGAGGATCTAGACTGAGCCATAAGCCGCTTGCGAGCCCAAAACACCGCACCGGGGCCTGACGGAATTCCGGGTCAGGCTCTAGTGCTGAGTCTGGCTGCCTGCAGTTGCCTGCAGAGTGCCGACTTCCCCACAGTTTGGAAAGAGGCAAGGTTTGTCCTCTTGAAGAAGGAAGACAGGGCCACCGATTCTCCCTCTGCATATCATCCCATATGCCTGTTGGACGAGATTGGCAAATTGTTCGAAAAGATAGTTGCCACTCGGCTCAACAGACATCTGTTGCGAGTAGGTCCCGATTCGGCTGACAGTCAGTTTGGATTCCGACGGGAGTGTTCCACCGTAGATGCCATTATGCGTGTCCCTCCCCTGTCGGAACAAGCAGTAGCTCAGGGTAGTGTAACGTTGGCGATAAGTCTCGATGTCGTCAACGCCTTTAACTGTCTAGATATACTTGAGGATATGGATGCGAGGATGTACAATTGAATCCGCATCCTCCGTCAGGGAGGTGACAGTGAGCCAGATGAGGCGCTCGAGTCTCTAAAACGGCAGGAGCAACAGAAAGCTTTGGCGACATGGCGCACTTAACTTAACGAGGAGCGCTATGCACGGAAACGCGTCATTGGCGCAATCCTGTCGGTTTTCGAAGCCAAGATGCAGCGATAATTACCAGGCACGGTTGCTTTGGTAATTAGCTGTGTAAGATCAGATCTATCGAAGCAACGGCGAACTGCTTTTACTGTGTTGGGATGCGCTTGCAGCTTGCCTAGCATGGGAACGGGAGCGGATAATCCTGCCAAGCCGGATCAGTCGGAAACTTTCCATGTCAGCAGTCGCGTTGGCAATGTTGAGCGAGGATTCGGCGTAGAGGGCCGTAACCACCTTCTGTGAGTCCGTAATAGTCCAGAAGGAGGCTGCTGAGCGGCATCAGAGGAGGACAGATCGCGTTCGGAGACGACGCCGTCGAAGCGCTCGTCATGGCCCTCCCCTTGAAAATGGTGATCCCCTACCAGAAACGGGGTTTCTGGGGTTGCTAGCATTTAGGGCTCGGGCCCTGAACGCCTACTAATGTAACACCTGAGGAGGATGGTGACTCGGAAGTGATCCCGAAACATCGCGATAGCACTGCGAGGGTACTGAGGGTAGTAATTACTGCCCCCAGGACGTGCTTTCAATAAAGCAAAGCGAGAGAGGGGCCCCGGTTGCGTTCCAAGTGGAGATCCCGGCACACCCACCTTACACGCTGATGGAGACCACCGTGGGGTTTTAGCCGGTAGTAGTCCGGCATAACCTTTTGGGTGCCTCCGCAGCCAAAGGTGTCCATGAGGACTTCCCCACGGAAAAGAAGGTAAACATACCCACCAACAACTTCGAGCCTAGTGCTCCCAGCAAATAACTATCATCAAAAGCTATATATGGCAGTGACAGTAATGATTCGGCTAGAACGGTAAGGGACAGTGCTCTACCAGAATACTATTGTGACACCGCAGCATAATGCTGCTGTGTTTCGTATGGTGAGACGTCATCTTGGGTAACGGAACCCAAATTTATTCCTGTTTTCCTTACCTTCACTTCCTTAATTTTGTGTCGAATTTTGCGTTTAAGTCTCCTATAAATTCTCTAGTGCAGAGAGAAAAGAATCATCATCGGAACTCATCTATATGTAATAGAATATATAAAAATAAATAAATAATATAGACCTAAACTATAAGAATAAATAAATTAGTATAATTAAAATTATATAACGTAAAAAAATAATAATAATTTCGATTGCTAAACTGCCATCCCTGCACCACCCGCCAGCTAACACACTCAAAAATTAAAAGACAAATGTAATACACAAAACAATAAAAATAAAAACGATTTGCAAGACAATGTTTTAGAAATATAGCAATTAACAAAGTCATTATTGCCAGCGGGGATAAAACTAATTTATTCATATTGTATGAAAATTAAGTTTGAGAATTGCAGGGCTTATCCCCTAAACTACTACGACTTATTTAAAGCTGATATGAGAGTCTTAAAATTTATTTGACATTGATCTTAAAAACAGAATTAAAAAGCTAAAATACCAAATTGAACATTAGTAAGAAAAATTGTTTCGTAAAGCCAAATAAAAATAAACTACTCAAGATACTCGGTAAGGTTTTCTCAATTATAGTTCGTCTTTTTTTAATCCTTCATTACTGTGGTTTTTCTTTGATGTCATATTATATAGAACTGAGATTGCCTCAATTTTTTAACAAAAGTTTAGTTTTATTTAAAGCCTGACCAAGAAAATATTGAAGACAATCATTACACTAAATTTAATTACTGAAAATAATAAAGCTTAGCGTTATTTTCCAACATAATACTTGAGTAATCCAAGTTAGATCCCCGCCAGCATCTGGTAATTTGTTACTTACTATTTTAAGGCAACACCGCAAAAAAATGCTCCTCCTTTCATCGAATAGTATAGGACTATGACACCATTAACAAAAGTGGAATTTTGATATAGATAAATTTATGTCTTTATTTTGAATTTATTTGCTTGTTCAAAAACAGGACACATGTTTTATTAAATTTATACTAGCCTTAAAATACCCAGGTGGTTTGAAATGTTTCGCACTTCGGTCATAAATCCGCTTGTCAAGCGTAGCGAATACGGCACAAATCCTTTTTATATTGAAGGTGCCTAAGTCATCGCTCTTTGGCAAATACAAGTTTTACCTATTGTAGTTATTTGCCACTGGTAACACGGAATAATTGAATAAAGAAATCAGAATGCTTCTCTTTCGGCACGTAGTATTTAGGAAAATTGTTTTTTACTATAACCACCATAACAATTTACCCGTTCCGTATGACGGATACTCTCTTAGTAAAATTGTACATAATGTTTATTTATATTATAGATAGTATAGCTATTATAACACATATATATATATATATATATATATATATATATATATATATATATATATATATATATATATATATATGTATATATATATGTATGTATGTATATATATATGTATATATATATATATGTATATATGTATATATATATATATATATATATATATATATATAACGATAGATAGATAGTATAACATTTATTTGTAACCTACAGTTAATACAAAAATATTTTAGAATTTATAACAATTTCTCTGTCACTTCGTAATATAATTTATTCAGAAATTTCCTTATAATTATATTATATTTCTTATAACTTACACTATATATCTTTAGTAATTTGTTTAAATTGTTATATAGAAATTGTCCTAAAATATGTAAAATCTGTTAACAAATGCATGTTTGGTTTGAGGGTTTACACAAACTAAGTCGGTATGCTGTTTTAGTTTGATATTCAGAATAAAACCAAACAGGCAGTTATTTTTGTTATTAATTCTCAACGTTTCGGGTGCTTTTCAGCACCCATGGTCACGGAGGACTGAGATGACTGACGTCCCGATGTTATTGTTGAAAGCAGAGTACCTTCAGCTTTTTTAATTATTGTTTATGGTCCGATCTATGCAAAATGAACTGGCTATGTTTTGAGGTCTTGCAGTGGCATGCTTGTATTTTGTTTTAATTTTATTGATTATAGAGTCCCAAGCATGTGGTAGTACCCAGCCTCCTTCTCTATTGAAATCAGGATGTTTTTAATTCGAATAGCCTCACGTATCATCATTGGTAGGAGTCGGTGTTCTTTCGCGAGGATTTGTATTATCAAAATGTAATATCAAATCTGATTTAATGGTTGAGGCCGTCTAGGATATGATCACAAACATTTTAGGAGATTGTTAAGAAACCAATTATATACTATGTTAAGCCTTGCTGAGCGTATTTATAAACCTCATCACGTGATTAAGCTGAGAATAACAGGGCTATGTTATCCGCATTTTGAAGTTGGAGATTGCATGAGTCATTTATTTAAATTAGGAACAATGTAGGCCCCAGAGTAGCCCTGTGGGATGACATAAGATCTTTTTCGTAATTTGGAACTTGCATATCTACCGATTTAAAAACATTGAGAGCGTTTACTAAGGTAATCGGTAAAAAGTTGTAGTTGAGTTACCCTTATGCCAAGTTCCCTTTATGTTCCCTTTATGTCAAGAAAAGCAGGCAGTCTAGAAAGCAGGCAGGCTAGAAAGGTTTCTTATTCCAGTCTGTTGTCTTTAAAGTCAAATTTAGAATTTTTCTTAAGCTATTTTTCAAGATTATTATCAAGATCTTCTTAAATATCTGAAAATTTCCAGACTGGACTTAAGCGTAATAAATATATAAATTTAGGTACAAAAAGGCAGTAAATAGTAAGAGTAATGTGGGGGTTTTAATTTGGTTTAACACTATCGAAAAACTACGGATCACCAAGCAGGTGTAGCGATTCCGCATGGACAATTTTTATTCCTGGAGAAATATGATTGAAATTATATTATTTATTATATATTTAATCTTGTTCTAATAGAAATACTTTAATTAAATAAAGTATTTCTATTAGAACAAGATTAAATATTGAAAATAAATATTTCACATTATTGCTCTTTGATTCAAGATGAATATTTTTAAAATTCACTGAGGACAACATCTGCTTTACCTCCCAGTGTAGCGTTCAAGTATAATACATTCTGCTTGGATTTCAATTTTAAAATAATAGGTTGAATTCTCAAACTGAAAAAAACGTGAAAAGAGCTGAACCCTCTTCTTTACCGTGGGTGAACACGCCACGGTTACTAAGCCCCGACGACGACAAGGCGGGAATTCGTTCGAAGAGGTACCTAAACCAAAATCGAGCTAACACGGCTCTCATTTTGTCTCCTAATTAGTATGAATGTATCAAGAACAAAAGCTTGTTAAAATTTTATGAACATGCTCTGTTACATAATGCGCTCTTTAATGTTTTATAAGCGGTGTAATAAAAACCGGCTTTATATTCCCGTTTTAAAGGAGTAAAGCCTAGTGTATGTCTACTTTAAAAATTCTATCAGAGTGAAATAACGATAATGAGAATTTAAAGTTGCTATGTATATATTGTAGGATAACTAGATAAACTGAATTTTCCGCAAAAATCTAGGGATGTCACGAAAACACGGATAAGTAGACATTGGCTGTGACATTTCTCAATCTTACTGAAAAAGATTAGGGGTTTTGTAACTTTGAATATACTCAACTCTGATTGGCTTGATTTTGGTTTATAGGCGTTTAGTTTATGAGTAATGATTTTTTATAAAAATATTAACCGCACTCTTCAGAAAGGAGTAATGACTCAAAGTTACTTCTGTTACAGCTTCGCAGTTGCAGGAAGTGCAGCCTCTTTGCCCTTGCGTAGCAAGTCACAGACAACCATTCTCACCTCCGCAGCTATGGATTATTGGTCTCAGCATCAGCCGCTACGACCCGCATGGGTTGACCTAAGTTGGGCTAAATGAGATTTAAGAAAACTTAAACTATATAAATTTAAATATTTTTCGTGATAACTTTAACAATTTGATTTAAATGAGTTTGTATTTTTTTGTTTCTAAAACAATCAAAATTTTATTTTGCTTAACAAAAAAATTTCATGGACTGAACAGGTACTGAATTACCGATAACGGTAATAAAATACCGTTTGCATTGATCGCTATTGATAGTAGAACCAGAACAAAAATAGAAACCTAAATGCGAACCGTTAGGAACTTTTATTTTACCGATACACGAACAAAAAAGTTCTAATTTGTTTGATTTTATTCTTGGAAGAAGCGAGTATGAATCGAATATTAGGTTTTTAAAGTGCAAAGTATAAATCGGGAAATATAATCAGAAATATTAAAGATCCAAATGGAAGAGATTTTAGTAAATGTTAAGGAAAAAAGTTAGCATTATTTTTATACGCGGTACAATCATTATTGGATCTGGCTTTTTGGAAATGCAGTAATTTATCTAAATAGGTTAGGCAGTTTTTTGTTCAGTTCAATCCATTTCGTCCAGTAGGTGTCATAAGAGGCGACTGTGAGAACGCCATAAAGATCTTATGGCTACTGATAGATAGTATAACCATCACGCTTACACCTGGCAATGCCAAGACGGGCAACGGGAAGCCCTGTAAAAAAGCAAATCGTATTTGGAAGCTATTTTTTTATAGGATAGGGTGACAAACGAGCACACAGTCCACCTGATGGTAAGTGGTTGCTGTGGCCCACAGACATCTACATCTATCCTCGATTACGAATCAAAATGCAGAAGCGTTGTCACCCATGAGGACTAAGGTGGAATGCCTCGTTTCCAGTAAAAAAGGTCTCCGGTTCTCTACACTCACCATACGAAGCGATAGTGGATCCGCCTGCCAAGCGTGATAATTAAAACAAATCCTTCCTAATAGAGAGAAATTTAAAAGACTGATAATGAGGAGTATGACTATTTGAAACTATATCAATTAACATTATCTTTTTTTATAGGCGAGGGGGCAAACGAGCATATATTTCACCTGATGTTAAGTGACTGCAACACGAGGGGAATTGCCGAATTGCCGGCAGTATCGGCGATTTCCGATACTGGCGAACTATTCCACAGGTAGGTTGTAAGCGGAAGAAAGCTCATAGTAAAACTTACAGTGGTGGACCGCCAATCATCCAGATAGTGCTGATGGTATCGGGATGTTTGCTACTTAGTGCATTCATGAAATTTGGCGGCTCGGATGAATTCAAACAATTCCTCAGTGGATTCCCCGTAGTAGATGCGAAAAAATATACAAAGATATTTAGCATCTCTTCGCAGCGTCAGTGAATCGAACCAATTGGAAAACACTCTGTCATCGACGATTCCAGCTGCTATGCGCTCGATGCGGTCAAGTGGAAGGAGCTGGCAATGGGGAGCCCTAGGCCAGAAATGGGAACAGTGTTTCATGTGAGGCCGAACCTGCGCCTAGTAGCTCGCATGAAATATTCTCCCGCTCTGCTGAGCACGCCAAGCTTTTTAGAGGCCTATTTGGCCTTCTCTTCCAAGTGACCACAAAACTGTACGTAGCTCGGTATGTCGACGCCGAGGATTCCGATACTGGCTGAAGCAACAAGAGTAGTGCAAGTGCAAGGGAAGCTGCAGTCTACAACACATTTGACAGCACACAGGCAACTGAACAGAGAGATATCCATATGCATGCAGCAGGACTTACGCAACTTCAATACAGCTCGTATTGAAGAAGCAATCGTGTGAAATCACGGCTCCAAAGTCTTTGCCAGAGATCTTCCTGCAAGATAGAGCCAACTTTCAAAGCTGAAGACTGAATTTGGCTGAATCGTTTCCGGGACATCTGAGATTTTGAGTGAGAATAAGAGTTTCTATGGGCAGCTGTATACGCCATCACTGGAGTCGCACGCAAGTGTGAGTAACATTGCAAAAGCAAGTCAAATCCGACACTATTTTAATGATATCCAGGACATCATTAAAAACGGTAAGGCTAAAGGCAAGGATGAAATTACAGCGGAGTTTCTGAAAGCGGGTGAAAAACGGTACTTAAAGTCCTTCAGAGGGTCTTCAATTCCCTTCTCCATGATAGCACTACTCTAGAGGAGTGGACCAGAAGTGTGGTGGTCATGTTCTTCAAGAAAGGTGACAATGCTCCCTCGAAGAACTTTAGACCGTTGATTTCTTATATTTACGCGAAAACTACACATTGAAATAATACTAGTTTTTACGGAATTTATCGCGTATATTTAACTTTTTAATATATATATCGCATAGATCGGAACAAAAGTTAAAATTTAATCTATGGTAACCGCGGTTAACTATGACATATGGATGTTGAACATCTCAGTCCCGCCCGTAACCATGAGTGCTGTAAAGCGTTCGAAACGTCGGGTATTAAAAAGTTAAATATACGCGATAAATTCCGTAAAAACTAGTATTATTTCAACTTTAGACCGATTTTCCTTCGTTTTCGAAAGTCATTACGAACAGACTCGACAACTTGTCTCCTTAACAAACTAGAACTAGCCTCCCGAAAAAGACTGTTTCCAAAAAGGCTTCCGTACCGTAGACCATACACACGCTGAGTCAGATGGTACAGAAGACTGAAGAGTAAAATTAAATTTGGTGGGTGCTACAGTCCCTTCAGCGGTGCCAAGTTGATTGTCGGTAAATCAAAGTGGTGAAGTGTTTGTACAGTAGTGCTACGATGGCTATGCGAGTACAGAACCACAGTACGAAACCTATCCAACTGCGGGGAGGAGTAAGACAGGGTGACGTTATATCCCCGAAACTCTTCCCCGCTGCATTGTATGATGTTTTCAGGCTACTGGACAAGAAAGATACGGTATTAACATCAATGGCAATTATATCACTCATTTTTGATTTGCCGACTATATAGTCCTTATGGCAGAATCACTGTAAGGACCTAAGCACTATGCTCAATGACCTTAAAATTGTCTCCCAACGGATATGTCTTAAGATAAACATGGACAAAACAAAGATCATGTTTGATGTCCACGTCACACCTATGCCGGTAGTTGCTGGGGGAACTAAGCTCGAAGTAGTTGACGAGTACGGTTACCTAGGACAAAAAGTCCGACTTGGTAAGTCCAACTTCGACCGAGAGGTCTATCGATGGATTCAAATCAGCTGAGCAGCGTTTGGAAAATTACGACACATCTTCTCGTCAGGTATACCTTAAAATCTAAAAACTAGATTATTAAACCAGCGCATGTTGCCAGTGGTGACATATGGTTCTGAGACGTGATCCTTCACGGCTGGCCATGTGAGGATGCTCCATGTCGTTCAGCTAGCTATGCAGATGACTATGCTCGGGGTTTCTCTGCGTAATATACTTAGAAATGAGGATATCTGCATAAGAACCAGAGTGGCCAATATTGCCCAACGGATTAGTAAACTGAAGTGGCAATGGGCCGGCCATATAGCTCAAAGAACCGACAACCGTTTTTAAAAATAGGTTCTCGAGTTGCAGCCTCGTACCACTGGGCGTAATGTAGGGCGACCCCCACTAGATGGAGTGATGATCTGGTAAGACATGCAGGAAGTCGATGGATGCAGATGCATTACTTGGGGAAAGGCTATGTTCAGCAGTGGACTTGTGAAGGACTTTAATGATGACGATGAATGATGAAGCTGAGTGGCGGAAGAAAAACATAAATAGGCAAATCCTAGGCAGAGAAGGAGTTTTATTTGTAAAAAGAAAACTTAGAATTAATAAAACAAATTTTTAATTTATTTTCAATTTTCGACCTTTTGTGTGCTTTACAGCGCATACGAATGCTTATGGAATTGGGTGTTTGACGTAATAATGACAAAGTTGACGAGGGCTACCTTCAGCATTTAGATATTAATTTTTCCCTTAAATTTCTTATCAAGTTATGTTATATCCACGGTGACAATAACTTTATCTCTCTCTCTACAGCGCAGAAGGCCTATATTAAGTTATAAACTTTTAGAAAGACTGTAGAAGGAATCTATTTTTTTACTTTTTCTTGTAGGATAAAAGTGATCTTTTAATACGTATAAACACTATTATGTAGTAATATACCTAAAAATATTCATGTATATTTAGTCATTTATTATATTAAACAATATAACTAACTCTAAATGTAATATTATATACGAGAAATCAAATAAACCATTTCGTTTCTTTCTATTTCTCATAAATGAATTTCTCAGCTGCTGGATATATTATGATTTACATTTAAGTGGTGAAAAATAATGCTCTAAAATTTTGATGTATTTTTAATGTAATGATGAAATTGATAACATAGCAAACTAGCATTATTCAGAGTTCATCATAGCTTTAGTATTGTTACACGCTCAAATCGGCGCACTAGCGCCATCTAGTCTCGAACCGAAGAACTAAACTTCTTGAAGTTTAAAACTCGAACTCTCGGTACCTTGCGCGTGTTTACTTGAACATTCTGGATATTTTACTAATTTATATAAATAGGCGCTGCAAGATGCGATCGAGCAGAGTTGAGCTCGGCGACACAAGCGAAGCTTCGGAGCGGAATTAAGTGAATTAGTGTGTTTAATTATTAGTGTTTTTAGTTTTAATTTGTGTAAAGTAAATTAAAGTGTTAATTTAGGTAAATTTATCGGCAATTTTTATTGTCACGAACATCAAGCTCGTAACAATTGGTGTCAGAAGTGGGATAAAATCATGCCGATTTTACCTAAGGAGGAAACGGAGGGTGTCCGCACCCGAAGTCAACGCCAGCAGGAGACGGGCCAAAGAAGATTTGGTGGTGCAACGCCGCAGACGTCGGAGGGCCAGCCGCCGGCTACAGGCCCATCAGCAGCTCCCACATCTGCAGCACCTGATTTAGGTGCTCTGATGTTGATGTTGCAGGAACAGGTCCGTCAGTGGAAAGAGCAGCTGCAGAGCGGACAAGAGGAACAGGCCCGCCGACAGGAGGAACAGGCCCGTCGGTTGGAAGATCAGCAGGTGGAACAGGCTCGTCAGTCAGAAGAGCAGATGCTCCTCATGAAGGAACTTCACGCTACCTTTGGGAAAGAGATAAGGGACGTGAAGGATAGGGTTGCTCAACAAGACAACCGCCTGTCGGAAGCTGAAACCCGAATCGAAGAACATGAAACCCGAATCAACCATGTGAACAATCGGGTTGACAACGTGGTGGCTGACGTGAAGAAAACGCTAAACGACCTCAAACTTGGGGATGGAACTACAGCTCCCGTAGTAGCTGCAGCACCTTCGCTACGTGGATTCAAAGTGCCGCCGTTCGACGGGACCTCTTCCTGGTCGGCCTACAAAATCCAGTTCGAGGCCGTCATGGAGGCAAACGGCTGGAATAAAAGCCAGGCCATGACTGCACTCACTTTAGGCCTGCGCGACCAAGCCTTAATCGTGTTGGAAGCTCTCGGTAAGAAAGTGACCTACGAGCAGCTCCTTGAGGCATTGGAGGCGAGATATGGTGACGCTCACCTGGAACACGTCTTTCGCGCGCAGCTTAAAGATTGCGTGCAACGCAGCAACGAAAACCTGCAGCAGTGGGCCCTTGAGGTGGAGAAGATGGTTCGAAAAGCATACCAGTCTGTATCTGCGCTCATTGAAGGGAACCTGGTGCAGACATTCATCGACGGCATCCGCGACCTGGAAGTCAGAGCTGCTGTGAGGCTCGGGCACCACGAGACGCTTAAGGACGCCTTGTCCCATGCACTGGAGGTAGAAGCCGTGCGGCAGGATCATCGTTCACATCGCGTCAGGGAGGTTACAGCAGCTACAGTTCGCGACCGCAACAAAGGTTACAGCCCCAGGTGCTATGGCTGTGGGGAAAAGGGCCATCTTCGATCCAGCTGCCCTAAGCGAACCCTAGAAAGGGAAGGTGAACGATCCCAGGAGGGTAGTGCGGCCAACAGCACCGCCCAGCAGCAGCAGGGAAACTAGTAAAAGCCAGAACTGCGGGGCGGGTGCTGGCTGATGTTAAAAGAGCCCCAAGGATCTCGATCTCACAAACCCATGATGGGAACAGTCTAATCATCAAGGGCGAGGTCAACGGAATGACGAACTCTACTGAAGGTCCGAGAACAGTTTTTCTGGGTCCATTATCGTGACGATGTCGAGGATTGGTGTCGTACATGTACAAGTTGTGCGGCTGTGAGGGGACCTCAGACACGGAGTAGAGGAGCATCGAAATTGTACAATATTGGTGCACCACGGGATAGGACATCCCTTGACATTGCTGAGCCGTTACAGAAAGGCGCAAGAGGGACTCCTAAGATCGTCCATGTGGATCGCCTAGCGCGTTATTGTGGGGTCGATAATGCTCGGGACGAGCATGTCTTAGGAGGGGCAGTGTTACGCGCTCAAATCGGCGCACTAGCGCCATCTAGTCTCGAACCGAAGAACTAAACTTCTTGAAGTTTAAAACTCGAACTCTCGGTACCTTGCGCGTGTTTACTTGAACATTCTGGATATTTTGCTAATTTATATAAATAGGCGCTGCAAGATGCTATTGAGCAGAGTTGAACTCGGCGACACAAGCGAAGCTTCGGAGCGGAATTGAGTGAATTAGTGTGTTTAATTATTAGTGTTTTTAGTTTTTATTTGTGTAAAGTAAATTAAAGTGTTAATTTAGGTAATTTTATCGGCAATTTTTATTGTCACGAACCTCAAGCTCGTAACAGTATGTATAGTAAACATTCAGGCATATGTAAGTAAAAGGTTATTATTAAAATACTATTTTAAAGGTAATTTTTAGCAGTTACACATTTCAACTTAAAACTGTCCGTGGAGCTGAAATGCTTCAAAAGCATATCGTAGAAATACTCAGACGTTTTCCATTACCGATGTGTCACATGTATACTTGTACCAGACGATAAGGTGACGATAAAATGAACTGTGAAAATAAAATAAATCACTTGATTTTCACTTACGGTATCATGCTTATCAATTATAACCGAAAATGACATTGATTTTGTTACTGACGCATTGTTAATTATTCATATGGTGTTGGTGAAGAAATCTGAAATTTAGATATTATAATAAAGCTTATTGTCAGAAATTTAAAGCCTACGATGATTATTTTTTATCTTCTTTATCGGCACTTTTAGGTGCCCGTAAAGAAGAAGACCAGCAGCAAAAAATATTTGAAATGTGAATCTATAACATGACTAATTTTTTGTGATTTATTATACACAAAAAATATTTATATTTACTGAATATTTTACATTAGAAGCTCATATAAATGTGCGTGTAATTAAACTTAGAGCTCGATCTCGATTGCCTTGTTTTGCCATGTGCGGTTTTTATTAAAAAATATCTGGGAATTTAATAATACATTAAAGTAAAAAAGATAGTCAAGTGGGGAATTAATAAGCGCTTGCTTTAAAATCAGAAAACGGAGTTTAATTTGCGTCCCCATTAATGAAAACGTGAATTAAATCTTAATGTACATATTCATCATTTATTTCGAGGTAATGGGAAACATTCTAACAAGACATGCATGTCTTAGTAACAAATATGTTTTAAATACATGTTCGCCATAACGGATCCAAGGAGCACGGCCTTCACAGATACAAAACTAACTACACAAAATAAAAGGATGCCTTTCAAAGCGAAAGTAAAAACTTTTTATGCAATTTAGGCTTATTCAGCAGTTAAGAAAGCTTTTATGAACGAACTCTCTGGACGACTCAGGAAAAAATTTGCAAGAAACACAAGGGACTTTTATAAAGTCGTGATATAATTTCATTTACAATTATTTTTTAAAAGTTATTTATGTGAATTACAATTAAAAAGTTATATATAAGCTATAATTTTAACTAACTTTTAACTTGTATTTTATATTTTTTATAATATTTTACATCAACATTTTATGGAATTGATCTATCAATAAATACCACTAATTTGAAATAAACGTTCGGTAATAAAAAATAACCAACATTTTTGAACTAAATAAAAAAATCTATTAAAAACTATCGAAATTAAGATAATAAGTGACCAATTAGTAGTATTTATAGAAAGATCAATTTCTATTCTGCTCAGCTGTTACACCCTATTTTTTTCCAGATGGTAAGAAAATCATCCAGTATATACTGAATCAGTAACATAAAGTATAAACTAAAGAACATTAAAATTAAATCCCTTAGAAAAACGGTATTTTATTATAAGCTTATCCTAACAAGTTTTTTTTTAAGTTTGAATTAGTTGTTGTTGTTCCATAATTCTGAGATTTTAATGTCAAATTTTATGAAGTTATTACAAAAAGAATTTTTAGTTTTATTCGATTGAAATGTAGGACCTTAAGCGTGTTACTGTGGTCTGTTTTACATGAAGTAGTCCGCTTTTTATTAAAATTTATATTTTTCGTACTTGAGCAACGTGAGGTCGCGTCGTGACCTGACGTTGCTCAAGATGTTAGAGATTGCCCGTATCGCTTGCATTTGAATATTGTTTTCAATCTATTGGTCTCTACAATTGTATACCGTATGACATGATAATAATAATAATAATAATAATAATAATAATAATAATATTATTATTATTATTATTATTATATATAATAAAAACAAAATATCTGGACCTGGCTCACGAGGTGACCGACATGTGGGGTGGTCTGCCGACCGAAATTATTCCTGTAGTCGTCTCTGCAAACGGGCTAATCCCAGTCAGCCTCTCGGGTCATCTGAGGCGGCTGGGACTACGTGGCGGGCCGCTCCAGGTTCAAATGCAGAAGGCGGTGCTCCTCGATACCGCCCGCATCGTCCGCCGGTTTCTTTCCCTTTCCCCCTAACCCTCGGCCGTTTGGTCTCCCCTGCCGAGGGCCTCCATCTGGTTGGGCTTTTATTTATTTATGTACTTTTATATTTATTTTATGTTATTGATATTTATGTATATTTATCTTTTCATTTTCATTTATAATTATATATTTATAGCACCCAACCAGATGAGAAAACTATATAGATACCCCACAATAATAATAATAATAATAAGAATAATAAGAGGCTCCCGAGCCTCTTCACTACTGGGATCACTCATTTGGTTCCTAAAGATCAGGATACCACAGACCCGAGCAAATACCGCCCCATCACGTGTCTACCCACCATATATAAGACACTGACATCCATTTTGTGCGCGAGAATCACTCGTCACCTGGAGCTAAATCAGGTGATGTCACGCGCTCAAAATGGATGCCGGGGCGGTGGTCGTGGAACCAAGGAACCATTCCTCATTGACGCGGTCATTGGCAAAGTGGTGAAACGCAACCGTCGGAATTTCTCCGCCGCCTGGATAGACTACAGAAAAGCATTCGACTCGGTGCCCCATACATGGCTAAAGAGGGTCCTCGAGCTGTACAAGATTGACTGTACAGTTCGAGACTTCCTCGAGCAGTGTATGGGGCAGTGGAGTACGATCCTTTGCTATCTGGGCGAGCGGATGATGGCTGCGGAGAACCACATAAGGATAAGAAGGGGTATCTTCCAGGGCGATTGTCTGAGTCCAATCTGGTTTTGCCTCTCCCTGAACCCTCTCAGTACTTTACTGGAAGGCTCCGGGAGGGGATTTCAGCTTCGGAAAGGAGGTACAAAAGTGACCCACCTTTTCTATATGGATGACCTCAAATTATTCGCCTCCAGTCGCTCCCATCTTATGGAATTGCTAAACATCACGTGTGAATTTAGCAATTCTATTAGAATGGAGCTGGGGACGGATAAATGTGCGATCCTCCATGTTGAGGGGGGAAGGGTTGCTAACTCTGAGGGCATAGACTTATCTATGCCCGTCAACTTAAGAACCCTTTCCGAGGCTGAAACATACCGATACCTGGGTATGTCACAGAACATCGGTATCGATGAGGCTGGTATGAAACAGTCAGTTTGCGACGTGTTTTATGCACGCTTGACCAAAGTGCTTAACAGTCTTTTGTCCGGTGTGAATAGGACACACGCATATAACGGTTGGGTCATGCCTGTCCTCATGTATACCTTTGGCATACTCAGGTGGAGTCAGACTGAACTTAACGCCCTGGATAGAAAAGTCCGCACTACAATGACGTCCCATAGGATGCATCATCCGAGATCGTCGGTAATGAGGCTGTACTTGCCGCGAAAGCATGGTGGGCGTGGCTTCTTGAGCGCGCTCACCATGCATAATCGCGAAGTGTGCAGCCTCCGTGATTACTTCCTGATGAGATCGGATGATCCATTCTATAATGACGTCATTTCTTGTGATAAAGGACTTACCCCTCTATCCTTAGCCAACGAGCAATGGCAAAACCCGGCAGTGCAGAGCATTTCCGACCGGGAGACCGTATGGAAGGAGAAGGAGCTCCACGGGAGGTTCTACAAGGCTCTACATGAGCCTTTCGTAGACACAGCAGCCTCCCTCCACTGGCTACGCTTTGGTGATCTCTTCGGGGAAACCGAGGGTTTTGTCTGTGCAATACAGGATCAGGTTATTAAGACCAACAACTATCGGAGATACATCCTAAAGGATGGCACCGTCGACATCTGTCGAGCTTGTCGCCATCCCGGTGAGTCACTTAGGCATGTCATCTCCGGTTGTTCGGCGCTTTCTAACTCTGAGTACTTGCACAGGCACAACCTAGTAGCCAGAATTCTTCACCAGGAGCTCGCTCTGAAATACGGTCTCGTGGATCGGAAATTGCCGTATTACAAGTACTTGCCGGAAGCCGTGCTCGAAAATGATCGCGCCAGGCTCTATTGGGACCGGGCCATCATCACAGACAAGACTATTCTTGCGAATAAGCCTGATATTGTGCTGATGGACTGGGCACAGTCAAGGATATTTTTGGTCGACATTACCATTCCGTATGACGAGAACCTCGTGAAAGCCGAAACAGACAAGCAAACAAAATATCTGGACCTGGCTCACGAGGTGACCGACATGTGGGGTGGTCTGCCGACCGAAATTATTCCTGTAGTCGTCTCTGCAAACGGGCTAATCCCAGCCAGCCTCTCGGGTCATCTGAGGCGACTGGGACTACGTGGCGGACCGCTCCAGGCTCAAATGCAGAAGGCGGTGCTCCTCGATACCGCCCGCATCGTCCGCCGGTTTCTTTCCCTTTCCCCCTAACCCTCGGCCGTTTGGTCTCCCCTGCCGAGGGCGTCCATCTGGTTGGGCTTTTATTTATTTATGTATTTTTATATTTATTTTATGTTATTGATATTTATGTATATTTATCTTTTCATTTTCATTTATAATTATATATTTATGGGACCCAACCAGATGAGAAAACTATATAGATACCCCAATAATAATAATAATAATAATAATAATAATAACGAAGGCGTAGGGAAGTGACGACCCCATCGCCCGCTGACGAAACAGTTAAGTGACAAAATTGCTACGTCGGTGCAGTCAGTCTGCGCCTTGCCAAGAGGTGTGAGCGCCGTGCCTCGGCAGTACTCAGCGTGCAAAGGCCCGTTTGTGCTTACGGCCGTACAATAATACAATGAAACGGTGCCGGGCCTGGGCGTCTCCCGTTAATTGACGCCCAAAAATGGATGATGGATATAAGTAGAAAGCGTATAGGGCCGCTGCCTGGGGGTCGCCGGGGTGCGTCTGGAGCTGGCGCTGGACGCGGCAGCATGCGGGCCGTCAGCCGAGCGCGATGAGCTGCAAGATCACCTAACAGCCCCCCGCATCCATCATCCCCACCAGACGGCTTGATGTTGGCAGGGTCCTCTCGGACTCGGCAAGCGGCATCCGCCGCTGGTGGAGTGCGCCGCATGCGTTGGACAAGGGATATGAACGCAAACGCATTGCGGGCGTACTATAGGGCGAAAGGGGAAGAAACTGCGGGGATAGCGTATCGGGCTCGGATGCATTGCTTTTTTGCTGAGCTGGAGCCGTCTATTCCCGTCACGGAACAAAACCTGGCAGACCGAGTTCGGTACATCATGCGCTCGAAAATATTTGATGATGCCGAGCTCGAACGACTACGACGTGAGGCTATTCCCTCATCGAAAGAATTGGCTACGGCTGGGGATGCGGCTCCTCAGGCGACAGACCAGCTGCCACGCGTAGAAGCCGCCATGGATCTTCCAGTTGTGGTTGATTCAGACGATGATGAAATGGTCTCCCACGAACTAGAGCAAATCAGGAATATATTGGAAGAGGCGATTTTGGAAACGCGCAGCATGCCTCTCGAAAATCGACCGCGACTTCCCCGCATACCCCTAAGCAAGCGAAATCGGGCTGTCGTGTCGGTCTTAACCCAATGCTGGTAACCTATTTGGAAGCCAGCCGGGACCTTTGCGAGACGGATTCAGTTCTTTTTGGCGCCGCAGTGGCAGTTTGCTGTATTATTGGCGCCAAACTTCCCATGGCTGGACGCGCTACTAAACAAAGTAGCCTGGAGAAAAAGAATTGAGGACCGTATCGCAAAGGCAAGGGCCCTTATCGGCAGACTGATGAGCGTCAGGTCGGGTAATAATAGACCGAGGGTTGTGCGCACCGTTAGAATGGCGTTTGCTGGGACAAATATCAGTTTGTCCCAGCCGGATATCACGCAGAAACTAACGGAGCGCATAGACGACCTGAAGCAAAAGATTGCTGCTTGGGGGAGCGGATTTGCCGATTTACCGAGAGGTCAAGGCGGTTCAACCAGAAACGTCTCTTTCAGAGTGATCAGAAGAGGCTCTACAAATCATTGGAGCGACCAGAGGTATGTGGAGCGGGCCCAGGACCGGATCAGGCTAACACTGTCGCATTTTGGCGTGGCCTGTGGTCAGAGCCCGTAAACCACAGCGAGGGCCCTTGGACGGAAGTTGTGGCGAGTCAGTGTGCGAGTATTACGCCCATGGACGCCGTCATCATAACGCTGGATGACGTAGCTGAGGCGGTCCGTAGAGCCCCGAACTGGAAAAGCCCGGGACTCGACGGACTGCATCACTACTGGCTGAAGGGCTTCATGGTGAGTCACGCTGTGCTCGCCCAATCAGTTTCAAGAGGCTCTCAACCAGAAGTCGCTCCCTAGCCTCTTCACTACTGGGATCACTCATTTGGTTCCTAAAGACCAGGTTACCACAGACCCGAGCAAATACCGCCCCATTACGTGTCTACCCACCATATATAAGACACTGACATCCATTTTGAGCGCGAGAATCACTCGTCACCTGGAGCTAAATCAGGTGATGTCACGCGCTCAAAATGGATGTCGGGGCGGTGGTCGTGGAACTAAGGAACCACTCCTCATTGACGCGGTCATTGGCAAAGTGGTGAAACGCAACCGTCGGAATTTCTCCGCCGCCTGGATAGACTACAGAAAGGCATTCGATTCGGTGCCCCATACATGGCTAAAGAGAGTCCTCGAGCTGTACAAGATAGACTGTACAGTGAGAGACTTCCTCGAGCAGTGTATGGGGCAGTGGAGTACGATCCTTTGTCATCTGGGTGAGCGGATGATGGCTGCGGAGAACCACATAAGGATAAGAAGGGGTAACTTCCAGGGCGATTGTCTGAGTCCAATCTGGTTCTGCCTCTCCCTGAACCCTCTCAGTACTTTACTGGAGGGCTCCGGGAGGGGATTTCAGCTTCGGAAAGGAGGTACAAAAGCGACCCACCTTTTTTATATGGATGACCTCAAGTTATTCGCCTCCAGTCGCTTCCATCTTATGGAATTGCTAAACATCACTTGTGAATTTAGCAATTCTATTCTCGGGTCATCTGAGGCGACTGGGACTACGTGGCGGACCGCTCCGGACTCAAATGCAGAAGGCGGTGCTCATCGATACCGCCCGCATCTTCCGCCGGTTTCTTTCCCTTTCCCCCTAACCCTCGGCCGTTTGGTCTCCCCTGCCGAGGGCCTCCATCTGGTTGGGCTTTTATTTATTTATGTATTTTTATATTTATTTTATGTTATTGATATTTATGTATATGTATCTTTTCATTTTCATTTATAATTATATATTTATAGAACCCAACCAGGTGAGAAAACTATATAGATACCCCATAATATAATAATAATAATCATTATACTATATATTAATACTCCCATCTTATGGAATTGCGAAACATGACGTGTGAATTTAGCAATTCTAATAAAATGGAGCTGGGGACGGATAAGTGTGCGGTCCTCCATGTTGAGGGGGGAAGGGTTGCTAACTCTGAGGGCATAGACTTATCTATGCCCGTCAACTTAAGAACCCTTTCCGAGGCTGAAACATACCGATACCTTGGTATGTCACAGAACATCGGTATCGATGAGGCTGGTATGAAACAGTCAGTTTGCGACGTGTTCTATACACGCTTGACCAAAGTGCTTAACAGTCTTTTGTCCGGTGTGAATAAGACACATGCATATAACGGTTGGGTCATGCCTGTCCTCATGTATACCTTTGGCATACTCAGGTGAAGTCAGACTGAACTTAACGCCCTGGATAGAAAAGTACGCACTACAATGACGTCCCATTGGATGCATCATCCGAGATCGTCGGTAATGAGGCTGTACTTGCCGCGAAGACATGGTGGGCGTGGCTTCCTGAGCGCGCTCACCATGCATAATCGCGAAGTGTGCAGCCTCCGTCATTACTTCCTGGCGAGATCGGATGATCCATTCTATAATGACGTCATTTCTAGTGATAAAGGACTTACCCCTCTATCCTTAGCCAACGAGCAATGGGAAGACCCGGCAGTACAGAGCATTTCCGACCGGGGGACCGTATGGAAGGAGAAGGAGCTCCACGGGAGGTACTACAGGGCCGAGGACTCGCATCTGGTTGGATCTTATTTATTTATGTAGTTTTTGTATTTATTTTATTTTATTGATATTTATGTAAATTTATCTTTTCATTTTAATTTATAATTATATATTTATAGCACCCAACCAGGTGAGAAAATTATATAGATACCCCATAATAATAATAATAATAATAATAATAATAATAATAATAATAATAATAATTTATTGACACACACATAAGGAAAAGTTACACAATTCACAATTTTACAATTTTATTACATTTGGTACAAAATAAGAAATGCGCAAACAGTGATCTTTGACTCCTGCGCTAGGAAAGCCTGTGTTACGGGAGTCAATGCTCTTCATGTCTCTTTTCTATATTGACATAATGTATTACTTACAGTGTACAAAAATTGTGTACGTACTCCTATGTTGTGTGTACTCTTAGATCGTGTGTGTGTGTGTGTGTGTGTGTGTGTGTGTGTGTGTGTGTGTCTGTGTGTTGTGTGTGTGTGTGTGTGTGTGTGTGTGTGTGTGTGTGTGTGTGTGTGTGTGTGTGTGTGTGTGTGTGTGTGTATGTGTGTGTGTGTGTGTGTGTGTGTGTGTGTGTGTGTGTGTCTGTGCGCGCGTTCGAGAGTATGTGTACTTTATACTTTAAATCACGTGTTCTGTATCTTTGTAATTTAATTTATACATAAAGAAAAATACCTCTGTTTATATTATTTTTTCAAAATTTCAAACATTTATCAGCTCTCCTGTAAAGTTACTCGTATGATGCTTGGTAATTTTTGCCTTACCACCGTCGATATATTTTAAACATAGCTGGTATGTACATATACTAATCTATATAGAATGTAATACGGAAAAAGTCAGCGTATAGTAATATGATAATATAATATAATCTTCACTACATTTATTGAGTTTGTATGTGCAATTAACGAAAGCATGTAAATAATATCAAAAATACAGTAACGCCGATTTTTTTAACTTTATGTTTATATGTGTGCGTTCATCTGACTGAAAAAAAAAACAAAGAAAAAGTATGTGTGTGAACGAATAGTTTCAGTGTTAGTTGGGATGTACGTAGTATTCTGTTTACATCTTAGTTTGTCTGCATTTCAGATGTTATTATTTCTAAGTGTAGAAATTTTTTTTTCATAATTTTTTTTAGTAAGATGCTAGTCTCTAGGTACACTAGGATTTTTTTCTGTATCGTAGAGGCAGTTTTTAAACATAAATTTCACAAGGGAAAACATACACACCTGAAACAATAACTTGTAGACATAAAAATACTAGTTGAGTGTGGTATTCAAAACCGATTTTTTTGTAGGCCATACAAATACTTGTTTTTGCAATTGCTAAGACACTGCGCCACGGAACAATAAAAATAATAAATTAAATACCCTTCAAATTCAAGCGGATGATTAACACGACGATTATCAGACTAGTTCTTGTGAAAGGAAGTGAAACGTTGGTAACATGGAACCCATGTCACACAAGTAGCAGAAATGAAGATGCTTCAGTGGATGTGCAAAACTCGACATAATTTGCAAAGGGTACGTTCACGGTAGTCTTGATTTCTGCGAAATTATAGAATAGCTTCAAGAAAACAAGTTGCGTTTGTAGCTGGATTAAGACTCTTTTATTCATGGTGACGGCCACCACCAGCGTTGGCCACCATATGGTAGGATTTTTTCTGCCCTTTTTCCTTCTTGGGTAAGGCGCACCAGGCATACAAGGCGCGCCTTTCTCTTGCGGTCTCTAACTCCACCTGCGCAACGGACCTACCGAGCATGGTACGCGGACACCATGGGGTCAGGAAAAAACGAGAACTTGGAAGCACCAGCTTTCCTTACCCTACCTAATCTTGATTGGCAGATCTAGTAATTAGCTCGGCCGCCAAATATTTTCCGATTGCCAGAGTACGTATCATAAAAGCGTATACAATGCTGAGTACTGTTGTTTGTAACTATAATATAGTGTAGTGTTACACTGTGACTACTTTTTTTTTCAAAAATAAGAACACTCTTGACAAAAATTTAACACCACCCATTATGCTGAAACTTAATTGATATTTTAAATAAATTCAATGATTATTTAAAAGATAAGAATCCAATTTACGGAGTCATAGTGAGCATTCACACTTTATAATTTATATATTTTCAAGGGTGACTATTGGAAGAATTATAATCTACTTGTGAAATTTTCTTATCGTTTCATATCCCAAGGTATCCTTGCAGTGAACTTTGAAGCGAAGGAGTAGAAAAGATAAAAAGAAGGCGATGTTTTTGACTAAAACACTAAGTATTTACCTTCAATCGTACACCTACCTTAAGTATCGGAAGTTCGTCAAATAATGCTTTTTGCCTTATCATCCATTTTGCGATACTTTTTTACATTTAATAATGGTCTTTTTATATCAGAGACATTTAATTCACTTAATTATTACTTGCTTTATTATTTTTTCTTTTTATACAATTTGAAACTGAAGTTATGGATAGCCTGTCTCCGGTAGGATTGTCTATGGGAGTGGCCTTCTTTGGTCTGAATCACCTAACTTTTTAGTGTTTCAAAGCAAAAATAATTTGACTGTATATCGATTATTACTTTGTATTATGTTCAATTGTTTGTCCGTGCTAGAACTATGCTGCAGCTAAATTATGGTTGTAATACGAATGGGTCACCCTAACCGTGCAAGAACTCTCACAAAATACTAGCGTAAAATATCAGCTTGATGCTGATATTCTGATGTTGAGTGCAGGGAACAGAGACCCTGTTGCCTGTGGACTGTGTGCTCGGTAGTCACCCTAATTCTATAAAAAAGCTTAACCCCTGAGCTACTTGGGCTTATGTTATTTTGTTGGTTAACTTATTATCCTAATAGAAATACAAGAAGAAGGTTTAGATACAAATAAATCTTGCAGCAAGTAAACAAGATTATTCTTTTATCTTTTAATTGCGGTTTTGTTAGAAAGTTTACAGTGGAACTTGAGCTCTGGATTTTTGTTGTTTACGTTTAGATAGAGGTGAATGTTCTTCTTGTCAAGTAAAATTTTTACACTCCCTTTAAATTAATTCAGTATAATACTGGCCATTACAATTTTCGTTTCGTATTACATGAGTTCTCCGAAGGTTTTTCTTTATAATAGCTTCTAAATTAACTTTTTATACAAACCTTAACATTTATTTCATACGAAGTGTACCCAAAATTTTTCTCCCTATGTAAAATTATTAAAATAAAAAATCATTTATTCCTAGAAATAGAACTACAGACTGTATTCTATTAATTAAAAAAAAATTTCTTTTGTATTAAATATTAACCCTTTAGTTGCGGTGTGAGAACATCCACTACTGCACATTATGTCAGGGGTGTGCTTCTTTTTTATTATTTCCGAAAGAATCATCATCAAAAGTTAGGCAGAAAATTCCGTATAACAACTCAAAATTATTAACAACATGCGGTTGCCAATCCGCCTGCCAATCGAAGTCTCTTTGTAATGCAATCTAGGGGGATACCTGCGTTCAGCAGTTAGTAGATTTTTATCCATAAAAAGTGGAGGTAAACACGGTGGCTTAGTTGCTATATAAGCCTCTCAAAATGAAAGGTGGCATGTGTTCAGCAGTGAGACGTATACATTTACAGGCATTACTTTTGCACATAATACACAAATTGTCTCAAATAAACGAATAACAAACTCGACTATATATATATATATATATATATATATATATATATATATATATATATATATATATATATATATATATATATATATGAAGAACCAGCGAAACATGGTGAAAGTCTATTTCATTCATTTCATTCATCATATTCAACGTAAAGTAGACGTAAATAAGTTTTTTTTTACTTTAAGTTCAGTCAAGTAAGTAAGTTTCATTGTCTACTTTTATAGGAAACATAGTTGACCTCTTATTAGTTTTTTCTTTTTGTGTCTACAGTTATGCTCCCCTACACATGGTATAGGACACACTGGTAAACCAGATTAATACAGAAATGGCCATAGAGCAACGTAAATTGACTGGAAACTGTACATTTTTAAAATTGATCATTGGACACAACCAACACTAACTAAATAAACAATACAAACATTGCAGAGGCGGAGAGAAATAGATAAAACTGTGGTGGATACTCATGTCGACGGGCTCCTCTTCAACTAGGCGGTAGAGAAGCCCTACTTTTTTGTAAATATATGAAAATCCAACCTTCTTTGGTTCCGTTTAGGTAAGTAGTAAAATACAAAATACGTAATATTAAATATTTTGATTAAAGATATTTTATTAGTGCTTGCAACTTAATTTAGATAGCAGTCATAGAAAACAGGAACCAGAATCGTATAAAATTCAAAATAGGAAATCGTAGGAAAATCCAAAAGTGCACGCCTCATAATTTCAATTGATTATATAAAAATAAAAATATCTCCTTTTCCTTATTTGAGACGAAAGAAGAGATCCATGAGAATATTTTTTGTAGAAAAGTACTAGTTGTTTTTTTTTAGATTTTGATTAATTACAATTTAACGAGAGAATTACTTAGTGATTTCTAAAAGGAACCTACGCTTTTATATAGGTCTTTGTCTGGCCAGGAATCTATGGATTTACGCACTGTTTCCATGGGAAATTTCGCCACTGCTTGCTCTAAAGACTTTTTGAGAGCTTAATGTTGCCGTGTCGTTTAGAGCAAGCCATGTCCTCTAAAATTGACCATAACTTGTAGTCTAAAGGGTTGAGATCTGGGCTAGATGAGGTCTTCAGCTCTTATAAATTCCGGAACGTTGGTTTCAAGCAAGGCTTGGGTACGAACTACCCATGTTTACCTACAAACTATACCTGCTTTGTGACCAGGTGCAGAGTCCTGCTGGAAAATCCACGTTACATTTTTAAGAAGTGTATTGTTGAGAGGTTTATACAACATGATCCAAGAGTCTCTTGATACGCTTTGGCTGAAGTTTTCACTCCTTTTTCATGAAAATGTGGCTTTGTGACTCCTTGATAAGACACGCCCACCAAACCATCACTGACGCAGGATCATGACCACGTTATATCTTTTCGACCACTTGAACAGCTTCTTTAGAACTTTGAGCGTACACTTTATTATTTTGCTTATCGTAGAGCTCTTTAGTCGTGAACATTTTTTCATCGGTAAAGAGGATATTTCTGTGCCCTTCTGCTGCGTATCGCTACAGAAGGCGTTTTAGTCGTACCACTCTCATGAATTGTAAAGATTGATTTAGATTAGATTTAGTATGTCCTGTGTAAGCACCGAGCTTCAGGTTTTGTTTTATAATACGCGACAGAGTCCTAGCGGGAATCTTCATTTCTCGCGATGAAATTTTTTGCATCCTAATAGAATTTTGACGAATTCTGGCTTTAACAGCATTAACAGCCTTTGTAGTTCCAACAGTACGCGGCTGCTCTGATCTTTTATGGTCTTAGATAGAGGAAGTGTTGTTGTAACTGTTGATAGTACAATATACGTATATACGGCTGATACCAAGCTTTTGAAGTGTCTGGAATATGACCGACGGCTCCATACCGACTTCGTGTAAGACGATCACCGCAATCCTACTTTCTTTAACATACCATTCCATATTGTAATTTGATAATGAACACGAAAATTTATGTGAAATTGAAAAAACTTTTAAAAATAAATATTCAGAATAATTAAAAAGTTGAAAAAAAAGGAATTTTTTTTATGTAACAAACAGTATTTATGGCCAGACTATTTAGACTTCAATAAATGATTATTATCTTTCATCTACTCTTTTCAAACCTTAACCATTGTATATCGGGGTCAGCTATTTAAACCAGGGAATTCGGCGAGGCCAAATAGCTATTACACACAGATCGACTGCCCTCAGACTTCCGTAACCCAGAAGGGAAGCCATACCTATTTCTAGTTAGGCGTCAAAGTTCACATAAAAATCTATTATGTTGACCTTGAGAGCACCGCGTTTTGTAGAGCAACTATAATGACATGTGTTGCCGTGTGTACCTACTACGTACTATAAACATTCCTAATATATTTTCTATACCTATTCTACCTAGGTATTTTAGAGATAGAAACAGTGTATTCTATAAATATTTTCTAGTAATATTTGTTTTTGTCCAATAGATAGGTTGCACCAGTTTCCAGTTATGTTTTCGTAAACTCTATACCACATTTTGGATTTAATAATACTATCTGTATAAACCTTTAAAGTATTGTTCCAAATCGCTCGCCTATTATGATTTTCTATTATCAAAGCATGGACATTAATGTCGATGGCCGCTTACAAAACCAACGCATCGTCATCATGAGCAGGAGCGCATTGAGGCGACATCCTTACGACGCGGGTCGCGGTCCAAGCGAGACTGAGGAAGCCGATCTGGGGGGGGGGGGGGGTTTATGCCATTGCGCAGGATTTCATATACGCTCCCAGGATGCAAAATTTCTGTGTGCCACTAATCACAGAATAAAAATCTTTTTCGGGAATTTTTCCCGCAGTGCGCACACTTTAACGGTGGTCCACCACTAATATTGTTTACTGCAATTTTAAGTGCCTATTTACTGTATGTTTGACAATAAAAGAAAACAGTTAACACTGTCTCAAAAACTGCATGTATGAATATTTCGTATGTCGAAAATATTCAGATGAAAGGACTCTTTTCCAGGAGACAGTCTGTGTAGGTCACCTCTTATTTATTTCTGACGCCAAGCAGTAGAGCACCGCACTTGTAAGTTTTGTTCGTTCTTGCTCGGATTAATTCCAGCCGCCAAATTTCACAAACGCACATCTCGACAAAACTCACGATATCACGATTCACCGGGACATTTCTTTCTCGTAAGACTTTTCTGTGAATCATTTACGACCGGCGATTTTTCCAGATCTATACGACTTAGGAACCTTCAAGAAAAGAACTTAGTTCTTTCTAAAAGGTCGGCAATGCACGCAACTTTATATTGAAACAGACTAATCTTGAAAGTAAACCAAAATGTAGATTTGATTAAATATGCGAATGGCTTTTATGACAAACACCCACTCTTAATATTTCCAGAACTAAAGAAACTTTCTCTTTCAGTTCCACCTTGCTTCCAAATATTTCATCATTTTCAAATCTCATTCCTGTTGCCTTCAGCCTTCTCCTTGATTGTGTTCAACAAATATATTCTGTAAATAATACAAAATATCTAGTTGTCAACAATATATATATATATATATATATATATATATATATATATATATACATGGTATTACTTCCAAATACATGTTCATGCAAATCCTCGTTAAAGAACACCGATTCCTTCCAAGGATGATACGCGAGGCTATTGAAATCAAAAAACATCCTTATTTCAATAGAGAAGATGGCTGAGTGCTACCATCTGCTTGGGATCCTATAATAAATAAAATAAAATCCCAACCCAAGCATACAACTGCAAGACTTCAAGATACCATAAGTTCATACTGCATAGATCGGAACAAAAGTTAAATTTTAATCTATGGTAACCGCGGTTAACTATGACATATGGACGTTGAACATCTCAGTCCCGCCCGTAACCATGAGTGCTGTAAAGCGTTCGAAACGTCGGGTATTTAAAAAGATAAATATACGCGATAAATTCCGTAAAACTAGTATTATTTCAATGTGTAGTGTTCGCGTAAGTATAAGAAATCATTATGTAAACCAGTACGGACTGGTTACCAGAACCGAAAGCAACCATTGACAAACACAGATCATAGATTAATAGCGCTCTATAATCTGTCAAAACAAACACTGGATGATGCAGCAATTAGGGTTTTATCCAAAGGCCTCAACTTTGAAATTACACCCCGCAAATTACCGTACGAAGAAATTATCTGTGGTGTCGAGGACTGTTTATTTAAAAACAATATGCGGAAAGAAGATTTGGAGGCGATACGTCAAGACATTTCGCCTATGTTACGTCGATGTTCAGTACCTAAACCGAATCTTCCCAAAGACGAATTTATAGCGTTAAAGAACCTACGCAATAAACCAGAACTTACGATTCTCCCCGCAGATAGGGGAAACGCCACGGTAGTCATGGATACGTCAGATTATAATTCTAAAATACAAGAACTTTTGTCGGATGTAAGTACTTATAAAAAGGTTAAAAACGACCCAACAAATAGCACACTAAAAACAACTAGTGACCTCATAAAGAAACACTTCAAAAAATTAAATCTGGACGTAAAATGGATAATACCTACGTGCGCCAAATCATCAAAATTGTATGGGTTACCAAAAATACACAAGCCCAATGCTCCATTACGTCCCATAGTGAGCCAAATCGATTCACCAACTTACAGATTGGCTCAACACTTAGCGAAAGTACTCCCACCGCTCAGGGGACATACAAGAGCGTACATAAAGGATTTCTACCAATTTTTCAGCGAGATTAAAGACCTACATCTGGCAGACAATAAAACTATGGTCAGTTTTGATGTGCAGTCATTGTTTACATGCTTACCTGTTGAAGAGTGCATCTCAATTGTAACTAGATGGCTGGAAGAAAACAACATGCCCGTAGAATATGCAGTATTACTCAGCCACTGCCTTACATCGGGCTACCTATTGTGGAAGGAGGAGTTCTACAAGCAAGTACATTGTGTGGCGATGGGCTCACCTGTATCTCCCATTGTCACCGACATATTCATGGAAGACTTTGAGGAGAAAGCCCTGCTTAGTTCTCCCATAAATCCAAGATTCTACAAGCGGTACGTAGACGACACCTTCACAATTCTACCTTTAGATAAAGTAACTGCATTTTTAGACCATCTTAACTCTACAAATTCTAAAATTCAGTTCACAATGGAGTTAGAGGCGAACAATTCCTTAGCTTTTCTAGATTTGTTAGTAATTCGTAATCCTGATAACACCTTGAGCCATACTGTGTATAGAAAAAAGACCCATACAGATAGATATTTAAACGGTGATTCTCACCACCATCCTTCACAGTTAGCTACCGTGGGTAAATCTTTGTTTCAGAGAGCACGAGGGATCTGTGACAGTAAACACCTGGCTGCAGAGCTCCACCATGTCAAGCAAGTTTTGCATGATAACAAGCTTCGAGTCCCGCGCCTACGTCACAGTGAACGAGTGAAGCCGGCCACAGTTGAGCGTGTACCTGCTGTACTAACATATGTTAGAGGAGTCACTTACAAGATTGGCTACATCTTGAAGCGCGCTTCCATCAAAACATACTTCAAGCCGCTGAAGAAGATTGGTCAGTTTTTGTCATCAGTCAAGTGTAATGTCCCTCTGCAAGATGCAGGAGTGTACAAGCTTGATTGTGAATGTGGTCTCTCCTACATAGGACAAACTAAAAGATCAATAAAAACCCGCGTTAAAGAACATATAATTGATGTGAAGAATCGACGCTCCGGGAAGTCTGCAGTCTGCGAACACGTACAGGATCGCCCCCGTCACTACATCAGATTTGATAGACCGCAAATCCTCGCTAAAGAACACCGATTCCTTCCAAGGATGATTCGCGAGGCTGTTGAAATCAAAAAACATCCTAATTTCAATAGAGGAGATGGTTGGGTGCTACCATCTGCTTGGGATCCTATAATAAATAAAATTAAATCCCAACCCAAGCACACAACTGCAAGACTTCAAGATACCTTAAGTTCATACTGCATAGATCGGAACAAAAGTTAAATTTTAATCTATGGTAACCTCGGTTAACTATGACATACGGACGTTGAACATCTCAGTACCACCCGTGACCGTGAGTGCTGTAAAGCGTTCAAAACGTCGGGTATTTAAAAAGTTAAATATACGCGATAAATTCCGTTAAAACTAGTATTATTTCAAATATTTCTGTAAATAAAGAATTAATTGAATGGGAGTCTTATTGTGCCGTATTACTACTGTGTGCAGTAAGAGCTGTCGTACACTAATATATATATATATATATATATATATATATATATATGTATTCTTTGTATATATATTTTGCTTACTTTGTATATAGTAGTAATACGGCACAATAAGACTCCCATTCAATTAATTCTTTATTTACAGAAATATTTGAAATAATACTAGTTTTAACGGAATTTATCGCGTATATTTAACTTTTTAAATACCCGACGTTTTGAACGCTTTACAGCACTCATAGTCACGGGTGGCACTGAGATGTTCAACGTCCATATGTCATAGTTAACCGAGGTTACCATAGATTAAAATTTAACTTTTATTCCGATCTATGCAGTATGAACTTAAGGTATCTTGAAGTCTTGCAGTTGTGTGCTTGGGTTGGGATTTAATTTTATTTATTATAGGATCCCAAGCAGATGGTAGCACCCAGCCATCTCTTCTATTGAAATTAGGATGTTTTTTGATTTCAATAGCCTCGCGAATCATCCTTGGAAGGAATCGGTGTTCTTTAGCGAGGATTTGCGGTCTATCAAATCTGATGTAGTGACGGGGGCGATCCTGTACGTGTTAGCAGACTGCAGACTTCCCGGAGCGTCGATTCTTCACATCAGCTATATGTTTTTAACGCGGGTTTTTATTGATCTTTTAGTTTGTCCTATGTAGGAAAGACCACATTCACAATCAAGCTTGTACACTCCTACATCTTGCAGAGGGACATAACACTTGACTGATGACAAAAACTGACCAATCTTCTTCAGCGGCTTGAAGTATGTTTTGATGGAAGCGCGCTTCAAGATGTAGCCAATCTTGTCAGTGACTCATCTAACATATGTTAGTACAGCAGGTACACGCTCAACTGTGGCCGGCTTCACTCGTTCACTGTGACGTAGGCGCGGGACTCGAAGATTGTTATCATGCAAAACTTGCTTGACATGGTGGAGCTCTGCAGCCAGGTGTTTACTGTCACAGATCCCTCGTGCTCTCTGAAACAAAGATTTACCCACGGTAGCTAACTGTGAAGGATGGTGGTGAGAATCACCGTTTAAATATCTATCTGTATGGGTCTTTTTTCTATACACAGTATGGCTCAAGGTGTTATCAGGATTCCGAATTACTAACAAATCTAGAAAAGCTAAGGAATTGTTCGCCTCTAACTCCATTGTGAACTGAATTTTAGAATTTGTAGAGTTAAGATGGTCTAAAAATGCAGTTACTTTATCTAAAGGTAGAATTGTGAAGGTGTCGTCTACGTACCGCTTGTAGAATCTTGGATTTATGGGAGAACTAAGCAGGGCTTTCTCCTCAAAGTCTTCCATGAATATGTCGGTGACAATGGGAGATACAGGTGAGCCCATCGCCACACAATGTACTTGCTTGTAGAACTCCTCCTTCCACAATAGGTAGCCCGATGTAAGGCAGTGGCTGAGTAATACTGCATATTCTACGGGCATGTTGTTTTCTTCCAGCCATCTAGTTACAATTGAGACGCATTCTTCAACAGGTAAGCATGTAAACAATGACTGCACATCAAAACTGACCATAGTTTTATTGTCTGCCAGATGTAGGTCTTTAATCTCGCTGAAAAATTGGTAGGAATCCTTTATGTACGCTCTTGTATGTCCCCTGAGCGGTGAGAGTACTTACGCTAAGTGTTGAGCAAATCTGTAAGTTGGTGAATCGATTTGGCTCACTATGGCACGTAATGGAGCATTGGGCTTGTGTATTTTTGGTAACCCATACAATTTTGGTGATTTGACGCACGTAGGTATTATCCATTTTACGTCCAGATTTAATTTTTCGGAGTGTTTCTTTTGAGGTCACTAGTTGTTTTTAGTGTGCTATTTGTTGGGTCGTTTTTAACCTTTTTATAAGTACTTACATCCGACAAAAGTTCTTGTATTTTAGAATTATAATCTGACGTATCCATGACTACCGTGGCGTTTCCCCTATCTGCGGGGAGAATCGTAAGTTCTGGTTTATTGCGTAGGTTCTTTAACGCTATAAATTCGTCTTTGGGATGATTCGGTTTAGGTACTGAACATCGACGTAACATAGGCGAAATGTCTTGACGTATCGCCTCCAAATCTTCTTTCCGCATATTGTTTTTAAATAAACAGTCCTCGACACCACAGATAATTTCTTCGTACGGTAATTTGCGGGGTGTAATTTCAAAGTTGAGGCCTTTGGATAAAACCCTAATTGCTGCATCATCCAGTGTTTGTTTTGACAGATTATAGAGCGCGATTAATCTATGATCTGTGTTTGTCAATGGTTGCTTTCGGTTCCGGCATTGATTCAGA
The DNA here is from genome assembly GCA_036936625.1 of Parnassius smintheus behrii. Classification (NCBI taxonomy): domain Eukaryota; kingdom Metazoa; phylum Arthropoda; class Insecta; order Lepidoptera; family Papilionidae; genus Parnassius; species Parnassius smintheus. Next base: position 14,455,553 of record JAUPFT010000014.1, read on the forward strand.
TGTTTGACATTTGACTTGTTCGTTAATTTTTGATATTTTTATATATGTTTGTTTTTGCATTCGTTATATTTACTAATTTCGCGTTTCTTTAATGTTTCCATGCAAAAATTATAGTCAAACGTCGTTAAAACTTTCTTTAATTCACTGGATGATGTGTCTATGGATTTGTTTATGTCATATAGATCGGAGCGTTTTTGTTGGATTACCGTCCGCAACAACTCTTTACTCGCCTGATTTAAGATCTTAGCGCTTCCTCGAATGTCCTCTTTGGTTGATATTTTGACACACGTAGGAATGAGATTATGGCCTACCAAGAGAAGCCATAATTTAAAAGAAGAAGAAGAAGAGATTATGGTCTCGGCATCTCTTCAAGAAATTTAAGGCTGTTAGATATCTTGCGCGCTTGGTCTTTAGATCTTCTAATCGGCGTATTTTATTTGCCACGTCCAGTCCCAGTCCAGGTCCACCGTACCAGTCACCGTAACCAGTCCGTACTGGTTTACATAATGATTTCTTATACTTACGCGAACACTACACATTGAAATAATACTAGTTTTACGGAATTTATCGCGTATATTTATCTTTTTAAATACCCGACGTTTCGAACGCTTTACAGCACTCATGGTTACGGGCGGGACTGAGATGTTCAACGTCCATATGTCATAGTTAACCGCGGTTACCATAGATTAAAATTTAACTTTTGTTCCGATCTATGCAGTATGAACTTATGGTATCTTGAAGTCTTGCAGTTGTATGCTTGGGTTGGGATTTTATTTTATTTATTATAGGATCCCAAGCAGATGGTAGCACTCAGCCATCTTCTCTATTGAAATAAGGATGTTTTTTGATTTCAATAGCCTCGCGTATCATCCTTGGAAGGAATCGGTGTTCTTTAACGAGGATTTGCATGAACATGTATTTGGAAGTAATACCATGTATATATATATATATATATATATATATATATATATATATATATATATATATATATATTGTTGACAACTAGATATTTTGTATTATTTACAGAATATATTTGTTGAACACAATCAAGGAGAAGGCTGAAGGCAACAGGAATGAGATTTGAAAATGATGAAATATTTGGAAGCAAGGTGGAACTGAAAGAGAAAGTTTCTTTAGTTCTGGAAATATTAAGAGTGGGTGTTTGTCATAAAAGCCATTCGCATATTTAATCAAATCTACATTTTGGTTTACTTTCAAGATTAGTCTGTTTCAATATAAAGTTGCGTGCATTGCCGACCTTTTAGAAAGAACTAAGTTCTTTTCTTGAAGGTTCCTAAGTCGTATAGATCTGGAAAAATCGCCGGTCGTAAATGATTCACAGAAAAGTCTTACGAGAAAGAAATGTCCCGGTGAATCGTGATATCGTGAGTTTTGTCGAGATGTGCGTTTGTGAAATTTGGCGGCTGGAATTAATCCGAGCAAGAACGAACAAAACTTACAAGTGCGGTGCTCTACTGCTTGGCGTCAGAAATAAATAAGAGGTGACCTACACAGACTGTCTCCTGGAAAAGAGTCCTTTCATCTGAATATTTTCGACATACGAAATATTCATGCATGCAGTTTTTGAGACAGTGTTAACTGTTTTCTTTTATTGTCAAACATACAGTAAATAGGCACTTAAAATTGCAGTAAACAATATTAGTGGTGGACCACCGTTAAAGTGTGCGCACTGCGGGAAAAATTCCCGAAAAAGATTTTTATTCTGTGATTAGTGGCACACAGAAATTTTGCATCCTGGGAGCGTATATGAAATCCTGCGCAATGGCATAAACCCCCCCCCCCCCCAGATCGGCTTCCTCAGTCTCGCTTGGACCGCGACCCGCGTCGTAAGGATGTCGCCTCAATGCGCTCCTGCTCATGATGACGATGCGTTGGTTTTGTAAGCGGCCATCGACATTAATGTCCATGCTTTGATAATAGAAAATCATAATAGGCGAGCGATTTGGAACAATAATTTAAAGGTTTATACAGATAGTATTATTAAATCCAAAATGTGGTATAGAGTTTACGAAAACGTAACTGGAAACTGGTGCAACCTATCTATTGGACAAAAACAAATATTACTAGAAAATATTTATAGAATACACTGTTTCTATCTCTAAAATACCTAGGTAGAATAGGTATAGAAAATATATTAGGAATGTTTATAGTACGTAGTAGGTACACACGGCAACACATGTCATTATAGTTGCTCTACAAAACGCGGTGCTCTCAAGGTCAACATAATAGATTTTTATGTGAACTTTGACGCCTAACTAGAAATAGGTATGGCTTCCCTTCTGGGTTACGGAAGTCTGAGGGCAGTCGATCTGTGTGTAATAGCTATTTGGCCTCGCCGAATTCCCTGGTTTAAATAGCTGACCCCGATATACAATGGTTAAGGTTTGAAAAGAGTAGATGAAAGATAATAATCATTTATTGAAGTCTAAATAGTCTGGCCATAAATACTGTTTGTTACATAAAAAAAATTCCTTTTTTTTCAACTTTTTAATTATTCTGAATATTTATTTTTAAAAGTTTTTTCAATTTCACATAAATTTTCGTGTTCATTATCAAATTACAATATGGAATGGTATGTTAAAGAAAGTAGGATTGCGGTGATCGTCTTACACGAAGTCGGTATGGAGCCGTCGGTCATATTCCAGACACTTCAAAAGCTTGGTATCAGCCGTATATACGTATATTGTACTATCAACAGTTACAACAACACTTCCTCTATCTAAGACCATAAAAGATCAGAGCAGCCGCGTACTGTTGGAACTACAAAGGCTGTTAATGCTGTTAAAGCCAGAATTCGTCAAAATTCTATTAGGATGCAAAAAATTTCATCGCGAGAAATGAAGATTCCCGCTAGGACTCTGTCGCGTATTATAAAACAAAACCTGAAGCTCGGTGCTTACACAGGACATACTAAATCTAATCTAAATCAATCTTTACAATTCATGAGAGTGGTACGACTAAAACGCCTTCTGTAGCGATACGCAGCAGAAGGGCACAGAAATATCCTCTTTACCGATGAAAAAATGTTCACGACTAAAGAGCTCTACGATAAGCAAAATAATAAAGTGTACGCTCAAAGTTCTAAAGAAGCTGTTCAAGTGGTCGAAAAGATATAACGTGGTCATGATCCTGCGTCAGTGATGGTTTGGTGGGCGTGTCTTATCAAGGAGTCACAAAGCCACATTTTCATGAAAAAGGAGTGAAAACTTCAGCCAAAGCGTATCAAGAGACTCTTGGATCATGTTGTATAAACCTCTCAACAATACACTTCTTAAAAATGTAACGTGGATTTTCCAGCAGGACTCTGCACCTGGTCACAAAGCAGGTATAGTTTGTAGGTAAACATGGGTAGTTCGTACCCAAGCCTTGCTTGAAACCAACGTTCCGGAATTTATAAGAGCTGAAGACCTCATCTAGCCCAGATCTCAACCCTTTAGACTACAAGTTATGGTCAATTTTAGAGGACATGGCTTGCTCTAAACGACACGGCAACATTAAGCTCTTAAAAAGTCTTTAGAGCAAGCAGTGGCGAAATTTCCCATGGAAACAGTGCGTAAATCCATAGATTCCTGGCCAGACAAAGACCTATATAAAAGCGTAGGTTCCTTTTAGAAATCACTAAGTAATTCTCTCGTTAAATTGTAATTAATCAAAATCTAAAAAAAAACAACTAGTACTTTTCTACAAAAAATATTCTCGTGGATCTCTTCTTTCGTCTCAAATAAGGAAAAGGAGATATTTTTATTTTTATATAATCAATTGAAATTATGAGGCGTGCACTTTTGGATTTTCCTACGATTTCCTATTTTGAATTTTATACGATTCTGGTTCCTGTTTTCTATGATTGCTATCTAAATTAAGTTGCAAGCACTAATAAAATATCTTTAATCAAAATATTTAATATTACGTATTTTGTATTTTACTACTTACCTAAACGGAACCAAAGAAGGTTGGATTTTCATATATTTACAAAAAAGTAGGGCTTCTCTACCGCCTAGTTGAAGAGGAGCCCGTCGACATGAGTATCCACCACAGTTTTATCTATTTCTCTCCGCCTCTGCAATGTTTGTATTGTTTATTTAGTTAGTGTTGGTTGTGTCCAATGATCAATTTTAAAAATGTACAGTTTCCAGTCAATTTACGTTGCTCTATGGCCATTTCTGTATTAATCTGGTTTACCAGTGTGTCCTATACCATGTGTAGGGGAGCATAACTGTAGACACAAAAAGAAAAAACTAATAAGAGGTCAACTATGTTTCCTATAAAAGTAGACAATGAAACTTACTTACTTGACTGAACTTAAAGTAAAAAAAAACTTATTTACGTCTACTTTACGTTGAATATGATGAATGAAATGAATGAAATAGACTTTCACCATGTTTCGCTGGTTCTTCATATATATATATATATATATATATATATATATATATATATATATATATATATATATATATATATATATATATATATATATATATATATATATATGTACATATATATATAGTCGAGTTTGTTATTCGTTTATTTGAGACAATTTGTGTATTATGTGCAAAAGTAATGCCTGTAAATGTATACGTCTCACTGCTGAACACATGCCACCTTTCATTTTGAGAGGCTTATATAGCAACTAAGCCACCGTGTTTACCTCCACTTTTTATGGATAAAAATCTACTAACTGCTGAACGCAGGTATCCCCCTAGATTGCATTACAAAGAGACTTCGATTGGCAGGCGGATTGGCAACCGCATGTTGTTAATAATTTTGAGTTGTTATACGGAATTTTCTGCCTAACTTTTGATGATGATTCTTTCGGAAATAATAAAAAAGAAGCACACCCCTGACATAATGTGCAGTAGTGGATGTTCTCACACCGCAACTAAAGGGTTAATATTTAATACAAAAGAAAATTTTTTTTAATTAATAGAATACAGTCTGTAGTTCTATTTCTAGGAATAAATGATTTTTTATTTTAATAATTTTACATAGGGAGAAAAATTTTGGGTACACTTCGTATGAAATAAATGTTAAGGTTTGTATAAAAAGTTAATTTAGAAGCTATTATAAAGAAAAACCTTCGGAGAACTCATGTAATACGAAACGAAAATTGTAATGGCCAGTATTATACTGAATTAATTTAAAGGGAGTGTAAAAATTTTACTTGACAAGAAGAACATTCACCTCTATCTAAACGTAAACAACAAAAATCCAGAGCTCAAGTTCCACTGTAAACTTTCTAACAAAACCGCAATTAAAAGATAAAAGAATAATCTTGTTTACTTGCTGCAAGATTTATTTGTATCTAAACCTTCTTCTTGTATTTCTATTAGGATAATAAGTTAACCAACAAAATAACATAAGCCCAAGTAGCTCAGGGGTTAAGCTTTTTTATAGAATTAGGGTGACTACCGAGCACACAGTCCACAGGCAACAGGGTCTCTGTTCCCTGCACTCAACATCAGAATATCAGCATCAAGCTGATATTTTACGCTAGTATTTTGTGAGAGTTCTTGCACGGTTAGGGTGACCCATTCGTATTACAACCATAATTTAGCTGCAGCATAGTTCTAGCACGGACAAACAATTGAACATAATACAAAGTAATAATCGATATACAGTCAAATTATTTTTGCTTTGAAACACTAAAAAGTTAGGTGATTCAGACCAAAGAAGGCCACTCCCATAGACAATCCTACCGGAGACAGGCTATCCATAACTTCAGTTTCAAATTGTATAAAAAGAAAAAATAATAAAGCAAGTAATAATTAAGTGAATTAAATGTCTCTGATATAAAAAGACCATTATTAAATGTAAAAAAGTATCGCAAAATGGATGATAAGGCAAAAAGCATTATTTGACGAACTTCCGATACTTAAGGTAGGTGTACGATTGAAGGTAAATACTTAGTGTTTTAGTCAAAAACATCGCCTTCTTTTTATCTTTTCTACTCCTTCGCTTCAAAGTTCACTGCAAGGATACCTTGGGATATGAAACGATAAGAAAATTTCACAAGTAGATTATAATTCTTCCAATAGTCACCCTTGAAAATATATAAATTATAAAGTGTGAATGCTCACTATGACTCCGTAAATTGGATTCTTATCTTTTAAATAATCATTGAATTTATTTAAAATATCAATTAAGTTTCAGCATAATGGGTGGTGTTAAATTTTTGTCAAGAGTGTTCTTATTTTTGAAAAAAAAAGTAGTCACAGTGTAACACTACACTATATTATAGTTACAAACAACAGTACTCAGCATTGTATACGCTTTTATGATACGTACTCTGGCAATCGGAAAATATTTGGCGGCCGAGCTAATTACTAGATCTGCCAATCAAGATTAGGTAGGGTAAGGAAAGCTGGTGCTTCCAAGTTCTCGTTTTTTCCTGACCCCATGGTGTCCGCGTACCATGCTCGGTAGGTCCGTTGCGCAGGTGGAGTTAGAGACCGCAAGAGAAAGGCGCGCCTTGTATGCCTGGTGCGCCTTACCCAAGAAGGAAAAAGGGCAGAAAAAATCCTACCATATGGTGGCCAACGCTGGTGGTGGCCGTCACCATGAATAAAAGAGTCTTAATCCAGCTACAAACGCAACTTGTTTTCTTGAAGCTATTCTATAATTTCGTAGAAATCAAGACTACCGTGAACGTACCCTTTGCAAATTATGTCGAGTTTTGCACATCCACCGAAGCATCTTCATTTCTGCTACTTGTGTGACATGGGTTCCATGTTACCAACGTTTCACTTCCTTTCACAAGAACTAGTCTGATAATCGTCGTGTTAATCATCCGCTTGAATTTGAAGGGTATTTAATTTATTATTTTTATTGTTCCGTGGCGCAGTGTCTTAGCAATTGCAAAAACAAGTATTTGTATGGCCTACAAAAAAATCGGTTTTGAATACCACATTCAACTAGTATTTTTATGTCTACAAGTTATTGTTTCAGGTGTGTATGTTTTCCCTTGTGAAATTTATGTTTAAAAACTGCCTCTACGATACAGAAAAAAATCCTAGTGTACCTAGAGACTAGCATCTTACTAAAAAAAAATTATGAAAAAAAAATTTCTACACTTAGAAATAATAACATCTGAAATGCAGACAAACTAAGATGTAAACAGAATACTACGTACATCCCAACTAACACTGAAACTATTCGTTCACACACATACTTTTTCTTTGTTTTTTTTTTCAGTCAGATGAACGCACACATATAAACATAAAGTTAAAAAAATCGGCGTTACTGTATTTTTGATATTATTTACATGCTTTCGTTAATTGCACATACAAATTCAATAAATGTAGTGAAGATTATATTATATTATCATATTACTATACGCTGACTTTTTCCGTATTACATTCTATATAGATTAGTATATGTACTACCAGCTATGTTTAAAATATATCGACGGTGGTAAGGCAAAAATTACCAAGCATCATACGAGTAACTTTACAGGAGAGCTGATAAATGTTTGAAATTTTGAAAAAATAATATAAACATAAATTGCACTGTTTACCCTATCGGAATGATTTTTATATGATTAAAAAGCTGCTTAGACTCTTCATTATCTAGTGTAAATTCCCGTTTTGCTTACCATTTTCGAAGTAAGGGGTGCTTAGTACAAAATTGGAAAAATCGACCTTTCGACAACCGACTCTTAATGTAAAATAGAAAAAAATTATAATCAGATATTTTTGAAGAATTTTAATGAAAAATCAAATGCCTATATAATAAAAAGAACATTTTTACGATCGGGCAAGAGTTACTTAAAACTTCTTTATTGATTAATTTCTGTCTGGGATATTTTTACCAGATGTCAAATTAAAATAAGATTTTGCCTTTAACAATTCCACGAGAATTTAAGGTTTAACATACAAAAACACTAGTGTTTGTTTGTTAAACATCATTTTTTATTAAAAAAGACTTATTGGCTTTCGGCAAAGTCAAGCTTACGAAAGAAAACAGTCTTTTAACATAAAATTAAAGGTACCTCAAGAAGTTACAAATATCGTCAGAGCTTTTTGATTTTATAAATATAAAAACTTACAACGACTTAAAATTATTTATCAAACTGTATAAAAAATATAAATAGAAGAGAGCGCAAACGAGAATATTTATTTATTTACACTTTATTGCACCTTAATAAAAGGATCGGATCACCGGATGGATGATCCTACCAATAAGTTCCGGCTACGACGAAAATCCCTAGTAAGTCACATATTGGTGGACCACCATTCATCCAGATGTTGTAGATGGTATCGTGAGTTTTGTCATAATGTGCGTTGGTGAAATTTGGCAGCTGGAATTATTCCAAAGAATTCCACAAGTTCTATTCGCAGCGCCTGTGAATCGAGCCGATTAGAAAGAACTCAATCATCAACTACTCGTATTCGAGTCACTCTTCGCTAAATGCAGTCAATTGGAAGGAGCTGGTAATCAGGTATAAAGACCCTAAGATGGGAACAATATTCCATGTGAGGCCAAACCTGGGTCTTGTAAAGAGATAAGATGTGTGCCAGCATGAAATACCAATTAATCAATAGCCAGTTTAGTTATCCCTTCCCAGTGACCGCAGAAATATACATCATTCGATAAGTTGGCGCCGAGAATTAAGAAGCCCTGAAATTGAAATGATACAATAAAGGAGTTTTGTCAGCGATGAACTACAAAACAGCGAAAAACTAAGTTAAAATAGTTGATTAAACGCGATTAAGTCCATAAATATAGTTTTATTCAGTGTGTAGTGTTCGCGTAAATTTAAGAAATCATTAGGTGTAGAAAATTCGAGTGTGGAGTTTTCTAGAAGCTTAGTTCTTCTATTTAATACTAGATGGCGTTAGTGAGAGAGTTTCAGAAAGATCGTGACGCTCCTATTTCTACTACTTGATACTAGATTGCGCTAGTAATCACCCGCCTTGTACCGGGAATTAATTTGGCGCGCAACATTATGTTAGCCAAGCTACAAGCGTTTTATCAAAAGTGTGTACTGCCTGAAATTATTAACTCGATATAAGTTCGGTCAATGCCTTTGCAGCCAATATTTTTATAATAAAAAGTGATTATTGACTGTACGTACCGATTAAATTATTGTTGGTTATTTTGTTTATTAAAACAAGTTGCAACCGTACCACTAATTTATTTATACCACTATGCTACCGTTAGTAGAAATAATCGGTTATTAACCAACATCGGTCAACAATCGATTCCCATAGCGGTAATGCCAAAACAGACCGATCCTTCGACCAGGTCCAAATGGCTACAGATTCGTTGCTACAGCAGATCCCGTGAGAGATCGTGATCCTTTACTTTACTTCCGCGACTTTAACGCCCATCACGCCGAATGGCTTGGCTCACGTTTAACCGATCATGCGGGGAGATCTGTTCATGATTGTGCCTTGGCATATGGTCTGACACAACTAGTTACTTCACCTACGCGGATTTTAGATGCTGAGGATCATGCACCTTCCCTTTTGGACTTTCTGCTGACCTCTTACCCGGACGAATATCAGATTTCCGTCGACGCCCCTTTAGGTTCACGCTGAAATCGCAGTTGCATTCTGCAGGCTGCCGCCTTGTTTGGCACTATAGGTCAGCTGATTGGGATAGGATGCGGTCTTTATTTGCATCCTACCCTTTGGGGTGGGTTTGTTTGTTGCCAGATGATCCCAACGTTGTTGCGAATTCTGTCGCTGATGCAGGACTTCAGAGTATGGAGCTTTTTATTCCTTCCTCTGTGGTGCTCATGGTTTGGTCACTCCTGTAAAATAGCATCATGCTATAAGCAGAAGTGCTGCCAAGCCTGGGCTGACTCATCAATTTCCCTGGATGTAGACGCCAGCACTTTAAGAAAGAAGTATAATTCCGCCTCTAGGTCCTTCAAAAGAGTCATTGCCAAGGCAAAGTCGGAGCTTACAGGCAGAATTGGCGAGAAATTATTTCGCCTTCTTTCTGGAACCTGTGCATTCTGGTCTCTCGCCAAGACTGTCCAGGGGAATTTCTATCAGTCATCTCTTCCATCTCTGCACAAGGAGGACGACTCACTGGCCCATACCGAAAAGGAGAAAGCCGTTCTGCTAGGCTCTTTTTCTCGTCCAACTTGACTCTCGATGACGGCGGCAGTACGCCGCTGACCACCCCTCGGTGTGAGTGTTCCATGCCGGAATTGCAGTTCACATAGTGCTCGGTTCGCAAAGCACTCCTCTCCCTGGAAATCCACAAGTCGAGTGAGCCTTGCGGAATCCCCCCAATCGTGCTGACGACGTGTGCTCCAGAGTTGGCACCGGTTTTAACGCGTCTTTTCCAGTACTTCTACACCCTAGGCGTAGTCTCAAAATCATGGAAGACGGCTTTCGTCCACCCGATCCCTAAAAAAGGTGACGGCTCAGACCCGTCCAACTACAGGCCTATCGCCATCACCTCCTTGTTCTCCAAAACAATGGAGTCCAGTATAAACTGCCAGCTCATGAGATACCTTGAGGATCACCAGCTGATTAATGATCGCCAATACGGTTTTTGCCGTGGTCGATCAGTTGGTGATATTCTGGTGTATCTAACTCATAGATGGGCGGAGGCAGTAAAGTGCAAGGGGGAGGCATTGGCCGTTAGTTTGGACATTGCGAAGGCCTTCGATCGGTTTTGGCACAAAGCGCTTCTTTCGAAGCTCTCTTCCTATGGGCTTCCCGAAAAATTGTGCAATTGGATCACCGGCTGCGTGCTATCGCCAACGCTGTTTCTTCTGCATATCAATTATAATAATAATATATTCCACAACTATCACACACAACGCCATCTAGTCCCAAGCTAAGCAGAGCTTGTGTTATGGGTACTAGACAACTGATAAACATACTTATATATTTCTAAATACATAAATATTATAGATAAAAATAAAAAGAAAGAAAAGAATATCAATGATATGTTGCAAACCCGTAACATTCATTGCTATGCAGATGACAGCACTGGTGATGCTCTGTACACCAACCGTGTCAATATTTCTCGGGAAAACGTCTCCGAGTACCGGGCCAAACTTGTGTTAAAAAAATATTTGCAGAACAGAGTCTCGGATTGGAGGCGACTAAATCTAGTCCAGTTTAACCCTCGGAAGACACAAGATTGCACTTTAACCGCTAAAAAGAACCCCTTTGCCGTATCTCCTCAGTTTCAAGGCACTCCCCTTGTTGCCTTAGCCAGTATCGGAATCCTCGGCGTCGACATATCGAGTGACGTGCAGTTTTGTGGTCACTTGGAAGAGAAGGCCAAATTGGCATCTAAAAAGCTTGGTGTGCTCAGCAGAGAGGGACTGTATTTCATGCCGGCACACGGCCTGCAACTTTACAAAGCGCAGGTTCGGCCGCACATGAAATACTGTTCCGATCTCTGGGCTGGGACTCCCCAGTACCAGCTCCTTCCACGTGATCGCATCCAGCGCAGAGCGGCTCGAATCGTCGACGACCGAGTGCTTTCCGATCGGCTCGATTCACTGGCGCTGCGAAGAGATGTTGCATCTCTTTGCATTTTATTCCTCATATACCATGGGGAGTGCTCTGAGGAATTGTTTGGATTAATCCCAGCCGCCAAATTTCGTGAACGCAATACGCGGCAAACGTCCCGATACTATCCATACCATCTGGATGCTTAGCGGTGCACCACTGTACGTTACACAAGGAGTTTTCTTCCGCGTACGATCTCTCTGTGGAATAGTTTACCACCGGCGATTTTTCCGGACCGATACGACCTGGGGACCTTCAAGAAAAGAGCTTATTCCTTTCGAAAGGGCCGGTAACGCACTTGCAATTTCCCTGGTGTTGCGTTTGATCATGGTCGGCGGTAGTTACTTAACATCAGGTGAGCCGCATACTTGTTTGCCCCTTCTTTTATAAAAAAACAAAAAAACAAAATACAATCGATTACTGTGAAACAATCTGGGGGCACGGCAACGCCCCCTCCAAGTCGAGTAAAAAAGTGGCACGGCCGTACCATACTTTTTTCGAAGCAATTCAGGCCATATTCGATACCTCCTATAACTTTGTAGTGGAAAAAACTAGAAGCCTGAATTTTCAGTAACCGAGTAGACATTTTATAAACATGGTATATTTAAAATTCCATTCAATTTGAACCAGTAGTTTAAGAAGTATAACTAGTCAAAGTTTTTAAATTTTGTCACTCACTGACTGACCGATTGTACGAAACTCTAAGGCACTTCTAGCAGACATAGAAGCTTAGAATTTTGAATGAAATTAGAATTTAATGTATAAATCAAGGAAAAACTAAAATATTTTTTTAATTTCAGTCCAGTTTTCTAGATACACCAACTGCATAAATAACTTTGTAATCCCATATAATCATATAGAATTACAAAGTTACATTTGCAGTGAATGAATCAGTGTCCTTGTATAATATAATAATAAATATAATATAATATATATAGTATAATAGGTGTAGATAGGTACGTTGTTGGTATTCAAGAAGTAAAAGGTACTGGAAAGGAAAACAAATAGGACTACAAAAATAAATGAGATGCCATCAAAACATAACTTGTAAAAAACACCAAGTTTCGCAACTCAGTTCTTCTACCGTAAAAAGTTGTGAGATCCCTACTTAAGGGTCCTTCTGTTTTAAGTTATTACGTAATTAGCTAACCTAACAACATTTTATAGTGACCATATCAATGTAAAACATCTTATACGTTTTAAATTTATATATTGACTTGGCAATCGCACTAAGCAATCTAATTTATAATACATTTGTTTGTAGAGATACATTGTGTTTTCTTGCGATGGCCAAGTCAATTTATTTTAGACACATGGAAGAAACCTTCGACAGTAATCTCAAATCTGAAAATCATGTCCTTAATATAGTAAAAAAACTTTTTTTATCGCCTAAAGGTTTTATACCAAATCCGTGACCAACTATCTGTACCATCACGCATTATTCTTTGCGAGTCATTAGTTTTGTCTAGACTCAACTACGGGGATATTTTATATGAACCTCAAATTTTCAGCAAAACAAAGCGACTAATACAACGCGTGCAAAATGCATGTTGTAGGTTCTGTTTTGATGTATCCCCCAGAAATCATATTACTCCCTTCCTAAACACTGATTCCATGCTCAATATGGACTCACGTAGAGAGCTACATTTAGGAGGGCTGGTTTTTATTGTCATTAAGTTTAAAAAACCAGAGTACTTGCACGCAAAGATAAAGATTGCTAAGCAAAATTCTGGAAAACCATTGAGTCAGACAGCGGCATTTCCTGGCAGTTTCCAATGTATGGCAACTAAGTGTTGGAATAACATCCCACCACCAATCGTCACACTAATTAAAAGTTTAAAAATAAATTCAAAATATATCTTCTAGACAAACAAAACAAGGTATTCCCAAACACTTCGTTTGCCAGCTATAAGTCATGGCATTTTATTTTTTTTCCCAGCTCATCATGGTTGGCTAAGTCGTTTAATTTATTTAGGTACTAGCCTTAACTGGTACACAGTCTTACACACTTACACATCATTTCAGTAATTTTTATAAAATTAAACCCAACATGTGAGTCGTAGGGCTGAAAGGACACATCATTCACACATATTTACACTCTCATAATATTAACGTGCAAATAAGTGTTATTTTCTTTATTTCTGTTTATATTCATACTTTTGTGCTCATTATTTCTCGCTATCTCGAGGGTAATAGCTGAAAATCAGTGTTTGCTCTGAGCAATATTAATCGCTGAGCTATGACACATGTACACTTAGATCTTAAGTTTATGTAACTTTTTTTTCATAGTCTGCTTGTATCTTATTTAATCACTAAATTTACGTATGTGATTGGAGAAACAAATAAACGTTTTTACCTATCTATCTATCCAAAAGCGACCTCCTGAGATGTCTATAGAAACAGGCTAAGGGGAAATTTGAAAACGATTTCTAAAAGCATAAAAACGATTAAAGGTTTAGAGTTAGCGACGGAGACTGTAATCGTTAGTATCCGTGAAGCCTCCAAGGGCAGTTATCCGGTCAAAACCAGATCCTCAACAAGAAAGTTCTTTGGTGGAACACTAAGCTGACGGAACTAGGGCGAACACCAGGAACTTTTCAATAGGGCTATGGAAACCAAAGAGCGAGATATTTTAAGCGTTATCCTAACCGAATATAAAAAAGAGATACGGAAAGCTATGGAGGAAGAAGCTATGCGAGGAAGTTGAGTCTTTGCCTCACGGGGCAAGACTGCACAAAATGCTAGCGAAAGTTAAACCTAGTCAGATCGGGCTTCTTAAGAGCCTAATGGTAACTTCACCACCAGTGAAACATAAACATTGGAGTTCTGGCATAAACTCATTTCCCTGGGTTTCAGAGGATCTTGAAGACTTTCGATGCCCTATGAAGGCCTTGTAAAGAGTGGTGTAGGGCTGCAAAGATAATAACTCCAATCCTGGTGCATTGGACTATTAACTCCTTTAAACCATATAAAACAAACGGTGAGGATGAAATAATTCCCATTCAACTAGAGAGGGGTAACGATATTCTACTTTCATATCTGTTTACAATCTTCAAAGCAAGTTTTGCATGGTTATTTTTATTATTCCTAAACGATAACCAATTTTCAAAGTTCTATTTATACCTTAGGCTGGTAGAAAGGATTATGCCTTACCAGAGTCCCTTAGAGCTATAAAGATAATATCTTCCTATATTATCAAGACGTTAGAATAGTTTATACATAGATATATAGAAAAGTTTATAGATAGATATATTAGTGATGTCTCTAACCGCGAGGCCCATATATTACAACCAGCGTGCTCTTTGTGCATTTCTAGGGCGCATATTAGGATCTTGACATCAAAAAATGTTGACGCACGACCATTAGGTGTTTGAAGTCGATACTTTAAAACAGAAAAGCAAAAATAACGCTGTTTCAAATTTCGATTGAAGTTGCAACCATGAGAGGCTAACCGCAAGGAGGTGTATAGTCACTCTTTCTTTGGACTCTCACAGTCGATCAATTATTGTACAGGATGAGAGATCTTCGTATTAACACACTGGATTATCCTGATGACCTTGTGGTCACTGCGAGGGGTTTTGCCAAGGTAAATTATATTAAATCATACAAAAAAAGTCTTAAACACCGCAAATTATCAGTTATTGTGGATAAAACTGTTATACCTTTATTAACTGAATCTTAACGGTAAAAAAGTACCATTTTATACAGAAGTTAAGTATTTGGGCATGACAATCGACCAAAACCTAACGTGGTATTCACCTCAAAAGATTCTAAAACCTTAATTCGGGCTTATGAGCGTAAACTCGCTTCAGAAGCCTTGGGACTAAGTAAGAATTAAACCCCGCATTCTGGCAGGAGCCCTAACTGTACACTGTTGTCTAAAAAAACACATGTCAAGGATTTGCCGGCCCTCTTCCTTGAAGGAAGAAACACCTCTGCAGATCTTAACCGGTTGTTGACCCTTAACGCGCAAACGTAACACTCTTTTGGGAAACTATGTACTGAGTCCAGAAGAAAACAAATTCTTACAGCTAAGCAACTCCTTCAATTCATTGAAAACACACGACCTTGCAAGCCGCAGTGATACTGGTCTTTCTAACTGTTTGCATAAAGATATTTTAATAAAGCTGCCATTTCACGCATTCTCTGTGAGTCTTTCTATTGCATGTCTTAACAGGACGTCACTCTATCTAGTGGTGGGGCGACCCATACTTCGTCTACCGGTACGAGTCTGCCACTCGAGAACCCTTCTTCCTAACCCGACGATAAAACGTCACCATGTCTAACACCTCTCTGTAGTAGAATTTCGTACTCTGGTTCTGTACTCGGATAACCATTGTAGCTCTACTGTACAAACACCTCAGCACATCGATATAACGATGGTCTATTTGGCACCGTTGAAGGAACTGAAGCACCGCCCAAATTTCGACGGATGGTGAATGTATATACGACCTAGATTCATTTTAAGTAAATAAATATTTTTATATTCGATTTTCCCGTTATACTTATTTTCACAACTAAACATTAACATAAACACTAATTTTCGAGTAGTGGTTATTAAATTTTTTGGAAACCGTAATTTAATGAATTTACTTTATAATAAGTATCAAGTAATACTATTTACCTTTTTATAAAACAACTTTAAAATTGTAGTAGTTGATATAAGAATTTGAAAGACATATGAACTCTCTGTGATAACTTACTTTTATAAAAATAAAATAATTAATATGTGAATGCTTTTGCGTTCCTACTCACTTTTAGAACATTTTTGAGAAAGATCTACCAAGGGGGACATGAGAACCCTTTAGGTGTTTTTTAATTGTCAAGCCATTTTTAGATGACAAAAGATAACTTTTATTAAGTGGTAAAAGCTTAATTTAAAAAACTAAAAAGATTTAAACTATTTCATATGCAGAAGTCGCTGCTAAGAAATAGCAAATGAAAGAAATAAAGCCCTGAAGACCTAAAAATACAAAAAAAATGCAGTTGAATTGATAACCTCCTTTTGAAAGTCGGTTCAATAACAACGTACATTATACAATTAATTAAGTTAATTCAAGTTAATTCGTTCCTCATTTTTCATACTTTGAATATCATGTTTATTTATTTATCTGTGAGCAATTTGTGTAAGATCTTATAAAAATCTATCGATTTTTGTGTATGATTAATTTCCATAATATAAATATTTATAGATTTTGCCACGTCCACTTGTCCTGGCTTCAGATCCATTGGTAAGTCACATGGCTAGACATGGTACGTACGATAATGAAAATTGTTAATTATAAATTTGTGAATTACAAATATACAATTTTAGTTATTGTGTAGGTTTGAATTTGTATGATTATTTATTTGATTGCGTACGAAGATTTACTCATACCAGTCGAAAGTTGCGATAAATGTAGACTGTAGTAATACTTTAAACAACACATTTTCTTACTCCTACTTTGATGAATCAAGACTGGTTGTGATGACAAACACTTCTTTGTCTTTCTTTTTCAAATTCTGATAATTTGAATTGTATTATTCTGCTTATTTTTGCATAATAATACGACTTAAAAGTTAGGCCGCGCTCACCACATATTCGGAATGACGTAATCGTAGATCATCTTTGAATATTTTGTGTTATTTTTCTTAAATCTGGGAGATACAAGCTCATGAATTTTGTATTATTGACTTTGTTATTGACATTGTATTATTGAATATTGTGACATCTCCCAATCGGGAAGTCGAACAAGGATGCATTAAAATATTTTATGAGCATTGAGATAAATCAGTAAAAAATAGACTCTGCGTTGGCTGAAGGTATTAGTGAAGGAAATCATTATAAGATTTAACTACGCTCAGCAAACTGGGATGGCATATCGGCGAGCACACAGCCATTAGCCCTTTAAACATGGTAGAGCCACGCTGCACCTATATCATGATAGAGCTAAGAGCATCCCAAATAAATTTAAGAAAATAAATGAACTTTGTTCTGTCAGTACATTTACGAAATTTTAATGTCTATTTAAAAAAATAATTTCAATAAATAAAAGTAATATACATTGTGTAAACATCAAGAAGAAACACAAGCTTGTGTTACAAGTTACTCGACTCCACGAGTCAGCAATTCATTTATGGGGTAACATATGCTTTTATAACTAAGTTGCAGAAAATATACAGGGTCTTACTTTTACCGAGCTCAATTTTTTTCGAGGGATATGATAATATTATAGAATACAATACATGGTCCATAATAACTTCTGGGGAATAAGGTGATCGCTTCAAAACGGTTTCTTAAATAAAAGTTGCGGGTAATTTTAAAACCTGTATTTTTTATTGTATAATTTTAGGTGGACTCTGTGCTCGTTTGTTTATTTAATATAGCCGCCCATCTGTGGTTTTTGGATAGAAATTCCACAATCTGTTGGTCATTGGTATCACATTCATCAATCTGCAGGTAAAATCGCACCGAAAATGTTCCAACATTTAACTCCTCTAACTATTTCGACTTTTAGAACTAAGAATGCGCTGCGGTATCGAGGATAGCTGTTGCCTCAAATTATTAGTTCCCATTATATCCAATATCGCAAACAGTAGTTATCTTACAATTTCAACGGACAAAAATGGTGAGGTCGACATTTATCAGATTTGAGGTTTTTCGGTTTTCAAAATAAAAAAGGCTTATTCTACATTGTTCAATACACAGTATAATCTTTTAATATTCTCCTAATCATATATGATAAGCCGAATATTTATACATAAACCAAGAAATTTTGCAACTGTGTTCTGAACAATCCATATCTGAACGGTTAAAATGCAAAGTAAAGAGAAAACTTTTACTCCCTAATCTGCAATTCATGTACTCGTAGTATTGCCGAGAGTACGAAGTTTTGTTGTAACTGCAGTACGAAATGAATGCTTTGAAATAGCATTATTCTTTAATGTTCTACCAGCGTCCAATTAATTTTGCAACACAAATTTAAGTTTTTATTGGTATTAAATTTTTGTTTTATTTTTTATTTATTAATTCATTAAAGCCTACTAAAATCTACTGCGGAATGTTGGCTTCACCACATAGAGGGGATATTTGTCATAGTTGCCACGCTTACAATCGTAGTTTTATTAGTTTACATTGTTATCAAGATGCTGCTGCCCGTCTCCTGTTGCATTTATCTGGTCAGCTCTTACGATACCCACGAGGTTACTTCAGGTAGATTTTATTCTTACACCTATAACAAATATGTAAACACCTTAATTTTTATTGTGTTATTATTATAATGATATATTGCAATCGCTTATATATCATACACCTTATTCACGTTTTAAGGGTATCTGGAGTCAGTTACATAATTATAGGCTAGGTAAATCGTCATAGCTTGGAGTACTACGTCTACCTACTACCTACCACTTGTTTTATGTCTCGTTCTCTCGAAGTATTAACATAAAGAGACACTGACACGATGTGCTTAAAAAATACGTAACCAATTCAACAGCTATTAAAGATATTTTACAATGATTTCCAATTTTAAAACAGTAAGTTTTTATAATATCTCATAGATTGGCGTCAAGAATCTAACATTTAAAATAAAATAAATACAAATCATATGCATTAAAAGGCACTATTCCAAATTTCCATCGCAATTCACATACATGATTTAATTTGCTGAATTAATTCGTCATACATAATATGTCACATCAGATTTGTTCCGAACGCAATACGCGTTTTCTTCAGGTCTGGAAAAGACAATGAAATGTGAAAAGAAAAACTGTTAATAAGAATAATTGCTATTTTGTGTGATAATTACAACTATGCATTTATGCAAACTAAAGATTCAGATTGGCCAAAAACGCAATAAATCAAACAGAAACAAATTTTCGAGAAACACTTGGCGCATGAGCAAGCTTGGCATATAGCCTCTCGCAGTTTCTCAGCGGCTGCAAAAATAAGAAGACGTAATCTCACAAACATTTGAAGTTATTCTTACAGCTCCCAAACCGTCCCGGTAGTGGGCACTTGCAACTTAGTATAATTTTAGATAATTTTTTACAGAAGATATTAGATTACACTATGGATATACGGTTTCGTTGGTCTAGTGGTCGTAAACGAGTTTGCTAGTCATGAGTTCAAAATATCACGAATAGTCGTAAAAATAATTAAAACTGATGCATATTTTTTTACATAGTTTGATAATACGGATAAATCATAAAATATTGCAATAAGGGCTATTTTATTTTTGGCGCCTGTTTTGATTTATTGTATACTATTATTCGATGAAACCGTCTGCGCTTGCCCACCATCGCGAGAGAATACCGTATCGCCTATTTGCAGCGGCTCATGCTAAAAAGATTGCTGTACAATATACATACTTAATATATTAGAAAAAAAAACATTTTTATACATAAGTAAAAACACAATTTGATACATAAGTACCTACTTGACAAAAAATAATATTAAATCAAGTCAGATAACTAATCGTTAATAATATGTACTCCATTTTAAAAATTAAAATCATTACACACGATATAAAAAAAACTACAAAAAAGAAAAACTAAAACTAAAAATTTTTATTGTCTTAAAGTCCTACTTTTCGTAGTATCATGCTAAGAACGCTGGCTGCGTTTCCTCGCTGAATAGCTGTATTTAGCCTTTGAGCGAGAAAAGAACTAGCCTTGTTATCATCAGCAGCGATTACCAGTCGTGAATACAGTTCCTTTAGGAACTTCACCGCTCGTGGACTCCACGGACCGATAGTCTCTACAGCAAATGGCACAAATATGTCATCATTTCTCGACGACTCATATTAAAATTTACCATTCCCTTGAGATGAGAAACCGCCAAATAGTCAACGGAAGTAGCACCCCACACTAGGGCTTTACCTCTCTCTCAATGGACCAAATTCATACCGTCGGGTCTCTTGCCATCGTCTCTAAATATCCCACAAGGCTCTAAAACCGAGAAAATAATTGTGGATACAAGAGCCCTTTGGACGATTTCGTTCAAAGAACCATGATGGGAAAACCTACCTGCACTTTTCTTACATGAAAGTCCATGGCGCCCAAACTGATCGACGCTGCTATCACAGAAGCACTGGTGCGATTGACAAATTGCCGCTCGTATACGGATTCCTATGGCGATGTGCAAGCTATTCCCATCGAGTAATTTGCCGAGATTACTTGATGGTACAGCGTGTAACCCGTGACTAGATTCCAAGTTTCCAGTGACTAGATTCCAGTCGAAACATCTAGAAGGCGAGCCTGATCTTAGTCACTGTGAAAATTGTGAAATAAATCTTTCTGGATATTCCGTATCAACGGAATATCCCACTGTTTTGTTGGTTAACTTCAAGTGAGACATTTTTCCCGGCCTTAGCCGGTTAGCCTTGTTTGCCTTGCATCCGCAGCAATGCACAGGTGTATTTTGTTATTTAAAGTTATGTTACTTTATCATTGACACTATGTACGAAAGCAAGGAAAGCAGGCAATACGACGCTAGAAAGATTTCTTACACAAATATCACCAAATTTTGAGGTTAAAGTAGTTCAATTCCACTATGTTTTTATTCTAAAAATTTTGAATTTTTTCTAAAGATATTTTTTCTAAAGATTGTCATCAAATTTTTTTAAAATCTTCGAAAATTTTAAAAAGCGTATTAAGTATGTAAGTTTAAGTACAATAAGACAATTTTTTTTAAATAGTATGAGGTATATGAGTGTTCAAGATATACAATTTATCAACGTGGTTTAAAAGTTGATCAAATTTTGTTTTTAAAACAGGTTTAAACTATCGAAAGCAACGCAGCACCGAGGAAGTATAGCGATTTCGCAATGACAGTTTTTATTCTTGGAGAAATATGGTAGAAAATTTTGAATTAAAGTGTCCGTGTTAGAATTAGATAAGTTATTGGAAATAAATATTTCACATTTATTGCTATTTGGTTCAAGACCTTATTTTAAAAATGTTGAAAATTATGAGTAAGATCACTGAGGACAATATCTCTTTTACCTCCCATTGGACCGTCTTCCAGGTACCAGACATTCAGCTTGGATTCCAAATTTGAAATAATAGGTTGAATTTCCGAATTGAAAAGAGCTGACTTACACTGACTCACACTCTGGACCTAGTTGATCACCCTGCTTAACACCGACAGCAAACTCAATAATATGGTTTTGATTAAACTAATTCGAATTTCGCCAAACGTAATGATAAATTTCGGGGTTATTGTTAGCCACTTATTTCAGCAGCGTTACCCTATCAATAGAGTTAAAAGCATTTCTAAGGTCAACTTTAAGAAGAACATCTGCATTAGAATTTGTTAAAAAAGTACGCATCGAATGAACCGCCGCCACATTAAGTGCCAAAGCCTAGTTGAGTAGGCTGCAATTTTGTCTTTAGATTTGAGATAATGTGCCTGTAAGCTAATTTTGAGGTTAAGCGTCGAAATGTGGAACCAATATCAATAGAACGTATACCGTTATTTTGTTTTTTGATGGTACACAATCTTGCCCCATATAAGAAGGGAATGAAATTGGAAATAACATTACCAGAAAGTATAAAATTACATAGCTTTGTAATGCTTTTTCAGGAGAGGGGGCAAACGAGCGTACGGCTCACCTGATGGTAAGTGATTACTGCCGCCCGTGAACAACCGCAACACCAAAGGAATTGCAGATGCGTTGCCGAACTTTAAGAAAGGAGTAAGCTCTTTTCTTGAAGGTCCCCAGGTCGTATCGGTCCGGAAAAGTCACCAGTGGTAAACAGTTCCACAGAAAATTTGTACAAGGAAGAAAACTCCTAGTAAAACGTACATTAGTGGACCGCCAAGCATCCAGATGGTGAGGATGGTGTCGAGAGTTTTGACGCGATGTACGTTCATGAAATTTGGCGGCTGGAACTAATCTGAACAATTCCTCAGAACACTAACGTCAATTTCATTAAAAATTACTCTACCGGCGTCACCGCCGGAAATGTGAAAACGTGTTTATAAGATCTTTGAGATCTTTGATCTTTGAGGCGTAATTCCGTCAACGCCATTCGAAAATCACAAGATTGCGTCTAAAGTGTCTCTTTTAGAAATTTGTAAGGATTGCATGGAAGTATTGGGAGGCAGCGGTAAATTCTGAGCGGGATTGACCGAAGGATGTTTCTATCGAAACTAATAATTCTTTTAGTTAAGAGGTAATTTTTTATTTATTGTTTTATCAAAATAAAAATGGGAATACGTGCATGTAAATAATTTTTGCCAACTATTTTCACAATTCGTAAAACAATTTTGATTATTGCATGATAATGCTTTAACAAGCTGCATCCTCGCACCTCTGGAAATTATTTCAACCACTCGTACGGTACTATGAAAATTGTACAACTGTTCCTAAAATATCAAAAATTTGTGTCATTAGGGATATACTAAAAGAGTCATGAATTTCTACAGTAGGCTGCGTAGCAGCAATACTTTTACTATGACATCGTTCAATGTGTATATTTAATCCCCTTTTATTTTCAAAACAGCCTACCGTCGGTACAATTTTGACACCTTATAAAATCCGGCTGTGAATGTACCGCAGCGCTAATTATTCGTTAAAATTTTAAAAGAAAAGTAAAAAATGTAAAAATATATCTACAGCACTCAAAAGTCTATAAATTCGTATTTACGTGCAACTTTCCTGTTCAGAAATAAATTATCTGCCTTTAAATACATTCTAGAGCTTAGATTTACATTCTATGGTATTCGCATATTTTTTTTAGAAAGTTGACTAAGCGGTGAGTCCACAGTCCATACAGTATCATCAGTATCTAAATCAAATTGAGGAATGTATGGCATACGCACTTTAAGTACTTCTTCTATGCTTTCATTTGAGCCACCAATACCTTCACATTAGCCAAAATGTTAATTTATTTAAGCATTCTTTCTGTTATGCGGTATTGATATTTTTCTTTCTTAGATATCTTATAAATCATCTAAATCTGGCATAATAGGATTATCGTCTGTAGAGTCATGTGATTTCTTTGGCGTAACAAACATCTAATTTTCTATGCGAACTCACTCCACCTAGATACCTACTTTCTTCCGTTTTATTGTTGCTTGTGCCTTTGTTTTGAATACCATTGCTATTTGCTGTATCAGACTTTAGTCGAGATCTCTTCACTAAAATACATAAAAATTCCAATTACTTTACCGTGGCAAAGCAAACATCGTACGAGGATAAGGCGAGACTGTTTTATAATTCAGGAGTGCCTAGTTCTACGTGGGATGACTTCCAATAGCGGTTACCAAAGTAAACCTTCAGGTCATTCCATCAAATCCAAAGGTAAGGACTCATCATAATCAACAAAACGAGCCCACGCTCGACAAACCTAGATCTTGCTCGTCCAAGAGTTTCCGTAATAGTCACTAAAGCATACCTTCAAATCACTCCATCAAGACCGGAGATAAGGTCTCATTATAACTAACAAAACGAACCCAAACTCGACACACCTAGTTCTACTAGTCCAGGAATTTCATTAGTAATCACTGAATTACAGCTTCAGGTCACTCCATTAAGACCAGAAGTTAGGTCTTATCACAACTAACAAAACGAACCCAAAGTCATTTTCCTCCAAGGCAGCATTTCACTACCAGTAGAGGGTTTCCAGTACCAAGCAGTCTCTGGATTAGCTATTCGTATTTCGTGTCTAAATATATTTTTAAGATTTATGAAACCAAAAACAAATTCAATCTTTCAAATTATCTAAATAAAATTATTTAGATTATTTAGTTAATTTGACTACAATTGTCGCAGCCAACCGTACTTAAACTTGTGTCTGTGTGACCCGTGTCAATGTAATAGTTCGGTTATATACCTATCAATTTTGAAAACGTGTCCTTAAAAACCTTGCAGTTGGGAAACGAAAGTACTTGTGTAGAGCAACGGTGAGGATATTGCGGGGCGGGTGGTGGGCCGACCTTGTGGTAATTCACTTCATTGAGTCTGATAGATTATACAGGCGGATGACGCGAGCGAGTTTTATAGTACTTACTAATTTTAAGTGCCGTTTTCGAAAAAATATAATATTTAAAATGGTGAATTACTGTTATAGTTATATGAGTTACTATGTAAAATTGAATTCAAATGTCGGCCATGCTTACGTTACCCTCATTTTTGTTAAATAAATTGTTTATCCGAGTGCGAATGAATCACGTAATTAAATTTAACAATCAAAAATTGAAACCGTATCTATAAAAAGAAAGTGTCATGAAAATATTTGGTAGCGCAACAATTGTGAATGTGTTTTTCTTGTACTATTAAAAATGATTTTCTTAAATAAACTTTTTTTAATATAAGGTGGGGTAAACAACCATGCGGCTCACTTGATGGTAAGTGACTACCGCCGCCGGCGAAAAACTGCAACACCAGGATAATTCAAGGCATGTTTTCGGCCTTTCAGATAGGAGTATGCTTTTTTTTCGATGTTTCTAAGTCTACAATTGCACCTATGTAGTAGACGATTCCACAAAAGGTCGTACGAGGACGAAAACTCCATTTAAAATGTACAGTGATGGACTACCAAGCATTCAGATGGTGTGGATTGTATCGTTAGCTTAGACGCGACATGCGTTCGCGAAATTGGCGACTGGAATTAATCCAAGCAATTCCTCAGAGCACTCCCCATGTTAAATGCACGCTCGCAGCGCCAGTTTTAAATAATAGTTATTTACATAATGTTGATAAATGATAAAGATTGTCATAATATCCAAGCCAGATTCAGCATTATTCCTTACATCAGCCCAGTTTTTCCCAGTGAAAACGACCGCTGTATCATCGGCATAGGAAATGATATGCGCATGGTCACGTCAGAATTTAGCTTACAGAGGTAATTAATATCTTAATATATATAAATTACGTGTCACGTTGTTTGTCCGCGATGGACTCCTAAACTGCTTAAACTGATTTTAGTCAAATTTGCACACCGTATGCTGTTTGGTCCAACTTGAGAGATAGGATAGTTTTTTTTGTCCATGAGTGACACACAAATTTTTTTGCGAATTTTAGGATTTTTATAGAATTTGACCAAGGGTGGTCGAAAAGAGCAGAACAACGTCTGACGTCTGCCTGGCTAGCTAGTATATATATATATATATATATATATATATATATATATATATATATATATATATATATATATATATATATATATATATATATATATATATATATATATATATAATGTAGGTCCTAACACACTTCACTGTGGTACTCCGAACGATATAAATAAGTCGCAGGGCCAGTCGTTGGAAGTGTGCGGAATCAAACGCGCGTCGGAAAACCGTCATCTTTGTTTATTTACACACCACAAAACAAAACAAAAATATAGTTTATCAGAAAGCTTTAAAATGATTAACAGACTGTATCATAACTCTGTGTGTATGTTAATATCATATTGAAATCTTATAAATAGTCAGTATTTCAGGAAAACTCTGGTTTGTAAGTAAGCAACATCATCTTTGTGTTTTTTATTTTTCCTTTTGTTTGTTTTAAGTTTATTTTATACAAAAGTTTAGGTTTTTTATTTATAAATTGAGGCAGTACGAAGTCTGCCGGGTTAGTAAGTGTTTAATAAATATTGTGTGGAAACAAATTAACAATAAAAGGACTATAGAGGAAACTATTTTTATTGAGTAATCCAAAATATAAGGAAACGCCTCAATATGTTGTAAGCCAGCCTTAATATGAAGTAAATATATAGTCACGTTTACACAAATAGTCATTTCATAAATGTTACGTATTAGTTCATCATCATGATCATCATTACAGTCCTTCACAGGTCCACTGCTGAACACAAAGCACGGTCCTGAGCCACCTGTATCCATCAACTTCCTGCATGTCTTACCAGATCGTCACTCCATCTAGTGGGGGGTCGCTCTACGAGGCTGCCACGCGAGTACCTTTTTTCCCCACCGGTTATCGGTTCTTCGTGCTATATGGCCGGCCCATTGCCTCTTCAGCTTACTAATCCATTAGGCTATGTCGGTTACTCTGGTTCGACTGCGGATATCCTAATTTCTGAGTTTATTACACAGAGAAACCCAATAGCTCGCTGCGCGACCTTGAGCGTCCACATACGGCCAGAACTGAAGAATCAGGTCTCAGATTCGTAATTCATCACTGGCAACACGCCCTGGTTGTACTATTTCGTTTTCAGAGTTTGAGGTTATATCTGAGGAGAAGCTGTGTCGTAATTACCCGAACGCTGCCGAGCCGAGTTGAATCCGTCGATTGACCTCTCGGTCGATGATGGACTTACCTAGTTGGACTATTTGTCCCAGGCAAACGTACCTCGTCAACAAATTCGACCATAGCGCTCCCAAAAACTACCGGCATAGGTGTGACATCGACATTAAATATGATCTTTGTTTTATCCGTGTTCATCTTAAGATCTATCCGTTGGACTACACTATTGAGGTCATTGTGCATAGTGCTTAGATCCTCCACCGATTCTGCCATAAGGACCATATCGTCGGCAAATCGAAGGTGAGTAATGTACTCGCCATTGATGTTAATACCGTATCCTTTCCAGAGCAGTAGCTAGAAAACGTCTTCCAATACAGCGGTGAAGAGTTTTGGGGATATGACGGCACCTTGTCTTACACCTCTTTGCAGTTGGATAAGTTTCGTATACTAGTTTTGTACTAGTTCTGAATCAAATACTTTCTCATAGTCCACATACACCATGCAAAGTCGCAGATTGTACTTTTCGGTCTTCAGTACAATCTGCCGGAGTGTATGTATGTGGTCTATGGTACTGAAGCCTTTTCGAAAACCGGCTTGTTTGGGAGGCTGGAAGTCGTCAAGTCTGTGTGTGAGACGATTCGTAATGACTTTTGAAAACAGCACGTAGACGCGGCTCAGAAGGGGAATCGGTTTGTAGTTCTTCAATAGAGCGTTGTCACCTTTCCTGAAAAACAAATCCACCGCAATTCTGCTCAAAGCCTCGGGAGTAGTGCCG
Organism: Parnassius smintheus behrii; assembly: GCA_036936625.1. Taxonomy (NCBI): domain Eukaryota; kingdom Metazoa; phylum Arthropoda; class Insecta; order Lepidoptera; family Papilionidae; genus Parnassius; species Parnassius smintheus. The sequence goes on from JAUPFT010000014.1 coordinate 14,483,017, forward strand.
CCATGGAGGACGCAATTAAAGAGCCTCTGAAAATCTTCAAGTACCGGTGTTCCACCGGTGTGTTTATGGTGCTGGAGAGCCATTATAATTTCTCTCAGATTTACCTACGCGATATTATCGAAATAGTGTCGGATAATACTTGCTCTTGGATCGTTTCTCACAATTGCACTCAAAATCTCAGGTGTCCCGAAAATGATGCTGCAACACTCAGACTTCAGCTTTGACAGTTGGCTCTATCTGACAGACAGATCTCTCACAAAGACTTTGTAGCCCTGGTTCCGCACAATCGTTTCCTCGATACGAGCTGTATTGAAGTTGCGTAAGTCCTGCGCATTCATTTGGAGATCTGCCTGTTCAGTTTCCTGTATGCTGTCAAATCTGCTGACGACTGCAAACTCATCTCTCGTCTAACAGCCATGAGATTAAGAGTGTGATTGGAGAGTTTTTTTGTTCTTTTGTGGCAGGTCTTGCAGAATTTAGCTCCGACCGCATGGACATTTTCCACGGGCTTGTCATTCGTATATCGTATTCGTCATATCGTCCACTGCATTGCAATTTTGTTAGCACTGAAAGCGGTTTTGTAACTCCAGCTGAAAGGTTTCGTCATTTTGGATTAAAGCATGAGGGGGACGGAGCGTTGACTTCATTAGTTGAGACCTCTCCTGTTTAACGTTTAGATTCAGTGTGCCTCAAGCCATTCGGTGATCGCTGCCGGTTTTCACCTTTGAGATCACTGAGATATCACTTAACAGTTGCCGTCTAATCGTTATAATGAAGTCAATCTCATTTTTTATCGAACCGTAGGGGTTCGACACTCAACAACACGTTCACTTGCCGTGGGGCCGCTTCTGGAAGAAATTCATCATAAAGAGTCCCTCTTTCTCCATAAAGTCGGGCAGCTGCTGGCCCCTTGGGTTTCGTTGCCCTGTCCCATATTTCCCTACGTTCAGTTCACCCTTCTTTCTTGTGCCTAATTGTGCGTTGAAATCTCCCATTAACACCGTATAGTGAGTTTTGGAGGAATGCATGGCTCTAAAAATATCCTCATACGTTTCCTCCACTTCGTCATCGGGATGTTTCGACGTTGGTGCGTAAACTTATATGACCTTCAGCAAATACCGTTTCATGATTCTGAGTATAAGGTACGCAACCCTCGTCGATACACTAACAATCTTTACAGAGTTGTTAACATGAGAATTGTGGACGGTCAATCCGACACCTCCTTGGAACAGATGGTTGGCCCTCCGGTGACAGAGCAATTTGCCGGATTCGAGAATCACCGCGTCCTCCCTCTGTCTTCGGACCTCGGATAATCGTATAATATTCCAGCGCAACCTGTCTATCTCTTCTTCCGGCTCCAGGATCTTCTCGTCAGTCCTCAGGGTGCATGCGTTATATGCTGCCAGGTCGAGTCATCGTAGGTGGCAACCGAACCTCCACTGGAGATTCTTTGCTCCCTCTGCCCCGCCGTTACCATAGTCGCCACCATAGCCGGGAATAGCGGGGCCGCCGGGGACTGTGGCCCGTCTATTTGTGTAATTGTTTATTAATACACCCATTGCCGAAGTTGCCACGCTTGGCAAGCGGGTTGGCAACCAGACCAAAAGTTTTTTGTTGTAAATTTGCTGTTATCAGGAAGATGCTGTTGCCCATCTCCTGCCTGTTTCCCTCTGTCACCTTTTACGACACCCACGGGAAGATATGGGGTACTAAATATTCTTAACCGCGACTACGCCGCAACGTATAGTTGCATATTAGTATTGCGATAACGTATTAGTTACATATAAATATTGCGATAACGTATTAGTTACATATTATAGTATTTATGTAACTAATACGTAATCGCAATATTTATATAATACCTGAGAAAGCCAACAGAGATTGAATATGTACGTACAATATACTACTAGAGGTTGATCGTACTTCCTTTTTTGTAAATCATATCAATATCAGATATCGAAATTCAATATCGAATTTCAACACTCCGCATATTGATAATGTAAGTGCGAATTGCATATTATGGATATACTCTGCGGATGTAAACGGCATTGAAAATTTATTAAATTACAAATCTTTATAAAAACACTTGAAATTTCTACTGTATCTTGGGGACAATACTCAATTCCCTACCATTGATTACTTACAGAACTTATAAAATAATAGCTGTGTACAGGATTCGTTTTCGTGGCCTGGCTACGCCACTGTCAAATGCAGCCACTGCGCTACCGTTTTAAATGAAACTAAATTAACGGATTTTATCACGGATAATTTTATTTTTTTAATTCCCGACGGTTCGGGTCCTTTAGAGCACCGATGGTCGCGGGGTTTACCGAGATGTTTGACGTCTCGATGTCATAGTTAGCCTAGATTATCTTCAGTTCTTGAATTAAAATTTAAAATTAAAACGCGATGAAAATCTTAAAATTAGTTTCATTTAACATGTATAGTTCGCGTAAATATAAGAACCCCACTCGGCAGTCAGCGATGATGAAGCCCAAGATAGTAAATCACATTGTTTTAGCGTAAAAGGCCTTATATATATATATATATATATATATATATATATATATATATATATATATATATATATATATATATATATATATATATATATATATATATATATATAGTCTAGCAAATCTGGTACTTTGTTATGGTCCATTGCCTAGTACGTGGGTTCTCCATGCGAGATACATTCGAGATTGAGATATAGAGTGGCTTAATATAGCTGTCTGCCTCTAGGGTTGATCAGTCTTGATCCCCAGAAAGTGTGCTTGGTGTTCCAGTCTCCTCCGCAGATAAATACTGGGTCCAATTTGTTGAAAAACAGCTTGAATTCATCAGCCTCAATTTTGGGTCGTAGAGGGCAATTGATTGCAGTGAATGTTGTCTCAGTGTTTTTGTGGTGTATTTTAATTGATGTTGCCTGAATTTTTTCTGTTTTGTATACTTCGAGAAGGTAATGCCTTATGTTATTTTTCAGTATCACTGCAGTGCCTCCATGAGAATTTCCAGAAGGATGGTCGGTTCTATAGATCGTATAGTTATGGAACTTTATATGTGATCTGGGTGTAAGTCTTGTTTCAGATATGAGGGCAACATCAATATTCTCAGTGTTTATGAATAACTCAAGTTCTTTCCGTCTGTCGGTCAGCCCATTGGCATTCCAGGTGTCATTTAGTCCCTCTGTGCGGTAAGTGGTGTAATTAGTTTGATCATCTGATCAATCATGCTGTCCATCATGTCTTTCATTATTTTTTGGAATCCTTCAAACATTGTGTCCAATAAGCTTGTTATATTCTGTTGGCTCGCGTCCAAAATAGGAACGCGTGACTGAGTAAAAGAATTGTCACGCTTGTTCTTCAGCACACTGGCATAGCTGAAGCCTGTGTAGTGCGTTGATTTGTCATTCTCGTTGATGCTCTGTTTTGGGTGTGTAGTAACGTGTTTTGTTTGGGTTGTTGGGCAGGTTTGAGGCTTAGAATTTTTTTCCTTGTACTGCTTATATTTAATGCAACCTTTGTAGCTCGCCGGGCGTTTGCCTTGACAATTAGCGTACACTGCTTCTGACTCAGGAGTTTTGGTACATGTGCTTGTTGGGTGATCATTTCCGTATTTGACACATCAAAAAGGTCTAAAGCATTGATTTTTACGGTGCCCAAATCTATGACATCTCTCACATTGCAATACTTCTTTTTTCTTGTAAGGTGCTTCGATTGTAACTTTGACATGGTGTTGATGTATTTTATATCGAAAATATCCTTATTGTTGGCTTGTGGCTCTAAATCTACAAAGTAAAGGGGTACTTTTCCTTTTGTTGTTCTATGCAATACGTTCACTATTTGACGTATGGCATGCCCTTTGGCTCGCAGCTCTTGTTTAATCATGTCAATATTTTCTGACGCATGTAAGCCTCTTATCACTACTCTGTACGCCCTTTCGCTCTTAAGTTTGTATGTGTAGTGGTTGATGTTATTTTTAATTAGATTGTCTCTTATTGTTTTATAGGTTTCGATGTCAACAGGCATTAGTTTAATGATATGTCCTGATCTTAGCGTAGTCATCGTAAACTTATCTATAGTCACAACTTTGACTATAAGTTCCCTTAAGGGTGTTATGTTGACAATACCAGTCACAAAAATTGGTTCTGGTTTTGGTATATATTCTTTAGTTTAGGTGCGATTCCAGGATCTCCGTCGCTGAGAATGTCGAATTGGTTTCGAACAGGAACTTTATAGTTGACTTGTCTCGTGTACTTCTGTTTACTTACACTTTCCGTTGGGCTGTCGGGTCTTTTACGTTTTCTATTTGGTACTTTGTCTCGCTGCCATTCGTTGATTGGTTGTTTATCCTTTTGTTGTTGAAAGATGTCCGTCTGACCTGGCGGACTCCATAAATCTGCATCTTCAGATTGCATATCACTACTTGGGCGGCCACTAAAAGAAAAGGATCTCGGTCTTGCTTGGAAGAATTTTTTATGGAGAATTTGTTGTGTATAGGTTTTTTGGGATTTGTTTCATTGTTCTGCATTTTGATTCCCACAAGTATGGACGATGAAAGGGTCACTCTCAGGGTGACGCCATTCCTGAGAGAAGGCTATGTACAATGGTGTTCACCTGGTTCACCAAGGTTGGCGCTGGTGACTGGGACCCCCAGCCATACGTCCTTTTGGCGCGTCTCCCACCGTAGGATTGGGGTGAATTTTTATTGAGGCTTTCTACCTCTCGGCACGGGCAGTAAAGCCAATGCCCCCGATTCTGTGCATTACCACAGTGTAGCGAGTGATGGTAATCATTTCCTATCACTATCGGTTTTGTCTTATTCCGGTTAGTTAACTGCCGCCCGATACTCGGCGTTGACCTCTTACAACTAGTTTGGTCTCTCCTCAGTCTGCCCTCTTCCTTTCGCATACGGGCTTGGGACCGTCAATGGCGGAGTTAGAAAATTTATTATCCGGACGGGACAACATATTAAGTGATAAGTTGATTATTTGATTTTTTTATTGATTAAGTTGATTTTTTGGCCCGATCCGGGATTTGAACCAAGTACCCCATGATCAGGAGTCGCACTACTACAACCACTAGACCAACGAGCAAGGTATGGAAAAGGAGAGTGTACAAACATCGTGCACTATATTCCTGTCTTACGCAGATGCCCAATCTCCGTTGAGTCTAGCAATCGTGGCCGAAATTCGATCTGAATGACGTTATTATTATAGTCAACCAAATTTAAGAAATAAATTTTGACAACTGTCAGATTTATTACACCAAACATGCCAACCAAAAAATGGGAACGTACAATATTCGATTCTTTAAAAAATCGATATCGATTATTTAGAGTTATTAATCATTTAGATTGGTTTGAGTAATACCAGAATAAATTTAAAACGGATAATTTAAAACAAGATTTATCAGTTTCCTCGTATTTGTTGTTACTGCTTATTTATAGAGGTACAGTTATAAAAATTTAAGATTGAAACCAGATTAAAAATAAATTTACTCAATCATTTGCAGTAAAACTAGTAGATATGTGTTGTTTATATATTAATTATAATTAATTTTCAATAATGCAGACAAAATGAATATCCCTTTCAAAGTCATCCATAATAAAAAATTTGTTTTTTCAACCACTTTTGCCCAATCATCCTTTGTGACATGGGCACATGCTTCAACGAATATTTTTTATAGCATTTGACAAACGAGCACACAGTCCACCTGATGTTAAGTGGATGCTATGGCCATATACATACATATTTAAATGCGTTGACACCCCAGAGGCTTAATAAGATGGAATGCCTCGATTCCAGTAAAAAGGGTCTCCGGTTCTCTACACTCACCCTACGAAACACAGCAGCATTACGCTACTATTTTACGCTAGTATTCTGTGAGAGCATGGTCCTGCCCCGGTTGGGCCGACCCATTCGTGCAACTATAATATAGGTATAGCGTGGCTTTACCACGTACAAAAAGTTATTATAGAAGAAAAGTCCAAAAAGTTAAAACCGAGTCACAAAATAAGAAGACAAACAAAAAATCACAAAATTACGCACAGTAAGCTCTGGAAACAGAAACAGAAACTTTTTTATTCAATATAGATTATGAATAATACTAATTGAAATTCACTTGTTACATTTACCACTGGTTCGCAAAAAAAAACCTTTGTCCAGGGAAGAACCAGCAATAAACCCAACGGAACTAGTTTACAAAAAAATAAGAGCTTACAAACATGCGTGTTACAATTAACAACACAAAACAAATTAGAAAAAGCTTGGTAGCGATCACCCTTCCCAGGAATTGTTATAATCTATAAATTCCTTAATATTAAAATAACCCTTTTTATACAAACTTAGTTTAATAACGTTTTTAAACTGTGTGTAAGTTTAATAAAGTTTTTAAACTATGTGTACTTACGTCAAATCTTGTATATTGTAAAGTTAAATTAAACAAATAATACATTAAAAGTTAATAATTCCATTATTTGAAAGTTTTTACCGATTATTTGAATATTTTTCCGATCATTCGCATAATAACGAATTTTAATCATCTAAGCACTACGGAAATATACATAGCGACATATCATTGAAACGACATCAAGTAAAAAAAAGTTAATGCTGGTTATTTTTTAAAATTTTGCTTTGTTTGAAAAATTCAAAATTAAATTAGTGGTGGAGCCACGTGTTTAAGGCAGCCGAAGTCTAGTTCCCCGGTCGAATCTTAAACCTATTACGCGAGATATTAACTAAAGTGGACTGTATATGCGGTTGCTTCTACGCTTACGTAAAGGCGACTACTATAGCATGCGGTATAATGCACTCGCTCTTCCCTAAAACTAAACTATTATTGTGCCAAATCGCTGAAAAGGAATCCTGCCTTATTAGGAGAACAAAAAAATTGGAGCGGGTTAAAACTATGTAAGGCAGGAGCTAAATTAAGGAATGTTGACTCGCCGGGTTTCTTCTATCCTTTTGAGCACTATAGCTGCAACTTCTGGAACTTCTTCTGGAACACTCCGGAGAGAGGCGGTGCGCGACTATATCTCACACGAGGTGAGGGAACTTCTTCTAGACAGACACTCTGGGGCCCCAGGGGTGCGTCGGGAGAGAAGCGTTGTGGTTTCAGCGACGACTGCGGTGGAAAGAGGCCGCGCAACGGTCGCGCGTGCCTTATATGTCCTCGGCCCCGATGATTACGTGACATTCTAGAATCATCTTCTTGCCCCTCCCACCCCACCACCCCGATGTGTCGATGGAGGATCGAGGAGGGTATGAATGGTATCGTTTTGTCGGAAAGGAACAAGCGGCTTGGCACCTCTACCGTCAAATATAATAATCCAATGGTTTTTTTTTCCGCGCAACCATCTCCCCCGCCCTTGAAGGATTTCCTTCAAAATTAACTAATACAACTAGAGCTAAGATCAACTAACAAAATAACTAACTAACGCTAAGATTACTTAAATTCAACTACAATTTAATCTAGAAAGCTAATTTAAATTATGGAAGAGGCAGGGGGCACAAACGGACAACCGGACGCAAGTAAGACCCAACCGTGGTCTTAACGCGAGCTATCCTAACTACTCCGTCGGAACCGGGAAAGACCTCTTCGACAATTCCTAACGGCCAATGGAGAGGCGGCGTATTCTCTTTGGTGAGCACAACTACAGTTCCTACAGCTAAAGGCTCAGTTGCTGTATTCCATTTTTGCCGAGACTGCAAAGTATGCAAGTATTCCATCCTCCATCGCTTCCAAAACGATTGCACTAACCGATCTAATAATTTGTGGCGTGCGGAAATGCTAAGTCTGTTCTCATCCATACCTGCGGCTGGCAAATACTTTAAAGGCGTTAAATTCAAAAAATGTGCTGGAGTTAGAGCCAGCGGTTCCGAGGGGTCACTAGACAACGTACGACAAAGTGGGCGACTATTCATTACGCATTCAATTTGAGCGAGCACCGTACTTAGCTCTTCGAAGGACAAAATTTGATCTCCTATTACTCGGTATAAATGACTCTTTAGACTCTTGATATTAGTCTCCCAATTGCCCCCAAAATGGCTCGCGGCTGGGACGTTCAGAGACCACTCAATGCGGTTCTCGGCTAGAATGTGAGCGAACTCCGAATTATAATATTTGCTAGCTAAGAGCTCATGTAGTTCCGATAAAATACGTTTTGCACCGACGTAGTTCGTGTTATCCGAATACAATCCACTTACAGGGCCACGGCGGGAAAGAAATCTTTTAAATGCACCCATAAAGCCTGCTGTGCTTAGATCACCAACGAGTTCTATATGCACCGCTCGAGTAGTTAGACATACGAAAATGCAGACGTAAGCCTTTGTGGATCTTATACCACGCCCGCGAGTGAGCGTGACCTTAAACGGACCAGCGAAATCAGACCCGGTGTGCGTGAAGGGCTTTACTGATTGTATTACTCTACAAGATCTAAGTTCCGCCATTTCCGGAAATGACGGCTTGGGGCGTGCCCGAAAGCAAGCTATACATCGGTGCACCCGATTGCGTATTAAACTACGTGCAGAAAGAATCCAATAATTCTGACGCAAAATCGACATCAACAAGTCGGGGCCAGCGTGCGAGTTCAATTTATGATGGTAATCGACTAATAAATTCATGATATGGTCTTTACGCGGTAAAACAATAGGGTGCCGTTGGTCGAAACTCAATTGCGAGTTGGACAAGCGTCCACCCACCCTTACAATCCCATCCTGTAAAAATGGCTTAAGGCGTTGAAAGGCGCGACTACAAGCTCTATTCGATTGTAATCTTCTAATTTCTTCAGAGAAGTGCGCACGTTGAAGTTCACGTAATACTAGCGACTCAGCATAGTTGTAATCGGATGCTAAGACGTCGCGGTAACAGCTTCGCGAATCGACAAACGTAAATTACGCTACGCAATAATTTCGACCAAGAGGACAAGCGGTTCGCCAAAGCAATGATTGGAGAAACCTCACTCGAAACGTTCGCCACTAGAGCGTGTCTCTTCTCTTCCGGCGGTTGTGACACTGACGAAGGTTCGAAGTCGGTTATTGGCCATTGCGAGGGATCCAAGTGAACCCAAGCAGGTCCGTGGAACCAAAGCGGGTGGTCCATTATTTGCATCGGGGTGAGTCCACGGGATAGACAATCGGCGGGGTTTTCCGTACCGGACACGTGATAAAAGTTCCGCGTTTCTAACTCGTCTTGTATCTTGGCCACTCGGTTCGCAACAAACGTATCCCAACGGTGGGATGAAGAATGAACCCAGCATAAGGCGACGGTGGAGTCGGAAAAGGCCAATATCCTTTCTATGTGAACTCTATCCCTACATGCGCTGATAACTGCGGTAATAAGCTTGGTGAGTACTAATATTGCGCAAAGCTCTAAGCGCGCCAGAGAGACAACCTTACGGGGGGAGACTCTCGACTTAGAACTAATGAGGCTAATCGAATTTCTACCATTATTCTGGACGTGGAAATATACAACGCCCCCGTAAGCCTTCTCGCTGGCGTCTGCAAACCCAACGACTGTTATGGCGCTACTTTTATCTACGTTTATATGACGCGGTATTTTAATTTCTCTTAATAAAGGAAGTTCCTCTCTAAAGCGCTGCCACAACCGAACAATGCTGTCAGGCGGCGAGTCATCCCAGTCGCATTCCAATAACCAAAGTTGTTTAATTAAAAGCTTAGCGTTTAATACCACCGGAGCTACGAAACCCATGACGTCCCATAATTTAGCAACGCATGACAGTATTGTGCGCTTTGTGCATTTCTCTACGGGCGGATTTACCTTAAGGCTAAACACGTCGGACTCTGGTGACCAACATAGACCGAGCACCTTGTGTGTATCAGAATCGTCGAATTCCTTTATCGCCGAAAGACGGTGTGATAGTGGGATTGTATCCAAAACCGGACGCGAATTACTAGTCCACTTCACAAGATCGAATTGACCCGATTTCATGAGCCTTATAACCTCGGCGGTGGTTAGGGTTGCCTCCTCCACGCTATCGACCGAGTACACAAAATCATCCATATATAATCCGCTCTCAATTGCCCTCTTAGCTTTAGGATAAGAGGGTCCTTCATCGTGAGCGAGCTGTCTCACCGTGCGTAACGCATGAAATGGGCTCGACTTTAAACCAAAACAAACGCGATTAAATTCAAACACCATTAGAGGTTCCTTTGGGTTGAAACGATATAAAATGCGTTGGAATCTACGGTCGCATTCACGGACCCCTATGCAAAGAAACATTTGACGAATATCGGCGGATAGTGCTATACTAAACAAACGAAAATTGACTATTATATTAAATAAACTGCCCTGTAAATTTTGCCCACTATAGAGGATATCGTTAAGCGACAGGTGAGTGCTAGTTTTAGCACTAGCGTCGAGCACTACACGTAACTTAGATGTAAGTTTGTCCTCTCTAATGACTCCGTGGTGTGGTATGAAATACGACAGTGTGTCTTCGTAGTTATCTAATTTCGAAGCCACAAGTGATATGTAACCTTCTCTTATTATATATTCGTTAATGACGCCGTCGTAAGCTTCCTTTAACTGGGGTGAAGCGAGCATCCTACGCTCCAAGCTGTAGAAACGTTTTTCCGCCATTTGACGCGAATCGCCGAGAGATAAAACATCTCCTTTAAAGGGTAGCGCTACACTATATCTACCGTCGCGATCACGAATGGTCGTGCGGACGTAAATTTCCTCGCATAACCTATCATCTGAGCTAGCTATGGGTGGAACGTTCACCTCCTCCATCTCCCAAAATTTGCGGACTAACGACTCGAGCGGTTCGACAGCCATACCACAATAAGAGGTTGCCGAAATACTATCTATGATGGGGGCGGAGCCAAGGATCACATAGCCCAATACGGTTTCCAGTGCGTAAGGCGCGGTATGCGAGGAGTTGCCCCTGACCTTATTGTTTAACAAAAGATGAGGGAAAAGCGATGCTCCAATGAGCATGTCTATGTTTCCAGGAACGGCGTAAGTGTCGTCCGCCAGAGTCAAATTCTTAAATTCAATCATTGCCGAGGTGTCAACCGAAACGGTTGGCAACCGTTCAGTGACCCTATCTACTACTAGTGCATTTATATCAAAGTTAACATTACGATCTATCCGAGAATAAATTTTTAAATTTATATATCCCTGTGTCGATTTACTAGTGCCTCCGATGCCTTTAATTACAGGACATGAAAGTGACCTATTTATTACTAAGCCTAAGCGCTGACAACATTGTCGCGTTATAAAGCTATTTTGGGCTCCGCTGTCCAGCAGTGCACGGACGCTTTGTTCGTTTCCACGCGAATCCCTAACCAAAATACGTGCCGTACCCAGTAACACGGTTGAAGGAGGTTGTGCTCCCATATTTGCCAATGAGCACAGAGCGACATCACCAGGTCGACCGCTAGAATCGTTGACCTTAGTAGGGGCGAATTCCTTATCCGCTTTACTTGACGCCGCTATGTTGCTATTTTCAAAATGTAATAGCGTGTGATGTTTCCTGGCGCACTTGCTACATACGGAACTCGAATTGCATTTTGCAACTAAATGCTTATCGCTTAAGCAGTTCAAACATAGGTTGTTTGTCTTTATTAATTTATAACGCTCGCTTGGTGAATATTTACGAAAAGTCGCACAATTATATAAATTACCGTGTCTATCTTTACATACTAAACAAGTATGCTGGAGTGATGTTGGCGTAGCGGTTACGTAAGTTAACGACCCTGCTATTTTAGATGGTTGAGTCTGTCTACGGTCGACGCACCTTTTAATCTCCTGTTTAACGTTCGGAGAGCGCTGCATCACCTTTATTTGATCTCGCACGAACGATGCTAATGAATGAAAGGAAGGCATCTCCGAGCTACGATGCTCCATTTCAAACGCACGCACGGTGTCGGGGTCCAACTTCTTCAGTGCAATATGGAGAAACACCACGTCCATAAGATCATTAAATTTCAAATTCTTAAGTGCAGCCACCGATGCCACAAATTTATCTAGAAATTGCTCTAAGCCGTTGATGTTCGCGGATGATATAGATTTAAGATCGAATATCTGGTTCAAATATTCGGAAGCTAACATTCTCCTATCTTCATATTTAGTTTTAAGCGTTTCGAATATTAATAAGTAATTGTTTGCTGTAGGTGTAAAACCAGAGCAGATCGACTGTGCCCTGCCACTAAGTTTACTAATTAAGTAATATAATTTTTCGGCGTCCGATAACGATGGGTTATTGTGTATATTGTTTTGAAAACTACTGAAGAAGAAGGGCCACGTCTTAATATCACCATTGAATACCGGAATATCTATTGGCGGCAACCTAATCGAGTCGCTTGGACGTACCTGTTTTTCCGGCTTTGCTTCGTTTTGATATAGTAGGGACCTCGCAATTCTTTTCACGCGACACAACATATCTTCGAATGCCAGCAGCGGTTGGTAGTTCACTATATATTTCGGGTCGATTTGTAATTCCAAATGATTAATTTGGTCTAATATTCTTTCGTAATCTATTCGTAAAGAATCTATCGTTTCGATTTCAGTCAAAAAGGTTTCCCGCACTGCTTCTATATGAATGTTCTTTATATAATCACTTATATTCTGCATACGCGAAAAGAGTATGTCCCTCTTGGCATAAAGCGTTTTAATTTTGATTTCACTTCCACTAACTGCCATTTTAAACTATTATAATAAAGTTATATCAATCACAATTAATCTCACAACGCACAAACAATAAAGGATGGACACTCGGTATGCCGTATTACGTAATTAAATCGAACACCTGCGCAGCGAGTCGAGGTGACGCGTCATTTGCTAGACTCAATAATTTTATCAAGATTGTGGGTAAGCGTATCAAACGGTTCCTATTACACTGTTTCAATTATTTAATAGGCTTTAAATTTAATCAAATACGAGCGCTATAAAACGAATAATTCTGTTTGCGAGTACCTAATCAAAATTTAAATTTAAACGAACACTATTTAAGTCTATTCTATAAATTGTAGTGCATTATCTAATTAATTAATTCAACAATTCGACCAAAATCCTGCTCGAAGTGACCATAAAATGGTGGAGCCACGTGTTTAAGGCTGCCGAATTCTAGTTCCCCGGTCGAATCTTAAACCTATTACGCGAGATAATAACTAAAGTGGACTGTATATGCGGTTGCTTCTACGCTTACGTAAAGGCGACTACTATAGCATGCGGTATAATGCACTCGCTCTTCCCTAAAACTAAACTATTATTGTGCCAAATCGCTGAAAAGGAATCCTGCCTTATTAGGAGAACAAAAAAATTGGAGCGGGTTAAAACTATGTAAGGCAGGAGCTAAATTAAGGAATGTTGACTCACCGGGATTTCTTCTATCCTGTTGAGCACTATAGCTGCAACTTCTGGAACTTCTTCTGGAACACTCCGGAGAGAGGCGGTGCGCGACTATATCTCACACGAGGTGAGGGAACTTCTTCTAGACAGACACTCTGGGGCCCCAGGGGTGCGTCGGGAGAGAAGCGTTGTGGTTTCAGCGACGACTGCGGTGGAAAGAGGCCGCGCAACGGTCGCGCGTGCCTTATATGTCCTCGGCCCCGATGATTACGTGACATTCTAGAATCATCTTCTTGCCTCTCCCACCCCACCACCCCGATGTGTCGATGGAGGATCGAGGAGGGTATGAATGATATCATTTTGTCGGAAAGGAACAAGCGGCTTGGCACCTCTACCGTCAAATATAATAATCCAATGGTTTTTTTTTCCGCGCAATCAATTAGTGATAAAAAACTATACACGTTGTAATGAAACATAGATAACTTCATAATGCTTCGGATTTACGTAAAAGGTTATTTTAAATCCTGTGAGTACGCTGGTGCAAAGTTATTGCGGAATGATTAATGTGAAACGTCAAAAGGTATTTCTTTGATTTGGTGGACTATAACAATATGTATTAAATTTCAATTATATTTGGGCCTTTTAAACATAATTTTCGGATATATTTTTTCATCGTATTTACATTGAAATTCTTCGTTGTTCAGCTTTCTTGTATTTTATCCAAAATGTCGTTCCACTAGTATTGACGAGTTAGCTTTTACGGGGAAATATTTTGTTCATCATTAAATAAATATATTTGCATTTATTTCAGATTTATCAATGGTACTTTGAAAAGGAATTGATTATGAACAGGAACTAACATTTAACAATAATGTCATCAATTGCTTTATTGGAATACTCTGTGGCAACCCCTGCGACAAGTTGTAAAATAATTGCGCCCAATTATTAACAAAAAATTAAATATTGTAAATTGATAATATCCATCCAAATTTTGAGTTATAGTTGTTAAATACGACTTAATTGTGTTTGTAAAATAAGTAAAAGTCATAAGTATTTTAATTAAATAGTGTTGAGAGTTTGACACACTTTGAGTGAAACACTATTCAACTAAAAGTGACAGCTGTAAAAAACATCGTTTAAACTTTCTGTAAATGAAATGTTTGCTAACCCTTTGTACACGCACGTTTTTTTAAGCATAATTTAACAATTTGCAACTTGCGACGGCGCGCATCTCGAGCGGGAAACCAGTTTGACGGCGGTGCCGTAGGGGGGGGGGGGGGGACCGAGCTGTGCGGCCAACGGTTGCGCGGACGGATCCCGACCCTTTTTGGTGCGCGAGCCGTATCGTTCAGAAGTCGCGTTTCTTTTTGATACGATTACCGGGTCGAAAAAGCAGCCTCCTTGTGTTATCTTATATTTTTACGTATCCGTGATAACGAGGCTTATTCTTGTGTTAATTGTGCCCGCCATTTTTGAATTTACTATTGAATATTAGGGTCTAGTCTAGACCACCTCGAATATAGTTACTGTTTTAAATGTGTTACGTACAAGAGGCCTACTTGGAGTTTAGAGTGATTAAAGGAACTTTTATGCCGTTAATTGCAACGACGAGTTATTAGTGCGTCGTTGATAGCGTGATAGGACTTTTACTTTGTCGAGAGAACGTTGAACCTTGTGATCCTGCTGTAGATCGCGCGCCATTATAGTTCGTGCTAAGTGACGCTGTACTTGGGTTCCGATGGCTATGCTATGCTAGCTATGCTAGCTTGGGTTTAGATAGATAGTCAGGTTATACTATACACTTTCCCACACTACACACCGACTACCATTTACTTGCCCCCAATGCCACCTTTTGTTAGACCCTACACTTCTGGAATTCGGTAAGTTTTATGTTTACGTATCTAACCGTTATAATTTATTTATTGATAAGCTACTTGGGCTCCGTCCTTGGTTGCTCGTTGAGGGGACGACTCATGGGCCCAGATCCCGTCAATCTTTGTTCGGGCAACTAATGGCATGTATACGCTTTAATATTTTAAGATTTATCAATTAAATAAGTGTTGCTTCGGATTACATTTTGAATTATCTACCTGATAATTTAATTTGAGATCTGTAAATGGACTACTACTAACTAAGACTAATCTAGATATTTGCACTTGAAAGTGGCCCAAACTCAAATTCTGTTCAATGAGTTCATATAACATAAATCTTCTGAAATATTGCAACCCTTCAAAACAATCGATTTGACTGGTAATGATTTTGTCATATCAAAAACAGGAAAAAGGATTATTGCAGTAGAAGAAAATTAAATACATACATAAAAATTCGTAAATATTTTAAGAAAGTGAAAAAGTTAAGTTTAAAACTAAAATAAGTATAAAAATACTAAAATAAGTATATAAATGTATGTAAAAAAGCAAGACTTAATTGATAAGCTTGAATTATATTCAATTGAGGTGGAAAATATTAAAAACTGATATGAGACTGAAATAGAGTGTCTCAATTCAGAAGTTTTGTCTAAATTAAATTAAATAAACATGCATCGGCTCAGAACGAGATAAAAGAACACATATTGGCATCGAATGATCTGGTAGTCATGTAGATATAATGAGGAGCGCTTTGACTACTTAATGAAACATCAGAGTATCATCGCTACCTACCATGTTCATTGTGGACAATATATATAATTAATAATTTAATTAGTAACGACTTCTTAGTTTCACCCACACTCTATGACAGAGCTATGACAAAGAATTTAAATATTTAGAAAATATAAAATTATTATGTACTGTGATGACATATGCCAAAAGGAGAACGGCAGATTTAGTACCGCATACTTTTTTCGTTGTTTTGTTATAGAATTTGTACCAGATATTAAGGCAACTAAGCCATTAATTTTCCTGTAAGTTTTATATTTTTAGAACTTGGGAGTAATTAATAATTTCAATAAAAAGATTTTAATAAATAAACGTAATATAAGCATAAAATAAACGCAATGATGGCTACCGTTTTTGTACTCACCAGTTGTGGCCACTGTCGAGTAAGGTCCTGAAGTAGAGCTGTCAAAGTTTGTTAGCGCGGTCGTGAAAAGATAGTTTACATTAAAATCATATTTAATACCTTTACACCATACCGTACAAATACAGAGTATGCCTCAATATTGTGCAGTCCCCTTTTGTTCGGAAAACAAGGCGGATATGTTTCCGAAGGATAAAACTGTTTCAAAGCAGTGGTTAATAGCGATTCGCAGGGACAACTATACCCCTTCAAAACTTTGGCGTGTTTGTAAAAATCATTTCAACCCTGACGATTATGCATTACCTAAAGAACCAAATACAGAAAATCGTAAGTATTAATGTTTCTTATATCTAGATAACATTAAGTTCATTCTTGTTTCAGACACTAAAATTACCCTGACCTTGATAACCGAGCAAGTTATACTTACTTTCATCTGTTTTAATTTATTTTAAAACTAAAATCAAAAGCGGTGCCTAGTCGATTTTCTTGGAACCGTGAAAGTGAAGAGACAAAGAAATTTAAAAGAAAACGTCTGCACGTTTTCTTTGAAATTTAAAAGAAAACGTGCAGAGGGAGTTTTCCAACATTAAATGAAACGTGAAACTACAACACTATGATTAAATGCACATGAAAATCAATATGAAGAACAGTTTGTTAGTAAATAAAAACTTTTCATACTCATTTATCACAGCAGCCTTTGTCGACATAAACTGCATCAGTCTCGTTAAATGCCTATGTTAATAGTACTTCTAGGACTACTTTTACTGTGACAAATGATCTAATTTTTTTTAATTTCCAGACTTGAAGAAACATGTAAAAAAAATAGACATTGACAAGGTTCTTTATGCAAATGTGTAAAGAGCTTAGCTAATACTTTCAATTTGTCAGAACATGAGAGTAATAAAAAAGTACATTAAACATGTTCAGAATTGAAAATTTTAAAGAAAAGCCTGATACAGTACACTGGTTTTGATAGCTATAACCATTTTATGTTTGTCTTCAACCTTTTCGGAGATGAAGTGAACAATTTAAAGTACTATCCATCATTACATTCAGCACGTGGAAAACATGCGTTGACACTATCTAATCAATTTTATTTAACACTAACAAAATTCTTAACATAGATTAATTACCTTTACTGTAAGTTCAAGGATCTAAATGTATGGGTACCAAAGAAAACAATTGATGAAAATGTAATATATTGAAGAAAGACTAAAACCTCTACATTAATTATAGATTGCACTGAAATAAAAATTGTAAAACCACAAAATCCAGTTTCATAACAAGCTACTTATTCTAATTACAAATCAGAACACACTGAAAGTATTGGTAGGAATTTCTGACTCCGGGTGACCTTTGTTTCAGATGCATATGGTGGATCTGTCAGTGACAGAGAGTTATTTGAAAAGTGTGGTATCATTAATCAACTTCTAAAAGGGGACATTATTCTCGGTTATCGTGGTTTTAATATACAGGATCTAGTTTCTCATATAAATGTTACAGTAAACATGCCACAGTTACCAAAAAAGTTAGTAATCAGTTTGATGCACTTGAGAGTAGAAAACTGTCATCTGAACTTATCAATGTTGAACGTGTTATAGGCTTAGGAAAAAAATTTAAGATTCTTAGTAATAAGTTATCATCTAATTTGGTAGCTATTGGAGGAAGAATCATATTTGTGTACTTCACGCTTGCCAATTTCAATGTTGCTAACCCTGGGACACTCATGAGGTGGGTTCTACTAAAAACAAATAGCCCTTTTCCTTTACAACTTATTCACACTACAGATATTGTATGAAATAGCTATTTGGCAAAGTTTTTCTGTAAGGTGAAGGCAACCAATTATTGTATCTCAAGAACCATTCTCCAGTTTGGATTGCTCAAATTCAATCAGGAATCTAGCTGTGTCATACTCATTATCTTGTTTGTGTTTCTTTCATGCTTGAAAATTTTGGGCACAATTTATGTCTATCGAAATTAGTGTTTAATTTGTATTTCATTAATGTTACGTTTTATCTATGGCCATATCATGAAATAAATTACTTACAGGTGTCATCCATGAATGAAGTTTGTGAAGTTTGCTGGGACAATGCTCAAGATTTGAGCTTACATGTACCAGAAGGACCACAAGAAAGACCCCAGCATATCATGTTGTCCAATATAAGAATTTCCGCTTTCATGCAATATATACACTAGAGGTATCCTGAGAGAGAATAGATGTTTTAAAACAAAAATAAACATGATCGGGCAGGACGCAATCAGAAGTTATTGCTGTAAGTGCATGTAGGTTTAAGAACAGTGGGATGCTATTCACATGTTATTAGTATTATTTGGTACCTACGCCATGCTCGCCATGAGGGTATTGCCTGGCCTGCCTCCTTCTTAGATGAAGTTTTATGCAGAATGCATTAATTATAAGTACTATAAAATAAATGAACTTAAAAAACAAAATATTTTTTATTTACCTACATTCAAAACCCCACCAGAACTTCATCATTATCAAATTGTTGCAGTCCGCTGCTGAACATAGGTATCTTTCAATTCACAACGCTGAGTAGATACCGCTCCTCATCTCAATCTACCTACTTAATGGTAGAAACACGCTGTAGCTATAATTTAGTTGTAGCACGAAAGAGTCTGCTCGACCGGGGAAGAACCACGCTCTCCCAGAATACCAGTGCAAAATAGCAGCTTAGTACTGCTGCGTTTCTTACGGTGAATGTAGAGATCAGAGACCCTTCTTTACTGGAAACGAGGCATTTGATTCTAGTCGTCAGAGGTCACAACGCATCTGAATTTTGATTCTAAATCGAGAATAAATGTAGATGTCTATGGGCCACAGCATCCACTAGCCATCAGGTGGACTGTCTGTTTGATTGTCACCCTTAATCTATAAAAAATAATGGTTAGTAAAGCACTACAAAGTAGCGAAAAGCAATATCGAATATGTACTTTATCATATAAACAATTTTTTTTTGCCTATATGTAACGATCTACCTAGGTACACTAGGAGAGGTTTTGGCCGTCGACGGATCGTCACTCCTGTTTTACTGCTTGAATAATTGTTTGAAGTAGATTTTGATTCGTGAAAGTGATGAGATTTTGTGAATTGTCGGCACGTGTGAACTATTAGAGAAAACAATGAAACAAATGGTTTGATGTTGATATAATCTTCCAAAAACTGTGACGTATCAGCATATTGTGATGAAAAAAATATATAAAAATGAAGATTACGAAAGAAATGATAGAGAGAAGGGCTAGAACCCAAAGTCGTAAAGCCAGTTAAATAAAAAAAATTGGAACACTAGTGCATTATATTATATATTAGTCTATGATCTATGTAGATAATCTTAAAAATTAAAACTGGTTATAACTTTTATCTCCCAGGTTCTGAAAATCTAAGTATTTAAAAGAGGTTTGTCTATCCTACTAACTGCTAATTAAAACCAAAAATATCCCAAAAATCGAAATTTTAGTACGACGGTACGGTATGAAACTCCCATACAAGCCTGGTATTCCCCTTTGCTTAAGAAGCCCTGGGATTAAGTGAAAATAAATTGCGCATTCTGGCAAGAGCCCTAACTAGACAATGTTGTCTTAAAAACCACATGTCCATCCTCGGACTGATCAACTCAAGTATGCGCAGGTTCAGTTCTCTAACGGAAGAAACGTTTCTGCACATCCTAACTGATTAGGGGCTCTTAATGCGCAAACGTAATACTCATCTAGGAAACTATATACTTCGCCCGAAATAAGTGAAATTGCTCATAGCTAAGCAGCTCCTATTCATTGAAGACATAGGGTTTAGCAGTGAACTATATCTATATCAGCGATCACAATAGATCTTTTAGGTCACAGTGATACTGGTCTCTTCCTAGATCCAATAATAATAATAATAATAGTAATAATAATAACGCACCGTCAGGATGGCGTTTGTTGGGACAAATGTTAGTTTGTCCCAGCCGGATATAATGCAAAAACTGACGGAGCGCATAGACGATCTGAAGCAAGAATAGCTGCTTGGGGAAAGCGGATTCCGCGATATACCGAGAGGTCGACACGGTTCAACCAGAATCGTCTCTTCCAGAGTGATCAGAAGAGGCTCTAAAAATCATTGGAGCGACCAATAGTAAGTGGAACGGGCCCTGCACCAAATCAGGCCGACACGGTCACATTCTGGCGCAGCCTGTGGTCAGAGCCCGTAAACCACAACGAGGGTCCTTGGACGGAAGTTGTGGCGAGTCAGTGTGCGGGTATTACGCCCATGGACCCCGTCATCATAACGCCGGATGACGTAGCTGAGGCAGTCCGTAGGGCCCAGAACTGGAAAAGTCCGGGGCTCGACGGGCTGCATTATTACTGGCTGAAGGGGTTCATAGTGTATCACGCTGTGCTCGCCCGACAGTTTCAAGAGGCTCTCAACCAGAAGTCAAACCAGAAGCCAAGCCTCTTCACTACTGAGATCACTCATTTGGATCCTAAAGATCAGGGTGCCACAGACCCGAGAAAATACCGCCCCATAACGTGTCTACCGACCATATACAAGACACTAACATCCATTTTGAGCACGAGAATCGCTCGTCACCTGGACTTAAATCAGGTGATGTCGCGCGCTCAAAATGGATGTCGGGGCCGCGGTCGTGGAACCAAGTAACCACTCCTCATTGACGCGGTCATTGGCAAAGTGGTGAAACGCAACCGTCGGAACTTCCCCGCCGCCTGGATAGATTACAGAAAGGCATTTGACTCGGTACCCCATACATGGCTAAAGAGGGTCCTCGAGCTGTACAAGATTGACTGTACAGTTAGAGACTTCCTCGAGCTGTGTATGGGGCAGTGGAGTACAATCCTCTGTCATCTAGGCGAGTGGATGATGGCTGCGGAAAGCCACATAAGGGTAAGAAGGGGTATATTCCAGGACGACTGTCTGAGTCCAATCTGGTTCTGCCTCTCTTTGAACCCCCTCAGTACTTTACTGGAGGGCTCCGGGAGGAGATTTCAGCTTCGGAAAGGAGGTACAAAACCTTTTCTACATGGATGACCTCAAATTATTCGCCTGCAGTCGCTCCCATCTTATGGAATTGCTAAACATCACGTGTGAATTTAGCAATTCTATTGGAATGAAGCTGGGGACGGATAAGTGTGCGGTCCTCCATGTTGAAAGGGGAAGGGTTGCTAACCCTGAGGGCATAGACTTATCTATGCCCGTCAACTTAAGGGCTCTTTCCGAGGCTGAAACATACTGATACCTGGGTATGTCACAGAACATCGGTATCGATGAGGCTGGTATGAAACGGTCAGTTTGCGACGTGTTTTATGCACGCTTGACCAAAGTGCTTAACAGCCTTTTGTCCGGTGTGAATAAGACACATGCATATAACGGTTGGGTCATGCCTGTCCTCATGTATACCTTTGGCATACTCAGGTGAAGTCAGACTGAACTTAACGCCCAGGATAGAAAAGTCCGCACTACAATGACGTCCCATAGGATGCATCATCCGAGATCGTCGGTAATGAGGCTGTACTTGCCGCGAAAGCATGGTGGGCGTGGCTTCCTGAGCGCGCTCACCATGCATAATCGCGAAGTGTGCAGCCTCCGTCATTACTTCCTGGCGAGATCGGATGATCCATTCTATAATGACGTCATTTCTAGTGATAAAGGGCTTACCCCTCTATCCTTAGCCAACGAGCAATGGCAAGAATTGGCAGTACAGAGCATTTTCTACCGGGTGACCGTATGGAAGGAGAAGGAGCTCCACGGGAGGTACTACAGGGCTCTACATGAGCCTCACGTAGATGCAGCCGGCTCCCTCAACTGGCTACGTTTCGGTGACCTCTTCGGGGAAACCGAGGGTTTTGTCTGTGCAATACAGGATCAGGTTATTAAGACCAACAACTATCGGAGATACATCCTAAAGGATGGCACTGTCGACATCTGTCGAGCATGTCGCCATCCCCGGGAGTCACTTAGGCATGTCATCTCCAGTTGTTCGGCGCTTTTTAACTCCAAGTACTTGCACAGGCACAACCTAGTAGCCAAAATTCTTCACCAGGAGCTTGCTCTGAAATACGGTATCGTGTCTCGGAAATTGCCGTATTAAAAGTTCTTGCCGGAAGCCGTGCTCGAAAATAATCGCGCCAGGCTCTATTGGGACTGGGACATCATCACAGACAGGACTATTCTTGCGAATAAGCCTGATATTGTGCTGATGGACCGGGCACAGTCAAGGATATTTTTGGTCGACATTACCATTCCGTATGACGAGAACTTCGTGAAAGCCGAAACAGATAAGCAAACAAAATATCTAGACCTGGCTCACGAGGTGACCGACATGTGGGGTGGTCTGCCGGCCGAAATTATTCCTGTAGCCGTCTCTGCAAACGGGCTAATCCTAATCAGCCTCTCGGGTCATCTGAGGCGGCTGGGACTACGTGGCGGACTGCTCCAGGCTCAAATGCAGAGGGCGGTGCTCCTCGATACCACCCTCATCGTCCGCCGGTTTCTTTCCCTTTCCCCCTAACCCTCGGCCGTTTGGTCTCCCCTGCCGAGGGCCTCCATCTGGTTGGGCTTTTATTTATTTATGTATTTTTATATTTATTTTATGTTATTGATATTTATGTATATTTATCTTTTCATCTTCATTTATAATTATATATTTATAAAACCCAACCAGATGAGAAAACTATATTGATACCCCACATAATAATAAGTAATAAGGCGTAGGGAAGTGACGACCCCATCGCCCGCTGACGTAACAGTTATGTGACAAAACTGCAACTTCGGCGCAGTCAGTCAGCATCCCGCCAAGAGGGGTGAGCGCCGTGCCTAGGCAAAATTGTAGATGCAAAGGTCCGTTTGTGCATATGACCTAACCACGAAACGGTGCCGGGCTTGGGCGTCTCCCGTTATTTGGCGCCCATAAAATGGATGATGGAAGAAACACAGAAAGGAACGCGCATTGGGCCGCTGCCTGGGGGTCGCCGGGGCGCGTCTGGAGCTGGAGCTGGACGCGGCAGCATGCGGGCCGCCAGCCGAATGCGAGGAGCTGCACGATCACCTAGCAGCCCCTCGCATCCATCATCCCCACCAGAAGGCTTGGTGTCGGCTGGGTCTTCTCGGACCCAGCAAGTGGCACCCGCCGCTGGTGGAGCGCGCCGCATGCGTTGGACAAAATCTATAAACGAAAACGCATCGCGGGTGTACTATAGGGCGAAAGGGGAAGAAACTGTGGGAATAGCGTATAGGTCTCGGATGCATTGCTTTTTTGCTGAGCTGGAGCCGTCTATCCCCGTCACGGAACAAAACCTGGCAGACCGAGTTCGGTACATCATGCGCTCGAAAATATTTGATGATGCCGAACTCGAACGACTACGACGTGAGGCTATTCCGTCGTCGAATGAATCGGCTATGGCTGAAGATGCAGCTCCACATTCGACAGACCAGCATCCACACGTAGAAGCCGCCATGGATCTTCCAGTTTTGGTTGATTCGAACGACGATGAAATAGTCTCCCACGAACTAGAGCAAATGAGGAGTATATTGGAAGAGGCGATTTTGGAAACGCGCAGCACCCCTCTCGAAAATCGACCGCGACTTCCCCGCATACCCCTAAGCAAGCGAAATCGGGCTGTCGTGAGGGCTCTTAACCCAATGCTGGTGACCTATTTGGAAGCCGGCCGGGACCTTTGCGAGACGGACTCGATTCTCTTTGGCGGCGCAGTGGCAGTTTGCCAAACTTCCCATGGCTGGACGCGCTACGACACAAAGTAGCGCCATCCAGGAGAAAAAGAATCGAGGACCATATCGCAAAGGCAAGGGCCCTTATCGGCAGACTGACAAGCTTCAGGTCGGGAAATAATAGACCGAGGATTATGCGCACCGTTAGGATAGCGTTTGCTGGGACAAATATCAGTTTGTCCCAGCCGGATATCCCGCAGAAACTAACGGAGCGCATAGACGACCTGAAGCAAAAGATCGCTGCTTGGGGGAAGCGGATTTTACGATTTTCCGAGAGGCCAAGGCGGTTAAACCAGAATCGTCTCTTCCAAAGTGATTAGAAGAGGCTCTATAAATCATTGGAGCGACCAAAGGTATGTGAAGCGGGCCAAGGACCGGATCAGGCTGACATTATCGCATTGCACGCCAGAGCATGGCCTGTGGTCAGAGCCCGTAAACCACAGCGAAGGCCCTTGGATGGAAGTTGTGGCGAGCCAGGGTGCGAGTGTTACGCCTATGAACCCCATCACCATAACGCCAGAAGACGTGGCTGAGGCGGTCCGTAGGGCCCCGAACTGGAAAAGTCCGGGGCTCGACGGGCTGCATTATTACTGGCTGAAGGGGTTCATAGTGTATCACGCTGTGCTCGCCCGACAGTTTCAAGAGGCTCTCGACCAGAAATCACTCCCGAGCCTCTTCACTACTGGGATCACTCACTTGGTTCCTAAAGATCAGGATACCACAGACCCGAGCAAATACCGCCCTATCACGTGTCTACCCACCATATATAAGACCACCTAGAGCTAAACAAGGTGATGTCACGCGCTCAAAATGGATGTCGGAGCGGTGGTCGTGGAACTAAGGAACCACTCCTCATTGACGCGGTAATAGGCAAAGTGGTAAAACGCAACCGTCGGAACTTCTCTGCCGCCTGGATAGACTACAGAAAGGCGTTCGACTCGATGCCCCATACATGGCTAAAGAGGGTCCTCGAGCTGTACAAGATTGACTGCACAGTTAGAGACTTCCTCGAGCAGTGTATGGGGCAGTGGAGTACGATCCTTTGTCATCTGGGCGAGCGGATGACGGCTGCGGAGAACCACATAAGGATAAGAAGGGCTATCTTCCAGGGCGATTGTCTAAGTCCAATCTGGTTCTGCCTCTCTTAACCCTCTCAGTACCTTACTGGAGGGCTCCGGGAGGGGATTTCAGCTACGGAAAGGAGGGACAAAAGTGATCCACCATTTCGATATGGATGACCTCAGGTTATTCGCCTCCAGTCGCTCCCATCTTATGGAACTGCTAAACATCACTTGTGAATTTAGCAGTTCCATTGGAATGGAGCTGGGGACGGATAGGTGTGCGGTCCTTCATGTTGAAAGGGGAAGGGTTGCTAACTCTGAGGGCATAGACTTGTCTATGCCCGTCAACCTTTTCGACTCCGAGACCGGACCCTTTCCGAGGCTGAAACATACCGATTCCTGGGTATGTCACAGAACATCGGTATCGATGAGGCTGGTGTGAAACAGTCAGTTTGCGACACGTTTTATGCACGCTTGACCAAAGTGCTTAACAGCCTTTTGTCCGGGGTGAATAAGTCACACGCATATAACTGCTGGGTCATGCCTGTCCTCATGTATACCTTTGGCATACTCAGGAGGACTCAGACTGAGCTTAACGCCCTGGATAGAAAAGTCCGCACTACCATGACGTCCCATAGGATGCATCATCCGAGATCGTCGGTAATGAGGCTGTACTTGCCGCGAAAGTATGGTGGGCGTGGCTTTCTGAGCGCGCTCACTATGCATAATCGCGAAGTGTGCAGACTCTGTCAATACTTTTTGGCGAGATCGGATGATCCATTCTGTAATGACGTCATTTCTAGTGATAAAGGGCTTGCCCCTCTATCCTTAGCCAACGAGCAATGGCAGGACCCAGCAGCGCTTAGCATTTCCGACCGGGAGACCGTATGGAAGGAGAAGGAGCTCCACGGGAGGTACTACAGGGCTCTACATGAGCCCTTCGTAGATACAGTCGCCTCCCTCAACTGGCTACGTTTCGGTGACCTCTTCGGGGAAACCGAGGGTTTTGTCTGTGCAATACAGGATCAGGTTATTAAGACCAACCACTATCGGAAATACATCCTAAAGGATGGCACCGTCGACGTCCGTCGAGCTTGTCGCCATCCCGGGGAGTCACTCAGGCATGTCATCTCCGGTTGTTCGGCGCTTTCTAACTCTGAGTACTTGCACAGGCACAACCTAGTAGCCAGAATTCTACACCAGGAGCTCGCTCTGAAATACGGTCTCGTGGACCGGAAATTGCCGTATTACAAGTATTGACTGGCCTGTTGGTCTAGTGGTTAGTGACCCTGACTGCTAAGCCGGAGGTCGTGGGTTCGATTCCCACCCAGGACAAATGTTTGTGTGATGAGCACGATCATTTGTTCTGTGTCTGGGTGTAATGTATCTATAATATTTATGTATTTAGAAATATATAAGTATGTTTCATCAGTTGTCTAGTACCCATAACACAAGCTCTGCTTAGCTTGAGACTAGATGGCGTTGTGTGATAGTTGTGGAATATTATTATTATTATTATTATTATTTGCCGGAAGTCGTGCTCGAAAATAACTGCGCCAGGCTCAATTGCGACCGGGCCATCATCACAGACAGGACTATTCTTGCGAATAAGCCTGATATTGTGCTGATGGACCGGGAACAGTCAAGGATATTTTTGGTCGATATTACCATCCTCTATGACGGGAACCTCGTGAGAGCCGAAACAGATAAGCAATCAAAATATCTGGACCTGGCTCACGAGGTGACTGACATGTGGGGTGGTCTGCCGACCGAAATTATTCCTGTAGTCGTCTCTGCGAATGGGCTAATCCCAGTTAGCCTCTCTGGTCATCTGAGGCGACTGGGACTCCGTGACGGACCGCTTCGGGCTTAAATGCAGAAGGCGGTGCTCCTTGATACTGCCCGCATCGTCCGCCGGTTTCTTTCCCTTTCCCCCTAACCCTTGGCCGTTTGGTCTCCCCTGCCGAGGGCTTCCATCTGGTTGGGCTTTTATTTATTTATGTATTTTTGTATTTATTTTATTTTCTTGATATTTATGTATATTTATCTTTTCATTTTCGTTTATAATTATATATTTATACATCCCAATCAGATGAGAAAACTATATAAATAATAATAATAATAATAATGTACCGTCTACTACAACCTTGATATTCTGTTCAGCTAAAAACCTGGTAATCCATTTGCATAATTTCTCTAGGCTTTGTGCCATAGCCTTCGCTAAGTCCAAAATAACCGTCTCCCCATTGGATTCGATCGCCTGCGCTCATCGGTGTGATATATAAATAAGAAGATCACAAGCTGACACACAACGGAAATCGTACTGGCAGTCACTAATCAGCTGGTGCTCCTCAAGGTACCGTATGAGCTGTCTGTTATATATACAAAGACATTTAAGTTGTATATTTTAATCTCTATGTATGTATATCATTAATTGTTTGTCCATGAACTAATCCTAAACGGCTAGACCGATTTTGATGAAATTTTCGTTTGTGTTTGAGTGTGCCCCTGGATGATTTAGAATCACAAATGAACCCGGTATATCGTGTAATTATATAATGAATTCCTTTAACAATACTTTCCTAAAATTAGAACTGTTGGGCCAAAATATTGTTTTATATTTAACATAATAGTATGCATACGCGTAATTTACTATGAATCCTGTTACACGTAATCCGTATTTATACCTAATACTATGTTACTTTAATAAAAAAAATCCTTATAGCATTTGTCTCGCCTTAAGAGAACACGGAAAGTCCATTATTCCAAACATATAATATTTCATTTACATACATACAAGCGATGTCCTACAAATTAAGACTAATATTTTTCTTTTAATACTAAACGCTACATCTTATTGTATTTAATATTCTTAACTTGTCGCAACCGTTACTGCCTAATTAAGTCCACTACTGAACATAGGTCTCCCTGATAGGCTGCCTCATAAGAGGAATATCTACCATAGTTGCCACACTTGGCAAGCGGGTTGGCAACGGCAGGTTTTTATTTTAATTTTTTATTTTAATTGTAAGAAAGACGCTGCTGCCCATCTCCTGACTTGTTTTCCTTTGTCGCCTCTTACGACACCTACTGGATGTTATTGGTTCGTGGATATTCCTACACCGCCATTGCGCGGTATAACAATTACCACTACCTTATATATACTCCATATATTCATAAATAATTCAACTTATTGTACATAAATTTGCTTTTTTACAAAGTGTAATAATATAACAGCCTATAAACGTCCAACAATTGGACATTGGTCTCCTCTCATTTCTGAGAGGTTTATAAAGCAAATACGATGAGGATTTTTATGTTTTACTTTTTTGTTATAAAAATCACAGACTTTTCTAATTTTACCCCTGATCACGATTGCTATAAATTTTGTAAATACGTAATAAGTAATAGAATAAAATTTAAGCGGAATATTAAAACAATGATGACATAAGGATTTGTTCAAATAGAAAGTTACGAAAACCTTCATAAATGTCTCATAAATTACCAATTTGCCCTTCCCCCCGGACTTCCAAAGAGTAAAGACGTGTTTAAAGTTTATTTTTATTACTTGTATTTTCTAATAAATGCTGTGACAAAATAGTGATAAAATATTAGGAGTGCATAAAGCTCGAGGCAGTTTACGAAGTGCTAATGTCATCTGCGGCAGTGATTAATTTTCAACAAACTAAATTATATGTGTGAGTAAAACCATCACATTTACAATCAACAAATAAATAGGACACAGCATAAGACACCACACGTTAGTAAAACGATAAGAAGAGAGACGGTTATATTTTACTTGTACGGTTGCATTAGGGGTACAAGTTCGCAAATATACTGCGATCACATTTTCTAACTCATATTGTCCTGGTAATTAAACGTTGAGGCGTCTTTTATTTCAAAACCGGTTATACAATGCCGATCAACCGTACACAGCCGCCCGCTTTGCCCGTGCCTGTGAGCTCTGATGATACATCGCAATCTCAGACTACGCGGACGCGCGCAATCGACGCGATAGAACGGACGACAAAACTTCATAGTGAATCAGCGCCTGATATTCCATCGCTTACGTTAAATGTTAGTGAGCGTAAAAAAA
Organism: Parnassius smintheus behrii; assembly: GCA_036936625.1. Classification (NCBI taxonomy): domain Eukaryota; kingdom Metazoa; phylum Arthropoda; class Insecta; order Lepidoptera; family Papilionidae; genus Parnassius; species Parnassius smintheus. The sequence continues at coordinate 14,512,246 of JAUPFT010000014.1, forward strand.
GGAAACATGACGGAGTGAATCCTAACATTATGTCTTATATGAGTGAAATGTTTTCAGTTTATACGAATGAACAAGCAAAGCATTTCAAAGATTTACAAATTATAGTTTCTAGTATAAAAGAACAGAACGATGAATTAAAAAAGAGCGTCGATACTATGTCAAGCAAGTATGATGAGTTTCTATCACGGCTATCCGTTCTAGAGGCAGAGAAAAGGCAGGATAGATATATTATACAACAACTACAGGAGAAAATAGAAAATATGGAAAGGAAGTCTAGATTTTCGGGAATAGAAATAAGAAACATACCCAAAAACAATGAAGAATCAAAAGAAAATCTATGTAGCACTGTTAAAAAATTAGGGGAGTGTTTGAATGTAAATTTGCGGGATTCGGACATAAAAGACGTGTATAGAACTAATTCTAAGACGGGGACTAGACCAATAATAGTGGAATTTAATTCAGTCATTATTAAAGAAAAGATGTTACATGAAGTAAAAAAATTTAATAAAACAAAACCAAAAAATGAGAAATTAAATACTTCGCATCTAAATTACTCACAAAAAAACATCCCTATATATGTCACGGAGACGATAACACAAAATACTCAAAAACTTTTCTATCAGGCCAGAATTTTCCAAAAAAGTCATAAATATTTATTCTGCTGGACATCTAGAGGCATTGTATACTTACGCAAGAATGAAAATTCTTCTCAAATTAGAATAAATAATGAAACAGATCTAGAAAATCTACGGAAGACCGAATGACTAGTTTTAACCTTTAGATTAGATATTTTCGCATCTTTTCTTTTCTTTTTAGCTGGCATAATAAGAATAAAGTATATTCTAACACTATACGTTATAATACACATAGTCACAATTTACACACAGTACATAAACAAAAATCAAACATTATACACCTTAATTACATCTTTTAAATCACACTTACATTTTATAATAAATCATATTCACTCATTTTATATATACTACTTACAGTTACATTTTTCAATCACTTTATCGAATAAAAGATATTATTTGGTTAATAACGAGACTTTGTTAGAGAAAATTAAAGTAATAAATAAAAGGCGATAATAACACTCTAAGCTTCGCTATTAACTTAGATACATTTACGGTATCAAGATCAATAGCATGTGACGTTGAAGATTGTTATAAGTTTTTGTCATCTAGTGAATCCAACTTCACAATTATTACGCAGAATATACGAAGTATTGACTGCAATATTACAGATTTTGAAGTATTACTGACTAGATTAAAAATAGATTTTGATGTCATTGTACTAAGTGAATGCTGGTTGCTTAATAAGGACAACTTACCTAAAATTACTGGTTATAATTTATGCTCCACTAATTTTAATAACAACCAAAATGACGGAATAGTAATATATGTAAAAGAAAAACATTTGTTCACGACTGAGGAGCCTCATTTTCAAGAAGGGAATTGTATCATAACAACATTGAATGATATTGTTATAATCTCAATATATAGGTCACCGTCATATAAAAATGTAGAAAACTTTTTTGCCTTCTTGGATAGTGTACTACAGAAATATTCGAAACATAAAAACATAATTATAATAGGAGATATAAATATTAACATTAACAATAAAACAGATATTAATTCGGATAAGTATTTACAACTGACAGCATTCCATGGGTTACTACCCACTCATACTCTAGTAACACGTGACGCAAGTGGTTCATGTCTTGATCATGTTCTGCTAAAAACGAATAATCCTTCACTTACTATGGTTCCTCAAACTTCAATCACTGATCACAAACCTGTAATTTTATGTATGAAAAATAAACAACGTCAACAGTTTTATACAACTACTATCAGAAAAATAGATCACGATAAACTTAATTCGGATATGCAAAATATTGACTTTTTACCTATATATAATATTAAAGATCCAAATACTTCTCTTGAATACTTAGTTAATAAAATAAAAACAGTAATTGAAGTTAATACTAAATTAGTGAAGTTGCCAAGACAAAAAAAGATTATTAAACCTTGGATTACGACTGGTCTTCTTAGATGTATTCGTCACCGTGATAAACTACATAAGAGGGCTAGACGATTTCCAGATAGTGAAAGTGATCAAATTATATACCGACGATATCGTAATCACTGTAACGCATTGTTAAAAAAGGTAAAGAGAAATTATGAAAAAGAGCGAGTGAATATGGCTAAAAATAATAATAAGAAGCTATGGGAAGTACTTACTGATATTATAGGTAACACGAAAAAGAAAGGGTATAACAGAGAACTGCTAAATATATCTAGCACGCCGCAAGTATCTGTTAACATTATTAATAATTATTTTGTAAATGTAGGTAAAAGTTTGGCAGAGAGTTTTAAGGTAGGAAATAAAAACAGTGAAAGTTTTAATATTAACATTGGTGAAGAATCAAATTATCACTTAAATTCATTTGCTTTTTTTTTTATAGAAGAGGGGGCAAACGAGCATGCGGCTCACCTGATGTTAAGTGACTACCGCCGCCCATGATCAACCGCAACACCAGGAGAATTGCGGGTGCGTTGCCGGCCCTTTAGAAAGGAGTAAGCTCTTTTCTTGAAGGTCCCCAGGTCGTATCGGTCCGGAAAAATCGCCGGTGATAAACTATTCCACAGAGAGGTTGTACGTGGAAGAAAACTCCTTGTGAAACATACAGTGGTGGACCGCCAAGCATCCAGATGGTGTGGATGGTATCGCGACGTTTGCCGTGTCGTGCGTTCACGAAATTTGGCGGCTGGGATTAGTCCGAACAATTCCTCAGAGCACTCCCCGTGATAGATGCGATAAAATACGCAAAGAGATGCAACATCTCTTCGCAACGCCAGTGAATCGAGCCGATCGGAAAGCACTCGGTCGTCGACGATTCGAGCCGCTCTGCGCTGGATGCGGTCAAGTGGAAGGAGCTGGTACTGGGGAGCTCCAGCCCAGAGATGGGAACAGTATTCCATGTGCGGTCGAACCTGCGCCTTGTAAAGTTGCAGGCGGTGTGCCGGCATGAAATACTGTCCCGCTCTGCTGAGCACGCCAAGCTTTTTAGAGGCCAATTCGGCCTTCCCTTCCAAGTGACCACGAAACTGCACGTCACTCGATATGTCGACGCCGAGGATTCCGATACTGGCTGAGGCAACAAGGGGAGTGCCTTGAAACTGAGGGGATACGACAAAGGGGTTCTTTTTAGCGGTTAACGTGCAAACTTGTGTCTTCTGGGGGTTAAACTGGACTAGATTTAGTCGTCCCCAATCCGATACTCTGTTCAGCAAAGACTCGACTTCAGACACAAGTTTGTCCCGGCACTCGGAGACGTTTTCCCGAGAAATATTTGCTCGGCCGGTGTAAAGCATCACCAGTGCTGTCATCTGCATAGCAATGAATGCTACGGGTATGCAACATATCATTGATATGCAGAAGAAACAGCGTTGGCGATAGCACGCAGCCCTGTGGAACACCAGCATTAATAGGCTTGCAATCGGAGCTTGCACCGTCTACAACGACCTTGATGCTCCGATCTGCAAGAAAGCTGGTGATCCAATCGCACAATTTCTCGGGAAGCCCATAGGAAGGGAGCTTCGAAAGAAGCGCTTTGTGCCAAACCCGATCGAAGGCCTTCGCAATGTCCAAACTAACGGCCAATGCCTCCCCCTTGAACTCTACTGCCTCCGCCCATCTGTGAGTGAGGTAGACCAGAAGATCACCAGCTGACCGACCACGGCGAAAACCGTATTGGCGGTCACTAATCAGCTGGTGATCCTCAAGGTACCTCATGAGCTGGCAGTTTACAATGGACTCCATTGTTTTGGAGAACAAGGAGGTGATGGCGATTGGCCGGTAGTTGGACGGGTCTGAGCGGTCGCCTTTTTTAGGGATCGGGTGGACGAAAGCCGTCTTCCATGATTTTGGGACTACGCCTAGGGAGTAGGAGTACCAGAAAAGACGCGTTAAAACCGGTGCCAACTCTGGAGCACACGTCCTCAGCACAATTGGGGGGATTCTGTCAGGCCCACTCGACTTGTGGATGTCCAGGGAGAGGAGTGCTTTGCGAACCGAGCGCTGTGTGAACTGCACTTCCGGCATGGAGCACTCACACCGCTGGATGGTCGGCGGCGTACTCCCCCCGTCATCGAGAGTCGAGTTAGACGCAAAGAAGGAGCCTAGAAGATCGGCTTTCTCCTTTGCAGTATGGGCCAGTGAGTCGTCCTCCCTGTGCAGAGATGGAAGAGATGGCTGACAGAAATTCCCCTGGACAGTCTTGGCGAGAGAACAGAATGCACGGGTTCCAGAAGGAAGGCGAACTAGTTTCTCGCCAATTCTGCCTATGTGCTCTGACTTTGCCTTGGCAATGACTCTTTTGAAGGACCTAGAGGCGGAATTATACTTCTTTTTTAGAGCACTGGTGTTTACATCCCGGGACGCTGATGCATCAACCCAGGCTTGGTAGCACTCCTGCTTATAGCATGATGCTATTTTACAGGAGCGACCAAACCATGGCTGAGATTTGCCTCCAATGGGCACCACAGAGGAAGGAATAAAAAGTTCCATACCCTGAAGTACCACATCAGTAACAGAATCCGCAACAACGTTGGGATCATCCGGCGAGAAGCAAACCCGCCCCCAAGGGTAGGATGCAAAGAAAGACCGCATCCCATCCCAATCGGCTGACCTATAGTGCCAAACACGGCGGCAGCCTGCAGAATGCAACCGCGATTTCAGCGTGAGTGGCACAACACTCCGGACCAGACAATGGTCCGAGGAGCCTAAAGGGGCGTCGACGGAAATCTGATATCCGTCCGGGTGAGAGGTCAGCAGAAGGTCCAACAGGGAAGGTGCATGATCCTCCACATCTGGAATCCGCGTAGGCGAAGTAACCAGTTGTGTCAGACCATATGCCAAGGCAAAATCATGAACAGATCTCCCCGCATGATCGGTTAAACGTGAACCGAGCCATTCGGCGTGATGGGCGTTAAAGTCGCCGAGGATCACGATCTCTGCGGAGGGGATCTGCTGTAGCAACGAATCCGCAGCCATTTGGACGTGGTCGAAGAGTCGGTCTGTTTCGGCATTACCGCTGTGGGACCTATAGAGGCACCCGTAGACGCGCGGATGGTCGTCGCTGTCTACGCGTAGCCAAAGGATGGACAGGTCCGAACCTTCAAGTCTGCCGAGGCGTCGAGAACAGATGTCCTCTCTGACGTAAACGCAAACTCCAGCCCGAGGCACAAAGGAGTGTTCCAGTTTGTACCCCGGGTAGGAGAGATACGAAACATCAGCCGGAGAGGACACCTGCGTCTCGGTCAGAAAGAGCAGAGCCGGCCTCGCCGTCTCGAGATGGTAGTGGACGGCGTTTAGGTTAGAGTGAAGTCCCCTGATATTGCAGAAATTCACGGACAGCGTGGCAGGGGTCGCCTTGGTCTTGTTGCTCCGTTTGCCCCGAGCAGTTGTAGTCTTGAGCGGAATTTCGCCCCCCCCAGAATACGCGGGGCAGCCTGAGCACCCACGCTCAGAAGTGGAGAAACATGGTCGTGGATGCTCAGCGAGGGATTCTCCAGGGGTGCTGGTATCCTCCTGGGGTAGTCTATCTTTATTTAATTCCGCTACCATGTTGATGGGGGGGGGGGATTTGGGCCTCCGGCCACCTGCACTCACCAGACGAAACGCGGAAGCAGAACTTCCACTTCACGCCGGTATTCTGTGAGGTTGTGGTACCACCCCGGTTTGAGCCGGCCCATACGTGCAACAGCAAAGCTGCCGCATGGCTCTACCACTGTTAATGGTAGCTTTGTTCATCCGTGTCTAATAAAGCTTTAACCACTGTTAATGCTTTATTGGACACGGATGAAAGTGAAGTAGAACAATTAATTGACAATTTGAAAACCGACTGTTCAGTTGGTTGGGATGGAATTTCGAATAAATTTGTTAAGAATTTTAAATATTTGTTAATACCTCCTTTAACTTGTATATTTAATCAATGTTTAAATGATGGTGTATTTCCTAGATATCTTAAGAAGTCCGTAATTCGACCTATTTTTAAAGATGGTGAAAAAACCTGTTTAAGTAATTATAGACCCATCTCTATATTGCCTGCTTTATCCAAAATTTTAGAGAAAATTATGAATAATAGACTTACAAAATATCTGGAGAAAAATAATTTATTGTCAAATACGCAGTTTGGTTTTAGACATGGCAAATCAACGGAGCACGCAGTTCATAGTCTTACAAATTTTTTGTCATCGTATTTAGACAGTGGAAAAAAGTGTATTTCTGTTTTCTTAGATTTGGCGAAAGCATTCGATACCGTGTCAATAAAAATACTATTAAAAAGACTAGAAAATGTCGGTATCAGAGGCACTCAACTCAAACTATTCAAAAGTTATCTTTCTGAGAGATATCAATGCGTTAGTGTAAATAATATTACCAGCAATGATTTACTAGTAACACCCGGCGTACCACAAGGAAGTATACTCGGCCCAACCCTATTTCTTATTTATATTGATAATTTTACAAAATTTAATCTCTCTCAGGGACATATAATTTCATATGCAGATGACACTGTTTTGATATTTGCTGCGGATACGTACGGAGATGTATTCTCGTCTGCACAATTAGGTTTAAATGTAGTTACCAATTGGCTTTACAGTAATAAACTTTCAATCAATATTACGAAAACGAAATATATAGTTTATTCATTAAGAAAACCTATTGGCAACCTTGAAAATTTTAACTTAGTGATTCATTCATATGATTGTTTAACAAGGGATAACAGCTGTTCCTGCCTTTCACTTGAGTCTGTTGAATATATTAAATATCTAGGGGTTATAATAGATAGTAATTTAAATTTTAAACAACATATTAACACTCTTAGCAAAAGAATTCATAAATTAATATATATTTTTAAAACTATTAGACATGTTATGGATCCAGATATATTAAAACGAGTTTACTTAGCTTTATGTCAGTCCATTATAACATACTGCATATCAACGTGGGGTGGTGCCTCCAAAACGGTGTTACAAAAGATAGAAATCTCTCAACGTGCTATACTCAAAGTTGCAACATTTAAACCTTTTCTTTATCCTACGTCACAGCTTTATGATAACTGTCAGGTCCTTACAGTAAGACAACTGTTTATTTTAACGATCATTCAGAAACAACACAACTTATTAGTATACAACCGATCGAACTTAAATAAACGCAGGAAATTTTCCGTAGATACAACTTATTTTAAAACAACTTTTATAAGAAAATTCTTTACATTTTTGGGACCACACTTATATAATAAACTAAATAAAACATTGGACATTTACCACCTAAATAAAATAAATTGTAAAAAAACTGTACATAATTACCTACAAAAATTAACTTATAATGAAACTGAAAACTTGCTTAGTATTCAGACTTAAAATAAATTCTTATATAACTGTCACCTGTAATACTACCCGTATAAAATCATAATAACCAGACACACACACACACACACGCACGTGTGCAAACACACACACACACACACACACACACACACAACACATATTTTACTCGCTCCTCTTCCATCACTGCTCACACACATTACACTCATAACACAATTACTTCTTACAGTCATACATTACACATTCTATGAGAGAGGAACGGCATTAGTAGTATAATTTATTATTTTGTTTGTACCTTGGTATTAGTAATAAGTGGTAACATAGTATATAAACATAATATGTGATACAATTAATTTCATTGTACTTAGGTTATATTAGCGGAATGTACAAATTTTTAGATAGAATTTGATTATTTAACTTTTGCTTGCATCCTAATATTTCGATAAATTAACGGTGGGGATATGGCGCTGACAGCTGATGCACAGGTCTCCTAGTTCGGCTGCAAATGCTATGTTTTCAAGTATATGTACTAATGTAGCTTTATTAAATAATGTTATGCAAATATCGTGATGTACAACCTCTTGGAAATAAAGTTTAAAAAAAAATTGCATTCCTTTATTCACGTTTATTACACTATATTAATACAAATAAATAAGTTGAATATTAACGATATACTGACAGTTATTTTGCTTATTTAAGAACAAAGAAGCCCAACCATAATCCAGCGAAAATCCCTGGAGTAACTTCGTACAAGTAATTGTTTTAAGTTTATACGAATTCGAGTATACGAGGATTTTTTTTTGCTGAAAATATGTGCATGCTATGTTAATATTCGCAATATAAATTGAGATTACTTCCACTTCACTAAGTGCACGAAAACACATCATACGGGTATCGGTATTTCCGAGAAATAAAAAAATATTTCTTCATTAAAAATAACAATAATAAATAATATATATTATATAATATTATATTATTTACGTAACATTGTGTATATTATTTATTTTTAGTAGTACTAATGTATGACTTAGTTATTAAGGTAAAAGAAAAACATTTATTATTTTTTGCCTTTCAGTTTTTCGGCAGTTTAATTTTTCTGTTTTAAAGTTTTTATTTTATATTTTTTGTAGCTATAATCTACTTATTACTACATGCTTAATTTTTGATTACTTTTAAAAAAGCTACTTATATTACTTTATTCTACCTTACTCTATTAACTAATATATAATCCTAATAAAACTTTTATTATAGCTATATATTATATATAGCTGTAATCGACCATTTGTCACTGAGTAGAGTAAAAACACTTGAAGGTGTTGCTTTATCTGGTCTAGAGCTAAACAAGTTATTACAAAAACCTCACGATGAACGTTGATTTATTGAATGAATAGGAGACTGACAGGTCTAAAGCTCATTCATCGTGAGATTTTTTTGTAATGTAATTCACCCTACCTATTATAAAAAGAATTATCAAAATAGGAGTGTAATAAATCACCTCTATTTTCCCACCCTTAGGGTCATTTTATTTTTCTAAATTTATAGGCGCCCAATTCCGAAGTATATCTTATCCATTAAAAGGAACTATATATATCGGACTATTCTTTAAAAAGATATGCGTGATCATACATAAGAAATACGCATCCACATGAGTACCTTCTCCATTCTTTCATCGGTGGAAAATACAAACTAATTTAACTCAAATTGTTAAAGTTTACACGAAAAATATTTAAATTTATTTAGTTGAATGCGAGATATTTAAGTTTTCTCAAATCTCATTTAGCCCAACTTAGGTCAAGGGACACATTTCACTTGTTCGCGCTAACGTTACGATCCTTGCCTTCCGTAAAGGAACCCATTGCATTAATTAAACGAATAAAATAATTATAAATGTTTTCATCCGTGCCCACAACAAAACGAAAATAAAACTCTCTACGATATTTTCGTTGGTAGAAAATTTTAAATATAAAAAATATATTACTTTTATCCCCTATAAGCAAGAGCGTCAAACGATCTCATAATTCACCTAATATTTACTATAAATGGATGATGTGGCCCATAGGGGATTACCAATAAAAATGCAGATTTATTGTCACCTCTTAGGACTACATGGAAAATCTCTTTACGTTATGTACGCTTTACGTTGCTGCTATTTTACGCTGGTATTTGATACCTTCGTGATTCCTCTATGATCGATGACATCTCTTTTGTGCTGCTGTCTCAAAACGCTGAAGCGTGGCTATATTGCGTATAAAATCTGCTTAATGATTATCAGTTATATTTTTCATCTTATGCAAAATTAGTTATCTAAATAAGTATATACGTAAACTTAACCTCTTGACGTCGTTCATAACGCAATTAACCAAATTTTTCTGTGCTTCTCACCCCAAGAGAATAATACCGCTAATCTGATTTTCATGCCAGCATAGCCGAAAACAAAAACTAGTTTGTAATAAGTGTGGCCCAAATGGAAATACTTTTATCAGCTTGAGAATCCTATGGAATCTACAAAAATTCACTTGGGGTTAATAAGGGTTTTGTATAATACATTTCAATATCAAGTTTTTATCGTAAGCTTAGCAATGTTATATGTGTCCGATTTTCCGCAAAAAATCTAGGAATATCTCGAAAACAAGGATAACTAGACGATTGGTCGAATCTGTTCAAAACCCAAATTAGCACGTCCCGACTCCACGTAGTTTTGGCTGTCTTACCCCTAGAACGTTTTTGTAAAGCCGTAGGCGCGGAGGGAGAGCAACCCCTGCCAACCACAGCAAATTGCAGATACCCGTGCTAGCGTAGCTGAGGCTGAGAAGCTGAGACAGAACTCTGAAAGGTAAAGCAGATGATGTCCTCAGTGAACAAACTCATATTTTTCTGAATTATGAAACTATTTGTCTTGAACCAAATAGCAATAAATGTGGAATATTTCTTTCCAATAATTTATCTAGTTCTAGTAGATATACTTTTATTCAAAATTTCAATCATATTTCTCCAGTAATAACAATCCATGCGGAATCGCTACACCTGCTCGGTGCTCCGTTGTTTTTTGATAGTGTTTAACCAACTTCATACCCCCACATTTCTCTTACTAGTTTAAAATATTGCCTTCGTTTACCTAAATTTATATATTTATTACGCACTAGTCCAGTCTGAGAATTTTCAGATATTTTAGAAGATATTGATAAGAATCTTAAATTAGCTTAAGAAAAAATTCTACATTTGACTTTAAATGCAACAGAGTGGAATCGAGCTACTTTACCTAAAAACTTGGTGGTATTGGTGTAAGAAATCTTTCTAGCGTTGTACTGCCTGCTTTTCTTGCTTCCGTGCATAGTGTCAATTACTTATGTAAAATAATTTCAAATAATAAAATAGTCCTGTGCTTTGCTGCGGTGGTAATGCTACCCTGATTATATATATATATATATATATATATATATATATATATATATATATATATATATATATATATATATATATATATATATTATATTACATAGGATTTTATAATCGACCCGACGATATGACTTAGATCTCTCCCAAGAGACCTAAGTCATATCGTCGGGTCGATTTTGTTTAAAGAATCCTGACTTGAAAACTTAGCTCCACTTTTCTTACACAAAAGTCCGTGGAGCCCAAACTCATTGACCAGTGAACGACCAGGAACTTAAATAACAAAACGGGATATTCCGTTGGTACGGAGTGCGCAGAAAAATTTGTTTCACAAATTCCACAGCGACCAAGATTCGGTTCGCCTTCTAGCTGTTTCGACTAAGGAATCTAGTCACTGGTTACACGCGGCACCATTAAGTCATCTCGGCACACTGTTTGATGGGGAAAGCTTGCGCATTACCGTCGAAATCCGTCTAGGAGCGGCAACTTGTCAACATTACCAGTGTCCCTGTGATAGCAGCGTCGATGAGTTTGGGCTCCATGCTCTTTTATGTAAGAAAATTGCAGGTAGGTTTTCAAGTCACAGTTCTTTGAACGAAGTAGACAAATAACTGAAGATATCGTCGCGGATTATACCAGATCGTCTACTAAGTATAGTATTGTTACGCGCTCAAGTCGACGACACACTAGCGCCATCTAGTGTCAGGAACGAGAGCGAGGGGAGCTTTGCAGAAAATGACATCACAAATCTCTCAACCGACAGCGCCATCCGAAGAACTAAGTTTCTAGAAAATCTACACTCGCACACTCGTCCCTTTGCGCGCATTTACATGAATATTCCGGATGCTTCTTTGCTAATTTAAATAAATAGGCGCTGCAAGATGCGATCGTAGTAGTGTTGATTGGGCGAGACAAGCGAAGCTTCGGAGCGGAATAAAGTGAATTAGTGTGTTTAATTATTAGTGTTTTTAACTTTAATTTGTGTAAAGTAAATTAAAGTGTTAATTTAGGTAGTTTTATCGGCAATTTTTATTGTCACGAACCTCAAGCTCGTAACAATTGGTGTCAGAAGTGGGATAAAATCATGCCGATTTTACCTAAGGACGAGATGGAGGGTGTCCGTACCAGAAGTCAACGCCAGCAAGAGACGGACCAGAGGAGATTTGGTGGTGCAACGCCGCAGATGTCTGAGGGCCAGCCGCCGGCCACGGAAGCCAGCCCGTCAGCAGCTTCTACGTCTGTGACACCTGACTTAGGTGCTCTGATGGTGATGCTGCAGCAGCTGCGGGGCGGACAGAAGGAACAGGCCCGCCGGCAGGAGGAACAGGCCCGTCGTTTAGAAGAGCAACTCCAACGCGATAAGGAAGAGCAGATGCTCCTCATGAAGGACCTTCACGCTATCTTCAGAAAAGAGATACGGGAGGTGAAGGATAAGGTTGCTCAACATGACAACCGCCTGTCGGAGGCCGAAACCCGAATCGACCAAGTAAACAATCGGGTTGACAACGTAAAGGCTGAAGAAAACGCTGGACGACCTCAAACTTGGGGATGGTACAACAGCTCCCGTAGTAGCTACAACACCTTCGCTACGTGGACTCAAAGTGCCACCGTTCGACGGGACTTCTTCCTGGTCAGCCTACAAAATCCAGTTGGAGGCTGTTATGAAGGCGAACGGCTGGAATAAACATCAGGCAATGACTGCTCTTACACTAGGCCTACGTGACCAGGCCTTAACAGTTCTGGAAGCTCTCGGTGAGGAAGTGACTTATGAGCAACTCCTTGAGGCATTGGAGGCGAGATATGGCGACGCTCACCTGGAACACGTCTTTCGTGCGCAGCTTAAAGATCGTGTGCAGCGCATCAACGAAAACCTGCAGCAGTGGGTTCTAGAAGTGGAGAAGCTGGTGCGAAAATCATACCGGTCTGTACCTGCGCTCATTGAAGGGAACCTGGTGCAGACATTCATTGACGTCATCCGCGTCCTGGAAGTCAGAGCTGCTGTGAGGCTCGGGCACCACGAGACGCTTAAGGACGCCTTGGCCCATGCACTGGAGGTGGAAGCCGTGCGGCAGGATCATCGTTCCCATCGCGTCAGTGAGGTTGCAGCAGCTACAGTTCGCGACCGCAACAGAGGATACAGCCCTAGGTGCTATGGCTGTGGGTAAAAGGGCCATCTACGATCCAGCTGCCCTAAGCGAACTGTAGAAAGGGAAGTTGATCGATCTCGAGGGGGTAGTGCAGTTAACGGCACCGCCTGGCGGTGGCTGGATCATCGTTCGCTTCACGCTAGGGAGGTTACAGCAGTTACGGTTCGCGACCACAATAAAAGATACAGCCCTAGTTGCTCTGGCTGTGGAGAAAGGGGCCATCTTCGGTTCAGCTGCCCTAAGCACACCCTAGGAAGGGAAGGTGAACGGTCTCAGAAAGGAAGTGCGGCTAACAGCACCGCCCAGCAGCAGCAGGAATACGACTTTACTATCAGACACTGCAGCGGGAAATCTCACGGCAACGCAGATGCATTGTCAAGAAGACCTTGTCCGGAAGATTGCAACCATTGTAGTAGGCAAGAGAGTAAGGAAGTGGTATCCGTGAGGATGCTCAGGACAGACCACATCAGCAACGGGTGGAAGGACAGCCTACGACGTGCACAGCAGGAAGATCCAGACATCAAGCCGATTCTGGGATGGATGAAGGCCCGTGCTACCAAGCCTAAGTTGAGGGACGTCTCAGCGATGAGCTCAACTACGAAAAGCTATTGGGCCCAATGGGGCAGCTTGCTGATTCAGGATGGAGTCCTGTGCCGTAAATGGGACAATGGTCGAGGAGACAGCTGTCGTTTGCAAATGGTTGTCCCTAAAGCTAAAGTGCCGAATGTTCTACAGCTGTGCCATAATGGTCGTTCAAGAGTCCATCTGGGAGTTAAACGAACTCTCCTGAAGGTCAGAGAACAGTTTTACTCGGTCCATTATCGTGACGATGTCGAGGATTGGTGTCGTACATGTACAAGTTGTGCGGCCGTGCGGGGACCTCAGACACGTAGTAGAGGAGCACCGAAATTGGACTATGTTGGTGCACCACGGGATAGGACAGCCCTTGACATTGCGGAGCCGTTACCGAAAGGCGCCAGAGGGACTCCTAAGATCGTCCATGTGGATCGCTTGGCGCATTATTATGCGGCCGATAATGCTCGGGACGAGCATGTCTTAGGAGGGGGCAGTGTTACGCGCTCAAGTCGACGACACACTAGCGCCATCTAGTGTCAGGAACGAGAGCGAGGGGAGCTTTGCAGAAAATGACATCACAAATCTCTCAACCGACAGCGCCATCCGAAGAACTAAGTTTCTAGAAAATCTACACTCGCACACTCGTCCCTTTGCGCGCATTTACATGAATATTCCGGATGCTTCTTTGCTAATTTAAATAAATAGGCGCTGCAAGATGCGATCGTAGTAGTGTTGATTGGGCGAGACAAGCGAAGCTTCGGAGCGGAATAAAGTGAATTAGTGTGTTTAATTATTAGTGTTTTTAACTTTAATTTGTGTAAAGTAAATTAAAGTGTTAATTTAGGTAATTTTATCGGCAATTTTTATTGTCACGAACTTTAAGCTCGTAATAGTATGTTTTAGCAATTATTTTTTCTAATGTCTGTATGCGGTGTAGTGGTGGCGTTAATGGATCCAGTATGCTATATCGTATAATTCGTGTATATATATATATATGCTGTAACAATAATCAACTTTTGAATTCTAATTTTAATTGAAATTTCAACATGATTTTTAAAAATATCCCAGTGTTTATTACAAATTCTTTCCTAAAACGTCTTGATAGCTCGTTCGTAAGAGCTTCCCAACCTAGTAAATAAGCTTAAATTGAATAAAAAAAGTTATGACTGGCGTTGAAAGGCGTCCTATTGTTTCCAAATGAGTATTGTAGCCGTGAAGGTCGTGCTCGTCCGATGCATCATGGAAAACATGTCTTCAAAACATTTTTGTTGCTTAGACATAACTGTTTCCTCACTATGTTTTCCATCGCCTCGAAATAATTGATAAATCAGTACATAAAATTTTATTTTACGTTTGCATTGATGGCGACGCAAATCGAACTCCGTTTGCTGCTTTTAAGGCAGACACTTATTCCCCTCCCAATTATCTGCTAAAATTCAATATATTATTAAACTCCTAAATACGTTTTAGTTAAAACCGCACATCAAAGAATTCGGAATCGAGTTTCAAGTTGAAATATATGCACATTTACATGAGCTACCGATGAGCATAACATATTCAGTAAATGTAAATAATTCTTGTGTACTATATGAGTACATCACAGGACACTAGTTATATTATAAATTCACATTTCAAAAGTCCAGGAATAGACTTTTGTATGCCGTTAAAAAAAACTAATGTAGGTTTAAACGTGGTAAAGCCATGCTGCGGTTATATTAGTAGTATAGTAGTAGCACGAACGGGTCGGCTCAACCGGGAAGGACCACGCTCTCACCGAATACCAGCGTAAAATAGTAGATTAATGCTGCTTTGTTTTGTATGATAAGTGTAGGGAATCAGAAACCATTTTTACTGGAAACGAGGCATTCTATCTTAGTCCTTACAGGGGACAACGCATCTGCATTTTGATTTGTAACTGAGGATAGATGTAGATGTCTATGGGCCGCAGCAACCACTTACCATCAGGTGGATTGTGTGCGCGTTGTGTCACATTATTCTATAAAAAAGGCTTTAAATTTTAAACAGTCAGCTTTTACGTAATATCTAAATAACAGGTTTTTTTAGTATTTAGTATTTTTAATAATAAACTACTACTAACATGTGCCCGAATTTTTATTATACAGAGTAATGTTATGATAAACCGTGAAATCATGCTAGTATGCTAGCGTATATTGAAAGTCAGTACACACAGGTCGGGACTGATCGCGTATAATTTCAATTTGTTATAAGCATAACTATTTTTAAAAACTATACATAGTTATTACGCTTTTATCGTGTGTACTTTCCAATAAGGTACGCTTAAACTTTGAGCAAAACATACTGCACTAGTTAAAAACATACATCGAGCATAAACGCGATAGAGTGTATGATATTATTAATGTATGTAGAGATTCCACGATAAAAATAAAAGAAAATGTACTATGTAGATTATATAGCGGATATTAAATAGATTATGTAGCGGCTGAGGCTGGTCACCGAAGGCAACTAATAAATCGAAGCTTTGGAGGTGAGCTACGGCTTTGAATAAAACTATTATTTACGGATTTTATCGCGTTTAATTACTTTAATTTATTTTTATTATTATCCCGACGTTTCGGGTGCTTTACAGCGCCCATGGTCACGGGGGGGACTGAGATGTTTGACGTCCCAATGTCATAGTTAGTCCGGCTACCTTGCAACGCTAGCTACGGCTTGCAAGGGTACACTGCAATTTGCTACGCAAGGGCGAAGAGGCTGCACTTAGCGCAGTGCCGAAGCTGTTAAAGAAGTAACTTCAAGGGTCGTTATTAGTTAATGGTTGCGTGGAAAAAGAATCGGGTACTCCTTTACTCCGGGTCTTTCCTTCCTGTCCCTTCTGCATTCCCTTCTGCACACACAGAAGCCCCCTCCCCTTCAGGCGCGTTCCTCATTAGCCGAAAAATCGCGTCTCTTAATTTTTATTTTTAAGCTATTGCATAGCTTCTATCGCTGGCCTTGAGCGCGGGGATCGAATTCAGAAATTTATTCCGTAACGAAAAAACCTCACGCTCGCCACTCCGAAGGGCACGGAGGTGTGGCTTGAAGGCCGTGCATTGTCTAACGATGGTCTAACGTCGTTTCTTTTCGGCAGTCTTCGATACGGTGTTTGTGTATAAAGTGTTTTGAATATGAATGAACAAAGTGCATTTATTATTAATGAAGAAAGTCACGAAAAAATAGTGAAAGAAAATGAGTGAGTACTCTCTCTATATACATACATTTTATTATTATCACAAATGCAGTACTAATTTTGAATTGAAAATATAATACTGCTATAAAGATAACCTAAATTTTTTATATTAAAATGAGCGATATTAAAAGTAGTCCTCTTTATATACACACAAACACACACACGCGTATAGTTTATTTATTAGAGATGGGCCGAAATTCGGTACAAGAAAAATAATACCTACTTGCACTTATTGTAACTGAAATATAAGGTGCTTCTAAACTACAATATGCCATGGCTGCAACTGGTGGTTCTACTCATGATACTGTACCACTTTCCCCAAGGAACCCATAGTCAATTCTCAAAAAAAATTGCACTTTGTATGGAAATCGGTCAGCTGATTGGCCAA
This sequence comes from Parnassius smintheus behrii, assembly GCA_036936625.1. Lineage (NCBI taxonomy): Eukaryota > Metazoa > Arthropoda > Insecta > Lepidoptera > Papilionidae > Parnassius > Parnassius smintheus. The sequence goes on from JAUPFT010000014.1 coordinate 14,529,349, forward strand.
GTCTCCATACAAACAACCGTGGCATATATTTTAGAAGCACCTTATATAACAACATTAGACACTGTAAAATAAAAGATATTATTTTTACTCACTCATGGTCAATTATTTATTTATTTATTTCGGAACATTGTAAATGTAAACCTTATATTAAATCAGTTCCTATCTTATCATTAATCTTAATCTTAGTTCTTAACCTTAATCTTAGTTAATTAGTTATTAATCTTAGAAATCCCTGCCTAATTAATAATTAGCCATATTACCGTATAATACCTATAATGTTTCCCCCGGTGCGGTGCGGGAGGACGACACTTACACACACATGCATGCGCGGTGACGCGCGCTTATTCTAGTTTTATTCGACTCAGTCAGCTGCGGCCTGTGACGTTCGTATGACTATAGCTATACCTGCGCTCTAAATTACTACTCTACATTGACCCCTGCTTGAACTTTGAATTTCGATACTACTCTGTTTGTCATAGAAATTGATATTATTGAAAGAGATGATGCGTTTTGGACGGCAGACAAAATTTTAAAATTAGATAGCTTTTATCAGAAATGTGTTTTGCCGGAGCTGATAGATCCCCGTTACCCTCGCAAACTACAATTTAGAGACCGAATGTAAATCAAATTGATATAAGCACAGACAAAAATAGCGGAATATAAATAAAATTTTGAAAAAAAAAACGATCTCAAAATTTTATTAATGTGCCGCTAATTTTATCTGTACTTACCTATGTCAATTTGATTCACATTCGATTATAATTATATTCTCAGACGTGCAGGTTTCCTCAATATGTTTTCCTTCACCGCTGAGCACGTGGTAAATCAGCACAATTGCAATTAACAATTTCATTGGTGCCGGCGGGGATCGAACTCGGGTCTGCATGTCTGAGAAATTAACAAATATATATTTCGAAGACATGTGAAGTTCGTCAACACGCATTGAGGTAGCGTGGCGGACATTTCCTTGCCTTAAAACCCTCTCAGAAATTAGAGGAGGCCTGTGCCCAGCAGTGGGACGTATATATGCTGTAACTTTACTTTTTTTTACTTTTATAAATATATTATTTTACCGACGAAAATTTTAAATAAAAATAAAAAATAAGCAACCGAAAACCTCCTAGGTCCCTAGGTGACTTGCGAGATGTCAGTGTAACAAAACAAAACGGCCAAGAAAAACAGACTTTCCAACTGATAGCTAAATCAGCACGCAACAATTTCATTGGTGCCGGTGGGGATCGAACCCGGGTTGCTCCCGTACTGTGATACTTATAACGAGCGCTAACCGTGTGAGCAACTACGGTTCTCAACGACATCGTTCCGTTCGTGTATAGCGCTGAAGATAGCAGAGTAAAAAATTAGAGATTGTGGTGTTTGAAATTTGTCATCTATGAGAGTGAATTTTATCTGTGTACTCTGTAACAAATAACTATATAGAAAAAAAATGTGAAAATGACATTTCGCCATTTTTGTTTGTGTACTGTTTAGGAACTCGATCAAAAATTTGATAATTTTTCCGTTTTTATACGTTATTTCTAAAAAAATGTGAAAATGACTATTCGCCATTTTTGTTTGTGTACTGGTTTGGCACTCGATCAAAAATTTGATAATTTCTCCGTTTTTATACGTTATTTCTGATGTTATTTTACATCAAATTAATTGTGAAGATATTATCGAACCAATAACTTGATTTGTAATCCTGGATTGTAAAATTTAGGGATAAAAATAATAGTTGAATAAACAATGGTCTATTTAAACTTAAATTTTATTTGATGAAACATTTTATGTCAAAGTATATTTAAGATTATGTTAATGAAAACATGTTTCATTTAACGGTTTCGCTTTTTTAACTCTACATCGAGCAAAGAAAACGGATCATATCTCTTCTGGTAAACTTTACGATGATGATGCGGAGCATTTCTCTGTTGCTCCATAGCTTCTAAAGCTTGAAGAGCTTGCATATCGACACTTTTTAGTAATCAAAATCCACAAAAAACAATTTCACCAACAATAACTTAAACGACTTAAACAAACAGCTGTTTGTTGCTCGCACGCAAGTCGGCCATATTTTTAAGCTATTGCATAGCTTTTAAGCTATTGCATAGCTTCTATCGCGGGCCTTGAGCGCGGGGACCGAATTCAGAAATTCCGTAACGAAAAAACCTCACGCTCCCCACTCCGACGGGCACGGAGGTGTGACTTGAAGGCCGTGCGTTGTCTAACGTCGTTTCTTTTCGGCTGTCTTCGACACGGTGTTTGTGTGCGTGCAACTAGACTACGACTCTACGAAGCTCGCACGAATCGAAACGAGCTGCTCCGAAATCGGACGAATACATAAGCAGCTGTTTATGAGAAAGTATATAGGTATATAGGTATTTATAAGTACAAACCGTGCCACGAAAGATGTGACTTGACACATCACGTGGTTTGAGTTGTGCATTAGTCGATTTATCGGTCTCTTTAGTGGTATGAAGTCTGAGGCGGGAAGGGACCGGGCGTCATCGGCGCCGCTCATTCATATTAGTTGCTTCCCGCTCTCCGCGCCCCGTGCACTTACCGCTTGACTCCGCAAGTACAGACAAGTACAACTTGTGTTTATAAATTTCTACTTTGTTTATATTTGTGTTGTTCTATACGAGTGAAACTTTGTGAAATCTTGATTATGCCTCGAGGTAAAACATTAAGACGACAAAGTAGGAAGATGGTTTACGACGTGTATACCTATATGTCAAAAGAAGCAAAGGAAGGTGTACAATATTTGAAGCAGGTACAAATGCGTACAGCGGCCGCAACTAGAACATCATTAATTACAGTAAAAAGAATTGTGAAGGAAGGAAACAGTTCAGAGTTACTACCAACTTTCCGCACTCCCGGAAAAAAAAGGTCAAGACCCAAACTTTTAACCGAAATAGATGACTTTGACAAAGGAGTGATAAAAAGATGTGTTCACAACTTCCATGTTACGTACAAGGAACTGCCGACCCTTAATAAAATTTTAGCAAAGTTGCGTGATGATATTGCCTTTCGAGGTTCTAAAACAAGTCTACGCCGCATTTTGAAAGACCTTGGTTTTCGTTGGAGGAGGACCGAAAATAATCGAAAAATTCTTATAGAAAAATCCAATATCAGACTGAAAAGAATTGAATATTTAAAAAAAAGTCTGAAAATATCGCCAAGAAGGCCGTCCTATTGTATATACTGACGGGTCTTACGTGCATTTCACGCATAGTACCTCCAAATCTTGGTCTGGTAATTCAGATAAAGGGCTCAAAAAACCAATATCTAAAGGTCAGCGCGTAGTTATTGTACATGCTGGATCTGAAAGTTGTTTCATACCAAACGCTTTACTGACTTTTAAATCGGGGTCAAAACGGGTGATTACCACGACGACATGAATTACGAAAATTATCAGAAATGGCTTCGAACCCAGCTAATACCCAATCTTCCACCAAATGCCGTCGTGGTAGTTGATAATGCCCCGTATCACAATAAGGAGTATGAATCTGCACCAAGCTCAAATACCAAGAAAGCTGATATGCAATCTTGGCTAACCCAAAAAGGAATTCCCTACACTCCAGATATGCTTAAAGCACAATTGTACAAATTGATAAAAATACATAAAGAACAATATAAGACATTCAGCATTGACAAAATACTATCTGAGCACGGTCATGACGTACTACGATTACCTCCATACCACCCAGATTTAAATCCAATCGAAATGGCTTGGGCTTCAATAAAAGGTTATGTGAGTAGTAAGAATGTGCAATGGAACCTCAAACGTGTGATAGAGTTAGTAACAGAAAAGGCAAGCCAAATGGGACCAAATGAATGGAAAGCTTGTAGTGTTATGCTACTTACATATCATTTTACATTCTGTTTTTGATTTTCTGCATTCACTGTCACAAAATCATAATACCATGGTTCGAGCCCAGACCGACCAGCCGACTTTTTTTAATTTTTTTTCAAGTTCTTTTCTTTTATGAGAAAATCTATTTTTTCGAGCCCTTTTTTTAGTATTTTTTAAAAACACGAAAATTTAAATTAAACTAATTGCACTCATGATTTTTTATTCAAATAAACAGTTCAGTTTTTTCTATTATGTCGCTAATATCAAAAAATATTCGTATTTCATCAGTATGTAATTTGTATCTAAATATAATTTCCAAAACACACGAATTAAAAAAAAAACCGAGCGAAAAATACCGAGCAAAGCTCGGTCAACCGGATACTGGAGATATTAATCAAAGTAGAGATTGAATAAAACTACTTTAAGGAATCTTAGCACACTTAGTTTAATAATTATATACTTGGTAATAAGTAGTAAGAGAAGTTTTATTCAATGTGTAATCTTATAGTATTTAATTTAAATTGTTATGAGTTATATTCAACTTAATCCGTAAAAGTGGTTTTATTCAATGTGTAGTGTTGCGTTAATATAAAAGATCATTTAAGTGTCTCATATTAAAACTGAATGAAAAAAATAAAATAAATCATTTACTTTACAAACATAAATGTTTTATTCAAATTTATGTCCACAATATTGCAATAATCCTTGCAACAGTTCGAATGATCGCTACCGCCTCTGGAATAAAATATTTTAATTATAAAACATTATGTATAATAACGTTTCTATAACGATATTAACATCTTTTAAGTATAATTATATTTTCCTTAAACATCGAATAAAAAAATGGGATTGTATTCGTTTACATTTATATGTTCACTTTACTTTAATTATTGTATGTACATTATTACATATATTTGACGGGAGTATACACCCAGAGGGACTTCCGGGCGGAAAAGGAGTCCTACCATCAAGTAATAACTTACAGTGTTTTTTTTTTTTCAAATTACAACAGTCTTACATGCCCTTGTAGCCAGCTTTGTGTTCCGATTTAAACAGTAAGGAATCGAGCATAATTATTAATTATAGACTATGATGTATTTAATGTTAGTCCTTAAGAGTGGCAACGTCTTGAATTTAGGACTAAAAAAAATTAAAATATGAAAAGATTACCAGGAAAATGTGGAATGATTTTCATAGAGACACTTACGGATTTGGTACATTGCGGGTTTAAGCTTCTACTACTACTACTAAATGTTTACAAGTTTGAACATCATGGATAGTATAAAATCAACCCGTAATAGTCCACTGCTAAATACTTTGTAAATCTGTAATAGTCCAATGCTAAATAATGTGTCAATCTGTATTAGTCCACTGCTAACGAACTACTGCTAACTAATAAAAGTAAAGTAAAAAAATAAAGTTATGGCCTATATACGTCCCACTGCTGGGCACAGGCCTCCCCTCATTTCCGCCGCGCTGCCCTAATGTGTCTTCGAAATAATTTTTTATCTTAATCCTCAGACATGCAGGTTTCTTCACGATGTTTTCCTTCACCGCCGTACACGTGGTAAATCAGCACTTAAAATTGCAATTAGCAATTTCATTGGTGCCGGCGGGAATCGAACCCGGGTTACTCGCGTTCTGTTATATTTACAGCGAGCGTTAACCATCTGAGCTAGCACGGCTAACAATTATATATATATATATATATATATATATATATATATATATATATATATATATATATATATATATATATAGAGAGAGAGAGAGAGAGAGAGAGGGCGCCACTTAGCCACGTAACGGATCGGCTCCGCGCTAAATTGTGAATTAAATGTATATAAATGACAGTACGTAATTCAACAGTGATATTATTCAACAATAAAGTGAAAAACAATAGAAAGAGAGAAAGGAAACTATGCCACCATCAGGTATGATAAATTAATAATACGCCGCAATAACGCAGATGCATCAGGCAATAAGAAAAGAACCCTACCAACATCACCGAGCATAAACGATCCTAAAGGAACAATACAAGGTACACAAGTAAACAAAAAAAAAACTCAGAAAAAACAAGGACTACAGAGATCGTCAAGTTTATCAGAAGGAGTTCTTAAACCAGGGATACTTTTATTAACCAAAAAAACCCTGGAAACCCACGAAATGAACAAATAGATAAAAACTTAAATCAATGGCAATTACCGCCCCCCTCTCACATGAAAAACACGACAAGTACACAAATAAAGAATAAAAAACATCTTCCAAGCCGGTCGGTCACCGTGGAAGATCACGACCTAAACCCTCCAGAGAAAATAAAAATTAACAGTACAAAAAAGGTCATCACAATACCCTACATACTTAATAACATACAATGTTAAAACTTTGTCGACATACTCTTGATTATTGGAATTAACTGAGTGTTTGAAAAATATAAAGTTTGATATTATAGGTCTATCAGAAATTAGAAAACTTGGAAACAGGATTGAAAAACACGACGAGTTTATTTTATACTACATTGGAGAAACGCCTGGACTGTATGGAGTAGGATTTATTGTCAAAAAACATTTAAAACGATACATCATAAGCTTCACAGGACTATCAGAAAGAGTAGCGTTGTTAAGGATGAAAATCAATAACTTAAAATTAAGTATCATTCAAGTTTACACTCCAACGGAGGCGTCGAGCGACGAGGAGTTTGAATTTTTCTACCGTACTGTCGACAAAGCTGTACAACTCTTAGATAAAGATATCAGAGTCGTGGGAGATTTTAACGCCAAAATAGGACAAACCAATCCTAATGAAGCCGCTACTGGCAACCACGGCTACGGAGACAGGAACTGTAGAGGAGATAGGCTCATTGATTTTGCGCACGAGAATAATCGGTCTATCATGAACAACTTCTTCAAAAAATATAGTAAACAAAGATGGACTTGGAGATCTCCTAATGGAAAAATAAAAAACGAAATAGACTATATCTTGACAACTTTACGTAAAAACGTATGCAATATACAGTCTTTAAACATCACTTACCCCTTGGATTATAGACCTGTGAGAGCGACACTTAACATTCTTCCCATAACAAAAAGTCGCTACAAACAAGCGCTGAATAGCTGCACAACAGACTTACTTAAGAACTGGAGAGACGAGGACACCGTCCAAAATCACTACGATAATATTATAAACGCAATAGACACCAGCCCAAAAAAAGCTTACGAGGTTTCACCCAGTACAAATCCAGAGAAAAACCAGGCACTATCAGCACGCACAAAGGCGTTAATTTACAGAAGACAAGAATTACAAAAGACAAAACCAAAATCAAGAGCCATGAAAAATGAACTAAAAGCACTCCACAAACTCATTAGTAAATGCATCTACTTAGACTATAAGGCGTACCGCACAAGAACCTTCGAAAAACACCTAAATACTACAAACAGTATCAAGAAGGCATACAAGGAACTGAGAACACATAAACTATGGATTGAAGAGTTGAAAGACAAAACAAAAAATACCCAAAATAAAACTACCGCGCTATCTTTGGCCGCTGTGCGTGCTTGCCTCAAGCGCTGCGTGTGCCTACTCCAGACGCTACGTGTCTACTCCGGACGCTGTGTGTGTCTACTCCGGGCGTTGTGTGTGCTTACTCCGGGCGCTGTGTGTGCCTACTTTAAGCGCTGCTTATACCTGCTCAATACGCTGTGTGTACCTACTCCAGACGCTGCGTGGACCTACTCCAGACGCTGCGTGTCTACTCCGGGCGCTGTGTGTGTCTACTCCGGGCGCTGTGTGTGCCCACTCCGGGCGCTGTGTGTGCCTACTTCAAGCGTTGCGTGTACCTAGATCAGGCGCTGTGCACCTACCATAGGCATAGCCTGCGCATACATCGTTTCAGTACTCATTTATCTTTGTTATTAACTTTTTTTTTAAAAAAAAATATTGTAATTCACTATCATCATTACAGCCCATCATCACCTTCATACCTTTTTTTTATAAAAGAAACTGTAAATATCTTTACAAATTTTAAATAAATTATTTTCTTTTTGGTTGTTTCGTTGTTAGGTTAGGTTCTTTAGTTTTTAACTGTCGCTTTACTACATTTTTGGCGCCCAACGTAAAAGTTTTTCTCTCTTAATTTTTTTCTTCACCTTAACTACGCTTTATCCATTTCCTTTTGATTTAATTGCTTTCTCTTTCGTTCTTAACTCTTTATTTACTCATCCTTATCATATCTTCCTTTTTCAACTTATCTGGATTATATTTAGACCTGCATGTAACACTTCACTTACATTCATCACTTTAATATTTTTATTCTAGATAACTTAAAGAGGTACAAGCTTTAATAAAATTTTTATTTTTTAAACTTAACACTTAATTATAACAATGAAAAGGGTTATTAAGTACGAATTCCTTAACAAGGCTGAACTCGAATACGAAGTGAAGATTAGATGTGAGAAACCAGCTAATACTGTTTTTGCTTCTAAAAAAAACAGATTTTGCGTTTAGTTGAGAATTCTCACCCTGAAGATATTCTGACTTCTCCAATTCCGATCGAGGATGACTTATCTCAAATTGGTTCTACTTTGACCTACCTGGACTGTAAAATTGAAAAATTTTTACAAGGTGAAACCAAATACTTACGGCTAAAAGAAACTTTTATTGATCATGTTTTTTACAGATTGGAGCGAATAGATACTGACTTATATCCAGACTTTAAAGCTATTTTCGATACTTTGAAGATGAAATTTGACGCTATTACTAAACAATTCGAATCCTTGACTCCACCTCCAACTGAAAATGACTTTCCAACACTTGACCCTCCTGTTGACCCGACTGTCATGGAACCTCCTCTTGTTTATCAAACTTCTGTTAAGATCCATACCTCGTATCCTTCACCACCACCTCAATCTTTTTCTCCAACTAACGTCTTCAAAGATCTGAAAAGACACACCTTCTATGGTAAAAGCTGTCCAAGATCCTTTCTTCAAAAACTTGAAGAATACTGCTTAGCTCGTGGCTTATCCAAAGACTTGTTGATCTCTCAAGCGTTTGAAATTTTCACCGACAATGCTCTTCATTGGTTCAGATTTAAATATAATCAGAATCCAAACTTAACTTGGAACGAACTTTCCTCTTTATTAATCAAAGACTTTTGTGGTTTTGATTATGATTATAAACTTCTAGAGGCGATTAGGAATCGAACTCAAGGCCGTGATATCGTCATCTATATTTCCATCATGTCTGGAATGTTCTCTCGTCTTTCGAAGAAACTTTCTGAAACAGAACAATTGGAGATTATTTTGAGGAATATTCGCCCATGTTATTCAGTCTTCGCAGCTCTAAAAGACATTGACTCTATCGACTCTCTTCTGGCTACTTGCCAAAACTATGAAAAATTCCTTGACAGAGACAAACAATTTAAAGAACCAAATGTACAACAAAGTTCTCTTATTTCTGAATTCAACTCTCCAAAATCTTCTAATAACTCACAACCATCTCCTCCCTTCATGAATAAATTCACTTCATCCTACAAATACCCTTCTAGACAAGTTAATAGTCTCTCTAAAACTAAAGCTCCTCAAGAAAGCTCTTTTTGTGTTCGCTGTCGTAAACAAGGTCATACTTTGTACACTTGTACTCAACCACGATTCGTGATTTGTTTCAAATGTGGTCTTAAAGGTTTTAAAACTGCAGATTGCCCTACTTGTTCTCCCAAACCACATACTAGTTCAAAAAATAACTGCTGACTGGAAAAGTAACTTAAAATTTGATAATGACGATTGGACTAGTTGGATTAAAACAATTCAAAACTTCTTTTCTTGTTACAAAATCTCTTCTACACTCTACTCCAAAGAACAAGATCTTAATCGTCCATTCGTTAATGTCAAAATTTATGACTTAACTTTATCTGGTTTACTAGATTCTGGCAGCTCAGTAACTATTCTGGGTAATAATTCTAATTTGGAAATTCTTAAACTGGGCTGTAAACTTTTCAAGTCAGATCTTATTACTGTCTCTACTGCTAATAATCAAAAAGTTAATTCCTTGGGTTATTTTGACTTACCTATTCATTTCAATAATCAAACTCATTTGATTAAAGCTTATGTTTTTCCGGAAATATTTCCTTCGCTAATACTAGGTATTGACTTTTGGAGAAAATTTAATCTGTTACCTAGTGTTTTATCTTCTCTTAACTTTACAGAATCCAAATGCTCTGCTATCGAAACTAAAGATATTAAAGTTTTACCTTATGAGCATTTAACTCCTAACCAAAAGAACATCGCTAACGACATCATCCAACGCTTCAAGACAATTTCTTTTGAATAAAAAGGTATCCTGGGAAGCACACACTTAATCACCCACAAGATTGATACTGGTGATTCTCTTCCAATCAAACAAAGATGTTACAGACTGTCTCCTGAAAAACAAAAGGCGTTAATTAATGAAGTTGATAAGATGCTGGGATGGAACGTCATTGAACAATGTGAAAGTCCTTGCTTATCTCCAGTTCTCATCACTCCGAAGAAGAATGGTGAATGGCGTTTCTGCGTAGACAGCAGGAAGCTTAACTCAGTTACACGTCGTGATGCTTATACTCTGCCACTAATAAGCGAAATTTTGGACAACCTGAAGAATGCTAAATACTTATCAAGCATCGATATTGCGAAAGCATTTTGGGAGATTCCCTTGAATCCTGCTGATAAAGATAAAACTGCATTTTATGTACCTGGAAGAGGTATGTTTAGATTCAAGGTAATGCCTTTTGGTCTCACTAACTCACCTGCAACTCCACAAAGATTAATGGATATGCTTTTTACTCCTGAATTTGAGAACAAGGTATTTTGCTATCTGGATGACATCGTTATAATTAGCGAAACTTTTGATGAACACATATCGCTTCTCATGAAAGTTCATGAAAAACTTTCATATGCTAATCTGACTATTAACTTTGAGAAGAGTCAATTCTTCAAGAAAGAACTGAAATACCTTGGTTTTCTAGTGGACGAGTATGGTCTACGTGCTGATCCAGATAAAATAAAAGCTATTTTAGAATATCCTGTACTTACTTGCAGAAAAGAAATACGAAGATCCATAGGCACCTGCAGCTGGTTCAGAAGATTCATTCCAAACTTTAGCACTATTGCCTCTCCACTCAACCGACTAACCTGTTCCGGGAAGAACGATCCTAAATTTTTATGGAATTCACAAGCTGCAGCTGCTTTCCAGAAACTTAAAGAAGCTTTGGTAACTGCTCCTGTCCTTGCTTGCCCTAACTTCAAACTACCCTTCTCTGTACATTGTGATGCATCAAATTATGGCATAGGAGCAATGCTTACTCAACATCAAGATGACAAGGAAGTCGTGATTGCTTACATGAGTAAAGCACTAAATAAAAATCAACAGAACTACTCAACTACTGAAAGAGAAACATTGGCTGTAACAACTGCGTTAGAACATTGGCGATGTTACCTAGACAATGGTAAAGAATTTACAATATATACTGACCATGCTGCACTTAAATGGTTTCAGAACTTATCGAATCCATCGGGAAGACTTGCTCGCTGGACTTTACGCTTATCATGCTTTAACTTTGTCCTGAAACATAAAAAAGGAAAGGATAACGTTGTTCCAGATTTATTATCAAGACATAAGAATCAAGAACGTCCTGATACACGAGAAACTTCACCTCAAGGCGTACATCCTATTACGATTGAAGAACCACCTGACCGTGAACTTGAGCACTACAACAAGATTTTTCTCGGATGCTCCAATAACCCAGACGCATATCCCAACTACACTATCAAGGATAACAAACTTTACCGCTGCATCCATTTTCCCGATCGTCTAAACGATGACTTTATTTGGAAAGAAGTTCCATTACCTCAAGATAGACATGCACTTATTGAAGTTAACCATGGTTCCCCTTCAGAACCCCATCTTGATATCTTCAAGACATTCAAGAAAATATCTTTAAAATACTATTGGCCTGGTATGTTTAAGGACATTGCCAAATTAATCTCGTCTTGTGAAACCTGCTTAACCTACAAACACCCTAATCATTCTCCCTATGGTCTTATGGGTAAACCCAAACTTTGCTCCAGACCTTTTCAAACTATATCCTTAGATCTCATGGGTCCATTACCTATGACTCGTAGACAAAATCAGTATATTCTAGTAATTAATTGCAATTTTACTAAATATACTATGATTTTTGCCCTTAAACCCCTTAATTAAGCTTTTGAAAAATTCAGTTTCTCTAGTTCATGGAATTCCCCAAACTATTATAATGGACAACGCGGTTCAATTTCAGTCGCGAGAATTCCACTCATTCTTAGATTCTTATAACGTTCCTTGTATTTTTCACACAGCTTTATATTGTCCTCAGGTTAATCCTACGGAGAAGTTTAATAGTACAATTATTACAGCTCTAGCATCTCTAGTAGGAGACGATCATAGATCCTGGGACAACCATCTTCCTAAGATTCAGTACGCAATGAACAGCGCTACAAATGTAGCTACTGGCTTTACTCCAAACTTTTTTGTCTTTGGTAGGGAAACAATACCTTGTGGTTCCTTCTATACTCCAACTCAGAACCTCGAGGAATTGATATTTATGCCTCGTGATATTTACGCGTCTAATGCTGGTCTCCTCTCATCTATTTTTCACAAAGTTCAAACTAAACTTCACATAGCTCACGCTAAAAATAGCGCTCGCTGTGATCTTCGCCGGTCTTTTAAAGAATTTAATGTGGGAGATACTGTTTGGCGTAAAAACCATGTTTTAAGCATACTTTAATGCCAAACTTGCCCCTAAGTTCATCAAGTGCAAAGTGATAGCTAAACTGTCACCACTAGTCTATATGCTTGAAGATCCTAATGGAGTTAGAGGCAAGTGGCACATCAAAGATGTAAAATCATAAATTTTCTTAATTTTTATTAACTGTTAATTTGTATATATGTATAAATATCACCATCATTTTCACATTATTATTTTATTTCTTTTAATTTGTTTGTTTGTTTGGTGATCCAGTGTTCTTCAACACATCTTGCTTTAGGACCTCGAATTTTCGTTGGTTAATCTTCACTTTTTTATTTCAGACACATCTCATTAGTGATGTTGCTGATCTCTGGCTTTGAGCCCTACCGCTCTGGCCGTTCTTAATCTTTACTTAAGTCATAGCGACTAAAGCTTGCTTTAGATTAATTTCTTTATCTTTATCTTCACTCAGGAGCGGATGATAACTCCTTAAATAAGCCTGAATGTCCTTTCAAAATGTTTTTTTTTCCCACACAGGAGCGGATGACAACTCCTTAAATAAGCCTGAATGTCCTTTCGAAAACACACTTTTAGAGTGGTAGTCATTGAATGTGAACTCCACCCTTACCTGAATGCAGATGATGAATGTAAGAGATGGTATATCTGATTTTGGCTGATGATGTCTGTTACTGCAAAGCTGTGTTTTTATGGTTTATTTTAGAATGTACATGTCAAAATTTTTGCTGAGTCAAAAATTTTCCAGGGTCGGGGGGAAAATGTAGTGTTATGCTACTTACATATTATTTTACACTATTTTAAATTCTGTTTTTGATTTTTTGCATTCGCCTCAAAACTGGATATTTTGCATCACCTTTATTTACATAGGATCCTGTAACGTTTTTAAACCATAAGAACACAATAACAAATCATTTTCAATTCGTATTTTCACGCTATCAGCACTTTTTAAATCGGTGTCAATGGAGTCTACCTTTTTCGGTCTTTTATTTAGTTCTCCGTAACTCTGCAATTTCGGGCTTCGTGCGCGCTGTTGCGCTACCTTTTTTCCTACATCAATATTATCTCATTTTTCACTTAAATCTTGCCGTTTCTCTATTATGAGCCTAAAACCAAAACTTGACATGTTTTGACATCGTTGTTTATCTGGTTGTCATGGCAATTTTTACTCAAATTCGTTACCGACCTGATGTTTTTACTTCAAAAATACTCTTTTCCTCTTGGCCATTTACAAAAATTTGCTTTTAATTTAAATAATTTCAAATTTAATTTAAATAATTTCCCGTTCTTATCGCAGATCCCTCAAAAAGTATAAAAGCCGAACAATCGGCCAATAAAGGGAGTCTCACTTCAGCTTTCATACGAGAAGCACCTCCTAAAGGCCTTATCCGCACTGCCTTGGGATCTTGCAAGCCTCTGCCTTCTCCTGAAGTCGTCGCCTAGCCACGCCTACGCCTCTACCTACTAGTGCCCGCGCTATCTTCGGCCGCTCTGCGTGCTTGCCTTAAGCGATGCGTGTACCTACTCCAGACGCTGCGTGTTCCTACTCCAGACGCTGCGTGTCTACTCCGGGCGCTGTGTGTGTCTACTCCGGGCGTTGTGTGTGTTTACTCCGGGCGCTGTGTGTGCCTACTTTAAGCGCTGTGTGTACCTACTCCAGACGCTGCGTGGACCTACTCCAGACGCTGCGTGTCTACTCCGGGCGCTGTGTGTGTCTACTCCGGGCGTTATGTGTGCCCACTCTGGTCGCTGTGTGTGCCTACTTCAAGCGCTGCGTGTACCTAGATCAGGCGCTGTGCACCTACCATAGGCATAGCCTGTGCATACATCGTTTCAGTACTCATTTATCTTTGTTATTAACTTTTTTTTAAAAAATTGTGATTTACTATCATCATTACAGCCCATCATCACCTTCATACCTTTTTTTATAAAAGAAACTGTAAATGTCTTTACAAATTTTAAATAAATTATTTTCTTTTTGGTTGTTTCATTGTTAGGTTAGGTTCTTTAGTTTTTAATTGTCGCTTCACGACAAGCTCTATGTGATAAAACAAAAAAAAAATTGAAGACTTTTACATAGAAAGTGATCACATAATAGACAATTTGACGGATACGGAGATAATTATCAGACTAGGAGAAGATTCGTCAGACAGCGACTCAGGGGACTCAGGTAGTTCCTCATCGTCATCTGACGAAAACGATAATCTGTTAACTCCTGGAACAAGTAGTGTATTTTCTAAAGTTAGTGTACCTGGTTGCAGCCGCGTTACAATCGATAATCTTCCCGCTGGTGTATCATTTATTGAAAGTGACAGTGACTAGAATAATCAGCCATTTTTATCTTTAAATTTATTATTTCGTAATAAATATTTTTCAGAATTTTGTTACGTTGTGTTAATTTCAAATATCGTCGACATACACAAATTATGGATAATATTTCGTACACGACAGTACCTACGCAAGCTCCCCACTACTGACGCTCGCCAAGTCTCATCTTTCGTGGCACGGTCTGTATATAGGTGTATAGGTATTTATGTACAACAGAGAATAGCTGTACTTGTAAAATTTGTGTATAAAGTGTTTTGAATATGAATGAACAAAGTGCATTTATTATTTATTTATTTAATAAAAGAAAAAAAATTGTTTTCTTATCGGTCACCATGCTCAAAAAGTGTAACTAGAATTAATATCAAAGAAAAAGAAATACTGCATAATTAAAATAAATAAACGATTATAATTGCATAAGTTGATACAAAATGCTATGCAATAGCTTTACCGCGGCAGTCCCCGAGTGCCACACGTCTTTTTAATTTTATTTTTAATTTTTCGGCCAATGAGGAACGCGCCTCGACGAGATGGAGGTGGCAAGATGGCTGACCCAACAAAGGTGTGCCCGCAGCCGTCAAGTGCCCTCTTCCAACGCACTACCAGAGCGTCGTCCGCGAGGCACCAGAACGAACTCCACCCCAGTAAGTGTGCTCGCTTTTCCTTTTTTATTTGACTTGAGCCGTTTTTTTTTTGTTTTCTCCGTCACATTTTTCTCCCCTACCGGCTCAAGTAGACTTCCCTCTAGACACTGGTTAAGTAGTAGATTTTGGAAGAGCGAGTACATCGTCCAAGGCTGTCGCGTACCACGTAAGCTATCTTGTTTTTGGGGTATCAAGAAACCGCACATACAGTCCATCTAGTAATACCTCGCATAATAAGGCCAAGGGCCGAACTGGGAATCGGACTCAAGAACCCAGCCAGACGACATATGGAGACTGTCGCACAACCAGTCAATATATATCGTCTGGCGTCTAAACTACTAGTCAGGTTAGCATTACCTCTACAGCAAAGCACAGGACTACTTTATTATTTGAAATTATGTTACAGTACAGTGTAAGTAATTGACACTATGCACGGAAGCAACAAAAGCAGGCAGTGCCACGCTAGTAAGATTTCTTACACCAATACCATCAAGTTTTGGGTAAAGTAGCTTGATTCCATTCTGTTGGCTTTAAAGTCAAATATAGAATTTTTCTTTGGCTATTTTAAGATTCTTATCAATATCTTCTTAAATATCCGAAAATTTCCGTACTGGACTTGTGCGTAATAAATATATAAGTTTAGGTAAACGAAGGCAATATTTTTAAATAGTAAGAGAAATGTGGGAGTTTGAAGTTAGTTAAACACTATCGAAAAACAACGGAGCACCGAGCTGGTGTAGCGATTCCGCATATATTGTTATTCCTGGAGAAATATGATTGAAATTTTAAATTAAAGTATTTCTATTAGAACTAGATAAATTATTGAAAATAAATATACTACGTTTATTGCTATTTAGTTCAAGTCCAATAGTTTTATAATTCTGAAATATATGAGTAAGTTCACTGAGGACGTCATCTGCTTTACCTTCCAGTGTTCCGTTGTCCAGGTACAGTACAATCGGCTTGGATTTCAAATTTGAAATAGTAGGTTCAATTCCCAAACTGAAAAGAACTGTAACTTCCTATTTCTTTATGTGTGTGACCAAGCCACGACCACTAAGCCCCGGCCACGACAAGGTGGGAAGCCATTCGAAGAGGTACCTCGCCCAAATTTGAGCTAAAATGGCTCTCATTTTGTCTCTTAATTAGTACGAACGTATCAAGAACAAAAGCTTGTTAAAATTAAACGAATATGCTATGTTACATAATGCGCTCTTTAATGTTTTATAAGCGCTGTAATAAAAACCAGCTTTACCCATTTTAAAGGAGTATAGGCTGGTGTATATCTATTTTGAAAATTCTATAAGTGTGAAATAGCGTTAATTAGAATTTAACGTTGCTATGTATATGTCGTAGGATATATATATAACTAGATAACCTATATTTTCCGCAAAAATCTAGAAATATTGTGAAAACAGGGATAAGTAGACAATGGCTATGACATTTCTCAATCTTACTGAAAAGTGATTAGGGATTTTGAAACTTTTAATATACTCAAATCCGATTGAGGCTTGATTTTGGTTTATAGGCGTATAAAATACGAGAAATGATTTTTTTTGTAAAATCATAACCTCACCTTTTCAGTAGGCGTTTTCTTCCGCGTACGACCTCTCTGTGGAATATTTTACCACCGGCGATTTTTCAGGACCGGTATGACCTAGGGAGCTTCAAGAAAAGAGCTTACTCCTTTCTAAAGGGCCGGTAATGCACCTGCAATTCCCCTGGTGTTGCGGTTGATCATGGGTGGTGGTAGTCACTAAACATCAGGTGAGCCGCATGCTCGTTTGCCCCCTCTTCTATAAAAAAGAAGTATTCACTCAAAGTTACTTCTGTAACGGCTTCTGAGCTGCAGGAAGTGCAGCCTCTTCGCCCTTGCGTAGCAAATATCAGGAAACCATGCTCATCTCCGCAGCTTTGGATTATTGGTCTCAGCCTCA
The DNA here is from genome assembly GCA_036936625.1 of Parnassius smintheus behrii. Classification (NCBI taxonomy): domain Eukaryota; kingdom Metazoa; phylum Arthropoda; class Insecta; order Lepidoptera; family Papilionidae; genus Parnassius; species Parnassius smintheus. Next base: position 14,546,872 of record JAUPFT010000014.1, read on the forward strand.
GGCGTTACGGCTCGCACGGGTCCTCCCTCCGAACCTTCGGATTTACAAAAACCCTAGGGGTAGGGCAGACAAGACTACGTGGAGTGAAAGCGTGCTGATTCAGTTTTAAAATCTGTCGAAATGATTCGACCTATCATCTAATTTAGCCGTGTTTTCGTGAATACCACAATTTTTTCCCAAAATTCGGTTTATCTGATTATTATCCTGCGACATGTATAAAGTACACATAATTATATTTACTTACTAGCTTGCCAGGCAGACGTTGTTCTGCCCTTTTTGACGACCCTTTGTCGTGTCCTATTAAAAATCCTTAAATTCGCAGAAAATGTGGGTCGCTCATGGGCAAAAAAACTATCCTATCTCTCAAGTTGGACCAAACTGCACACGATGTGCAAATTTGATTAAAATTGGTTAAGTAGTTTAGGAGTCCATCGCTCATCATATAATTTATATATATTTACTTATGATAATGAATGCCATTAAAAAGAATGTGTCAAATTAACTATTAATTTTATTTCTTGTTAAAGGTAATTGGACATATTATGAAGATAAATAAGATTTAAGTGTCTTTGTAGTAATAGTATTACATATAAAACATAAACACTTCCGCCTGTCACCCAGAGATGTAGGCAGATACTACAGACTTCCATTTGGCACGATCCTGACATACCTCTCTCGCCTCCTCTACATCCATATATATACGCATACATGCTCTTCGGTTAAGGCTAATCCCAATTTGGCCTGTTTTCAATATATCACTAATTTTGGTCGATAAACTTTCGCCTAGGACGTTCCTTTCCGACTCTGCCGTTCACTTCTGCAACATAAATTTTCTTTGTCACTCTTTCCTTATTCATTCTTTCTACATGACCAAACCACCTAAGCATTCCTTTCTTAATCCTCACATTCACAACGTCATCTTGCAAACCACATTCTTCTCCTATTGGATTTTTTTTACCCTGTCATTCAGATTCAGCCCTAACACACTCCTTAACGACAGCAGTTTTACTGCGTTTATTCTAATCTCTTGCTTTTTTGCCACTTCCAACTATCACTCCCATACTTCAAAGTGTTCCCTACCAACACAGCATTGTGAATGGCTATACGTGCCTTTTTTGATACATTCATCATCATCATCATTACAGCCCTTCACAAGTCCACTGCTGAACATAGACCTCCCCCAAGTAATGCCACAAAGCACGGTCCTGAGCCACCTGCATCCATCGACTTCCTGCATATCTTGCCAGGTCGTCACTCCATCTAGTGGGGGGTCGCCCTACACTACGCCTACCGGTACGAGGCTGCCACTCGAGAACCTTTCTTCCCCATCGGTTATCGGTTCTTCGAACTATATGGCCGGCCCATTGCCACTTCAGTTTACTAATCCGTTGGGCTATGTCGGTCACTCTGGTTTTACTGCGGATATCCTCATTTCTGAGTCTATCACGCAGAGAAACTCCGAGCATAGCCCTCTCCATAGCTCGCTGAGCGACCTTGAGCGGCCTCATACGGCCAGCAGTGAAGGACCACGTCTCAGATCCGTAAGTCATCACTGGCAACACGCACTGGTTGTACAATCTAGTTTTTAGAGATTGAGGTATACCTGACGAGAGGATATGTCGTAATTTCCCGAACGCTGCCCAGCCGAGTTGAATCCGTCGATTGACCTCTCGGTCGAAGTTTTTTTTTTTTTTTTTTTTTTTTTTTTATAGAAGAGGGGGCAAACGAGCATGCGGCTCACCTGATGTTAAGTGACTACCGCCGCCCATGATCAACCGCAACACCAGGAGAATTGCGGGTGCGTTGCCGGCCCTTTAGAAAGGAGTAAGCTCTTTTCTTGAAGGTCCCCAGGTCGTATCGGTCCGGAAAAATCGCCGATGATAAACTATTCCACAGAGAGGTTGTACGTGGAAGAAAACTCCTTGTGAAACGTACAGTGGTGGACCGCCAAGCATCCAGATGGTGTGGATGGTATCGGGACGTTTGCCGTGTCGTGCGTTCACGAAATTTGGCGGCTGGGATTAATCCGAACAATTCCTCAGAGCACTCCCCGTGATAGATGCGATAAAATACGCAAAGAGATGCAACATCTCTTCGCAACGCCAGTGAATTGAGCCGATCGGAAAGCACTCCGTCGTCGACGATTCGAGCCGCTCTGCGCTGGATGCGGTCAAGTGGAAGGAGCTGGTACTGGGGAGCCCCAGCCCAGAGATGGGAACAGTATTCCATGTGCGGCCGAACCTGCGCCTTGGACTTACCTAGTCGGACTATTTGTCCCAGGTAAACGTACTCGTCAACAACTTCGAGCATAGTGCTCCCAACAACTACCGGCATAGGTGTGACATGCATGATACATTCTGACTCTTCATAATAGAGTGTAGGGCCCCATTTACTCTATTTCCTGCGTTCACTCGTCGTTCTGTGTCCTTATCATATCTCCCATCCCTGCTAAATACGCAACCCAAATATACAAACTCATCTACCTGCTCGAACTACTCCCCTTCTATTCTTATATCACATATCGTTTTAATTTCTTCTCTTTCAAAAACCATAACTTTCATCTTACTTGCATTCAATTTCATACCTCTTTCTTTTAATGATCTTTTCATTAATGTAACCATCATTTGCAACTCGGCCAGCGACGACGCAAAAATAACTTGATCATCGGCGTACAAAAGGCATTTGACGGTTAACTCACCCATTCTTAATCTGCATCCTTCAACTATCAAGTTTTTTTAACAAATGCCCATAGATAGGTTAAACAGCCACGGGAAAGCCACATAGCCCTGTCTGACATCTTTGTGGATGCCAAACCAGGTCCGAGTAAACCCCATTGATCCTGACACAAGCACTAGAGTCCCTATAAAGAGACACCAATGCCTGTATCAAGCCAGCGCTCAACCCAAATGAGTTCAGTGTTTGCCATAGCACATCCCTATCCACTCTCTCATAGGCCTTTTTCAAGTCCATGAACGCACAAAAAACCTTTTGGTTTTTGGCCAAAAACTTCTCCGCGATCATGCACATGAAAAAGGCTTGATTTGTACATCTCATTCCCTTTCTAAATCCCGCTTGCACATCCCAAATTTTTCCAGCAGTTTCTTTCATGACCCTTTCAATTAGTTTTTTTGCATACAGTTTTCCCACAATGCTAAGAAGGCTAATACCTTGGTAGATTTTACACTCCTACTGTGACCCTTTTCCTTTGTATATATGGACTATCATGGCTTTACACCAATCTACTGCTATCCGCTTCACTTCCCAGCATAAATTAAGCAAGGTGTGCAGCAGGCCTGCCACCACTTTCTTTCCAGCCATTAGCATTTCGAGTGAAACTCTATCATATCCGGCAGCCTTACCAGATTTCATGCTTTTCATTGCATTCATTATTTCATCTATACTTATCTCGCTACCTCTTTTCTTTTCTTTCGGAGTTTCTATTTCATTCAATTCATACGTCGTCTCCTCACTCATAAACAAGCTTCCAATATACTCTTTTATCTCTTTAAACTCAAAACTTCATCATTTAGAATATAGCCATTCTCGTCTCTTATAGCATTCATTATATGCTGTTTTGAATGTCCCTTGGCAGTTCTTACGACTTTATAGAACATTTTAGTATTTGCCTGGAAGTTAAGATATAATAAAATCCCAAATACGAACTCCCCTGCACTTTAGTTAATAAAATATTGGTCAGATATCAATGGCTGATGTCCAGCGAGCTCAGCAATCTTTCGTCTCTCAAACACCTCATGAAATCAGGCTTTTTGTAGTGTCCAGTACGGGTGTCACTTAAATGTTGATTCACAACATTTGTTTTGAAAGCAAACTATGAAATAGAAATGAAACAAATACACGAAGCTATATACAATATATAGCTTCACTCCTGTCAACCCCGAAGAAGTAGCTCCCGTCCAAAAAAAAACCTCGAGTCCAAAGAGCAGTGAGCTATATCACGTTCATCCCAACAAAATATATGCTAAGATGGAAAATCCTTCAAAAAACCAATATTATAGAAATTGTTCTTTTTAACATGCCAAGCAAGCCACACATACGGCACATTCTTTCTAGTATTAAGTCACACATAAACATAGAACCTAATAGACCCAGACCTATATGGGACATGTGTAAAATATAATATCAAGTGAGGGCAATGTGAGAGTTCTCATCAACGGGCTTGAGACGCAAGGATTACTTTTGCAGTGAGGAAGAAGTGTTGTCATTAATTTAATCATAGGCTTCCATGTCAATTAATATGGGGAAATAGTATTTAACACGCAGTGTTGTGTTTGACCTTCTTTCTTATTAATGAGGGACAAGCTTATGTAGCTTTAAGACGGGTAAAGTAAAAGAGTTGTCTATTAAAAAGTTGGACTTGAACAGATTATTAGGCTGGAAGTCATGCAATAAATAATCACTGAGAAAAGAAGAAAGGAAAAGAAGTTTGCGTCTTTCGTAAATAGCAACTTAAACAGTAACTGCGACCTTTGTTAATAGATATTAAAACTGTAGCCTTTAGTACAGTATGCTGTACCTATTTCAGGACAGGAATCCAACAGGACTTGCTATGATTTTATTTAGTTATTTTATATTATTCTTTATTCTTTATACACATGTGTGTGGGTTTGTGTGTGTGTGTGTGTATTATATAAATACACATATTTATACATATATATTTTAATAAATGTACAGATTTCTTTTGAAAACATTATTATTTGCAGGTCGACGGGCAAACTGATCCAGAGGGAGATGAAAGTTACTGTGACAGAATTTGATGTAAACTCAGAATGGTGGAGGAGTAGACAGTGATAAACAGTATGAAGAACGGAGATTTAGAGAATGAGTGTCACTACAGAATTGGAATCTTTCTTTTAGATAAAGGGCATAAAGAACTGAAAACAGAGTGGACAGGATTCAGAACTCACTTTAACTGGGAGCGAAATTCTGACACGTGATCGTATTTGCGCAGGCCAAAGATGGATCATATGCAGTTGTTAATTAATCTGTCCAACTTGCTTAGCAAATCTCGAGAAATATTAGTGAGACAAACATCGATTTTGTCAAAAAATGGCAGAATAAGAGATCGGATGAGTAGAAGTTTAGTTGTTGGAAAGAACTTAAGACGATAGATGTAACGAGATATGCCGGTGACTTCACGACAAACCTTTAACACCTGTAATATCCAATCAAGAGACGGGTCGATAATTAAACTCAGATCCTTGACACTAGCGCGGACAGAAATTACGCAGTTTTCGTAGCGAATTGATGGTAGTTCAGGTATGTTAAGTTGCAACACCAATCGATGACTACAAATGAAAATTGTCTTTGTTTCGATCGGATAAAACAAAAAAATTAAGAGATATTACCGAGGTGAAAGGGGGAATAATAAATGTCAAATTCCATGGTAAAATTTGCTTAATAATAAATATTAAAGGTCTTGCGACTGACATATCGGTTAATCCATCCAAAAAACGCATTTCAAGCTTTTCGCAAACTAATTTTTTTAAAGTAATTACATATATTGTATCTTTTGTTATACTTTAAATATAGGTAAGTGTTTTTTGTTTCAATTGAAGTCTGAAATTCTGTGAAAAATATTTGCTTAAGTTCGATAAATAATGACTGTTGCCGTCGCTTAATTTCATTTAACAAATATTGTAAATTGCAGTCAATGTCCCGTTTAAAGCTGTCTAGACATCACAATTCATATTAGAAGATCATGCTAACAAAATTTTCGTTGAGCTAATGCTTGTTGCCAATGATATATTTTGATGCGATAGTCTCTTTAATAAAGATTTTATACTTACTAATCTTGTTTTAACTTTTAAACCTTTATTTTGTATTATATTCTCAAAGCTAATATTGCTGATCGATAAAATAATCCAAACGTATGTTTTAGATATTTTGTTGATTATAATAGTAAATATTATAAATAAAAGAAGAGACCTTATTTGTGTCTCTTTGGCGCACTTTTTAAAAGAAGTATTAGTAAGGTAAGAACCTCAACGTTGAACAGAAGTTAAATAGTGATAAAAAGGTGTAGAAGAAAAATAAAGTTAAAAGACAGCCGCGTACCCACGTATGTCTAACTGTTGAGAAAAGGCCTCCTATCATTCCAAGGTGATCTCTGAAGTAAAGAATTATCCGTCACACTACACCACAGCATTACGGAATAAATTGTGATACTACAGAAGTTGCAGTCCTTTGATGTTGACTGCTTGCCGACATTTAATAACCGGCATAATTATTTTTAGTTAGATAAATCGCGCACACAAGCTAAATAAAATTTTAACTCTGCATGCCCGTAGTATCCGTATTACCTTGCATCTTTTTCCCTTCCTACGTAGCGCGGATATTAAGTAGTTACTAAGGATTGTCAATATAGAGTAAAAAAATCTTTGCAAAATATTAACTAAGTTACTTAGTTAAGGTACCTTCTCCGGATATGATCGAATGACTATATTTTCGCTACTATGTGAGTTCTGTGACGCCCAACATATGGAACTTGCAACGCCATTCGCCGCGAATCATGATGCTTGACCCAGAAGAAAGAGGTAGGTAGTGTAAACAACATATAAACGCTACACAGCCAAAACGAGATAGCCGCCAAATTATGCGAAATCGACTTATATATATGGTTAGAATCGTCTGTTTTTGCATCTTTCGTTCTAAGCCTAATGGCTCTAGGACATACTTTTTGTCAGTTAGGCAATATGTAAATTGAGTTTCTCAGCCTTATTTCTTTTTCGTAAACGACACATATTTTTAGTGAATTTATAATTTTGACGGTTAGCTGAAAAATGGTATTTCGAAACTGAGACATGTTATCAAGGCTTTTTTAAACATTTTCTTGTTTAGACGTTAACCGGTATGGGCTATAAATAATTTATGCATAAAAATATATTTATTACATTCAGCTTGGACTTTTTTTTCTAAAACTCCGTTTACGGCGTTATGTTAGTTTGTTTGAAAAATATTATTGTGATATTAAATATTTGAGCCAATATTTCCGTGAATTTTCTTGTCGTTTACAATTGTTATCTCTGCTACTGCACCAATTAATGGAGGAGCTTAATACAAATTGTTCAAAAACTCAACATAAATTGTCGCTTAACCTTTTTTTTACCTCCCGATATTCGAACGAGTGTGGAGGTCAATAAGTAGATAAAACTAAAATTTATGCTTAAAATAATTCAAAGTCGCGACATTTGTCATTTACTTAGTGCAAAAAAAGCTAAAAACGTCAGTTATCACTTTCATGTCTTCGCAACAAACGAGGTCAAGGTCACACAGTGAAAATGACTGACTGTGGCCTTTGTGCCACAGTCGTCTGAGCGCTAGATTTGCGTGCGGACGTGAGATTTTAGCATTTCTTTAATAAATTTGTTATTATTCTTTCTTTATAGGATATAAATTTATGGATAAAACATTTCACCAAACAGTCTACGCAGGACTAAATGTATACAAAAATAATTCAATTTATGAACATCAACATATTGCTAAAAAGGTATTGTTTGTAAAGGTAAATAAAGAAGCAGAGCCTACTTCCAGTTGTAAGCAAAATGACAAATGTAAAGTCATTTAATTACGGTTTCGATAAAGAAAATTATAGCTATACTTTGTTCAACAACGACAAAAATAGTTGTCTGGAGCAGTTTGGTAATCAATTAACAATCGAGGTTGAAAACACACCAGCAAAAAACCGTATACTGCAGAAATTCAGATTACGTAATGACGTTAGACTTAGAACTCTGACTTATTATGATGTGATAAAACCTTTGCCTTCTACCAGTTACAATGCAGTATTGTAGTCACAATCTATATCACAGTCAAACACTAATGTTAACCCAAATGACACAAACCTACCTCACTCACAGATGGGCGGAGGCAGTAGAGTTCAAGGGGGAGGCATTGGCCGTTAGTTTGGACATTGCGAAGGCCTTCGATCGGGTTTGGCACAAAGCGCTTCTTTCGAAGCTCCCTTCCTATGGGCTTCCCGAGAAATTGTGCGATTGGATCACCAGCTTTCTTGCAGATCGGAGCATCAAGGTCGTTGTAGACGGTGCAAGCTCCGATTGCAAGCCTATTAATGCTGGTGTTCCACAGGGCTGCGTGCTATCGCCAACGCTGTTTCTTCTGCATATCAATGATATGTTGCATACCCGTAACATTCATTGCTATGCAGATGACAGCACTGGTGATGCTCTTTACACCGGCCGAGCCAATATTTCTCGGGAAAACGTCTCCGAGTGCCGGGACAAACTTGTGTCTGAAGTCGAGTCTTTGCTGAACAGAGTCTCGGATTGGGGACGACTAAATCTAGTCCAGTTTAACCCCCAGAAGACACAAGTTTGCGCGTTAACCGCTAAAAAGAACCCCTTTGTCGTATCCCCTCAGTTTCAAGGCACTCCCCTTGTTGCCTCAGCCAGTATCGGAATCCTCGGCGTCGACATATCGAGTGACGTGCAGTTTCGTGGTCACTTGGAAGGGAAGGCCAAATTGGCCTCTAAAAAGCTTGGCGTGCTCAGCAGAGCGGGACAGTATTTCATGCCGGCACACCGCCTGCAACTTTACAAGGCGCAGGTTCGGCCGCACATGGAATACTGTTCCCATCTCTGGGCTGGGGCTCCCCAGTACCAGCTCCTTCCACTTGACCGCATCCAGCGCAGAGCGGCTCGAATCGTCGACGACCGAGTGCTTTCCGATCGGCTCGATTCACTGGCGTTGCGAAGAGATGTTGCATCTCTTTGCGTATTTTATCGCATCTATCACGGGGAGTGCTCTGAGGAATTGTTCGGATTAATCCCAGCCGCCAAATTTCGTGAACGCACGACACGGCAAACGTCCCGATACCATCCACACTATCTGGATGCTTGGCGGTCCACCACTGTACGTTTCACAAGGAGTTTTCTTCCACGTACAACCTCTCTGTGGAATAGTTTATCATCGGCGATTTTTCCGGACCGATACGACCTGGGGACCTTCAAGAAAAGAGCTTACTCCTTTCTAAAGGGCCGGCAACGCACCCGCAATTCTCCTGGTGTTGCGGTTGATCATGGGCGGCGGTAGTCACTTAACATCAGGTGAGCCGCATGCTCGTTTGCCCCCTCTTCTATAAAAAAAAAAAAAAAAAAAAAAAAAAAAAACAAAGGTTAAAAAAAACAGCACAAATAGTACTTTGCTTACTTGTTAGATGAGAAAAATCTTACAGCAATTTTTGGAGATACTATTGATTCCGATACGCACAAATTTTCTTCAGATCCATCTGACACTGATGAGGAAATAAATAATGCTAATGAAAGAAAAACGAATGAAGTCCAACAAAAGTAAAGAAAACGTGAAAGAGCCAGTGGACCAACTCGAACGTAATGTAGTAGGATAAAAAGCAATGAAAAGGCAGTGAAAGAATACGAAGAAAGAACGAAGTATTCTAAAGCAATCCGGTCAAGCATACATTACGCAAGGTGGGACTGAAATATCTGCTAAAGAATTTAAACCTAACAAATGCATAGGAAAAAATTTAGTAATGATTGTGATTCTATTACAAAGGAGAAACAAGTGTTTTGACTACCTATTTTTGGAGTCTATCATCGACACGATGAAAAGATTGGCTGGTTTTTACGACGCAGAAAGCAGTTATAAAAAGGAAGATAAATAAAGAATCTGAGAAACGAACCTATACTTACAAATATTTTATAAACAACGGTGAGGGAAAACGTCCAGTTTGTATTCAAGTTTTAGCAGTTACTTTGGATATTGGTTAAAAATTCATTCAATATACCATACAATACGCTAATATTGGACTATTTAAATAAAATAACCGTGGCAAAGGTGAACCACACAATAAAATGAAAGATTAAACCATAATGTCAATTATCAATTTCATTAAAACTCTTCTGGTTATACCATCCCACTACTATCGTAAGAATTCTAGTGGTTTTTATCTCCCAAGTGAATATAAAAATGTATCATATTCATACCGAATTTATAAAAAAAAATATATAGAGAAAGGACGTAATTAGCGAATGGGTGTTCCGATCTTTATTAACCGAGAGATCAAGCAAAGGTTTCCATGTCCCTAAAAATGACAAATTTGTCAAATGCCTTAAATACGAACAAAATAAAAATAGTCACGAAATAGAAGAAGAAATGATATAACACGAAAAGGAAAAGACAGAAAGTTACAAGAGATTTAAAGCTCATCAAAAGATACAAAAATGTACTCAAAAAATGTGCTCATCAAAAGTACAATATGTGCTAGTTTTGATCTACAAAAGTTATTAAATACCCCTTATGGGGAAACCACGCTATTATATTACAGCCTAAAATTAGCTTTATACAGAATGGGTCCCACATATACGCAATAAATGAAACCACAAGTAATACTAGTCCGTAGAAGTGTAGAAAAATTAAATATTAAATTAAAACCCGTAAAATAAAAAAGTGAAATTTTCAAAGAAAATAAATATTAAAATAAATTCAGTAAAAGTGAACACTCTGTTTAGACAACGACCCCTTGGAAGAGTGACAACGTTGCACGCGGGTGGCACGCTGACAAAAGACACCGCTGTCGATATGTCGCAATACCAATAGTTTGCACTGCGTGGCAACGTCGCTTTTTAATGTTCAAGGATTCATTCAAGTTCATTGAATCATTGACTTAGTGACCCAATTCTATAGAGTGTTCAAATTTGCTTAAAATTAAAACTCTACTTTTTGACCTAATTACTGGACCGATTACGTTCATTTTTTGTATATCGTAAGCAAAGGCGATAACAAGTATATGGTTTCATTTATTGCGTATATGTGGGACCCATTCTGTATAATTTGTGTATTTACGAGAACGGTACGCGTCAAGTGTATTGTTTCTATTGGGAGCAAGCTAATGGAAAAAGAAGAGCCAACGAAATTGCGACAATGCTGAATTTATACAATAACATTGTCAATGAAAATAGTACAATAAAGAATCTATTACTTTACTGTGATTGTTGTCTAGGCCAAAAAATTGGATGATCATGGCAATGTGACACTCAACTTTATTAAACTTGCCATAATATTGAAGCGATTCTGATAAACTTCTTGTTAACTGGGCATACCTACATGCCAGTAGATTCTGTTCATGCCATAATAGAAAGAAATAAAAAAATATTATTCACGTGGTAGGGTGAAGTACCCAATTATCAGCACTTTAAGAGTTCGTGCTAATTTAAGCCTATTTATTACTGTGAAAAATAGTTCTTTACCTGTTAAGGCAAATTTTATAGTTTTAATATTTAATAAGGAAGACGATATTAAAAGAAAAACATGGTTGACCTCTACCAAGGTTTTTTAGACAAGTAAGAATAAAAAATGGGACTCTCACCATTTACTGGCACCATCACCTCCAATTAACAGCATAGAGCGAGCTAATTATCAGCACATAGCTATCACTGTTAGAAAATGCATTATAAAAATATTTCCAGTCCTAAAATCTGTTTTTTATTTATTTATTTATAGGTAGTTAGTAGGTAGCTACCCTGTAATACATAACAATCACTTAATATAATCTAATAATACCTTTATAAAATTGACAAAGTTTAGCATTAATAAAGTTATCTTAGGTAAGAATTTAAATGATTTGTTCAGACTTACGAAAATCTCAATAGAAAGTGTTTCACTTAAATATAATATGGTAGCCGACCAATACTATAAACTATGTAGGTATCAACAACCACTAAAACATAAAATTGCACAAAAAAAGTGTACCAGTAAGTAGCTAAAAAAAATAAAAAAAGGATAGGCTCTTGCTATCACATCTTCTAATCCTCTTGAAAGATCTTCTCTAGTTCTTGTAAAGAGTAAGTCTTCTTTCTTTTATTGTTTATTACTTTATCCAACGTGTCTATTGGTTTGTTATCTTTTTGACCAACTTGCGTGGTTCTGGGTGGTAAATTAAGTTTAATGTCGGAAAGAATTTGGATTTTTTAATTTGGTGGATACATACTCTGCTCTTCGGCTTTTCTTTTCTTAATGTTAAACGGGTGTTCATTTTCAGGTGAGGATGGTATATTCGTGTTATGAATGATAACTTCGTGTTTAAATGACTGGTGGTGATTAATGAAAGTCGCTTGTGATTTATTTTCTTTTGTCTCCTGTATATTATTAGCTTCTGTCTCTTGTTTTTCGGTATATATTGTCCCTTTTGTTTTCTTGTTAATCTTGTTTCTGCTGGTTTCTTTTGTTTTGTTTTTTTCATCTTGTTTAAGTAATCTGTTCTTCTTGCGAGTCTCTTGTTCTTCTTCTTTAAGTTTTTTAGCTTTCAATTTGTCGTTTTCAGTCTTCTGCCATTCCGCTGAAGTAAGCACGAATGATGATCTCTCTACATTTTAACACCTTTTCGTTCAGGTGTTTTTTCAGCAATCAAAACGTCTTGTAATTTGACTGGTGTTAGTAAATATTGATGCCTATCAAGACATACCAATTGCGCACTACTAAGACAATCTTCAGTATTGTTATAACATTGTTCATTATAGTATTTCGTTATAGAACTTGTCATAGCTTGCATATCATCTACAAAATTTTCTGCTAATATTACTGGTAATTGATTAATGTCTTGAAATCCAACTGCTTCGAAATTTTCAATTTCGATGTGATTTTCTTTGGTTGTGGACGTATCAGTTTCTTGATTTTCAAAAAAACAACAAATTTTCATCAAAATCCTTTCTGTTTCTGTCAGATTTTCAAACGGCGTTCTTTGCAGAAATGTAATCTTTTATTGCCCTACAATGTTATCTAAAGTGTCGCGTGTCATGATTTTTTCTTTATATGAATTGTCTTGTAGTTTTAAATTGTCTTCTTTTGGTTCTTCATCTTGTTTACTTCCTTTACTCAGACATTTATTGTAGTTAATGGCATCAGAGTTCCAGGGACATATGCCGGTAGTCCTGAATCCATTTATAATTGTCGTATTTTTGACACCAACCTCTAAAGCCTCCTTGAGAACAGGTACGAAATTGTTCTTTGTGAGAGTCTCCAAAGGATGATCTCTCCTCCATTTTAGGACACTTTCCTTCCATGCAGTTTTGAGAGGTCTAAATGCTGACACGTCTGCAGGCTGAAGAATCCGTGTGGCGTTGGGATAAAGTGCTATCAAAACAATCTGCAATTTGCTGCACAATTCACTTACTTCAAGACTGAGATGTGTTTTGTGTCCATCTACAAATAGTATGACGGGGAATGTTACCTTTCTTTTGTAGAGGTAAGGATGAAACACATTTTTGATATAATCGTAGAAAAGTTCAGACTTCATACAGCAAGTATCGCTCAGACCAATACCCCACTCATCTGGAACTGATGATGTTATATCCTTGGGAAGCCTCTCGTTGGGAAACACAACTAATGGAGGTGTTACATCTCCGTTGGCGCAAAATGTAAACAGTACAGTAAGGGCTGTTTTAGCTGTAGCGTGATCCACTTCATAAACGTCTCTTTCTCCTCGTAACGAAATAACTTTACCATTTTTGGGACATAACTGAAAGTTAGATTCGTCTCCATTAAAAACACGAGCTGGGTCCTGTAAGATGTCAAAATAGTTGTTTTCCTTAAGATAAAGCTCAATTTTGTGGAACCAACCTTTGATGTCGTTTTCTGACACATTAGCACTGGCTGATGTGACAGCTTCGACAGTGCGTTCACCGAGTTCTGGATGACGGCGCATAAAAAGGTCATACCATTTTTTCCAGGTATGTCATCTTTAAAGGGGTTTTCTCTTCCTGACTTCTTTAAGAAGTTTGCTACACTTAATTGTAAATCAGATTTTCATTTTGGAAATCCTTTCCGACAGCAATCTATAACCCACTGTACCAAAACTCCTTCTTCTTCCATCGACAGTATTGGCCTAGGACCTGGTAGATCCTTGCACGGCTTTCTTAATCGCGACTGGATAGTCCCTCTTGGCACATTGTAAGTTTTCGAGGCCAGTTTTTTGGACATACCTTTTTTAACTGCATCCAAGGCTTTTAGTAGATTTTCCTTTGTGTACATTTTTCGTTTATTTGGTTTATTTTCTTCCTTTGGCTTCATCGTAAGTGGATAAATGATTCTGAAAAAAGAAAAAAGATGATGAAACTCTATGAAAACCAATTTATCAGCATGCTTCTGATCCAATTATCAGCACCATGCTGAAAAATGGTAAATATAGTTTCAGCACCATGCTAAAATTTTGATTTTGATAATATAAACTACTTTTACAAAACAAAATGAATTCTATGCATAAAATAAACACAGTTTACATTAAAAAGTATTAAATTAGTATTTATGTACTTTTTCCATTTATCAGATGATAATTTGGAATTTACAAAATATTCGATCCATTTATCAGCACCACGTATTTTACCAATTTATCACCATAACCTCAAATTATACTCCTTAGATTATCCTCATAAACTATCTCAAATATCAGAGAAATTGGTAGTTTCAATATAAAATATGTAAAAGATCTGATATATCATAAAATGTAAAGACGTGAACTTACCGGCGATCACAAGAAACAGGCAAAAACAGAAGAAACTGCAGGACACAAATGTTTATTCACACAATTTCCGCCATTTTGAAGTCTCAAAGTATGGTGTTGCCAATAGTAGGATTCCAAAAACATACATTTATTTATTTATTAGTGTGGTAACCCAAATTAGTAAGTGAAAACCTTAGAGTTTGACAATTTATTCGGAGTGCTGATAATTTGGTGCAGTGCTAGCGTTTGGGTTATTCACCCTATACAGGATTCACTATGGCAAGACAAGATCCAGAGTCGTAAGTGGAGCTACTGAATTTCAAAGACTTCAATAGATGGGATTTAATTAGCTCTAACAAAGACCAAAATTAGTTCCCCGGCGTGTTATTAATCTCAATTAGCTATAGCTAAATCAAAACAGGATTACTTACTAAAACTTTGTCGTGTAAAACGAACTTTATCCTGAATTATTTTATAACGAATATTACAGTCTTACAACCGCTAACAATGTCAAAGATACTCTACCAGAAACCGATGTCGAAGATGGTGATATTGAATAAGCAGCTTTTGTTTTTGTTGTGGCATCTATTTTTTTAATTTTGTTTAATGTCCCTTTATTGGTAAGTGATAACTTGTTAGGAATATATAGGATTAATACTTTTGATGCGAAGAATTATCGCTGTTTAAGGGCTTATTTTTCCATAATCATATAACTCTTATTTAAAAAATAAATACGACGTTTTAACATATTTTTATACAAAAGCAGTGAAACCGCCGAATTTATTACCTTAGTAATAAATTCGGCGGTTTCACTGCTTTTGAGAAGATCAAAAAATCTGTCGATTAAAAAATCAGCTCAAAGATATGAAATATGTATTTATCTGGTAATGATAGGAGTCTAAAGATTGCATTTCAAGTATTTGTCTAATATTTGATAAAAGACTCACGAATACATTGATCTCCAAAAATGTTTATTAACACGATGACTGCGAAACGAGGCTTGAAACACCTCGTCCGTGCCTCGTATTTAGAGCGGTAGGGTAAATCTTAAACTTCTCTGTAGTGCGAGAGCCATAACTTCCGTCTGATTCAGTCTAGGAAAGAGATAACTATATATCTGAGATGTGCTATTGATGCCGAGTTTTTTGGTACTACCTTGATACCGGATTTTTAGACCTCGTACCGCACCGAATAAATAAAAGTTTAATACAGTGCGTTACGAGGTTGCGAACACCTCGTACATCCGTACACCTCGTACCGCACCCTACGCTAGCTTTACGCGGTTAGTGTTGTGCAAAACGTTGAACGCGGCGCCCGCGACGATATATGTATTAAGATGTCGAAACGTTGCCGAAGAATGTTAATTAATAATATTATTGATGATGAAGAGGAATTTGGTAGTAAATCTAATTCTAAATTACCGATATTTGAAAAACAGGTAAGTTTCCAATCAATATTTACAAATTATACTCATTTTAAGTGAAATAATTATGTAGCAATATAACAAATAAATTCAGCTGACAATAGCAAAACACACACCGACCGTAACGATCCCATACTTAGGTATAGAAATGCTCGAATAAATCGCTACACCTAATCAACCCGCTTTGAAAATACACTATCAGTTTTTATTTTATTTTCAGAACCTGCTCCAAACAATCCACATCATCTCAAAAAAGGATCAAAGAGGAGAAGATGTGTAGGATGATCTAACAAAAAAGCAATGAAAATTCTCACATAATGTATCGGTTGCAAAAATATTATTGTTTGACCTGTTTTAATAAAAAGCACAATTAATAAGTACAATTAAATAAAATCGATATTTTTTCCCATCACTAAACAATATGAAAAACTGCCCTTTTTCAGTGCGGTATGGGGTACATAAGACCCCACATTTTATTTCACCTATAGAATCTAAACTAAATAATCCGCCCTTTGGCGGCGTCAGATTTAGGTTAAGCAACTCATTGATAATAATAATCGTGACAAAAACCGTACAAATCGCCTTATTTGGCGCCATAAAAAGGATTTTTGTCTCATGTGGGCGGTGGGGTTTACTAAGCCTCGTGCCGCTGCAACCTCTGGTTCAGAACGAGGTTTCAAACGTCTCGTAACGCAGTAATGGAAAGTACATATTAATCAGTGCCGCGTGTTAAGATAATGTATGTATGCAATTTAAATTGATGTTTCCTATATATTTGTAAGTAATATACCTTGACACATTTTATTATTACATTAATATTATATTTTTATGATATACGAGTTTGAAATATTATGTCAAACTTGAGTTTATCCAAGTTGTTGGTATGAACCCAAAGTAGATTTTTCTTTTTTATAATGTCTTATACCATTAAGTTTTTAAGTACGAGGTTGATCAACCTTAGTCTCTTGGCTTATATTGATTGAATGTGCAATAGTTTAATTGTTAAATTTTCCAGGTTGTAGCAATCTTACATATTTTTTAGAAAAGCTTTTGTATTTTACTTTTAAGTAGTTTGAATTAATTTGATTAAGATAGCTGAGAATTTGTGCCATTATAATTCCAAATAAAGACTGATTTACCAAATTTTTTTTGTTCGACGTCTCTGAGATGAAGGTATACCTTTTTAATGGTATTTAATACAATTAAAAAGTACGTTATTTTGTCGTTTTCGTAAATGCTGGATGTTTCATCCAAAAATTGTTAACTTATTACAATTTGCTTGTTCGAATCTCATTAACTAACAACCGGTTTTTTCATATTGCTCCTTCTTGACGTACGAAAAACTTACAATTATGTTATTTTTCTTAAATAAAACGAAAGGTGCAGTTAAATGATTTAGACTGGTAGTAAATTCATTATTAATATTAATTTATGATTTTTTTCCTGTTTGTAATAAATATATATAAAAAATAATATAAAAATAGGACCTTTTGGTACTTACTTTGGTTTTGGTAATATATGTGAGCGTCCTTAAAAACTTTAACATTAACTTGCCTAGAACGAGCTAGCCCCGAATGCGAATGTAGCCCGTGACGAATCGTGATTGTAGGTAATTATTTCACGCAGGTAGCAAGAGAGAGAGAGACAGAGAGGCCTGGCCACGTATTGGCTGACTTCATTTATCCATGTTGTATTTACTAGGTGAGCGATAAAAAAGCACAACGCGACATGATGCGACTTGATACGATACAGTACAAGAGAGAAACGTTTTCCCTTTGTACAAGTGGCTTAAATTTTCATAATGATACCTTATGTCGCTTATAACTAATCTTTAGGATAATCTCTTACCAATATGAAGAAACCGACATGACTGAAAAGTAAAAACCGATAATTCGAGGACATAAGAATGCACTAGGGGAATAAAGTACTAGTTCTTTTCTGCTCCAAAAAACTCAAAACTGCGAGTAGGCCCATGCCCAGCTATGTGTTGCATATTTCGTATATAGGCATACAAAACTTTTTATAAAGAAAATCAAAAATCGTGTTATAAAGGCATACAAAACTTTTCGCGCATGTTTACAATATCTGACAATGACGCAACAATTCAGTAATTAAAGTGACAAATTACCAAAATTGACACTTTAATTACTGAACACCAATTAAAACTCAAATCACACTAATAATTATTCACACTTAACACTTTAGTTCACTTTATTTCACTCCGAAAGCTTCGCTCGTATCGCTAATTCAATACTGTCCCGATGGTGGCCTTCAAGGGTCTTTTCGAATTATATTTATCCAGAATATGTCAGAATATACCGGCCCCCGATCGACAAGGTGCAGAAAGTTCGAAGTGTGGAGCTTTCCAGAAAGCTTAATTCTTCTATTCGTTGCTACATGGCGCTGTTGGGAGAGTTCCAGAAAGATCTTGACACTCCTATTTCTGATACATGATACCAAATGGCACTAGTGCCATCAACTGTGGCGCGCAACATTACAAAACAACGTAAAAAAATGTTCTCAACATAATTGGAGATTGCACCTAGTTGCTTTTACATCTTAGTTAAAGATTTGTTTTCATATTTGAAATATGTATTTGTAGCGGCTTAGTGATGTCGCAGTGATCGCAAGGCTGAAAACTGGCAGCGATCACCAAATGGTTCGAGGCACACTGAACCTAAACGTTAAGTTGGAGAGGTCTGGTCTCTGTCTCCGCCCTCGTACACAGGTGTAATAATAGACTGCTTTAATGGTGCTGAGAATATCCCTGTATCGAAACATACATTAGTTAAGTAGGAAATAATAGGAGCCAAGTCATTGACTGACAATTTCATGAAGTCATTGGGGATATTGTCCCAGCCTGGAGCGCTGTTCGATTTTGAGCTTAAAATGATATTTTTAACTTCTTCTAAGTCTGCATGTAGTAAAATAAAGGAGTGTTGTGGCACCGGACTGTTTTTCATAGGTCTGCTAGGTATCACATTAACGTTCTGTATTTTATTGGCAAGTTGCATTCCTATAATTACGAAATAGCTATTTATGAAGTTTGCAGATTCAGTGAGCGATGATTTAAAATTGAATAATTCAGCGTTAGTATTTCATGATTGATTACTGTAAGTAATAATTTTAATATTTTTCCATAATAACTTATTATTATTTAAAGATTTAATAATAATTTCTCTATCATATTGACTTTTCAGTCTTTTCATTAAACTGTTAAAGTAATTCCTCCATCGTCTGTATGTAACACGATGAATGTCATTAAGTTTATTTCTGTTTCTTATACAGCGTAAGATGTCTGCAGATATCCACGGTTGTATTATTCTTTTACTGCGTGGGATATTAGACACTGGCGTATTTAGTTTAAGACTTTCAGTAATTTTATCTATTAAGTTGTTAAATACATTCAATGGATCGTTACAAAATAATAATTCTGGTAAGTTTCTAGTATGAAGGTAAATTTAAAGCATTTTCAAAATTTGTAGTTTGTTTAATTGTATTATCTTTTAGTTGCGTTTATAATTTAGAAATTGACAGGAGCATAGTAGAATGATCCGTAGTGGTGGTTTGCATAACTGCAATTGATGCTTTATATTTAGATTCATTTATTTTTAGCATAAATTGATCTAAACAGTTTTGCTCTCTTGTAGGTAGAGTATGGCCAGCTAATATACTGTTACGAGCTTGAGGTTCGTGACAATAAAAATTGCCGATAGAATTACCAAAATTAACTCTTTAATTCACTTTGCACTAATTAAACTTAAAATACTAATAATTAATCACACTGATTCACTTTATTCCGCTCCGAAGCTTCGCTTGTCTCGCCGAATTCTATACTTCCCCGATCGCACCTTGCAGCGCCTATAAATACATATTAGCACCGAATCTTGCAGAAAATTCAAGTAAATACGCGCAAGGCGTCGAAAGTTTGAGTGTCGGTTTCTAGAAGCTTAGTTCTTTATTTCGACACTAGATGGTGCTGTCGATTGAAAGATTAGTGATGTCAATTTCTGGAAAGTTCCCCCCGCTCTCGTCCCTGACACAACATGACGTCAACTTAGGCGCGCAACAACACCATAGTTCGCAAGCATGTCTAAGTAGTACATTCTGTTTTTATATTCCTGTGGTCGTTCCGTAGTTTGAGGCCTAATGTTTATATTAATATCACCTGCTATTAATCTATTGCATAGCTTCTATCGCGGGCCTTGAGTGCGGGAAAATCCAGAAATTTCGTAACGAAAAAAACCTCACGCTCTCCGACGGGCACGGAGGTGTGGCTTGAAGGCCGTGCATTGTCTAACGATGGTCTAACGTCGTTTCTTTTCCTCAGTCTTTGTTGTCCTTATCGAAGAGTTTTGAAATTTTGAATATGAATGAACAAATTTCATTTATTATTAAGGCTGCTCTCTCGCAAAAAGCTTGAAAAAAGCCAACTTTTCGGCGACACTTACAGAGAAATTACATATGAAAAAAATAGCTAGTAATCTACATGATCTGATACGTAATTTGGTTTAGCCATAATTTTTCTATCGGTGTCACATAATAAATAAAAAAATACCCAAATCACCTCCAAATCGTTGAGATGAAACCACTTTACTCCTTCATTTCTTATCAAAGGAATATAAAAAAAATATCTACTGCTTTGCAATACAAAATAAAATAATTTGGTTTGGTTACTTTTTAGAAATATGTATTATTTTTATGATAATAAATTAAAAATGCGTCCCGATTAAATACTGCGTCTATATCACCCCCGCATTCGTCCACGAATTCAGTGCGGGGCGCATCGTGTTGCTAGGTGGACGTACGCCGCGTTGCGAGAGCTCAGCACTACGAAATAAAATCGTAAAATATTACTGCAAAAATTTAATTTTGTTAATAGTGGAGTAGGTTTTTTCTGATTCTTGTTTGATAGTAGTGTTTTATTAACTGCACAGTTTTATTAATGTTTAAGTTTAGTTTGTAAAACATGGGGAATAAGCAGAAACGATTGAAGAGAGGTCTAAAAAAATATTACAAACAAAAGGGTATACATTTATCTAGGTAAGTTTTAAGTTTTATCTACATATTTCATAATATTAGACAGGTGCTGTTTATAAAATACCTATATTACTGTGATTTCGCCACTCTGTGACGAGACAAAGCGCGGCAAACGCAAGTGGCGGCAAGGCGCGGGCCGAGTCGTCGCATGCTGGTAGCGCATGTCTAAGAAATTAAAAAATATATATTTCGAAGAAATGTGAAGTTCGTCAACACACATTGAGGCAGCGTGGCGGTCATTTCCTTGCCTTAAAACCCTCTCAGAAATTAGAGGAGGCCTGTGCCCAGCAGTGGGACGTATATAGGCTGTAACTTTACTTTTTTTTTACTTTTATAAATATGTTATTTTACCGACGAAAATTTTAAAGAAAAGAATGCTATGTAATAGCTTTATCGCGGCAGTCTTCGAGTGCCACACGTCTTTTTTTATAATATTGCTATGTGGATGAAGTGACCCGATATGAGAATCTAATGAATTTATAAAGTTTTCAGCATTTGGATTCGAAGGAGACTGATAAATGCATAATACAGTTTTATTAAGAACATCTTCCTGCAGGCATGATGCTTGCTGTAATTTTAGCTCTTTTAATTTGTGTTTTAGAGATTTTTTTATATCGACAGCCACACCATCATTTTGGTTCAATTTGCATGCGGTAGTGGTGTGGTGCAGTAGACTTCGTAATCGTTTAGTTGTGGTAGTGATTTGTTTTGGCTTAGCCTACACTCTGTAAATGTAATCATATCAGTTTCAAATGATAAAATTGAAAGGGTTAGTGTAAAATCGTAAAGGTTTTTATATATACTAACAATGTTGTGTGCTACTATCGTAAAATCACTTGAATTTAACGCATTAACAAAAATGCGTTAAATTCAAGTTCAAAGCAATTGAAGAAGCAATCGAGCAAAACCGGGGCTTCAAAGTCGCTCCATCGTTTCCGGGACACCTGAGATTTTGAGTGAGATTGAGAGGTTCTAAGGGCAGCTGCACTGATCAATGTTGGAGCCATACGCAAGTGTGAGTAACGATCCACGAGCAAGTCTTATCCGAAACTCATCATCATCATCATTACAGCCCTTCACAAGTCCACTGCTGAACATAGGCCTCCCCCAAATAACGCCACAAAGCACGGTCCTGAGCCACCTGCATCCATCGACTTCCTGCATGTGTTACCAGGTCGTCACTCCGTCTAGTGGGGGGTCGCCCTACACTACAACTACCGGTACGAGGCTGCCGCTCGAGAACCTTTCTTCCCCATCGGTTATCGGTTCTTGGAACTATATGGCCGGCCCATTGCCACTTCAGCTTACTAATCCGTTGGGCTATGTCAGTCACTCTGGTTTTAATGCAGATATCCTCATTCCTGAGTCTATTACGCAGAGAAACTCCGAGCATAGCCCTCTCCATAGCTCGCTGAGCGACCTTGAGCGTCCTCATACGGCCAGCAGTGAAGGACCACGTCTCTGATTCGTAAGTCATCACTGGCAACACGCACTGGTTGTATACTTTAGTTTTCAGAGATTGAGGTACACCTGACGAGAGGATGTGTCGTTTCCCGAAGCCTAGCCGAGTTGAATCCGTCGATTGACCTCTCGGTCGGAGTTGGACTTACCTAGTCGGACTATTTGTCCCAGGTAAACGTACTCGTCAACAACTTCGAGCATAGTGCTCCCAACAACTACCGGCGTAAGTGTGACATAGACATTAAACATGATCTTTGTTTTGTCTATGTTCATCTTAAGACCTATCCAATGGGAGACACCATTGAGTTCATTGAGCATAGTGCTAAGTTCCTCCAGCGATTCTGCCATAAGGACTATATCGTCGGCAAATCGAAGGTGAGTGATGAACTCGCCATTGATGTTAATACCGTATCTTTTCCAGTCCAGTGTCTTGAAAACGTCTTCCAACGCAGCGGTGAAGAGTTTCGGGGATATAACGTCACCTTGTCTTACACCTCTCTGCAGTTGGATAGGTTTTGAACTCTGGTTCTGTACTCGGATACCCATCGTAGCTCTACTGTACAAACAATTCAGCACTTCGATATACCAACAGTCAACTTGGCACCGCTGGAGGGACTGTAGCACCGCCCAAATTTCAACGGAATCAAAGGCTTTCTCATAGTCTACATATGCCAGGCAAAGTGGCAGATTGTACTCTTCGGTCTTCTGTACAATCTGCGCAAGGTATGTATGTGGTCTATGGTACTGAAGCCTTTTTGGAAACCGGCTTGTTCAGGAGGCTGGAAGTCATCGAGTCTGCGTGCGAGACGATTCGTAATGACTCTATAAAACAGCACGTAGACGCGGCTCAGAAGGGAAATCGGTGTGCAGTTCTCCAAGAGAGCGTTGTCGTTTTTCTTAAAGAACAAGACCACCGCACTTCTGCTCCACGCCTCCGAAGTAGTGCCACCATGGAGGAAGGAATTAAAGAGCTTCTGAAGGACTTCAATTACCGGTGTTCTATCCGCTTTCAGAAGCCCCGCTGTAACTCCATCCTCGCCTGGGGCCCTGCCGTTTTTAAGGTGTTGGAGAGCCACTCTAATCTCGCTCAGACTGACGTCCGGGATATCATCTGAATAGTGTTGGGTAAGACTTGCTCTTGGATCGTTACTCGCACTTGCGTGTGGCTCCAACGATGATGTGTACAGCTGCCCATAGAATCTCCTAATCTCACTCAAAATCTCAGGTGTCTCGGAAACGATTCTGCTACACTCAGTCTTCAGCTTAACAGTTGGCTCTTTCTGGCAGACAGATCTCTGGCAAAGACTTTGGAGCCGTGGTTCCGCTTTATCGCTACTTTTAATACGAGCAGTATTAAAAATGCGTAAGTCATTTGTAGATCTGTCTCTTCAGTTGCCTGTACGCTGTCAAATCTGTTGACGATTGCAGCTTCATCTCCCGTCTAACAGCCATGAGATTAAGAGTGTGATCGGAGAGTTTTTGTGTTCTTCTGCGGCGGGTCTAGCAGAACTTAGCTCCAACCGCATGGACATTTTCCACGAGCTTGTCATTCATATCGTCCACTTCATTGCAATCTTCTAGGCACTGAAAGCGGTTACGTAACTCGAGCTGAAAAGTCTCGGAATTCTGGATTAGAGCACGAGGGGGACGGAGCGTTTACTTCATTAGACGAGACCTCTCCAACTTAACGTTTAGGTTCGGTGTGCTTCTAGCCATTCGGTGATCGCTGCCGGTTTTCACCCTTGCGATCACTGAGACATCACTGAACAGTTGGCGTCTGGTCGTCATAATGAAGTTGTAACGATCCCCCACCCCCCCTCTATTGTATTGCAAAATAAAAATTTTATAATATTAAAAATATCCCCTTTTCAATAACATTATATATATATGTGACCAGGATTAATAAACTATGTTTAGATCTTTCTAAAATGATCTCTCTAAAGGTTTAATAATAGGCCGTTTGTAATCTTTTGGCGTGATCGTCTTAGTTAGGACCCCTATTTACGTTGTGTTTGTTTGTAACTTAGTTCTTTTAGGTGTATTTTGGAAGAATGAATATTCACTAGAGCAATTGAAAGCTGTTGGTAGTGCCTAATAAGCTAAGTGAACCCCGTTCACGAAGACAGGGCTCGAAAAAGGTTAAGAACATAAAACGTCCCTATTCCACTTGTATCAGGTTTACATTATTAATTTATTATTATTAATCCCTTCCCGCTTGGAAAAGGCTCACAATATATTTATACAAAAATACCCGATACAAGGGCTTCGCTCTCCTACATTTATTTAAAAAAATGTAGGGGAGGTACACGGCCCCACACACGCCGTGCACGGTGAGCGCCAACCATTTTGATGCACTCCCCCCGAAGGGAACGCTAATTCGGGAACTGGACCGTAGTCCACAGCAAAATAACTGGCGAACCAGTAAAAGAGGCTTGGCCCCTTGTTAGTGCGTAAGCACAAACATCGACCGAAGTCGCGCATGTCAATGCGTGTAAACGCCATACAGAATACGAACGAATCCAGCCACAGTGAATGTACGTCACACGGTTTAGGCAAATAGGCACACTGGCTGTAAACCCTCCGTGAGCGCCACCACCTGCCAGACCGCCGCTCCTGCAGACGTGATGTAAGTGTATGGCATCACCACCAATTGCATGATCAGCACGGCTACTAGCCGCAGAGCGTGTCATGAGACTACTGCTCACCTCAAGGGTATGGGGTCCCACGTTGTGCAGCTTTCGGCCGCAGCCTTGAGAGTCTCCTCAGATCCTCCCGCCAGCTACCACCCGCATGAGGTCGACACATATGCTCCACCAACCAATACAATGGCAGGTATAGCCAAAAGGCAGTTATAAGATAAAGAAGAGTAATAATTCGCCATCAGAAAGGGTTTGTGTCACTGACGTTGAGTAAATGCATTTTCGATCATGTTTGTCTCACCCACCAACAAGTTGCCTTCAATCATTCAAAAGTGGGAAAGTTACAGAGAGATAATATTATGTTGTTATATAAAACATCGTGGAGGGCAGACAGTCTGCAGCCCCGCAATGAAGGGACCCGACTTGGGCAAAGCTACTTAGGTGTGAGTCAAACCAAGACGCAGAGAGCGCCATTGAGAATAGCGTCCCACCAAACAACCATCGCAGAGAAGTAATGCTGCAGAACGCAACAAGCATCAATACGACTATCGTCGGGCTTACACCATTCCAAGGTCCCCCATACATCCCAGCAGACATCACCACCCGTATACCTCCATCGACCAGAACCACAAGAGAGCGTCGAATCAGGCGCAGCACACCCGCAGATCCATCACAAGACGCAATACCGCAAGTAGCAGTAAGCATCAATGCAACTATCATACGGCTGGCGCCCCCTCACAACACACCCAACATGATCCCTATCGACTTTGGTAACAAAGTTGTTATTGTTGTTATATAAAAAATATCACCAACGTATCATAGTAGCACGCTACTAAGACGCCAATGAACAAAACTCCACGTATCATGGCGCTAATGCACTAAGACATGAAGTTGAGTATGCCTGTTACACTTAAAAGTGCTACCAAACACACTCATCATCCCCATCCGAAAGATAGACGACGCATCGCTATGCGCTACGACGCCGCCAACAAACGGTATGGGTGTGCGATGTCCACGGGAAAGCCGTATTGCTACAACAAACCCGCTTACCACCGACACTAAGATGTTAATTGTATACCTCCATCGACCAGAACAACAGGAATGCGTCGAATCAGGCGCAGCACACCCGCAGATCCATCACAAGACGCAATACCGCAAGTAGCAGTAAGCATCAATGCAACTATCATACGGGCGGCGCACCCTCACAACACACCCACATGACTCCTATCGACTTTGGCAACAAAGTTAGTATTGTTGTTATATAAAAATATCACCAACGTATCATAGTAGCACGCTACTAAGACGTCAATGAACAAACCTCCACGTATCATAGCGCTAATGCACTAAGACATGAAGCTGAGTATGCCTGTTACACTTAAAAGTGCTACCAAACACACTCATCATCCCCATCCGAAAGATAGACGACACATCGCTATGCGCAACGACGTCGCCCACAAACGGTATGGGTGTGCGATGTCCACGGGAAAGCCGTATTGCTACAACAAACTCGCTTACCACCAGCACTAAGATGTTAATTGTATACCTCCATCGACCAGAACCACAAGAATGCGTCGAATCAGGCGCAGCACACCCGCAGATCCATCACAAGACGCAATACCGCAAGTAGCAGTAAGCATCAATGCAACTATCATACGGGCGGCGCACCCTCACAACACACCCACATGACTCCTATCGACTTTGGCAACAAAGTTAGTATTGTTGTTATATAAAAAATATCACTAACGTATCATAGTAGCACGCTACTAAGACGTCAATGAACAAAACTCCGCGTATCATAGCGCTAATGCACTAAGACATGAAGTTGAGTATGCCTGTTACACTTAAAAGTGCTACCAAACACACTCATCATCCCAATCCGAAATATAGACGACGCTTCGCTATGCGCTACTACGCCGCCCACAAACGGTATGGGTGTGCGATGTCCACGGGAAAGCCGTATTGCTACAACAAACCCGCTTACCACCGGCACTAAGATGATATGTCTAGGACACATCGGTTAGCGAGTCCAAGTTTACCTCGGACCAATTGCTCGTGAAGCAGCACACACGCCACCATCATATTCCTTTTCAAGTCCCTAATAAGGACTAGTCATTTTGCTACAGTACTAGGAGCAGTCAGTCACCCGACCACCCCATACAATGCTTATGCATCAAGGAGACCTCCTATAATATTGCTTTTGTATCATAGACCCTACTTTCATAAGTCATTCATATATAGGATTCGAACCCACGACCCTACTATTGTAATGCATATTAATCACAGAGACCTTCTATAGTATTGCTTTTGAATCACAGACCTTACTTTCATAAGTCATTCATATATGGGATTCGAACCCACGACCCTACTATTGTAATGCATATTAATCACAGAGACCTTCTATAGTATTGCTTTTGAATCACAGACCTTACTTTCATAAGTCATTCATATATGGGATTCGAACCCACGACCCTACTATTGTAATGCATATTAATCACAGAGACCTTCTATAGTATTGCTTTTGAATCATAGACCTCACTTTCATAAGTCATTCATGTATAGGGTTCGAACCCACGACCCTACTATTGTAATGCAAATTCATCATGGAGACCTTCTATAGTATTGCTTTTGTATCATTGAGTTTAATATCATAAGTCCCTAATATAGGACTAGTCATTGTGCTACAGTACTTCAGGCAGTCGGGCTCCCGACCACCCCATATATATGTACAACTGCAGGTATGTATCTCCGGCACCTCATCCATACAAGACGTCTATACGTGAACACCTTCCATAACTTAGGAAAATTTTCTTTAATACATGAACTCCTCCCATGACTTAAACAATTTTTAACAAATTTTCTAATTATCTTATAAACGTTATTTAACTTAATTTTATAATATTTTTTGACTTGTATTTCTATTATTTATTTTATTTTAAATATTTTTACAAGTTTTTTATAATAAATTTACTTATTACGAGAAACAATAATTTTGCCTTTAATTTGCTATGTTATTGGGATAATGTCTGAAATATATTAACTTTATGTTTATTAATTTAACTTAATTGCTTATAATATATATGTTTTAAAACTATTTTTGACGCCCCTTTATATTGAATTTAATTATTAATAATAATATTGAGCCGTCACAATCCACCCCCAAATTTTATGTTAATGACCCACACAGTGGAGTCGTTGATATAAAATTTTACTATATTGAGAGCATATGCACTACACTCAAAATTTTGAACTTATGTGTATCTGTTCTTTCCTCTTTCAATCTGTTACAATTCAGTATATATTTTCACCCCACCTACCCCAGGGAATGGCCGCCGCCACACACCCCTTCAACCACATCTATCCAATTGCAATAAACCATAAATTGTTATCTTGCTAATTTTATTGTATATTATGTCGTTGATATAGTGGTTCTCTTTAGTTTTTGACTTACATTTTAAATCCTTAAAATATAAATTCAGCAATGTTATCTTTGTATGCACAGTATTTTGATTATGAGTTGAAATCAGATGGCTACACACCCACAGGATAGATGTGATTGAGCCATTCACCCTGACCCAACTCCCCAAATTTATTCAATAAAAACATATTTTACAAAATTATCTTACAATCAATATTTACAGATAGTTATTAATAAAATCATTACAGCATTTTTCTTATTTTTAATTAATTTATGTCTTGCTCATAACTTTAATAATTTTAATCTATTTTTCAATAGGCCACCCACGGGACCAAATTATATTTCAGTGTTTAATCTAGTATGTATATAAGCCAACCCTATTATTTAAAATATTTTAATAAATGAATAGCATTAAAATTTCCCCTAATTTCATTTGTTTCTGGGTTTGCTAAAGTATATACATTGTCAAATGGTACGGCTGCAATTATATATGGCCCTTCATACGCCAAATTAAATTTACTCATAACTTTGTTATCTGCATCTGATCTATAACAGTGGTAGAGCCATGCGGCAGCTTTGCTGTTGCACGTATGGGCCGGCTCAAACCGGGGTGGTACCATGACCTCACAGAATACCGGCGTGAAGTGGAAGTTCTGCTTCCGCGTTTCGTCTGGTGAGTGCAGGTGGCCGGAGGCCCAAATCCCCCCCCCCATCAACATGGTAGCGGAATTAAATAAAGATAGACTACCTCAGGAGGGTACCAGCACCCCTGGAGAATCCCTCGCTGAGCATCCACGACCATGTTTCTCCACTTCTGAGCGTGGGTGCTCAGGCTGCCCCGCGTATTCTGGGGGGGGCGAAATTCCGCTCAAGACTACAACTGCTCGGGGCAAACGGAGCAACAAGACCAAGGCGACCCCTGCCACGCTGTCCGTGAATTTCTGCAATATCAGGGGACTTCACTCCAACCTAAACGCCGTCCACTACCATCTCGAGACGGCGAGGCCGGCTCTGCTCTTTCTGACCGAGACGCAGGTGTCCTCTCCGGCTGATGTTTCGTATCTCTCCTACCCGGGGTACAAACTGGAACACTCCTTTGTGCCTCGGGCTGGAGTTTGCGTTTACGTCAGAGAGGACATCTGTTCTCGACGCCTCGGCAGACTTGAAGGTTCGGACCTGTCCATCCTTTGGCTACGCGTAGACAGCGACGACCATCCGCGCGTCTACGGGTGCCTCTATAGGTCCCACAGCGGTAATGCCGAAACAGACCGACTCTTCGACCACGTCCAAATGGCTGCGGATTCGTTGCTACAGCAGATCCCCTCCGCAGAGATCGTGATCCTCGGCGACTTTAACGCCCATCATGCCGAATGGCTCGGTTCACGTTTAACCGATCATGCGGGGAGATCTGTTCATGATTTTGCCTTGGCATATGGTCTGACACAACTGGTTACTTCGCCTACGCGGATTTCAGATGTGGAGGATCATGCACCTTCCCTGTTGGACCTTCTGCTGACCTCTCACCCGGACGGATATCAGATTTCCGTCGACGCCCCTTTAGGCTCCTCGGACCATTGTCTGATCCGGAGTGTTGTGCCACTCACGCTGAAATCGCGGTTGCATTCTGCAGGCTGCCGCCGTGTTTGGCACTATAGGTCAGCCAATTGGGATGGGATGCGGTCTTTCTTTGCATCCTACCCTTGGGGGCGGGTTTGCTTCTCGCCGGATGATCCCAACGTTGTTGCGGATTCTGTTACTGATGTGGTACTTCAGGGTATGGAACTTTTTATTCCTTCCTCTGTGGTGCCCATTGGAGGCAAATCTCAGCCATGGTTTGGTCGCTCCTGTAAAATAGCATCATGCTATAAGCAGGAGTGCTACCAAGCCTGGGTTGATGCATCAGCGTCCCGGGATGTAAACACCAGCGCTCTAAAAAAGAAGTATAATTCCGCCTCTAGGTCCTTCAAAAGAGTCATTGCCAAGGCAAAGTCAGAGCACATAGGCAGAATTGGCGAGAAACTAGTTCGCCTTCCTTCTGGAACCCGTGCATTCTGGTCTCTCGCCAAGGCTGTCCAGGGGAATTTCTGTCAGCCATCTCTTCCATTTCTGCACAGGGAGGACGACTCACTGGCCCATACTGCAAAGGAGAAAGCCGATCTTCTAGGCTCCTTCTTTGCGTCTAACTCGACTCTCGATGACGGGGGGAGTACGCCGCCGACCATCCCGCGGTGTGAGTGCTCCATGCCGGAAGTGCAGTTCACACAGCGCTCGGTTCGCAAAGCACTCCTCTCCCTGGACATCCACAAGTCGAGTGGGCCTGACGGAATCCCACCAATTGTGCTGAGGACGTGTGCTCCAGAGTTGGCACCGGTTTTAACGCGTCTTTTCCGGTACTCCTACTCCCTAGGCGTAGTCCCAAAATCGTGGAAGACGGCTTTCGTCCACCCGATCCCTAAAAAAGGCGACCGCTCAGACCCGTCCAACTACCGGCCAATCGCCATCACCTCCTTGTTCTCCAAAACAATGGAGTCCATTGTAAACTGCCAGCTCATGCGGTACCTTGAGGATCACCAGCTGATTAGTGACCGCCAATACGGTTTTCACCGTGGTCGGTCAGCTGGTGATCTTCTGGTCTACCTCACTCACAGATGGGCGGAGGCAGTAGAGTTCAAGGGGGAGGCATTGGCCGTTAGTTTGGACATTGCGAAGGCCTTCGATCGGGTTTGGCACAAAGCGCTTCTTTCGAAGCTCCCTTCCTATGGGCTTCCCGAGAAATTGTGCAATTGGATCACCAGCTTTCTTGCAGATCGGAGCATCAAGGTCGTTGTAGATGGTGCAAGCTCCGATTGCAAGCCTATTAATGCTGGTGTTCCACAGGGCTGCGTGCTATCGCCAACGCTGTTTCTTCTGCATATCAATGATATGTTGCATACCCGTAACATTCATTGCTATGCAGATGACAGCACTGGTGATGCTCTTTACACCGGCCGAGCCAATATTTCTCCGGGAAACGTCTCCGAGTGCCGGGACAAACTTGTGTCTGAAGTCGAGTCTTTGCTGAACAGAGTCTCGGATTGGGGATGACTAAATCTGGTCCAGTTTAACCTCCAGAAGACACAAGTTTGCGCGTTAACCGCTAAAAAGAACCCCTTTGTCGTATCTCCTCAGTTTCAAGGCACTCCCCTTGTTGCCTTAGCCAGTATCGGAATCCTCGGCGTCGACATATCGAGTGACGTGCAGTTTCGTGGTCACTTGGAAGGGAAGGCCAAATTGGCCTCTAAAAAGCTTGGCGTGCTCAGCAGAGCGGGACAGTATTTCATGCCGGCACACCGCCTGCAACTTTACAAGGCGCAGGTTCGGCCGCACATGGAATACTGTTCCCATCTCTGGGCTGGGGCTCCCCAGTACCAGCTCCTTCCACTTGACCGCATCCAGCGCAGAGCGGCTCGAATCGTCGACGACCGAGTGCTTTCCGATCGGCTCGATTCACTGGCGTTGCGAAGAGATGTTGCATCTCTTTGCGTATTTTATCGCATCTATCACGGGGAGTGCTCTGAGGAATTGTTCGGATTAATCCCAGCCGCCAAATTTCGTGAATGCACGACACGGCAAACGTCCCGATACCATCCACACCATCTGGATGCTTGGCGGTCCACCACTGTACGTTTCACAAGGAGTTTTCTTCCACGTACAACCTCTCTGTGGAATAGTTTATCATCGGCGATTTTTCCGGACCGATACGACCTGGGGACCTTCAAGAAAAGAGCTTACTCCTTTCTAAAGGGCCGGCAACGCACCCGTAATTCTCCTGGTGTTGCGGTTGATCATGGGCGGCGGTAGTCACTTAACATCAGGTGAGCCGCATGCTCGTTTGCCCCCTCTTCTATAAAAAAAAAAAAAAAAAATCTACTAGATCTTGACTTTTTACTAAATCGCCAACATGATATGTCACTAATCTATTGCTCTTATCAAATTTTGTGTTTCTAATGCGGCTTGCCTCTTTTAAATTCTTACGCACTTGCTGTCTAATCTGTTCGACATTGTTTTTGATCTTACTATTAAATATTATCTTGTCGAAAGACATTTCATTAGACTCACCATAAAGAATCTCACATGGTGTAAATCCCGTACTATTGTGATATGAATTATTATACAATTCTTCTATTTTAGGCAATATTATTGCCCAATCTTTGTGGTTAGCATGACAAAGCGTCCTGAATAATCTGCTCAACTCTCTATTTACACGCTCTGTTGTATTTGGCCTAGGATTTCTTACTGTGGTATATATCGGTTTAATATTCAATTCTTTCATTGATCGTTTCCAATGATTACTTATAAACTGCTTCCCATTATCTGTCATTATTGCTTTGGGCTTTATAATCTCAACAAAATGCTTTACTTTCGTTACAACACACTTTGCTGTTGATTGTTTTAAAGGATATAATTTGATGAATTTACTAAATGAATCTTGTATAACAAATATGAAAGTGTACCCAAAGGTGCCCGATGCCAGCGGTCCATATAACTCAGCCATAACCATGTCTCCGATATTTTCTGTTATTATAGATTTGCATGGACCCACATATGTTATATTACTTTTTTTTGATAACTGGCATAAATGACACACCCTTAATTGCTTTTTAATGTCTTTTGTTAATCCTTTCCAAAAGAATCTATCTCTCACATATTTAATTACTTTATAGGGCCCTTGATGTCCCATTTCTATATGTACTTGGTTTATAACATCTCGTCTCAAGGGTACAGGTAAATAAATTACTTCCTTTAAATTTGTTTTGTAATATAATATATTATTTCTCAAACTATAACGTTTCAGTTTATCATTTTGTTCTAATGTTGAAATATTTATCGTCTTTAATTTTTCAATAATAGCCAACGACTCTGTATCTTGTGTTTGATATACTGATATGGATTTTAACTTTTCTATCAACTCGTCATTTGGTTCACTTTCTGTATAAGCTATTTCTAAACTTTTATTTTTATCCTCTTGTATTAAATCACCATCAGGAGGGTAACGTGATAGCACATCTGCAACAATATTGCTTCTACCCGATATATGCTGTACTTCGTAATTAAATTGTTCGATATACAATATCCATCGAGTAACTCTGCCATTGAATAATTTCATATTATTAATAAACAATAATGCTTTATGATCAGTTAAAATTATTACTTTGCTGCCTCTTAAATACGTCTCGAACTTCTTTAAACAACTTATTACAGCATAAAACTCTTGTTCAGTGACAGACCAATTCAATTCAGAACCTTTTAAGGCTTTACTGTGATAGCCTAATATTCTCATTTCACTGTTATTATCTATCTGATAAAGTACTCCGGCCATACTCACACCGGAGCAGTCCGTTTGCAAATAATAAGGTTTACTAAAATCAGGGTGATGCAATTCTATTGTATTAATAAATTGTTGCTTTATAAAATCAAATGCCTTCTGTACCTTTTCGCTCCATTGGAACTTACGTCCCTTTTTTAATAATTCACAAAGAGGTATTATACATACACTATAATTTGGTATGAACCTTCTATAAAAATTACAAAGCCCCAAAAATGCTCTCAATTGCTTAATCTTTTTGGGTGCTGGAAAATCTTGAATTGCGCGAATTTTATCGGGATCTGTCTTTATGCCTTTTGTTGAAATTATAAAACCCAGCATCTTAATTTCATTACAAATAAATTCACATTTTTGCAAATTGCACGTTAAGCCAGCTTTGTTTAATTTACTTAAAACAATGTCAATGTGCTCCAAATGTTTATCTAATGTTCCTGATGTTATAATAGCTAAATCATCTAAGTAATTCACACAAAATTCTTGGACTTCTGGTCCCAATATTAAGCTCATGGCTCTACTAAAGCTTCCTACCGATGTTTTTAATCCTTGTGGCAGAACATTATATACATATGACCTTCCATTGAATGTGAAACCAGTATATTTTCTACCATCTTTATTTATTGGAATTTGAAAATATGCATTATTTAAATCAATGGTAGTAATATAATTCGCTCCATGAAATGAATTCAAAACATCTAATTGTATTGGTGGCTTCTCTGTTTCTGCAACCATTTTCTTATTTATGCTTCTAGCATCTAATAAGACTCTAATTGTGCCATCCCTTTTAAGTGTGAATGTTAATGGGCTACTGTAAGGTGTCGATGCCCTTGTGATGATACCAGCTTGTTCCATCTCACTTAATTTCTCTTCCATTTTCGATCTATATGCATATGGAATCGGATAAGATCTAGTAACTATAGGTTCATCATCGATCATTTCAATTTTATGTTCGTAGCAATTCGCTCTACCCAACTTGCTCGAAAATATTTTCTTATGCTTTTCCAAAACCTTACTTAGCTTAGCTTTTTCAGAGGCCTCCAATTTTGATCCTATCTTTATATTTGTTAAAGGATCGTCAGTACTTTGTTCAACGCAATTGTTATATAATACTGAATTACAGTTATATTTAAACGGTATGAAGTAGTCTTTGTTTTTCAACTTAAATTCTATACCAATTGCCGTATTTCTAAAATCTATCAATATTTTATTTTTCTTGAGCCAGTCAAAGCCCAATATTAATGGTCTTATTAAATTATTAACAATTAAAGTTTGTGTTTCAAAGACTACTTCATCTATTTTTATAGGCAATATGATCATCTGTTGTATTTTTGTGCTGCGCTGCCCAACAGCACCTTTTATTTGCATTGCTTTAACTGGCATTACTGATATTTTGTGATTACCACTTTTAATTTGTAAAAATAAACTCTCTGAAATGCATGTAATATCGCTCCCAGTATCGAGAAGCGCATCAATTTCTTTATCAAATATTGAAACTTAAAGTTCAGACCTCATATTCCCTATAAATTCCTTTTGATATTTATCTTCGTCTTCCTCGAAAACAGTTTGCACGAATAACTCCGTTATGAGCAAATCTGATTTGGTTTTTAAAGTCTTAATTATACTATTTACATTATTGTTATAACCAAGTCCTTCTCTATTAAAAGTTGCTTTTAAAGAAATAGGTTTTCGCAAACCCCTATTATTTTTGCCAAGAGTTTGACCAGGTCTCCAACCCAGCTTTAATAATATATTTAATGCTTTGTTCCCTTGTACATTATAAGGGATCGAACCGGGAACTAGTTCGACCTCTATTGCTCTAAATTTGGCTCGGGAGCCGAAACATTTACTTGTTCATTAGTGACTTGTATTTCATTCATTTCGTTAACCTCCTTTCTTCCTTCTTCAGGTTTCTGCCATGATTTATATGATTGCTGTATTTCTTTTTGTTTTCGCTCAGCTTTATTATTAAATTTTCGTTTTTTCTCAGTATTGTAAGGTTCACGATCTTCTTCCTGTTTATCAATGTCATCTAAATTTCTCAAGAAATCTGTTGTCTCAATTATTGTCTCAATTTTAGCTATTCTCCATAACTGCTGCACTGTTTTAGGATAATGTCTAATAACATCAGCAACTAATTGTTTTTCTGGTATCGGATATGATAATGTTTGTGCTTTTTCAATGACATAAATAAAATAACCAACCATGGTGGGGTGCGTATATCTACTCCATTTATTTTGTACAAGGAATCTTCTTACTTTATTTTGTTCCTCTTCACCCCAAAATACTCTTAGAAAGTCTGCTTTAAAATCATCAAATGTTGTCCAACGCACACTATTAATTCGAGCCCAATATTTGGCTTCACCTACTAAGCACTCTTGAGCTATTGATATTTCAAGTCCATTAGATGGGACTTTCTTTAAATAATTGGTGAGATCTTCTAAAAATGTTACTGGATGAGTATTCCCATTTTCAAATTTCGGCTTGTTTATTGTCACATTATGTATATTATATACAATATTCTGTTTAGGGTCAGTAACAAATGAGGTGCTCGCCCCGTACACCTCTTCTTGGTTTACTTTAATTTGGTGATCTTTCGTTTGATTGATAAACTTCTCTTCAAGATCTTTTATTTTACCCTCAAAGGTTTTCACTACATTCTTAATTAATTTTTGAAGTATTTTTAATTCATTTTTAGGCTTAGCCTTCACTAAATTTGAACTTTTCTTTGTTTTAGCCATTTTTATATTTTTATATTTTTCCAGTTTTTTAGCACTGTTATGTCTTTCACTTATACAAATGTTACTGAGTACTTTTCACTTATTTCACTTTTAAGTTTATTTTGTCTTAGTTAACTATGCACACACCATCTATAACAAACAAAAATTATATTAATATTAAAGCCCCACCCCCAGACTCTCAACCACCCCCAGCAAACACCATCCTCCTAGACACCTCTCCATTTCACGGACAACAAATTGTAGGCATAATGCCTACTTCATAATTCTTATAAAGACGACCTTCTTTTTAAAATATATCCTGGTCACGGCACCAAATTGTAACGATCCCCCCCCCTCTATTGTATTGCAAAATAAAAATTTTATAATATTAAAAATATCCCCTTTTCAATAACATTATATATATATGTGACCAGGATTAATAAACTATGTTTAGATCTTTCTAAAATGATCTCTCTAAAGGTTTAATAATAGGCCGTTTGTAATCTTTTGGCGTGATCGTCTTAGTTAGGACCCCTATTTACGTTGTGTTTGTTTGTAACTTAGTTCTTTTAGGTGTATTTTGGAAGAATGAATATTCACTAGAGCAATTGAAAGCTGTTGGTAGTGCCTAATAAGCTAAGTGAACCCCGTTCACGAAGACAGGGCTCGAAAAAGGTTAAGAACATAAAACGTCCCTATTCCACTTGTATCAGGTTTACATTATTAATTTATTATTATTAATCCCTTCCCGCTTGGAAAAGGCTCACAATATATTTATACAAAAATACCCGATACAAGGGCTTCGCTCTCCTACATTTATTTAAAAAAATGTAGGGGAGGTACACGGCCCCACACACGCCGTGCACGGTGAGCGCCAACCATTTTGATGCACTCCCCCCGAAGGGAACGCTAATTCGGGAACTGGACCGTAGTCCACAGCAAAATAACTGGCGAACCAGTAAAAGAGGCTTGGCCCCTTGTTAGTGCGTAAGCACAAACATCGACCGAAGTCGCGCATGTCAATGCGTGTAAACGCCATACAGAATACGAACGAATCCAGCCACAGTGAATGTACGTCACACGGTTTAGGCAAATAGGCACACTGGCTGTAAACCCTCCGTGAGCGCCACCACCTGCCAGACCGCCGCTCCTGCAGACGTGATGTAAGTGTATGGCATCACCACCAATTGCATGATCAGCACGGCTACTAGCCGCAGAGCGTGTCATGAGACTACTGCTCACCTCAAGGGAATGGGGTCCCACGTTGTGCAGCTTTCGGCCGCAGCCTTGAGAGTCTCCTCAGATCCTCCCGCCAGCTACCACCCGCATGAGGTCGACACATATGCTCCACCAACCAATACAATGGCAAGTATAGCCAAAAGGCAGTTATAAGATAAAGAAGAGTAATAATTCGCCATCAGAAAGGGTTTGTGTCACTGACGTTGAGTAAATGCATTTTCGATCATGTTTGTCTCACCCACCAACAAGTTGCCTTCAATCATTCAAAAGTGGGAAAGTTACAGAGAGATAATATTATGTTGTTATATAAAACATCGTGGAGGGCAGACAGTCTGCAGCCCCGCAATGAAGGGACCCGACTTGGGCAAAGCTACTTAGGTGTGAGTCAAACCAAGACGCAGAGAGCGCCATTGAGAATAGCGTCCCACCAAACAACCATCGCAGAGAAGTAATGCTGCAGAACGCAACAAGCATCAATACGACTATCGTCGGGCTTACACCATTCCAAGGTCCCCCATACATCCCAGCAGACATCACCACCCGTATACCTCCATCGACCAGAACCACAAGAGAGCATCGAATCAGGCGCAGCACACCCGCAGATCCATCACAAGACGCAATACCGCAAGTAGCAGTAAGCATCAATGCAACTATCATACGGCTGGCGCCCCCTCACAACACACCCAACATGATCCCTATCGACTTTGGTAACAAAGTTGTTATTGTTGTTATATAAAAAATATCACCAACGTATCATAGTAGCACGCTACTAAGACGCCAATGAACAAAACTCCACGTATCATGGCGCTAATGCACTAAGACATGAAGTTGAGTATGCCTGTTACACTTAAAAGTGCTACCAAACACACTCATCATCCCCATCCGAAAGATAGACGACGCATCGCTATGCGCTACGACGCCGCCAACAAACGGTATGGGTGTGCGATGTCCACGGGAAAGCCGTATTGCTACAACAAACCCGCTTACCACCGACACTAAGATGTTAATTGTATACCTCCATCGACCAGAACAACAGGAATGCGTCGAATCAGGCGCAGCACACCCGCAGATCCATCACAAGACGCAATACCGCAAGTAGCAGTAAGCATCAATGCAACTATCATACGGGCGGCGCACCCTCACAACACACCCACATGACTCCTATCGACTTTGGCAACAAAGTTAGTATTGTTGTTATATAAAAATATCACCAACGTATCATAGTAGCACGCTACTAAGACGTCAATGAACAAACCTCCACGTATCATAGCGCTAATGCACTAAGACATGAAGCTGAGTATGCCTGTTACACTTAAAAGTGCTACCAAACACACTCATCATCCCCATCCGAAAGATAGACGACACATCGCTATGCGCAACGACGTCGCCCACAAACGGTATGGGTGTGCGATGTCCACGGGAAAGCCGTATTGCTACAACAAACTCGCTTACCACCAGCACTAAGATGTTAATTGTATACCTCCATCGACCAGAACCACAAGAATGCGTCGAATCAGGCGCAGCACACCCGCGGATCCATCACAAGACGCAATACCGCAAGTAGCAGTAAGCATCAATGCAACTATCATACGGGCGGCGCACCCTCACAACACACCCACATGACTCCTATCGACTTTGGCAACAAAGTTAGTATTGTTGTTATATAAAAAATATCACTAACGTATCATAGTAGCACGCTACTAAGACGTCAATGAACAAAACTCCGCGTATCATAGCGCTAATGCACTAAGACATGAAGTTGAGTATGCCTGTTACACTTAAAAGTGCTACCAAACACACTCATCATCCCAATCCGAAATATAGACGACGCTTCGCTATGCGCTACTACGCCGCCCACAAACGGTATGGGTGTGCGATGTCCACGGGAAAGCCGTATTGCTACAACAAACCCGCTTACCACCGGCACTAAGATGATATGTCTAGGACACATCGGTTAGCGAGTCCTCGGACCAATTGCTCGTGAAGCAGCACACACGCCACCATCATATTCCTTTTCAAGTCCCTAATAAGGACTAGTCATTTTGCTACAGTACTAGGAGCAGTCAGTCACCCGACCACCCCATACAATGCTTATGCATCAAGGAGACCTCCTATAATATTGCTTTTGTATCATAGACCTTACTTTCATAAGTCATTCATATATAGGATTCGAACCCACGACCCTACTATTGTAATGCATATTAATCATAGAGACCTTCTATAGTATTGCTTTTGAATCACAGACCTTACTTTCATAAGTCATTCATATATGGGATTCGAACCCACGACCCTACTATTGTAATGCATATTAATCACAGAGACCTTCTATAGTATTGCTTTTGAATCACAGACCTTACTTTCATAAGTCATTCATATATGGGATTCGAACCCACGACCCTACTATTGTAATGCATATTAATCACAGAGACCTTCTATAGTATTGCTTTTGAATCATAGACCTTACTTTCATAAGTCATTCATATATAGGATTCGAACCCACGACCCTACTATTGTAATGCATATTAGTCACAGAGACCTTCTATAGTATTGCTTTTGAATCATAGACCTCACTTTCATAAGTCCCTAATATAGGACTAGTCATTGTGCTACAGTACTTCAGGCAGTCGGGCTCCCGACCACCCCATATATATGTACAACTGCAGGTATGTATCTCCGGCACCTCATCCATACAAGACGTCTATACGTGAACACCTTCCATAACTTAGGAAAATTTTCTTTAATACATGAACTCCTCCCATGACTTAAACAATTTTTAACAAATTTTCTAATTATCTTATAAACGTTATTTAACTTAATTTTATAATATTTTTGACTTGTATTTCTATTATTTATTTTATTTTAAGTATTTTTACAAGTTTTTTATAATAAATTTACTTATTACGAGAAACAATAATTTTGCCTTTAATTTGCTATGTTATTGGGATAATGTCTGAAATATATTAACTTTATGTTTATTAATTTAACTTAATTGCTTATAATATATATGTTTTAAAACTATTTTTGACGCCCCTTTATATTGAATTTAATTATTAATAATAATATTGAGCCGTCACAAAGTCAATCTCATTCTTTGTCAAACCGTCGGGGTTCGACCATGTCCACTTCCTGTAGGGCCGCTTCTGGAAGAAAGAGTTCATCGTAAAGAGACCCTCTTTCTCCATAAAGCCCCTACGGTGCCGTTGCCCTACTCCAAATTTCCCTAACTTTAGCTCACCGCCTTTTCTTGTGCCTAGTTTTGCGTTGAAGTCTCCCATCAACAACGTGTAGGAGGTTTTGGAGGAATGCATGGCTCTAGAAATATCCTCAAACATTTCCTCCACCTCCTCATCGGGATGTGCCGAGGTTGGTGCGTAGACCTGTATGACCTTCAGCGAATACCGTTTGGTGATTCTGATTATCAAGTACGCGACCCTCGTCGACACAGTCCCAATCTTTACAACGTTGTTGACGAGAGACTTGTGGACGATAAATCCGACACCTCCTTGGGACCAGATAATCCAATAATATGCCAGCGCAACTTATCTACCTCTTCTTCCAGCTCCAGTATCTTCTTGTCAGTCCTCAGGGTGCGTGCGTTACACGTTGCCAGGTCGAGTCGTCCTAGGTCGCAACCGAACCTCCACCGGAGATTCTTAGCACCCTCCGCCCCGCCGTTACCAAGGTCGCCACCGTTGCCAGGAATAGCGGGGCCGCCGAGGACTGGGGGCCGTTTATTTGCGTCATTGATCATGGGGGGATATTTGCCATAGTTGCCACGCTTGGCGAGCGGGTTGGCAACCGCAATTTTTTATTGTTTTTGTTGTTATCAGGAAGATGCTACTGCCCATCTCCTTTATGTGTCCCTCTGTCGCCTCTTACGACAACCACGGGAAGATATGGGGTAGTGGATATTCTCAACCGCCACTACACAGTAACTATTCTCATGATATCCCGAACGCAAGTCTGAGCGAGATTAAAATGGCTCTCCAGCACCTTAAAAACTACAAGTCTCCAGGCGAGTACGCAATTACAGCAGAGCTTCTGAATGCGGGTGCAAAACCGGTACTTCAAGTCCTTCAGATGCTCTTCAATTCCATCCTCAATGGTGACACTACTCCGGAGGTGAGGAGCAGAAG
The DNA here is from genome assembly GCA_036936625.1 of Parnassius smintheus behrii. Classification (NCBI taxonomy): domain Eukaryota; kingdom Metazoa; phylum Arthropoda; class Insecta; order Lepidoptera; family Papilionidae; genus Parnassius; species Parnassius smintheus. The sequence continues at coordinate 14,588,795 of JAUPFT010000014.1, forward strand.
TTCAGTACTCTTATTTTTCAAGAAAGGCGACAACGCTCTATTGAAGAACTTAAGATCGATTTTCCTTTTGTGCCGCGTCTACTTGCTGTTATACGATATTCATTACGAATTGTTTGACACGCTGACTCGACGACTTACAGCCCCCAAATAAGCCAGTTTTCGAAAAGTCTTCAGTACGGTACTACATACATACCCAGCGGCAGTTTGTACGGAAGACGTAAGAGTACAATCTGCCACTTTGCCTTGCGTATGTGAACTATGAAAAAGCATTCGATTCCGTCGAAATTTAGGTGGTGATACAGTCCCTGCAGCGGTGCCAAGTTGATTGTCGGTATATCGAAGTACTAAAGTATTTGTACAGTAGTGCTACGATGGCTATCAAACTGAGTACGAAGCCTATTCAAATGCAGGGAGGTGTTAGGCAGGATGACTTTATCCTTGAAATTCTTCACCGCTGCATTGGAAGACATTTCCAAGCTATTGAACTGGAAAGGTTACGGTATTAACACCAATATACGTCACTCACCCTCAATTTGCCGACGATATAGTCCTTATGGCAGAATCGGCTGAGGACCAAAGCACTATGCTCAATAACTTCAATAGTGTCTCCTAACGGATAGGTCTTAAGATAAACAAGGACAAAACAAAGATCTGTTTAATTTCCATGTCGCAACTATGCCGGTAGTTGTTGGGAGCACGAAGTTGTTGACGAGTACGTTTACCTGGGACAAATATGCCGATTAAGTAAGTCCAAATTTGACTGAGAGGTCAATCGACGGATTCAACTCGGCTGGGCAGTGTTCGGGAAATTACGACACATCTTCTCGTCAGGTATACCTACAAACATGAAAACTTGACCGTGTAACCAGTGCGTGTTGCCAGTGATGACTTATGGATCTGAGCCACTGCTGGCCGTATGAGGGCGCTCAAAGTTGCTCAGCTAGTTATGGAGAGAGAGGGTTTTTCAGCGAGATAAACTCTACTCTAATGAGGATATCCGCAGTAAAACAAGAGAGACCGACATAGCCCAACGGATTAAACTGAAATGGCAATTGGCCGCTCATATAGCTCAAAGAAACGACAACCAATGGGGAAAAAAGGTTCTCAAGTGGCAGTCTCGTACCAGCAGGCGTAATCTAGGGTGACCCCCACTAACGAAGTGACGACCTGGTAAGACATGCAGGAAGTCGATGGATGCAGGTGGCCCAGGACCGTGTTTTGTGGCATTGCTTGGTGGAGGCCTATGTTCAGCAGTGGACTAATAAAGGACTGTTATGATGATGATGTTGATGATGAATGGGTTTTTAATCGATATACGCTTAATGTTTGAATTCTATAAATTTTCCAACAAAATCGAAGTAGCGACTGTTTATTATGTACAGGAATTACTTACTACTTACAAAAGTTATTTCAAATATTCATTTTGAAGTCAGAACCTATATACGTCCAACACGCTGAACCAATGCGTTTCAGCGATATTCATGTCATCATGCCATTTTTCTGTTTTAGGTTCAAAACTTTCTTTGATGTTTTGTCACTGGCTTTCAAAATTACATACATACTTACATACTTACTTATTACATACGTAAAGTAAAGCAAGGTTTACACGAAGCTAGTGACTCTGGCGCCAGTCCTCAGGTAAGCCAGCACTGGCCTGGCCCATGTTGTTTAAATGAGGCCAAATGGATTCATTTAATTCCTAGATTAGTCTTGTAAATCGTTGTATTAAATTTATTATTTTTTAAGCTTTAACTGAAAATAAGTTTATCATATAGTACATACATCAAATATAGGAATTTGTACAATATCACTAGTAAAAATTTTATATTACAAATTATTTATTCTGGATCGGGGGTTGCGGGGCATCCGGGCGGCGGTCCTGGCTTGAAAAATAGGCGGACGCTCTATTCCCGCCAGTGCTGGCAGCCAGCGCTGGCTTGTCTTGAAAAACTGTTTATACGAGACCAATAACAAGCCAGCACTGACTGCTAGTTTCACTGGCAGCCAACACTGGCTTTCGTCTAAACCTTGCTTAAAGCAAGTCTTAGACGAAGCCAGTGCTGGCTGCTAGCGCAGGCTTGTTATTGGCCTTGTACAAATAGTTTTTCAACACAAGCCAGCGCTGGCTGCCAGCACTGGCGGGTATAGAGCACCTCCCTTTTTTTCAAGCAAGTGACCTCCGCCTGCGTGCCCCGCAATTCCTGCACCAGAATAAATAATTTGTAATATAAAAATTAACTAATAATATTGTACAAATTCCTATATTTGATGTATGTAGATATATGATAAACATTATTTTCAGTTAGTTTAAGATCATCATCATTTAATTAATACAACGATTTACAAGAATAATCTATGAATGAAATGAATCCATTTGGCCTAATCTAAACTACACGGGCCAGGCCAGCGCTGGCTTGTCTGTGGACTGGCGTCAGCGTTACTGGCTTCGTCTAAACCTTGCTTAACAAATTAATAGATACTGGTGTATTTTTATAGGATAAGGGTGACAAACGAGCACACAGTCCACTTGTTGGTAAGTGGTTACTGTGGCCCGTAGACATCTACATAGTATATCTTCGATTACGAATCAAAATGCAGATACGTTGGCACTCGTGAGGACTGAATTGTAATCTCTCGTTTCCACTTAAAAGGTTTTCCGGTTCTCTACACTAACCATACGAAACACAGCAGCGTTAATCTGCTATTTACGCTGCTATTCTGACGCTAAGCTTTATTATTTTCGGTAATTGCGTTGTCATGATTGTTTTCAATAATTTATTTGTCTGGAAAATAAACCTTGTATAAACCTTACCGAGTATCTTGAGTATTTTAATTTTATTTGGTTTTACGAATTCATTTTTCTTACTAATATTAAATTTGGTATTGTTGCGCGCCTAAGTTGACGGCACTAGCGCCATCTAGTGTTGAGGACGAGAGCAAGGACGGAGCTTTCCAGATAATGACATCACTAATCTTTCAAAAGACAGCGCCATCTAGTATCGAAACGAATAACTAAGCTTCTAGAAGCCCGACACTTGAACTTTCGACGCCTTGTCGATTGGCGCGCGTATTTACTTGAATATTCTGGATGTTTCGGTGATAATGTGTATTTAAAGGCGCTGCGAGATGCGATCGTGGAAGTATTGAATTTGGCGAGACAAGCGAAGCTTCGGAACGGAATAAAGTAAATCAGTGTGATTAATCATTAGTGTTTTAAGTTTAATTAGTGTAAAGTGAATTAAAGTGTTAATTTTGGTAATTTTATCGGCAGTTTTTATCGTTACGAACCCTAAGCTCGTAACAGTATTTTAGCTTCTTAATTTTGTTTTTAAGATTAATTTCAAATAATTTTCAAGACTCTTATGAAGGAGCTCAAGACCGCTCAGCAAGCTGTTGAGAGGGCTATGCTCTGAGCTTCTCTGCGTGACATACGTCATAATGATTATATCCTCAATGGAATTACAGTAAACGACCTAGCCCATCGGATCAGTAAGCTAAAGTGGCATTAGCCTAACCATATAACTCGAAGAACTGACAACCGATGGGAAAGGAATGTTCTATATGACAATTTCGTAGTGGTGAAAAAAGTGCAGGGCAGCCTTTCAATAGATAGAGTGACGTGCTGTTAAGAGATGTAAGAATTCGATTGTATGTAAGTGGCTCAGCCTACCGTGTTTTGTGGTATTTATTGGGGTGGCTTATGGTCAGTAGATGGCGTAACAGGCAGTTGTTACGAGGGGTATACTGAAATGATCGGGAATAAGAAAAACCATATGCACGGTATATTATTACATTATTACATACACATGCACATGCTAAATGGTATTTTATTGTTTTTCTAAATATTCGCCATTCAACTTAATGCACTTTTCCATTCGTGCAAACCAATTATTAAAACAGTATTTCCAGTCTGAAGTTGATGTTGACAAAATAGCTAATTTGTACACTTCCACAGTTGCTTCGGGGTCTTCAAACCCTTGACCGCGTAGTAAATCTTTCATTCTAGGGAATGTAAAGAAATTGTTAGTGCTCAGGTCAGGACTGTACGAAGGATTGCTCATCAGCTCAACGTTTTCCTACTTCAAAAAATCATTTGTCTTCCGAGCCTTATAGGAGCTCACATTATCGTGATGTAAGATGATGCGACGTTTCGGGTTATTTTTTCGAAGTTCGGCTATCATTTCTGGCAAACAAACCGTGATATACAACTCAACGGTAACCATTCTGCGTTCCTGTTATGGAATTGTAGCGACGTGCCCCTTTTTCGACACAAACGTAGCGACCATTTTCGTTGACACGCTGCGGGAGCGAACCACTTTCGTTGGTTTGACCTCGTCTTCGAAGACCCAAACTATTGACTGATGTTTTATTTCAGGTTCGTATGAATAAATCCACGATTCGTCACCTAAGACGATATTATAAACGAATTAAGAAGATATTATAAACGGCATTTGACTTCCTTCCGTTGAAACGTTGCAGAGTATTCCGACACCACACGAGCCGCCTTTTGCTCTTTAGACAAATTGTGGGGAACCCAACGGGAAACTAGCTTTCTTACACACAGCTCATAATGTAATATCGACTAAATTGCAGACATTCCGATACTTTATCTATACCACACCACTATATCATATGACGGTCATCTAATACAATAGTTCGCACAGATGCGTGACCGCTGTTCTTGGTTGACCTGGAGAAGAAACAGTGCTGAGCGACACACGACCGCGTTGGAACTCAGCATATCAGCAGTATATTGTCATTTGACTCGGTGCTTCAACATCATAAATCGAAACAAGTTCGCTGAAACATTTATCTTGAGATAAGCCGCGACAAAAATTGTGATAAATTATGGCACGGAAATGTTCACGCGTGAGCTCCATTTCTGTTAACGACGTGTCAACTTTAAGCCAACATAGTTTTTTTTTATAAACATTTTTAATAGTTTGAATGTCATTAAGAGTCTAAGAGGCCAGTATTAAAATTCTAAAAAAGGTTTATTGTAACCTACTCCGAAATATTCTATTCCCGATCATTTCAGTGTGCCCTATTATGATGGTGGCGATAACGTAAAAACCGTTTTAATTTAATTTTATAAAAAAACTGTATGAAATTTTATTGTTTTTTGATATTTTTACTAGATATATAGCTATATAGCTTAGATAAGCCTTGCGAAAATTCACTCTCCGTATATATATATATATATATATATATATATATATATATATATATATATATATATATATATATATTAATTACGCGGCTCTTAGTCTCCGACCACAGTGGTAAGTTGCCATTACCAGGAAAGCTTAAGTAATTTAGGATCAGTAAAACAATTTGCAGGGATTTCTGTTAGTAAAGTGCTAACTTTATGTCCACATAATAAATTCTAAACAAACTTTTGGCAATGTCGCGTGTAAAATAATTACAGTATAATAATTTTTTTTATTTGAACTTTGGTTATACCTCAATACTAAGGTTTTTTTTTATTTATCATTGAGACTTAAAAAAATACCTCTGTCATTGGAATGTCCAACAAAAGTCAAACGATTATTTAAAAAAAAGTAAAAGGACATTGTTATTGTACAATTACTTAAACGTTTTATTTTAGAAATAGCCTGAAAGCAATCTCTGTCTATGTCTCATTCTTAGGCGTATAAAATAAATTTCGTGGGTGTTGTAAGAGGTGAAGTACCCAGGCCGGCAACGGGGATTAGCGTAAAATGTATTAACTTGTAGAGTTTGGTACTGCAATCGTCAATACGCTTACCAAGCGTGATGATTAACGAAAATCCTCCTTACAATGGAGCAAAAAGTAAAATTTACAGCCTATACACCTCCTACTGCTGGGTATAGGCCTTCTCTGATTTCTAAGGATTTTACGGCAATTACTTTTCCTTGGCACAAAGCGCTGCCCCAATGCGTGTTGGTGAACTTCATATGTTTTCGTAATATTTTTTTCTTATTTCTCAGACATGCAGGTTTCCTTACGATGTTTTCCTTCACCACCGAGCACGTGCTAAATCAGTACTTAAAACAACTAACAATGTCATTGGTGCCGGTGGGTAACGAACCCGGGTTGCCCGCGTAATGTGAATATTACAGCGAGCGCTTAGCCCCTGAGTTATGCCCCGATACAACGGGAGAGTGAAAGGTCTATTTCTTAATTTTGTAGTAATTTCCGTGCAGTGACGCCGCAAGAGATTCCACTACCCCATACCATTCCGTGAGTATCGTAAAAGGCTACAGAGGGAAGAGGAAGCGGAATGTAACTAACGATGAGCATCTTTCTGTCAACTTTAAAATAACAAAAATTTCGACTGCCTACCTTCCCGCCAAGTGTGGCAACTAGGGCAAATAACCTGCTATGAGGCAGTATATGCATAGCCCTATGCTTGGCACTGGACTGTGACTGTATTGACTGAATGAGTTAACTAATTATGATAACCCCTTTTTATACGAACTATTCAAGTGGCTTCTGTGGCTGAAATGGCGATGAGTTTTAATGACGTAATAACAAAAAATAAAAACAAAATTATTTATTTAGTAAAATCAGAAAAATAACATATTTCAGATATATTGGAAAGACATCAGAATAATATGCGTGGGACTAAGAAATATTGGAGAGGTCCAATTACAATACACGACCTACAAAATGTGATTATTAAAGTAAGGGATGTTGCTCCCCAAAATTGTCTGAAATACATCTTAACTCATCAGCAATGAGCTGATGAATGTAGAAGTATTTTCTGTAAGAACAAAAATGTACCATGCTGACTGAATGGTACATTTTTTTCCTTTTGTCTATCAAATGCTAAAATGATATATTCTTAATAACAAATTTCGCATACAAGGCTATTGATATGAAACAGGGAACAAGTTGATCTAATTCTGAAGGTAATAAAAAAACCCAGTGCTTAGAGAGCCCTATCTATTATAGCTATTGTTTTTAAATAACTTTTGCCATACCATACAAAAAAAACTATGTAATTGACGATTACTTTAAAAATATGTTTAAGTTATATGCTTTCAGTTAATTTAACGTCTGCTATACATTTCAATAGCATTTTTGTCCTAAATCACAAGCAATATTTTAAATTAAAAGGTTTTAAGGAATCTGTTCGATTCGGCAGGTTCGAGAATACAGTGTTGAATAGTGTTAAACATATCGGTCAATCTAAAACATCGAACTACAAGTTATCGATTTTCAATTATTGATCAGTCTCTGCACAATCTTAGTCTATGGTTGTTTATGGTATATATACTTATACGCCAGTATATTCCAAATTTATGAAGAAAACATATTTTTGAATTTTAAAAAAGATTTACTTCTTTTTTTTTTTGAGAAATGACGTTGGCGTTGTTATGTCAATTTTTATTATAAAAGGCACTAAAAATATAGTTAAAAATATAGACCAAATTAGATCATACACTGTTGCGGATCGTTTTATTTACCAACAACCCTTCTAGTGTATCAGCAGGTCAACAGGTCAACTAGTTAAGATAGTAAACATTGGTCCAGTCGAGCCGAATATCAGACCCAGATTAGTCAGAAGTTTTTTTAATAAGCGGTGCCAGGTTTGGACCGCACGCCATAGTATTCGCAGTGGATCGCTGCTGCAAGAGCACCGCACACCCCGCAAAAGCGGTAACAGCTTTGTCCATCAAAGTGGACAAACTCAGCTGCATTGGGAGTGTTAGTTCAACGTGACGTCACAAAGGACGCCATCAGTAGTACATCGCCAGTTCAATCTTCGAGTTCGCCAATAGCAGCCGGGTGTCGAAGTTCAAGGTGAAGCCGAAGGGGAACGCCGCAAGTACAATATCAGCTCAACCTGTGTTTGTGTTAGTGAAATGCAAACATGAGTACAATTTAGTTATTTTCATAGGAGCTGTGACAATTTCTTACTTATTTGAATATTGATTTCAAGGAAGATTTTAACTTGTGCATGTTAGATTAAGGTCTCAGACTAGTTTTATAAAAACAGGGAACCTATGCCCGATTTCTTTAAGAATGTATTTTTGTTTATAAATACTTCTAAATTTTCACTGTTTTTGAGACTTGAAAAATTCGCAGCTTTGTTTTGTTAAGAAACTTGTTAAGTTTTGCGTTTCAATTTAGGTTTTTCTGTTACAAAGTTGATATTGTGTTACATTCAGATTGATAAATTTAACTTTACACAACTAATTGAATTATACTATTTTTAATATTAGTTAATAATTCTATATGATTGTTGTTTACGATGGAAGGACAAATTAATATATTAAAAGACCTTCAAGAAGTAATACAAAAGGGCTTTACTAATTTTAAAAAGTGTCCAAAAGATAGACTTACTGCTGAATATAATATACAAACAAGGCTTGAATTATTGGAAAATGATTGGTCTTCGTTCAAAAATACTAAATCTCAACTTTATGGTCAGTTTAAGTTAGAAGATATAGGTCAAAATATTGTCGATATGTATGACGTCACCGAAGATACTTACATACTATGTAAATCTTTAATGAAATCAACTTTAAACAAGATAAGTATTAGTTGTTGTGTAAGTAGAATGTTGGTCTCAACTAAAAGATCGCTATGCAAATAAAAAGTACCTAACCAGTTGTATTTTAAAACGATTGTTCGGCCAGAAACGCTTACATGTGGAGTCCGCTTACTCATTAAAGGAGCTGCTAGATACCACATGTGACTGTTTAAATGCACTAAAAATTTGAAAATCGATGTGAGCAGATGGGACGTTATTGTCATCCATATAGTGACGTTCAAGTTAGATAATGAAACGCGAAAGCAGTGGGAGTTAAGCATTTCTAATAACTCCAGCAACGAGTTGCCCACCTTTAATCAGTTTAGGACATTTATTGAAAGTCGTTTCCGCGCATTAGAACTATAGAGCCGAGGAAGATTGTGGCTCACCAGATCAATAATAGTTCTCATGTTCATAGTTCAAAAGTATTGCTGGCCACAAAGTCGCCGAATATCCGTTGCGAATTCTGCTCGGAACTTCATAAGCTCTGTTTCTGTAAGCAATTTGCAAAAGAGTCCATAGAAAACAGACGAGAATTTGTAGCAAAAAATAAACTATGTTTTAATTGTTTGGGTGGCAATCATACAGTTTACAACTGTAAAAAGCAGACTGTCTGTAAAATTTGCAATAAACGCCACCATTCCTTGCTGCACCATAATAAAGAACCTTATGCAGAAAATAAGGGTCAAGATTCCAGAGCAAAGTCTGCTATCGATAACACTAGTTCCCCAACAAGTGATAATCAAATAATTGCATGCTTATCTTCGGGAGAAGTTTTAAAACCCAGACAGGTTTTATTAGCCACTGCAATGATAAAAGCTGAGTCCAATTCGGGTGAATTTCAAACAGTTCGAGCCTTACTTGATCAAGGATCACAGGCTTGTTTTATAACAGAGTCCACTGTCCAATTTCTCAGGCTTAAGAAAATTCCAGTTTGAGGTCATGTTTCAGATTCAGGAGACAAGTCAACCATTGCTAATTACATGGTAAATCTGATTATAAAGTCCACGGTTGATCTTGATTTTCAACTTCAAATTAATGCTTACGTTTCGAGTAAGATTACATCGTACTTGCCTGAGAGAACTGTGAATACCAGTTCAATGGAATGGATTGATCTCAACGGTCTGTGTTTAGCAGATCCTTCTTTCAAAACACCCGATAAAATTGACGTTCTTTTGGGCGCAGATGTTTACTGCTGCATTGTTAAGGAAGGTGTAGTAAAGAGTCCGTCTGGTTCTTTAATAGCGCGGAACACTACTTTAGGGTGGATCCTTTCCGGTGTAGTCAGTTCAAGTAATGAAAGTGTAAAACACCACAGTAGAAATATAAGTGAACACTGTACACAGTTCAGTGAAGACAATATTCTAAAGAAATTCTGGGAGATAGAAGAACAAGTTAGTACAAAAAAATACTTAATTCAGAAGAGCAAAAATGTGAAGAATTTTATATTAAAACTACTAAGAGGGATGATACAGGCAGATACATAGTGCGTTTACCATTTCGAGACGAAGATTGCTGCGATGCAAAGGCGGAAGTTCACGTAACATAGCTGAAACAAGATTCAAATCATTAGAAAGAAGATTAAATAAGGACACAGATTAAAAACAAAAGTATATGGAAGTAATTAATGAATACTTGGAATTAGGACACATGAGACCTGTAAAAGAAGAGGATGATAAGAAAGATGAAGCAGTTTACTTACCACACCACGCGGTGATAAGAAACGACAAGACCACCACGAAGGTTCGTGTAGTTTTCAACGCCTCTGAGAAAAACAAAAAGGGAGTTTCTCTCAATGATACTTTAATAGTTGGACCAACGCTGCAAGCAGACTTGAGACACACATTTCTTAGATGGAGAGTACACGCTATTAGTATTGTGGCGGACATAATTAAAATGTACCGCCAAATCAGAATAGCAGATGAGGATGCTATATTCCAGAGGATACTTTGGCGAGAAAGCCCCGAAAAACCACTTAGAGATTATGAATTGGTAACAGTAACCTTTGGAACAGCTTCTGCACCATATCAGACAGTTAGACCACTCCATCAGGTTGCATATGATGGAGGAGATAGGTACCCACTTGCGGCTGATAGAGTTTTAAATTCTTTTTATATGGATCATTTGATGATGGGAAGTAATAGTGTCGAAGAGGGAGTGGAAATGTGTAAACAAATGATGGATTTATTAGAAAAAGGAGGATTTGCCTTGCAGAAATGGAATAGTAACAATCAGCAACTATTAGATAGAATAAGTTCAATATATACAAGTGAAGTAGTACAGATAACAGGTCAACTAAACATAAAAAATGAGTACACTGATAATCACAACAAAGGGAATATAGTAGTTAAGGGAAAAGAAATAGATAATAAGAATATAGAAATTAAGCTATATAGTACTATAAAAATTTTGGGACTTACCTGGAACCGCCACGAAGTCTCCTTTCAGTACTCGGTAAATCTTACACTGCTGACGACCGCACCTGTAACAAAAAGACTAATAATATCAGATATAGCTCGTTTGTTTGACCCATTAGGATGGTTAGCTCCTAGTGTGGTATTAGCAAAGATGTTCATACAAAAACTATGGCTCGCAGGTGTAAGTTGGGATGAAGAATTAACTACCGATTTAATATCACAGTGGAGTACTTACCGCGAAGAGTTGTCATTACTCACCAAAGTTCAGGTACCTCGTTGGCTTGGTACAAGTTCATCAGATGACCTTGAGTTGCACGGTTTTAGTGACGCCTCTAAAGCAGCGTACTCAGCCGTCGTTTACTTAAGAATAATTGATGTCTCAGTCAAAATTTATCTGTTGTTGTTAGTGGCTGAAACAAGAGTAGCTCCCATCAAACAAATTAGTATTCCTCGATTGGAGTTATGTGGTGCTTTACTTTTATCTAAGTTATTGACAGAGACAGCAGAGGTTTTAAATATTTCAAAGGAAAAGATCTTTGCATGGACTGATTCTACAGTAGTGCTATCGTGGCTTAGCAGTCACCCTAGCAGGTGGAAAACATTCGTAGCCAACAGGACTTCGGAAATTTTAGGCGCTTTGAATTCGTCACCATGGTTTCATGTGCCGATCAAAGAGAACTCAGCTGACTGCGCCTCAAGGGGAATACTACTCAGTTTATTAGTCGGTAATGAGTTATGGTTTTCAGGACCATTATTTCTGAAAAACAAATTAATTGAGTACAAGAGGCCAAAGGATTTAAAAACAAATTTAGAACAAACTATAAGGGCGCACACAACTGTAGTTCCAGAGCATGTGTTTTTCGAAAATTATTCTAGTCTGCGAAAATTAGTAAGAGTTGTTGCGTATTGTCTTAGAATTTTAAAACGGGAAAAACACGACAGTAAATATTTGAAAGATCACAAAATAGAAGCAGCATTACAAACTTATATAATGAAAACACAAATAGATTCATTCACAATAGAATACCAACAATTAAAGGAAAAAGGGTATTTGAATTTAAAAACAAGTAAACTAATATCACTCTGTTCTTTTCTCGACAAAAATGGTATCATGCGAATTCGTGGACGACTTGATAAGTCAGAACTAGATGACCAAGTAAAAAATCCGATAGTCCTACCACATTCAGGTTATTTGACTCATCTTTTAGTCGCAGATGCGCATGAGAAGACACTGCATGGTGGTCCTCAGTTAATGGCAAATTATTTAAGGTCAGCCTATTGGATAATAGGTGCTAGATCTCTAGTTCAACAATATGTTCGCAAATGTGTAACTTGTGCAAAACAGAGAGCTACTGTCAAAAATCAACTGATGGGTGTGGGTGTTCGATGTACACCATTTTTATATAGTGGAGTGGATTATGCTGGACCTGTAAGTATAAGAGCGACCAAATGACGTGGGTATCGTTCTTATAAGGGCTACATATGCCTTTTCGTTTGCATGTCCACTCGCGCTGTTAACTTAGAGGTCGTAAGTGACATGAGTACACAAGCATTTTTAGCTGCTTTTCGACGATTTGTGTCGCGACGAGGTCACTGCGCTAAATTGTGGAGCGACAACGCCTCCAATTTTGTAGGTGCCTCCAAAGAATTGCAACAGTTGGCATCTATTCAGCCAGCCATAGCAGAATATCTGGAAGCAAACAACACCCAGTGGCATTTTATTCCGCCGCCTGCTCCTAATTTCGGTGATCTTTGGGAAGCGGGTATAAAATCCACCAAATTTCACGTTAAAAGGGTTGTTGGTGACTGCCCTCACGTACGAAGAAATGACCACATTCCTCAATCAAGTGGAAGCTTGTCTAAATTCGAGGCGAATAAGCGTCATCAACTTTACTGATCCTGGTGAGCCCCTGCCTTTAACTCCTGGACATTTCTTAATAGGAGAAGCGATAGTTAATGTACCAGATAAGGACTACAAAGGTTCAAGCGTAGGCTATTTAACTAGGTGGCAATTTGTGCAAAGAATGCTACAGTCTTTTTGGAAACGATGGTCCCAGGAGTATTTGTCAAAGCTCATGAATAGGTACAAATGGACGTCACAAGTTCCGGAACTTAACATTGGGGACATTTTTTTGATTAAAGAATATCAATTGCCGCCAAGTCGTTGGTTATTGGGTCGAGTTATAGAGAAATACCCCGGTGATGATAACATTACCCATGTGGTCACGTTGCGCACGAAAACATCAGTTATTAAAAGGCCAACATCAAAATTATGTATTTTACCTATAGCAGATCCATAAATTGTTCACTTTTTATGTCAAATTTATGTAAAATATTATTATATTAAATGTTTACCTACTTTTCCATTTACAAAATTTATTTAAAAAAGCTGAAGGTACTCCGGGCTTAACAATAACATCGGGACGTCAGTCATCTCAGTCCCCCGTGACCATGGGTGCTGGAAAGCGCCCGAAACGTCGGGAATTAAAAATGAAAATAAAAGTAATTAAAAGTAAAAATAAACGCGATAAAATCCGTAAAAGTAGTTTTAATCATGTGTAGTGTTCGCGTAAATATAAGAAATCATTATGTATTAGTTAAGTTTAGAATTACTACCTCTTAGTTTATGAAGTTAATTTGTTATTGAGTACTAAGTGCAAATTTTAGATGTAAGTACAATTTGGAAGGACATTTAGTTAAGTTTTTTAGAAGGCCATTCCGTCACTAAATGTCCTTGGTGGGCGGTATGTTTGTGATATATATACTTATACGCCAGTATATTCCAAATTTATGAAGAAAACACATTTTTGAATTTTTAAAAAAGATTTAGTTCTTTTTTTGAGAAATGACGTTGACGTTGTTATGTCAATTTTTATTATAAAAGGCACTGAAAATATAGTTAAAAATATAGACCAAATTAGATCATACACTGTTGCGGATCGTTTTATTTACCAACAACCCTTCTAGTGTATCAGCAGGACAACAGGTCAACTAGTTAAGCTAGTAAACAATGGTTTCCCCTTACTCTTATTGTGGTAATTAAGTGTTAGTTTGTGACACGTTTATTAATCTGTGTTATTAACTACGGATTTTGCTGGGACTCGGGACAGTTGCTAAACTCTTTAAACCCGGGGATTTATCTATGCCGGGGATTAAATATAGGAATTTGTTGTCATTGTGTTGAAATTATCGGAAAAGTTTATAAAATAATTGGATTTATGATAAAGAATATCTATAACACAAAAAAGTGTTATAGTTTATCACTGGTTAACATATATATATTTGTATTGAATGATGAACCAACAGCATTTTTATGAAAAGCGTAAAAGTTCGTGTTATGAGCCCAACTTTCATCTTTTAATTATTACTAGCAGTACCCGCAACTTCGTCCGCATATGTTTTGTTGTTTATATACATATTAGTGTATAATAGTTTTATTTATTGCGACTGTTAATTATATTTTATAAACTACATCACTGTTTCAACTCAAACAGTATTAGTATTGATAATTTTAGTATCCGGAGTAATTTCATCATCAAGCCGATTAAGTGCATAGAATATTGCAACACGGAGGATGTCGTCTCCGTTCAATATTTTATTTAAATGAAACTAAGCAACGTAGATATGCACTAACATAATATAAAAAAGAAACTACAATGGCTTAAAAATAACTCTAATTTATAAAAAATAAGAAGGGAACGAAAGTTCGTTTGCTGTATAGTAGCGAGGTAAATGAATCAATCACTCCTTTACGTACACCATCACACCTCCTGGAGGCATAGTAAGAGGCGACTACGGCAAACGCCGGAAAAATGTAACGGCTTTCAATATATAGTGCTATAAACAAATTTGTTACGTCAGAGCCCGACACAAAATACCCAGACTAGTTATTCTTATTCGTACCCAGACTGGCTAGTTGTACCCACACTGGTCAGCAACTTCAAAGATGCAATATGTATTGTATCGCAATCGTCAATTTCTTTGCAAACCGTGAAAATTATAATAAATCACTCCTGAACATAGGCCTCCTTCATATATTTCCTCAGAGGCGGGAAGTCTCTTATAAAATGAGCTGGTGGATTTATAAAAAAATCTGCAGCCGTAGTGAAAAATTGAGTATTAGTAACGCAATAAATTCTGCCCATTCTAAAAAGCAAACACTCTCAAAAATATGAAGACGAACATATGTCTCTCCTAAAAATAGCGCTATAGGGGGTTATTTGCCATTATTACCACGATTCGGAAGCGAGTTCGTAGCCGCAGTTATTAACTTTAGTCGTAATTATTTTAACGCTCCCCCCCCCCCTATATATAAAAAATATTATATTAAATATAATAAATATAATTAATTTAGCCCTTTTCAATAAAACTATATATATATATATATATATATATATATATATATATATATGTACATATATATATACATATATATATATATATATATATATATATATATATATATATATATATATGTGTGACCAGGAAAAATAAGATCTTTCTAAATGATCTTGCTTAAGGTTTAATAATAGGCCGTTTGTAATATTTTTGGCGTGATCGACTTAGTTAGGACCCTTATTTACGTTGTGTTCGTTTAGTAACTTGGTTTTTTAGGTGTCTTTTGGAAGAATGAATATTCACTAGAGTAATTGAAAGCTGTTGGTGGTGCCTTATATTCCAAGTGAACCCCGTTCACGAAGACAGGGCTCAAGAAAGGTTAAAAACATAAAATGTCCCTATACCAATTGTATCAGGTTTACATTATTAATTTATTTATTAATTATCCCCTCCCGCTTGGAAAAGGCTTACAATATATTTATACAAAATACCCGATACTAGGGCTTCGCTCTCCTACATTTATTTAAAAAAATGTAGGGGAGGCACACGGCTCCACACAAGCCGTGCGCGGTGAGCGCCAACCATTTTGATGCACTCCCTCCGAAGGGAACGCCGATTCGGGAACTGGACCGTAGTCCACAGCAAAATAACTGGCGAACCAGTAAAAGAGGCTTGACCCCTATGCGTAAGCATAAACATCGACCGAAGTCGCGCATGTCAATGCGTGTAAACGCCATACAGAATACGAACGAATCCAGCCACAGTGAATGTACGTCACACGGTTTAGGCAAATAGGCACATTGGCCGTAAGCCCTCCGTGAGCACCACCACCTCCCAGATCGCCGCTCCTGCAGACGTGATGTAAATGCGTAGCATCACCACCAATTGCATGATCAGCACGGCTACTAGCCGCAGAGCGTGTCACGTTGTGCGGCTTTCTGCTGCAGCCGCGAGAGTCTCCTCAGATCCTCCCGCCAGCTACAACACGCATGAGGTCGACACATACGCTCCACCAACCAATACAAAGGCAGGTATAGCCAAAAGGCAGTTATAAGATAAGAGTAATAATTTTCCATCAGAAAGGTTTTGTGTCACTGACGTTGAGTATTTTCGATCATGTTTGTCTCACCCACCAACAAGTTGCCTTCAATCATTCAAAGGTGTGAAAGTTACAGAGATATATTATTCTGTTGTTATATAAAACATCGTGGAGGGCAGACAGTCTGCAGCCCCGTAATGAAGGGACCCGACTTGGGCAAAGCTACTTAGGTGTGAGTCAAACCAAGACGCAGAGAGCGCCATTGAGAATAGCGTCCCACCCAACAATCATCGCAGAGACGCAATGCTGCAAAACTCAATAAGCACCAATACGACTATCGTCGGGCTTACACTATCACAAGGTCCTCCAGTCATCACCACCCGCATACTTCCATCGACCAGAACCACAAGAGTGCGTCGAATCAGGCGCAGTACACCCGCAAATGCATCACAAGACGCAATACCGCAAGAAGGAGTAAGCATCAATGCAACTATCATACGGGTGGCGGCCCCTCACAACACACCCACATGATCCCTATCGACTTTGGTAACAAAGTTTATTGTTGTTAATTAAAAAATATCACCGACATATCATAGTATATATAGTCACCGACATATATAGTATTATATATAGACCTACGCTTAGCGAGGGTTCAACTGACTGATTCAAAGTGAATCTACTGGAGTGAGTTGGAACAGGCCGACAGAATGGTATCCATATTAGAAAAATATGATTCATGATTAATGCTTCACAATCCTAGATCACAGCTATTGCCTCAATAGGATCCACCGGCTTAGCATCTTAGTACCGCAATTGAGAAACGAATTCGAACGATTGTCAGAAAACATAATGTTTTAGTACATACATATTCTTTTTTGTGTAGTCTGTTTTAAGTATAAATATATTATTATAGAACGTAATTTTACACACAAATAATGTTATTATTATTTCTGAGATTTTATGGCGACGTTGGATAAATTCGAACCTATTTTTTGAAAATATCATATCTTTTGATACAATTAACCGATTTTAATAAAACAACGATTAAATGTAATTCGAAGACATGCTTTATGATTTCCTCAGCGATTTCATTGAAAAAAATGCGTAATTGATACCGAATAAGTTCGTAAAGAAACAGACAGATAATTCTAATAATTATAAAAATGTTCTTATTTACTTATTTTCAGTCCTTTTAATGATTTCTGTCACAAATATAATAAACAATGTATAAATTTAAAGAGAGATGGTGCTGTTAACATTAAAAATTTCGACTCGATTGATACATTATATAAAGCATTTTATCAGAACTTTTAAATCGGTGCCTGCTGAACAAATCAATCCTAAAGTAGCATAGGTAAAAAAGAAAGTTTGGCCCTAGCCGGAACCAACGTAATGAGGGCAAATAATCTTACGCTCACCAGATGCCGCTAGTTAATTTAATTTTTAAATAAGCAAGAGCAACTCTTAAGGGCTTGTCATTTTTTACAGAACTATCTAAAATGACTTTTGAGACCAAACTTCAAGCATTTGTCTCTTGTCGGGCATTTAACATCAAATGAGGCATGCCTTATGCTGTCACATCTAACACACCCTGACTGCCTAATAAAAATCCTTTTATATTTCCTAGAAACTGATAAAGTTGTATTAAAATCTAAATTATATAAACTTATTACTTCTTGTTTTACAGAACTTGTAAAACAAGACAAGCCCTTAAGAGTAAATGGAAAGAGAAAATACTCATGAACAGAAAAAAGCCGCATAATTAAAGACAAATCAGAAGTTAACTAAGTGAGTGGAGAAACTAAAGGAAACAGGGAATTCATTACGTATTTTATATTGATAATGATATTGAAATATACTGTACCGTTGGAGAAGTAGAAACAAAAATAATAACAGATTCAGGTTATCGACATAACTTAATCACTGAAGCAAATTTGGAGACATTCAAGAAAAACAACATTTTTCTGTTAAAACAAAATACAACACCAAATGTTAAGTTAATGACTTATGGTAGTAATACGCCGTTGAAAGTAAAAGGTTCCCTTAAAGCTCGTATACAAATTGCACAACAATCTGAAAATTCAAAGTTCTATATAAATTATGACAGTACAAGAAACCTAATAGGAAAGACTACTGCAATTTCTTTAGGGATAAATTAAATTGAATAAAATTTGGATGTTAATCAAATTGAAACTAAAACACTTTCTAAGTTAAAAGGTGTGCTGATAGACATATCAGTTGATGATTCTATTCCACCCGTATCACAACATTACACCTATCGATTCCTTGTTTCATAAAATTAATTAGGAACCGCTTATGTTGATTCATGGTGGTCTTAAAGATTAAACTTATTTAATATATATTTTAATTTTATTTTACTTTAGGAGTTTCCATTCCTATACCCTGCGAAGTTAAAGTCGAAAGTTAAATCAAGGAGCTTATAGGCAGGGACATGACAGGATGTAGGTTCTTCGAAATGGATCTCCCCCGTTGTACCTGTGGTAAAAGAATATGGAGAAGTACGTCTTTATGTAGTCATGAGTTGAGTTAATGAAGCTATTTTACGCAAAGTACACTCGCTGCTGACAACGCATAAGGTGTTACCGAAATAGAGGAATGAAAATATGTACACAAAATTGAGTATAAAATCGCATTTCACCAACATTCCAACTCAGACATCACTACGTCAAGCATCAATAAGGGATTATTTAGGTACAAGCGTAAAATTTTTGGAAAATCTTGTACTCCAGGAATCGTTATAGTGTAATGCTGTTGGGAGTAGTGGTGACGGCGACGGCGCGAGGTTCTCTTCAAACTAGATAAGGCACATCAGTTCCTTTCATTGAGCGAATGTACGCAAAGTAATGTTTACTAACTTTAAATATACTTTAATTTGCTGCCACATATAGTTTAACTTATTCTTCTTATCAATATTTAAAATATTTAATACATTACAGCCTATTTAAAAATCCACTACTGAACATTAGCTTCGTCCATAGATTACCTCGAAGAGAGACGATAGTTACCATGCTCGGTAGGCGGGCTGGCCACCACAAGTTTATTATTTTGAGTCGTTATGAGGAAAATGCTGCTGCCATCTCGTGTTTTACATCCCTCTGTCGCTTCTTAGGACACCCACGAGATGATTTAAGGTAGTAAGTCTTTTTACGCCACCACTACACGTGTAGTGCTACACCCTATCGTATGTGTGATTTGGATTGATTCTAGCTGGAAGGACTTTCCGCCATCAGTCAGTCATCAGATTCTATCAGATTTGCCAAAAAGCAGGTTGCATCACGTGCAGACGTAGATGATGCGTGTTAAGAAAAGATGGTATACTTAGTTTTCACATTTTTATATCTTATTTTATAACTACGTGTAAAATTATAGAAATTGTTGTCGAAAAGAAGCTCTGTGGCACGCAGGACATTTGAAGATTCTATACAAATAAAATAATTTATTTTAGTTAATTAATGAGAACGACTACTCAGTGGCGCAGTGGCTTAGCAATGAGTGACTGCGCTGGGGGTGTTCGAATCCCGCACGGAACAAGTATTTGTATGGCCTACAAGTAGTTGTAATCTGCTCCCACGATACAAAAGAAAATCTTAGTGTACGGGTAACGTTTTTTTAAAAAAATTTAAAAAAATGAGAATAAAATCAACAGCTGTAAAAATTCCAAATCTTGAGATTTCTAACCAGCTGTTTATTCAGAATACTATAATATGGTTGATAGAATCAGGTGTTACTTTGCGGAAATCCATTATCATCCCAAAAAAGTGGGACTAGTGGTGACGGAGTTAGTGCATGCAACTGAGGGAGGGCGGGAGGTGCTCTTCAATCCAGGTAAGACATATCATTGTATTTATGTAGCGGAAGGTTGCGAAGTATTTATATTTTTATTAATACTATAATAGTTGTAATCTAAAACATTTGTGGTCGTCCGTAAATCCAATTCATTGTATAAACATTTAGCGTAAACGTAATAAAATTCATTGTTATTTAAAAAATAAAACATAGGTGTAGGTGTAAAATAAACTGTACTAAATAAGAAACGAATGAGTTACATTTGATAGACTGTTAGCCTTCTGCTTACCAAACCACTTGCTTAGCTTGGTGAGTATGATTTTTTTAAATGTTTGATTTGTGTGCGCTCTTATAAACCTCTATGACAATTATGGTTTTATATGGCTTATAAAAATTCTTAAGATATGAAAATTCTAAGAAATTTCTTGCAACCTTGTTCTAGCAATTAATTTTATTTAGTAAGAAAAGGAGAATAAACTTTAAATAAAAGACAAAGTTGAGCGCTGAATTTGTGACCAAACAAAAAACATTCTCAACAAACCAGTGTTGTTAAGAAAATTAATTGTTTGTTACAAGAACTTATGCAATCGGTACTAGCAATAAAGTCAAGTTGGTTTAGGCCAATAAAACGTAGCCGCTGGTTTTATAGCAATGGAGCAATAAAGATGTGCTTATTTCAACTAAGCTAACATCAATTTACTGTCTTTATTTTAGCAATTTTAGGGAAAACATTGTTCTTTGAAATCAGAGACTAAATTATTGGTCACAATAAATGCTATAACACGTTAGTCGAGTACCAAACTCTCTTGTAAGGGACACGTTTCATTTTTAATAGAATATAATATTTTGCACACTTTATATTGTTACATAATGCCTGCTATTATCCTTTATCATGCCCGGGAAAGACTGGGATAGAGGGCCAAAAGGCATTAAGCCCGCCCTTTGTAACTCTTATTTTTAAAAATAAAATAATAAAATTAAACTATAAATAAGTAAATACATAATACTTATCCATTTTAGTTTTTGTTTTTGTATGAGAATTAGGCTGTAGTAATAATATTATAGTTCAGTAAAGTTACAACCTCAATATGTGGTTCTGGTATATATCAGAAATGAGAGGAGTCCAGTGCCACTGCTGGGCACTGGACTCCTCTCATTTCTGAGAGGGTTTTCGGGCATGGAGTAAATTAATTCGAATATGTTCTAGCTCTCTCTATACTACTAAAATCTAGCTGGCAGATAATTTATTTGTCTTTGTATAAAAATATTTTTATGTAATGCATGATCTGATGCATATAAAAGAAAACAAAAATTAAGCTTGCTATTGTAATTATTTATATAGTTTTATTGCAGCCTATAAATAATAGTTTACTACTTAACATATCCATCATTATGACGACATTACAGGAATAATGTACGATAATTTAAACCAAACCTTATTTTTTTTAAAGTTATAATATTTTTTAATTCCTTGAAAACGGAAAAGGAACTTCATTGTTAATCTAAAGTGAATAATATAAGTATATTTCGATAGGCATAACTTCATTCTTTCATTCATTGAATGGCCTATCAAAAGTTCGGGTCTAAACATAGGTCTGTTGTTAGATTATTCCATGGCTGAGCAAGCTCGTTGGGTATATTTTTATTTTTTTCAGTTGTTATCATGTTATGCTCTTTAACTTCAATCTGTCACCTTTCAGGACACCAATGAGACATTTTTTGTACTGAATAACTCATTTGTCTTCAATAATGTGTTATATCTTTTTAAGTATGCTTCAAAATTCGAAATAAATATAAATTTTAAAAATGTTTGCAAAATAAAAACAAAGCTATATGGAAAACAAATATTCAAAAAACAACTTTGTTTTATTTCATGTTTATGGTGTAGTTTTATAACCGCAAATACTGCAAAACTTGTGCTTTTGTCGAATCGCATGAATTGCAGATCCTCAACAAAATTTTGCTTTTACTCTTCATACATAGAATTTAAACAGAAGTTGCAGTTCCGTTACTATTTTATCTCTGTCAGTAGTGTATGTATATGTTTGTGTCATACAACAGTAAAAAATTAATTTATAATTTATCATAAGCCAGAATGTTAAAACACGGTACTGAGCGACCTGCCTCCAAAGAACTCTTGTACGTCTTTCTAGATTGTCACCAGGGGCCTATCACTTATAAACATTTTATGTTTTAGACGTGTTTATGTTTCGAACATTAAGCCACAGAGTGTGCATTTTTTCGCTTTGCTCGCCATCTTGGAAACCGATTCAAAGTTTAAATTCATTCCGTTTGACATTTGTTTACGTAAATGTGTTCATTTGCTTGTAATTGTGGATTTTTATTAGGCTCGCAACTATCTGCAGCTGTTGAAAAGGACAGCAGATTAAAATTTTCTAATCGATTCTTCTAGACAGATTCACGCACAGTCATAGCCTGGATCAAGTCGGATCCTCGAACGTTCAAGCCATTTGTGGCACACAGATTAGCTGAGTGTTTTTTTATTTGCTTTCGTGTGGTGTTAAACGAGTGTTCTTACAGTAGGCGATACATTCAGGAGGTAAGTACAATATACCGTTTCCACTAAATTCAATTTCAGTAATTTGGGAGTTATTACATTCAATACTTATTTTAGTTTTTCAGACATTACAAATAACTATCTATTATAACGTAGTGGCTGCCAGATGCTTACATGACCATGAATGAATTTGGTTTCACAAATCGAAGGGATTGAGGTGAGTACTTTTGTAATAATTTCGGTTTCACAGGAAGGCGTCGCGGAAGAGGAATATAGTATTGGTGTTTGACAAAGGTAATGATCATTTTTGATTACTTTACAATAGTCTAGATTGTCTAACTTACAATACATTGATCTATCTCTGCTTATACCAATATATTTAGAGGATGGGATGATGGTCGAATACGATTCAGGGTTATTTTTATCATGAGGGACTAGTGACGGTAAGTTGTGATATATGTTTAAGTGTATAGGATTAATGAGAGGGATTTTTACTGCAAACACTATTTTTTCTTTATTGAAGTAACTAGAAATCTGTCCATCTGGTTTGTTTACGGATAAACAATTAACCGGCCAAATGAATCGGAAGACATCTCAGAGATTAGCGGGTAATTTTGGTCAAGATGGCTGAAAGAATATATACCTACATTAAGTTCATAGAGTCACAGGTGGGCGATATCGTTCTAATCGTTCTCATCTTACGGTTTAGCTACGGGAGTACCTTAGTGAGTTTGTAAGGGGCGGAGCTTCTACATCAACATCGAGGAGGCCGATCAAAATGGGTGTGCCAAAGGGCAGTTGCCTATCACCCCACCTGCACGCGGTTTACACAAATAATATCCTCACACTCCAAAGCCGCCTGGAAGAGTGGGAAAATGATGTCGTCCTGGCTTTATACGCTGGCGACAGTGCGTACTTTGCGTCATCTCGTCGGGTAGAAATGACGGGAAGGAAGCTGCAGAGATTGCTGGACTTATTACCCGATTGAACGGACAGATGGAGGATGGTGGTCAACGTCGGGAAGACCGCCGCCTTCATGACTAGGCTGATACGCATTCCACCAACCTTGCAATTCCGTGGGCAGGACGTAGGTTGGAAAACAACTGTCACCTACCTAGGATGTCAGATAGATCGCTCGTTGCGCATGACCCCGATGGTCGACCACGGTCACCCTAGGCATATACAAAATTATAGTCAACATATTGTAGGCAGGGCCTCGCGCACAGCTGAACGGTCAAGGCCATCAGCCGACAGTTCGTAGCTTCACTGTTTCATTTTGTTAGTCAGTCGCCTACTTCGGTAAGCGAATGTACGTGTTTATTTGAGTTAAGTGCTCCGTGCGCCATGCCGCGTAGTTTTCTGCGAGTGTGTAGTTTAGTTTAGTTTGGAATTATGTCGTACACAAACGTGCAGTGGACCGAAATGGTCCGACTTTATGCGTTAAGTCACGACAATGTGAACGAGGCTTGACGAATGTACGCAGAATCATTCCCTGGACAACCTGTGCCAAATCATGAAACTTTGTTGGCGGCCACGCAAAGGTTACGTAGCTATGGACAGTTTACCGTGCCTGTTCATGCTCAGGGGCGTAGCAACCAGCAGCTGCCAGTTACCCTTCAAGAACATATCTTGGATTTCTTCGCGGAGAACCCAGAGGAGACCAGTACCAGGCGGGCGGCCTGTATTTTCGGTGTTTCTCACTGTAATTGACAAGTGAGAAACACCGAAACAATTGAGGACAATTTGGAAAATTCTGCACATTGATCGTCAACATCCGTATCATTTTCAGCCGGTTCAAGAGTTAAATGAAAACGACCACATACCGCGGGTGGTATTTTTGCAATGGCTTATTCAAAACTTTGATAACGTTTCCATTTTATTTACGGACGAAGCAGTGTTCACAAGGTCGGGCATTTACAATGTTCGTAATGAACATTACTGGAGTCGGGTAAACGAACACCGAATACGACAAAACAGTTATTAGAACCGTTTTTCCGTAAACGTGTGGGCGGGAATTCTAGACGGCAAACTTCTTGGACCTTATTTTATTGACGACCATTTGAATGCACAATCGTACATGGCTATTTTACGACATGTATTCGACAGGATGTTGGAAAATGTGCCTCTTCGTTCTCTGAGAAACCTCCACTACCAACATGACGGTGCCCCTGCACATTTTCAGCTGCAAATCAGGGCTATGTTGAATGAGGAGTTTCCTGGGCGGTGGATCGGACGAGGAGGGCCAGTTGCGTGGCCAGCGCGTTCGCCCGACCTTACCCCGCTGGACTTTTATCTTTGGGGAGAAGTAAAGCGCCGAGTGTATGCAACTAAGTTCCGTAATACGTCGGAACTCAAAAGGCGAATTCTTAATGTGTTTCGAGACTTAAAAAAAACAGTGTTGTGCTTCCTAGAGTGCGTAACAATCTACGGAAACGTGCGAAGGCATGCGTGGCTGTAAATGGATCGCATTTTGAACAGCTTTTACGATTAATGTAAAAGATGATCAAAATGGGATTCATTTACGAGGATTTTATTTAATAGGTAAGTGTAATTAATCAATCAATCAGGCTACACATCAAGCTATACAAATCCAGTTTGTCTTGGCCTCGCTTTGTATGATCTTTCCGTACAATGAACGGTCAGCTAAGCTTCAAATGCCCTTTGCGTTCCAAGGCCGCGGTATCTTGCTAAGACAGTCCCGGGACCCCGGGTCCTTGATTGGACGGCGAGCTACCCATTGGATTTGCATAGCTTAGTGTGTAGCCGTGTGTGCATAACATTATGATTAACCTTTTAAATACGCCAAAAATCCTACCTAGTGATTTACTATTATAAATGTTTAATTTTCTTTGTTGTTAAATCTAACTTACATTAATTTGGACTCGTCACGCAACACAAAGGGTAGGAATTTTTGACTGTCCCAAGCCAGTAAGAAAGTACGAAGGAAAAGTTACATCACAGGTTATGTGTACCATTGTAATTTTATTGAAATGTTGAGTAGGTAGCAAGGGCGAGCGGTAATCTTTACAGTGATTACGTCACTCAGCCGCATAGGGTCCATGAATTTATGGACGGTGTCGGACAGAAACTATTTTAATTTTATGAAAGAAAATAGCAATTTTTTTTTAAATCGGATAAATATTTTGATATTAAAGCCAACTACATATGGTTTCAGTGACAACGGTGTTTACACTTACACACTATATATATATATATATATATATATACAAATATATATATGTTCGCGCCACTTTGCACTATCGCTTAACGCTTATAAGGGATTCGTTAATTATTATCCAATAAGATTACTGCAAAGCCCATTTCCGGTTTCCTATCTACCGCTTTATGCCCAGCATGTGCATTCTTGTGTTAACGAGCACACACAAGTTGAGAAGACACGCAATCAACCGCACCGCTTATATCTCGCATCATCGCTCCCGCCCTTGTGTAATTTGGATATTGAATTATACAAGCGTATAGTAAAAAGTATAGACATTTGCAATAACGCTATATTTCGTGATTATCTGTGAAGTTGATAAGTGTGAAGATAGCCGGCAGCCATCGAGACACGAGACAGATCAGCGGAAGTCCAGGTGGGTGCACATGCATTCCTTCACGTCCTTCTTATATACCGAATTTAGGGGATTTGCAGTATCACGAATAAATTAAATTCCATTCACCGCTCGCACCGCGCTTATATACAGTCCACTATTCTATTAAAATTAATAGCCGCACCGCATAACATTATTTAATACATTTGAACTAGCAGTTTGGTGGTTGAAGGCCAAACGCCAAATCCACCATATTTTTTGGTCACTTCGGCCGGGATTAAATTAACCTTTCGGTTCGGTGAAGTAAATTCATTTTTTTTATATATTACAAAAAATTATATACGTATATATTATTAAATCATAATAAATTGTAGTTCTAATTATACTAACTACAATATTTATTTGTCCCGCATCGCTTATTACACGTATTATAATACCTTTGTAACGCATACCACACCGCTTCATTATTCCATTAATGATATTTTTCTTGTTGATTAACCGCCATCTTTCTAGTAACGCGAGATTGCTTCGTTCCCCAGTTAACTAATTCTACCGTCAGTTATCGCAATAATTTTAGTCCGCATTTGTTTGTTGAAAATGACGACGAGAAGCAAAGAATCGAAACTGGTTTCGGATGAAGAACTTAGTTTAAAAATTATTATCGCTAAACGTAATTATATTTACGAACGATTACAAAATTTTTTACGAGACCTCAAAGGGCGCATTTAATTCCTTGGACTGCTTTTCGTAGTAGCAATACGTTACACTCAGAGGTTGTGCAGACGCGTAACGCTAATGCATGCAGCTCGCATTCAATTAACTACCGCGCAGTTAACGATAATAAGGTAAATTCTTCTGTCGCTCACAATTCGAATACGGAGGGAAATGAAAAAACACTTACCTCTTCATGTAATATTTCTCGCGATTGACCCCGGATCCCAAAGCGACTATATTACGAAGGATTGTTGTAAACGCTTATTTCTTTCCGTTTCGAACAAAAATCGTTTAACCGAAGTACACGGGATCGGTGGTGTGTCCCAGAAGATTTTAGGTGTCACTTCACTGCAGTTCACGTCTCGTTTTAATGATAACAAATTTTATCATATTGAACCATTAGTTGTTCCGACCATCAAGGGTCAGTTGCCAGATTCGATAGTAGATGTTTCAAAAATTCGCTATTTAGATAAAATACGCTTAGCAGATGATCAGTTTTATCAACCTGGTTCTATAGATATTTTATTGGGGGTTAATACCTACATAAAACTTTTGTCGCCTGAAAACTTAATTCATTCGCAATGGCCTAGTGCCATAGAAACATCACTCGGATATATTATTATGGATGATGCTGAAGTCGCTATATTACATCATTCCCCGCGTTCATTTGTTTCCTGTTCTTACGATACAAATTTAAATCAAAATTGTCTTAATGATATAATGGAAAAATTTTGGAAAATTGAAGAACTTCCGCAAAAAATATATTTGAGCCGTGATGAGCAGGAATGTGAAGACATTTATACTTCTACTACTTACCGCCAAAACGACGGACGGTATGTGGTCGCCCTGCCATTTAAGAAAAGGCCCGACATATTGGGTGACTCTTTAATGAATGCAAAAAAACGCCTCTTACTTTTGGAAAAACGCTTTAACAAATATCCCGATCTTCGCGATCAATACAATGTTGTTATACGGGAATACATTAATAAGGGTATTTTATCCGCTGTTTCTGATAATGATTGTATACAGCCTTCTTTTTATTTGCCGCATCACCCTGCCGTACGGAATGATAAAAGTACAACGAGTTGCGCATCGTTTTAGACGCTAGTGCTAAGTCGGATAACGATATTTCTTTGAATGACATTTTGCACACCGGGCAAAATTTATAAACGGACATTTTTAATATTTTATTAAACGTTAGAGTTTATCGCATCGCTTTCTTTGCAGATGTTAGGCAAATATACTTGTGTATCGAAGTCCAAAAATCCCATCGCGCTTTTCAACGCATTTTATATCGGTTTTCTACGGAAGAAACTATACGAACATATGAATCGCATCACATTCGGATTACGCTCTTCCCCTTTCCTCGCACTTCGCACTTTACGCCAGTTAGCCGCTGACGAAAGGGAGTCCTATCCTCTTGCTGCTTCTGTAGTGGAAAGGGATATTTATACTTATTTATATTGACTGGCCTGTTGGTTTAGTGGTTAGTGACCCTGACTGCTATGCCGGAGGTCGTGGGTTCGATTCCCACCCAGGACAAATGTTTGTGTGATGAGCACGATCATTTGTTCTGTGTCTGGGTGTAATTTATCTATAATGTTTATGTATTTAGAAATATATAAGTATGTATATCAGTTGTCTAGTACCCATAACACAAGCTCTGCTTAGCTTGGGACTAGATAGCGTTGTGTGTGATAGTTGTGGAATATTATTATTATTATATTATTATATGGATGACCTCGTTTCCTCCGCGCCTTGCGTCAACAACGCAGTCAACACCGCCACTCAACTTATCCAAATGTTTCGCCGAGGTGGATTCGATTTGGTTAAGTGGACAAGTAACTGCAAGGAGCTTTTACAACATATACCAGCATCACATCGTCAACAAGACTCGGTATCATTTGATGATAATGACATTTTAAAAATTTTAGGCCTTCGTTGGTATCCCGCTACCGATAAGTTTTTCTTTCTTGTTTCGCCGCCAACGGTCACTTGTACCAGACGCGCTATCCTCTCCGCAACCGCTCGCTTGTACGATGTTTTAGGACTTGTCGGTCCAGTAATACTTTACGCCAAATTATTAATTAAAGCCTTGTGGGTTCTTAAACTTAACTGGGATGAGACTCCACCCACTAATATTGTCAATACATGGCAGCGATATATATCAGAGTTACCTTTAATCTCACATTTACGGATTCCACGTCATATCGGCGTAAATGAAAGATCCCATGTGTCGCAACTAACCTTCGCTGACGCTAGCGAAAAGGCTTACGGGTGTGTCATCTATTCGCATGTTGTTAACGCAAATAATCCTCCAATTATAACGCTCCTATGTTCTAAATCTCGGGTGTCCCCATTAAAGGTTATAACTTTAGCCAGGTTTGAGTTGTGTGCCTTGGTTTTGCTCGCTAAGTTAGTACGATCCGTTGTTTACGTTTTAAGGATTTTAAACAAATTACCGCGCATAAATAAAATTATAACCGCATCCGACATAGAGATTTCTGAAATCACAGTTATTAAAATTGTGCAAGGCATCGCTTTCGCCGAAGATATAAAAAATATTAAAAAAGGACAACTATGTTCATCAACATAACGAAGGTTATCGTCATTTATCACGGACGATTTACTTCGAGTAGGTGGTCGGTTAGATTATTCGTCTTTATCGGATTCCCAAAAGCATCCAATATTGCTACCAAAAAGGGGCATATTGTTGATCTAATTATTAATTATTATCACTATAAACATTTCCACGTTGGTCCTCAGTATTTACTTTCTGCATTACGGGAGAAATATTGGATATTATCAGCTCGCCGTGTAGTGAGATACCGCATTCATAGGTGTAACATTTGTTTTCGAAATAACCCCAAACCTATTTACCCCATGATATCTGCCTTGCCTGCTTGCCGCCTAGAGCAGTGTAATGCGTTTACACACACAGGTGTGGATTTTTCGGGCCCACTTTATATCACATTGACGCGTAAACGTGGTATACGAAGCCAGAAGGCTTATTTATGTTTATTTATACGCCTCGTTACTAAGGCAGTGCATTTAGAATTAGCGTCTGATCTAAGTTCGGCGGGTTTTTTAGACGCTTTTAAGAGATTTATCTCTCGTAAAGGTCCGTGTCGATTTATATACACCGATAACGGTACTAATTTTGTCGCCTCGCGTTCATATTTACACGAATCACATGGATTTTTGAAATCAGAAGAATATTATAAGGCATTCAGTCAGGTGCTCACCGATAATCGCATTGTTTGGAAACTCAACCCTCCAAGCGCTCCACATTTCGGGTGTTTGTGGGAGTCCAATATTAAGGTTGTAAAAACCCATTTGTTTCGCGTAATAGGTAATCAAATACTCACGTATGAAGAAATGCTTACTACTCTTTGTCAGATCGAGTGTATCTTAAATTCTCGCCCGCTTTATGTATTAAGCAGTGATGGATCACTGCTTACTTTTTGTAGGGACGATTGTTCTAATAGACGTGGATAATACTCCACCGCTTCAGTGGCCTCTAGGCGTTGTCACCGAATTGTTTCCCGGTAAGGATGGTGTGGTACGCGTTGCGCAAGTTAAACTTAAGAATTCCACTTTAAAACGCCCTCTTATCAAACTGTGTCCTTTACCAACAGTGATTAATATAGTTAATTTTGCATTATCGTTTATATATTTAGTTTAATTCTTAGGTCATAACGTCGCTTCATTTCGCTACTATATAAGTATTTATCTATCTATATATATATATATATATATATATATATATATATATATATATATTTATACTTTACTTGCTAGTTGAGGATACCTCAAGGCCGGGGGGTGTTCGCGCCACTTTGCACTATCGCTTAACGCTTATAAGGGATTCGTTAATTATTATCCAATAAGATTACTGCAAAGCCCATTTCCGGTTTCCTATCTACCGCTTTATGCCCAGCATGTGCATTCGTGTGTTAAGGGGCACACACAAGTTGAGAAGACACGCAATCAACCACACCGCTTATATCTCGCGTCATCGCTCCCGCTCTTGTGTAATTTGTATATTGAATTATACAAGCGTATAGTAAAAAGTATAGACATTTGCAGTAACTCTATATTTCGTGATTATTTGTGAAGTTGATAAGTGTGAAGACAGCCGGCAGCCATCGAGACACGAGGCAGATCAGCGGAAGTCCAGGTGGGTGCACATGCATTCCTTCACGTCCTTCTTATATCCCAAATTTAGGGGATTTGCAGTATCACGAATAAATTGAATTCCATTCACCGCTCGCACCGCGCTCATATACAGTCCACTATTCTATTAAATACATTTGAACCAGCAGTTTGGTGGTTGAAGCAAGCGTTATTGCAAATGTCTATACTTTTTACTATATGCTTGTATAATTCAATATCCAAATTACACAAGGGCGGGAGCGATGATGCGAGATATAAGCGGTGCGGTTGATTGCGTGTCTTCTCAACTTGTGTGAGCCCGTTAACACACGAATGCACATGCTGGGCATAAAGCGGTAGATAAGAAACCGGAAATGGGCTTTGCAGTAATCTTATTGGATAATAATTAACGAATCCCTTATAAGCATTAAGCGATAGTGCAAAGTGCCGCGAACCCCCCCCCCCCGGCCCTGAGGTATCCTCAACTAGCAAGTAAAGTATAAAAATATAGATACATATAGATAAATACTTATATAGTAGCGAAATGAAGCGACGTTATGACCTAAGAAATAAACTAAATATATAAACGATAATGTAAAATTAACTATATTAATCACTGTGTTGGTAAAGGACACAGTTTGATAAGAGGGCGTTTTAAAGTGGAATTCTTAAGTTTAACTTGCGCAACACGTACCACACCATCCTTACCGGGAAACAATTCGGTGACAACGCCTAAAGGCCACTGAAGCGGTGGAGTATTATCCACGTCTATTAGAACAATCGTCCCTACAGAAATGGCAGTAGAGTTCTTATTCCACTTCACTCTACTCTGTAATGTATGTAAATATTCGAATCTGAAGCGTTTCCAAAAGGACTGAACGAAAGAATCTATTAAAGAAAAGCGTGATAACAGATTAATACGTTCCTTGCTTAAATCTGCAGCTGGTAAGCATTCAAGTGGTTTTAAATTTAGAAAATGTGCGGGTGTAAGTGCGGTAGGTTTCGATGGATCACTGCTTAATACATAAAGCGGGCGAGAATTTAAGATACACTCGATCTGACAAAGAGTAGTAAGCATTTCTTCATACGTGAGTATTTGATTACCTATTACGCGAAACAAATGGGTTTTTACAACCTTAATATTGGACTCCCACAAACCCCCGAAATGTGGAGCGCTTGGAGGGTTGAGTTTCCAAACAATGCGATTATCAGTGAGCACCTGACTGAATGCCTTATAATATTCTTCTGATTTTAAAAATCCATGTGATTCGTGTAAATATGAACGCGAGGCGAAAAAATTAGTACCGTTATCGCTGTATATAAATCGACACGGACCTCTACGAGAGATAAATCTCTTAAAAGCATCTAAAAAGCCCGCCGAACTTAGATCAGACGCTAATTCTAAATGCACTGCCTTAGTAACGAGGCATATAAATAAACATAAATAAGCCTTCTGGCTTCGTATACCACGTTTACGCGTCAATGTGATATAAAGTGGGCCCGAAAAATCCACACCTGTGTGTGTAAACGCATTACACTGTTCTAGGCGGCAAGCAGGCAAGGCAGACATCATGGGGTAAATAGGTTTGGGTTTATGTCGAAAACAAATGTTACACCTATGAATGCGGTATCTCACTACAAGGTGAGCTGATAATATCCAATATTTCTCCCGTAATGCAACAAGTAAATACTGAGGACCAGCGTGGAAATGATTATAGTGATAATAATCAATTATAAGATCAACAATATGCCCCTTTTTTGGTAGCAATATTGGATGCTTTTGGGAATCCGATAAAGACGAATAATCTAACCGACCACCACCTACTCGAAGTACATCGTCCGTGATAAATGGCGATAATCTTCGTAATGTTGATGAACATAGTTGTCCTTTTTTATTATTTTTTATATCTTCGGCGAATGCGATGCCTTGCACAATTTTAATAACTGTGATTTCAGAAATCTCTATGTCGGATGCGGTTATAATTTTATTTATGCGCGGTACTTACTTACTTACTTATCGTCACGCACAATCCCTAACGGGGTAGCCAGAGAAAACAGATTGCCAAGTGTCACGATCCTTACATACCTCTTTCGCTTCTTTCAGGTTCATTAACTTCTTCATACATGCACGTCTAGGTATCCGAGTACTCTTGACTTTCCCCTCTTCGAGCAATTTGCTCACATGGTCTTCGAAAGTTAGTCTCGGTCTACCTCGACACCTTTTAATATTTACTTTCGCTCTATATATTTTCTTCACCATTCGGTCTTCACTCATTCGTTCAACGTGCCCAAACCATTGGAGTACGTACGTACGAGTAACGTCACACATTTTACGAAGAGATCGCATCTCCACTGCATTCAACTTGCTTTTATGCTTCTTCTGGCATACCCAGGTTTCGCTGCCATATAACAAAGTCGGTACCAACACTGCGTTATGTATTGCAAGGCGTGCACTCTTCACCACGCCTTGCCTTTTTACTAGTACATTCAGGGCACCATTGACTTTGTTTCCGGCAGCGACACGCCTATCTACATCTAAATCACATCTTCCATCCCGGCTGAAAGCACTCCCCAAGTATACAATTTCATTTACCTGTTCTAGACATTTATGCGCGGTAATTTGTTTAAAAACCTTAAAACGTAAACAACGGACCGTAAATACTTATTCCAATTAGAAAATTTTAAGCTTAACGAGATAAATGGGTTTTCTTCCATGTCACTGACTCCAAGCGACACAGTTTTTTCTTCTGGTAAACTGATATGAGTTGATGCGAACCTTTGTATAGGCCATTCTTTACACGGCAAGGAAACCCACGAAGGCCCATGTAACCAAAGGTCACAATTTAAAATTTGTGAGGGTAACAGTCCACGCGAAATATGATCTGCAGGATTTTCCGAGCCGGCGATGTGGTAAAAGTTATCCGGTAATAAATAGGACTGTATTTGCGAAATACGGTTAGCAACAAAGGTGTTGAACTTATGCGGTGAAGAACACGCCCAACAGAGCGCGACTTCCGAATCTGAAAACGCATAAATTTTATCGATCGGATGCCTCAATGACAACGAATCGTAAACGGTGCGTACTAACTTAGCGAGCAAAACCAAGGCACACAACTCAAGCCTGGCTAAAGTTATAACCTTTAATGGGGACACCCGATATTTAGAACATAGGAGCGTTATAATTGGAGGATTATTTCCGTTAACAACATGCGAATAGATGACACACCCGTAAGTTTTTCACTAGCGTCGGCGAAGGCTAGTAGCGACACATGGGATCTTTCATTTACGCCGATATGACGTGGAATCTGTAAATGTGAGATTAAAGGTAACTCTGATATATATCGCTGCCATGTATTGACAATATTAGTGGGTGGAGTCTCATCCCAGTTAAGTTTAAGAACCCACAAGGCTTTAATTAATAATTTGGCGTAAAGTATTACTGGACCGACAAGACCTAAAACATCGTACAAGCGAGCGGTTGCGGAGAGGATAGCGCGTTTGGTACAAGTGACCGGTGGCGGCGAAACAAGAAAGGAAAACTTATCGGTAGCGGGATACCAACGAAGGCCTAAAATTTTTAAAATGTCATTATCATCAAATGATACCGAGTCTTGTTGTTGATGTGATGCTAGTATATGTTGTAAAAGCTCCTTGCAGTTACTTGTCCACTTAACCAAATCGAATCCACCTCGGCGAAATATTTGGATAAGTTGAGTGGCGGTGTTGACTGCGTTGTTGACGCAAGGCGCGGAGGAAACGAGGTCATCCATATAAATATCCCTTTCCACTACAGAAGCAGCAAGAGGATAGGACTCCCTTTCGTCAGCGGCTAACTGGCGTAAAGTGCGAAGTGCGAGGAAAGGGGAAGAGCGTAATCCGAATGTGATGCGATTCATATGTTCGTATAGTTTCTTCCGTAGAAAACCGATATAAAATGCGTTGAAAAGCGCGATGGGATTTTTGGACTTCGATACACAAGTATATTTGCCTAACATCTGCAAAGAAAGCGATGCGATAAACTCTAACGTTTAATAAAATATTAAAAATGTCCGTTTGTAAATTTTGCCCGGTGTGCAAAATGTCATTCAAAGAAATATCGTTATCCGACTTAGCACTAGCGTCTAAAACGATGCGCAACTCGTTGTACTTTTATCATTCCGTACGGCAGGGTGATGCGGCAAATAAAAAGAAGGCTGTATACAATCATTATCAGAAACAGCGGATAAAATACCCTTATTAATGTATTCCCGTATAACAACATTGTATTGATCGCGAAGATCGGGATATTTGTTAAAGCGTTTTTCCAAAAGTAAGAGGCGTTTTTTTGCATTCATTAAAGAGTCACCCAATATGTCGGGCCTTTTCTTAAATGGCAGGGCGACCACATACCGTCCGTCGTTTTGGCGGTAAGTAGTAGAAGTATAAATGTCTTCACATTCCTGCTCATCACGGCTCAAATATATTTTTTGCGGAAGTTCTTCAATTTTCCAAAATTTTTCCATTATATCATTAAGACAATTTTGATTTAAATTTGTATCGTAAGAACAGGAAACAAATGAACGCGGGGAATGATGTGATATAGCGACTTCAGCATCACCCATAATAATATATCCGAGTGATGTTTCTATGGCACTAGGCCATTGCGAATGAATTAAATTTTCAGGCGACAAAAGTTTTATGTAGGTATTAACCCCCAATAAAATATCTATAGAACCAGGTTGATAAAACTGATCATCTGCTAAGCGTATTTTATCTAAATAGCGAATTTTTGAAACATCTACTATCGAATCTGGCAACTGACCCGTGATGGTCGGAACAACTAATGGTTCAATATGATAAAATTTGTTATCATTAAAACGAGACGTGAACTGCAGTGAAGTGACACCTAAAATATTCTGGGACACACCACCGATCCCGTGTACTTCGGTAAAACGTTTTTTGTTCGAAACGGAAAGAAATAAGCGTTTACAACCATCCTTCGTAATATAGTCGCTTTGGGATCCGGGGTCAACTTAACACCGAATAAAATGTTCATTGTCGTACTTATATACGACCTTTATTTCTGCAGTCCCCAATAAAGCAGTATAGCGCGGGAGAGTACTATAATCGCGAGAAATATAACATGAAGAGGTAAGAGTTTTTTCATTTTCCTCCGTATTCGAATTGTGAGCGACAGAAGAATTTACCTTATTATTATTACGCGCTCAAGTCGACGACACAACTAGCGCCATCTAGTGTTAGGAACGAGAGCGAGGGGAGCTTTGCAGAGAATGACATCACAAATTTCTCAACCAACAGCGCCATCCGAAGAACTAAGTTTCTAGAAAATCTACACTCGAACACTCGTCGCTTTGCGCGCATTTATTTGAATATTCGGGATGCTTCTTTGCTAATTTAAATAAATAGGCGCTGCAAGATGCGATCGGGGCAGAGTTGAACTCGGCGACGCAAGCGAAGCTTCGGAGCGGAATTAAGTGAATTAGTGTGTTTAATTATTAATGTTTTAAGTTTTAATTTGTGTAAAGTAAGTTAAAGTGTTAATTTAGGTAATTTTATCGGCAATTTTTATTGTCACGAACCTCAAGCTCGTAACAATTGGTGTCAGAAGTGGGATAAAATCATGCCGATTTTACCTAAAGAGGAAACGGAGGGTGTACGTACCCGAAGTCAACGCCAGCAGGAGACGGACCAAAGAAGATTTGGTGGTGCAACGCCGCAGACATCGGAGGGCCAGCCGCCGGCTGCAGGCCCGTCAGTAGCTCCTACATCTGCAGCACCTGACGTAGGTGCTCTGATGGTGATGCTGCAGGAACAGGCTCGCCGACAGGAGGAGCAGGCCCGTTGGTTGAAAGAGCAGCAGGAGGAACAGGCCCGCCGACAGGATGAACAGGCTCGCCGACAGGAGGAACAGGCTCGCCGACAGGAAGAATAGGCCCGCCGGTTGGAAGAGCAGCTCAAGCGCGATAAGGAAGGGCAGATGCTTCTCACGAAGGGCATTCACGCTACCTTCGGGAAAGAGATAAGGGAGGTGAAGTATAAGGTTGCTCAACATACCAACCGCCTGTCGGAAGCTGAAACCCGAATCGACCAAGTGAACAATCGGGTTGAGAACGTAATGTCTGACATGAAGAAATCACTGGACGAACTCAAACTTGGAGATGGAGCTACAGCTCCCGTAGTAGCTACAACACCTTCGCAACGTGGGTTCAAGGTGCCACCGATCGACGGTACTTCTTCCTGGTCAGCCTACAAAATCCAGTTCGAGGCTGTTATGAAGGCGAACGGCTGGAATAAAAGTCAGGCCATGACTGCTCCCACACTAGGCCTGCGCGACCAGGCCTTAACAGTTCTGGAAGCTCTCGGTGAGGAAGTGATTTATGAGCAACTCCTTGGGGCATTGGGGGCGAGATATGGCGACGCTCACCTGGAACACGTCTTTCGGGCGCAGCTCAAAGATCGTGTGCAGCGCATCAACGAAAACCTGCAGCAGTGGGCTCTAGAAGTGGAGAAGCTGGTGCGGAAAGCATACCAGTCTGTACCTGCGCTCACTGAAGGGAACCTGGTGCAGACATTCATCGACGGCATCCGCGACCTGGAACTCAGAGCTGCTGTGAGGCTCGGGCACCACGAGACGCTTAAGAACGCCTTGGCTCATGCACTGGAGGTGGAAGCCGTGCGGCAGGATCATCGTTCCCATCGCGTTAGGGAGGTTGCAGCAGCTACAGTTCGCGACCGCAATAAAAGATACAGCCCTAGGTGCTATGGCTGTGGGGAAAAGGGCCACCTTCGATCCAGCTGCCCTAAGCGAACCGTGGAAAGGAGAGTTGATCGATCTCGAGAGGGTAGTGCAGCTAACGGCACTGTCTGGCGGCGACAGGATCATCATTCACCTCACGCTAGGGAGGTTACAGCAGTTATGGTTCGCGACCACAATAAAAGATACAGCCCTAGGTGCTATGGCTGTGGGGAAAGGGACCATCTTCGGTCCAGCTGCCCTAAGCACACCCTAGGGAGGGAAGGTGAACGGTCTCAGAAAGGAAGTGTGGCTAACAGCACCGCCCAGCAGCAGCAGGAATACGACTTTACTATCAGACACTGCAGCGGGAAATCTCACGGCAACGCAGATGCATTGTCAAGAAGACCTTGTCCTGAAGATTGCAACCATTGTAGTAGGCAAGAGAGTAAGGAAGTGGTATCCGTGAGGAAGCTCAGGACAGACCACCTCATCAACGGGTGGAAGGACAGCTTACGACATGCACAGCAGGAAGATCCGGACATCAAGCCGATTCTGGGATGGATGAAGGCCCGTGCTACCAAGCCTAAGTGGAGGGACGTCTCAGCGATGAGTTCAACCACGAAAAGCTATTGGGCCCAATGGGACAGCTTGCTGCTTCAGGATGGAGTCCTGTGCCGTAAATGGGACAATGGTCGAGGAGACAGCTGTCGTTTGCAAACGGTTGTCCCTAAAGCTAAAGTGCCGAATGTTTTACAGCTGTGCCGTAATGGTCTTTCGAGAGTCCATCTGTGAGTTAAACGAACTCTACTGAAGGTCCGAGAACAGTTTTACTGGTTCCATTATCGTGACGATGTGGAGGATTGGTGTCGTACATGTACAAGTTGTGCGGCTGTGAGGGGACCTCAGACACGGAGTAGCAGAGCATCGAAATAGTACAATGTTGGTGCACCGCGGGATCGAACATCCCTTGACATTGCGGAGCCGTTACAGAAAGGCGCAAGAGGGACTCCTAAGATCGTCCATGTGGATCGCTTGGCGCGTTATTATGGGGCCGATAATGCTCGGGACGAGCATGTCTTAGGAGGGGCAGTGTTACGCGCTCAAGTCGACGACACAACTAGCGCCATCTAGTGTCAGGAACGAGAGCAAGGGGAGCTTTGCAGAGAATGACATCACAAATCTCTCAACCAACAGCGCCATCCGAAGAACTAAGTTTCTAGAAAATCTATACTCGCACACTCGTTCCTTTGCGCGCATTTACTTGAATATTCGGGATGCTTCTTTGCTAATTTAAATAAATAGGCGCTGCAAGATGCGATCGGGGCAGAGTTGAACTCGGCGACACAAGCAAAGCTTCGGAGCGGGATTAAGTGAATTAGTGTGTTTAATTATTAGTGTTTTAAGTTTTAATTTGTGTAAAGTAAATTAAAGTGTTAATTTAGGTAATTTTATCGGCAATTTTTATTGTCACGAACCTCAAGCTCGTAACATTATCGTTGACTGCGCGGTAATTAATCGAATGCGCGCTGCATGCATTAGCGTTACGCGTCTGCACAACCTCTGAGTGTAACGTATTGCTACTACGAAAAGCAGTCCTAGAGCCATTCTGATTCGGGTCAGAATGAATTAAAGAATGATGGCGCCGCGCGCAGAATATACACTTACGCTTCGATTTACAAAAAGAAGTCGAATGTTTATTACTTAAGCAATTAATAAAACAATTGTTTTGTTTAACAATATCGTAACGTTGTTGTGTATTTAATTTTAAAAAGCGTGGACAAACATACAAGTGTTCATGATCATTTGTTTTACAAAAGATACATGAATGCGAAGGATCTGTAGTAATAAATGTTTTACTAAATTTATTTGAAAGTGATTTGTTTCGATTATTATTGGATGTAGATAAAGTATGCGAATTATTAAATGTATGGCATATAGCCCTATTCTGTTCGTATAAAAATTGTACTAAAGAGGCGTAGTTTGGTATGCTAATTGTGCGACAAGACATTTCAAATGACTTAACAGTGTCATGATCTGATTTTCTAAGTGCAATAATTAAAAACAAAAAATCAGCTAAGACCTCAATTTTTAATTGCTTTAGAGCATTAATTGAAGCATCAAATTTGTCCATAAATTTACGATAACCTCCTGTTGTGTTTGCGTTCACCTGTGTTAAATCCAATAGTTGGTTAATATACGTAGATGCGAGTGTGCGTTCGTCATTATATCTTCCTAAAAGCGCATTCCAAATAATGGAATAATTTCCTGCGGTAGGGGCTAACCCGGCACAAACTGATAACGCCCTGTCACTCAATTTGTTAACCAAATAATAAACACGTTCGACATCAGTTAATTGTAAATTGTCGTGAATTAATGTCTTAAATTGTTGATAAAACATGGACCACTGGCGTATGTCTCCGTTAAATGACATTAATTCAATTGGCGGAAGTGAAATTTTTAATTTAGTAGGAAATCTATTTTCTAACGTAACAGTGGAAGGCGATGTGGATATTTTCGTAATTTGGCACTTAATACGACTATATAAATCTTCAAATGAGTTCCAAGCCTCGTAATCAACGTCTGCATTAGGGTTTAATTTTAAATGTTTAGTATTATAGTTATCTAGAACTTCTTGAAACTCACTACGTAATTGTTCTATATTCGAAGCGATGCTATGAAATAAATTCTGCTCGTCCAAGGAATTAAATGCGCCCTTTGAGGTCTCGTAAGTTTTTTGTAATCGTT
Organism: Parnassius smintheus behrii; assembly: GCA_036936625.1. NCBI lineage: Eukaryota > Metazoa > Arthropoda > Insecta > Lepidoptera > Papilionidae > Parnassius > Parnassius smintheus. The sequence continues at coordinate 14,629,337 of JAUPFT010000014.1, forward strand.
CGCAAATATAATTACGTTTAGCGATAATAATTTTTAAACTAACTTCTTCATCCGAAACCAGTTTAGATTCTTTGCTTCTCGTCGTCATTTTCAACAAACAAATGCGGACTAAAATTATTGCGATAACTGACGGTAGAATTAGTTAACTGGGGAACGGAGCAATCTCGCATTACTAGAAAGATGGCGGTTAATCAACAAGAAAAATATCATTAATGGAATAATGAAGCGGTGTGGTATGCGTTACAAAGGTATTATAATACGTGTAATAAGCGATGCGGGACAAATAAATATTGTAGTTAGTTTAATTAGAACTACAATTTATTATGATTTAATAATATATACGTATATAATTTTTTGTAATATATAAAAAAATGAATTTATTTCTCCGGGCCTAAAGGTTAATTTAATCCCGGCCGAAGTGACCAAAAAATATATGGTGGATTTGGCGTTTGGCCTTTAACCATCAAACTGCTGATTCAAATGTATTAAATAATGTTATGCGGTGCGGCTATTAATTTTAATAGAATAGTGGACTGTATATGAGCGCGGTGCGAGCGGTGAATGGAATTTAATTTATTCGTGATACTGCAAATCCCCTAAATTCGGGATATAGTAAGGACGTGAAGGAATGCATGTGCACCCACCTGGACTTCCGCTGATCTGCCTCGTGTCTCGATGGCTGCCGGCTGTCTTCACATTTATCAACTTCACAGATAATCACGAAATATAGCTTTATTGCAAATGTCTATACTTTTTACTATATGCTTGTATAATTCAATATCCAAATTACACAAGGGCGGGAGCGATGATGCGAGATATAAGCGGTGCGTTTGAATGCGTGTCTTCTCAACTTGTGTGAGCCCGTTAACACACGAATGCACATGCTGGGCATAAAGCGGTAGATAGGAAACCGGAAATGGGCTTTGCAGTAATCTTATTGGATAATAATTAACGAATCCCTTATAAGCGTTAAGCGATAGTGCAAAGTGGCGCGAACTGTCAGGTTGACTTATTTCGCTCAAGTAAGTTAACTTTCAAAAAGAAGGTGACAGATATCATCAAAAACTCTTATAAATTTTAAGCGCTACAAACTAAAGTTGTACTATAAACTTTTCTTTTCTTTTTGTCTTTATCTTGTGTCATTATCTCTGTGTATGTCTATAATGGGTGGTACTTTTATATTACTTTCGGAAACATGTACAATGTATTTCTTTACTTGATTTGTTTTGTGCCGTATATAGTTAAGAGTATTTACTTGATTATCTATGATATTGATAGGTTTAAGAGGATGGCATCCTTGAATTCCTTGGTATATTTATAGAGTTAACTTGAGCACTAACAAAGTCTGATTGTTGCAGTGTCATTTGTTAATTTAAGGGAAACCTGTTATTGGCATTACTACATTACACATAGTTATAAGATATATAATTTGTAAAGCTGTTGGTTTTTCTTAATAAAAAAATAAATAAAAATGGCGGAAAATCAGATGACCGCCATATCAAATTTAAAGATTTATAACTCGGCAAAGGTAAATTATAGTTTGCTGGTGCTCGAACAAATGTTGTAAGAACCGACAAGGGTCATCTCCTCGCGATAAAAGTTTCAAGATGACGGATCTAAGATGGCGATTAAAAAATTGAAGCCAAAATGTGGGATATTAAAGTTCATTTTAGGGAATCGCTCAACAGATACCAACTTGGTCTCTATTGAAATGAATGAAGGAAGATTCTCTCATCTAGTGGACCTGAATCACACCTCGCCAAAGACCCCTCTACAATATGACATTCAAGATCCATCTTCAGGAAACTAAACTCTAGGAACGGAAAATCCTATACAACAGTATCACTCATTACCCAACTTTTCTGAACAACTTTCCGGAACTAAATTCTATCCCAATCATACTTTATGTAATAATAATACACCTCGTGTTGTAGAAGGGAACTGTATATAGATAAAGAATTACTTAATTTTTAAGGGTACCTAAACTAAACTATATTTTCGTAATATTTCTTATAACAACAATTTGTTATATTACATGTATTTCTTATAAAAATAAATACACAAATTTTGTCTATTTTCAAGTTAATTAAAACCACAAGTACCTACTTACCTCAAAGTTGCTGAAAGCCTTTATTCCACTGATATAGCTTTTCTTCAACTCGTATCTTAAGACCAATGATCCTTTCCAGATTACCAAACGTCTTCACGTTCATTCTATAGTATACAAAAAACTGTTTTGGATACATACGCAAGTCAGTTTATCTCACATAAAAAACCATTCATAGGTCTCAACGCTGTTTACGGATGTACCCAATACTGCTTGCGATTATGTTTTTTTGAGCAAATAAGTATCAAATAAATACAAATGACTACTTTCGTATCGTACAAGCACGATCCAAATAAGGTCATACTTATTTACATTTATGAAATGACGGTCATAAAAGTACAGTGATTGGAAGACACCTTACACACATTTTTGCATTTTATGTTGCAAATAAGGCTGTAAAAACATACTATCCTAACTGTAAGACTACGAGGGCTTTATTTACGCAAAACTCTAACATTTTGATATTGTAGCCGATATCTTAATGTCGTATGGTATATCTTATTACTTCCGAATGTGACAGATGGTGGTATTGGTATACCATTTCGCTTACGCTGCAAAATATCTAAACCAACGAGAAAAAGCGTCAAAAATGCGACACAATCGAATTTCACAGCACTCGAATTTCACGGGCTGATAATGACGATCTTAAAGCTGGTACTTAACCTGAACCTGGACCGTACCGAAAATGGAATAAACGGGTGTCCCTTATGGCTCAATTCTTGGCCCATTCCTTTTTTTAAGTGTATATTAATGACTTACCTTTCTTTATAGGGGATAATCATAATATAGTATTATTTGCTGATGATTCCTTTTGATTTAAATGTGACGAAGTAAATAATGCTACATCAAAATTAGTGCATTGGTTTAACGTTAATAATTATTTATACAGCAATAAAACTAAGTGTATTAAATTTGATGAACGAGAGTTAAAAGTCTGAACACCAATGTGATTTTAAATGGGGAAGAACTGAGCCCTGTTGAGTGACTTTAAAGAGAAGATATCACTTTACATACTTTTAAACTTGATTATTTTTCAACAGCTGCTATGAAATATTAGTAGTTATTCAAAATTATTTTTTTATTTAATTTAAATTAGTAGCAATGGTCTTATTTTTGTACAGCTTGGGGCACATATCGGCCATCTTATTTTTGCTATTATTTTTAATTATTTAAATAAAAGTACCATATATTTTACTGAACCGGCCAACTGCCATCATTATAATGCGAGAGCTTGTCGAGGAACATGTATTAGTTGATTTCGCGCACTATCTCGATCGATAGTCTCCATCGTCTGTGCATCGATTGCGGTACAGGCGCTGCTATTTTGTTCGTGCTAGAGCATCGTCAACAACGACCGCAGTTTTTGATCGTTGGAAGTGTTTACTTCCGTACAGTATATTTCAATCAGTATAAAGTGCACACGTTATTATTATACTAGATCTTTAAATGACTAAAATTATTTTGATTGTAGCTGAGCCTTTTTACCAGTCGAAATGGGGAAAAATACAATCATCAATGCGTCACTAAACTTAAAAAAGAAATATCATATCTCTGGAGAAATAATAATAGAGAATAAAAATGTCTGCATGCTTGCCATTTGGACTGGCCAAGAATATGCAGTAAAAGTACTAAAAATCTACAAAGATGACCAATTTTGGATTTTGAATATGTTACTCAAGTAATAAGCGTTTTATGAAAAGTGTGTACTGCCTGAAACTATCGACTCAAGATAAGCTCGGTCAATGCCGTTGCGGCAAATATTTTTATCATTAAAAAAATATGTTAGTTAACTGTAAGTACCGATTAAAAATATAAGTTACATTTGGTTATTTTATTTACTAAATCGGGTTGCAACCGCACTAATAATTTATTTATACCACTGTGCTACCGTTAGTAGATATAATCGAGTATTATGCAAAATCGGTTAACAATCGATTACTGCGTAACAATTAAAATATTTATGTGTACTTATTTCAATACTAAGGTTCATAAATAATGAAAAATATATAAAAAAGATTATAATAAATTAACTAGATAACATAAAAATGGCACACCTAAAATTTTCCATCCACTGAACTCCGTCCTAAGAAAACTAGTATTAAGGAAAATCAAGATTGTTTAGTCGCTATACTCACAGCGTCATCGTGCGAGCGAGTGAATATAATATATGAAAGGAAGTATCGCTCACGTAGTTCGTCCCTCGCTCTTTGCGTAAAATGCCGAAACGTAAGAGTGCTCTTAATAAGATACATAGAAAGAATAACCTCGAGTACAACGCGTATTTTAAGATTTATGTTAAAAGTTAGTTTAGAAGCTAGAAGAAGAAATATCTATAAGAGGATTCCTGTTATAAGAAATAATAATTGTAATGACCAGTATTATATAGAATTTATTTTAAGTGAGTATGTAAAATTTAATAAACAAGAAGAAAATTCACCTTTATCTGAAACGTAAACTACAAAAAATCAGAACCTAATTCCACTGTAAACATTCCTACAAAACTGCAAAACGATAAAGGAGTAAGCGTGTTCGTGTAAATCAATAACGTAAATCGAATCTAACAATGATATTGAACATATAAATGATATTGAAAGCCTATTTTCAGAAAGATTAATAATTGTTGAACTTATTTCTTCAGACCGATTAGTTGCTATTTTTACACTATAATGGTGATTTTTGTGGCTTATGGTGTAGATTTATCAAGTCCGCATGGCAGGGTAAACACTATTACTTTTGAAAATATCAATTTTTCAACTTAGTTTATATTTTATACTCTTCATCTATCACGTGAAAAGTCATGGAATGTAAATGGTTGTTTAATTTTGTTTTGTTTAGTTATAATAAATTTTTTTTCGGCTGTGAATTTCCAAAATTTTCAGCCAAAAAACATTTGCACAACAAACAAGTGCACCGCACACCTACGTGTTGCACTTGCAGAGGCGCCCGTGTGGCTACTATTTTTGCTTGTATAAAACGTAGAGTGGCCGTCATTAAGGGAGTCCTGGTTTAGCTTGTTGCTTAATGTTGTACTCCGCTACTTGCTCAACCTCGACTCTTCGGATAATTAATTCGTGGAAACCAATTAATAATTATTCCCAGCTATTAAATTAGTCTCAGTAATATTTGTTGTGGATTAGTTCTGTTTTTGTCAATGTTGTCTGTGTATTTCATGATTTTATAAAGTAATAAAATGTTAATGAATTCTATTTAAAATAAATGTCCCACTAGGTTCCTTGTTGGTTGTTCCCAGGGCAGAGGTTTTCTCCAAACCAGTGGCCGTAGTGCAATATTGAATAAAAATTATTCTATTCTATTCCAGAAGCAATTTATGCATTAACTCAATAATAATAGATTACATTCTAACTGATCTTCTTAAATCAGAAGTGGGGTAAAGTCCCCGTTATTGCCCAAATTTAATTTTTAAATAGTAAAAGGTTTATTATGTTTATGAAAAACCGTAATTTGCTTAACGTCGATGTCTTTATTTTTATGTAAAATTTTTAATGAAATTCACTGTCTTATTTATGATATTAACTTATCATTAAAGTATAGAGTAAAACTGTAAAGTGAAAAGTTTTAAGCCAAAAGTTAAATCCTTTTGTTCGATTTATATTAAAATTGGGGGTTTGGGAGAAGTCGCTACAACAATTACCGATTGAAAGGGCCTTATGCGCCCGGATCGGTCTGCCGTCTTCGATCTAAATGAAGTCATGGATAGTTGAGCATATTTAACAAGTGTCAATATCTGCTCGCAGGTGGTAACTGATAGACCATTCGGTCTATCAGTTATAAGGCTAACGGTTTACTGTCAACCACACGAGGACGTGCGATAGTCAGAGGTGGCCATATTGGTGCGTCTATAATATATAGAGAGGTTGCATCATTCTAGAGGGGTGGTCATATTCATGGTGATATTAATAAATTGTGACAAAAATGACATCCATAAAGTGTGTCAAAAAATAATAAATTGAGGGTATATCGGGAACCCACTCGTTGGGCACCGTGTGCAAGGGATTTCGACAAGATCATTCAACGATTACTGGAACTCGTAGAATGAAAGTATTGTTGTTCCGTCGTTGTAATGGTTCTTCTTACGCAGGAGAGTATTTGTGGTGTTGCTGTTGGTTTACATAATTTGGTGTTATTGCGTCCCTCACGTTGCACTGTTGTGTGATTGCGACGGGGAAGTGTTGAATTGTGGTCAGTGTATTGCTCCAAACTTAATCGAAAAAAATGGAAAAGAGAGGTATAGCATGAAAAAAAGTGGTTCTTACTATCATTGTGGGGCTTATGCCGGTCCAACGATATAGCTACGGGGAATAATCACTCCAGTCTATCATAAGAATGATTATAGTTTTGTGGGGCTTAATTCTGGACCGCACCTGATTACCACCAATCTGAACGGTCAATATAGACCAGACCAAATTCAGTTTTGTCAGGATAATTGAACGATGTGTTTCTATCTAGAGATAACTAAGATTGTGATGGAGCACGTGCGAGGACGCAAGCATATCAGCAGGGCCGTGATGGCGCCTGCGCCATCACGGCCCTGCTGATATGCTTGCTAGTCAGAATTATTGTAAACAACACGTGTACCGCACACCTGTGCGTTACATTTGTAGAAGCGCTCGTGTGGCTTCTAGTTTTCCTCGTATAAAACGGAGGGAGCGGCCGTCATTAAGGGAGTCTTGGCTCTGACATGGCTCGGTGCACCTGTTGTACTTCACTACTAGCTCAACTTTGACTAGTTCTTTCCAGGGCAGAGGTTTTCTTTGAACCAATGGTTGTAGGGCTACATTGAATATAAATGATCCTATTCGATTTCGGACACCTTTTATATAATAACCCTACATTACATTTAAACTATCTTTCTACATATATATAATTCTGTATGCATCGGAATACGGAATTAGCATCATAATATAGTATTTTCTATATTCATTGAATTTTGTGTGATATTAACGAAAGCATGTAAATAATATTAAAAAATACACAGACACCTACGATTACAGTCTCTAGACCTTTAATCATTTGGATCCTTTTAAAAACACTCAAATTTCTCTATAGCTTGTTCCTATAGACATGCCAGGAGGTCGCTTTTGGATCGCTAAAAGCAACAGTTTCATTAGTCGATGATAATTAAATCACAAACTTGATGAGTTTGAGATCAGAAATCAACTTTTCACTACTCATAATAAAATACTCAACATGCCTCATTTTTCTTATTTGTGTAAATTAATTAAAATCTTTTTTAACTCTCACTAATTAGATAACCAATAAAATAATATGAGCCGTAGTAGCCCAGAAGAATATTGTTAATTAAACATAGCATCACACTACTAATTCCAACACTACTAGCCCATCACAAAAACTTTTGGAAGGACACGCCGCTTTCGATAATATGACACGCCTTTCGGCTCTAAATGAGGCATCATCAGGGTAAATAGACTCTGCGTTGGCTGAACATTAAATGAATGAATTTCTTAGAAGATTTACCCACGCTCAACAAACTGGGCTGATAAATTGGTGAGCACATAGCCAATAGCCTTTTAACATGGTATCATATCATGGCAGTCTATTATATAAATTAAAAAAATCACTTTGTTCAAAAAAGTGAAATCAGTTTTAATAAATAAAGGTATTATTGATTGTGTAAATACTAAGAACAAACACAAGCAAAAAAAATTGAAAATGGGCCAAATTAAGAGTACCTTTAGTACCTTTAACCGACGAGCATCAGGTATATGGATGTAGAGGAGGTGAGAGAGGTGTGTCAGAATCGTGCCAAATGGAATTCTGTAGTATCTACCTACCCATCTGGGTGACAGGCGTAAGTGTTTATGTTTTTGTTTAATATTTAATGGTAAAAACACTTCTTTGACATCATCTTAGTATTCGAATATACGTGTAAAACAAAAATTGTTAGTTTTCGACTCCAGTTGTGATGTGGTTATCCTCGTATTACTGATACTGCTTCCAATTCATTCAAATATTACTCATTGGGTGAGGTTAGAGTAGAGTAGATCGAGTTTGTGACTGTATGTTTGTGCGTCCTGGTGTGGTCTTTTAAATTACATGGGATTTCATCAGTTGATAGTTTCAGATTATTAGAAAGTTGTTATCTTAATAGAAAATCGGCCATCTTTACACTATTCTAAATATAAAGAAAACTTAATTCTAAGTAAATTAATTCGATTATAAAATTAAAAATATTCGCAATTATTTTCGTTTACGCTTTTACTAGAGTTTACGATAAAATAAAAACAGATTAAGCGAATGAAAACGAACCTGTATCAATCATTATCCTACACCATCCCCTTCACATTATAATACATATTAATGACTCGGATCTATAAAAACCAGTCCTGAGAGAAAATAATTTTCAGTAAATTTTACAAAATCTTTATTTTAATATTTAAATCGTTTTATCTAGTTTTTTTTTTTTAGATACCAGACTATTTACCGTAGAATAAGGTTATATTTTTCATGCGTCCTATGAAAAAATATATAATATAAAAAATATACTACCTTTTTGCATTAAGCGATTGTTACAATAAAGGTTAACAGTATAGCTATAATATATATGTTAAGGATCTAGTGATTAACTGTGATAAAAACTATTGAAATAATTCAATTGACCGGACTTTACAAAAAAAGTCCGTTAGTTATTGCCTTAAAAAACCTAACCTATTTTTATTACTTTAATAAAATGATAGGTTAAATTTTTTTCATGTTACCTTTTTAATACTTTAACACAATGGGAATAACGTTTTCCACCAAAGTTATTATACTACCTAAAGGAAGAAAAATCCCATTGCTGCTCTTGGACGCTGCAAAGTGGTTTTTCCCTTCCTTTAGATTTTTACACTTGTTAATTTCAGATTGTTTACATTATTAACTCATTTATTTAAAAGCGAATAATATGGTTAGGTTAAATTGTAACTTAACCTAATTGTGTTTTTTTCAATCCGGCAATTATTTATTTCGCTAAAATCCTGAATACAGACAGATGGATACAGAGTCAATATTTGTTTCCACATATTTCCCCTTCCGTGATATGCGAAAAAATTATTTAAAATAAATGTGTTCGGAACAAATGAACGAAAATTAGAAATAAACGCAAATAATAGACCAGTATGTAACTACAACTTTGTAATTATTACATTAATGTTTTTGGAAGAACATAAAAAAATATAGAAATAACTTTTTATTCAATTGAAAAGTATCACGCAAATTCCTGGATACGTAGCAACATAAGTATTAGGTAAAATCAATGAAAAATGAAAAGCAAAATCTAAATTTATGGCCAAAAAGTTATTTGATAAAAAGCATTATTAATTAGCAACTGACTCACGGACGGAATATTTATCAACAAATAAATTAATACTAGAGAAAAACTTAAATATATCATAAAATTCAAAAGTAAAAAAAATATTATTCCAATGTTTATTTCTGCATTGATGAAAAATAACTTCAATTTTGGAAAATGACGTCTTATTAAAATATTATAGAAGATTATGAAAAAATATGTCCCTTTTTAATATCACCTGATATTAAAGAAACCTCATAAAATGTCTTGTCTTAAAGATAAGTAATATTCAAACCGCTTTGTCTTAACTTAGCCAATTTTATAAAATTTGTTCAGTGCGCAATATATTTCAAGCACAAAATATTAAATTAAAACACCTTATTTAAAATCATCATTTTACTAAATAATTATATTTTTAATATAATCGGGATAAAATTTACTCATAAACATTCTTGTTTGTTAAAAAGAAAACGTTACACATATCCTTAAGCCTCTGATATTGATCAATTATACACATTAGTATTAGTTTTAGATTTCCTAGTGGTATTTCGAGCTACTTACTACTAGGAAATCTGAACACAGGATAACAGCACAGCTTTACAAAGAGCTGCTTTTATCGAAAATATCATAGTAAATCAAGTACATGTTTGGTTTAAGAACATTTACAATAACTCACGATAAGCACATAAGCATTTCCTTTGCTCTGCGAAAAGGCTTCCACGCTGAATAAAAAAAAACAGTTATAATTAATAATAAAAAAAAACAGTTATAAATAAATTAATAAAGAAAAACGTTATTTTCCGGGGCATCACATTAAAAATACAGAGTGTTTTTGAAACGCTCACGAAAACGAATACGGACAATAGTACTAAGGATACCTTTGTTGATGGGGCAAAAAAATCATTCAAGTTTAGCATTAATAAATTTAAAACTGATTTCAACCTCGAACGCGAAGTGAGAGAGGCTGGGCTTTACTGTCGATTCAAGATTCGAGATCGAGATCGAGAGTCGAGATTATTAAATTTGGGTGTAGTTGTTTTCAAGCCGTACTAATTTGCCTGAAAAAAGTAAATTAATATTAAGAGGCCTACCTATCCCTTACCAAACATTGTATTATATTCACACTTAATATATAACGTGTAGTGACGGAGTAAGAATATCCACTACCCATCCCGTGGGCGTCGTAAGAGGCGACTGAGAAAAGCTGAACTGGGAGATGGGCAGCACCGCCTTCTTGGTAACAGCTGAATAAAAAACGCGGTTGCCAACTCGCTTGCCAATCCTAGCTACTATGACAAATATCCCCCTTTTGGATACACCTATGTTCAGCAGTAGACCTTTGATAGGCTGCAGTTATACTAATGAATCAAACTAATTTATTTAGTTTCATAGTATAAAATACTTTATGTACATTTATGCTTTTGTATATTACGTCTTCGTATAGTGGCAGGTTAAAAAATCTACTACCTACCCTGCATCAACCTTTGGAATGTTGTTGATATTTTTTCCAAAGCTATAAATAAAATACTTTTAGTTCAATTTCATAAAAGAATGTATTTAGGTTTAAATGGCGGTTCCTTACCACGTAATTTCAATAGGGTAACATTATAAAATTAAAATAACACATTAGAAATCCATGTTGTATATAATTTCTACCTATATTACGTACCTTAAGAATCGCACAACATGTTTTAGATGTTTTAACGTTTTTAAAATTAACCTTTTTCTAACACATAACACATAATATAAGACATTCGATAAAGCATATCATTATTGGACAGATGTTTGGGGATGAGGCTGCTCGAATCCGTAGGAAATACTTGAAATTTGACTCCCTACACATGTCCATGGGTAGTGCCAAATGAGCGGCACCAATTCCGGTGGTAAGTTTTGTCCGTTGGCTTTTCGATAACGACCCATCAATACAAATTAGTTTCTAATGTAATGCTCGTTAAAGCCATTTGGAGAATGGATTTAAACAGAAGCGTTGTGTGTATGAACGGGTGTGAAGCGTCAGTTGCTGCTGTGTTGGGTGCTCGGTCGTGGAGTGTAGCGGGATCAGAAGAACGGTATTCCACAGGCCGACCACAGTTAGTGTGGGGCCCAATTAGTGAATTGGCTTCTCATGAAAGGCTGCCCTACCAACAATTGAAAAATTCCAGAGTGGCTGAATCATGTCGGTTAGCGACCGGACGAGAGGACCCGCTGGCAAACTCTGGGATTTTGGCTGCCCCCAGTCTCCAGATCAAGTTCCCACGGGAGCAGTAATTCTATTATTATCGTTTGCTTTCCAATGCATCGCATCGTTTAAGTGCTATTCTCCATTTTTATTCAGTCTTAGCTCTTATGTGTATTAAAAAAGTATGGCTAAACAGCGGTTTAATAAGAGGACGTACCTCTTATTAAAAGTGCACTCTTTAGTATTTGAGGATTACACTCAAATCTCAACGCAGTCCAACACCATCTCGAAGTCAGAAGCCACATCTATTTTTTGACGGAAACCAGAATTAAATGCAGCATACCTTTACTATCCTGGATTCCACCCGGACCACAAATTCCATTTACGTATCAGCGTCTTATATCCTCATATATTTCCTCCACCCCTCATCGAGCTGTGCCCTGTGTAAGGCATGTCGACACACTCTCGATCTTGATTGTTTGCAACTTCGCTTGTATTGCTTTCTTAGAATGCTTAAGAATCAATAGTCAGATGCCCAAGAAGGCTTTTTACTTTTATTACCGATCTTGTACTAAACACAATTTGTTTTTGTTTTTCTTATATGTTTTTGATTCTTGAGTGTGCTCCTTGCCCTTTTTAGTCTACATTTTGCAATTTTTGTTTCTTAGTCTCTTTTTGTAGCTTTTCTAACTCTTTATACAGTGTGTCCTGCTCCGTATCTGTTTCTACCTTTTTCTCAGTTGTTTGTCCCTCATTCCCTCCTCGGTTTGTCTGTTTTTGTGATTTTTTTTTATTTTCATTCTTCTATTGTATAAAATTATTTATACGGATTTTATCACATTTAATTAACTAATTTTTAACTTGTTTTTAATTTCCGACATTTATGGTGCTTTAAAGTTGCCACGGTCATAGAGGAGTAGAGATGTTTGACGTCCCAATGTCGTAGTTAGCCCGGCTATGTAAGCATAACAAGCATACAAATTTAAGAATGCAATAAAGTTTGAGTCGTGTATAGATTTTGGATTTAAAACTTGCAATGTAAAAAATGACACACGGCATATTTGAACTTGTCCTAGCGCAGTCTGTGTACTTACATATTTTAGTATATTTACGATATAAATAGAGTTGATGAATGGAGAAAATATAACAAATTACAATTTAATATCACTAAATGCAATATCTTTCACGCGCAAAAATAAGCACATAGAGTATACATATTACATTGACAGAACACCTATGTCTAGGGTAATGCAAGTCAGGGATTTAGGAGTAAAATTTTCTGCTGATTTAACGTTTAAGGATCATATTGTTGAAACATTTAAAAAGGCTTTTAGAACTCTAGGTTTTACGTTACGTGCAGTAAACGGTTTCACAAATGTGCAAGCTATTATAGCTTTGTACAACACACTAGTTCGGAGTCATTTGGAGTGTAATTCAATAATTTGGGCTCCTTATGAGAAGAAGTACGATCAAATGCTGGAGAAAGTACAAAACAAATTTGTAAGGTATTTGTATCTTAAGTTATATGGGGTGTACCCATTTTACCCACTGCAATATCCCACATTATTTGTTCTGGGTATGGTGGGATACAATCAGCTCAGGGTAAGGAGAGAACTTAGACTAGTTTCATATATCTTTATGGTTCTTAGGGGTAGGATTATTAACGAGAATATGTTGAAGAATATTAATATTTGTGTTCCGGCTATGTATATATGACGGCGGCGTCAGCCAGACCTACAGGCCGTCCCTGGATGTCGCACTAACTTACTGCGAGGGGCACCCCTGACGCGAGCGTTTCGAATATTAAACCTGATCGACAGAGAAACAGATTTATTCTTTTGTACTCTGAACGAATTCACAAAACTTGCGTTATGGATAATTAACTATAAGTTAATATAGTAATATAGGTAATATAGGATTGTAAATAGTGCTTTATCTATCGCATTGGGTAGAAACCTGTAATGTTAGATATAAGTTGGATGTAAATAAATAAATAAATAAAATAGTGTGAATACGTTATAAAACCAATATTTTTATCGGTACGTCAATCTGTCTGTAGTTGAAGATTTCTTCCTTAAAAGTAACACTCTATATGGGTGTCCCAGAAGTCGACGTCAAGCCTCAACTTTCTGATAGGCGAGGCCATACTAGTTACCAGAAAAATATAAAAAAAAATCTAAGTCACTAAATCACGTATTTCAGAAATCATAGCTATTTTTATTTTTTTCGATAAAATGTACACCATGAGACAGTTTTTTCATTCCTGTTGCTACAAATATTTACTTTTTGCCAAATTTTTTCTCTTATGTCATCTTGAATAGTGCTTCTGTAATCTGTAATCCTAAACCCTGTGCCGATCACTCCAGCTTGAAAGAATTACTTAATTATTACCTGGTAGAGCCATGCTGCAGTTATATTAGTAGTATAGTTGTAGCACGAATGGGTCGGCTCGACCGGGGAAGGACCACGCTCTCACAGAATACCAGCGTGAAATAGTAGCTTAATGCTGCTGTATTTCGTATGGTGAGTGTAGAGAACCAGAGACCCTTTTTACTGGAAATGAGGCATTCCATCTCAGTCCTCACGGGTGACAACGCATCTGCATTTTGATTTGTAATGGAAGATAGATGCCATCAGGTGGACTGTGTGCTCGTTTGTCAGCCTATTCTATAAAAAAAAAAGAAAATGTAATTTTATACCGAACCAAGTTTTCAGAATTAGTTTTTCGCACTACTTCAACTGACCGTCCTGGAAAATAATTGTTCCACGCCAGTTTGGCAAGTAGCTTTAAAGTTAGCGCATTTAATAGGGATTTTAACGTGGTATAACACTTACTCCATTATTTTTTAGATCAGCCATAAAAAATTTTTTGTTAAACAAAGTCAGTTTTTAACATTTTTTTGGAACTTACATTAAAACGATTCTAGTGTCTATTTCTCTATTTCTAATATATTTACAACGAAGCAACAAAACTTACAAAAATAAAAATGACACTAATTTCGACACGTGCAAGTTTGCCATAAAAATCTTGTTATAAAGCTTGGGATTACTAAATATTGTAGAAGGAAGATAAAACCTAAGGATGATAATAAATAGTGGATTAGAGCCGATTGTATGGCTCAGAATATTATGGTTTCCCGAATAGAAGAAAAAATTATTTCACAAATGTTTTCATGTACAACAAGTTATAAAATGTTAAAAAAGTTACTTAGTCTTAGCTTCATAGTAGCTTGTTTTAAACAGGTGGAACTATTCTTACACAAATGCAAATTGTTGGAGACAGTATAAATAGATCTCCGGATCTCTACACTCACCATACGACACACATCAGTATTAAGCTGCTATTTTACGATAGTGTTCTGTAAGAGTGTTGCCCTTCATTCGTGCTACAACCATAATATAGCTGCAGCGTGGCTCTACCACGCATAAAAACTTAGTAAGCTGTCCTTTAGAAAAGAGGAGTATAACGGTGACTACAAGACAGAGCACATAGGCAGAATTGGCGAGAAACTAGTTCACCTTCCTTCTGGAATCCACGCATTCTGATCTCTTGCCAAGGCTGTCCAGGGGAATTTCTGTCAGTCATCTCTTCCATCTCTGCACAGGGAGGACGACTCACTGGCCCATACCGCAAAGGAGAAAGCCGATCTTCTAGGCTCTTTTTTTGGCGTCCAACTCGACTCTCGATAACCGCCGACCATCCCGCGGTGTGAGTGCTCCATGCCGCAAGTGCAGTTCACATAACGTTTGTTTCGCAAAGCACTCCTCTTCCTGGACATCCACAAGTCCATTGTTAACTGCCAGCTCATGAGGTACCTTGAGGATCACCGGCTGATTAGTGATCGCCAATGCGGTTTTCGCCGTGGTCGATCAGCTGGTGATCTTTTGGTCTACCTAACTCATAGATGGGTACAGGCAGTAGAATCCAAAGGGGAGGCATTGGCCGTTAGTTTGGACATAGCGTAGGCCTTCGATCGGGTTTGGCACAAAGTGCTTCTTTCGAAGCTCCCTTTCTATGAGCTTCCCGAGAAATTGTGCGATTGGATCACCAGCTTTCTTGCAGATCGGAGCATCAAGTTCGTTGTAGACGGTGAAAGCTCCGATTACAAGCCTATTAATGCTGGTGTTCCACAAGGCTGCGTGCTATCGCCAACGCTGTTTCTTCTGCATATCACTGATATGTTGCAAACCCGTAACATTCATTGCTATGCAGATGACAGCATTAGTGATACTCTTTACACCAGTCGTGCCAATATTTCCCGGGAAAACGTCTCCGAGTACCGGGACAAACTTGTGTCTGAAGTCGAGTCTTTCCTGAACAGAGTCTCGGATTGGGGGTGACTAAATCTAGTCCAGTTTAATCTCCAGAAGACACAAGTTGGCGCATTAACCGCTAAAACCAACCCCTTTGTCGTATCTTCTCAGTTTTAAGGCACTCCCCTTGTTGCCTCCGCCAGTATCGGAATCCTCGGCGTTGACATATCTAGTGACGTGCAGTTTCGTGGTCACATGAAAGAGAAGGCGAAATTGGCCTCTAAAAAGCTTGGCGTGCTTAGCGGAGCCGGACAGTATTTCATGCCGGCACGCCGCCTGCAACTTTACACGACGCAGGTTTGGCCGCACATGGAATACTGTTCCCATCTCTGGGCTGGGGCTCCTCAGTAACAGCTCCTTCCACTTGACCGCATCTAGCGCAGAGCGGCTCGAAGCGTCGACGACCGACTGTTTTCCGATCGGCTCAATTTACTGGCACTACGAAGATATTGTAACACTCCCCCCCTCTACATAAAAAAAATATTATATTAAATATAATTAATATAGTTAATTTACCCCTTTTCGATTAACTTGCATATATGTGACCAAGATTAATAAAATATGTTTTGATCTTTCTAAATGATCTTTCAAAAGTTTTAATAATAGGCCGTTTCTAATATTTTTGGCGTGATCGTCTTAGTTAGGACCCTTATTTACGTTGTGTTTGTTTAGTAACTTAGTTCTTTTAGGTGTCTTTGGAAGAATGAATATTCACTAGAGCAGCTGAAAGCTGTTGGTAGTGCCTTATAACCTAAGTGAACCCCGTTCACGAAGACAGGGCTCAAGAAAGGTTAAAAACATAAAGCGTCCCTATTCCACTTGTATCAGGTTTACATTATTAATTTATTATTATTTACCCCTTTCCGCTCGGAAAGGGCTCAAAATATATGTATACAAAATACCCGATACAAGGGCTTCGCTCTCCTACATTTATTAAAAAAATGTAGGGGAGGCACACACGCCGTGTATGGTGAGCGCCAACCATTTTGATGCACTCCCCCCGAAGGGAACGCTAATTCGGGAACAGGACCGTAGTCCACAGCAAAATAACTGGCGAACCAGTAAAAGAGGCTTGGCCCTTTGTTAGTGCGTAAGCACAAACATCGACCGAAGTCGCGCATGTTAATGCGTGTAAACGCCATACAGAATACGAACGAATCCAGCCACAGTGAATTTACGTCATACGGTTTAGGCAAATAGGCACACTGGCCGTAAACCCTCCGTGAGCGCCACCACCTGCCAGACTGCCGCTCCTGCAGACGTGATGTAAATGTATGGCATCACCACCAATTGCATCATCAGCACGGCTACTAGCCGCAGAGCGTGTCATGAGTCTACCGCTCACCTCAAGGGAATGGGGTCCCACCTTGTGCGACTTTCGGCCGCAGCCTTGAGAGTCTCCTCAGATCCTCCCGCCAGCTACCACCCGCAAGAGGTCGACACATATGCTCCACCAACCAATACAACGGCAGACTATTTTTGACGCCCCTTTATATTAAATTTAATTATTAATAATAAAATTGGGCCGTCACAATATGTTGCATCTCTTTGCATTTTCTTTCGCATATAACATGGAGAGTGTTCTGAGGAAATGTTCGGATTAATCCCAGTTGCCAAATTTCTTGAACGCACTACGCGGCAAACTTCCCGATAATATCCACACCATCTGGATGCTTGGCGGTCCACCACTGTACGTTTCGAAAGGAATTTTTTTCCGCGTACAACCTCTCCGTGGAATAGTTTTTCACCGGCGATTTTTCCGGACCGATACGACCTGGGGACCTTCAAGAAAATAGCTTACTCCTTTCTAAAGGGCCGGTAATGCACCTGCAATTCCCCTGGTGTTGCTGTTGATCATGAGCGGCGGTAGTCACTTAACATCAGGTGAGCCGCATGCTCGTTCGCCCCCTCTTCTATAAAAAAAGGCGCGGTTGTAAATATAGTAGAAACAAATAACACAAGCAACTGCTATTGAGCATCATTTATAAATAATAAATTTTAATTCACAACAAGAGTGTGATGTTGAACCTAACGATATGGCATCAAAAGATAGGTCATCAAAATTTTGATTATGTTTAGGATACATACGAAAAATATGAATCATGTAAGTTTGAATGCTCAGTGTGAGGACTACATAAAAGGTACATAAAATAACAATATCTGTAAACTTATAGAACTAGTTTTTCAGGAGCAGCTGCCCCAGGTGAGTTAAGATATTTGGATGTTTGTAGTCCTATGAAGTAAGAGTCCTTAATTTAGGTCCAACATTTTTTACTTTTAAAGGATGATTACAGCAGGTACAAGTTTGTCTATTTAAGAAAAATGTGAAACCACTGAAAATTTTCAGCATTTAATCCATCATTTGGCATCAAATATTAAGAATAAGTAGTGACAAATGCAAGGAATTGATAAATAAAGATATTCAATATATATTTAACCATTCAACATGCACACGGTCGGATCCGAACAAGACGATATTCCGACAAATTCCAAGCGGTCGGTTCCGACCACACCCACCCACAGCGCTTTTAACCATAAACACTTAAATAGCTTATTAAATAGCTTATTAGTTATAACTTGTCTATGAAGAAGTTTGATATTATGGGCTCCATGTGAAATTTTCTACCCCCTAATGAAATAAAAGCTCAGTTAGCCTAAGGTATTTATTTATAATCTACGTTAATTTCGTACGCCTGTTAGGTGTGGCGTGTTATTGTGTTGATTTTTGAATTGTTCTAGTGGGTTAGTAGTGTTTAGTATGTTTTATTATAAAATTGTTATAAACAATTTTGTGTGAATATATAAATAATTAAAATAAATATATAAATAATAAAAATAGAATATAATTTATCTTTTTACGTAAATAATTTCAAGTAATATATAGAAATAACTGTGATATTAACGCTGTTATCCTGTGCTGGGTATGCACATGTTTCACTATGAATACAATTTAATAACAATACAATACATACAATAAAAAATAATAAAAAATACAATTAAAATACAATTTAATAATAAATACAATTAAAATCTATTTATAATGAAGTAAAAGCACTAAAACAAGTAATATGACATAATAAATAAACAGAAACAAGTATTTTATAGAAATTTATAATAACTTTTACTAAAAATAAATGTACGACAAATTCCATGTTAGGTTAGTTTTAGCGACACCGCGTTACGCGAAGCGCGTGAGCGCTGTCAAACATTTTAGCTGGGACTGAGGGGTTAAGAAGATAATACATAATACATCAAACATCAGTGAGCTTTACACCAGAGCAGAATTGAAGTAGGATTGAAAAAGAGATGCAAACATTAGTTGAAACAGCTAGAATTATGTTGTTCGAAGCAGGTATGCCAACAAATTTGTGCACTTAAGTGACTGCTACAGCAGTGAAAAACCACGCAGATAGCACTAAGGAAGTAGACGAGACACCTCATGAGTTATATATATATATATATATATATATATATATATATATAATATGGAATTAATCAGAAGGGATTTTAGTTTCCTGATACTAAAATAGTTAATACATTTAAAGACGTAATTTTTCTTAATGAAGAAAAAAATAAGGTGTAAATATACTCGTAAATAAGATAGAAGAAAGAAAGATTTCTTATATTTGCGTGGACATAACACATTGAATGAAAGTATTTATACGAGTTTTATCGCGTTTAATTAAATTTTTCTGGCTTTTTTAACTTACTTTTAATTCCTTGCGTTTCAGTGCTTTATGATGCATGGTCACGGGAGGTAGGACTGAGATGTATGACGTCCTAACGTGATAGCTGATGCGACTACCCTCAATTTTGAGAATTAGTTTTGTTCCAATCTATGCAAAACGAAAAAAAATATTCAAAAACTGAAGGTAGCCGGCCTAACAACGACATTGAGACGTCAAACATCTCTACTCCTTCGTGACCGTGGCTTCTTTAAAGCACCCTAACGTCGGAGATTAAAAATAAGTTAAAAATCAGTTAACTAAATACGATAAAATCCGTATAAATAATTTTATTCATTAGAAAAAACAAAATAAAATAAATTCTCAACTTTAAATTAGAATTAAAAACAAAACAAAACAGAGGAGACAATGAAGGACAAGAAACTGATAAAGAGGTAGAAACAGACTGTATGAAGAGTTAGAAAAGCTACAAAAAGACCCAAAAATTCCAAAAGGAACAAGGAAAAGGAGCACTCTCAAAAAATAAAAACATATAAGAAAAACAAAAACAAATTGTGTTTAGGACAAGATCGGGAATAAAAGTAAATAGCCTTCTTGGGCATCTGACTATTTATTCTTAAGCTATCTGAGAAACCAATACAAGGTAAAGAGAAACAAAAATGAGAGGAAGCTATTCCTACAGAATTAAACACAATGGAGTGAAGTATCAGATATGCCAAAAGCAGAAGTCATTAGTAGTAAGTGGATGTTTAAAGTAAAAGAAGGAGATCATTTAAAAGCTAGATTAGTTGCACGTTGTTTTGAACATTAATGTTATGATTTTGAAGTTTTTGCCACAGTAGCTGGATCAACAATATTTAAGACGTTTATGGCATATATATGGCATATAGTATATTAGTGCTAACTCAAAAAAAACTACCAGTATAACAATGAAATGTCACTGGAGCTTTTCTCTTTGGAGAAATATTGATAAACATTTATTTAAGACTGCCTGATGGCCAAACAGTCGAATTAAATAAATAATTTTAGGGTTTGAAAATCGCATATAATGTGGAATGATAAATTTAATATAATGAGCTGAACTCTTTTAGGTTGAGCGCTGGGTTGATACAGGCATTAAAGTCTTTGTATAGGGACTCGAGTGCTTGCGTTAGGATCAACGGGGCCTAATCGGACTGGTTTGGTATTCATAAAGGTGTCAGACAGCGCTGTGTAGCTTCCCCGTGGCTGTTAAACCTATTGATGGATAGTTGTTTCGAAAATCTGTAAGTTGAAAAATGCGGGTTAAGAATGGGTGAGTTAACCGTCAAATGCCTTTTTTACGCCGATGATCAAGTCATACTTGAGTCTTCGGCGGCCGAGTTGCAAATGATGGTTACATTAATGAACAGATCAAAAGAAAGGGAAATGAAAGTGAATGCAAATAAGATGAAAGTTATGGATTTTGAAAAAGAAGAAAGGAAAACGATATATGAAATAAGAATAGAAGGAGAAATTGTCGAGCAAGTAGGTGAATTTGTATATATGGGATGTGTATTCAGCAGGGATGGGAGATATGATAAGGATATTGAACGACGAATGAATGCAGGAAATAAAGTAAATGGGGCTCTCCACTCAATTGTGAAAAGTCAGAATGTATCAAAAAAGGCACGTATGGCAAATCATACTGTTGTATTAGTCCCTACTTTAACGTATGGTAGTGAAAGTTGGTTGTGGCAGAAGAAGCATGAGAGTATAATAAATGCAGTAGAAATGCGGTCGCTACGGAGTATGTTAGGGCTGAATCTGAGTGACCGGGTGAGAAACGGTGTGATAAAAGAAGAGTGTGGTTTGCAAGATGATGCGGTGATCAGGATTAAGAAAGGAATGCTTCGGTGGTTTGGTCATGTAGAAAGAATGAATGAGGAAAGACTGACAAAGCAAATATACGTTACGGAAGTGATTGAAAGAGTCGGAAAGGGACGTCCTAGGCGAGAGTTGGTCGACTAAATTGGTAATATATTAAAAATGGATCAAATTAAGAGTACCTCTTACAGACAAGCATGTATGCGTAGGTATATGGATGTGGAGGAGGCGAGAGAGGTATGTCAAGATTGTGCTTAATGGAATTCTGTAGTTTCTGCCTACCCCTCTGGATGACAGTAGTGATTGTTTATGTTATGTTTATAAATTCAATATAGTGATGGAAAATGACAAGTTTATAAGGTCGAAGAATGATCCATACTTGCTTATGATGGCAGTGAAAGAAGATTTTATATATGGGCTTCTTTATTTAGATGATATACTATATTTCGGTTCTACTGAAAAACAAGTATCTCAATTGAAACTTTAATGCACTCTAATTTTAAAATGAAGGATTTCGGTTTAGCTAAAGCCTGTTTAGGAATTAATATTAAACAATTTTTTTGTCTCAGTGTGACTGTCATAAATTAAACTAATTATTTAAAAAAATGTTGGACAGTTGTGGAATGCTTGGCTGTAAAGTAATCATACACATTTAGATAAAAATTTGGATTTTAGCTTATTACAAAGAGAAATCTCTGAATCATTACAAATTGAAAAAAAAAAACGTTTATGTGGTAGTTTATTGTATGCTTGTTCAGATTTAGGTCCAGATTTTATGTCGCAGTTAATTTTTTAAGCAGATACCAGCGTTGTGCTAGTGAAATGTTGTATAAGTGCTTTAAGACAGTACTTCGTTATATTAAGGGTATTATTGAGATTTCATTAGTTTATAAAAGTAATGGTGAAAATATGTTAAAAGGTTATGTTGACTCAGATTGGACAGGAGATGTTAGAGGCAGAGATTCTACCAGTTGTTATATTTTGAAACTTTTTAGTAACACAATAGCTGCATCAGAATCTTATTATTATCTATCTATATATTATAATCTCTTAGTATGGCTATTACAGAATTATGTTGATTAAAGAATTTAGCACTTGACTTTGAATTAAATATAGATATTAATATAATGGAAGATAATCTAAGTGTTTTAAAAATATATCTATAAGTGATGATCACACGATTAAAGCATTTAGATATTAAATATTACTTTATATTGGAAAAGGTTATCAGTGGTGCCGTTAAACTTAAGTTCATGAAAAATGTAGAAAACATAACAGATTTATTCACAAAACCTTCAGGGAAGTTATTACTTTTAAAATTTAGAAATGTCATCCTACTTTATAGTAAATAATATACATAATATTAAATATTGTTTACTTAAAGAGAATTTTTTACTGTTAAATTAAGGATTAAAATATTTTTTGAGCCTGCGTACTATAAAATCAACAAATTGGGTTTTATCTGCTTTATATTGTCTTTGGTTGAAGTAACCTTCCTGTAAAATAATAATCTACATAAGTACGTTTTGTAATGGTGGTTATAATTTATAATAAGTGCGCAGTAGAATACTCGCAAATGGTATTAAAATTATAGTTTTTTGCTTCCCAAATCCTAAATGAATATAAATAAAAGCCATACGGTGTGTATATCCTTACTTAAAACATCTATTTGAGTATAGTGTACTGTAATCTAATTACTAATTTTTCAATACCTAAAAATACTAATATATTATGCATAATTATATATAAACAAAATTCGTCGTAGTGTGAGAATAACAAGATAATTTAATTTGTTTTTTACTTAATAATAATTTAAACAAAAGTTCTTTTTTTTATTCTTATGCTTAAAACTTAAGGAAAACCATGTTATTTACGAAGTTTCGTTTTTAGGTAAACAATGAAACCCTTCGCCTTCATTTAATTAATTTTATAGTTCTTTGTACGAAAGGCATACCTCGTTATTCTAGCGTCGACAAGGAAATTACTTGACGGCCAACGAACGACCAACGAAAGGCCACTTAAAATAAACATACACCTATTAGCAATGTTGTACTCCTGTTTTGTTCAACTTTTGTACCGTTTATACCTAGTGTAACAAGCTCCGTACACAGTAATATATATCCTTTGTTTGCTTACTAAGTCACAAGAATT
Organism: Parnassius smintheus behrii; assembly: GCA_036936625.1. Taxonomy (NCBI): domain Eukaryota; kingdom Metazoa; phylum Arthropoda; class Insecta; order Lepidoptera; family Papilionidae; genus Parnassius; species Parnassius smintheus. The sequence goes on from JAUPFT010000014.1 coordinate 14,652,928, forward strand.
GCCCAAGTAAATAGTTTGTATGTAGTTAGTTTTTAAGTTAGTAAGTATTTTGGATATATTTACACTCCATATAATTATCAATTAAAGCACCTGTACATTAACACCTAACATTAAAAAGTATTATAAATCTAGTTAAATCATAAATCGATTACATTTTGTATTATTAACAGCGTTCCGCCGGGCTTCACGCGGGTAATTACTGCAGCGCCATCTACTGGTTTCAATTGCGAATCTAAACCATTCTCGAATCAACTTAATCACACACAAATGTAAAGTAAAATTTCAGCCAATATAAGTATAACAGAGGCCCACCCTCATTTCTGAGACGATTATAGGGTAAAGAAGGATCCGCCGATCTACACCAATGCGCGTTGACAGACTTCACATGCCTTCGAAATATTTTTTTTCTTACACATGCAGGTTTCTGCACACGATGTTTTCAGTCACATACACACACGGACAGACGAAATAAAGTAAATGCTAGTACTATATAGACTATATAAGTACATATAAAGACTAACGATCCGATATTTGCAGTAGCTGCCACGCTTGGTTGGCGGGTCGGCCACCTCAATTTTTTGTTACATGAATTTCTTATCAGGAAGGTGCTGCTTGCAAACATACTTCTGTTCATCCCTCATTTCAATATCCCCCTGTCACTCCTTACGACATCGGTGTTATGGTATAGAGTAATCTCTCACAACATAAATATTTATGATCTCTACACGGCACACAGTTTAAACATTTATAATTATTTACGAAAAATAAAGGATAAATAAAAGTATAGTAAATTAATTATCGTATGTATTCGTATTTTTAACACTCAATTAATACATTATCCGAAATACTATACAGTCTTCTCGCACATTTACAGTACAATCATATCAGGTAAACAATTAAGACAAGACCGTTTCAGTAAAGAATAAATCCTAGCGTAAATCCGAACAATCGGGCACAATCTAATGGCTAATATATTCTTTTGTTTAAAAAATGGTAGCCTCCCATATTAGCGTTAAGATCTTCTAATTTAAAACTGCATGCGCCTTTTTTGTGTTTTTGGAAGATTTTATCAAATATAGTAAAAGTTCTTCACAGTAGAAAGAGGGATTTATGGGATCGTCTTTTCATAAAATCAAGATTTTATGAAAAGACGATCCCATAAAGAGCCAAAATCAACCAATAATAAAAGAGGGCGTAAACTGTTTTAAATTACGTCTACCCCGGAAAATGTCATATATTTAGAGAAATAACGTACATATGTGTATATAAATGTTATTGTTGCGTGCCATAATTAATGCCGATATGTGGCGGGTGATTATTAGCGCCATCTAGTATCAAGTAGTGGACAGAGGAGCGTCAAGATCTTTCTAGAACTTCCCCACTAGTGCCATGTTGTGTCGAGTGACGAGGGCTTTCTGGAGAACTCTTTGCTAGAACTTTCGACATTCTACTCGAACATTCTTGATATTTTTTTTTGGAAAAGGTCCTATAAAATTCGGTAAGGAGCGCGGTCGGGACAGTATTGAATTGGCGATACGAGCGAAGACTTCGGAGCAAAATAAAGTGAACTCAAGTGTTAAGTGTGATTAATTATTAGTGTGTTTTAAGTTTTAATTGGTGTTCGGTAATTAAAGCGTCAACTTTGGTAATTCAATTGGCAGTTTTTATCGTCACGAACCCTAAGCTCGTAACATTATTAATCTAAGTATAAATGATATAAGAGAGTACAAACTTGTACTCATTCTGAGATAGTATGTTATTACTCCAAGGTATGTGGTATATTCATACCAGTATACATAATATATGGTGACTGGTGACCCATTTTGATTTAAGGTATATGTTCCTAAGGTGTACCCTAAATTAAAATGGGTCTACGGCGAATCAAAGGGGCGTAGCCATACGCACGCGTTCTCATACATACATAAACATACATAAACACTCAAGCCTGTCACCCAGAGGGGTAGGCAGAGACTACAGACTTCCATTTGGCATGATCCTGACACACCTCTCTTGCCTCCTTCACATCCATACACCTACGCATACATGCTCGTCGGTTAAGGGTACTCCTAATTTGGCTCGTTTTCAATAAATCGCCAATTTGGTCGATAAATTTTCTCCTAGGACGTCCCTTTCCGACTCTGCCATTCATTTCTGCACCATAAATTTTCTTTGTCACTCTTTCCTCATTCATTCTTTCCACGTGACCAAACCACCAAAGCATTCATTTCTTAATACTGGTCACCACATCATCTTGCAAACCACACTCTTCTCTTATTACACAATTTCTTACCCTGTCATTCAGATTCAGCCCTAACATACTCCTTAACGACCGCATTTCTACTGCGTTTATTCTACTCTCGTGCTTCTTCTGCCACACCCAACTTTCACTACCATACGTTAAAGTAGGGACCAACACAGCACTGTGAATTGCCATACGTGCTTTTTTCGACACATTTTGACTCTTCACAATAGAGTGCAAGGCCCCATTTACTCTATTTCCCGCATTCACTCGTCGTTCTATATCCTTATCATATCTCCCATCCCTGCTAAATACGCAGCCCAAATATACAAACTCATCTACTTGCTCGATCAACTCCCCTTCTATTCTTATTTCACAAATCGTTTTACTTTCTTCTCTTTCCAAAACCATAACCTTCGTCTTACTTGCGTTCACTTTCATACCCCTTTCTTTTAATGATCCGTTCATTAATGTAACCATCATTTGCAACTCGGCCGCCGACGACGCAAGAGTAACTTGATCATCGGCGTACAAAAAGCATTTGACGGTTAACTCACCCATTCTTAATCCGCATTCTTCAACTTTCAAATTTTGCAAACAACTGTCTATAAATAGGTTGAACAGCCACGCAGCCCTATCTGACATCTTTATGGATGTCAAACCAGTCCGAGTAGACCCCGTTGAGCCTAACACAAGCACTAGAGTCCCTATAAAGAGACTCCAATGCCTGTATTAAGGCAGCGCTCAACCCAAATGAGTTCAGTGTTTGCCATAGCAAATCCCTATCCACTCTGTCGTAGGCCTTTTCCAAGTCCATGAACGTACAAAAAACCTTTTGGTTTTTGACCAAAAACTTCTCCGCGATCATGCGCATGGAAAAGACTTGATCTGTACATCCCATTCTCTTTCTAAATCCCGCTTGCACATCCCAAATTTTTCCATCAGTTTCTTTCATGACCCTTTCAATCAGTACCTTAGCATACAGTTTTCCCACAATGCTAAGAAGGCTGATGCCACGGTAGTTTTAACAGTCCTGCTGCGAACCTCTTCCTTTATATACTGGGACTATCACGGTTTTGCACCAGTCTACCGGTACCCGCTTCAGTTCCCAGCATAAATTATACAAGGTGTGCAGCGGGCCTGCCGCCATTTCCTCTCCAGCCCTTAGCATTTCGAGTGAAACTCTATCATATCCGGCAGCCTTACCTGCTTTCATGCCTTTCATTGCTTCCATTATTTCATCTATACTTATCTCGCTACCTCTTTCCTCTTCTTTCGGTGTTTCTACTTCATTTAGTACACACGTTGTCTTCTCACTCATAAACACGCTTTCAAAATATTCCTTCCATCTCTTTAAACTCAAAACTTCATCATTCAGAATATAGCCGTTCTCGTCTCTTATAGCATTCATCATAGGCTGTTTTGAATGTCCCGTGGCAGTTCTTACAAGTTTTCAGAACATTTTAATATTTGCCTGGAAGTTATCCGATATTCTTCTATCATTCTTATCTGTTCTTTCTTGCTTTTTTCCTTCAACTACTTCTTTTACTCTCTTATTAAGATGTCTAAAGACTGCCTTTTTTCTTTCAATATCACCATTCGTACCGCTGGAATTACCCGCCTTTGTTGCTAGTAAATCTAGCCATGCTCTCTTCTTTGCTTCAACTTCCATACGTATCTCATCATCGCACCATAACGTATTATTTTTCCTTTCATTCTTTCTCTTACTAACACCACATACTTCGGTAGCTTCATCCACTAAACCTTTCTTTACATTTTGCCATATATTCTCCAAGTCCTCCTTCTCCAACTCCTTCATACATAATTCATCCAAACCACTTATATTTTCTTTCAGTCTACATTTGAACTTGTTTTTATCACTTTCATCTTGTAACCTTTCTGTTCTAATACGCTGTAACGCAGTGGTAGACACAGACGATCGATGGCGCCAACGCCTGAACAGACCATTAATTTGGCATAAAACTAAATAATGATCCGTTCCTACGTTAGAACCCCGGTGAACCCTCGTATCCACCACTGCGCCCCTCAATCTTTCATCCACAATTATTAAATCTATCATGCTTCTATCGTCACCTCTTTTCCAAGTATATATGTGAATCTTCTTGTGGCGAAAGCAAGTGTTCGTCACAAAAAGATTCTTTTCTATACATACGGTGAGGAGACTTTCACCATTCTCATTTATACTTTCATCACTAAACATTCCCAATATCCTTTCATAACCAAGCCTCCTCACCCCAACCCTTCCATTAAAATCTCCTAACATAATAATATTTTCATTTCCCTTACACTTCATTAACACCATCCTTACCATTTCTCAAAACTGCTCTCGGATATAAGTGGGCTTAGACATGTCTGGGGCGTAGACCCCTAACACAAACAACTTCTTTAAGCCCACTTTCATTCGTATCCATAGAAGTCTTGGGCTTACACATTCATACTCTTTCACACATTGGCCTATTCTTTCTGAAAGGATGATACCTACTCCCTGGCATGCCCGCTCGATCTCGTCTACAGCAGACCAGTATGCGGTATAAATGCCATGTGTAGTGATATCTTTCCCCTTCCTTTTCGTCTCATTTACGCATAACACATCTATTCCTCTATCATACATCATATCGCATACTTCATCCATTTTATCATTCATTGCCCCACATACGTTCAACGTAGCCAGACGGTCCTCTGCAATCCACTTTTCGCCTCTCCGGGAGACAGAACGTGACGGGTGGCGAACCTCGTCGCCGGTTTTCCTCCCGGAGATTCTTCGCACCCCTGCCATTTCTTTAATTCGATTCCTCATGGTGCGAAATGGGGTGGTATATTTAACGCCGCTACCACGGCGTGGAGCCGAGTCTGTGGTATCGGCTTGTCGCTCATTTAGCACCACCCGGGGGACACGTGTAGGGTGGGCCTAGGAAGAGGTGGTCAAAGCTTACGGACGCGAGCGACTTCTCGTTCTCCTGTGTTAGTATAAGTCCCCGCGTGCGTGCAATAAAACCAGTTACAGCTAAACTACTTTAGACCCTTTAGATCCTGTGTCGACTAAGTCACATAATTAAAAAAAATGTCTAGAAGTAATCAGCACCCGATGTTTTTATCAATAAGTTGCTGAAATCATTCTCTGCGTCGCTTGTTTGCATCCTAGAAAACATTTTCAACGCTCTTCTCTCTCTCTTTCTCTTCTCGACGTTTGGTACACGAGCGAGTACATGAGAGATAAAAATCTGCATTGCAAAATTTTTGATATTTATTTTTTACGCATTTGATTGTACACGGAATAATTTATCAGTACGTAATAATTGTATTGTAAAAATGATGATCGGTATGTGCCGAGGTTTGTGCGTAAGCCTGTAAGACCTTCAGCGATTACCGTTTGGTGTTTCACAGTATCAGGTACGCAACCCTCGTAGACACACTCCCAATCTTTACAACCTTGTTGACGAGAGACTTATGGATGATAAATCCGATACCTCATTGAGACAGATGGTTGCCCTCTCGGTGATAGAAAAAGTTGCCGGATTCGAGAATTACCGTGTCCTCCCCCACTCTTCGGAACTCAGATAAGCTTATTATATGCCAGCACAATTTGTCTATCTCTTCTTCTAGCTACAGGATCTCTTACTTTAACTTTAATTAAAAAAACAATGTAGCAAAGCCACGCTACAGCTATATTATATTGTAGCATGAATGGTTTGGCTCAACCGCAGAAGGACCACGCTCTTACAGAATACCAGCTTAAAATGGCAGCTTAACGCTGCCGTGTTTTGAATGGTGAGTGTAGGGAACCGAAGACCCGTTTTTACTGGAATCGAGGCATTCCTTCTTAGTCCTCACGGTTGACAGCACATCTGCATTTGAATTCTCAATCGAGGTTAAATGTAGATGTCTATGGATCACAGCATCTACTTACCATCTGGTGGACTGTATGCTCGTTTATCATACTTATTCTAAAAAAAAAAACAACCACAATTTTGCATTAGTAGTGAAGTATAAAGTAATAATGTCCTTCAGACCGAATTCCGGCCATGGCAGCCTGCCTCAACGAAGGCTAGCCATCGGCGCAGGACAGGATTATAGTGCCCAAGTGTATAAGGAAGCAGAGGTGCACTCTCTCATAATTCAATGGGAAAGTAAACCGACACGACCGGAGAGAGATCAGGCGCAGGACCAACGGCTTTACGTGCTTTCCGAGGCACGGGGGTGAGACACCGCCAACTTCCTGACTCCGGGGCAACTACTGAGAATTTCTTGACGGAAAAACTCAATAATTAATTTATTGGCTCGACCCGGGATTTAAACCCAGGACCTCATGATCAGAAGTCGCACTACTACAACCACTAGACCAACGGGGAAGTATAGAGTAGTGTGTTTTCCTCGCCTCCCCCTGAAAGTGACAGACTTTTTGTTTTGGAATTAATGCGCATGGCCTCATCAGTTGGGTAAATATTCAATGATGAAATCACATGCTTATTTTTACCCCAGTGATACCATCTACTCTAGTAAACGTCAATATCACTTTGGGTAAATATAAATAGAGTAGAATTAGGGTTAATTAAAAATAATGTAACTAATTGTGTATTCTTTGAAAAGTTTTTTTTTTACTTTTAATGTATGCTCACAAATATTAGCTTTTACGTTCAGCGATCTCAAAATCGTCCAAAATAACTTCTTTCGCAAAGCCACCAGAAAACGGCAGAATCAGTGAATTTTCGACCTGTACAGGGATTGCTAACTTTCGCCAATCTCCTAGTAATTCAAAGAAATGTCTCAGGGTTATTTGGAAAGCAACTTATCCCAACCCACTAGTGCTAAAAGCAGCTACAGACGCTCCATCTCCAAACATTACGGATAGTCTGCGGAGACCTCGTAACGGGTTCTATTAGACCCCAAAGTTCCGCTAGATTTCGACAACCCAAATATGGCCGGCGCGTCACACACCAAAACTACACACTCACCTAGTGTCACAAACATCGTTAGAACAACAGATGAGATGCAGTATGGCCGCAGACGAGTGCGCCGCACACCCCTCCACACCACAAACCCACGTGCCTGGGCAGTTCTCACCGCCCAGAATCTACAAAGACACGAGCTATCCGACAGATTAGTGGTCCTCAACTCCTGTTCCGACAGCAGTTAGAAAACTCATCTATACACTAGTAACATGTATAGGTGAATATAGTTACGAAGGCAACGTTGAAAATTATAACCACCCCCCTTTTATATGCAGGTATAATTTCAGACAGTTTTGTATCGACGAAAAACGCTATTGCTAATTTCCTCCGGTTCACCGCCGCTGGTGGCCCTGTATGTTCACGGTAACCTTGTTATAGATACATCGACGTAGGTGTGAATATATAGGAGTTTTATTCCAGTGACTTTACGCACTTATAACCAAGGCTTAATTTACCCACAGACTAAATAAGCTGGACACTAGGCCGCACGGTTCGAATGTCTCGTTTCCGGTAAAAAAGGTCTCTTATTCTCTCTACACTCGCCAAATAAAACCCAGCAGCATTGAGCTGCTATTTTATGCTTATATTCTGTGAGAGCGTGTTTTTTCCCCGGTCGAATCATCAAATTCGTGCTTAACATAACTTCAGCGTGGCTCTGCCTCGTCAAATTTCGGAGACATTTGAAGTCCGTTAACACATACCGGAGCAGTTGGGTATTAATTGCTCCATAATCCTCTCAGAAATAAAAGGAGTGTGTCCAGCATATGCCGTATATTATAGACTGTACAAACGCTATACGACCAATATTCTTTTATGCTACAAGCACATCAAAGCAAATCATTATAATTTGACAGATTCATTAATATGTATTATATGCAGAAAGATCGCGCGACTGATCTGAGTCGGTAATCGAGTTAACGATGTCGACGAGCGATACTGTTATAATGTATCCATGTGTGGGTGAAATTGTCACTTTATTGTTTTAATAGTTATTTGTGAATTTTGTTGTGAGAAACGATTTATTTTATGCGCAAATAATCCCCCGGAAAAAAAGACAGACAGTCTCCTTCCTTCCGCCGGTGGCCCGTGTTATGTCTGTGCTCGCGTAAAAATAATCTTATATAATTATTGTTTTAAACGTTGTTCCCCACACTTCTAATTTCTATGTGTTGTGTAAACGTTTTAACATTTATCGGTAGATAACATGCTCGGGATTTCTCTGCCTTATATACTTAAAAACGAGGATATCCGTAGTAGAACCAGAGTCACCGAAATAGCTCAAAAGTTTAATAAGCTGAAGGGGCAATAGACGACTGCATAGTTCAAGGTACCGACAACCGATGCGGAAAAACCTCGTACCGGTAGATGAAATATGGGGTCACTAGATGGATCGGCAACCTATTGCAGGCAGTCAATTGATGCAGGTGGCTCAGGACCGTGCTTTGTGGTATTCCTTAGGGAAGGCCTATGTTCAGTGGGTGGACTTGTGAAGGGCTGTAATGATGAAAGGATAATGATGAATAAAAATATTTGTTCTGTCTGGGAAATTCGGCGGATTCGCGGTTTTCAACGCCACGTCGCGGAATAGCTAAATGATTGGGTTAGCAGCACAACAAATACCAAACTTATATATACTAGTAAATATAAAGTTAACTTTAAATAAAAACTAAGAGCCGCCTTTAAATGATAAAAAAGAATACAACATGTTACTTCACATTCTGAATTCGGTGCTTAGATATAATGTATAAAAAAATTAAAGCCCAAGATTCAAAATATGAAATTATTATATCGTTTTATTTGTTTGAAGTAAACCTTCACTTTTTAATAAAAGATAATTTTTACCCTTTGACTTAACTAAGGAATATTACGTGTCTAAATAATTCCCTCTCCTAATACAAATTTTAGGGATGGAATATTTTACCCGCGAAATTTAAATTTAAAAAAAAAATGAACGAAGATATAGCGTCACATTGAAACGATACGTTTTTACTTGTTAGTGCCATGGTACAGCTATATTTTGGTTGTAGCACAAATACGGCGGCTCGACCGAGAAATTTCCACGGTCTCGCAGCATATCGGCGTAAAATAGAAGCTTAACGTTGTGTTATGGTGAGTGGACAGAAGATCCAAAAATGAGGCATTTCGTTTTAGTCCTCAGTGATGATGACCCTCATCATTGTCCGCGGCAAAGATTTATAATCAGGAGAAGTGTATGCTCGTTTTTCAACATTATTCTATAATTGAAAAATTATCGAATAAAAAAAACCTCCTCCTGTCTTTAAAGTTGGCTAAGCTGGCTAGTTGGCACTCGTTACTATAACCGTACGTACTTGTAGCTTAGTTTAAAAATTCAGTAACTTTGAAATTAAATATAGATAGCCCTACAAAACTATAATCATCTTTATGCTATACCTAATGATAACTCCGAACAGAAACATCATTAGACCGGCACAAGCCCTGCAATTAGTTCTCTTTTTTTCCATACGGTTTATGCTAGTCCGGACCCACTATTCCCTGTATCTATATGATTGCACCGGCACAAGCCCTGCAATGATAGTAAGAACTATTTTGAATCGCTTTTTTTCAATTCAGTATAAAGCTGTACAGCCTAACCTTACTGCAACACTTCCCCGTCACAATCACATCTTATTGCAACGCAAGCAAACTAGACCACACGATAACATCGAAGTAGGCAAACCAGTAACAATACACATCTCAATGTAACACAGAGCAGCCTCTCAGCAATACATCTTCCTCTCCTGCACTAGAAGAATTACTTCGCTAGACTGATATAACCTATCTGTATTTTGTGGACGAGCCGATATGGCCACCTCCGCCTATCGAACGTCCTCGTGCGGTTAACAGTATACCGTCAGCGTTTAGTCTTTCAGTCACCACCTGCAAGCAAATATTCAGGCTTATTAAATAATACAATGCTCGACCTTCCCTAACTCATTTAGTTCGTTTTCAGCAGACCGATTCTGGGTGCTGCAAATCCCCCCCCCCCCCAAACAACACCACGCCACAAAAATAAAATGCGAACGGAACGTGAACGGGAAAGCTTTCTTTTCTCTTTTAGCACTGGCACTGTGAATCGGAGGTTTGTAACTCTACCACATATCGGAAATCGTATAACATTCCTTGGACCCGGCGTATGAAGCTTCTTCATTTGGCCTCCTCAGACCATATGAAGCGTGGACTGGGGATGCGAGTCCCCTTCGTCTAGCTGCCACAGGCAATAATACACTTGGAACAGGCGTACGAGGTCTACGAGATAAATAAAAATAGAATAATGTTTTATTCAATATAGATTACAAGAAATTTTAACTGAAAGTCAATATTTTACGTTACTACTGGTTCAAAAGAAAACTTCTGTCCTGGGAAGAACCAGCAAGAAACCCAGCGGGACTTTTTTTAAATAAATTTTACAATGTCATGGGTCACAGAATATTTACAAAATTTATTTTAGAAACAGCTTGGAAGCGAATACCTATATATCACTACTGACAGCTGTCAATTCTGATCATTCTTCTTTTCACCAACCGCCGTTACAACGTCCTTTTCATCGGTAATATTGTTGTTGTTGCGACATTATTCACCAATTCCTCGATATTAAAACCCAATCTTGTCGACCACACAATATTCGGAGCAAGCTGCAGCACTTATCAATTTTATTATTTTCACTTATCAATATTAGAACATAAAAGGGCTACCTATATATTTTTTTTATTTATAGCACGTCGAAGCGAATTCTTTATTTTGTTACATGTTAAACCTTTCGAACTTCAAAATATAACAGACGTTAATCATATTTCGCATGAACTATTATATAATAACAAAACTCTAACAAGTTAAGTTTTCACTAAATGCAAACTAAAACTCATCTAGAAAGCCCCCAAAATTTCTTTAGACATTTGTTAACATATTTAGATACGTTGTTTTTCTTTATCGCCTCTTACGATACTCATGGATGATATGGGGTAGTAGATATTCCTTATATTTTGTTGTTATTAGGAAGACGCTGCTGCCATCTTCTGACTTGTTTTTCTCTATCGCCTCTTACGACACTCATGGATGATATGGGGTAGTAGATATTCTTTATATTTTGTTGTTATTAGGAAGACGCTGCTGCCATCTTCTGACTTGTTTTCCTTTATCGCCTCTTACGATACTCATGGATGATATGGGGTAGTAGATATTCTTTATATTTTGTTGTTATTAGGAAGACGCTGCTGCCATCTTCTGGCTTGTTTTTCTTTATCGCCTCTTACGATACTCATGGATGATATGGGGTAGTAGATATTCTTTATATTTTGTTGTTGTTATTAGGAAGACGCTGCTGCCATCTTCTGACTTGTTTTCCTTTATCGCCTCTTACGATACTCATGGATGATATGGGGTAGTAGATATTCTTTATATTTTGTTGTTATTAGGAAGACGCTGCTGCCATCTTCTGACTTGTTTTTCCTTATCGCCTCTTACGATACTCATGGATGATATGGGGTAGTAGATATTCTTTATATTTTGTTGTTATTAGGAAGGCGCTGCTGCCATCTTCTGACTTGTTTTTCTTTATCGCCTCTTACGACACTCATGGACGATATGGGGTAGTAGATATTCTTTATATTTTGTTGTTATTAGGAAGACGCTGCTGCCATCTTCTGACTTGTTTTTCTTTATCGCCTCTTACGACACTCATGGATGATATGGGGTAGTGGATATTCTTTATATTTTGTTGTTATTAGGAAGACGCTGCTGCCATCTTCTGACTTGTTTTCCTTTATCGCCTCTTACGATACTCATGGATGATATGGGGTAGTAGATATTCTTTATATTTTGTTGTTATTAGGAAGACGCTGCTGCTATCCTCTGACTTGTTTTCCTTTATCGCCTCTTACGATACTCATGGATGATATGGGGTAGTAGATATTCTTTATATTTTGTTGTTATTAGGAAGACGCTGCTGCCATCTTCTGACTTGTTTTCCTTTATCGCCTCTTACGATACTCATGGATGATATGGGGTAGTAGATATTCTTTATATTTTGTTGTTATTAGGAAGACGCTGCTGCCATCTTCTGACTTGTTTTCCTTTATCGCCTCTTACGATACTCATGGATGATATGGGGTAGTAGATATTCTTTATATTTTGATGTTATTAGGAAGACGCTGCTGCCATCTTCTGACTTGTTTTCCTTTATCGCCTCTTACGATACTCATGGATGATATGGGGTAGTAGATATTCTTTATATTTGTTGTTATTAGGAAGACGCTGCTGCCATCTTCTGACTTGTTTTCCTTTATCGCCTCTTACGATACTCATGGATGATATGGGGTAGTAGATATTCTTTATATTTTGTTGTTGTTATTAGGAAGACGCTGCTGCCATCTTCTGACTTGTTTTTCTTTATCGCCTCTTACGATACTCATGGATGATATGGGGTAGTAGATATTCTTTATATTTTGTTGTTGTTATTAGGAAGACGCTGCTGCCATCTTCTGACTTGTTTTTCTTTATCGCCTCTTACGATACTCATGGATGATATGGGGTAGTAGATATTCTTTATATTTTGTTGTTGTTATTAGGAAGACGCTGCTGCCATCTTCTGACTTGTTTTTCTTTATCGCCTCTTACGATACTCATGGATGATATGGGGTAGTAGATATTCTTTATATTTTGTTGTTATTAGGAAGACGCTGCTGCCATCTTCTGACTTGTTTTCCTTTATCGCCTCTTACGATACTCATGGATAATATGGGGTAGTAGATATTCTTTATATTTTGTTGTTATTAGGAAGACTGCTGCCATCTTCTAACTTGTTTTTCCTTATCGCCTCTTACGATACTCATGGATGATATGGGGTAGTAGATATTCTTTATATTTTGTTGTTATTAGGAAGGCGCTGCTGCCATCTTCTGACTTGTTTTTCTTTATCGCCTCTTACGACACTCATGGATGATATGGGGTAGTAGATATTCTTTATATTTTGTTGTTATTAGGAAGACGCTGCTGCCATCTTCTGACTTGTTTTTCTTTATCGCCTCTTACGACACTCATGGATGATATGGGGTAGTAGATATTCTTTATATTTTGTTGTTATTAGGAAGACGCTGCTGCCATCTTCTGACTTGTTTTCCTTTATCGCCTCTTACGATACTCATGGATGATATGGGGTAGTAGATATTCTTTATATTTTGTTGTTATTAGGAAGACGCTGCTGCTATCCTCTGACTTGTTTTCCTTTATCGCCTCTTACGATACTCATGGATGATATGGGGTAGTAGATATTCTTTATATTTTGTTGTTATTAGGAAGACGCTGCTGCCATCTTCTGACTTGTTTTCCTTTATCGCCTCTTACGATACTCATGGATGATATGGGGTAGTAGATATTATTTATATTTTGTTGTTATTAGGAAGACGCTGCTGCCATCTTCTGACTTGTTTTCCTTTATCGCCTCTTACGATACTCATGGAAGATATGGGGTAGTAGATATTCTTTATATTTTGTTGTTATTAGGAAGACGCTGCTGCCATCCTCTGACTTGTTTTCCTTTATCGCCTCTTACGATACTCATGGATGATATGGGGTCGTAGATATTCTTTATATTTTGTTGTTATTAGGAAGACGCTGCTGCCATCTTCTGACTTGTTTTCCTTTATCGCCTCTTACGATACTCATGGATGATATGGGGTAGTAGATATTCTTTAACTGCCAGGTATAAGAATTTGCACTACTCACTACTCCATATATTCATAATTAAACATAATATTTTGTACAGAAATTTGCTTCTTTATATAGTGAAATTATATATCAGGCATCCAACAACTGGGCATTGGTCTCCTCTCATTTTTATCAGCTTTACTTTTTAGTTATAATAATTGCGGAGTGGTCAATATTCGCGATAACAATTGAGATTACTTCCACTTCACTAAGTACTTGACAATGAAGAAAATACATCATACGGAAATCTGTATGTCCGAGAAGTAAAAAAACAACTTTTAACGAAATATAAAAATAATAAATAATATATAAGAATCGACCTGGTAGGAGGTGCAGAAAACCGATGGATGCAGGTGGCTTAGGACCAAGCTTTGTGGCAGTCCTTAGGGGAAACCGTTTTTCAACAGAGGACTTGTATATGACAGTGTACATGATGATGAAGAAAAAAGAAAAATATAAAAAGAACGAAATAATTTTACATTTTAAAGTCGCTGCTAGATATAGTATATAAAAGAATTTAAGGCGCAACGTCATAAAGCTTTCAATTCATAGGCTTTCACTTTTTATTTAAAGTTAATTTTTTAACCTTTTGATTACATTAAGAAATACTTATTGGAATCTCAACTTTGTCTCAATAATTTCATTTATAACTTCATTTTCTATTTTTGCACTCTCGGAAGTGAAATATTTTCCCTTAAATTTTATATGAATCTACCCTTGAAGTATAAGCTGTATAAAAAATAATCATTAAAATTGGGCCACAATGGACAAATATATTACGTAACATACAAAACACTACAGTTGAATTGTAAACCGCCAATTTTTTTTAAGTTTCGGAAACATCTGATGTTCACCAATTCACCTTCGAGTCTACCATTTGAACAATGTCATAATCCACTCCTAGCACAGTTCTAGCAAGACTTTTTTTAATAACTGAAAATCTTGCAAGAGAATACAGATAATGTTAATAGATAGAGTTTTAAATAGTTCATTATAATGAAGAGGAGGACTATTTAAAACCTCTGTTAAATTTTACTCTTCTTTTTAGGAAGGATTTGTCTTAATTTGCACGCTTGGCAGGCGGATCAACTTTCACGCCCAAATACGATTTGCTTTTTACAGGGTTCCTTATTGCCGGTCTAGGCCATAGCCAGGCATAAGCGTGATGGCTATACTATCTATCGGAAGCCATTACATCTTTCTGGCCTTCTCATAGTCGCCGCTTATGACTACTACGGGACGAAATGGTTTGATAAATTATTTTACACCGCACCACACGGTTATTTATTATTAATGAAAAAAAATAAAAAAAAAACTGCCTAACCTGCTTAGATAAATTACTGGATTTTCAAAAAGCCGGATCCAAAAACTCTAAAAGAATTATACTGTTTATTAACATATTGATAGCTTTTATCTTAAAATTTACTAAAAGATCTTCCGTTATTTGGATCTCCAATATTTCTGATTATATTTCTCAGTTTGTCCCTTGCACTTTAAAAATAAATAAGTTAGAACTTGTTTTGTTCGTGCATCGGTAAAATAAAGGTTCCTAACGGTTCCCATTTAGATATCTATGTCAGTTCTAGTTCTACTATCAATAGCGAAAAATGCAAATGGCATTTTATTACTACTACCGATAATTCAGTAGCTTTTCAATCCATAAACATTTTTTATTTGTAAAGCAAAACAAAACTACAACCATTTAGGAAGAAAAAAAATACAAAGTAATCTAACCTAAATTGTAAAAGTTATCACAAAAGTTATTTAAATTTACGTAGTTGAGTACGACACGTTAAAGTTTTCTCAAAACTCATTTAGCCCAACTTGGTTCAAGGGACGCATTTTGCTTGTCCACGATAACGTTACGATCCTTGCCTTCTGTTCAGGGAACCATTAAATTAATTAAACGAATAAAATAATTATAAACGTTTTATCCGTGCCTACAATAACAAAACAAAATAAAATTCTCTACGGTATTTTCGTTGGTAGACAATATTAATATAGAATATAAACTACATTTTATTCCTTATAAGTAAACCTGTCAGACGAACTCGTAAGCCACCTAATAGTTATTATAAATGGATGTTATGTCCATATAGGTTTACGAATCAAAATGCAGGTTTACTGTCACCTCTTAGGACTACACGGAATAGAAAGGGCGGTGAAAGGAAGATGATCTCTTCTATTTGGGAGAGTAAAGACAAAGGTTGTGTAAGACGGTACATTTTATAGTAAAAAATTTATAGAAAAGTAAATTAAAACAGTAGGTTTTTATTTTGTTTTTTTTTTATTTACAACATATTTATAGCATAGCAAACATAGAATAGTTTGTAAGTAGTAAATGTAACCCAAATAGAAATAATTTTATGAACTTCAGAATATTATAGAATCTATAAAATTCACTAGAGGTAAATATAGGTTTTTTACAACTCACTTCAATATCAAGTTTTTATCGTAATCCTGGCAATCTTGTATATAAAGCAACTCATCAAATTTATTTTACGGTAATAATTTTTTTAAACAAAAATACACCAGTAACTGGCAGAGTCACGTCGAGACTACCCCGGGAGATCCCTCAATGAGTAGTAAAATTTCCGCTCCAGACTAAACCTCATCGGGGCAAATGGAGCAATAAATCAAGGCCTGCTACACTATCCGTGAATTTCTGCAACACCAGGGGGACTTCATTCAAACCTTAACGCGAAGCTGGCCTTGCTCTTTCTAACCGAGACATAGGTATCCTATCTGGCTGATATTTCGTATCTCTCCTACCCGGGGTACAATTTAGAACACTCTTTTGTGTCCCGGGCTGGAGTTTGCATGTACGTCAGAGAAGACATCTGTTTTCTACGCCTCGGCAGTCTTGAACGAATGGACGTGCCCATGTGATGGCTGTGCGAAGACAGCGACGACCATCCCTGCGTCTACGAGTGCCTCTATAGATCCCATAGTGGTAATGCCGACACTTTTCCGACTCCGTGTTACAACAGGTCCCATCCGCAGAGATTGTTATGCTTGGTGATTTTAACGCCCACCACGCTGAATGAATGAGTTATCATTTTACCGATCATGCGGGCAGATCTGTGTATGACTTTGCTTTGATATATGGTCTGACACAACTGGATACCTCGCCTACGCGGATCCCAGATGTGGAAGATGATGGGACTTCCTTGTTGGTTTTCTACTGACCTCTAATCAAGATACCAGGTCCCGATCATGCTCCCATCACGGTTGCGTACTGCAGGTTGCCACCGTGTTTGGAATTATAGGTCAGCTTATTGCGACGGGATGCGATATTTTTTTGCATCCTACCCTTAGAGGCGAGTTTATTTCTCGCCGGATGATCCCAACATTGTTGCTGATTCTGTCGCTGTTGTAGTGCCACAGGTCATAAGCAAGAGCGCTACCAGGCCTAGGGTCGAGCATTGACGACTTGGGATACAAATATCAGCACCCTTAAAAAGAGGTATTATTCTGCATCCAGGTCCTTCAAGTATCATTGTCAAGGCAAAGTCAGAGCACATTGGCAGAATTGGCGAGAAACTAATGGGTTTTTCAACAAGAACCTTGTTTTTCAATTGGGGCAACACCAACAACATGACAGTTTTGACATTTAGTTTTTTACCTATTCGTAGTAGATGCTTTGGCAATTGCTACCATGAATTCAATTTCGCTCGAAAATCGCATTAAAATAATTAAAATCCACTATGAAAATGGTGGTTCTGTTAAAGTTACGTTTCGTAAAATTCATTATATTTTCGGACAACATAATTGTCCTTCTGAGATCGCTATTAAGAATTTGATCGCTAAATTTGAATCGACAGGCTCGATACAAAATGTGCCAACACCAACGCGTGTTCGACCGGGTCGTTCAACCGAAAACATCGTAGCCGTGAGCCACAGTGTTGAAGAAGAAATCCAAATTTGTCAATTCCTCGACGTTCTCAACAATTGGGGTTATCCAAAACCACCACATGGCCAATTTTGCGTAAGGATTTGGCTTTGAAGCCTTACAAGGTTCAACTGGTGCAAGAATTAAAGCTGACCGACCATTCTCATCACCGTAGATTCGCTCAATTTATTCAGGAACAGCCCGCTGGTTTTTCTGAAAAAATCATTTTTTCAGACGAAGCCCATTTTCACTTGTCAGGGTACGTCAACAAGCAAAATTGCCGCATTTGGGCTTCTGAAAATCCTAAAGCGATTATTGAGAAGCCTTTGCATGCTCAACGTGTCACCGTATGGTGCGCTATGTGGTCTGAAGGCGTGATTGGGCCGTTTTTTTTCGAAGATGAGGCTGGAAATGCGGTAACGGTCAATGGCTCTATCGCGACATGTTAACATCTCAATTTCGACCTCTTATTGATGACATTGATATCACAAACATGTGGTTTCAACAGGACGGTGCCACAAGTCACACAGCCAACGAAACGATCAATTTATTGCAAACCAAATTTCCCGATCGCATAATTTCACGAAATTCTGCTGTAAAATGGCCAGCCAGATCGTGTGATTTAACACCACTGGATTATTTTTTGGGGCTATGTTAAGGACAGAGTCTATAAGGAGCCAATCGAATCGATCGCGGCCTTAAAACTCAAAATCCGTGACGTGATTAACGAAATAGACCCGCCATTTTTCCAAAAAGTGATTAAAAACTTTGATAAAAGTGGTTGATACCTGCGGGCACCGATGAACTTGTTAATTGCAATTTTAAGTACTGATTAACCTCGTACTCTTCCAATTACAATAGGTTGTGCAGGAAACTTCAAGTACTTCTTAGTGCAGAGTAGTACTAAGTAGTAATTTATGTCAAAGCTCAAAATAAAAACCTACAGAACCCTATTCATTAAGCCTACCTCCTTATACACGACTAGTGCATGAATGTAATTAATGTCCATATGTTTACTTTTCATCAGCCTGACGAAAGTTTTCAATGACCTCTGTGAGATTTTCCATATTTTATTTTTCTTTTAAAAACTTCATATTCTATTATGACCTAAAATTTTGATGACATAATTTTGGAAAAGTAATTTGATCTCGTGGTAAAAATATTATACTTAAAAGATACCTACTGATGGTAGATATTGAAAATCCTCTCTTCGGGCACAAGCGATTAATTGATATGAAGTTGGAAAGCAGAAAGCAAAACCTCAAACCTCGCCAAAATTCAAAGAACGTTATAAAGCAATTGTTTATTTATTTACTTAATTATTTCTTAAATTTACGCAAACATTACTACGTGAATAAACTATTTATACGGATTTTATTGCTTTTAATTAACTTACTCATGGTCACGGGGAACTTTATTTATTTAATTACACCAACGATTAAATCAACAATGTAGAAATAGTATACACACAGAACTTGGATACTGATTGCACAATCAATTCAATGTATATACCGCATGCCAATGACCAAACATAAAAAAACCATTTTCACTATCTAATTATTCTTCTATCTTTATAACGATAAAGATATATCAGGCATAACTCAACAATTTCTTCTTATTCATCACTCATTTAAAGAGCATTAATGGATATGTGATCTAATGTTATATGAAGAATTTCTTAATCGTCATCACCGTTGGCAGGCAGATGGATGATGAAATCAATGAAATAATATGACGTATTTCATTCATTCAATCCTTACAGCAGATATCATTTTTTGACCGCTGCAAATAGATATTTTGCTGGAATTGTCCTGCTAAGTGAGCAGGCGGAATGATAACCGCAGTTTATTGTAATTGTCAGTTGTTGTCAGAAAGATACTGCTGCTCATCTCCTATCCTGGCCATAAAATAATAACCACTAATATATGACTTATATATTAGATCTACATGTTCTGAAAAGCGAAATAAGATACGACTTAGGGTATTAAAGATGGCGGCAACGCAGATGCGGAATTCCAGAATTCCAATGATGTTGCAGTTGTTCATAAGCGGCGGTCGACACTTTCTATTTGTTGAGCCGTATGCTTGCTTGCCCTCTCTTGTAACAGAAAAAAAAAAACATTTTTCTTGTATAAAATATGTTACAAAAATGGTACAGCATCTACATATCAGTTCATACAACTATCAAGTTTGCTGGGATTTGTTGAATCATAGATACAATAATAACAAATTAATTTTTGGGTCTCATATTAACATCCTTTTAAATTTTACTCATCTCTATATCATGATGTCTATCAACAATGTCCTCACTACGCAGCAGCAGCTATCAACAGCAATTGAAAATTTGTATAGTAATTTCAAGAAGGGCGGGTCTGATAGGAAGACTCCAGACTATATCAAACGCAGATTAAATACTCTAGACAACTGGTTGGAGTACAAGAAGAATTATCAGCATTTATCACAACTGGATTTGGATGTACCAAGCAGAGAAAGAATAGATCAAGAACTTGAAAGATTGAAGGAGAGATTTGACAACATTAGAGCGCATATCCAAAACTATCAGCCCTTGACAGAGGATAGACCTGTAACACCACTGTTAAAGCCCCCTAAATTTGTCTCTAAAACAAATCCAATCACGCCACAAATAAGTACAAGATCACCACCGAGCAAAAAAGAAAAAATGTTGAAAAAACAGAATAGCAATTTTAAAGCATTTCAACGAACACAATCAAATATCAACCTGGAATTAGTATCAGAGAAATGGGAATTCGAAGACTTGTTACGTACTCTCCAGTCTCGTTGGGCAGCTATCGATGCCTTACACTGGGAGCTGGATAGCGAATTGGATGGATGATGCGATGAAGCGTATGAAGAAACCTTCAGCTTCTATGAACAAAAATTTAGCCAAGTCAAGAAAGATATCAATACAAAGATGTGGTCTGAAAGTCACCGAGAAAAGTCCACACCCCAGATGGACATACCTACGTTCACTAGCAATTATCATCAGTGGGTATCATTAAAGGATTTGTTTTGCGAAGCAGTTCATACCAATCGAACCTTGTCAAATGCCCAAAAAATGCAGTTTTTGAAAAGTAAACTTAGAGGGGAACCGGAAAAAAATGGTACAGCATCTGCATATCAGTTCGGACAACTATCAAGTTTGTTGGGATTTGTTGAATCATCGATACAATAGTGTTGTGTGAATAAGTCAACTAGCGCCATCTAGTGTCAGGAACGAGAGCGAGGGGAGCTTTGCAGAGAATGACATCACCGATCTCTCGACCGACAGCGCCACCCGAAGAACTGAGTTTCTAGAAAATCTATACTCGAGCTCTCGGTACCTTACGCGTGTTTACTTGAACATTCCGGATATTTTGCTAATTGAAATAAATAGGTGGCGCAAGATGCGATCGAGACAGTGTTGATTTGACGAAACAAGCGAAGCTTCGGAGCGGAATTAAGTGGATTAGTGTGTTTTATTATTAGTGTTTTAACATTAATTTGTGTAAAGTAAATTAAAGTGTTAATTTAGGTAATTTTATCGGCAATTTTTATTGTCACGAACCTCAAGCTCGTAACAATTTGGTGTCAGAAGTGGGATCGGATCGGAAACGATTGTTCCGGTTAGTTTTCCCCGAAACGCTGGGCAAGCTCACCGTTGTGTACTTGTGGAAAGGGTAAACAATGACCTTCCATGGAAAGTAGCCCGAACCTTGGTCAGAACCACTGACATCTCAAGAATACGTGTGTTGAACCTTTGCGACCGGGAACAGATTATAGAAAAAGGCACACTGGTTGGCACTTGTGAGGAAGTGGATTGGTTACGTCGGTGCCAATATATATCGAGTGGGACCCCCAGCAAGGTTTCAGAAACGAGAGTGACCACACTTTTGGAAGACTGTCGCAGTGTTCTCTCCCCGAATGAATTGGTCAAGGCGAAGAAGTTGTTACTCAAGTACGCCGATGTATTCTCGTCAAACGATGCTGATATAGGAAAGACTGGCTTAGTTCAACACAAAATAAATACAGGAGAGGAATTGCCTATCCGTCAGCGGCCAAGAAGATTGCCGGTAGCACGTGAAAAGGAAGTGGAAACCATGATTGAGGGAATGGTGAAGGATGGTGTTATTGAACCTTCATCTAGTCCATGGTGTTCACCCGTGGTGCTGGTAAAGAAGAAGGATGGCAGCATGCGGTTTTGTGTTGACTACCGCCGTCTGAACGACGTTACGAAGAAGGACAGCTATCCATTGCCAAGAATTGATGACACGCTAGACATGCTTACAGAAGTAAAATGGTTTAGCACGCTGGATCTAAAAAGTGGCTACTGGCAAGTTGAAATTGACCCTAAGGACAAGGAGAAAACTGCGTTCTCGACGGGAAAGGGTCTGTGGCAATTCAAAGTAATGCCGTTTGGGTTGTGCAATGCTCCAGCAACGTTTGAAAGGCTGATGGAACTTGTACTTACCGGGCTAATTGACGATGCCTGTCTGGTCTACTTGGATGACATCATCATCGTGGGCCGTACGTTTGAGGAACACCTTCAAAACCTGGAACGCGTGCTTATGAAGATTCAGAGTGCCAACCTCAAGTTGAACCCGAAGAAATGTTCACTATTCCAACGGCAAGTTAACTTTTTGGGGTTTGTAGTATCGGAAGAAGGTATCCGCACAGATCCAGAGAAAATCGCCGCTGTCAAGGATTGGCCGATTCCAAAAGACAAGACGCAGGTTAGAGCATTTTTGGGTTTGTGCTCCTATTACCGGCGATTCGTGAAGAACTTTGCGGATATAGCCAAACCTCTGCACAAGCTAACCGAGGAGAAGCGACAGTTCTGCTGGGATGAAAGTTGCAATATCGCATTCCAGGAGCTTAAGGACCGTCTGTGCAAAACACCTATTTTGGGATACCCTGATGCAAGCAAAGAATTTATAGTTGACACAGACGCAAGTGACATAGGACTTGGCGGTGTGCTGTCTCAACGGAGTGGTGACCAAGAGGTCGTGATAGCGTACTTCAGCAAGTCGTTGTCAAAACCGGAAAGGAACTATTGTGTCACAAGACGCGAATTGCTCGCTGTGGTAAAGTCGTTGCAGCATTTTAGCAAATATCTTCTGGGACGAAAGTTTCACTTACGAACTGACCATGCTGCACTAAAATGGCTATTGCAGTTTAAAAACCCAGAAGGACAAGTTGCGAGGTGGATTGAACTACTGCAGGAATACGACTTTGAGATCGAACATCGCAGCGGGAAATCTCATGGCAACGCAGATGCATTGTCAAGAAGACCTTGTCCTGAAGATTGCAAACATTGTACTAGGCAAGAGAGTAAGGAAGTGGTATCCGTGAGGATGCTCAGGGCAGACCACCTCAGCAACGAGTGGAAGGACAGCTTACGACATGCACAGCAGGAAGATCCGGACATCAAGCCGATTCTGGAATGGATAAAGGCCAGTGCTCCCAAGCCCAAGTGGAGTGACGTCTCAGCGATGAGTTCGACCACTAAAAGCTATTGGACCCAGTGGGACAGCTTGCTGCTTCAGGATGGAGTTCTGTGTCGTAAATGGGAAAACGTTCGGGGAGACAGCTGTCATTTGCAAATGGTTGTCCCTAAAGCTAAAGTACCGGATGTTCTACAGCTGTACCATAATGATTGTTCAGGAGGCCATCTGGGAGTTAAACGAACTCTACTGAAGATCCGAGCACGGTTTTACTGGGTCCACTGTCGAAACGATGTCGAGGACTGGTGTCGCAAATGTACAAGTTGTGCGGCTGTAAAGGGACCTCAGACTCGTAGTAGAGGTGCATTGAAGTTGTTCAATGTGGGTGCACCATGGGAGAGAATAGCCATTGACGTGGCGGGGCCGTTTCCGGAGAGTGAAAGCGGTAACAAGTATTTCATGGTTGTGATGGATTACTTCACTAAGTGGCCAGAAGTCTTCGCCATTCCAAATCAAGAAGCTTCAACAGTTGCAGATAAACTAGTTCATGAAGTCTTCTGTCGTTTTGGATTACCTTTAGAGATTCACAGCGATCAAGGAAGGAATTTTGAGTCTCAAATATTCCAGGAAACTTGCCGAGTTATGGGTACTCATAAAACAAGAACGACTTCTTATCACCCGCAATCTGATGGAATGGTGGAACGATTTAATCAGACATTGGAGAGGTACCTAGCAAAAGTTGTAGACAATCGGCAACGAGATTGGGACAAGCACATACAACCGTTTTTGTTGTCATATCGAAGTTCTGTTCACGAAAGTACAGCAGTGACACCAGCTTTCGCAAACTTTGGAAGAGAATTACGGCTGCCTGCGGAACTGATCACCGGGATACCACCTGATGCCCCACGCAGTATAACCGATTATGCAAATGACTTGCGGAACAAAATGAATGACATTTATGAGCACGTCAGACAATCGGGCCAGCAAATGTCTGAAAAAATGAAAACCCGGTACGACCGAAAAATGAACAATAAAGGGTTCAACGAAGGTTCATTAGTGTGGTTGCACAATCCAGTCCGCAGCAAAGGGAAATCTCCTAAGCTTCAAGCTAAATGGGACGGCCCGTACCGGATTGTAACCAGGATCAACGATGTGACCTACCGGATACAGAAAGGCGCAAGAGGGACTCCTAAGATCGTCCATGTGGATCGCTTGGCGCGTTATTATGGGACCGATAATGCTCGGGACGAGCATGTCTTAGGAGGGGGCAGTGTTGTGTGAATAAGTCAACTAGCGCCATCTAGTGTCAGGAACGAGAGCGAGGGGAGCTTTGCAGAGAATGACATCACCGATCTCTCGACCGACAGCGCCACCCGAAGAACTGAGTTTCTAGAAAATCTATACTCGAGCTCTCGGTACCTTACGCGTGTTTACTTGAACATTCCGGATATTTTGCTAATTGAAATAAATAGGTGGCGCAAGATGCGATCGAGACAGTGTTGATTTGACGAAACAAGCGAAGCTTCGGAGCGGAATTAAGTGGATTAGTGTGTTTTATTATTAGTGTTTTAACATTAATTTGTGTAAAGTAAATTAAAGTGTTAATTTAGGTAATTTTATCGGCAATTTTTATTGTCACGAACCTCAAGCTCGTAACAATAATAACAAATTAATTTTTGGGTCTCATATCAACATTCTTTTAAATTTTCCTATCACTCAAAAACAATCAGCAGCACATATTAAGAAAATTTATGACAGCGTAAACGAAAGCCTAAATGCCATAAAAAATCTAGGTATACACATAAGTTGATGGGATCCTTTGGTGGTACATATTTTGTCTCAAAAACTAGATGCCGAGACTCACAAAGACTACATCGAATCCCTAAAGAATCCTAGGGATTTACTAACTTTAGCAGATTTTTTAAATTTTTTGGAAAATAAATTTACGTCACTAGAATCATCTCGACGCAAACAAGACTCTACAACAAAATCTCAGTCTGAAACAACATCTCATCAAAAGAAGCCTCATTATTTTAAATTATTTACCAGCAATCAAAATCAAGTCACAAATCATGCACAGAAAAACTCACAAACAGGATGTCCACTACGCAAAAATGAAAACCACGGCATATTTCACTGCAGCAGCTTTCTCAAATTACAACTAACGGAAAGACGAAATACAATTGCGAAATTGAAATATTGCTTCAATTGTCTTTACGATCACTACGGCAAAAATCGCATATAGGAAAAACGTTGCCGCGTGTGTAATGGCCGACATAACACACTCATACACGAGGCCTACGTGAAGCCGTCGACATCAGGAACAGAACAACGTAGAAATGCTAGCAACCTATCATAGAATAATATAAATGAAACCCTCTTAGCAACAGAATTAGGAGCAAAGGAAAACAACTGTAAAGGTGTTATTAACATAACTTGCTCATCGGCTTACAGCGACTATCAATTTACATCAGATGTGTTTATCATGAAAAACTTAATTAACAATCTGCCCAACAAGACATTCGACAAACCAGACTGGTCATATCTGGAAAATATTCAACTCGCCGATCCTGAATTCAACGTGAGCCGCCCAGTAGACTTGTTGCTGGGGGCGGACGTCTTTTCTTCTATCATATTAGGCGGTATCAATTAATCAGAACAATCACAACCTGTGGCACAGAAAACACATGTCGGGTGGATTTTATGTGGCAACGTAAAATCCTAGCAATGCAAAGTTATTATGAACAATATATATGAGATTTGACGTTTTTGGGAGATAGAAAACATACCTGACGAACTCACTGTGACCCAAGAAGATGCTCAATGCCTGGAGTATTTCAAAAACACGACAATAAGGCAAGACGATGGTAAATACATAGTTAGATTTCCATTTATATCAGAAGCAGTTCAAAAATTGGGAGAATCAAAATCGAGAGCAATAGCGCAGTTTAAACAGTTAGAAAAAAGATTTACTTACCAAAAAGATATTGAAAAAGAATATAAATCATTTATCCACGAGTACTTGGAATTAGGTCACAAGAAAATGTCGCCATGCAACAAGACGCCTGTCTACAGTCTGTATTTACCCCATCATTGCATTCAACGACCGGAGTCAACAACAACTTCGCTTCGAGTAAT
The DNA here is from genome assembly GCA_036936625.1 of Parnassius smintheus behrii. Classification (NCBI taxonomy): domain Eukaryota; kingdom Metazoa; phylum Arthropoda; class Insecta; order Lepidoptera; family Papilionidae; genus Parnassius; species Parnassius smintheus. The sequence goes on from JAUPFT010000014.1 coordinate 14,679,331, forward strand.
CTTTAACGGAGTGTCAAAAACTTCGAGCGGCTTAAGCTTGAACGACGTTATGCACCAGGGTCCCAACCTGCAACAGGACCTGTTATCACTAATTATCACCTGGTGACAGTACCAATATGTCTACACCGCTACCATCGAGAAAATGTTTCGGCAAATTCTCATTCACGAAGAAGATAAGAGATATCAAAGAATCATATGGAGAAATTCACCAACTGAAACTTTACAAGAATATCAATTAGCTACTGTCACATATGGAACTAAAGCAGCACCATTTCTTGCCATGATGGTATTGAAACAGCTAGCCAAATATGAAGGTCATAAGTATCAGGAAAGCCCAGCAGCGAAGGTCCTGCAAGAACATTTTTATATGGACGACCTGATCAGTGGGAGTCATGACCTCGAATCAGCTAAAAAGTTACAATTAGACTTGAAATACTTACTAAAAGCAGGTGGATTTAATCTAAGAAAATGGTCAGCCAATACATTGTGTCTTCTGGAGGAAGTCGGCACAGCAAATACCAACCAGCAAACATATGACTTCAAAACTGAAGTATCCACAAAAACCTTAGGCCTTGAATGGCTTACGCAATTAGATCAGCTTACTTTTGACTTGAAAATTGATTTATCAACATCAAAATTAACGAAACGAAGCTTGTTATCAAATATCTCAAAACTCTACGACCCAGTAGGATTTTTAACACCAGTTAGCACAAAATTGAAATTATTATTCCAAAAAATTTGGCGATATGACTTAAAATAGGACTACGAGCTTCCTCATGAGATTCAACTGGATTGAACGAAGATCAAAGAAGATATCAAAAATATATCACAGATACGTATACCAAGATGGTTAAAGAGCAACAAAAATGACGTCATCATTCTTCATTAGTTAAGTGACGCGTAGATGAACGCATACGCTTGCGCAAATTATCGCAAGATAGTCCGTGAAAAACAAGAGGGAAGTAAAAACATATCAGTCGTCCTCGTTACAGCAAAATTCAGGCTGAACAGAACTGAACAGAACGGTATACAACCCTACTTTTATCAAAGCTTATGGAAAAGGTGAAATCATGTTTGGATAGTGTGATTCGCTAGCAGTATTGGGTTGGCGGCAAGGAGATCCAAAACGCTGGAACGTCTTTGTAGCCAACAGAGTAGCTAAGATCACAGAAGTTTTACTACCGGAATGTTGGCGCTATGTTGAATCGCAGGATAACCCAGCTGACTGTGCCAGCCGCAGAATCAGCACGAAACAGAATCATCGACATCAATTGTGGTGGTATGGACCAGCGTGGTTATCATACTCCGACGATGATAACGTAAAGAAGATCACTTGATCACCACCGATGAAGAGGTCAAAACCATAAAGCAAGTACACACCACAACCTGCTCAAGCGAAGACGACGTCATTACCCAATTAATAAGCAAGCACAGTACACACACACAGTACAGCATAGTATATATATTTAAAAAGCTATTATAAAGAACATCTAAAACAAAAATTATACTGTCGTAAAGTTCTGCTCCCCATAGTATCATGCTAAGAACCCTAGCTGCGTTTCCTCTCCGAATAGCTATACTTATCCTTTGAGCGAGAAAAGAACCAGCCCTCTTATCTCTATCAGGAACGACCAGTCGTGGATACAGTTTCTTTGGGAACTTCACTGCACGTGGACCCCATGGACCGATAGTCTCTACAGCTAACGGCACATATATGTAGTCATTTCTCAAAGACTCATATTTGCGCCATTTACTTAATTCAGCTGCCTCTGATACCACCCCGGCTTTAAAGGAGGTACCCTTGAGATAAGAGGCCGCCAAAGTATCTACGCAAGTAACATCACACAATAGGGGTCTACCTCTCTCTCAAGTGAGTAATGTCATACCGTCAGGTCTCTTGACATCGTCTCTAAATAAAACGGAAGGCTCAAAAACTGAACGAACATTTATAGAGACAAAAGCCCTTCGAAAGCTACGATCCTCGATCTATATCTGGAGATAACATCAGGCTTTTTAGAAGTTTTTTTGCATGAAGCATTGCACTCTTTCGAAGTCCGTATAAGCAGGAAGCAAGACGCTAATCGATACATTATGGCAAACATTTTTGGATAGAATGCTCATTCCCTGTACACGAATACCGCAAAACAGAAAAATCTCTGAAATTGATAAATGATTATGCAATAGACAATAATATGACGAATGTTGTCAATAATAGTAATATAATGTTCATTTTTAGTTTCAGTACGACAGTACGAGCAGCAAATAGCGAACAGCAAAAAAACATTGAATAAAACTAAATTTACGGATTCTATCGCGTTTATTTAAATGATTTTACTCATTTTTAATTCCCGACGTTTCAGGTGCTTTACAGCAACGATGGACACATGTTAGCCCGGCTACCTTCAGTTTTTGAATATTAATTTTTGGTCCGATTTACGCAAAATGAACTTACAGTGTCTTGAAGTCTTGCAGTGGTATGCTTGGGTTTGGGTTTAATTTTGTTAATTATAGGATCCCAAGCAGATGGCAGCACCCAACCATCTTCTCTATTGAAATTAGGATGTTTTTTAATTTCAATAGCCTCGCGTATCATCCTTGGTAGGAATCGGTGTTCTTTTGCAAGGATTTGTGGTTTATCAAATCTGATGTAATGGTGGGGACGATCCTGAATATGTTCACAGACTGCAGACTTCTCAGAGCGTCGGTGCTTTACGTGAGCTATATGTTTTGCGTAAATCGGACCAAAAATTAATATTCAAAAACTGAAGGTAGCCGGGCTAACATGACATTGGGACGTCAAACATATCAGTCCCCCCAGTGACCATGGTTGCTGTAAAGCACCCGAAACGTCGGGAATTAAAAATAAGTAAAATCAGTTAAATAAACACGATAGAATCCGTAAATTTAGTTTTATTCAATGTGTAGTGTTCGTGTAAATTTAAGAAATCATTAAGCAAAAAAACAACGAAATCGGTCTATAGTTTTTGAAGAGAGTGCTGTCACATTTCTTGAAGAACAAGACCACTGCATTTCTCCTCCACACCATCGGAGTGGCCCCACCATGTAAAACGGAAGTAAAGAGTTTCTGAAGGTCTTCAATTAACAGTTTTCCACCCGTGTGCAGAAAGCTCTTCTGGAATTCCATCCTCGTCTGTGGCCTTATCGTTTGTAAGGTGCTGGAGAGCCATTATAATCTCGCTCATATTGACGTCCGGAATATCATTGGGATAGTGTCGGATAAGACTTGATCTTAGATCGTTACTCACACTTGCGTGTGGCTCAAACGTGTGTACAAAGCGTGTGTACAGCTGCGTGTGAAATCTCTCAATCTGACTCAAAATCTCCGATTATCTAACATATTATATTCCTTTAATCCCAGAAACGATGCTGCCACACTCGGTCTTCAGTTTCAAAAGTTTGTTCTTTCTGGCCGACATATGTCTAGCAAAGACTTTAGAGCCCCGTTTTCGCTCATTCGCTTATGCAATACGAGCTGTATTTAAGTCGCGTAATGCGATGGGGAGAAGTGTTCTGTGTGACAGCCTCGTACCAGTAAAAAAGTGTAGAGCAGCCTCCCACTTGATAGAGTGACCTGCTGTTAAGTGATGCAGAAAGTCGATGTATGTAGGTGGCTCAGGATCGTGCTGTGTGGCATTTCTTGGGGTGGCCTATGTTCAGTAGATGGCGTTACGGGCTGCGATAATCATGATGATGACGATCATGTGAAAGCCGTTTTAATTCATTTTTATGAAAAACCTGCATTAAATTTTAATGTTTAATGTTTTTACAAATCCATTCAGCATGAAAAGCAATCATAAATAAGCCTTGAATTTTAACTTGAATCGTTTGACCACAATTTTTTCATAAAAATGTAAAATAATAATTTACTTTATGACAAGGTTTGCTTAGATAAGGGATGCGAAAATTCCCTGTCTAAAGCAACATTAAATAACTCGGCTCTGAGTCTCCGACAACATTGGTAAGTACTGCCATTACTAGGCAAGCTTAAGTAATTTAGGATCAGTCACACAATTTGCAGGGATTTCTGTTAGTAAAGTGCTGACTTTATGTTCACCTAATAAATGCTCAACAAACTTACGTAGGGATTCTGACAATGTCACATTTTAAAATGACTACAATATAATAGGTTTTGTTGAACGTAGAATATATCTTAATACTAAAGCTTTTTATTTATCCTTGAGACCTAAAAAATACCTCTGCCATGGAAATAACCAACAAAACTCAAACTGTTATTGGTTTTTAAAATTAAAAATTACATTGATACTTTTCAATTACCAATCATGATGATTAAGGCGAATCCTCCTTACAACGAAAAAAAATGTAAAAGTTACAGCCTGTGTACGTCCTACTGGTTCGCACAGGCCTCTTTTCATTGCTGAGGGTTTTAGGGCAAGGAAATGTCCACTGCGCTGCCCCAATGCGTGTTTGCGAACTTCACATGTATTCAAAATATTTTTTCATATTTCTCAAATATACAGATTACATCACGATGTTTTCCTTCACCGTCGAGTAAGTGCACATCAACACTTAAAATTGCAATTAACCATTTCATTAGTTTCGGCTTGGATCTAGCCGGGGTTGCTTGCGTACTGTGAAATTTACACAAGCCCCTGAGTTATCACGGCTCTTGAGATACAACCGGAGAGTGAGAGATTTATTTCTTAGTTTTGTAGTAATTGCCGTGTAGTGAATATACAAGAGATTCCACTACCCTATATCATTCCGTGTCTTAAGAGGCGACAGAGGTAATAGGAAGAACAATGAAACTAAAAATGAGCATCTTTCTGCCCAACTCAAAATAATAAAAGACGTGATTGCCTACCTACCTGCCAAGCATGGCAATACTCGTATATAGCCATATAAACTTAAAATACTAAGTCTATACTGGCTTATGACCTGACAGCCCGAAAACGCGTGACCAATTTCAATTTGTAATTGTGTGCTTTAGCTAAGGATGTACATTTTATTTACAAGGGCTATCGAAAAATGTTTATTATGAAAGCGGTAAAAAGATTAAAAAACTAGTTAATGCTCGACACTGAATAACGTCTCTCGGTATTCTAAAATAATTAAAAATATTCAAATATCGTGTTCCCGAGAATAAGAAGCACCTACCTGCGTTTTGTTGGAATTTAATTCAAAATGTACAAAATCCTATTTGAAGAATATTATTTGAAGAGGTGAGTCTACCGAATAAACTAAAACAATTTTTCCCGAGTATCGGATCGGAAAATTGTATCTTGGGCCTTTAGAAAAAAAAATTTTACTGCCATGGACAGTTTCCTCGGAATCTCTTTTTCAACATAATTTTAATCAAATATAAATAGGTGTTTACTGAATTAAGTAATCACTTTTTTGTGTTTAATCGTAAAAATAATAATTAAAATTATAATATTTACGATTAAAACTAATTATTTACAATATAAAAGAAGAAACTATAATATAGAAAATCTAAAACAAAAATTTAAATAGTCAAAAGGACCTTTATACTTTATAAAATGTTTTGCTAGTGAAATATAAACGGAGACGTGGAGTACATAATGGGTGTTTTATTTTTCATATTTTAAGTATTACTTTTAAAAGTTAGAAGCATTTAATAATTAACAATTAAAGACAGTATAGATGGTTATTTATTTTTGTCAGATAATATTTATATTATTTGACTTAAATATGAATATAAGTGTAATCATTTAAGTAAGGAAACTTGTAGGAATCAGTTAAATAGACTTCTCTCTCTATCATCTGTCTCAGAAAAATAAAAAGTTATAGTTAATTTATTATGTTTGATTATAAAACATAATGATATTAACAGAAACTAACCAAATATGCAGGAGATATTAAATTGCACTAAGTGACTGAGGATACATATGTACTCTTTATTTCTTTAATATATGATATTTATTATATGCATCTTAAGAAAGTTATCACCCATCGACGGCCTGACCGCAGAAAGTGCCGCCTTTTCTCGCAGATATATTGATCCACGCACATCCCTAAAATTACAGTTTTGGGCCAACGCAAATCGGTCGACAGTAGTGCGCGCGCAGGACATTCTCATAATACAAACAGTTTTTATTGTCACGAACCATACAATCGTTACAATTAGTGTCAGAAGTGGGATTAAAACATGCGGATTTTACCAACGGATGACGCATGACCGTACCCCAAGTACACGCCGACAGGAGATGGACCAGAGGCGATTTGGTGGTGCAACGCCGCAGATTTCGGAGGGCCAACTTCTGACCTGGAAGGCCAGTCCGTAACCAGCTTCAGCATCTGTAGTACCTAACTTAGGTGTTCTGATGATGATGTTGCAGGAGCAGGCTCGCCGACAGGAGGAACAGGCCCGTCAACAGGATGAACAAGCAAGGTCGGTTGAAAAAGCAGCAGGAGGAATAGCCCCAACGACTGGAGGACGGGATTTTTGTGGTTGGCCTACAAAATCCAATTCGAAGTCATGAAGTCAAACGGAATGGAATAAAACTCAGGCCATGACAGCTCTCATCTTAGACCTGTGCGACCAGGCCTTAACTATTCTGGAAGATCTCGATAAGGAAGTGTCTTACAAGCAGCTCCCTGAGGCATTGGAGGCGACATACGGCAACGCTCACCTGTAATACGTCTTTCGTGCGCAGCTTAAAAATGGCGTGTAACGCAGCAACGAAAACCTGCAGCAGTGGGCTCTTTGGGTGGAGGAGCTGGTTCGAAATGCATATCGATCTGTGTCTGTGCTCATTGACGGAAACCTGGTGCAGACATTTATCGATGGCTTCCGCGACCCCAAAATCAGGGCTGCTGTGAGACTTGAACACCACAAAATTCTTACAAACGCCTTGAACCATGGACTGGAGGTGGAAGCCGTGCGGTAAGATCATCGTCGCCATCGCGTTGGGGAGTTTAAAGCCTAGGGGAGTATAAAGGATACAGCCTTAGGTGCTACGGCTATGCGGAAAGAGGCCATCTTCAATCCAGCTGCCCTAAGCGAACTGATAAAAGGAAAGGTGATCGATTTCGAAAGGTTATTGCAGCTAACAGTACCGCCCAGCAGCAGCAGGGCAACGATTCATTGTCAAGAAGACCTTGTCCTGAAGTTGGTAAGCATTGTACTAGGCAAGAGGGTAAGGAAGTGGTATCTGTAATAATGACCAAGATAGGCACGCTCAGCATTGAGTGGAAAAACAGCCTACAATATGCACAGCAGGAAGATTCGGACATCAAGCTGATTCTGGAATGGATCAAGGCCAGTGCTCCTAAGCCCAAGTGGAGCGACGTCTCAGCGATGAGTTCGACCACGAATTGGGCCCAATGGGACAACTTGTTGATTCCGGATGGAGTCCTGTGCCTTAAATGGGAAAATGTTCGCGGAGACAGCTGTCATATGCAAATGGTTGTCCCCAAAGCTAAAGTACCGGATTTTCTACAGCTGTATCATAATGGTTGTTCAGGAGGATATTTGGGAGTTAAAAGAACTCTACTGAAGATCCGAGAACCATTTTACTGAGTCCACTGTCGTGACGAAGTCGAGGACTGGTGTCGCCAATGTATAAGTTATGTAGCTATAAAGGGACCTCAGACTCGTAGTATAAAGGTGAATTAAAATTTTACAATGTTGGTGCACCATAGAAAAGGAAGATTGACGCGGAGGGGCCGTTTTCGGAAAGTGAAAGTGTGTTATCACTTTCACTAGTATTTCATGGTTGTAATAGATTACTTCACTAAGTAGCCAGAAGTCTTCGCTAATCCAAATCAAGAAATTTAACAGTTGCGGATAAACTAGTTTATGAAATCTTCTATCGTTTTGGAGTACCTTTAGAAATTCACAGCGAATTAGAGAGATGTTGTGACACGTACCCGTACATCTCTACTTGAAAAAGAATCAAAATCAAAATGCTGATGTGTTATAACGTCTGAGGACCAACTAAGATTCTCCGTTCTTTACACACACTATATGAAACACAGCAGTATTATGCTTCTATTTTACGCTGGTATTCTGTGATAAGTGAGAGTCTCGTCGTGCTGACCTATTCGATCTACAACCATAATATACCTGCAGTGTAATATGATGACAATATACCACTTTAAAAATAAATTATTAAGTATTTAAAATAAACAATTATTCTTGTTCTTAGTCAGCTTTTAATTAATATCCACTGCTTGTTCCTGACCGTCTCGAAAATAGATATTAAGTAAACACGAGCAAAAAAAAAAACATATTTTGTTATAGGATAGGATGACAAACGAGCACACAGTCCATCTGATAGTAAGTGGTTGCTGTGGCCCATATATCCCGTGAGGACTAAAATGGAATGCCTCGTTTCCAGTAAAAAGTGTCTCCGTTTCTCGACACTCACCATACAAAACACGGCAGCATTAAGCTACTATTTGACGCTGGTATTCTGTGAAAGCGTGGTCCTACCCCGTTGGAGCCGACCTATTCGTGCTACAACTATACTACTAATATAGCTGCAGCATGGCTCTACCACATATATAAAATACTGCCTCTATTTATATATTTAGACATATGAATTTATATAACATATACATATCTTGAATTTAAATGTTAATAGAAAATATATAAAAATATATACTTCGCTTGGAGACTGTGCATACCTCACCTTTACTTGCTCCACTATGCTAATAAACGGACGGAGCTCGGGCGGCCTATAAATGGCGGTGTATTATTTCGAAAATGCAAAAAGGAATAAATAACGAGCCAGTTGCAAGCATTCTGAAAAAGCCTCTGACTAAAATCAACAGTGACTTAAAATGCTGTTAGAGCAAAATGAAAGATAGAAATTCCAGACGATTTTATCTAGCTTTCAGAAATGGTCGGGTTTCTGAAGTTTTAATCGGCTGGCCACATTGAGATATTAATGAAATTCACACTGACCCGTTATGAATTAGCAGGTAATTTAAATAGTAATTGAAGTAACACCTAAAGTTGAAAACTACGCTAAGTTATCATCATCATCATCATTACAGCCCTTCACAAGTCCACTGCTGAACATAGGCCTCCCCCAAGTAATGCCACAAAGCACGGTCCTGAGCCACCTGCATAATATATACGCATATATACATACATATATACATATATACATATATGCATATATACATATATACATACATACATATACGCTAAGTTATGCTCAAAAATAAAAATTCAGACGATAAATTAATATAAAAAGGTTTCGAACACATACATCTCTTAAAGTACTCCGTTAGATCTTCGTATTAATTTATCGAATACTACATAAAAAGTAAAAGAACAAAATCCTTCACGAAACTGTGTGTATTCTGTGAGAACGTGGTCCTTCCCCGTTTGAGCCGACTCATTCGTGCTATACTACTAATATAACTGCAGCATGGCTCTACCACGTATGAAAACGTATATTCATACCAGGAAGTCGATGGATGCTCAGGACCGTGCTTTGTGGCATACCTTGGGGAAAGCATTTATCAATGGCCTATGTTCAGCAGTGGACTTTTCAAGGGCTGTAATGATGATGATGATAAGATTTACTTCTGCTTTAATTGACTCTATTATACTTTTTATAAAATATATTCACACTAATGTTATGATTTTAAACATGTTTTAGGGCTAATTATTTATACGTAAGTTTTTTCTTTAAAATAATTATTTACTTACACAAAATTGAAATATTATACAATATTAAAAAATATAATTAAACAACTTAACCCATTCTCTGTCGCTGTACTCAAACGAGTACAGTTATTTAAAAATTAATTGACTAAATCTGTGAGGGTTTATTAGTTTTTATTTTATTAATTGAAATAGAGGGTAGACTCATTTTATTTAAGTCGTGCAAATTGAGGGTATTTCTAAAATATGTGTCGTTTGGAGCAACCGGATTTCATGTTATTGGAATAGCGTGGAAATGAGTAGTATTCTTATGATATTTTATTATTATTATTTGTGTAAATGTTGTTTTTTTTAATAATTGTGATTAGATATAGTGTAGTCTATAATGTGAGTTACAAATTTGAAACAGTTATTGTTTATTACTAACTTTAGATGAAGATTTTTACTAATATACTCAGTTGAGTACACTGGTTACTTCAATAGATAAAAAAATACAACTTTGTTTCAGTTTACCAACAATGAGTCGCAAGATGTTTTTCGGTACAAATAGCTTTATAGGACCTGAGGAAGCAATTGCAGAGTCTGATGATGATGACCGTGAAAATGATTTGGCGATAATACCACCTGATTCCTGTATCGTGACTGACGAAATGGAAGAGTCTGATGAAGATAGGGTTGTTATACGTTGTCACGAGATGTGCTCGAAAATATTGAAGTTATGGTACGTAATGAAGGTACTTTTTCATCCTACTATGATTTTAGAGAAGAAGAACCATTGGCCGTAAAAGGATTTCGTCGGAAGCCTAACATTCAGCAGTGGCAGTACACTTCAGCCTGGAGAAAATGTTCACTATCCTATACTTTTGTTTATCAGCATACGTCTGAGGTGCAAGACAAACAAAATGTTATAAAGGAACAGCTGAAAGACCAAAATCAATATAAAAAAGTATTTTTTATGCTAATCAAAACAATAGACACTCTTTTCAACTTGAATTACCAGACCTGAAGAAGTTCATTGGTATTTTGATTTTGTCGGGATACCACAAATTGCCTCGGGAAGTAATATATTGATGACTGGATAAGGACGTCAGAGTTGCTCTAGTTTCAAGAGCTATGACGAGGAATAAATTTCGTAAAATAAAAACGTATCTTCATCTTGTTAATAACGATGAAACATCAAATTCCAGAAATAAAATGTTCAAAATTAGATCCCTAGCCGACATACTGACGACTAAATTCAATTAATGGGGCGTATTTGTACAACTATGATTTTATGTATTTTTTGTAACTATGATTACTTTGAACCAATGAGCACAGTATAAAGATGGTGCCCAGAAATAATAGAGAAAACCGATGTAAGGATTTTGATTTTATTTGAAAACTACAATAAAGGTGGAGTCGATGACCTTGATCAGTCCATATCATTATACAGGATCGGGATTCCTGGTGGTGAGTTTTATTTAAAAGTGGTGGTTAGTTTTATTTACATACTTGTTGGACATGGCCGTTTCAAACGCTTGGCGTTTACATGTTTATGAGCAAGGATGGATGGATGGATCAACTCTTGCTTCGACATAGTCTTGCCCGATACTATTTGCGACAAGAAACTCTAAAAAGAGCCAGATCATATTCTTCTTTGATCAAAGGACTGACTCAAGATGGTTCAGGCCACTACCCAAGGATGCTTGAAAAGCAATTACGATGCCTCATTTGCCATGCAAGGGTCCGATAGGGATGCAAGAAGTGTTTGAAAATACTCTGCATCGAAAAGTCATGCTTCGGAAAATTACACATATAAGTGGCCGCTGTACTGAAACAAGTACACCCCTGAAAAAGTATAAAAAAATACTTAAAATTTTTTTGTTTCGTTTTATGTTTTCTAGTCCCGCCAAGATTAACAAAATAAATATTTTTCGTTAAAAACGTTTTTTATTTGATTTTGGCCACTAATGGGTTAAACTAAAAACTGAAAATATCATACAGTCCTACTGTTGTACCTTACGTAGTATCGTGCCAAGATTTATTATACCTGTAATGTCGTCGTAATGGGGGCTATGTTCAGTAGTGTTATATTATTTGTAGGCTGTAAAAATACAATATCAAGCTTGATTTCTGTTTTCTTTTATATAAATAAGACCCTTTATTATAAACTCACAATTTCGCTGAAATATGTAAGTGTCACTAACCAACATACCATTATACCAACACAATACCATTATTTATTTCAGCGAAATTTCGAATTCGAATTTGTTCTAGCTCACACCACACTACTCGCCTATTTATTGAAAGTTTTTGTTGCGACTTACACTATAGTTGTATAGTTCAGTAAATACAGCCTCGATACGTGCGACTGCTGGGCACAGACCCCTCAGACTTCTGAGAATGTGTTAGGAAAGGGAGATTATATTTTTCAATAAAATTATAAATTCGAATGTGTTCCAGCTCTCACCTCATTTTCAAGTATATGTTTCAGCGAAATTGTGAACTTGAAAGTTTTCAGCATAATACGAGTAGACTCCCAAAACACTGTCATATATTATGACAGCTTTCAGATTTTCGGACATACCTGTTAATTTTTTTGGCTCACATCAGTATCTGTTAATTACCTGTTCATATACAGATACACTTGCAAAAAAATACTATAAATATTAAAGAAAGCAAATTTTAATAATTTACTATTTAACACAGGTTTGTTTTCCTTTTAACTATGAAAAGAACTGCACTAATACTTGTTTATTGTAACAGTAACGGATTTATTTTTATTTTTATTATGAAAATAACTATAAGGATCGAATTTCAAAAGCCATGTGTGAAAACAGGCAATTGAACCGATCCAAACGTGAATTTTATAGTACGTTAGAAACACAAATTCGATGCACACCGACATCACTCACATTTTAATTACATTGAATTTGAATTGTCTATTAACCACGTTCTCGTGTGAAAAAAACATCGCGATTAAGTATGCATATCTAAGAATTAAAAAAAATATTTATGAGCTGTTATTAGAAAAACGCTGCTGCCCATCTCGTGATTCATTTTCCCCCCGGGACGATATAGGGTAGTGCATTCTCTTTTTCCGCTACTACGTAGAGAATATATTTCTACTCCCGTTCATGAATGCAATTCTTTTTAAATTTACTGCCTCTTTGGTCTAGTGGTCATAAACGTAATAACTGATCACGTGGTCTCGAGTTCGAATTCTGGGTCGGGCAAAATCTGTTGTTGGGTTTTTCTGTCAAGAAATTTTCAGGAGCAACAAGGAGTAAGGAATTTGCTTTATTTCACCCCCGCGCTCGTAAAACACGTAAATCCATTGGTTCTGCGCCTGATCTCTCTCTCTCTCTCTCTCTCTCTCTCTCTGGTTGTGTAGAATTACCGTCCCATCGTCCCATTATAAGAGAGGGAATAGGGTGAATTGTGCTTGCGCATATACTTGGACACTATAATACAGTCCTGCGCAGATGGCTAGTCTCAGTTGACCGTGTACAGAACTATATTAATGAAATTTTAAAGTTGTCAAAATATCAGCATCTATTTTAAGGTACTATTCAATATTAAATGGAGGCAAAGAATTGAAATATATTTTGCAAATAAACGTTATGCCGTAAATTAAAAAAAAGATCATGAAATTCAACATTATTTAATAAAAACTGTATTAACTTTAATCACGAATAAATGTAAATAGTGAAATGTAAATAACACATTTCTGGCTCCAAGACAATGTAACCTTCATAAAGATACATCAGAAGACATTATATAAAAAGTAATAGGTGTTGCTACACATATGATATAAATGCAATCCTAAAAACTCACATAATAGCGTGTTCCTGTAGCATATTAAATCTTTGCCAAATTTCAATCATTTGATCTCTCAGAATTTACAAAAATGCTTCTGCACATCTGCCTATGTGTTTTCCTTTTACGTCACCCACGAGACAATATGGGTAGTGGATATTATTAAACCACCACTACATGGTATTGTGTTTCTCATAAATAAGAAATAAAGCTGTACCGAGCTGACTGAAAAGAACGAACGAAATATAAGTTATTTTTTTCTGTTTTATTAAATTGAGGCTCGGAGTAATTACTAGCAAAGAGAGAGTTCTAAAATAGGAATAAAAATCTTATGGCTGAAATCTATACATATGATATTTAACATGGTTAAGATAGCTATATTATTCTAACCCTCTTTCTTTTACAAGGCTTTGGTAGCAGTGAATAAAGTAACACGTTTCTTTCTTAACGTTAAACAATATATTATAAAAAAATATAAAATAGGACATATTAATTTGTGTTACATACATGTAATAATTATATATCTACCAGCTTAAATTTCCTTTTATATTCTTTTCTCCACTTTGCTGAATTATCTCTACTGAAAATAACAATGGAAACACTCAACTTTAGGTGTTACTCAAACAGTACAGAAACAGGTAGAATTTCTTGGAAGAGAGATTGATCGTCTGGAGATGAGACGCCGACGTGAGATATTGCTGCTCCATGGAATTGTGGAGGATAAGACTAAGGATATATCTATACTAGTCTCTTCTCTCTTAATGGACAAACTCAAAGTTTCTGATGTATCCCACGCTTCTTTTAGTAGCTGTCATCGCCTTGGATGTTTATCAGGAAAGAAGCCAAGACCGATATTAGTTAAGTTTCGTGATGTTGCTGTTCGTAACCAAGTTTAGTTTTCAAAAACCAAACTCAAGGGCACAGGTGTCACAATATCCGAGTTCCTCACAAAAAACTGTCACAGGGTATTCATGGAGGCCAGGCAGAAGTTCGGCATAAGTAAATGCTGGACCAGAGATGGTTGTATCCACATTATAGCTCCTGACGGCATGCCTCACCAAGTTGAGTGTATGGCAGAGCTAGAAGCCGTACCACTAGTTTCAGCAGCCGCTTCGCAAGAACAGGTGGCAGCCAGTGGTGGAAGTGGATCTAACAAAGTTATTCAACGATCTAAGAGATTAGCGAAGAAGTAGCATAATGACTCATTCATTTTCTTATCAACAAAAATCATCTGTTAATTTAATTATTTTTCGTGTCACTTTATTGTATTTATTTTTTCTTCGTAACATTTTTTTTATTTCACTTGTTTGTTGACATCTCCTTTATTAAAAAGTAATAATTTAACAAATGACAACGCCGGTAGGTCTTCACCACTTTGACGTTCGATTTTAATTGTAATTGCTTTATTTTGCTTGGACTGACATCTTGTACCAAAAGTAACGTTGGCGTTTGTGCCACAGACTAACTATATTTGAGCCCACAGTAAACGTCGTAGAATGTTTATAATTTTTTTATCATAGAATAGTATTTTAAATTTTGTTGTGTATTAGTGTTGCCGATATAACATTTATAATTTTATATTTAATATAATTTATAAAATAAACTTCGAAATTTCAAGTGCTATATGTTATAAAATTATTCTACCGGTATACTTATTATTCCTTGGTTCGTTTTATTCACTATATTACTTACGTTGTCATATTCATTTTGTATAAACGCTGGTAGGTATTGAATGTCTGTAGTTCAGGTTTAGTTTAATAATTGTTGTTTTTGGTTTCGGTTTGGTGCTTTTAGTTTAAGTTTTTTGTCTCTTTTATTATTACTATTTAGTTAATTTGTAGTTTTTTGTTTTATTTTTTTGTAAAAATAACATGTCTTTAGGTGGGAGTGATCAAAATATAAGTTTCTCATCCTTCTCTTCAGCAGCCGATGTATTGAGTAGTAATGACAGTTTTGTAAGCGTACCATCTTTAAAAGAAACTCTTGACTCCCATTTTATACAGTTTTTCAAAAATTTCAATATTGTGCATATAAATGCACAGAGTATTCCGGCTCATTACCCCGATATGCGGGCCACCTTTGATGGTAATAACATTCATGCAATTTTAGTTTCGGAATCATGGTTAAAACCGTGTCTGCCATCTATTTCCTATTCCCTTCCAGGATTCCACTTAATACGCAACGACCGGACTGTTCGGGGCGGTGGTGGTGTTGCTGTTTACCTTCGTTCTTATATTCCATTTTCTATTGTTCGTCTATCACCTCAATCTCAAAATCTTCTTTTTATACAATAAAATCCTTTATTTAAACAAAAGTATAATAATAGAGTGAAGACTCTGATCCCCAAACTAGAAGAGTCTGTATCTTAGGGATCAGCGGCCTCTCCCAGTGTTGTGACAACGGTATTAATTTTTTTTAAGAATAAGGATGCCAAACGAGCACATAGTCCACCTGATGTTGAGTGGATGCTGTGGCATATACACATTTTTCATTCATCCTTGATAAAGAATAATAATGCAGATGCGTCATTACGCTTGATGACTACGATGAAATGCCTCATTTCCAGTAATAATAGTATTCGGTTTTCTACACGCACCATTAACACGGTATTTTATGAAGTCGTGGTCCTATCCCAATCGAGCCGACTCATTTATGCTACAACTATAATATAGCTCCAGCGTGGCTCTACCACAAACGTATTTCCTTCAATACGATTAAGGCATAGTTTACAAAAATGAATAAAACACACAAATATACACTACCTATGTTATTTATATTAGACATCCTATAAGCCAAAGCAGTCAATAGTTGATGATACAATACACAACGAACGAAGCGTACTTCTAGAGCCAGTGTCATGAGAGTATCGTATTCTCCACTGCTTTAAAAAAAGAGTCATTAGTAAGAATTACAAGTTTTCCAGTTTCCAGTAAATAAGGTCATCCGTTCTCTACACTCGCCATATAAAATACAGCAGGCTTAAGCTACTATTTTACGTTAGTTTTCTGCGAGAGCATGGTCCTAGTCCGATCGATTCAACCCATTCGGGCTACAACTCATAGCTGCAGCGAGGATCTACCACGTTAAATAGTATAGCAATATAACAGTGGCACGACAATCTGACGATATGATAGTTGATATCTTAGAATATCTTTTACCAGCTGTAACGCATATATAAATTTTTCTCTAGACTCTGGACAGTATCCAACCCATTGCAAAAAGGACTAGGTGCTTCCCCTTCCTAAAATTTTTTAAACCTATATATATTCCTTAACCATTTTCATCTCATATCTATTTTGCCCTTTCTTTCCAAAGTTTTACGAGACCTGTGTATAAACGTAAATGACCACAGACCATGGTCTGCCGCTAGATCACAACTAACCAATATTACCCGTTTTTCTCTCTGCTTCCTCAAGATATTATCTATCATCAATTCATTATTAACAGCCCATCATATGTCTACTACTGAACGTAGGGGATATATTTGCATTAGTTTCCTCCCTTACCAAGTGGTTTGGCAACTTCAATTTTTATTATTTTGGGCTGTTATCATGAAGATACTGTTACCTACCTCCTGCTTCATTTCTCTCTGTTTTTTTACGATATTCACGAGATGCAATGGGGTCTTAGACTTTCTAAGAAGATTTTTTTCGCCGCCGCTACACAGCATTATCAAGATTCTTCACGATTTAGAAATATTTCATTCAAGCAGATAAAACTTTGTTTAGTATAGTCGATCGTTACATTTTTCGCTAAGCATGTAGTATACATCTATATAAATAAAAATTAATTGCCGCACGTATGAAAGATCGTTGCTCAAGAAAGGCTAGACTGATTTTAATGAACACTTTTGTCGAGATCTAGAAAATAGTAGCGCGAAGCCGGGGCGGATCGTTTTTTTTTTTAAGTTATTGTAACAGAACCAACAGCGTTTTGTAACATTATAAAGTTAGTAAGTATTTATATTTTCTACTGCCAATTACAGGTTCTTACTTTATATAAAAACCAATCTTCTAATTAATTAATTAAATAAGTCAGCATATAAAATTGAGATTACAAATGGGATCCGACTCGCGTTTTTATCAAGACTTAGTATTGATACCTTCCTAATTATCAGTTTTTAAAGTTTCCGAAACCAATATTTGAAATGTAATATTATAATCATCGTCATTTGATTTAGAAAGTAATTTACTTGATAGTTCGAGTAATAATAAGTCTGATTCTATTAAAATAAATAACTGAACAGAAAAGTATATCGATGCGAACAAAATCACTCTAGATTAAAAACATCATGTCTTGTAAAGTAACGTCACACATAATACTACTACAATAGGGATAGTCATTTCTCTAGTAAATCGGAACATACGATTGCGTTACGATACAACACTCTTATATTCGGTATAGTATAAAGAGACCAAAGGTGACCATTTGACATTTTTATTTCCATACACGAATTACAGGAAACATCTTTCAATCGTCTCTTTTTGCCTTACTTGAAAATTGGATAGGAAAAAGCGAGACAAGTATATTGACTCAATTTATACAGATTAGTAGGTTTTTTCTATGCAGACGTATAGTAATATATGTATGTTATTAAGAATTGAAGTAAGAAAATGTAAGTTCTCTGGTCTGTTCTTGTTTGTGTGCACCCAAACGCACGTGTTTTCAAACCATAAAAATAATGGAGTCCTTACTAAATACTTGCTTAGATAAGCAGAAAAAATTACAGCCTTTATATGATCTACTGCTGGACACGGAGACCTGCGTTTTGGTGGACTACAGGACCACTAGTTGTAATTTGAAATTTACTGCAATCGCTTGGCCTCGAGCTAACACGGATCTTTGCTAATTATTGGAATAATTGAATATTATTACAAAATATTAAAAGTTGATAAGTCATCACGTAATAAAAGTAAAATATAAAAAATTTAATTACAAAAAAATTGTGTTGTAGTGTTGTAATATATTTTATGTATATATTATTAACATAATACTAAAAGCATCCTTATGAAACTAAAGTTTTAAAAGTCTTAATAAAGTTTTAATAATATTAAAGTATAAATATTTATTTAATCATACTTTAATGTCATTCGGTTATTACCTTAGGTAAAAGGGCGGACTTCATGCCTTTTTGCTTTCTTTTCCAGTCATTCCCGTGCGTGATAAAATTAAGAATCTAAATTGAGCAAAAATATTATATTGTATTATATTCTAAAATGATACGTGAAGAGAGTTGGGTATTCCAATAACGTGTTTTTTTTATTAATTGTGATAAATAATTTTAACCCCTGATTTCCAAGAACAAAGCTACACCCAAAGTTGCTCAAACGAGGATAATAAATCGATGTTAGTTTTGTTGAAACAAGCACATTTTTATTGCTACGTTGCTATAAAGCCAACGGCTACGTTTCATTGGTTCAAGTCAACTTGGCTTTATTGCGAGTACCGATTGCATAAGTTCCTGTACTAAACAAATAATTTTCTTAACGACACTAGTTCTATTTTTGGTTATTACGGAAATTCAGCGCTCAATTTTGTGTTTTATTGTTTTTTATTTCTCGTACTAATATTACTAAATTAATTTTATTGAAAAAAAATAGTTGGTACAAGTTTGCAAGCAAACAATCTACAGATAATTCTTTAAAAGCCTTAAAAAGCCATAATTGGCATAGAGCTTTACAATAATACACATACATCACACAATTTAAAAGATTTTTTATACTCACCAGGCTGAGCAAGTAGTTTCGTGAGCAGAGCGCCAACAGTCTCCCATATGTAATTTATTCATTTCTTCTTTACAATCATTACACCTACAACATTTTTATTATTTTTAAATAAAAATTTAGTACGTTACTTTTGTACGCATTTTTTGAAATTCATTTTATATTTGTTATTTGTGAAGGAAAATAAAAAGGAACATAAGCAAAAGTAACGGGCAAACACACCTAAATGGAACCGCTTACAACGGCTAAGGGTAAAATCTTTTCCATTTCTTTTTTATTGAGTTATTGAGGCAATAAATTGGATTTGGGGATGACCGCGAATGTTTTCAACTATTATAGTATTCCGAAAGCACAGTTGGTTGGAAATTTAAAGAGTCGGATTTTTTACAGCTAGTGATACCTTTTCTCATTAATTAATTAAAATGAATTATTCGCCCAGAAACATACAACCCTAAAATGTTCTTGCGTGCCGCAGGGCTTCTTTTCGACAAATATTTTTACAATCTTACAGGTAACTATAAAACAATAAGTAAGAGTGTGAGATAGTAAGTAAGTGTACCATCTTTCCCTAAAAAATACCATCTTCGTCTGCACGTGATGCAACCTGTTTATTGGCGTATCTGATAGTATGTGACGATTGACTGTTGGCGGAAAGTCTTTCCAGTTGAAATCAATCCAAATCAGACTGCCTAGAGTACAGCGATACATCTGAAGTGGTGGCGTAAGAAGACCTACTACCCGAAATCACCCCGTAGATTGAAATAATACTAGTTTTAACGGAATTTATCGCGTATATTTAACTTTTTTACCCGACGTTTCGAGAGCTTTACAGCACCCATGGTCACGGGAAGGACTGAGATGTTCAACGTCCAGCTGTCATAGTTAACCGCGGTTACCATAGATTAAAAATTTAACTTTTGTTCCGATCTACACAGTATGAGCTTATGGTATCATGGAGTCTTGCAGTTGTATGCTTGGGTTGGGATTTAATTTTATTTATTATAGGATCCCAAGCAGATGGTAGCACCCAGCCATCTTCTCTATTGAAATTAGGATGTTTTTTGATTTCAATAGCCTCGCGAATCATCCTTGGAAGGAATCGGTGTTCTTTAGCGAGGATTTGTGGTCTATCAAATCTGATGTAGTGACGGGGGCGATCTTGTACATGTTCACAGACTGCAGACTTCCCGGAGCGTCGATTCTTCACATCAGCTATATGTTCTTTGACGCGGGTTTTAATTGATCTTTTAGTTTGTCCTATGTAGGAGAGACCACATTCACAATCAAGCTTGTACACTCCTGCATCTTGCAGAGGGACGTTACACTTGACTGATGGTAAAAACTGACCAATCTTCTTCGGCGGCTTGAAGTATGTTTTGATGGAATCGCGCTTCAAGATGTAGCCAATCTTGTCAGTGACTCCTCTAAGCATGTAAACAACTTACCTGTTGAAGACTGCATCTCAATTGTAACTAGAAGGCTCAGACTCAGACACTGCCTTACATCTGGCTACCTATTGTGGAAGGAGGAGTTCTACAAGCAAGTAGATGGTGTGGCGATGGGCTCACCTGTATCTCCCATTGTCGCCGACATATTCATGGAAGACTTTGAGGAGAAAGCCCTGCTTACTTCTCCCATAAATCCAAGATTCTACAAGCGGTACGTAGACGACACTTTCACAATTCTACCTTTAGATAAAGTAACTGCATTTTTAGACCATCTTAACTCTATAAATTCTAAAATTCAGTTCACAATGGAGTTAGAGGCAAACAATTCCTTAGCTTTTCTAGATGTGTTAGTAATTCGGAATCCTGATAACACCTTGAGCCATACTGTGTATAGAAAAAAGACCCATACAGATAGATATTTAAACGGTGATTCTCACCACCATCCTTCACAGTTAGCTACCGTGGGTAAATATTTGTTTCAGAGAGCACGAGGGATCTGTGACAGTAAACACCTGGCTGCCGAGCTCCAACATGTCAAGCAAGTTTTGCATGACAACAAGCTTCGGGTCCCACGCCTACGTCACAGAGAACGAGTGAAGCCGGCCACAGTCGAGCGTGTACCTGCTGTACTGCCATATGTTAGAGGAGTCACTGACAAGATTGGCTACATCTTGAAGCGCGCTTCCATCAAAACATACTTCAAGCCGCCGAAGAAGATTGGTCAGTTTTTACCATCAGTCAAGTGTAACGTCCCTCTGCAAGATGCAGGAGTGTACAAGCTTGATTGTGAATGTGGTCTCTCCTACATAGGACAAACTAAAAGATCAATTAAAACCCGCGTCAAAGAACATATAGCTGATGTGAAGAATCGACGCTCCGGGAAGTCTGCAGTCTGTGAACATGTACAAGATCGCCCCCGTCACTACATCAGATTTGATAGACCACAAATCCTCGCTAAAGAACACCGATTCCTTCCAAGGATGATTCGCGAGGCTATTGAAATCAAAAAACATCCTAATTTCAATAGAGAAGATGGCTGGGTGCTACCATCTGCTTGGGATCCTATAATAAATAAAATTAAATCCCAACCCAAGCATACAACTGCAAGACTCCATGATACCATAAGCTCATACTGTGTAGATCGGAACAAAAGTTAAATTTTTAATCTATGGTAACCGCGGTTAACTATGACAGCTGGACGTTGAACATCTCAGTCCTTCCCGTGACCATGGGTGCTGTAAAGCTCTCGAAACGTCGGGTAAAAAAGTTAAATATACGCGATAAATTCCGTTAAAACTAGTATTATTTCAATGTGTAGTGTTCGCGTAAATATAAGAAATCATTATATCACCCCGTAGATGTCGTAAGAAGCTACAGATGGAAGTAAAACAGGAGATAGCAGCAGCATCTTCCTCATTACAACTCAAAATAATAATATATATAAATTAATTTAAAAAAAAAACAATTTTTGGTAACAAATTAAAGTGTATTTTCAATTTGTTCACTGTAAATACGTTGTGCAAATCACTACTAGTATTGACCATTAATATTTTAGAACTTATACTTGAATCGGCCAATTTATGGTGGATGGTTTTGTTTGTTATTGTCTGTATTTGCAGTTTTAACAGTTATGTCTCACCAGAAAAGGAGATACGATGGCCCATAGTCATCTACATTTTGGCACACGAAACGAATAACATCGTAACTCAAAAAGAGAGGTTTACAAGAGAGAACGATTCTGCGCTCTTTACACCTCGTAAATTGGGCATTTTTAATGACTCTTATGTAATGTTTGCGATTTAATAGTAATATTTTTATGTTATATACAATAACTTAATTTTCTATCCCATTTGCTACAGTTTTATGGATTATCGAGTTACAAACAGTAAATTTGATCCCACCAAAAACATTCTGTAAACAACTAGCCAAGTCTCGATGGAGCTGCTTGTTTATCTCTAAAAAGTAATGAAATCTAGACAAAGTCGTGCCAAGTCTAAGTTTCCTTACTGCGATTTCTTTATTATTATAGTTAATGTTGTGTAACTTGGCCGTTGAAGGGTACACAAGGGTACAAAACCAGGTGCTACATGACACCGTTGCACCAATCTGTCGCCAGAACCACTATCCATTGACGATGGTAAATTGCCATTTGGAAAATGTTGATTGAATAACCAGTCAATTGTAGGCGTCAAATCAACCACCGATCTAACATAAAATAGACGTACAGACGGACTTCTATCAATGATTCGAAGTCCGCCTGTACTGGAAATAATCTTTTATACTGTTTGTTTCAGGCTCGCCTGTACAAAAGTATTATTGAAATACGCAGCTTTATCAAGCCTACAATTGACTGGTTATTGATGAGATTTTTCCAGCAGCCATAAGCTCAGAAGCTGAGCCGTAAGTAGTGGGTTTCATCATATCGCTCCTGTAGGATTGCGCGCTCGTGTACACGTCACCATCAGCATCACGCGTGTACACTTGCATTTCGTCCCAATGTTCAGCAACGTATGCAACTATAGCACATCTGATACTGCAAGTTGAGTCAGTTCTACCATACAGCAAGAAAGATATTGAATGGAAGAGACAAGACCCGTCTTTGGGCATACCAACTACTTGGTAGCCACTAAGTTCATCGTCGTCTCTTAATATTATCGACATTTTTTTACGATATTATCTTGCGAAATCAAACACAAATAAACTCAACGACCTTTAGTATATGGACAACAAATCAGAAATACCGATAATATTTAGACTAAAACAATAATAACCTATATCTTTAAGACTTCTTTTGTCTTAATATAAAAAACTCAAAGAAAATATTACTCAGTCTACTTAATCTATACAAACTATAAACAAAACGTTAACTCTTAATTATTAGACAAGTGTCAATACAATGAATTCCAATGAACTTTCTACCAAAGCTATTACCTCTACCTAGTACTAAAATACAGTTAAATTAATGATATTTTTATACGAAACGAATTAATATCTAACTAAATAAACTATAGCTAGAATACTAGAAAAGTACTTACTTACTATAAGGTTATCGCAAAAACAAAACGTAAGCGCGTTTTAAAATACTACGTGTGTGGGTATCACCGCCACTCTTAGTCCAATGCATTATATTTTGACCAAATTTTGAGCGAAATTAATATTTTAGTGTAATTTGTTTATTTAACCTTTCTCTTACTGCGCCCGCCGTAACAAAAAACAGCTTTGTCACCTCAGCTGGCGGCACTTGTTATAAATATTTATGTTTCTCACTTTTGTTTAAAGAGGTTTTTGTTACAGTTATTTAAAGCCAATAAGATTTTCGATAAGTAGAAACAATAACCATAACATTTAAATGTTTATTTTATTTTGTTACAGCTCTTTGTTTCTAACGGATCTTGATAAAGTGTACTTACTGACAACAAATTTTATTTTATGAATGAAATATCATAAATTTTCATTTTATTTTTATGTCCTTACAATCAGTATAACATATTCTTCCTAAATGAACCGAAATTATGTATGTAGTAATTATAATAATTCTACTTTTTCACTTGCAAACATTTGCTAAAAATTCGACAATAGACAGTTTGCGCGCGCTTTGTAACCTCATTTTCAAAACCTTTTTATGTATATATTATAGCGTCTTCCTTTATTTTTCTTATACAATCATATAGATATAACATTTAGCAATTCCTAGTAAAAGTATTTACTATGGTATTCGAATAAGAAATATACTATTATTATCTTATTAGAAATCTTGACCGTTATGAATTGTGCGCGTAGAGGTTTTTTGATTCTACTTTTTTTATCATTTGAAACATAAAAAGTTACTGTTGTTGTAACTTAGATCATTCAAAAACATTACGTAGTAAAGATAAATAACATTACTTATAGTTTTTTGAAAGAAAATCCAACTAAAATCACAATCACAAAACTTCAACGATTACGCATCTAACAGCACCAACAGCACAAAAGCGAGTGGCTGTTATATTTGATTTCGTCTATGTAACCGAGTGAATATAATTCTTCAGAATACTCTTTAGTTCGTTCAGAATCGAATGAAATAGTGTTCAATTGAAAATATACTGTATTTTTATATCAATTAATGAAGAAAATAGCAGCACGTAATGCGAACATGAATTCACTGTCGCGGTACTCAACGGTCTCGTCGAGATGAATTCATGTCCACGGTACCTTAAAGGAATTTGAGTAATGTTCGAGTAGAATAAAGTTAATCGTTCGACTATTTTTTCTTGTAAACTTGTAAGTATAAGTATAAAAGTCAATCTAGTGTTATCCAGAGTTTTCCTTTAATTTTATTTATATGTGTATTAAAAGAAGAAGGGGAGGCATTCGCCCAGCAGCGGGACGCTATAGGCTAGATTAAATTAGATGTGTCCCACTACGCTGGATTTTTGCAATGACAGTAGATTTTTATGTACCAATGGTAGAAGGGGGTATTACCATATCTCTAATCCAGCTGAGACCAGAGGGCTGAGGGTTCTTCATCGGATACTTTAGACCTTCGATTTTTGACATCAAATGAAGCGGCCCACCAAGTTGAATATTTTTTGTAAAGGCGGTATGTCGATCTCTTCTAATAGTTTGGTTGGGCTCTTGTGTTTTCTAATCAGGGTCACCAGATGTTCGATTATCCTAGTTTTTATAATTTTCCCTTTATGTGGCCATTAAACCCTAACTGTGTACCAAATTTCAGCTCTCTGAGTTTATGGGAAGTACTAGTTCTATTTTGATGATCATGAGTGAGTGAGTGAGTGTCTAAAATGCAAAACTTTGCTTTCGCTTAACTTCGGAACTAAATGACCTACAGACTTGAAATTTTGGATTTTAAGTATGTGATTATAGTTTACTGGATGACAAAAATTGCTGCGTTCTGGTACTATCCAGAGGTTCTCAAATAGGGGCCTGAAAATGCGGCGAAATGGTTCCAGTAAAGGATGGTACGGCAGTGTTTGCTTCGCGCTCGACTTGGCGGGGGCACTGCCGTGCCCCCCGATAAAACTTTGATGGAGTATTATTGTAATTGCACATATCATGCTACTAAACGAGTTTATCCTTTATTTTTTTTTGGACCAAAACTAACCTAAGTATTTGCTTGGATTCTGAAAATGAAAAATTATTGTAAATAAATATATCCTTTTAAAAAGTAACGCGGTATACTGTTACTTTAAATAATATTGTGACAAGACTTGCGTAACTTTCAAGTTTTTAAGTCCTTGATGGGCTATTATTTATTTGTAGAATAATGAAAATATCTATAATGCTAATTAATTAAAAACAAGTAAACCGAAATATATTTATATTTTGCTTCTCGAAAATTTATATATTGCCCTTAGACTGCTCAACAATTTCTTAAATTAAGTGAATAATGAATTTTTATATTGTAGCCTAGGAAATAGAGTGTTTACAAAGTCTAAAAATAAAATGAATTATATTAATAATAATACTAGCACTTTTTGGTTGGTGAGTATGTATATACAACACTCAGTTATTACGCTTACCATCCATTGGTTGACAATAGGCACGGATTTCAAAATCACACGAGTAGTGAAGCAGTTTTCATAGGCCGCTTTGCAGCTCTGGAGGTAAGGAGTAACGTGCAAGCAAAACTTTGGAAAGAAAGGGCAAGATAGATATGAAATGAAAATGGTTAAGGAATAAGGGGTTAAAACTTTAGGAAGGGGAATTAGCCCGCACGTAGCCCTTTTTCTAATGAGTTGGATACTGTTCAGAGTCCAGAGAAAAATTTATATATGCTTTACAGCTGGTAGAAGATAGTGATAGTTAATATCATATCGTCAGATGGTTGTGCCATTGTTATATTACTATACTATTTTATACGCTGCAGCTATGAGTTGTAGCACGAATGGGTTGGATCGACCAGGGAAGAACCATGCTCTCGCAGAAAACTAGCGTCAAATAGTAGCTTAAGGCTGCTGTATTTCGTATGGCGTGTGTAGAGAACGGGTGACCCTATATACTGGAAACTGTGAAACTAGTAATTATTACTAATAACTCTTTTGTGAATTCAGTGAAGAATACAATACTCTCATGACACTGGCTCTATAAGTACGTTTCTTTCGTTCTGTATTGTATCATCAACTATTGACTGTTTTGACTTCTAGAATTTCTAATATAAATAACATAGGTAGTGTTTGTGTATAATTATGTCTTCAAAAATGTGGTGGTGATTTTATTAATTTTTGTAAATTATGCCTTAATCGCATTGAAGCAAACACGTATGTGGTAGAGCCATGCTGCAGCTATAATTGTAGCATAAATGAGTCGGCTCGATCGGGATAGGACCACGACTTCACAAAATACCGTGATAATGGTGCGTGTAGAAAGCCAAATACTCTTATTACTGGAAATGAGGTATTCCATCGTAGTCATCAAGGGTGATGACGCATCTCCATTTTGAATCTAAATTGATGATACATCTAGATCTCTGTGGGTCACAGCATCACAGCTAAGTCCCAAAATTTTCTAAACAAAACTAGTCTGCTCCCTTCTGTAATAATAGAATGGCATTTGCAAGAGTCATTTTCTCTTCAGTCGTGTTTCAGAGACTGCGTTTTAGTTACCTTTCCCTCGTTTTCCCTCAGAATTCACGTATTCTTGACCACGACTACTTTTAATTAACTTTTTGACTTGACTTGATAGTACTGTACTTTATCTGGCTTAGATAATGAATAAGAGTAGCCACTATTTTATATATTGACTTTATGTATAAATATTTGTCTCATGAAGTTTTTAGTTATTCCTAGATTTAAAAATGTGAATTTTTATTAGGAAACCAACATAAACGAATTTGTTTCTTGTTATGGTGTAGGCGAAATATTCACATTTTTTGTTACCAATTCTAAACCTTAATAGAGTAATACTTTTAAAATATAACATAACATAAACACTCACGCCTGTCACCCAGAGGGGTAGGCAGAGACTACAGACTTCCATTTGGCACGATCCTGACACACCTCTCTCGCCTCCTTCACATCCATACACCTACGCATGCATGCTCGTCGGTTAAGGGTACTCCTAATTTGGCCCGTTTTCAATAAATCGCCAATTTGGTCGATAAATTTTCGCCTAGGACGTCCCTTTCCGACTCTGCCATTCACTTCTGCAACATAAATTTTCTTTGTCACTCTTTCCTCATCCATTCTTTCCACATGACCAAACCACCGAAGCATTCCTTTCTTAATCCTGGTCACAACATCATCTTGCAAACCACACTCTTCTCTTATCACACAATTTTTCACCCTGTCATTCAGATTCAGCCCTAACATACTCCTTAACGACCGCATTTCTACTGCATTTATTCTACTCTCGTGCTTCTTCTGCCATACCTAACTTTCACTACCATACGTTAAAGTAGGGACCAACACAGCATTGTGAATTGCCATACGTGCCTTTTTTGACACATTTTGACTCTTCACAATAGAGTGCAGGGCCCCATTTACTCTGTTTCCTGCATTCACTCGTCGTTCTATATCCTTATCATATCTCCCATCCCTGCTAAATACGCACCCCAAATATACAAACTCATCTACTTGCTCGATCAACTCCCCTTCTATTCTTATTTCACATATCGTTTTACTTTCATCTCTTTCAAAAACCATAATTTTCGTCTTACTTGCGTTCACTTTCATACCCCTTTCTTTTAATGATCTGTTCATTAATGTAACCATCATTTGCAACTCAGCCGCCGACGACGCAAGAATAACTTGATCATCGGCGTACAAAAGGCATTTGATGGTTAACTCACCCATTCTTAATCCGCATTCTTCAACTTTCAAATTTTGCAAACAACTGTCCATAAATAGGTTGAACAACCACGGGGAAGCCACACAGCCCTGTCTGACACCTTTATGGATGCCAAACCAGTCCGAGTAGACCCCGTTGATCCTAACACAAGCACTAGAGTCCCTATAAAGAGACTCCAATGCCTGTATCAAGCCAGCGCTCAACCCAAATGAGTTCAGTGTTTGCCATAGCACATTCCTATCCACTCTGTCATAGGCCTTCTCCAAGTCCATGAACGCACAAAAAACCTTTTGGTTTTTGGCCAAAAACTTCTCCGCGATCATGCGCATGGAGAAGACTTGATCTGTACATCCCATTCCCTTTCTAAATCCCGCTTGCACATCCCAAATTTTTCCATCGGTTTCTTTCATGACCCTTTCAATTAGTACCTTGGCATACAGTTTTCCCACGATGCTAAGAAGGCTGATACCGCGGTAGTTTTTACAGTCCTGCTGCGACCCTTTTCCCTTATATACTGGGACTATCACGGCTTTGCACCAGTCTCCCGGTACCCGTTTCAGTTCCCAGCATAAATTAAACAAGGTGTGCAGCAGGCCTGCCACCACTTCCTCTCCAGCCCTCAGCATTTCGAGTGAAACTCTATCATATCCGGCAGCCTTACCTGCTTTCATGCTTTTCATTGCTTTCATTATTTCATCTATACTTATCTCGCTACCTCCTTCCTCTTCTTTCGGAGTTCCTATTTCATTCAGTTCATACGTTGTCTCCTCACTCATAAACATGCTTTCAAAATATTCCTTCCATCTCTTTAAACTTTTAAACTTTTAAAATATATACTTAATTAATATATTTAAAATGTAACGAATAAGTTGTCCTTCTCTTTCTTCATCTGCCTAGGAGTCCATCTGGTTGAGTTTTTTTTTTTTATAGGATACGGTGACAAACGGGCACACAGTCCACCTGATGGTAAGTGGTTGCCGTGGCCCATAGCCATCTATCCTGGATTACGAATCAAAATGCAGATACGTTGTCATCCGTGTGGACTAAGATGGAATGCCTCGATTCAAGTAAAAAGTGTCTCCGGTTCTCTACACTTACCATACGAAACACAGCAGCATTAAGTTACTATTTTACGCTGGTATTCTGTGAGAGCGTGGTCCTTCCCTGGTCGAGCCGACCCATTCGTGCTACAACTATACTACTATTATAACTGCAGCATGGCTCCACCACGTATAAAAGTAGTACAAAGTAGTAAAAGAGTGCCATCCTCTTTAGGTTTTTCTACCACCACGCAGTTATGGAGTGCACTTGTGTGTTGCGGTGTGAAGGGTATAGAGAGTCAGTTTAATTACGGGCTGTGAGGGATTCTATCTTGTTCCTTGGACCAATTACCATCAGGTTGACTGTACGTTTGTTTGTGACTTCAAAATTGTAGATTAATGTCCTTTGCTCAAAAATGTTTACCCATCCTCTTCCTGAAATATTTTTATAGTTTTTGCCTTTTTAGTATGTTATTTGTTAAGTACAAATTGAATTTAGGATTTCAAGGATGGGTATGTACTGCATAAAAATTTTATGAGTATATACGGAATACGATTTCGGCTTTCATCGTTCTTATCTCTTGTGGTTAATATAAGCAAATTGATTTGATTTGATTAAACGGTGGGATTTGCTTTGAATAGTGGACTAAAAAGGTGATAGATTCATTTGATTTGATTTACAATTCAATGTGCTGATTTCTAATAGTGATCTATACATCTTAAACACATAAAAATAAAAGTAAAGTGTATGTTTGTATATAATTCATAATTTTAAATTTTTGATGGTATATCTGTCCGTTAGCCCGAGCTAATCTCCGAAATAACTGAACCGATTGTGACGAAACTTCACGATTGAGTAATCTAGGCTTATATTTTATTCAAGAAACAAAGGAGTTTTTCTGTAAATATCGACAAAGTTATAAAATAAATTATTTTTTATAATTGCTTCATATGGTAAACGAAATAAAACAAGTTTTTGGGTCTGCAATTTTACACAAAAAAGTCATTACACTTTTTCTTCTCTCTCTAAAAGTTTTGATGCAAAATAGCTATTCTGCTTTTTTAAGTCAGCACCATTTTACAAAAAAAATATTTATGCTATGAGGTAAAGTAATATGACGTTATTTACCTTAAATTAATAGATCCTCATTTTTGGTTGAAACGTTTTCTAAATCACATATTATTTTTGAGATGATCATAAAAAAACTGATTCCTATATGGTTTTTTCGATAATTGAACTACTTGTTCCACAATGTACAGGACCACTATTACAATTGTTGTGAATTACTCACAAAAGTTCTGATACATGTCCTCATTATTTAAGACCATATCTGTCAGCCGACATATCGAGCTTTTATCGCCGTTTTAGCGCAACCGACAAAAGACAAATTTTACAGGAGAAGGTTTTTTTTAAATACGTTTTAATAGAAGGAGTTGCAAGATGGCGATGCACGCTTAACCTATCGCTCCGCGTATTTTAAATACTAAAAATACCTAAGACAAAACTAAGCCACAAATGCATTGTAAAGTAGACATAAAATAGCATAATAGTGAAGTAATAGTGTTATCTTATCGTTATATGCAAGTGCAGTGCTTAAATAACTAATTTTAAAATAAAGTGGAAAGACCGTTTGTTTCATTTTAAAACTATTAATTATCGGTTTGCAATAAAAATAAATCAACCTAGTGCTGTAAAATATCATCACATCTAAGTGGAAGAATAGGCTATTATCAAAACAAAGTGTTAAGTTAATTGTGTTCTAACAGAACAGTGACGGTGACGGTGAAAAATTGCAAAAAATTCAAACAACGTAACGAACATCTTATATCTGAGGAACAATTTATTATTTATAAAGCCTATTTTCATCACATATGTTAACGGCAAATTGGCTCAATTGTCTGCCAACGCCGTGTTACTCTATGTATCTCGAGTTTCGAACCCAGCGTTTGTTGTTGACTTTTTGTGATATTTGTGAATTTTTCCTTGTAATAAATTGACAATTAAACTTAAATACCTATTAAATTACTAAATATAATTTAGATAAGAATTTAATACCGAAGATTATATAGCTGCTTTGTGTGCTTCTCGTTCGCTACCGTCAGAAAATGGATAGTACTAGTAATGTTACTCTAAGACGTCGATGCCAAACAAAAACAAAATCATATGAAAGCTTGAATGAGGGCGATTCGTTTGATTCTACGTTTTCCGAGGGCCGATTGAGTAGGAGTTTAAACTTAACTGCAAATAAAACAAACGTGATCGAAGACTTAAAGTCAGAAATAAGTGACCTTAAATATAATTTAGATAGTACACAACATGAGCTCGATAATATTATCTTGGAAAATATTCAACTAAAGAAACAAGTGTCTCAACTTAGGCAAGAAATAGAAGTTCTCAAGCAGATATGTAAAAGTCCTATATCCTCAACAAGGAAAAAAACATGTATAAATCGTAAAGATACCAAGCGTTGTTTAACTTATAGCTTCCAAAATAACCCACATCAAAACTCATTAACTAACGATCCCGTAACACATGAGAATACCGATCAGGAAGAGGCGTTGTTAAAAAATACACCACACAAAACAAACCAAACTAAAAAGAAATTTTCAAAAGATCGTACTCAGTTGTCTAACTATGACGTTAATAAAAAGTGCAAAGATTTTAATCTATCTATAACAGATGGCGCTACTTGTAACATTACGGAAGTTGAACCAAAAAACAAATCAGTATTTAATGGTGTAGAAACATTTAATAGTAATAAGAATATTCGCACAAATAACAAGGAACACAAACTATGTATCATAAGTAGCAATAACAATAACAAGATACTAACGATCGCAGAAGATACGTTTCCAAATTATCAAATTTGCCATTATTTGACACCGAATTGTGGGATGAAGAAGCTTATTGATAACATTGATCTAAAATTAAAAAACTATACAATGAACGACTATTGCGTGATTTTCGTTGGTGAAGAGGACTTTCGGCGTACTACAAACTATGTTAATCTAACAATTAACATACGGGAAACGCTTTTAAAAATACAACACACAAATGTCATAATATGCGCGCCTACATTTAAACTCAACGATTATTCCGCGATATTTAACGGAAGAATAGAAACGTTTAACAGTCTAATGTATCTGGATGTAAATAATCATAACTACGCATATTTGTTTGATTCTAACCTGTATCTGTCATATGATTATAAAATGTTTTGGAAGAAAAATGGATGAGTCAATAATCACGGTATGGCCAATATATTCATTAATTTGAGGTTAATGATAAATGAATTTGTCGATTTAAGTTACGAAGATAATACAAACCACTTCCGTGACACGAAACAGAGGTATGAGTCATCTCCTCTTTCACTCTCTAGCACTAAAGATTCCGGGAATGAACCCTTTTTTCTGTAATAAATATGTTAAAATTTTACACCAAAACATTGCAGGCCTAATAAAAAAATCTAACGCACTTACCGTGTGCTTAGATGAGCTATGTGAAAAAAAATACTGGTAGATGTACTGTGCATTACGGAACATTTTATTAAGGAGGGGTATCAGAAACAACTGTTTGTACCGAATTATTGTCTGGCTACTTATTACTGTAGAAAGGCGCAAGGGAGGGGTGGTGCATGTATTCTTGTGAGAAACGGTCTTCAATTTAAGGATCTACCTAAAATATCGAGTTTATCATCTCCAGGTATATTTGAATGTTGTGCTATTGAGCTTACCGATTATAATATAATTGTCGTGTGTATATATAGAGTACCAAATGTGAACAATCTTAACTACTGTCTGGATAAACTAGAAATTCTTTTGCAAGGAATATCGCATTCACGATATAAAAACATTGTTGTTGGTGGAGACTTTAATATAGATGTTCTTAAAGAAAATAGTCTCACAAATGCATTTAATGTTTATTAATTAGATATAACTTGAAACTGGCATTAAAACAACCGACCCGCATGGCTAGCTTAACATGTTTAGACAATTTTGCGCACAATTTTAATAAATCATTTAAGGCTGATGTCTTCGAGTTTGCGCTGTCTGATCATACAGCACAGCTGCTGCACTGTCCAGTGCAAAAAATATATGCAATAAACTATTGGTATACGCCTAGAAGGGATTATAATATGGAAAATATAACGAAATTTAAAGATTACATAAAACATATCTCTTTTTCGGAAATATACGATACAGATGATCCAAACGCAGCATATAATAAATTTATCGATACGTTTAGACTTATTTACGACTTATGTTTTCCGATTAAATTGATTAAAGTAGACATAATAAAAAAACCAAAGTGGTTGTCTAAAGGAATTAAATTATGCAGTCGAAAGAAAAGAAAACTTCTGTGGCAGCTAAGATTAAATCCTAACAGTAAGAACAAAATTTTATTTTCAAATTATTCGCAGTTATATAAAAAAATTATTAGATTGACACAAAAGGCACAAAATAACCAAAAAATAAAAGCATCTAAAAATAAGTCTAAAACAACTTGGCAAATTATTAAACGAACAAAATACAACTTACCTTCACGCAGTATTCATAAAATTAAGGTAAATGATCAAACTCTATCAAATCCTCAGTGCATCGCTGAAGCATTTAACAACTTTTTTATCGATATTATTCAGGCAAACATAGATATCACTAACAAACATAAATCTTATAAAATAAACACCAACAGTAAATCTCTGTTCATGCCGCCTAGTGTTCCATTAGATATTCACAAAATAATAATGTCGTTAAATAATACAAGTAGCGTCGGATACGATGGCATTGCTACAAAAATATTAAAACACATATCAATGGAAATATGCGGACATCTAAGTCATCTAATCAACCTAAGTATTAGTGCAGGTATTTACCCAGATGCCTTAAAAACATCAATTATAAAACCGCTGTTTAAGAAGGAAAATAGAGAACTAATGGAATATTATCGGCCCATCTCACTTATTCCCGTAATTTCAAAAATATTTGAGAAATATATATATAAGGAAATATATAAATTTATTGAAAAATATAACATTTTATGTGAGGAACAAAAAGGATTTAGACCACATAGGACAATCAATATGGCCATATATGACTTTATATACAATATTATTAACAATATCGATAAACGTAGACATGTCTGTGGCATATTTTGCGACATGACAAAGGCATTTGATTATGTAAATTACGCTACTCTTTTAGAAAAACTTGAAGCCTATGGCATTAGAGGTAATGTTCTTAATCTAATTGAATCTTACTTAAAGAATAGAATACAAATAACTGAAATTAATCAAATTAATATAGCAAATAAGAAGGAAGAGATATTTCGATCGTCAAAGCGCGAAGTTAAATTTGGAGTACCACAGGGGAGTGTGCTGGGTCCTTTTATATTTATATTGTACATCAATGACTTACCTAAATGCATTGAGCAACCAGTAACACTATTTGCGGATGATACCACAGTGACAATACCATGTAAAAGTGTAGAGACCTATGAAAATGACATTAATAACTCCTTAAAATTAGTTGTAAACTGGTTGGACGAAAACAATTTAAAAATAAACTTAAATAAAACAAAAATTATCCATTTCAGTCAACTGATTCCTAACATAAACTTAAATGTACACTACAATAATGATGTTGTAAAAGAAGTTGAAACTGCAAAGTTCCTGGGTCTCGAAATAGATAAACATCTTAACTGGAAAGCACACATTAATACTTTATGTAAAAAAATTAGTAAAACCGCGTATGTTTTACATAATTTGTCTTCAATAGTATACACGGATGCACTCCTCACTGCTTACTACGGCTTAGCAGAATCCCACCTCCGATATGGAATAATATTTTGGGGTAACTCAACCGAAAAAGAATCAGCGTTTAAGGCTCAAAAAAGATGCATAAGGGCGATGTTTAAGCTCAAAACTACCGATAGTTGCTTGCCATATTTTAAACAGTATAAAATACTGACATTACCTTGCTTATACATACTAGAAGTAGCAGTGTTTGTTAAATTGCATCCGAAACGTTTTAAACGCCTTGACCAAGTAGTTCCACGTAATAGACGCGACAATACCCTTTTATGTCATCAATCCGCTAAGACAGCACTAATGCGCAAAAGTATATACTGTATGGCTCCAGTCATATATGATAAAATACCAAAAAGTTGGAAAGAATTGCCGCTATCGATATTTAAAAAAAGGCTTCGTAGCTTCTTGACAGTTAAAGCATACTATAGCGTAACAAAATTCTTGACTGAAAAAAATTTTTCATTTTGAGATTAAGACTATACAATGTTAAAAAATTTAAATTATGTTTGTTTTTGTGCTATTATTTTATTTTGTTATAGCTGTTTAGGTGATAAGTTTATATTTCTGTATCTATTGCATGCCTACTGGTAAAATATGGCTGAACTCACTACCTAAATTTCCATGTACTGTACCCATATTTGCAAAATAAAATATCTTTAGCTTTATCTTTATCTTTAGAAATGTGCTAGTTAATTGAAATTTCACATACATTATTGATTTTCATACATTTACATATGTAATGGAAAAAAATACAAAAATATTTAGTATTTAAGCTATTTGTCGCTTAATTTATTTTTGCTGTCATAATCTGTGGTTGTTTTGGCATTTACGATAAAAATACACGCGGTAAATCTCCAGTTCATGACAGTATCAGTATCGAACACCTGCAATATGGTGGTGTCCACCTTCGACGTATCCATGCCATGTTATTTACTTTTTGCAAAGGACACTCGTACTTACCTTCTGATCTTATGAACGATTGTTGTGCCAGTACTGAAAAATAAAACAGGAGATTTGTCGGACAAAAACAATTATAGACCTATCTCCCTGGCTACTACTATGGCGAAAGTGATGGACGGTCTGCTTGAGAGGAAGTTACAGGCATCCATTCATCTGTGTGATGCACAATTTGGTTTTAGACCGCAGTTATCCACAGAAAGTGCTGTACTTTGTCTCAAACACACCGTACGTTACTACACAAATCGTAGGACACCTGTTATAGGCTGTTTTTGGACCCATCAAAGGCCTTTGATACGGTTAAATACGATATACTTTGGAAGAAACTGGCTACTGAAACTAATGACTTTCTTAATGACTTAATAGGTCTGTTTCAGTATTGGTACAAAAATCAACAGAATCAGGTGAGGTGGGCAGGCGTACAATCTGAGGCGTATGGGCTGGAGTGCGGAGTAAAACAGGGCGGATTATCTTCTCCTGCACTTTTTAACCTCTACGTGAACAGTCTGATTGGCGAACTCGGTGGTAGTGGAGTCGGCTACTCTGTTGATAATATTGCATATAACAACATAAGTTACGCCAACGATATGGTGCTGCTGAGCCCATCAATTAGTGGTCTGAGAAAACTACTCAGTATCTGTGAGAATTATGCAACGGTTCATGGCCTACGATGTAATGTCAAGAAAAGTGAGATCGTTTTTTTAAATCAAAATATAAGAGCTACAATTTTCCCACTGTCGCTCTTAAAGGTGTATCACTGAAAAGAGTGACAAGTTTCAAATACCTGGGACACTGGGTTACTGAAAATATGTCGGATGATATTCACATAGAGAGGGAACGCAGGGCTCTAGCTATGAAAGCGAATATGCTCGCCCGTATATTTGCAGGGTGTAATATAGAAGTTAAAAAAACTATTCAGAGCCTATTGTTAGCCCTTTTACACCTGCAGTCTATGGGTTGAGTATACACGGAGGACGCTCACAACCCTGCGCGTCCAATATAATAATGGCTTCAAGATGCTGATGAGGCTGATGAGGCTCGCATAGACAGTTTCCCAGCTATCATGCGCAAATGGGTTGCTTCCGCATGGCGCCGTGTCCGAAATAGCTTCAACAGCCTCCTGGCGGCGATAGGGAGTCGCTATTGCTGTCCTATCTTGAGGCACTGCAACAGCGTCCAGTGCCTCAAGATAGGACACTCACTCTCTCTCTCTCTCTCTCTCTCTCTCTCTCTCTCTCTCTCTCTCTCTCTCTCACACACACACACACACACACACACACACACACACATAAGATAGGTCTGGTAAATATAAAGTAGATAGTGTATAGTAACCTTTTAAATTTTATTTATTTAATAACCCTAGCTTATAAGTTCTATTTGTAATTACTAAGCCACTCTATGGAAAGAAATTTCTGAAATAAAGAATAATAGTAATCATAATAATAATAATTAATTATCATTTCAATATTTCTATTAAATTACATATGACAACTTCTAATAACATAATTGAGTCTAGTTTATGATCGTATTACGTATCGTATTAAAATCTTTTTATTGATATTATTAATTAATCCCAATATCTAAAAATATAAAACTTACATGAAAACTAATGGCTTAGTTGCCTTTATATCTGGTACTAATTCTATAACAAAACAAAAAACGTGTGCGGTACTAAATCTGCCGTTCCTCTTTGAGGAAATACCTACATAATTTTATGTCAAAATGCTCCCTCGAACATCAGTGTTTTCACTCGCTGACACTAAAATAACAAGATCTGTTTTAAGACGGAGGATGAGTTAGATTAATTAATTGAAATACAGGGACTTACTTTGGTCTAATTGCAGTGACAATAATCTTGGAAACACGTTGTCAGACACGATAATAACATTACAGTAACTGTAATAATCCGTACCAAATACTTCGTTTATTTAGTTAAAATAATTTATTTTGAATCTAAAATGTAACTTAGTTGATATGATTAACAATTTAAATGAAAACATTTATAAGAAAATTTTTGCGTTTATATTTATCAGCACAAGTCCGTAAAAGAAGTATTCAAGTATTAAAATATTTTATTAACCTAATTAAAACTTGTACATATGAGAAGAAATGCAACACAACGTTAACAGGGCTCCCCATTCATAATTCAATATGTAACATAGGCTAAGTCAAATAAAAAAGTTAATTTTAATATTCTTAGTTCTAAGTCCCCATCCTAAGCTTACATGTTATACGCCAGGGCACAATCTCAAATTTTCGAAAAAGTTTAGGAGCCGGGAAGAAACCGCCACACTGCATTAGTGTTATCGTTAACGTTACTACCTATAAGAGTGTACTGATTTCCCTATAGATTATTTGATGCGGGGAATATCTTCCATAGTAGCCACGCTTTGCAAACTGGATGGCATTTTTTATTTTTATTAGGAAAACGCCGACCCTATCTCCTTATTTGCCTCCCTTTGCCTGATTCCCTTTGTCGTCTCTTACGGCACCCACGAGATGATATGTGGTAGAAGATATTCTTACACCACAACTGAATAATACATGGTAAATCAGCATCAATGTATGTTTTTGGATTGCACATTTCATTGAAATATTTTGAGTAATGTAGTCGGAGGAGATCGAGCTTGGGTCGCTTGCCTATATGAAATTTGTAATGTTACCTTATACCCATTCTGTATGGTATCAATTTGTGTTTTGGTAACTTCACCAATTGCCGTTGTTTTGTTCATTAAGCTACTCACCAAGACCTATAAATTAAATTAATTTGAACGTAATCTTATACTTATTTTAATGTGTAGGAATCGGAATCAGCCAGTAACATTTGTTTGCGTTTTAACAACTCATTATAAAACAATATAGAAATAGTTGAAGGATTTAATATATGTATCCTGTATCTTACTGAGAAATCACCTGACTGATGATTGACACTAATTAATCTTCTAGAGCGGCTTGTGGTTGGTATTTATGGTGCCATTATTTAAGATGTAATCAATTTTAATGGCGCCATCTACTTAATTCTATAGGTGAAGTCATTTTATCGAACGAAAAAAGATTGATTCTCACGGTGGTACGTAAAGATTACGCTAGATGGCACAAACATGCTATCGGCTAATTTAATAATTTAATATTTATATTACCTCAAGAGTTAAAATTTAAAGTTAGTTAAAAGGTAAAAGTGTTGTACGGTTTGGATGATGGTCCGTATGAAACGGTTGAAGCTTCAAACAATCACGTAGATTTTTGTTTAAGTCAAGCATGTTTGTACCTCGTTGGTTGCTCCAAGCATTTACGTGCGTATTTGATGCGTGTTTTCTTAATTCGTCGTTCTTAAGACGTCTTGACAGTGTACGCGAGTGGCTAAATCAGGCATTGCTCTAGTCGTACATCCAAAAAATGCCTTTTGCTTTCTCAAGCGGCTAGCTCGTGTATCAGGTTGGTTAAGAACTTATAACGAATTTTGCACTATTGTACTTAGATTTTCTTGCTTGCCATCAAGTTGTTTGATCTTTTCTCTTTAAACAGGCAGATAGCGAAAAGGCATTCTGGTTAAGAGAAGTTTAGTACCACGATCGTTATTCTCCATTTAAAAATTGATGATTAGACTAAATCCTTCCTACTATTATTGTAAAAGCCTATATACTTCAGTAGATTGCTTACTGGCTGATTGGTTAAATAGCGAGTGAAGATAAGATCTCGATGACGTGCATATTGTAAAGTGACGAACATTTTATATTATATCTTGACCATAGAAATAAAAAGTTCGTCATATGCGTTGCGAATACATAACAAATTTATTTTACCTTTATTTATAATATAGGACTAGCGATCTGTTCCGCCTTCGCATGGTTGAATTTTGAATCTTGACAACAGTGCCACCTACCAGGTTAGATTGAGTTTTTAAACCATCTAGCGGCCCACTCAAATATAAACAAAAAATATCAAATTCGTTCGAGCCGTTTTCTAGTTTTAGACAGACTAACGGACAGCAGTTTGTTTTTAATTATTATTAGTAAAAGCTTTTATTACTATTATGAAAAGCGTTTATTTAACATCACTTGTGCGTATGTTCTGGAATTTTGCAATCAATATTTCACCAACTTGCACTGAAGTTGCGTTTGGTTCTCAACATAATGCACGATAACTTAAATGTCGCCAGTTTAATTCAATATGGCGACCGTTACAAAGTAGCGTTTTATCATTTCCATATCAACCCACATGATACGGTATCAAATGAAAGGATTTGATGAGTGAAAACAATAAAAGTGACGCCGTTTTTAATCTATACTGCGAACGCCACAAAATGGTGATTTATAATTTCCATAGAAACCCCTACAATGTGGGTATCAAATGGGCAATATGAGGATATAAAAAATGGGCTTGAGGAGCGAATCACAATAAGCAACGTCATTATAAATCCAATATGGCGGACGACTAATATGACAATGTAATATTATTATGACTTAAAGTAAATTCGATGATGGAGCTGGAATGTGGTCATGGCTACAAAAGGCGGAAACCAAAATGGCCGCCATACCAATTTTAAGGAGTTATTGCTCCAATCCGTCTGTAATTTTGCTATCCCAGAGCTAGATTTTGGGGACGAAAGGGTTTGCTGGGGAGAATACGAAAAATAAGTCACTCTTATCCATTATGGTCGACACCAATGATGGCAGATTTTTTTATTCACCCTCATGATATGGATATTTAAAAAAGATATGGATTCAAGTGATGATAACACGATGAACTCTTTATTCGCTGAAAGGAATACGAATAAAACGACGTCCACGTTCAGCTCTTCGAAGATATGGTTTATTACTACCCGGCTAAACAGTAAGACTAAGCGCGTTCGTGTCTTAATTAATATTGACCTACGCCCTGGAAAAATTCCACCAGTGGTAAAAAATCAAAATAGCGGTAAAGAAATTGGTCGCCATATCAAATTTAAAGACTTATAACTCGGCAAAGGTTAGAGATAGCTTGGTGGTGCTCGAATTAATGTTGTAAGAACCGACAAGTGTTAACTCTTTGCGATAAATTAAATTTGACTGCTTACCACTATCAACCACTAGGTGCGTTGGAAGTGTCATATAAAAATTTAAATACCTTTCTTCTTATTCAAATTGATAAACACCCTGAAACATGGAGCGACTTGTTACCATTTTGTCAACAACAAGCTTCGGGTCCCGCGCCAACGTCACAGTGACCAAGTGAAACCGGCCACAGTCGAGCGTGTGCCTGCTGTACTTATGTCAGGGGTGTCACTTACAAGATTGGCTACATCTTGAAGTGAGCTTCTATCAGAACATTCTACAAGCCGCCGAAGAAGATTAGTCAGTTCTTAGCATCAGTCAAGTGTCATATTCCTCTAAAAGATGCAGGAGTGTGCAAGCTTAATTATGAATATGGTCTCTCATACATATGGCAAACAAAAAGATCAATTAAAACCCATGTAAAAGAACAAATAGCGTGAAGCATCAAAGTCCCAGGAAGTCTGAAGTTTGTGATCACATCCGGCGGCTCCAATACGACAGACATCCGATTTGATGGACCACAAACCTACCAAGGATGATACATGATGCTATTGAAATTAAAAAAACACCCTTATTTCAATAGAAAAAGAGGCTAGGTACCTACACGGGATCCTGTAATTAATAAAATTAAAACTAAACCTAAGCATACTACTGCAAGACTACAAGACATAGTTAGTTCATTCTGCGTAGATTGGACCATTAATACTAATTAAAAAGCTTAACGTACTCCATGTTGATATTGACATTGGGGCGTCAGTTACCTCAGTCCCCCGTGGCCACAGGTGCTGGAAAGCACCCAAACCGTCGGGAATTGAAAATCAAAGAAATGAAGAGTGACAAAATCGGTAAAAGTAGTTGTTAAGAAACTGTGTTTGTGCAAATAAAAACTTTAGTATTTTAAAAATCTGGACTTTTTTTAAACGAATTCCTTAACCATTTCATTCTCTTAATTGCATATTATCATTTTCATATGCTTTTGCATGTGGGCACCCACGGCCGAAGTGTCTATGAACGGTGGGCATTCCCCTTTAATTTTTTGATTACAAAAACCTGTGTTTTATTCGTCATCACACCTTAACCACCCCGTTATGCCCCACATTCTCCTGCACGTAAAGTCCACTGGAGCAGCGCTTCGGACTAATTGCCAAAACTGGCAAAGTTAATGTGAAATATAAAATATAATTTTATAGCAATAAGACTATTTTATGCTCGTAAATTTAAACGAGTAAATATAGTGTGTGCAATTTTACAAGTAATTCACTTTCAAAATAATTCATTTCACTTTGTGTTTTTCAACAGAAAAAATTGTCTAAGTTGGGAATAAACTTAAGCGTTAGAATTTATGCGTGATGATTCTGTTAAAAGGGAGTCAAAATTACCTTTCTAGAAAATCTTATTACAGCTTGGTTGGTAATTAGCTTATTTTTCTCGCCGCGAAGGTAATTTGTTAGAAAACAACTGAGAAACGAGTATTTTGTTGTTTATAATTCTGTGACAGATTTATTTGACACATAAAGAGCCGTAGATTGACTTTTAGGGGATATATTTGTTGCTACGCTTAGCAAGGCTGGTGTTTTATTATTAATGCGGGGTAGCAATCGCAGTTTTTGAATTACTTTTGTCTTCTTCATGATGATGTCCATCTATTGTTTCATTTTCCTCTGCCACTCCTGACCCTTACTTTGAAAACTTCAACCAATCGCAGTTGTTGATCATGAGGTTCTGTGACGGGTCAATCCAAAATCAACTAAATTATTATTTTCTATAATCTTATAACACAATCATTATATCGCCGTATGACAATACAGATAGCTTATGAAACCTGCCATTCATCCCGTAGGTGTCTTAAGAGTCAACAACTACATGAGGAATAAATGAGGAGGTCAATATTTATCTTCGATCTTTTAAATAGACTGTAATGTGTTAATAAATGAGAAAATTTCAAAGTTTATAAGAAAATTATTTACGTACAATTAGTAGCTCATTGTACTACGTTATGCAGGTAAGAATCTTACCTTTAATGATAATATGAAGAAGTCTTAATTTGTAGATGCTTAGATATAACGCTCAATTATTCGTTGATGATTGTTCTTGCTTATCTTCATGTCTCAACATCAGTACAGACACACATATAGGAAAATTCTAGGAACTGAAAATAAAATCACAATTAAATTACATGAAAATCATTTTGAGTTATGTGGATCATAATAATATACTATATAAATAATAACACAGACACAATTTT
This sequence comes from Parnassius smintheus behrii, assembly GCA_036936625.1. Lineage (NCBI taxonomy): Eukaryota > Metazoa > Arthropoda > Insecta > Lepidoptera > Papilionidae > Parnassius > Parnassius smintheus. Next base: position 14,722,789 of record JAUPFT010000014.1, read on the forward strand.
AATCTTTTTAGTTTTCTGAATTTTGATTTTGAATTATAATACAACTTGATTTGTGCTCCTCTGTGTGGAATAAGAAATATCATATCTTCTAATCTCTAGACCCTAGAGGATAAAAATTTTATTGTAGGTATTTAGACGTAACGACGTCTAAATAGTAACATTTGGAATTTCAACCTCTTATTTGTAACCCTAGCGTGGCAATGAATGGTTTTTTTTATTTTATATGGAAGTGTTACCTCCTGTAACCTATTTAATTATTAGATATCACAATGGGTTCACATTTGACGATTATATCGCGTAACATATATACCAAAAATATACAATCAAATTAGGAACTTCACCTCTTTTTGAAGTCCGCTAATTAGATAATAGAAAACATATTAGCAAATTAAAACTTAAATATGAAAGTTAGCAGATAGAAAACTATTTCAAAAATCTGTTTTAAACCTAACTAAAAAATGAAACTACTCGTTTTTAGCAATTGGGTAGTCGAAACTGTTCACCGCTGCATTGGAAGTTGGTATCTGTGTGGCCTGCAAATAATTGTTACGGGTCTGGATGTCTATCCCTTTCAAATTTAATATCCTTGAGGAATTCTTGGTGTGAAAGTAACATTTAAAAAAAATTCTCATGAAACACACTGCAGCCTGGTACAAACATTGAGCTTAAAACGATGAAAACCCCACTACAGAGTATGTATTTCAAAGATCAAAAAAATCTTCAAATAAGGAGTAATAGCGACTGGGCGCAATCCCCAATTACGTTGAGATTTTATTTTGTAATTCACTTTTTAAAAACTCATTCTGTATACACACGTATATCTATATATACCTACCTACGTAAGTAACGGATTATTTTAAGGTAATTTTCACCAACGTGAAGACGGCTGGTTGACTTGAAATCTTGCACTCGTGTCAAGGACGATGAAAATACAAAAATTTAATAACTATAACCTTAGTATGCGTGTTAAGTTTTTCAGGCTCCTATACTATTCATAATCATCATCCTCATCATTACAGCCCTTCACAAGTCCACTGCTGAACATAGGCCTCCCCCAAGGTATGCCACAAAGCACGGTCCTGAGCCACCTGCATCGATCGACTTCCTACATGTCTTACCAGGTCGTCACTCCATCTAGTGGGGGGTCGCCCTACACTTCGCCTACCGGTACGAGGCTGCCACTCAAGAACCTTTTTTCCCCAACGATTGTCGATTCTTCGAGCTATATGGCCGGCCCATTGTCACCTCAGCTTACTAATCCATTGGGCTATATCGGTCACTCTGGTTCTACTGCGCATATCCTCATTCCTTATCACGCAGAGAAACTCCGAGCATAGCCCTCTCCATAGCTCGCTGAGCGACTTTGAGCGTCCTCATACGGCCAGCACTGAAGGACCACGTCTCGGTTCCGTAGGTCATCACTGGCAACACACACTGGTTGTACAGCTTAGTTTTTAGCTTTTGAGGTAAACCTGACGAGAAGATTTGTCACCTTTCTTGAAGAACAAGACCACCGCACTTCTGCTCCACGCCTCCAGAGTAGTGTCACCATGGAGGACAAAATTAAAGAGCCTCTGAAGGACTTCAAGTACCGGTTTTCCACCCGCCTTCAGAAGCTCTGCTGTAATTCCATCCTCACTCGGGGACTTACCGTTTTTAAGGTGCTGGAGAGCCACTCTAATCTCGCTCAGACTGACGTCCGGGATATCATGGGAATAGTGTCGGATAAGACTTGCTCTTGGATCGTTACTCACACTTGCGTGTGGCTCCAACGATGATGTATACAGCTGCCCATAAAATCTTTCAATCTCACTCAGAATCTCAGGTGTCCCGGAAATAATGCTGCCACACTCAGTCTTTAGCTTTGACAGTTGGCTCTTACTGGCAGACAGATCTCTGGCAAAGACTTTGGAGCCCTGGTTCCGCTCGATCGCTTCTTCAATACGAGCAGTATTAAAGTTGCGCAAGTCTCGCCGCATGCATTTGTAGATCTGTCTATTAAGTTGCCTGTATGCTGACAAATCTGTTGACGATTGCAGTCTCATCTCCCGTCTAACAGCTTTGAGATTAAGAGTGTGATCGGAAAGTTTTTGTGTCCTTCTGCGGCGGGTCTTGCAGAACTTAGGTCCAACCGCATGGACAGTTCACACGAGCTTGTCATTCATATCCTCCACTGCGTTTCAATATTCTAGGCACTGAAAGTGGTTACGTAACTTGAACTGAAAGGTTTCGGGATTCTGGATTAGAGCACGAGGGGGACGGAGCGGTGACTTCATCTGACGAGACCTCTCCAACTTAACGTTTAGGTTCAGTCTGCTTCTAACCATTCAGTGATCGCTGCCAGTTTTCACCCTTGCATTCACTGAGACATTACTGAACAGTTGTAAGTTGAAGAAGTACAGACCGATTTACCTTTGGAGGCGCGTCTACGTGCTGTTTTTGACAGTCATTACGAATCTTCTCACAAGCACACTCGACGACTTTCAGCGTCTCGAACTAGGCGATTTTCGATAAGGCTTTGGTACCATAGACTTCGGTAATTTCTACAGAAGATTGGAGATTAATCTGCCATTTTGTCTTGCGTATGTAGATATAAGAAAGCCTGTGATTCCGTCGTGATTTTGGTCTAAGTTTGGTTTGATTAGTAACCTGAAGTGGCAATATGCCTGCCATATAGCTCTTCATAAAATAAACAACTTCATAAAATGTATATTGACAGGATGGGTAATATATTTTTAAATACTGGATTACAGGTATCATCTGGCTGTATCCCGCATATTGCACGAATACATTTTTTATTTGAATTCATTTTGGTCAACAGATGCTGTATTCCGGTCCAGTACCTTTATCCCACATAATAAGTCCATAGTGTAAAATAGACTCTATGCACGGGTGGTACGTTGCAATTGCCGTTTTATTTTTCGTGATATTTTTGACGTGTTTAAAATTTGTGTATGCCCATATTACTAATTCTTTTGCATACGTTATTTATTTGTTCTTTTCGGCTTGTATCTTTATCTAACGTTACTCCCAGTAATTTTGTACATGTAATATTTTTATTTTTGGTATATTAAATTTAATATTATGACTTCAATTTATAGATCAATTAAATTGGATATAACGACATTTGTCTAGAAATAATTTAAATAGAAAAATATACATATCAAGCCATTTATTAGTGTACTAATTTTATTATTAACATCACCTTCATAACTTCTTACTTTTTTTGTTACAGGGCACAATGATTGAAATGTTATCAATTTACAAAGTACATTTATGATTCGTAAAACTATGTCATTAATTTATAATAGGAAAAGAATCTTCTTAATGTACTTCCTTGCGGAACACCGAATTTATTATATTTATATCCAGATCAATATATTGTCAAGTTTTTGTTTTAATCTTTTTTATCAATTTTTTTTATTTTCATATACAGTAAGAAGTATAACAATTAATGAGGTATAAACATAAACTCTTTTGAGTTTTATCGTACACTCCAAGCCGCCGATATACATTAATAAATTAAACTACAGATTATAACATATTTGCTACACACTTCATACATACATACTTAAATAACAATCACAACAGACAGCTACACATTTTGTAAACACACATATCACTAGATAAGGTTATGTAAAAACCTTTTGTGGACGTTCCTATGCAGCACTGTCTTCATTTTTTGCTACTTTTTATTCTACAGGATGTTTTTAGCAATACGTTTATAACAGGTATGGTATAAAGTGTGGTTTGTGATTATTATTATATAGTGTTGTTAGTTTATATTTTTTATGTATTTTATGTATTTGTTTTGTTTGTGGATAATTTTGTTTTCATATTTTTTATATTAATTTTTTGGTGTTTATATTATGTATATCTTGAATTAATTAATTGCTATTATGTAGATAGATATAATTATGTTCTAACGTACAAGTTAATGTATAGGTATTATTGTGTGTAAGTAATGTTTAAAAATTAATGTATGTTATGTGTATTTTTTGTTTATTATTTGTAGAAAATATTGTTTCAAGGTGTTTTTTTTTTAGATTTTTATATGTTATTTTTTCTCTAAAAATTTTCAACCATTTGAGCCATGCTTGTATGCCACGTTGAGCCAGTCTAACCATTTTTTTAAAAATAAGTTTTTATGATTTTTAGCGAAAATGTTCAAAATGTTCTGATTTACTATTATTTATGGCAAAATTAAAAAACGACAACTATATCGTCGGCAACCTTCGATTTGCCGACGATATAGTCCTTACGGCAGAATCGCTGGAGGACCTTAGCACTATGCTCATTGACCTCAATGGTGTCTCCCAACGTATAGGTTTTAAGATGAACATGGACAAAACAAAGATCATGTTTAATATTCATGCCACACTTATGCCGGTAGTTGTTGGGAGCACTATGCTCGAAGTTGTTGACGAGTACGTTTACCTGGGACAAATAGTCCGACTAGGTAAGTCCAACTTCGACCGAGAGGTCAATCGACAGATTCAACTCGGCTGGGCAGCGTTCGGGAAATTACGACACATCTTCACGTCAGGTATACCTCAATCTCTGAAAACTAAAGTGCACAACCAGTGCGTGTTGCCAGTGATGACCTACGGATCAGAGACGTGGTCCTTCACCGCAATCCGTATGAGGACGCTCAAGGTCAATCAGCGAGCTATGGAGAGGGCTATGTTCGGAGTTTCTCTGCGTGATAGACTCAGAAATGAGGATATCCGCAGTAATACCAGAGTTACCGACATAGCCCCACGGATTAGTAAGCTGAAGTGACAATGGGCCGGCCATATAGCTCACAAAACCGACAACCGATGGGGATAAAAGGTTCTTGAGTGACAGCCTCGTACCGGTAGACGAAGTGTAGTGTAGAGACATGTAGGAAGTCGATGGATGCAGGTGGCTCAGGACCGTGCTTTTTGGCATTCCTTGGGGGACGTTTATTTTCGGCAGTGGACTTGTGAAGGGCTGTAATGATGATGATGATGATAATTCAAGTACACAATCTATAATATTAATTAATTATTATCTAAAAATCTTCATTATTTAACAAAATTTTTATTGTATTTAACGAGTCTAGGAATGACATCTAGGACTAGTTTTTCTAGTTCACGTAGATTTCGGGGATATATATCACTTGTTTTATTAAACCATTACTTTTTGTAAGAACACACATGCCAACTTCACAAAATGTATATTGTCAGGATGGGTAATATATTTTTAAATACTGGATTACAGGTATCATCTGGCTGTATCCCGCATATTGAACGAATACATTTTTTATTTGAATTCATGTTGGTCAACAGATGCTGTATTCCGGTCCAGTACCTTTATCCCACATAATAAGTCCATAGTGTAAAATAGACTCTATGCACGGGTGGTACGTTGCAATTGCCGTTTTATTTTTCGTGATATTTTTGACGTGTTTAAAATTTGTGTATGCCCATATTACTAATTCTTTTGCATACGTTATTTATTTGTACTTTTCGGCTTGTATCTTTATCTAACGTTACTCCCAGTAATTTTGTACATGTAATATTTTTATTTTTTGTATATTCAATTCAATATTATGACTTCAATTTATAGATCAATTAAATTGGATATAACGACATTTGTCTAGAAATAATTTAAATAGAAAAATATACATATCAAGCCATTTATTAGTGTACTAATTTTATTATTAACATCACCTTCATAACTTCTTACTTTTTTGTTACAGGGCACAATGATTGAAATGTTATCAATTTACAAAGTACATTTATGATTCGTAAAACTATGTCATTAATTTATAATAGGAAAAAAATCTTCTTAATGTACTTCCTTGCGGAACACCGAATTTATTATATTTATATCCAGATGAATATATTGTCAAATTTTTATTTTAATCTTTTTTATCATTTTTTTTATTTTCATATACAGTAAGAAGTATAACAATTAATGAGGTATAAACATAAACTCTTTTGAGTTTTATCGTACACTCCAAGCCGCCGATATACATTAATAAATTAAACTACAGATTATAACATATTTGCTACACACTTCATACATACATACTTAAATAACAATCACAACAGACAGCTACACATTTTGTAAACACACATATCACTAGATAAGGTTATGTAAAAACCTTTTGTGGACGTTCCTATGCAGCACTGTCTTCATTTTTTGCTACTTTTTATTCTACAGGATGTTTTTAGCAATACGTTTATAACAGGTATGGTATAAAGTGTGGTTTGTGATTATTATTATATAGTGTTGTTAGTTTATATTTTTTATGTATTTTATGTATTTGTTTTGTATGTGGATAATTTTGTTTTCATATTTTTTATATTAATTTTTTGGTGTTTATATTATGTATATCATGAATTAATTAATTGCTATTATGTAGATAGATATAATTATGTTCTAACGTACAAGTTAATGTATAGGTATTATTGTGTGTAAGTAATGTTTAAAAATTAATGTATGTTATGTGTATTTTTTGTTTATTATTTGTAGAAAATATTGTTTCAAGGTGTTTTTTTTAGATTTTTATATGTTATTTTTTCTCTAAAAATTTTCAACCATTTGAGCCATGCTTGTATGCCATGTTGAGCCAGTCTAACCATTTTTTAAAAATAAGTTTTTATGATTTTTAGCGAAAATGTTCAAAGTGTTCTGATTTACTATTATTTATGGCAAAATTAAAAAACGACAACTATATCGTCGGCAACCTTCGATTTGCCGACGATATAGTCCTTATGGCAGAATCGCTGGAGGACCTTAGCACTATGCTCATTGACCTCAATGGTGTCTCCCAACGTATAGGTTTTAAGATGAACATGGACAAAACAAAGATCATGTTTAATATTCATTCCACACTTATGCCGGTAGTTGTTGGGAGCACTATGCTCGAAGTTGTTGACGAGTACGTTTACCTGGGACAAATAGTCCGACTAGGTAAGTCCAACTTCGACCGAGAGGTCAATCGACAGATTCAACTCGGCTGGGCAGCGTTCGGGAAATTACGACACATCTTCACGTCAGGTATACCTCAATCTCTGAAAACTAAAGTGCACAACCAGTGCGTGTTGCCAGTAATGACCTACGGATCAGAGACGTGGTCCTTCACCGCAATCCGTATGAGGACGCTCAAGGTCAATCAGCGAGCTATGAAGAGGGCTTTGTTCGGAGTTTCTCTGCGTGATAGACTCAGAAATGAGGATATCCGCAGTAAAACCAGAGTTACCGACATAGCCCAACGGATTAGTAAGCTGAAGTGGCAATGGGCCGGCCATATAGCTCGAAGAACCGATAACCGATGGGGAAGAAAGGTTCTCGAGTGGCAGCCTCGTACCGGTAGGCGTAGTGTACGACGACCCCCCACTAGATGGAGTGACGACCTGGTAAGGCATGCAGGAAGTCGATGGATGCAGGTGGCTCAGGGCCGTGCTTTGTGGCATACCTTGGGGGAGGCCTATGTTCAGCAGTGGACTTGTAAAGGGCTGTAATGATGATGATGATGATGATACGAACTAGTATATAATTTTTTTTATTTTGCTGCCATCAAAAAGTAAATAACCACAGATTTTACTCTTATAATAGTGATGCGACTCGATCCCTGTTTTCTTTCACTCGATTGAATCCAGTTAATTTATCCAACCCGGTAATCGAGTGGAAATAAATTTTATGACTTACCGAGTCAACGCGACGTACCGTATAGATTCGGAGAGCGCTAGATAGACGTCACCTTATTAATTTACTTGTAGAAGTTGCCATGGGTGACATCGGAAGTAGCATCCAAATTCAAACTTGCATCTGGCATATTGTAAAAAAAGGTGGTGAGGTAGTTTCATTTATAATATCGTGGTTTTACTAGCATTGCTGATTATTTTTTATCACTTCGTATAAGTATTGCATAATATAAAAGGTTTTTGATTGCCATATTACTTCTTTGTTTTAAAATAAGAGTGATAACAATGAAACAACAAAAAAATGGTCAATGTGGCATTATTTTGAAAAAAGTAATATCATGAAGAAAGTGGTTTGTAAGGTATGTAAAGATTTGGATTTTATAATACTACAAACATGAAAAAAAAAACATGGAAATACCACAAATAAATAAGTATTTAATATTTTCATTTCATTTCATAATCATATTAGGTACTTATTTAATGAAGTTACATATCTAATAATGGTTTAACTAAAGTAATCGCTGCTCTCAACTCCAGTGATAAACTTTTTTTTCGATGCAAGAAGGTGAGTAAATAAGAGCCGTGGGCTCTTATTTACTCTCTTAATTAGTACGAACGTATTAAGAACAAAGGCTTGTTAAAATTTTACGAATATGCTCTTTTACATAATGCGCTCTTTAATGTTTTATTAGCGATGTAATAAAAACCGGCTTTATATTCCCATTTCGAAGGAGTAAAGACTGGTGTATGTCTATTTTAAAAATTATATCAGGGTGAAATAACGTAGATGAGAATTTAATATTGCTATGGCAATCTTATATTGATTGCCAAGCTTACGAAAAAAAACTTGATATTAAAGTGGATTAAACAAAAACACTAATTAATCCCTAGTGAATTTTATAGATTCCATAAGAATCTCAAGTTCATAAAATATTTCTATTTGGGCTACACTTATTACAAACTAGTCTTTGTTTACGGCTATGCTAGCCTGAAAACCAGATTAGCGGTATACTCCTGGGGCAAGAAGCGCAGAAAGATTTGCTTAATCGCCTTATGAACGACATTAAAAGGTTTAATTTACATATATATTTATTTAAATGACCAATTTTTTATAAGATAAAAAATTTTATAATAATTGTTGAGCAGATTTTAAACATGATATATCCACGCTTCAGCGTTTTAGGACAGCAACAGAAAAGAGATGGCCTCGTCCGGAGAGGAATTACGATGGTATCAATACAAACATGAAATAGCAGTAACATAAAGCTTTTTACCGAAAAGAGACATTCCATTTAGTCCTGAGAGGTGACAATGAATCTGCATTTTTATTGATAATCCTCTATGCGCCACAGCACCCATTTAATATGTGGAATATGAGATCGTTTCACATTCTTGCTTATAAGGAATAAAAGAAATTTATATTTAATATTCAAAATTGTGTATCAACGAAAATACCGTAGAGTTTTTTTGTCGTTATAGGCACGGATGAAAACATTTATAATTATTTTATTCGTTTAATTAATTCAATGGGTTCTTGAACAGAAGGCAAGGATCGTAACCTTAGCGCGAACAAGTGAAATGCGTCCCTTGACCTAAGATGGGCTAAATTAGATTTGAGAAAACTTAATCGTGTCGCACTCAAGTACATAATTTTAAATAACTTTCATGATAACTTTTACAATTTAAGTTAAATTACTTTGTATTTTTTTTTTGTTTCTAAAACGATTAAAATTTTATTTTGCTTAACAAAGAAAAATTTGCATGCTTCTCGAGTGGCAGTCTCGTACCGGCAGGTGAATTATCAGAAATTGCCCCACTAGATGGTGTGAAAGTCTGGTAAAACATACAGGATGGATGGATGCTTGATGGATGCAGGTGGCTCAAGACCGTGCTTTGTGGCATTCCTTCGGGCCTATGTTCAGCAGTGGACTTGTGAAGGGATTTAATGATGATGAATGATAATGGCATTATATTAATATGATACATAAATAGAATGGACGTTATGGGTAGAGTCCATCTATCCATAGAGTACATTCTATTTATTTAGGTATAGGTAGGGTATTGATTTTTTGTCGATATATTTCGTCGCACTGCCTTATCCTTATTGTTAGTTCCGTGGACGTGCACTTCTGCTGTCAGCGCCAAAATAGCGCAAATCAAATTGCTTTATCATGTCACGCTGTATAGCCAGTTCAGCGTACTTGTATAAATAGAGGTCGGTGGTCACGTAGTATTTAGTAATACAATACAATACAAGAACTTTATGTATGTAATGTATGACTCGTATAATCATCGTAAATAAATTTGAATTATATTAAGTGCTTACTTATTCTGGTAGCATAATATAACTACACCAAACAATACAAACTTAAAATACTAGTTATCAAAATTTTTCTAAATTGAATTATTATTTAGAATACACAATTATTATGTATATTCTCAGGTATAAAATAAATAGACTGGTGGTTATAATTGGAATATTTTGCCTTAATCGCCCCGCTTGCTTTTGGAAATAAATTGCAATATAATATCTGAAACCACAAAAGTGGAGACGTTGTTGTACTGGATGCTGAGTACAGAAATTATGACCAATCCTCTTCTACTCTCGATATGTGACCATACCTCAATTTCACTACATAAAGTTGTTCTTATACTTTTAGCTAGACATAAAATCCGCATCATTATTAACGTTATAATAACCACAGACATTGAATTATAAAATAAATTTATTTCCTAAACGATTCACTTTAGATTACACAACAAAAAAATTTATAATGATTTCTTATATTTACGAGAACACTACACATTGAAATAATACTAGTTTTTACCGATTTCGTCGCGTCTATTTAACTATAAATACCCGACGTTTCGAGCGCTTTATAGCACCCATGGTCACGGGGGGGGGGGGACTGAGATGTTCAACGTCCAAATGTCAAAGTTAACAGCGGTTACCATAGATAAAAATTTAACTTTTGTTCCGATCTACACAGTATGAAATTATGGTATCTTGAAGTATTGCAGTTGTATGCTTGGGTTGGGATTTAATTTTATTTATTATAGGATCCCAAGCAGATGGTAGCACGCAGCCATCTTCTCTATTGAAATTAGGATGTTTTTTGATTTCAATAGCCTCGCGAATCATCCTTGGAGGGAATCGGTGTTCTTTAGCGAGGATTTGTGGTCTATCAAATCTGATGTAGTGACGGGGGCGATCCTGCACGTGTTCACGGACTACAGAAGTCTGCAGTTTGTGAACACGTGCAGAAGTCTGCAGTCTGTGAAAAGTGTAAAGAACACTGATTCCTTCCAAGGATGATTCGCGAGGCTATTGAAATCAAAAAAACATCCTAATTTCAATAGAGAAGATGGCTGGGTATTACCATCTGCTTGGGATCCTATAATAAATAAAATTAAATCCCAACTCAAGCATACAACTGCAAGACTTCAAGATACCATAAGTTGATACTGTGTAGATCGGAACAGAAGTAAAATTTTTACCTTTAGTAACCGCTGTTAACTATGACATTTGGATGTTGAACATCTCAGACCCCGTCGTGACCATGGGTGCTGTAAAGCGCTCGAAACGTCGGGTATTTATAGTTAAATATACGCGATAAAATCCGTAAAAACTAGTATTATTTCAAAAAAATTAATTGCAGTCTGCCGTCCGTTGGTCTGTGCGTCGGTGAGTCTTCTTGCATAATAGAAATGTAATCAGTAGATTGAGATATATAGTATGAAATAAGATTCCATATATTCTGAGGAGGATCTCTATTGATTTTTGTTATTGAACTCAACACTGTTTAAAAGGTATTAATGAAAGTCGATCAGATTCTCTGTTTTTTTTTTTTTTTGTAAAAAAATTCTTCACTATTTTCATCTCTTTTCATTTTAATTTTTAATAAAATAAGCGCGTGAGGCATGCACTTTTGAATTTTCTAAATTTTTTATAATTTTATGTGAAAGTATAGAATTTCAATGTAGAGTAAATACGACGAAAACTACACCAAAAAGCTTTGGGTCTCTGTTTTTTGAACGTATTGTGAAAAGCAAATGGAAGACAACTTTTCAATTTTTTTAAATACTAATCAGTGAACTCAAAATGAAAATAAAAACTTTGAGTTCAAGATACTGCTGCCCAATTGAAAGAAATTCAGTAAAAAGCAAGATTACAAAGAATTAATATAAAAAAAATTAGAATTGAAAGGTAGCTTACTTTTGATTATTTGTTTAAATTGACGTGTATCTATTATTACGAACTAAAATGACGAATATAAACATTATGGCACTATCACAGTTTGAAGACTTACAGTTGTGAAACGCCTTTGATGTGCGGCGATGCTGCCACCCGCGTAAGTATTTACGTGGCAGCGTGTATGCTAGGGGTTGTCACAAAAATGGGAATAAAATGGTTTTACAGATTAAAATACTCATTTTCATTTATTATTGTGTAAATTATTATTAGTTAAGACTGGCACTACGAAAGGACGTTGCATCCCTTTGCATCTCTATCGCATCTATCACAGGAAGTGCTCTGAGTGAGGAATTGTTCGGATTAATTTTAGCCGCCAAAGGAGATGGGCGAATTTGGGCCTAACGTTACACAAGTTCGACTAGGTAAGTCCAACTTCGACCGAGAGGTCAATCGACGGATTCAACTCGGCTGGGCAGCGTTCGGGAAATTACGACATATCTTCTCGTCAGTTATACCTCAATCTCTAAAAACTAGATTGTACAACCAGTGCGTGTTGCCAGTGATAACTAACGGTTCTGAGACGTGGTCCTTCACTGCTGGCCGTATGAGGACGCTCAAGGTCGCTCAGCGGGCTATGGAGAGGGCTATGATCGGAGTTTCTCTGCGTGATAGACTCAGAAATGAGGATATCCGCAGTAAAACCAGAGTGACCGACATAGCCCAACGGATTAGTAAGCTGAAGTGGCAATAGGCCGGCCATATAGCTCGAAGAACCGATAACCGATGGGGAAGATAGGTTCTCGAGTGTCAGCCTCGTACCGGTAGGCGTAGTGTAGGGCGACCCCCCCGCTAGATGGAGTGACGACCTGGTAAGATATGCAGGAAGTCGATGAATGCAGGTGGCTCAGGACCGTGCTTTGTGGCATTACTTGGGGGAGGCCTATGTTCAGCAGTGGACTTGTGAAGGGCTGTAATGATGATGATGATGATGATAATGATGTTACACAAGTGAAATATTTATCAATATTTTTTACAGTTTTTTTTTGTAGTTAATAATGAAATATACCATGGCAAAAGTAATGAAATATTTAATGAAAATAATACTGACTTCCGTTATTTTCATTTCTAAACAATGCTGCCAGATGAAATAGGTTGGTTAATCGATTTTAATAAAAAAATAGAAAAAGAAACAATAAAAAGTGATTGATTATTTTCTTCCTTATGTAAGCTTAAGAAACTTATTTAAATAATGGTTTCCTCGTGACACTTCAACGTTTCAAAAAAGTCGTAAAAATAAATTGACTGAATAGATTAATAAATCGATTTCACAATCGATTATCAATGTTTTATACAGGCCACAAAGCGGAAATGTCAACGTTATTTCGAAAACCCAAACGTCCATCAAATCATTTTTTACGTTTGTTTGGGTCTGAGCTTGCGGTGGTATTGAATATTTTCTGTTCTTTTTGTGTGCTGTAATAATGTTCTGATCTTTAACGACTCTCTACGTATAAAGGATTCTGACGGTTTCTTTTCTTGAAGAATACATGTGCAAAATGATGAACTTAAATGATTTCCCCCAGCTCACACATGGTGATTTAATAAAAATATCTTTAGGTATTTATCAAATTAAGTAGTCTAGGTACCATCATGGAGAACACATACGACAAGATGGGATTCGAAATACGACTCAGTACACTGGCAAATTCAAATGACGTCATCAATTGACACTATATTGTACTGGCGTACCACCGCCATATTGCGTCGGATATCCAGCCACAATAAAACAATTTTTAATAGTGTGTGCGCTGAATGAAGCATGCCAGAATTTGTTTTTATTTATTCAAATACAAAAAATTATAGAATAATTGCTGGTATCTTCATTAGGAAGATATAATAATTTTTGGAGCACTAAATGACAAAATAATCGCAACACTTTTCCAATATGGCGTAAACGTATGACGTCATATACTGTCCTATGTTTTGGAACGAATCACCAGTATAGCGTTGATTCATGACGCCATTCGCATTAGACAGTGTACTGCGTTGTATTTCCGAACATACCCATGAAATAGAAGTGTGTTGAGAAACTGACAGCTACCTACTAAGAGAACTGTCAATATCGAATCATTCTAAGAGGTCGTATGAAATTGAGCCATTCAAATCAAACAGCTCAAAAATTTTACATATATTTTAGTTAACTCTTACTGGTAGAGAGGCCATCAAACAGTATTATTTTAATTGCTTGGTATGGAAAAGAATTGTAGGTTGTTGTTGTCATGTAATGTCATAATATTGTACCTAAGCTGGGCAAGGCATCAAGAGAATTTAATATCGCCTGCACCGTTTTTGGACGATATTTTTTTTGTTTATGATGGAGTGGATGATTAATAAATCATTAAAAGAGAAAGTGTTTTTAATTCATACACCCTCTGTTTTTTTATAATTATTTCAAACCTCTAGAATTTAGTTGGACGGCGGCGTCTGAATCCTCTATGTGTGAATATCCTACAATACGTAAAGTTATGGTAAAGTGTAGTTTACAATAAAGTCTAATAATTATTTTCTTAAAGTGTAATGTGAGAGCTTGGTGTAAGAACAACATTCTAAGCATAACGTAAGCAATATCATTGTTTTGATACAAACCAAGAACATCCTATATTTTTTTCTACCATGAAGCAGTCGTAAAATTTTTAGTTTTTTTAAAATGGTATTGGTATTTAACCTGTACGCCAAGCCATGCTCACTTTCGATCGCGCAATACCAACCTTACGCCCGCCAAGTAGTGATCGAATTAGATCAGAATTATGTAAACATGTCTACCTATGAAAAAACTATTTTTTCGTTTTAAACAAAACCAAAGACACTATGCAATAGATATTAGTATCAAAGACAAAGATATGCTCTTTTATTTTAAACCATAACCTGGCAATGTTTCTTAGAAAAAAAAAAAGAAATCACTCTGAACTTCCGGCGTTCCACGTGTCACTTTGATGAAGTTGCTCTGTCTTTTTTATAGAATTTTATATTTGTGTCTGGACTAAAAACGAAAGTATTATACTTTTTACATTTCTTGTAATATAGTCAACACGTAGATATATAATTTGTGGTATAAAAAGTGAAAAGTAAATTGCCAAAAGTACTTCAAATTCCGAAAGGCCTGTTTTGGCGGGCGGGTTATAAATGTGTTATTTTTCAAATTCTCATTTATTTTTAGTGTAAAATGTAAGTAAAAATAGTTTTCCTACATATTTTGAAATAACATGACGTTGTATTTATTTCAAATTCACACGAACATATTTTAGAAATATTGTTCGAAATGTCACAGATAAAATATTATTTTATTTTTTTTTTTTAATTTTTTAATATTTTAATATTTTGGTATGAGTAACGAATGGAAACACATAAAACATAAAATATACATATTTCCAAACAATTTCATATAAATTTCTCCAAAAACAAAGGTGTAGAATTCAAATTAGTAGTAATTTTGTCACTAAAATTGAAGTTTATACTACTATTATGCTATACAGTGTAATTTATATACTTTATTACAATTTCTAGCAACCAAAAATAATTTTATTCGATAGTTTATACATTCAACAAGACTTCCTGTAAGTTTTATCCATAAATATTGTCTCAAAGTGAAAATATAGCAAAATTTGCAATATTGCAAAAAATTTCCTAACCTAGAAATTTTCCCGCCAAAAAGGTCCCGAGTGAACGGGAGTGTAACAATGTCGCGCGCTGTCAGAGCGTAGAAGATAAATAAAATAATGCAGTAATCGTTACTGTAACATCAGGCCCAGCTTTCTATGAACTTTCGCCCGTCTCCTTTCTCGAACCATGTCGCGTCAAAACTCACGATACCATCCACATCATCTGGATGCTTGGCCGTCCACCACTGTGGGTTTTACTATCAATTTCTTCCTCTTACGACCTCTCTGTGGTCTCCGATTTTTCTGGACCAATACAACTTAGAGACTTTTAAGAAAAGAGCTTATTCCTATCTGAAAGGCCGACAAAGCACCCGCATTTATCCTGGCGTTGCAGTTGTTGATGAGCGGCGATAGTCAGCCTCATATAAAAAAAGTTTATTGACCAAGATCATCATTAGTACTCGTAATACAAGTAAAAACATATATTATGCATAGAAATATTTTCATGACACTTTATTTTTATAGACGTTTTCAGTTTTTGATTGTTTAATTTAATTATGTAACGTATTCGTATTCGAATAAACAATTTCACTGACAAAAATTAGGGAGGCATAAGCATGGCCGTCATTTAAAATAAATTTAACTTAGTAACTCATATAACTATAACAGTGATTCACCATTGTAGATATTATATTTTTTCGAAAACGGCACTTAAAATAAGAAAAAAAAGTACTATAAAACACGCTCGCGCTATCCGCGTGTATTGTCAAAATATTTATCAGCAAAATAATTATCAGACTCAGTGAAGTGCGATAGCTCAAGGTTGGCCTGTCCCCTGCCCCGTAGTACCCCCACTGTTGCACTGCACAAGTACATTCGCTTAGCAAATGCACTTTCTTTCTTTCATCATCTTTATCAGTATATACATCATACAACAATCGCTTATACGTCACAGGTATCTCACATCGATTATCGTACCCTGGAGGTTTTCATAGAGTGTAAAACAACTTCTTACATAGGAGTAGATGTCCATAAACGATTAAGATCAACCTCGATCGATGAATATTGCACCGGAAATCGAACCCGCAACCTCATAACCAGCAAACTCGTTTACAACCACTAGACCAAGGAACAATATATCTACAGTGTAATCTAATATATTTTAAAAATGCTTGTTATATATATATATATATATATATATATATATATATATATATATATATATATATATATATATATATATATTGTTTTATGTCTTGTTTCAATTAAGTTATTTGCTGATGTTTTGGATTGTGGTTTGAAACCACATCTGAGCAATTTAATGAAATAACTGGTCGTTTTACGTTGAATTGTGTAAATTGCAGTGTTCGTGTGTCCCGAAAAAGAAGGCACGTTTTATTCGATGAAAGTGAAGATGTCGTCAATACTATTCGAATTTGGACATATCCCAGAGATGTAAGTGGTTTACGAATAACATTCTGCATACGAGTGGACTAGTGACAAACTCTGTGATAAGTTATACTAAGTCGCAGGTGTCCATCACCGGGACAGCTTGAGAGTGTGAGAATAATGTCTAATGTGTGTGAGAATTATGTCTTCCTATTTTTGCAACTGCTGAGGATCTGTGACGGGCTATTTTCGCTATTTTATCACGCGACATGTGTTTCTCGGAATTGTCTTTCGGTTTGTTGTATTGCGTTACAATTATCAAAAAAAATAGCAATTATTCTTAATTACGATTTTTTACTAACACATTTTATTGCCTTTGGCAGACACGAAGAAAACGGATATCGTGCTCAGACCAAATTTTATGTAACATATTATGTATGTCGCATTAATTTAGGAAATTATACTATGTATGAGAATTGCGATGGAAATGTTGATTGGTGCCTTGTAATGCATTTACATAGTCCTATAAAAAATAAAAAGGTATTTTGCGTTATTTTATAGCAATGGCCAGTGTATGGTATTTGTAATGCAAATGATTCTTATTTAATTGTATTAAAAATGTTAGATTTCTGATGCCAATCTATGAAAATTCATAAAAAAATTCATTTTTAAAATTAATAAACATTTTATATTCTATTTACAGATTGTTGAATTGGTTATGAATTTTTACAAGACACATGGTTTCAGTCTCTCTTTATGTTAATACTTTTGGAGTACGAGACATAATACTAGTGGTAGATAGTAGGTGACATAGTACTCCAAACTACGATGATATACCTAGCCTGTAATTATATAAGTGCTTCTAGATACCATTAAAACGTGAATAAGTTGTACAGATATATTAACGAAAAAGACAATACAAAATTAACGTGTATTACAATAAAAAAGTAACGTGTATTATATATTTGTTACAGGTGTAAGAATGTGCTCTACCTTATATAATCACGTGGGCATCGTAAGAGCTGTAAGAGCTGATTGAGAGAAATGAAACAGAGACGGGTAACAGCAACCTTATAACAACGTAAAATAATAAAATTGCGATTGTAAGTGTGGCAACTATGACAAATATCCCCTCTATAAGGTGAAGCTTATGATCCGCGTAGGCTCTAAAAAATAAATAAATGAAAAATAAAACAACAATTTAATACCAATGAAAAATTAGATTCGTGTAGAAAATTAATTGGACACTGGTGTAGATTAAAGAACAATGTTATTTCAAAGCGTTAATTTCGTACCGCAGTTACAACAAAACTTTGTACTCTTGGCAAGACTACATGAATTGCAGATCAGGGAATAAAAGTTTTCCCTTTACTTTGCATTTTAACCGTTAAGATATAGATTGTACAGAACAGTTGCAAAATTTCTTTGCTTATGTATAAACAAAGAAATTTTTATTCCGCTTATCTTAAATGATAAATAGGATACTAAAATATTGTACGGTAAATTGAACAATGTAGAATTAGCTTTTTTATTTGGAAAACTAAAAATCTTCAAATTTGAGATTTCGACCTCACCGTTTCAAACTGATGGTGAAATTTCACTTTCATTGACAGATAGGCGGCAATAGTAATAATATAAAAAATAACTCACACGGGCAACTGTGTGTGTTATTTTTATAGAAACAAACAAACGAGTAAAATCATACAATAAAAAACAGGTTGTAAAATTACCCACAAAATAAAACAATTTTTTATTCAATATAGATTACATGTTGTAATTCTTATTTAAAAGTTATTTTTACTTTACCACTGGTTCGAAAAAAAAAACTCTGGCCTGGGAAAAACTAGCAAGAAACCCAGCAGGACTTTTTTTTAAATTTTGCAATGTCAATGGTCACAAAATATTTACAAAATTTATTTTAGAAACAACTTGGAAGCGACCACCTCACTCATTACTTAATATCAACCATGTATTCATTTATATTATACTAATCCTTTTTATATAGTTTTTGTTTAATTAAATATTTAAGCTTCGTAATAAAGGGACCTTGCATATTTTCTGGGACTTTATTGTAATAGTATATACATTGACCCAAGAATGAATTACTAACTTTAAGGAATTGAGAAACTGGTATCACTAGCTTGTGTATCTGGTATCACAACACTTATTTAAGAACAGTTAAGAAGCGATCACCTCATTCGCAGAAGTTATTAGGGACCATGTATTCTTTAATACTAACATAACCCTTTTTAAACAGTTATTGGTATATAAAAAAATCGGTAACATACGAATATGACAATATACGAGTACATATTTTACCCCTTGAATGAATTACTGACTCTGAATATAAGTAAGTAACTGGTATCACTAGCTTGTGTTTGTTCTTAATGTTTAGACAATGTGTATTAATTTTGTTTTGTGTACGTTTTTTTGTACTTATTAATGATCTGATCAACCTAGGATACTTTTTTAATTTATTTTGTAACATTTCTTTTAGGCATTGTTTTTGAAGAATTTATATTTACTAGATATTCTATCTTTTTCGTTTATTGCTTATCGCTTCTCGTTTAACATATTATAATATAAACCTTGTTTTTCAATTATATATTCCATTACTCATAAAATTGGGTAAAATATTATAATTTATCCTTGTTCGACTTCCTGATTGGAAAATGGCACAATATTTATGTTCAAAATACAAGAGCTGGAATGTAATCTAAGGAATATAATACAAAATTTTGAAAGATGATCCACGATTACATCATTCCGAGTGTGCAGTTAACGCGGACTAACGTTACAATCGCATTATTCTCCCGACGTAGGCAGAATATTATGATTCATAATATCAGAATTTGAAAAAGAAATAAAATGAAGTCTTTGTTATCACGACCAGTCTTGATTCATCAAAGTTGGTATAATAAAATGTGTTGTTTCAAGTATTACTACAGTCTGCATGTGTCTCACATTTAGACTACTATATGTAAATACTATCATACAAATTTTGAACCAATACAGTAACGAAAATTGTACATTTATAAGTTACAATTTTCATTATTGTGCATGCCATGTCTAGCCATGTCAATAAATCGGCTGTTGCATAGCTAGGACAAGTGGGCGTGGCAAAATCAAAATTTATACTATGAAGATTAATCGTTCCCTAAAATCAATAGATTTTTATAAGATCTTATACAAACTTCTAACAGATAAATAAATAAATATGATATTCAAAGTGAAAGAAGAACGAGGTACTAATTAACGTACAATGCACATAGTTAATGAGCTGACTTTATCAATTCAACTGCATGATTTTGTATGCATGTTATGTGATTTCTTCATCTATGGACAATAATTCATCAGGACTATAATTCTTTTCCTTATTATATCTTAGCAGGGACTTCTGAATATGAAATTATTTAATACTTTGATTTTTTAAAGTCAGCTTTTATTACTTATTAATGTTTTATTTTTGTCATCTAAAATTGCTTGACAATTAACAAACAACTAAAGGGTTCTCATGTCTCTCTTGGTTAGACCCTTCTCAAATCTTTGGTGAAAGAGAATAGGAACGCAAAAACATTTAGATATTAAGTATCTTATTTTTATATAAGTAACTGTCAAAAAGAATTAAAGGAGATGCTAAACAGTAAGCAATTTAATTTCTTCTGGGCTAAGTAAATAGTTTCCCAAAAGAGTGTTACGTTTCCACATATTAAGGGTCCACAACCAGTTGGGATGAGCAAAAGTGTTTCTTCGATTAAGGGAGAGAACTGGCACATCCCTGACATGTGGATTTTTAGACAACAGTGTACCGTCAGGGCTCTTGCCTGAATGCGCAGTTTAATTATTACTTAGTCGCAAGACTTCTGAAGCGAGTTAAGGTTTTAGAATCCTTTGAGACTGGTGTATTAGACCAGATCTTAAGTGATTTATTGTGATAAAAAAATTTCACAGGCCAGGCTTTTTGCGATTCCATAAAACGGGTCAGATCCAAGCTTTGTACTCTTGGAGCTCTTCCGTGCGAGCTTGTCCAATACCCGCATGACCCGTAACCCATTTCAAAACGACCCTGTCGTTACACCTTAGGGTGTTAAGACTATTCACGCAGTCTCCAACTAGCTTCCAGGTCACCAAGTTTGACCTTAGCACTAGCAGTGCTGCTTGACTGTCAGAATTTATTTATTTATTTAACAATTTACGTACACACGTAGTATTATACAATGAAAAATAAAAAGAAATTTTGTACAAAGGCACTGCTTATTTTATTATCAGCAGGCCTGATACTGGACAGATTCAAAGAGAAGCAGATTTAGTGTGCACCCTCATAATAAATTTCATAATATTAATAAATTTAATATAAAATAGAGATAATAAAAACATATACACACATCCATACACACAAACATGCATATACCTAAATACTATGCTATATACATATATAAAATAACATACAAGTAGATACACATATATTTACAAGTCATACATTGGATCATTGGGACGACAAAGAAAGATAGTGCTCTTTAGCTCGCCTTTTAAACACTGAAACTGTTTGAGCTTCACGAATTGCATCAGGAAGAGAATTCCATAACCTAACTGCATGTAGTGTAAAAGAATGAAAATAGTGCTTAGTTCTGAAGGAAGGGAAATTTAGGAGGGTTTTTAAATGAGATCTGCAAACTGCATCGGGAGAACGAGCAAAGCGGAATCGATCACGTAGATATGGTGGTGATGTTGGATCGTAGAGTATTTTAAAAGGGAGGCATAGGATTCGGGTATTCCTGCGAAGTCGGATTGGGAGCCACTTGAGCTGTTTGCGATAGGAAGAGATGTGGTTATACTTTTTTAGCCCAAAAATGTAACGGATACATAAGTTTTGCAAGCGCTCAAGCTTGTTTAATTGCTCCTCAGTCGCATCCAAACAACAGACATCAGCATAATCAAGAATCGGGAAAATAAGTGTTTGGACAAGAGAAATCTTCGTTGATAAAGGCAAAAAACTTTGAAGATATTTTAAAGAATGTAAAGTATAATTGATTTTCCGGCTAATTTCTGTGATATGTGCATTCCATGTCAATTTGCAATCCATTATGATGCTCAGATTCTTAACAGTTTCTGAAATGCTTAGTGGAGTGCCATTAATTTGCAGTGCTGGGAGTGAAGTAAAATCAAGTAGGTTACGAGTAAACCTGGTGTCTATAATAATTGCTTGTGATTTTTGGGATTTATAACAATTCCATATGATCTGGACCACTCATAGATTTTATTAAGATCTTTATTTATTTCAAATATTTCTGAATTTGCTTCAGTCACTAGAAAATGACGATACAGCTGTAAATCGTCTGCGTAGAGATGAAAGTTTGAAGATATCACCTTGGAGATACAGTTAGTAAAGACAGAAAAGAGTAAAGGAGAAAGGACGCCAACTTAAGGAACACCCGTAGCTAGGTTGCACCACTTAGAGAAAGTTTCATTTGAACGAATACACTGAGAATGACCACGGAGGTAGTAATCAAACCATTGAATAGTTGAAGGAGACACATTAATAGAATGAAGAATGCTAAGAAGTATATCGAAGTCAATAGAATTGAAGGCATTACTAAATCCAGCAGCATGAGTACCGTTAAGTAATTTTGGTCTATACCGTACCGGATATCATCCGTTACCTTGAGGAGAGCAGTAGTTGTACTGTGGCCAGGCCTAAAACCAGATTGAAAAGTACTTAAGATATGGTTACGGTTAAGAAACTTAGCCAATTGTGTGTGGACAATATGTTCAAGCACTTTTGAAGGAAATGGTAGAATAGAAATAGGCCGGTAATGAGTTGTAGATGAAGGATTCGAAACATTGGGTATAGGGATAATATGAGCTAATTTCCATGACGACGGAAAGCAACAAGAAGATAAAGAGAAATTAAAGATATGAGTAAGAATGGGGATGATAAAGGGAAGAATCAACGTAATCATTTTAGAGCAGATGTTATCATTTCCAATAGCAGTAGATGAAATTGCAAGCACGGATCGCTTGGTATCATCTTCAGTAATAGAAGTGAAATTAAACGATTTATAATGAGGAATTGGGCATTTGGATATTTCGAGTAGGGTTCTGGCTTTAGTTAATGATGAGACTATGACAGGAGGGTTGGCAAAGTTTTCGTTGAGATTATCCAAGTCAATTTCACTTCCCACACTTGCAGAATATTTTCCGACACCGACAGATCTCAGAAAACTCCAGGCTTTTGCAGTATCGCAATTTGTAAGGGTATCATGAAAATAGCGCCTTTTAGCAGCTCTACACAAACGATTGCAGCGATTTCGTAGTATTTTAAAGCTGATTAAATTGCGTTCAAGGGGATATCGCTTATATCTTCTTTTGGCTCTATCTCTACGCGCCATTAGGTCTTTTAAATCAGCTGTGATCCAGGGAGCAGGATTGTATCTTATTTTCACACGTTTTACTGGTGCATGTTGATTATATAGATCTAAGACAAGAAAATTGAAGTTAATCACCAATATAAGAACAATCAATTACCGGTGTCCAGTCGATTGAACTAGCATCACCCCTCAACGTCTCCAAGTTAATGCCCTTATAACTTCTAAGATATCGAAAATGTGGCTTGCACTTAGGGGGAAGTACACGGTAAGATAGGTAGATGAGATCGTGATATGAAAATGAAGCGCATATTTGTCCGTGATTAGCAACACTATTTAAAGACGATACGATAATCAGATCTAGAAGAGATGGTATACAATTGGGAAAGTGGTGGGTGGCAGATAGAGGCAAGATTTCTAGGTTATTAGAAGACGCAAGAGATTGCAATTTATAAGTACGTAAATCAAAGAAAAGACTCAGAAATTAGAAGAGCATCAAGATTAGCACAGTCAATGGATGCGAGAAGGTCAGAATAATGGCAAGGAATACTTTGAGCGTTTATGTGAGCTATATTAAGATTGTCAGGATATTGAGAATAGAGGGTAGAAATGCGATCATGCAGGTTAAGATCTACGGAAGGCTCTGAGTCTATGCTTAAAAAGCTGTTAGATGAAGACAAACATGAGAAAAAGCTATCATTATTATCTGTGTCGTTATCTGTATACATATTATTAAAAAGGCACAATACTAATGAATTACTTAATAAAAAAATAAAAAAATAAAGAAAAAAAATTAACTTAAACAATATTTAAAATTAAAAAAAAATTAAAAAAGTAACATTAAGGGCAATTCATCTTACTCACTAGCATGATGGAAGAAATGTATACTTAAAGTTAACATTAGTAGCTAAACAATTAGTGTGTATAAAAAAAAATAAAGAAAAAGAAAAGAAAATGAAAAGGAAGGAAGCTGGCCACAGTATACTGTACAAATCATTATAAACACATACTGTATGATATAAAAGTAACATACTTATCACTTTCTAAAATTCATTTGTATTGAACGTCAGTCATAGAATATTTATTTATACTTTATATCACACTTTTAAGCTATGAATGTGTTCAAACTAAATATAATAATATATATAATACCTATTAAAGTTTATTAATCTCATCTTTTGAAAACAGTGTCATACGGTTGATAATGCACCCACTAAGAAAACTATGTTTGTTGATTAAAGTATAAACAAAAACATTGATTACTGGTACAAAACATTATACATAATACGGCTAAATATGGGACGTTGTACAAATGCAATAATATGTAACTGCACAAAAATAGATATTAACGTCGGCGCATTTTCTTAGGAAAATTTGCACTATTCGTCGAAGATTTTTTTTTGGACAAGCCGTTGTTTCAGTTTGTGGCGCATTCTACACATCTGTACTAGACGGGTATTAAGCAGTGAGCAGTTCTAATTCTGCCATGCTTTCAATTTTCCTTCGAGATTTATCCGGAAGAATTATAATATTTTGCCTTCGGACGACCAGCATTGTTTTATACCAAAATTTTTACGCGCTGAAGTGAATACTTGATGCACACTCTTGGTCAAAAACTCGGAGATGGTTATACAGGAGCCGTTTAGTCCGGTTTTACTATCCCATACTAACTGTCTGTGTTCGGTATCACAAAATCTAACCAGCACAGGTCGGGTTTTATTTTGTGAGGCTCCCAATCGCTGACAGACCTTCAAGCAATCTTTATTCACATCAGGCAACTGCAATTGGCTGGATACTAATTCATACACAACATCGATAAGGTTCTCATTTTGTTTTTCGGGCAGCCCATGAAATAAAAGCACTTTCCTTCTCATAGCCGTTTCATGCCTATCAAGTCCAAGGCAGAGTAATTGGATTTGAGTTTTCATTGCTGATAGGGATTGCCAAACAAAAGATTCAAATTCAGCAAACTCACGTGCTAGTGATGATAAATCTGTATGTGAAGAATTGCCCTCCACGTTGACTTTTTGCAGCTTCTTTTCGTATTCACACATTCGGGATCCAAACATTTTTTCAAGTTCAGACAGGTTATTTGCCAGTTGAACATCCATTGTTGACATAAAAATAAGTCTTCCAGATATCTTTTAATTAAGGAGAAGTAGTGAGCAGTGAGTATAGGTGAGTCTAGTTAATTCTTATAACATATATATTGTTACGCGCTCCAGTCGACGACACACTAGCGCCATCTAGTGTCAGGAACGAGAGCGAGGGGAGCGCGACATCACACATCTTTCGACCGACAGCGCCACCCGAAGAACTAAGATTCTAGAAAATCTATACTCGAACTCTCGGTACCTTGCGCGTGTTTACTTGAACATTCCGGATATTTTGCTAATTTAAATAAATAGGTGGCGCAAGATGCGATCGAAGCAGTGTTGATTTGGCGAAACAAGCGAAGCTTCGGAGCGGAATTAAGTGAATTAGTGTGTTTAATTATTAGTGTTTTTAACTTTAAATTGTGTAAAGTAAATTAAAGTGTTAATTTAGGTAATTTTATCGGCAATTTTTATTGTCACGAACCTTAAGCTCGTAACAATATATTCATAATAAACATGTAGTAATAATTTTAATTATTTTAAAATTGAGCACATTAAATACGCGTGTTTACGGTACGACTATCCGCTAGTAACTTATTTATTTAGGTAATATGGTTGACGTAGTGTTTTTGCAGGTTGATTACTATATACACTGAAGTACGCCGACAATTTCTCCCTCGAATGTAGAGGTGAATTTCCCCAAATTCGTATTAAGCTTGAATTTGGGGCATTCCGCATAAAAACTATATAAGGCCAACCAGCCTACAGATAACCTATTCATTCAGCCGATCTTCTCTTGAGGGTAGTTTCACTATGTACCTTTTATTAAAAGTGTATAATAACGCACGATATCTGAGAGCATGCATAAAGTTAGTGTTTCCTTCAATGAATCAAACAGGGATCTCTATCTGTAGGAAAGCAAGCTCGGACAAATCTAGGTGTGTAACCTATACAAACTAGCCGTCGCCTCTTTGTCTAAATAAATATCAAGGGGCACTCTCCATAGAAATGTATTAAGATCTTCTCCAGGCGGTGATCGCATCGATCCAGTTGCAGGCAGCAATAACAGGCAGTCCCTTGCATACTATTTTACCTGTTTAGGACGTGCAAGACTCGACATAATTCGCAACTAGTACATTCAAAATAGTCTTTATTTGCGTGAAGTCAACGAATATCTCCGGGAAAACAAGCTGCGTTTAAAACTGGACTAGGACCTTTTTTTCATGGGGACGGCCACCACCAGCTCCAGCCGCCTTATGGCAGAATTTCTGGAAATTGATAGTCTGGCTACGGTAAGATTGTGTCTGGTAGAGGCCTCATTTGACCTGAATCAACCAACATTTTAATATTCCAAGCGACAATAATTTGGTTGTAAATTGATTATGTGTAGTGGTAAAGCTGTTAGTAGATAGCGTGGTAGGTAAATTATGCAGCTAAATTAAAATTGTAATACGATTGGTTAGCCTTAACTGAGAAATGACTAAACTCTCAGAATAATAGCGTAAAATAGGAGCTAGATTTAGTTTCATATGGTGAATGCAGAGAACAGACACCCTTTTTACTGAAAACAAGAACTTCCCTCGAAGACCACCTTAGGGGTGAAAATACATGTGTATTTTGATTCTTAATAGAGGATAGATGTAGATATCTATGGGCTATAGCATCCATTTACCAACAGGTGAACTTTGTGCTCAGTTATCTTATTAATGAGAATTAGAACAGAAGATTTTAGTTAATTCACACAAATAAATAAAAGATAATTGGAGGCATGTTAAATGCACATACAACTATTTCTTATGTTAGAGATACAAAAAGAAGGCCTATATAAATAAAGCTTGCAGCAAGTAAACAAGAGTAGTCCTTTACAGTGAAACTTGAGCTCTGGACTTTTGTTGTTTACGTTTTAGACGGAGGTTAATTTTCTTCTTGTTAAATAAAATTTATATCCTCACTTAAAATAAATTCTGTGTAATGTTGGCCATCACAATTTTTGTTTCTACTAACATGATTCCTCTAAGGCTTTTTCTCTATGATAGCTTCTAAACTAACTATCAACATAAACCTTAAAATTTATTTAATACGAGTTGTACCCGGGACTTATCTCCCTATGAATCCTATTAATTAAAAATTAAATTATGTTGTATTAAATATTAACCGTTTAGTTGCGATGTGAGAACATCCACTACTGCATATCGTCCTGCGGGTGAGAGGTGGCCTGTGTTCAGAAGTGGGATGTACTCGCAGACATTACTTGTTTAACATACATATACCAACATAATACACAAATTGTCTCAAATAAATTAATAACAAAAATTGGGTCTTTATGACGAACCATGGAAACAATACTCGTCAAGTAGATGTAATAATTTCAACTTAAAACATATATAGAGTGCATGACAAAAACATTTAAGGCACTAGCAGAAGAAAATAGCCTGCTTTTAGTAGAAACGTAGTTGACCTTTTGGTTGTTTTTCTTTTAAAATTTTACAGTGTATATTACAGTGTGTCTTTACGTGGTAGAGCTATGCTGCATATTAGTAGTATAGTTGTAGCACGAGTGGATCGGCTCAACCGGGGATGGACCACGCTCTCACAGCATACCAGCGTAAAATAGTAGCTTAATGCTGCTGTGTTTCTTATGGTGAGTGTAGAGAACCGGAGACGCTTTTCACTGGAAACGAGGCATTCAATCTTAGTTCTCACGGGTAGCAACGCATCTGCATTTTGTTTCGTAATCTAGGATGGATGTAAATGTCTATGGGCCGCAGCAACCACTTACCATCGGGTGGACTGTATGCTCGTTTGTCACCCTATCCTTAAAAAAACGGTAATGCTTATACACAATGTAGAACGTACTGCCATTCAGGATTAATAAAGAAAAAATATTGGTTACTAACACAACACACGACAGAACCAAACAGAACTGGCCACGCAAAAACAGCTGATACTGAGATCCACATCAGTTACTCTCAGCCTCTGACCCTGTACTAGGGTGATGGCCGTAGTATAACGTAAGTTGACTGGAAACTGTTCATTTTAAAAATTGATCATTGGACGCACCCAAGACTAACTAAAGAAACAATACAAACATTACAAAGCCGGTCAAAATAGATAAGACTGTGGTGATGATACCCATGTTAACGGGCTACTTCTCAAATAGGCGAAAGAAAAACTCTACTTTTTGTATATATATGAAAGTACAGGTTGTATTCGACGTTTGTAGTAAAGTAAAAAATCTTCTTCTTGGTCGTGTTCTTCATAACTGAAGATCGTGTCCGTTGTTTAGTGCCTTCGTAGCGCTATTCACTATATACTCTTAAATAGTGATACTGTGATACGCTATATGATAGCCCTCCAATCTGTCCGACCCTCGGCTTTTCGCGTTGCAGTCGTGAATGAAAGGCCATTAAGTGATTTGACCTGGTCCGACCAGCGGCTAGATGATCAGCCGCGTGGTCTTTTGCCTCACATCTTGCCTACGACTATAAGTCTATCCAAGTTATTAGGCGGTCGTCGGGCAATGACCAAAAATGTGACCAAAGTAACTCAGAATACTCTTGTAACACGTAGTAGAGAGTCTGGTATCAACAGGAAGCTACCCCGGTATTGACTAGTTGGTTCTCTTCGCAGACCACGGTATCCGAGACATCCTTCTCCGACACCTCATTTCAAACGCATAGATCCTTTTCTCATCTGCTGCTCTAATGCTCCAGAGCATAAAGGAAGATGAAGATCACTAAAGTTCTGACAAGTCTCTTTTTGGTGACATTACATACCAGGCGGTCCCATAATGAACTGACCTGATATAGTTCAACGCGACATGTCGCTACATGTTGTGTTGCATTAAATAGTACGTTTATCGTGCACTTAATACAAGAAACATGCATCGACATGAAATGCTTAGTCTTAGTTTAACAGGCATTTGAATAACGAGAGTCGCGTATTTTTTCAAAATGTCGAAAACTGAGTATCGAAGTGTCATAAAGTTTCTGTTTAAAGAAGGTTTATCCCCTGCCCAAATAAAAGAACGATTGGATGGCGTGTATAAAGAGTCTGCCTCCTCCTATAGCACAGTGAAAAATTGGGTGAAAGAGTTTCGCCTCGGGAGAGAAACCGTCAAAGACTTTGGCCACAACGGTCGACCTGTGGAAGTGATCACTCCCGAAACGATTGCTCTTATCGAAGAGGAGGTTCTGAGTGACCGCCGTTTGAAGATTAGAGAAATTGCAGCAAGGCTTGAGCTCTCTAAGAGTACCGTTCATCGCGCGATTCATGAACCTCTTCACATGAAAAAAGTGAGTGCAAGATGGGTACTGAAACTTCTTTCAGCGGTACAGAGACAGGAAAGAGTGCGCTGCACTTCGGAGTTTTTGGATCTTTGTGGCGAAAATCCAAAGACTGTGATCGAGCGGCTAGTAATTGGTGATGAAACTATGATCTTGTATTTCAAGAAAATTTTCAAGCGATGAAGAGTTGCAGGCGGCCGTCTTCAGTCATTTTGAGGATAAAAAATGTGATTATTTTTATAAAGGTTTAGAGATGTTGATTCACAGATGTCAGAAGTGTGCTAGTATTCATGGTGATTATATTTAAAAATAAAATTGGTTTCGTTTCATTTCCTTCATTGGTTCATAGATAGGCCAATTCATTATGGGACCGCCTACGTATATTCCTGTTCTATCTGCTCATTGCTCATACTCACAATACAAAATATGTAATATTAAATACTTGCAACTGGATTTAGATAGCAGACGTTGAAAATGGGAACCAGAATCATATAAAGATTGGATTTTTCGGAACGTTCAGGTTCTGGTTAAGTTATGGCTTTTTTATTCGACCGCTTAAACTTTATGACCGTCACTTTATAAATGTAAGCAAGTATGACCTTATTTGGTTCGTACTTAAATAAGTTCTTGCACGCACTGTGTTGCGGCGACATGCAGTGTATTTTAGATTCCATACAGGAAAAAAATACACTATAGATTTGATCCGTGCATTGCGATAGAAATACCGCAAATTTTGCCATTCGTCATCCGTTGCCAACGTAGAAAAAACACCGTCAACGCGGTTATGGACTGCTATAAGAAAGTAGTCATTTGTGTTTATTTGATATTTATGTGCTCAATGAAACATTATCGCAAGCAGTATTGGTTACATCCTTTAACAGCGCTGAGAACTATGAGGGGGTTTTTATGTGAGATATACTGATTTGCGTATGTATCCAAAGAAGTTTTTGGATACTATATAATGAACTTAAAGACATTTGATTTACCATAAAGATACGAGTTGGAAAAAAGCTATATCAGTGGGAGAAAGGCTTTCAGTAATTTTGAGGTAAGTAGGTACTTGTGGTTTTATTTATGCATGCAATGTAACAACTAATTGTTATAGGAAATATTAGGAAAAATTCTTTAGTTAAGATACGCTTAAAAATTGAGAATTTTTTATCTGTATACCGTTCTCTTCTACAACACGAGGTGTGTTATTACTTAAAGGATAAGCCAGTTCCAGAAGGTTGCTCAGAAAAGTTGGTTAATGAATGATGCTGTTGTATATAGGATTTTCGATTCCTAGAGTTTGGTTTCCTGAAGATGAATCTCGAACGTCATATTGTAGAGGAGTTTTGGCTAGGAGTGATTAAAATCCACAGGATGAGAGAATTTTCCTTGATTTATTTCGTTAGACGCCAAGTTGGTATATAATTTAATTTTAATTTTAAACACTTTATTGCGAATGCTCTCAAAGAATACCAGCGTAAAATAGTAGCTTAATACTGCTGTGTTTCGTATGTTGAGTGTAGAAAACCGGATACCCTTTTTACTTGAAACGAGGCATTTTACCTTACTATTCACGGGTGACAACGCCTCTGCATTTTGATTCATAATCGAGGATAGATGTAGATGTCTATGGACCACAACAACCACTTACCATCAGGTGGAGTGCGTGCTCATTTGTCACCCTATACTATAAAAAATTAAGAAAAAAATAAACACATAAAATTTTGAATTTTAGAAAAGCAAAGGAAAAGTGTGCAAGCGTAAAACTTCTTCTCAGTCGTAAATGAACAGCTCATTGAAACGAGTGCATCGTGACTCGTTTGCTAAGAGCTCGAAGCTTGGCAAAGGAATGGAAATAGACTTCAAACATTTCTACAACTCTAGTTTTGCAATGTACTGATTTTTTTTTCAGATAAGTTTGCACCTGAAATATTAACAATGATGAAATATTAAAAATGTGTATATAAATACACAATTTTAATATTTCATCATATATAAGTAAGAAATTATGGAAGCTGGAAGCTGCGTAATTTCACGAACAAAATATTTGAGTGAGGTTCCAGTCAATATACGTCTCACTAGGTACGGACCTTCTCCGATTTTCAAGAGGGTTATGGATGCATTGATCCGCTGGGCTGTTCCAGGGTGCTTTGGAGGTAAGGTAACGTGGCAATGAGCTGGCGATATATCTCGAAGAACCAACCACCTATGGGGAAAAAAGGTTCTCGAGGGGCACACTCGTAACCTCGTAGACATAGTGTAGGGCGACCCCCCACTAGATGGAGTGAGGACCCGGTAGAACATGCAGGTAGTCGATGGATGCAGGTGACTCAGGACCGTGCTTTGTGGCATTCCTTGGGGGAAGCCTTTGTTCATCAGTGGACTTGTGAAGGGCTGTAATGATGATGATGATGAAAGATTCCCAATAACCATTTATTTTACAAATTTTTCCACGAAATGACAATGAAAAATGCCACGAAGCCGTCTGGATATATGTATGACTTGTATCGTTTGTGCGTATATTTTTGCTTAATAGTTAACCTGCGCTGGACGCCTTCTTTCAGTACAAAAACCTCTGTGAACATACATTGTATGTCTGACGTAGAGTGCCTTAAATCATAAATTTTCTGCTTTCTAATTCCCTTCAAACAGTGTATAATATATATAAATCAGCCCAAAATTAAATGAAAGAATACATACTGGCCATGGATAATCTGGTAAAGGCATGTAAATATAATAATTACATGTCTTTACAAGGAAATTAGGAGCGTTTGTCTTCTTATTAAAACATCAATGTGAGTGTGAGCGGTCAACACCAGCTCCTTCAGATTCAGTGTGTGCTGATAATATTATTTATGTAACCACCAAAGCTTTATGACGGTACCATAGGCGATTGTTTGTAATTGTCTATAGCGATTACATGGGAAAAAGTTAGGCATAATTTTAATAAACTCATTAAACTGACAAAAATACAAATTGCTACATGCCTGGAGTATCTTTAAGTAACATCCCAAATAAAATTATAGTTACTAAATTTTGCCCAAATAGTACAATAATAATTTTTGTTGGTAGGACAGGCAGTGTAAAAAACAAACAGTTATTAAGATATAATGAACAAATTAATAACTTTATTGTACACAAAATTGTCTTTGCACACTGCCTTATATACAGGGATTGCCACAAGAAAATATTCTAGAACTTTAAATTTACAAAATTAAAGCCTATATACGTCCCACAGCTGGGCACAGGTCTCCTCTCATTACTGAGAGAGTTTTAGGGCAAGGAAGTATCTGCCGCACTGCCCCAATGCATGTCGGTGAACTTCACATTTCTTTGAAGTTTTTTTCCTTATATCTCAGACATGCAGGTTTCCTCACGGTGTTTCCTCCTTCACCGCCGAGCACGTAGTAGTTTAAATTTACAAATGCATAGTTAATATGTAATAATTAACTAAATTTGACATATTTTTGTAATGATAATCATGACAAATTTCATTTAACTGACATAAATAATGTAATTAAGAAGTTCTACGGGCATGTTGTTTCCTTCCAGCATTGTAGTAACAATTGAGATGCTTCAACTGAGTCTTCTTCCGAGTTCTACTTCTTAATCTTCAGCAGGTAAGCACGTGAACAGTGACTGCACATCAGAATTGACCATAGTTTCATTTTCTGCCAGATGTAGGTCTTTAATTTCAACGACAAAATGGTAGATCCTTTATGTGTGCTCCTGTATGTAGTATGAGAATGTGAAGAAAAAAGACTCATACGGTTAGATATTTAAATGGTGATTCTCACCACCATCCTTCGCAGATAGTTACCGTGGGTAAATTTTTGTTTCAAAGATTACGATGGATCTATGCATTTTACACCTGGATTTATTAGATTATACACGAAGATTGGCTACATCTTGAAGCGTGCTTGCATTAAAATATACTTCAAGCCACCGAAAAAGTTTAAAGAACACATAGCTGATGTGAAGAATCGACGCTCTGTGAAGTCTGCAATCTGTAAGACCCGTACAAGATCGCCCCCGTCACTACATTAAATTTGATAGTACCAAATATCTCCGCTATTGAAAACCGATTCCTTCAAATTGCCATTTGCGAGGCTGTTGTAATCAAATAACATCATAATTTCAATAGAGAAGATGCCTGGTTGCTAACCATCTGCTTGAGATCCTATAATGAATCAAATTAAATCTCAACCCAAGCTAAGTTCAGCTAGCCGCGGTTAACTATTACATTAGGACGTCGAATACCTCAGTTCCACTCGTGACCATTTGTGTAGTAAAGTGCTCGAAATATCGGAAATATAAAATAAATTAATATACGCGTTATTATCCGTGACCTCTAGTTTTATTTAAATTCATAGACCTTACTATTGTAACATGTCTTTAAATGTCTGTATACGATACGGCACATCTTTCTTATAACTCTAGAAGTTCAGCAATCGACTTATACGGTCCAGGAAAGAAGAAGAAGTCAGTTATTTTAAATAACAAGTTTACATCTGTAGCTATTTTTCTGCTACTCGTATATAAAATTGTCATTCTTTTACAATTTCCTTTTAATTTTCAACGCAAAACAGACATTATCCAATTGAGTGGCTCACGTACATTATCAATTTATTGAACGTGAGGATATTATCAAGTAAAATCAGTGAGGCGTTGTGTGATTATTATTTTTCTTTTTTAACTTGAATTTTGATGAATTAAACGACGTCGCCCTACACTTCGCCTACCGGTACGAGGCTGCCACTCGACAACCTTTCTTCCCTAACGGTTGTCGGTTTTTCAAGCTATATGTCCGGCCCATTGGCACTTCAGCTTACTAAACCGTTAGGCTATGTCGATAACTCTGGTTCTACTGCGGATATCTTCATTTTTAAGTTTATTTTATTATTCAGCACCTTAAAAACGGCCGGGCCCTAGGCGAGGATGGAATTACAGCGGAGTTCCTGAGAGCGGTCAATACCGTCCTCCATGGTGGCACTACTCCGGAGGCGTGGAGCAGAAGTGCGGTGGTCTTGTTCTTTAAGAAAGGCGACAACGCTCTCTTGAAGAACTACAGACCGATTTCCCTTCTGAGCCGCACTACGTGCTGTTTTCGAGAGTCATTACGAATCGTCTCGCACGCAGACTCGACGACTTTCAGCCTCCCGAACAAGCCGGTTTCCGAAAACGCTTCAGTACCATAGACCACATACTTAGCCCGGCGGCTGATTGTACAGAAGACCGAAGAGTACAATCTGCCACTTTGCCTGGCGTATGTGGACTAAGAGAAAGCCTTTGATTCCCTCGAAATTTGGGCGGTGCTGCAGACCTTTCGGCGGTGCCAAGTTGACTGTCGGCATATCGAAGTGCTGAAGTGTTTGTATAGTAGGGCTACGATGAATATCCGAGTACAGAACCAGTGTTCGAAACCTATCCAACTGCAGAGAGGTTTAAGACAGGGTGACGTTATATCCCCGAAACTCTTCACCGCTGCACGTTGATATGTAGTATGTTATAATAGACTGACATAAAGCTAAGTAAACTCATTTTAATATATCTGCATCCAAAACGTGTCTAATAGTTTTTAAAATGTTTATTAATTTATGAACTCTTTTGCTAAGTGTGTTAATATGTTGTTTAAAATTTCTAAATAAAAGTTAAACACAAAGTATTTATAACATATGATTCACAAGCATTTCAAAGCACTAAAATTATTCCTTTTTCGTTTGGACTTTAAAAAGCCATATCGTACGTATCTTATAATAATGAAAAAGAATTTAAATGTTTAAGCAGAGTATACGACACATTTATTTTGAAGGCCAAGTTAAAAAGAATTTAGCCCTAAAGGGTTTAGTGTACAACCTATTTTCAACAGACATTTGACAAGGGTTAAGTGAACCAAGTGGGACGGTCGGAGGGTAGTGAATGTTCGATTATTGTCAAGCTGCTTTATAGTCGGCACCAAAAGAGCATAACAATCCTTTATAGGCTGTTTATTTGACCTTTAAGACTTCAAGATTTACGGACGAATCTTTCTTAAAAAATATGTAAATCAGCTCGTATTTGTGACTTGTTTTTTAATACACGTAAAAATGATATGAAAATTATCCTTTATTTAATATGAACTCCCACCTTCATCTCATTACGTGAGTGTCATAAGAGGTGAATTAGGAAAAGGCCTAAAAATTTATGAAGTCCGATATATAGGGGTATATAACTATATCGTATTGATTAGACATAAAGGAGCTCCGAAATGGTCGAGACTTCAAATAAGCGCACAGATTTTTGCTTAAGTCAAGCATTTTTGTACCTTGTTAGTTTCTCCAAGCAATTGCGTGCGTATTTGATGCGTTTTTATTGCTTAATGCATCGTCTTGACAATGTACACGAGCGGCTTAATCAAGCATTGCACTGCTTTCTCAAGCGGCTAGCGTGTGTATCAAGTTATAACAAAATTTTCGGTGGGTTGTAGCACGAATGGGCCGGCTGGACAGAGGAAGGGCCACGCTGCTGCGTTTCGTATGGTGAGTGACCCGATTGAGATTCGGAGACCCTTTTTACTGGAAAAGAGGCATTTCATCTTAGCCCTCAGGGGTGACAACAAATCTGCGTTTTGATTCTTAATCAAGGTTTAATGTAGATGTCCATGGACCACAGCATCAACTTACCAACAAGTGACCTGTGTGCTTGTTTTGCCCCCCTAATGCTATAAGAAAGGCTTCTTGTTCCCTTCTCTTTAAACAGATGAATAGCGAAAGGAAAAGGCATTCAATTTAAGAGAAGTTTAGTAATACGATCGTTATTCTCCATTTCAAACTTGATGATTTCAGTAAATCCTCCCTACCATTATTGTAAAGGTCTATAATTATCATTCAGTAGATTGCTTACTGACTGATTAAATGGCAAATGTATAAAGAATTTAGATGACGCGCCTATTGTAAACTGACTAACATATATAATTTATATCTCGAACATAAAAATAAAATGTTCATCATGTGCGTATTCACAAATCAAATTTATTTCATCCTTATTAATTTAGGACTCGCGCCCGGCTTCGCACCTTCTGATTTTTGACAACAGCGCCACCTACCGGATCCAATTAAGTGTTAAATCTATTCAGGGAACTAAAATACATTAAAAAAATTCATCAAATTCGTTTTCAACTTTTAGCGAGATTAACGAACAGCAATTGATTTTTTACATAAAAGATGACAACAGTCAGCACTTAAATCCCACTCTTCATAGACACTTCGGCCATGAGTGCCCAGATATAAAAGCATATAGATGTGATAATATGCAATTAAAACAATGAAATGGTAAAGGAATTGCTTTAAAAAAGTCGGGGTTTTGAAAATATAGAAGTTTTTATTTTCACAAATGCAGTTTTTTTAACAACTATTTTTATCGATTTTATCGCGTTTTATTTCTTTGATTTTTAATTCCAGACGTTTCGGGTGCTTTCCAGCAGCCATGGTTACGGCAGACTGAGGTGACTGACGTCCCAATGTCAGTGTTAACCCGGAGTACCTTCAGATTTTTAATTTTTATTTATGGTCCGATCTACAGAATGAACTTACTGTGTCTTGAAGTCTTGCAGTGGTATGCTTGGGTTTAATTTTAATTTCATTAATTACAGGGTCCTAAGCAGGTGGTAGTACCAAGCCTCCTTCTCTATTGAAAAAATATTTTTTTTATCTCAATAGTCTCATGTATCGTCCTTTTAGAGGATTTGTGGTCTATCAAATATTTTTTTGATGTCTATCTGGTTGGAGCAGTCCAGGATATGATCACAAACTGCAAACTTCCCTGAATTTTGATGCTTCATGTCAGCTCGCTTCAAGATGTAGCCAATCTTGTCTGTGACACCCCTGACAAATGCTAGTACTGCACATGCTTGACTGTGGCCGGCTTCACTCGGTCACTGTGACGTAAGCGCGGCCTCGAAGCTTGTTGATGTGCAGAACCTGCTTGACGCGCTGAAGCTCGACGGCCAGATGTTTGCTGCCGCAGATCCCCTGTGCTCTCTGTAACAAAGATTTGCTCACGGTAACTAACTGTGAAGGATGATGGTGAGATTCATTGTTTTCTATACACAGTGTGACCTATGGTGTTGTTAGGATTTTGGATGACTAACGCATCTAGGAAAGCTAAGGAATTATTTGCCTCTAATTTACACATCAATACATCATTCAGGAACTGAGCAGGAAGCAAAATATTAGTCTGATGCCGTGCCCAACCCAAATACCATATTACTGTCATAACATGGGTACAGCATCCAACAGTTCGACGCCCGACAGTACTTTTTAATTGCACTTCTACCAGAACCAATAATAATAAAGCCATTTATTCAACAGTACGTAATACAATTTCTTAATATCGAAGTCATATAAAATATAGATTGTCTTTTGCTGATTGCCAATCGGCAAAGGCCTCCTCCAACCTTTTCCACTCGTTTCTATCCTTGGCAACCCGGCTCCAAGTCACACCCGCGAAATTGACCAGGTCGTCCTCTACCAGAATCATTGCCACTAATTAAAATATATATAAAATACACTTTACGACTAATAGTGATGACTTGCAATTCTAGCCCTAAGTAAAGATCAGCTAGGGCTTAACTTTATTCCTTCCATAATGCTGCTCCTCTGGTTATTACAGAGTTCCATCCGGTAGCAACCATTAAATCTTATATGCTCAACATAATAGTAGCGAGCTTGCTTTAATTGGTATGTGACACAAGCGATTAATATTAAGTCGCTGTAAGTTAAAACAGGAAATTCCCTAACATTTTAAAGTCTACATTTATATTTCTAAAGTCTGCCTGCCCTAGCTCTATTTAGATTGTTTTCCCTAGGATACTTAGAAAAATTATTATTTGTCTCCATATTTTGATGAACTATTTCAAGTATTTGAGCCGCATCATCCCCGTCCATTATTTTTATGTGGAATTTATTAATTATAGCAGCAGCCACAGCAGTCTATCATCAAATGTGTAGAAGCCCTGTTAAAGTAATTTTGATGAAATATTTTAAATTCAGTTTTAAAAATGCCATTCACCACCTCTACTACCCATATCAACACATAGTCACGGCTCTGGATTTATTAGCATATCTTGTCATTAACTGAGATTCACCATCTGCTGGAGACATTGCTGCGACCCTTAGACATCCACATATATCCTGGATTACAAATCAAAATGCAGATGCGTTGTCACCCGTGAGGACTAAGATCATTTTGTTGTTTCCAGTAAAAAGGGTCTCCGGTTCTCTACACTCACCATACAAAACACAGCAGCATTAAGCTACTATTTCACGCTGGTATTCTGTGAGAGCGTGGTCCTTCCCCGGTCGAGCCAACCCATTTATGCTACAACTATACTTCTAATATTACTGCAGCAAGGCTCTACCACGTATAACACACATACATAGTAATTGTCACTATGTATGTTTGTTATCGTATAATGTAGTTAATCACAAAAGAGATATACTCGCAATGCTGATGGAACTGTTGCAAGTTACAACCAGGTAAAAAACATTGAGCTTTTAAGTAATTAGTTATTAGTACACTGTGTGAAGTATGATCTAAGCTTTGTAGTTCTGGGTGCAATACATTACTCACTTCAGATTGCAATGAGGACGGACTAGATGATTCAGATGGTTCCCGCTCTACAGTTGAACGTGATGCTGTTCTATCAGTTCATTGCCAGCAATTATTATGATATACACGGCATGACAACAGCAACTGAAATAATGTAAAATACAAAAAATGAAGTCAAAGTGAAAAAATAAAAATAAAATAGATTTGTTTATTTCAAACTCAAATATAAATAAAATATTTATCAAGTTAAATGTTACTGCACAAGGACGGATTTAATGTCCTATATTATTTAATAATTAAGGCCTGACAGACTACCAGCAGTCCAAAAGCAATGAAAAATCAACTGTCTCCTTTCTTGGTAGTTGATATAAATGGTCAATCTCATAAATAAGCTAGTATGTTTGTCAGATATAGCTAGTGCAGATGTGAAAAAATAAAACAAGTTCTTGAGTTGATATACAATCAGTGTAAAAACATGTATAATTATCAGATATGAGGATCACATTTAATAAATTGACACTTACCTCACGTAGCGCAAATAGTTCCTCACGTGGAGAATCGAACCCAAACAATGTGTGTGATCTTATTCACATAAGTGTCAGTGCCACAGCTGATGTATACATGTTCAAGACGAACTATTGGTGCATTTTGCGAGTGGCACACTACACTTCACTGCACTCGAAACTTGTACCTAATAAAGAAGCTACAATTATTATATTGATATTATTCAAGTAAACTCAGTTATAAAGCATTTCTTAGAGGAATACATGCCACATGGTGATATGTGCCAACTATTTACCTACTGTGTTCGAAACAATTGTTGAGAGATCAACAATTGCATTTTCCAACAAATTGAACAAAACAAAATAATTCTTGTGACATAACAGTGACAGGGGCCTACCTGTCAGATTCGATGTTGTCACTTAATTGTCATAAAATCTATGAAACGATATCGATTTTTATTCGATTAATAATTTCATAAAAAGAATAATCTTTGACGCGTTTTTTAAGTTCTGCACGCTTTTTAAAATATAATTTCCTTTATTTATTGAAATTCTATTTCAAATGTATTTTTAAGAACAATTAGCTTGTGCTGTATTGTTTTGTTATGCTTTAGAGAATTCGTGGTAAATCAGCTAGAAATTAACTTCTTGAATTATCATAACATGATTCCATTTTAAATGTTATGTTAAGAACAGATAAGAATAACAGTTAACTTGTGCAGTAGCGTTTTGTTATACTCTAAAGAATTCTTGGTAAATCAGCTAGTAATGCGCTTGTTTAATTATCATAACTATAAATGTGAAGGTTGTCCATGAATTCAACTGATCCTATAACAACGGTTGTTTTAGTTTTTAACGGTTGACTACCGCTTTTGATGACTTGAAATGGATAAAAATCCATTTTGTGCAATAAGTTTTTTCTCTTTGGTAATGAATAAACCACAGAAACCCCTATAATGTATAATAGTCCTTTTTTTAGATACAAGTAGCACATTTTAAAGAACCGCAAAAACAACTTTGTTATTTATACAAACACTATGAAAAACAAAATAATTTGTTGCTGGCGGTAATGATAGTGGTATTTTGACTCGATTTAAAATATATGCTTGTTACTACTGAACTCTTCATGGGCCTGCGAGTCCGACTCGCACTGAACCACTTTTTTCAAGTTTTAGTTTTATTCTAATAAATAGTTATTTCGTTTAAGCGGAGCTCTTTTACTTTAGATTTATTACCTCTTTATCTATAATAATCAATCTGAGTAAGTAAAGTGTGTAAATACGATTCTTAAATTGTAAAAATAATAATTGGATTTGAACATCTTAGGTAAGTATTTAGTTTTATTTATTTAGAAAATATTAATCTCACAATTATTTATTGTAATAATATACATTTATTACACAGCTAACGCCCTCATTAGCAATGTAATGGTGAAATAATTTTCAAAATCGTATTCATTAAAAGTAGCGGCCTCTATAATAAAATTAACCCTATATTAGATATCTAAAATTATACATAACAATCTAGTGGTGAAAGAATTCTCAAAGTTGGTCAAGTACTTTACGAGTTTAGCGAAAAAAATATTCTTTGATAGTAGTAAAGTAAAAGTAAAGTTACAGCCTATATACGTCCCACTGCTGGGCACAGGCCTCCCCTCATTTCTGAGAGGGTTTTAGTGCAAGGAAGTGTCCGCCGCACTGCCCCAATACGTGTTGGCGAACTTCACATGTCTTCGAATTTTTTTTCTTATTTCTCGAACATGCAGGTTTCCTCACGATGTTTTCCTTCACCGCCGAGCACGTGGTAAATCAGCACTTAAAATTGCAATTAACAATTTCTTTGGTGCCGGCGGGGATCGAACCCGGTTTGCTCGCGTACTGTGAAATTTACAGCGAGCGCTAACCATCTGAGCTACCACGGCTCAGACTTTGCTAGTACGGATTTGATAGTAGTGCCCTCAATAATAAAATGCATTCTACGTTTTTAAGCATCATAGCAAAAACGATTCAACATAGCCTAACCCGCACACACAGTAAAAACATAACCATCCTTTTTCGTCTGTAGTCGGATAAACAACTGGTTAATAACGGTTGCGTATCGACTGCTTTGGATAAATATCCATTGTCAACGGTTATTTTAAACCTATATCATAACATCGTAATAATTATCGAAAAATTATATAAGCATTGTAATAATGACACCATAAGCAATCGATCGACAAGGGGAATCGATTTTCTTTAATGATTTTTGTAATTGGCAACATTTTTTATGTTATTCGCAAACTAATGAATTACGTATTTACCTAATTTTATTTTTATCTTTTCGGTACTTTTAATTTGTGCAAAAATATTCCCATTGTTTTAGGATAAATGAATACCGCGATTAATAACCATAAATAAAGATATATTTTTTTAACAAATGCACATTGTTGGGCGTTCCATGGCCGAAAATGGGCAATGCCTTTTAAAATGTACTGTCAATAAAACAGAATAAATAGACAAAATTGTGTATATTTAATGGAAGTTAAGCTTAATAAATTTCACTTAATAACAACACTTAGCGACAACTTAGCGCAATCAGTAAAAGAGGAAAGAGGAAATTTGGTGCTGAAAAAATCATAATGAACTCATCAGCAACTATTTTAAGTTCGCTGCTGCTAACGAGATTAATAGCAACTGGTCAACTAGTCTGGTGAGTAGAGACTATTCTGATAATGCTACTCCTTATCATTAATTTGTAAAATTTTGTTACAGTATTTTTAATAGATTTTCTTCACTGGGAGTCGCCACCCTTGCCACCTTTTTTATAGAAGTAAAGATGTCAGACCAGTACACATTCCACCAGATGCCAAATGCATACAATGTTCCAAAGATTTATCCTTGATTGGGAACGAAATGCACTTGCGTTGCCAGTCCTACGGAACCAATATTGAATACCTAGTCATATACGCAAACCTGCCTCGCGAGTACAAGTTACATCGGACTTAGAATGAACTTCGTCTCCACCATACTCGGGCACGGAGGATAAGGAGAGTGGCGCACCATAATACCGATACTCCTCTTAACCTTAGCTGACCCTTACCTTAGCCTTACCACTATCGCATCTACGGTGCAACCCCTCCAGATCGTGGAGAGTAGGGGAAGCGGCAGATCGCCATACCAAGGACCGCATCGCATTACTCCTCTACC
The DNA here is from genome assembly GCA_036936625.1 of Parnassius smintheus behrii. Classification (NCBI taxonomy): domain Eukaryota; kingdom Metazoa; phylum Arthropoda; class Insecta; order Lepidoptera; family Papilionidae; genus Parnassius; species Parnassius smintheus. Next base: position 14,765,728 of record JAUPFT010000014.1, read on the forward strand.
CTCGAGTCTTTATCTGGGCCGCGGCAGGTAGTGGGTGAGAAACATCCTTCCTGGTAAATAGTGCATATATTTCCATTTATGATTTCCTACCTATGTTGCCACCGCAGATCACCAACGTGCGTTCTGATTAGGCAAGCCAATCCCAGTTTGACCATCCATCTCGGGACAACCAAGTGGTTTCCTCTTGGTTCATTTTAAGGTAACCACTTTAAAAATTAGTGATTGATAACTGTGTAGGTGTCAATGAAGAAGACGTGTTGTTGATACTAAAACTTTAATTACACTACTCTTTATTTTAAACTTATATATATATATATATATATATATATATATATATATATATATATATATATATATATATATATATATATATATAATGTCGTGAGGGCACTACACTACACCTCCCACCAGCAACAAAATATAAAAAAGAAATTAATATTTTTTTAAACTTATAGTATGAAATATAAAAGTTACGTTTTTGTGAATGTAAATTACAAAAATGTAATGTTATTATATACTATTTTCTAAAAGTAAATTACAAAAATGAAAATATAATAGGTAGTAGTAGTACAGATAGATAGCATATGATAGGGTTGCCGACCGTCCTGTTTTCCCAGGACACGTCCTAGTTTTTGTAGTATCTTAGGATGTCCTGGATAGTTTTTAAGTAGCCTCCCGGTTTTCTAAAGCACCTTGATTAAGTCATGTGTTTTAAAATTCAAATATACAGCGATCCAATAGCGTAGCGAAGTATTTTTATTTTGTTATGTGTATGGTATCGATTGAATATAAAAAGCGTAGTCACATATAAAAAGCGAAAACGAACCGATACTTGTATATATAGTACATACATTTGACACGTATTCGGTTCGGTTCAGTTCGCGGTTAACAAGGCCTTTACTGCGTCCTGTTTTTAAACTGTATTGTCCTGGTTTTTCTAATTTCAAATCCTTGTTTTTAAAATTTGTGGTTGGCAACCCTAGTATATTTTATGGGTAGAACGGGTGGCCAGATCCCCTTGTTTCATATTAATGTTGAGGGCATAGTCTTATACATAGTTTAGTCCCAGTTTATTAATTATATACGTCCACATGATTTTAAATATTCTTAAAATATTTTTTTTTCACAATAAAATTGTAGTACATTTTAACTCAGTCATTTAATTATTATGTCATTTAGTCTCTTAAATAATTTTGTCATTATACGACTTTTCTAGTCCAGACTATAACAATACTCCTCTCTCTCCATTTTACTTCATATCGTGTCCGAACACTCTTAAAAATTAATCGGTTATCAGGTTTTCGTAATTCTCTGCAGATCAGGCTGATTGTATGTGTGCTAACCTTCGACAATTTTTACTTTCTTTACCTATATCACAAACCTACACACTGTCAATACTTTTTATTTATAATGATATATTCCATATCTTATACATACATAAATTTTACTCACGTATTTTACAAATTTATATCATTAGTCTCGTATAATATTTAGTTATATCATTATCAGTCGGGGATTAAGGCTCACAATATAGGCACAACAAAACTAAAACAATAATTGTACACATTATATAATGAGTTTCAAAATCATATAAAGTGAAGAAAATATTTTCATGATCCACACAAGTAAGAAGCTGAGATACTATTAAATTGTGATAATTAATAGCTTTTAAAGTTCAAACAATATATATATAAGTGAAAATAAAATACTACCTTGGATATTAAAATAAACATAACAAAGAAACAATAAAAGGAACATAAGTCGTCATCACTATCACAACAACAGACAGATTAAAATACAAACTGCAATCTCAGTCGCGTAAGCGATTTGTGATACCTTTGTTGTAATTACCAAAGTAAAAAAAAAAAGCTTGCGAATACATCGAACAATGACCACACGGTGTTTCATTCACACCTAATTTTAAGATAACATGTACAATATAGGACAGGCCTGTTGGTCTAGTGGTTAGTGACCCTGACTGCTATGCCGGAGGTCGTGGGTTCGATTCCCACCCAGGACAAACGTTTGTGTGATGAGCACGATCATTTGTTCTGTGTCTGGGTGTAATTTTATCTATAATATTTATGTATTTAAAAATATATAAGTATGTTTATCAGTTGTCTAGTACCCATAACACAAGCTCTGCTTAGCTTGGGACTAGATGGCGTTGTGTGATAGTTGTGGAATATTATTATTATTATTATTATTAATATGTTGTTATAATAAGAATGAATATAAAATGTACCTTAAAAGTATAGTTTTAAACATTTTTTTTAATTTTATACATAAGTTTAAATAGTTTCGTCATTCATATTTATAACACAAAGGTACATCCGAAATGCACTGGCTCTTAAAAATTAACGGTGTTAAAAATATTATGATGTTAATTATACTGTATACAAAAAATAATTTAAAAAATCATTCAAACAGTTACCAAATTTAAACATAAATAAATAAACATAAACACTCACGCCTGTCACACAGAGGGGTAGGCAGAGACTACAGACTTCCATTCGGCACGATCCTGACACACCTCTGTCGCCTCCTTCACATTGTAACGATCCCCCCCCCCCTCTATTGGATATAAAATAAAAATTTTATAATATTAAAAATATCCCCTTTTCAATAACATTATATATATATGTGACCAGGATTAATAAACTATGTTTAGATCTTTCTAAAATGATCTCTCTAAAGGTTTAATAATAGGCCGTTTGTAATCTTTTGGCGTGATCGTCTTAGTTAGGACCCTTATTTACGTTGTGTTTGTTTGTAACTTAGTTCTTTTAGGTGTCTTTTGGAAGAATGAATATTCACTAGAGCAATTGAAAGCTGTTGGTAGTGTCTAATAAGCTAAGTGAACCCCGTTCACGAAGACAGGGCTCGAAAAAGGTTAAGAACATAAAACGTCCCTATTCCACTTGTATCAGGTTTACATTATTAATTTATTATTATTTATCCCTTCCCGCTTGGGAAAGGCTCACAATATATTTATACAAAAATACCCGATACAAGGGCTTCGCTCTCCTACATTTATTTAAAAAAATGTAGGGGAGGTACACGGCCCCACACACGCCGTGCACGGTGAGCGCCAACCATTTTGATGCACTCCCCCCGAAGGGAACGCTAATTCGGGAACTGGACCGTAGTCCACAGCAAAATAACTGGCGAACCAGTAAAAGAGGCTTGGCCCCTTGTTAGTGCGTAAGCACAAACATCGACCGAAGTCGCGCATGTCAATGCGTGTAAACGCCATACAGAATACGAACGAATCCAGCCACAGTGAATGTACGTCACACGGTTTAGGCAAATAGGCACACTGGCTGTAAACCCTCCGTGAGCGCCACCACCTGCCAGACCGCCGCTCCTGCAGACGTGATGTAAGTGTATGGCATCACCACCAATTGCATGATCAGCACGGCTACTAGCCGCAGAGCGTGTCATGAGACTACTGCTCACCTCAAGGGAATGGGGTCCCACGTTGTGCAGCTTTCGGCCGCAGCCTTGAGAGTCTCCTCAGATCCTCCCGCCAGCTACCACCCGCATGAGGTCGACACATTTGCTCCACCAACCAATACAACGGCAGATATAGCCAAAAGGCAGTTATAAGATAAGAGTAATAATTCGCCATCAGAAAGGGTTTGTGTCACTGACGTTGAGTAAATGCATTTTCGATCATGTTTGTCTCACCCACCAACAAGTTGCCTTCAATCATTCAAAGGTGGGAAAGTTACAGAGAGATAATATTATGTTGTTATATAAAACATCGTGGAGGGCAGACAGTCTGCAGCCCCGCAATGAAGGGACCCGACTTGGGCAAAGCTACTTAGGTGTGAGTCAAACTAAGACGCAGAGAGCGCCATTGAGAATAGCGTCCCACCAAACAACCATCGCAGAGAAGTAATGCTGCAGAACGCAACAAGCATCAATACGACTATCGTCGGGCTTACACCATTCCAAGGTCCCCCATACATCCCAGCAGACATCACCACCCGTATACCTCCATCGACCAGAACCACAGAGAGCGTCGAATCTGGCGCAGCACACCCGTAGATCCATCACAAGACGCAATACCGCCAGTAGCAGTAAGCATCAATGCAACTATCATACGGATGGCGCCCCCTCACAACACACCCAACATGATCCCTATCGACTTTGGTAACAAAGTTGGTATTGTTGTTATATTAAAAATATCACCAACGTATCATAGTAGCACGCTACTAAGACGCCAATGAACAAAACTCCACGTATCATAGCGCTAATGCACTAAGACATGAAGCTGAGTATGCCTGTTACACTTAAAAGTGCTACCAAACACACTCAACATCCCCATCCGAAAGATAGACGATGCATCGCTATGCGCTACGACGCCGCCCACAAACGGTATGGGTGTGCGATGTCCACGGGAAAGCCGTATTGCTACAACAAACCCGCTTACCACCGACACTAAGATGTTAATTGTATACCTCCATCGACCAGAACCACAAGAGAGCGTCGAATCAGGCGCAGCACACCCGCAGATCCATCACAAGACGCAATACCGCATGTAGCAGTAAGCATCAATGCAACTATCATACGGGCGGCGCACCCTCACAACACACCCACATGACTCCTATCGACTTTGGCAACAAAGTTAGTATTGTTGTTATATAAAAAATATCACTAACGTATCATAGTAGCACGCTACTAAGACGTCAATGAACAAAACTCCACGTATCATAGCGCTAATGCACTAAGACATGAAGTTGAGTATGCCCGTTACACTTAAAAGTGCTACCAAACACACTCATCATCCCAATCCGAAATATAGACGACGCTTCGCTATGCGCTACTACGCCGCCCACAAACGGTATGGGTGTGCGATGTCCACGGGAAAGCCGTATTGCTACAACAAACCCGCTTACCACCGACACTAAGATGTTAATTGTATACCTCCATCGACCAGAACCACAAGAGAGCGTCGAATCAGGCGCAGCACACCCGCAGATCCATCACAAGACGCAATACCGCATGTAGCAGTAAGCATCAATGCAACTATCATACGGGCGGCGCACCCTCACAACACACCCACATGACTCCTATCGACTTTGGCAACAAAGTTAGTATTGTTGTTATATAAAAAATATCACTAACGTATCATAGTAGCACGCTACTAAGACGTCAATGAACAAAACTCCACGTATCATAGCGCTAATGCACTAAGACATGAAGTTGAGTATGCCCGTTACACTTAAAAGTGCTACCAAACACACTCATCATCCCAATCCGAAATATAGACGACGCTTCGCTATGCGCTACTACGCCGCCCACAAACGGTATGGGTGTGCGATGTCCACGGGAAAGCCGTATTGCTACAACAAACCCGCTTACCACCGACACTAAGATGTTAATTGTATACCTCCATCGACCAGAACCACAAGAGAGCGTCGAATCAGGCGCAGCACACCCGCAGATCCATCACAAGACGCAATACCGCATGTAGCAGTAAGCATCAATGCAACTATCATACGGGCGGCGCACCCTCACAACACACCCACATGACTCCTATCGACTTTGGCAACAAAGTTAGTATTGTTGTTATATAAAAAATATCACTAACGTATCATAGTAGCACGCTACTAAGACGTCAATGAACAAAACTCCACGTATCATAGCGCTAATGCACTAAGACATGAAGTTGAGTATGCCCGTTACACTTAAAAGTGCTACCAAACACACTCATCATCCCAATCCGAAATATAGACGACGCTTCGCTATGCGCTACTACGCCGCCCACAAACGGTATGGGTGTGCGATGTCCACGGGAAAGCCGTATTGCTACAACAAACCCGCTTACCACCGACACTAAGATGTTAATTGTATACCTCCATCGACCAGAACCACAAGAGAGCGTCGAATCAGGCGCAGCACACCCGCAGATCCATCACAAGACGCAATACCGCATGTAGCAGTAAGCATCAATGCAACTATCATACGGGCGGCGCACCCTCACAACACACCCACATGACTCCTATCGACTTTGGCAACAAAGTTAGTATTGTTGTTATATAAAAAATATCACTAACGTATCATAGTAGCACGCTACTAAGACGTCAATGAACAAAACTCCACGTATCATAGCGCTAATGCACTAAGACATGAAGTTGAGTATGCCCGTTACACTTAAAAGTACTACCAAACACACTCATCATCCCCATCCGAAAGATAGACGACGCTTCGCTATGCGCTACTACGCCGCCCACAAACGGTATGGGTGTGCGATGTCCACAGGAAAGCCGTATTGCTACAACAAACCCGCTTACCACCGGCACTAAGATGATATGTCTAGGACACATCGGTTAGCGAGTCCAAGTTTACCTCGGACCAATTGCTCGTGAAGCAGCACACACGCCACCATAATATTCCTTTTCAAGTCCCTAATAAGGACTAGTCATTTTGCTACAGTACTAGGAGCAGTCAGTCACCCGACCACCCCATACAATGCTTATGCATCAAGGAGACCTCCTATAATATTGCTTTTGTATCATAGACCTTACTTTCATAAGTCATTCATATATAGGATTCGAACCCACGACCCTACTATTGTAATGCATATTAATCATAGAGACCTTCTATAGTATTGCTTTTGAATCACAGACCTTATTTTCATAAGTCATTCATATATGGGATTCGAACCCACGACCCTACTATTGTAATGCATATTAATCACAGAGACCTTCTATAGTATTGCTTTTGAATCATAAACCTCACTTTCATAAGTCATTCATATATAGGGTTCGAACCCACGACCCTACCATTGTAATGCAAATTCATCATGGAGACCTTCTATAATATTGCTTTTGTATCATTGAGTTTAATATCATAAGTCCCTAATATAGGACTAGTCATTGTGCTACAGTACTTCAGGCAGTCAGGCTCCCGACCACCCCATACAATGCTTATGCATCAAGGAGACGTCCTATAATATTGCTTTTGTATCATAGACCTTACTTTCATAAGTCATTCATATATAGGATTCGAACCCACGACCCTACTATTGTAATGCATATTAATCATAGAGACCTTCTATAGTATTGCTTTTGAATCACAGACCTTACTTTCATAAGTCATTCATATATGGGATTCGAACCCACGACCCTACTATTGTAATGCATATTAATCACAGAGACCTTCTATAGTATTGCTTTTGAATCATAGACCTCACTTTCATAAGTCATTCATATATAGGGTTCGAACCCACGACCCTACCATTGTAATGCAAATTCATCATGGAGACCTTCTATAATATTGCTTTTGTATCATTGAGTTTAATATCATAAGTCCCTAATATAGGACTAGTCATTGTGCTACAGTACTTCAGGCAGTCAGGCTCCCGACCACCCCATATATATGTACAACTGCAGGTATGTATCTCCGGCACCTCATCCATACAAGACGTCTATACGTGAACACCTTCCATAACTTAGGAAAATTTTCTTTAATACATGAACTCCTTCAACAACTTAGAAAATTTCATCTATACGTGAACTCCTTCCACAACTTAGAAAAATTTTCTTTTATACACGAACACCTCCCATGACTTAAACAATTTTTAACAAATTTTCTAATTATCTTATAAACGTTATTTAACTTAATTTTATAATATTTTTTGACTTGTATTTCTATTATTTATTTTATTTTAAATATTTTTACAAGTTTTTTTATAATAAATTTACTTATTACGAGAAACAATAATTTTGTCTTTAATTTGCTATGTTATTGGGATAATGTCTGAAATATATTAACTTTATGTTTATTAATTTAACTTAATTGCTTAATATATATGTTTTAAAATTATTTTTGACGCCCCTTTATATTGAATTTAATTATTAATAATAATATTGAGCCGTCACAACATCCATACACCTACGCATATATGCTCGTCGGTTAAGGGTACTCCTAATTTGGCCCGTTTTCAATAAATCGCCAATTTGGTCAATAAATTTTCGCCTAGGACGTCCCTTTCCGACTCTGCCATTCACTTCTGCAACATAAATTTTCTTTGTCACTCTTTCCTCATTCATTCTTTCCACATGACTAAACCACCGAAGCATTCCTTTCTTAATCCTGGTCACAACATCATCTTGTAAACCACACTCTTCTCTTATTACACTTTAAATTTAAACATATAACAAAATATTTATTTATTTAAATATTGAAGAAAAAAACATTTTTAATTTATTATAATATTGTTTTAAGGTTCATTGTCTTTAGAAAAGAAAAACAATGAAAACGTATATATAACCAAATTTATAACGCCTCAAAATTGTATACATTTAAATATATTGAAATTTGCTACCGAAAAATCTATTTCTGATGTCTTGCAACCACAAAATATGAAAAATTTATTGAAATGGTAAATTTTAGTACGTAATAATGTAGCTTACATTCATATTATTTCATTTTTTTCAGGGCACAATAATAAAATTTCTATAAAACAATAAATACTACTAAATCAATTGAATCGTGAATTATCTGATAAATACTTTCAATTTATACATGCATATATTAAATACTTAACTATAAAAAATATAATAGCAAAAAGAATATAAAAACTCAAATTGATAAATAAAACTTTGAATAGAATTAATTTCACATAGATGCGAAGTTACTTCATAATTTATTTTTTATTCTTTTTGGCTCAATTTTCATATTCTTCTGGGATAAGCTCGTTGGAATACAACTGCTTCTTTCCCTTTTCAATTAACCTGCCAATTTTAATTTTTCAGTCAGCTTCTAAAAGAATATCATTGAGGCGTCTTCTCGTCTTTGTCACATTATAGTTTTCTTGTCATATCTGGTATTGTTAAATCGTGGTATTGTATTTTAATATATTTATATTATTTTATTTATTTTCCTTAATTTATTCTTCTTTTTTTTCTTATTTAGTACCCGGCAATGCGCTTACATTTTAGCAGTGCATCGCCTGGCATAGTCGCCATGTAATGTAGGAAAGTGGTCAATGAAGAAGACGTGTTGTTGGTACCAAAACTTTAATTGTACTGCTCTTTTTGTCCACTTAACACCATGACCATATAATGTCATGAGGGCTACACTACAACTGCAGTAAATTTAAGTAATGAACAATCAGTGTTTTTGCTGCTCGTTTTAGATAATTCGGTGTCCATTTTAATGTATTCCTATTTTGGGGTCATGACCGCTTGCTCAGTTTACAGTAATTCTTTATTTCCCAAGCTAGCAAATAGCAATTTTCTTATTCAGTTCCTTTTAACTCCTTTATGTCCATCATTTATTATATTCAGCCGCTAGCATTGTACAAAAACATGATCAATTAGAAACTGTATCAGCAAAATTTGCGCTACATTTCCCTAATCTATCTTCTTTTTTGTCATACTATAATATATTACAATGTAAATTATGTTTAAAACACCTACTTATTGATGCTTATTTTAATTTTAAACTTATAAAATAATAATAGTTAGGTAAATAAATAGTTCAGTGCTAGAAATATTATTAAAACATAAACTAAATTTGAATTCACTCACAATGTATTTAATAAAAAACTGATGAAACATTTTGAGGTTTTCTTTATTTATAAAATTTCCAATTGAATACTTTATTTTTAATTAATATATTTTGAAATATAAAAATTGAAACTATTTGCCTGCTCAACAATAACTTCCTATTCTAAGTAAACTTAGAACGAATTCATTTCATTACATTTCTTCTACTACTTTATTTTAACTTGCGTCAGGTCATATATAAAAACTCTCAACTAAAATGTTAATATGATGAGAGGTCGCTCGTGCATCATACAATCATCTTAATAGAATAATTATAAAAAATGTTATCGTATTCCGAGTTACAGAGGGGCACACTGAAATGATCGGGAATATTTTAGATTGAGTTACAATAAAACCTTTTTTTTTAATTTGTTATATATATATATATATATATATATATATATATATATATATATATATATATATATATATATATATATATATATATATGCATACATAACTATTATATATATACGCTGCGAAGAGATGTTGCATCTCTTTGCATTTTCTTTCGCATATACCGTGGGGAGTGCTCTGAGGAATTGTTCGGATTAATCCCAGCCACCAAATTTCGTGAACGCACTACACGGAAAACTTCCCGATACCATCCACACCATCTGGATGCTTGGCGATCCACCACTGTACGTTTCAAAAGGAGTTTTCTTCCGCATGGGACCTCTTTGTGGAATAGTTTAACACCGGCGATTTTTCCGGACCGATACGACCTAGGGACCTTCAAGAAAAAAGCTTACTCTTTTCTAAAGGGCCGGCAACGCACCTGCAATTCACCTGGTGTTGCGGTTGATAATGGGCGGTAGTAGTCACTAAACAGCAGGTGAGCGACATGCTCGTTTGCCCCTCTTCTATTAAAAAAAAAGATGACCGTCATGTGACATACTGGCAGATTCGAGCTGTTATCAGTATCGAAATGACTGCAATTCAGTCGATATTACATAACATATTACACACAGCTCACTGTGTGTAAATAAAGCTAGTTTCCCGCTGGGTTCCAGAATACTCTGCAACACTTCAACGGAGAGAAGTCAAATGCCGTTTATAATATCGTCTCCGGTAACGAATCATGGATTTATTCATACGAACCTGAAAGAAAACATCAGTCAGCAGTTTGAGGTCTTCGAAGACGAGGTCAAACCAACGAAAATGGTTCGGTCCCGCAGCGTGGCAAAGAAAATGGTCGCTATGTTTGTCTCGAAAAAGGGACATGTTGCTACAATTCCTTTACAGGAACGCAGAACGGTATATCACGGTTTGTTTGCCAGAAATGATAGCCGAACTCGACTCGAAAAAATAACCCGAAACGTCGCATCATCTTACAGCACGGTGATGCGAACTCTCATACGGCTCGGAAGACAAAAGATTTTTTGAAGCAGGAAAACGTTGAGCTGATAAGCCATCCTCAGTGCAGTCGTGACCTGAGCCCAAACGATTTCTTTACATTCCCTAGAATGACAGCTTTATTACGCGGTCAACGGTTTGAAGACCCCGAAGCAGGTGTGGAAGCGTACAAATCAGCCATTTTGTCAACGTCAACTTCAGACTGAAATTACTGTTTTAGTGATTGGTTTGCACGAATGGAAAAGTGCATTAATTTGAATGGAGAATACTTCGAAAAACAATAAAATACAATTTAGCTATACCGTGCAAGTGGTTTTTCTTATTACCGATCATTTCAGTGTGCCCCTCGTACTTTACTCGTATAGTAAAAGGAAACACCTAGTCCAAAATTTACTTCAAAACTTGTATTTATATTAATTAAATTTACACACTAGGATTTTCTTCTGAATCAAAGAGGCAGTTTAAAAACATAAAAATTGCACAATAATAAACATACATATCCGGAAAAATTATTTGTAGTCCACACAACTACTTGTTCCACACTGGATCCGAACCCATGGCCCTCAGCGCCGCAACTCAACATCAAGCTGCTGCACCATGGAGCCGTTAAATTATTACAATTATTACTTTGCTTTTGCTTTGTTTATGATGAAATATGAATGAAAAATTACAAAGGAATAAAATAATTGTAATATAAAGGTAGTAATTAAAAACGAAATAAATTAAATTTGGCAAGACTAAATACTAAACTTCTGAGTCATGATTATTTTCGGCATAAATATTCTTTCTTTAATTAATTTCACACGAAAAACGTTCCCTCCATAATTTAATAAATAATTAGTCATTATATTATATAGAGACCGTAATAAGCTCACCGCCGTGATTATTATCTCCCTCACGTTCTACAAATTGATACAGTGTACGTGAGCCACTCAATTTGATGATGTCTATTTTGATAGTGAATTTACGAATGAGTGTCTTTAGGCTGATTGAAAAATACTTCGTTATTTAATTCATTATTGCTATTTTTATTTTAAATTTACTATTGAATGGTAGTCTAGACTTATTGTCCATATGAAAACCTCTAGGTTTTGATAGTCCTTAGAATTATTCATATAATAAATACATACACAGTCTGTTCAAAAAGAGGCGTTATCATGGTGCAAAAGCCAGTTTTTGTTCTTCCGAAAATCCGGGCGTTTCTGGCGGGTTGCTTCGCGCAAATTGCGCATAACTTGTATGTAATATTTCTTATTCACCGTACTACCCTGTGGTAAGAACTCTTGATGCGCCACGTGCCTGCAATTGAAAAAATTTAGTGGGCAATACCTTCACGTTCGACCGCACTTAGCACGCTTTTTTCGGTCTTGGCTCATGCGGCAGATTCCATTGGGATTATTGAGGTTTGGGTTCCACGTCATAACCATAAACCCATGATTCGTCACCAATTATGATCCTCTGGAGTACATTTGGGTCGTCACAGACCGAGTCCAACATCTCCTGAGCAATGTTAACGCGATGCTGTTTAAGTTGAAATTGAGCAATTTATGCATGAATTTAGCGGCGACCCGACTCATGCCAAAATCATTACTTACAATCGAATGGTACGAGCCAATCGATATGTTTCGGTCCTCAGCAACTTCAGTACAGCAAAATTCGCGATACTTTTTGAACAGACCCCGTATGTATATACAAATAGTTTTAATAATATCAATAAAATATATATTTCGCAATTCGAACCATGAAGGAAGGAAACCATGTTTTTAATTTAGAGATTTAGAGATTATAATTATCATCATTGATGTTTTGTATATTATTTTGTTTGACAAGGTAGTTATTTTTTTCTATTTCTTAACTACTTCAACGTTTTGAAGCACTTAAGTACTGTATTATGCTTATAATTTATGATCAATATACAAGCGCCAATGGCTTTATAATGTTCAGTGCCAATCTCATAACGATTCGTCGCACAAAAGTCTTAGTATCATATAGCACACACCCTTCGGCAAATTGTACAGAAGACCAAAGAGTACAATTTACCACTTTGCCTTGCGTATGTGCACTATGAGACAGCCTTTGATTCTATCAAAATTTGGGCGGTGCTACAGGCCCTTCATGCGAAGTTGACTGTCGGTATATCAAAGTGCTGAAGTGTTTGTACAGTTGGGCAACGATGGCTATACGAGTACAGAATCAGAGTACGAAACCTATCCAACTGCAGATCAAGCACAGACAATTCTCACCGCTGCATTGGAAGACGTTTTCAAACTACTGGACTGGAAAGAATACTGTATTAATATCAATGGTGAATACATCACCCATCTTCCATTTTCCGACGATATAGTCTTTATGCCAGAATCGCCTGAGAACCTAAGCCCTATGCTCGATGACTGCTTAAGATGCACATGGATAAAACAAAAACCATGTGTAATATTTATGTCACACCTATGCTTTTGGGCGCACTAAGCTCGAATTTCTAATGAGTATGTTTACCTGGAACAATTAGTCCGACTAGGTAACTCCAAATTCGATTGAGAGTTTGGGAAATTACGACACATCTTATCGTCAAGTATACCTCAAAACTGTTACTCCCCGAACCTTGCTCCAACAGATTACCATTTTTTCCGGAACTTGGACAACTTCTTACAGGGAAAAAATTCAACTCCGATGCGGCAGTCTAAACTGTTTTTTTTTTTTAGCAAAGGGATCAATGAACTACCTATGAGACGGCAAAAGTGCATAGATAACAACGATGTATACTTTGATTAATTGAATATATTTTACAAATAAAAAATTGATAGTACTCCCATACAAAACGCCAATTTCACATATAAGGACCTATTAAAAGTCATAGGATCTTCTTTATTCGTATTTCATCAAAAAATATTTAAAAAAATCAGAAATCAGAATCAGAAAAAAATCCTTACTGTTAAAAACAAATCAGTATAAACAATATGTTACCTAATTGTCCAATAGCAATATGCAAAAATTTCGGTACTCATTCATGGATTTTCTTGAAAACTTACAGAAATTCTTGTAGAATGTATAAACTATCGAATAAAATTATTTTTAGTTGCTAGAAATTTTAAAAAAATTTACAAATTACCCTTTATAGCATAGTAGTAGTAGATACTTCAATTTTAGTCACAAAATTACTACTAATTTGAATTTACACGTTTGGTTTTGGAGAAATCTATATGAAAATGTTTGGAAATATGTATATTATTATGTTTTATATGTTTCTATTCGTTGCTCATACCAAACTATTTTAAAAAAATAAAAAAAACGAAAATAATTTTTTATCTGTATTAAATTTCAAACAATATTTCAAATATATTTTGTGTGAATTTGAAATAAATACAACGTCAAGTTATATGAAATATGTTATAAAACTATTTTTTGTTTACATTTTACACTAAAAATAAATGAGAATTGGAAAAATAACACATTTTTGACCCAACCGCTAAAATGGTCCTTCTCGATTTCGAAGTAATTTTGGCACTTACTTTTCACTTTTAATGCCACCAATTATATATCTACCTTTTTGTTATATTACAAGGAATACAAAAAAGTATAAAACTCACCTTACCGAAGAAATCACTAAGCACTAGCTGCACACTATCACGCACACTATTGGTGTAAAGACCCGTTACGTCAGATTGAGTTTTTATGTGTATTTCTTACGTGACGTTGACAGATTATGGTACCAAATTAAAGAGTATTTCTTCGTCTATGTCTGTATTATACATTTCAGTATAACTTTGTTATAATTTTTAATGACAAACCTTTTTTTGTCGGATTCGCCTTCATAAATTCTTAGTAGGCATATGTGTACCATTGCCGAGCGAGCGTCGCGCGTTGTGTTAGGCATATGTGTACCATTATCGAACGTACGGTAAAAATTTTATCAGAAAATCAAAAACCATCTTTTTAAATCGAAGTGAGAAGCGTACTTACAGTCAACCTGGTGGAACGTGGCTACCTGCAACCAACTTTAAATAAAGAAGGCTTGTCACCCGTTTCACTGATGAATGACTCACTGACTGTAATTATACTAGCTCTTTATTTCATTCATACTGGAACACAGTAATGTACGAAATACTATTTCAAAGATGTCTTACCACCTAGTAATGAATAAAACCAGTGAAGGAATGACTTCCATAAGTTCTCATCAGAATAAATCTGAATATTTCTGAGAGTATCGAATTCAAACGTTGAAGTTACCGTTACCGTTCCATTTTATTAAAGTCTACTGCTGATAATAGGCCTCTCCCATGGATTACTTCATGGGAGGAATGTGGCAACTATCTATATTTACAGTTGCCACGCTTGGCAATCGAATTAGCAATCGCAATTTTATTTGTTATTGAGAAGACGCTGCTGCCCATCTCCTGATTTAAAAAAAAAAGAATATTAACAATGCTATAAACATTATTAATTAACCACTCGTGGTAAGCTTAAATTGCTTGTGTTACGAGTGGTTCACGCCAGTAGTCGAAAGGCGGATTCGAACCCACGACCTTTTTGAGTTCGCGGTCCGCGCCCTGCCATTAGGCTACTGTCGCTTCTAGAGATAGATATATAGAGATTTGTTTCCCTCTGTAGTTTCTTACGACACCCACGGGATGATTTTTTTTATTTTTTATTTCATTATTCAGAAAAATTACACTTAAAACTTATAAACTAGTGGTTAGTAAACTCACAATATAGATAAATTATTATACTACACAAAAAATATTATTAATTATTGAACATATTGGGCCTGGAACACATATGCATTGTGTTCCAGTACCTCATCACAGAGCAATTTTGCCTTCCATATATGGAAGCTAAGAGGCCGTAGGTGCTGTGTCGCACGTGACGCATCACTCGGGCTTTTGCGTAATATTACTTCAAATCTGCCCACGCGTGCCTGAAAATATATACAGGATGCACTGCAAAAGCATGGCAGCTCCAATAGCATCCTGAATACATTGTTGTACTCAACACGTAACGCATTGAGAGTTCGGCGAGTACACTTCATCCACAGACTGCAGGTGTAGAATGTCTGACAGTTAGCTTTGAAAAACCTGCTGACAAGCATATAACACCTCACTGCCAACGCTCTACGTTCCTGTTCAATATCTAAAATTTCAGAGAGACCCTCGACGACCCAGTGTCCCAGATATCTGAATTTGGTGACTCTACTCAGTGTAACTCTTCAAAGTCTAACATGAGGAACAGACTTAGGTTTTCTTTTCCAACCTTAAACATGGGGTATTATTAGTACATTAATAATGATATAAGCTACTGAATACTATTTCTACCAAATATTTAAAAATTAAATACAATTAATCAAAATTATTCAAAATATGTACCTATACAATTTGGTAGGTTTATACGTCAATTTTACGCGATCTAAAATGAACTCATGCTTCTTTAATGCCTTAGGCAGATAATTTTTGAGACATGAATTAGAGGCAGATTCTGCCTCTAGTTCATCTTTGTTATACTTTAGAAATTAACAAAAGTTTTTACTTCACCTTACGAATAATAGTCTAGTAAAGTACGAGTGTGTACATAATATCTGATAACAGCAACTGTACAACAAAAAAACTGCGGTTGCCAACACGCTCGCCAAGCGTGGCAACTATGGCAATATACACGCCATGAAAAGTTACACAAATAGACGGCCCCCAGTCTCCAACGGCCCTGCTATTCCTGGCTACGGTGGCGACCATGGTAACGGCGGGGCAGGGGTGCTAAGTATCTCCGGTGGAGGTTCGGTTGCCACCTACGACAACTCGACTTGGCAACATATAACTCATGCACCCTGAGCACTGACGAGAAGATCCTAGAGATGTAAGAAGGGATAGACAAGTTGCGCTGGAATATTATAGGATTATCCGAGATCTGAAGAGAGGGGGAGGGTGCGGTGATTCTCAAATCCAGCAACTTGTTCTATCACCGGCAGGGCGACCATCTGTCCTAAGGTGGTGTTGGATTTATCGTCCACAAGTCTCTCGTTAACAACGTTGTAAACATTGGTAGTGTGTCGACGAGGGTTGCGTACCTTATACTCAGAATCACCAAACGGTACTCGCTGAAGGTCATACAGGTTTACGTTCCTACGTCAGAACATCCCGATGAGGAGGTGGAAGAAATGTATGAGGATATTTCTAGAGCCGTGCATTCCCCCAAAACTTACAGTGTTAATGGGAGGCTTCAACGCAAAACTAGGCACAAGAAAGAACCGTGAGTTGAAGGTAGGGAAATTTGGAATAGGACAACTGAACCCAAGGGGACAGCAGCTAGCTGACTTCATGGCAAAAGAGGGACTTTTTACGATGAACTCTTTGTTTCAGAAGAGATCCCACAGAAAGTGGACCTGGTTGAGCCCCAACGGTTCGACAAAAAATGAGATTGACTTCATTATGACGACTAGACGGCAACTGTTCATTGATCGCATGGTTGAAAAATGGCAGCGATCACCGAATGGTTAGAGGCACACTGAACCTCAACGTTAAGTTGATCTCGTCTAATGAAGTCAACGCTTCGTCCCCTTCGTGCTCTAATCCAAAATTCTGAAACTTTTCAGCTCGAGTTACAAAACCGCTTTTAGTGCCTAGAAGATTGCAATGCAGTGGACGATATGACTAACAAGCTCGTGGAAACTGTCCATGCTGTTGGAGCTAATTTCTGTAAGACCCACCAAGAAGAACAGAAACTCTCCGATCACGCTCTTAATCTCATGAATGTTAGGCGGGAGATGAGGCCACAGTCGTCAGCAGATTTGACAGCATACAGGCAACTGATCAGACAGATCTCCAAATGCATGCGGCAGGACTTACGCAACTTCAATACAGCTCGTATTGAAGAAGTCAGGCTTGAGCGGAATCAGGGCTCCAAAGTCTTTGCCAGAGATCTGTCTGCCAGAAAAACTCAACTGCCAAAGCTGAAGACTGAGTGTGGCAGCATCGTTTCCGGAACACCTGACATTTTGAGTGAGATTGAGAGGTTCTACGGGCAGCTGTACAGATATTTGTGGAAGCCACACGCAAGTGTGAGTAACGAAGAAGAGAGCCAAGAGCACATCTTATCCAACACTATTCCGATGATATCATGGACGTCAGTATGAGCGCGATAAGAATGGCTCTCCAGCAACTTACAAACGGCAGGGCCCCAGGCGAGGATGGAATTACAGTGGAGCTTCTAAAAGCGGGTGTAACTCCAGTACTTAGTCTCTCAGAAGCTCTTCAATTCCGTGCTCCATGGTGACACTACTCCAGAGGCGTGGAGCAGAACTACGGTGATTTTGTTCTTCAAGAAAGGTGATAACGCTCTTTTGAAGAACAACAGACCGATTTCCCTTCTGAGCCGCGTCTACGTGCTGTTTTTTTTTTATAGATGAGGGGGCAAACAAGCATGCGGCTCACCTGATGTTAAGTGACTACCGCCGCCCATGATCAACCGCAACACCAGGAGAATTGCGGGTGCGTTGCCGGCCCTTTAGAAAGGAGTAAGTTCTTTTCTTGAAGGTCCCCAGGTCGTATCGGTCCGGAAAAATCGCCGGTGGTAAACTATTCCACAGAGAGGTTGTACGTGGAAGAAAACTCCTTGTGAAACGTACATTGGTGGACCGCCAAGCATCCAGATGGTGTGGATGGTATCGGGACGTTTGCCGTGTCGTGCGTTCACGAAATTTGGCGGCTGGGATTAATCCGAACAATTGCTCAGAGCACTCCCCGTGATAGATGCGATAAAATACGCAAAGAGATGCAACATCTCTTCGCAACGCCAGTGAATCGAGCCAATCGGAAAGCACTCGGTCGTCGACGATTCGAGCCGCTCTGCGCTGGATGCGGTCAAATGGAAGGAGCTGGTACTGGGGAGCCCCAGCCCAGAGATGGGAACAGTATTCCATGTGCGGCCGAACCTGCGCCTTGTAAAGTTGCAGGCGGTGTGCCGGCATGAAATACTGTCCCGCTCTGCTGAGCACGCCAAGCTTTTTAGAGGCCAATTTAGCCTTCCCTTCCAAGTGACCACGAAACTGCACGTCATTCGATATGTCGACGCCGAGGATTCCGATACTAGCTGAGGCAACAAGGGGAGTGCCTTGAAACTGAGGGGATACGACAAAGGGGTTCTTTTTAGCGGTTAACGCGCAAACTTGTGTCTTCTGGGGGTTAAACTGGACTAGATTTAGTCGTCCCCAATCCGAGACTCTGTTCAGCAAAGACTCGACTTCAGACACAAGTTTGTGCCGGCACTCGGAGACGTTTTCCCGAGTAATATTGGCTCGGCCGGTGTAAAGAGCATCACCAGTGCTGTCATCCGCATAGCAATGAATGTTACGGGTATGCAACATATCATTGATATGCAGAAGAAACAGCGTTGGCGATAGCACACAGTTGTTTTCGAGAGTCATTACAAATCATCTCGCACGCAGATTCGAGAACTTCCTGTCCCCGAACAATCCGGTTTCAGAAAAGACTTCATTACCATAGACCACATACATACCCTGCGGAAGATTGTACAGAAGACCGAGGAGTACAATCTGCTACTTTGCCTGGCGTATGTGGACCAAGAGAAAGCCTTTGATTCCGTCGAAATTTGGGCGGTGCTGCAGACCTTTCAGCGGTGCCAAGTTGACTGTCGGTATATCGAAGTACCGAAGTGTTTGTACAGTAGGGCTACGATGGCTATTCCAGTACAGAACATGAGTTCAAAACCTATCCAACTGCAGAGAGGTGTAAGACAGAGTGACCTTATATCCCCGAAACTCTTCACCTCTACATTGGAAGACGTTTTCAAGCTACTGGACTGGAAAGGATACGGTATTAACATCAATGGCGAGTACATCACTCACCTTCGATTAGCCGACGATATAGTCCTTATGGCAGAATCACTGGAGGACCTAAGCACTATGCTCAATGACCTCAATGGTGTCTCCCAATGGATTGGTCTTAAGGTGAACATGTACCAAACAAAGATCATGTTTAATGTCCATGTCACATCTATGCGGGAAGTTGTTGGGAGCACTATGCTCGAAGTTGTTGACGAGTATGTTTAACTGGGACAACTTCGACCGAGAGGTCAATCGACGGACTCATCTAGGCTGGGCAGCATTCGGGAAATTACGATATATCTTCGTCTCGTCAGGTATACCTCAAACTCTAAAAACTAGATTGTACAACCAGTGCGTGTTTTCAGTGATGACTTACAGATCTGAGACCTGGTCGTTAACTGCTGGCCGTATGAGGACGCTCAAGGTTGCTCACTTCCTCTTCCAAGGGTTCCTCTGCTTGATAAACTCATAAATAAGGGCATATCCGCATTCGAACCAGACTAGCCAACATAACCCAACGGATTAGTAAGCAGAAGTGGCAATGGGCCGGCCTTATAGCTCGAAGGACCGATAACCGATGGGGAAAATCCTTTATCTAATCTTCTCAATAGAAATGACAAGGGATATAAAATCACCAACGGAAATACACATCACACACCATCACATTTACTTTATATCGATGACATAAAATTGTATGGAAGTAGTTTAAAATATTTACGTATTCTTGCTGACATAACGGAAAGCTTCTCAACTGATATTCAAATAGAGTTTGGAATAAATAAATGTAGGATACAATCAATTCATAGAGGCAAAGTAGAACAAAATTCATATACTCTCCAAACAGGTGAAACTATTGAACCTGTAGACGAAAACGCTGGCTATAAATATCTAGGATTTACTCGAACACGACAGATTCACCAAAAAAAAGTTAAAAGTATTAGAAAAAGAATTTAAATTCCGCCTAAATTACAATGTTAAAATACTTAACACACATCTAAATGCAAGAAACACCATAAAATCTGTAAACACATTCGCCATCCCAATTTTAACTTATTCATTCGGTATAATTCATTGGTCTAAAAGTCACCTAATAAAGCTGCAACGTCTCATCAATACAACTATGACTAAATACGGAAAACACTACCCTATATCTTGTAGCGGACGACTCACATTACCTAAAGTAGAAGGTGGAAGAGGTGTTGAAGTTCACCAACACGCATTGGGGCAGCGCGGCGGACAATTCCTTATCCTAAAACCCTGTCAGAAATGTGCGGAGACCTGTGCTCAGTAGTGGGACATATATAGGCTGTAACTTTACTAATTTCAAGTTGCTTACTTTGCTTTGTTACTGCCTGCAGTACTAGGCCTAGCCTGTATCACAGGCGACAGTTCCTTCCTCTATGACACAAAGAATATAATATCACTAAGTTTAGCTTATATTCACCAAAGAAAAAACACAATAATAATAACGACATAAAAATTTAATTTTATACTAAAGTTAACACTGATATTCAATTCTTTTTTTTTTATAAGTACCGACGTCAAAGTTAACATTTTTAAGAAAGGTAAGGTTAGACCACTTAATACAATGAATTTTGGCTAAATTCATTCAAATATAGTTGATTAATATCATGTAAATTTTTAATACAGTAGTTTTAAATAAAATTACGCAGTTCCTACATCATTTCTTACATAAATACAAATCATAGTTAATATTTCAGGTGCAAACTTGCCTTGAAAAAATCAGGTTATTACAAAACATAGAGTTTTAGAAATGTTTAAAGTCTATTCCCATTCCTCTGCGAAGCTGAGAGTTCTTACCAAACGAGAGATGCACTCATTTCAATGAGCTTGTTTATTTACGACTGAGAAGGACATTTTCCCTTGATTTTCTAAGCTCCAAAATTTTATGCACTTATTTTTAATCATCAACTGTCACAAAAGAATACTAAGGAAACAACAAATCCCAACAAATTATTGTTGCTTTTTTAGCAGATTTCCTAAAATCAATCTACAATTTATATTGATAGCTGTGCCTGACGTTTTCACCAAAGTATATCACACAGCTAATTCTTACACATTGCTTATCACTGTTGGTTTTTCTCGGTCCTGATCGGGCGGCTAGGGTTGTGCGTGGTTCCCGCGCCGGGACGAGTGTTGAGTTATTTAATTTTTTAATTATGTCATTAATAATACTTCCAAATGATCATTATATAAAGAGCATTAATATGCCATTTAAATATTTTGTCAAAAATACCTTATTATGGCGTATGTACTAGGCTAAACTAAAAGTATCGGGAATGGAATATTTCCACTGTTCCTGTCATATTTAAAATATTTTTAATTGAAAACTCCTTGGTTTTAAAAATCGAATACCATTTATTTATTTAAAAAAAGATTCTCGGTCTTGTCACAAGGTTTTGTCAAACTTGTTTAGTCGTTGAGAAAATGGAATTGACTCGAGAAAATTCAAGAGCGATGATTTATTATGACTTTCGAAGTGGTTTAACACAAAAACGGTGTGTTGACCGTTGATTTCTGCATTTGGTGATGAAGCCCTATCCAAAACCACAATTTATCGCTAGTTTGAATTTGTGCTGAATTTCAACGTGGAGGTGTCAAGCTCAGTGATGATCCCCGTCAAGGTCGTCCAAAAACTGCAGTCACCCAAGAAAACGTTGATGCTGTGCGTAAGCTGATTCAGAAAGATCGACATGTGACATACCGCGAAATTCAGGCAACTTTAGACATTGGCATGAGTCAAATATAAATAATCTTGCATGAACAATAAGGTGTAAAAAAGTTATTTTCCCGATGGATACCGCATTCGCTTTGTGAAGAGCAAAAAGCGGCTCGCGTTACTTGGTGCGTCAGAACTCTCCAAAGATTCCACGCAGGATCCTCAAATGCTGCATACAACATCGTATCAGGTGACGAATCCTAGATATACGCGTACGAACCCGAAACAAAAAACCAGTCACGAGTTTAGGTGTTCGAAAATGAGTTAAAGCGAACAAAAATTGTTCGTTCACTGAGTGTTGAAAAAAAAATGGTGGCCACGTTTGTCTCCAAAACCGGCCATGTTACGACTATTCCTCTTGTAGGACAAAGAACGGTTAATGCAGAATGGTATGCTAGCATTTGTTTGCCACAAGTCGTTTCTTGACTCCGTAAAGAGAACTGCAACCGCCGCATCATCCTCCATCACGACAATGCGAGTTCTCACACCGCACACAGAACAAAAGAGTTTTTAGAGCAAGAAAACATAGAATTATTAGACCATCTGCCGTACAGCCCCGACCTATGCCCTAATGATTTCTATACTTTCCCTAAACTAAAGAATAAATTGCGTGGACAGAGATTTTCATCACCTGAAGAAGCTGTGGACGCCTACAAAACGGCCATTTTTGAGACCCCAACTTCCGAATGGAATGGTTGCTTCAATGATTGGTTTCATCGTATGAAAAATGTGTCAAATTTCGCGGAGAATACTTCGAAAAGCAATAAATACATTTTTAAATAGTAATATTGTGTCACTTCCTTGATTCCCGAAATTTTCAGTGCCGCCCTCGTATTAGGAAGAGAAGAGATATTATGGTACTGCAAACTTTTTTAGGTAGAGAAAATTCTATATGTGTCACTAACCGTTACGCAAGTGCAAGCGAATAAAGCAGTTCGGTAGGGCTTTTTCTTTCAACTTTTTTAATTTAAATCATTATTTAAAGCTTGCTGAGAAATGTAGCCTATATTAGTCCTCATGATTCTGGCTATGAATAACAAAAAGAATATTTCAAATCGGACTTTAGTCGCCCCCAATCCGAGACTCTGTTCAGCAAAGATTCGACTTCAGACACAAGTTTTTCCCGGTACTCGGAGACGTTTTCCCGAGAAATATTGGTACGGCCGGTGTAAAGACGATCACCAGTGCTGTCACGTGCATAGCAATGAATGTTACGGGTTTGCAACATATCATTGATATGCAGAAGAAACAGCGTTGGCGATAGCACGCAGCCTTGTGAAACACCAGCATTAATAGGCTTGTAATCGGAGCTTGCACCATCTACAACGACCTTGATGCTCCGATTTGCAAGAAAGCTGGTGATCCAATCGCACAATTTCTCGGGGAGCCCATAGGAAGAGAGCTTCGAAAGAAGTGCTTTGTGCCAAACCCGATCGAGGCCTTCGCTATGTCCAAACTAACGGCCAATGCCTCCCCCTTGGACTCTACTGCCTGAGCCCATCTATGAGTTAAGTAGACCAGAAGATCACCAGCTGATCGACCACGGCGAAAACCGTCTTGGCTATTACTAATTAGCTGGTGATCTACAAGGTACCTCATGAGCTGGCAGTTTACAATGGACTCCATTGTTTTGGAGAACAAGGAGGTGATGACGATAGGCCGGTAGTTGGGTGGGTCTGAGCGGTCGCCTTTTTAGGGTTCCGTAGTCAACTCGGAACCCTTATAGTTTCACCATGTCTGTCTGTCCGTCTGTCCGTCCTCGCTTAATCTCTGTGACCGTTAGCACTAGAGAGCTGAAATTTGGTAACAATATGTGTATCAATTACGC
Organism: Parnassius smintheus behrii; assembly: GCA_036936625.1. NCBI lineage: Eukaryota > Metazoa > Arthropoda > Insecta > Lepidoptera > Papilionidae > Parnassius > Parnassius smintheus. The sequence continues at coordinate 14,790,042 of JAUPFT010000014.1, forward strand.
CGACGAAGTGGTTATAAAAAATTTGGAAAAAAATGTTTTATTAGGGTAGCCCCCTATATGTAAAGTGGGAAGTGATTTTTTTTTAATTTCAACCCTAACGTGTGACATATTGTTGGAAAGGTATTTAAAAATGAATAGGGGTTTACTAAAATCATTTTTTGATAATGTCAATAATTTCGGAAATAATCGCTCCAAAAGTAAAAAACAATGTGTCCCCCCCCCCCCTCTAACTTTTGAACCATAAGTTTAGAAAATATGAAAAAAATCTGAAAAGTAGAACTTTATAAGGACTTTCTAGGAAAATCATTTTGAACTTGGATGGAAACAACAGTACCCACTACCGGGAGCAGTTGCAGGAGCGCGGAGCGTTGCTGGAGCGCGAACATAATGGATACCTTTAAACTCATAAGTGGGAACACTTATTGTGACGGACGGAAAACTACGGAACCCTACACTGAGCGTGGCCTGACACGCTCTTCGCCGGTTTTTTTAGGGATCGGGTGGACGAAAGCCGTCTTCTACGATTTTGGGACTACGCCTGTGGAGTAAAAGTACCGGAAAAGACGCGTTAAAACCGGTGCCAACTCTGGAACACACGTCCTCAGCACAATTGGGGGGATTCCGTCAGGCCCATCCGACTTGCGCGACCGCAACCGAGCGCTGTGTGAAATGTACTTCCGGCATGGAGCACTCACACATTAAATGGTAAAATAATAGAAAAAAAGTAAAATTTAAAATAGAAAACAATCAACTTTCTAAGATTTCTTTGCTTAAATGTCTTGAGATAAAAAAAATCTTGTAAATATTATAGTAAATTCTTTCCGAAATTCCCTGTGGAATTGAGAGGGTGATAGGTTTTGATAATCTCATTATTTCCTAATATTCTGCTGGCCCATGTCGCTGAAACTCTGCTGTCACTACGCTGGGTCAGCTAAATGATATTACCGCACGTGGTACATACAACAGGTACCGAAAAAGGAAATTGAACTTACATCTTGATAAATATTTAACTTTGAAAAAAAAGTCTATTCTTGAAATATCACGACAAAAATGTTGATTTAGAATTTATCACAGTAGTTGGAATTTGGCCGTGATTACTCATAACATTATAACAAACAATGAACTGTATGAACTAGAGAGACTACGTTATAATTGTAATGTAATGTAAATACTGTCGAAAAAAATTTTTACAATTCTTTTTTAACTCAGACAAACAAAAAAATAAAACGACATGTACATTTCAGCCATGTTCTAAATATATGTATCATTTGCAACTGGAGGTTTAGGTTTATATGTGTGAGTTCATCCGATTCGTAAACAAAGAAGAAAAAGTGCCTTACTTCAAAGCATCCACTTACCATCAGGTGGACTGTGCTGTGGGCTCGCTTCTTACTCTTATTCTGTAAAAAAATGCTTAACCCCTGAGCTACTACGGCTTATGTTATTTCGTTCCACCGACTTCATAAAAGGGAACTAAACTTTTTTCTAGGTGAATCAATTTTAACGATTCTTTTTTATTTGCAAGCTGGTGCTTCTCATGTCGACCCTTATATATTTATAAATGTTGAGTAGTATGATGTCCTCATTTTATTTATATTGAAGTCGGTAGTATACAATTTTTAATTTTACTACTTGTAACTACTATTATTGAGAACTAGAGGAGGAGATTGAAATTAATTTACCCAAATTAATAATAATAATTAGAGGCATATCAAATGAACAGACAATTATTTCTTATGTTGGAGATACAAAAAACGGCTTAGGTATAAATAAAGCCTGCAGCAAGTAAATAAGCTTAGTCTTTTATCTCTTAATTGCAGTTTTGTTAGAACGTTTACAGTGGGATTTGAGCTCTGGGCTTTTGTTGTTTACGTTTTAGATAGAGGTGAATTTTCTTCTTGTTTAGTAAAATTTATGCTCTTAATTTAAATAAATTCTGTATAATACTGGCAATTTTAATTTTTGTTTCGAATAACAAAAATCTTTTAACATGAATCTTAGAATTTTTTTAACTTTTAACATGAATCTTAGAATTTCTTTTATACGAGTTGAACCCGAGATTTGTCAACTAATAATAAAAAATCAAATTCTGTTGTACTAAATATTAATCGTTGAGTTGCGGTGTGAGGATATCTAGCACCACTTATCGTTCCGTGGGTGTCGTAATTCCAACACGGAAATCATCTCAGAAAGAATCGTTATCAACAATTAGGCAACACCTTCCTTATAATAACTCAAAATTATAAGAAACTGTGGTTGCTAATCCATCTGCTAAGATTGGCCATCTATGGGTTAGGCCTATATTCAGCAGTTGAGTGGTTTTCCATTCATATAATAATTTATTAATCTTAAAGACCTACCTTTGCAATGGAGTAGAGCGGTGGCCTACTGGCTACATAAGCCTCACACAAATGTGAGGTGGCCTGTGTCCGGCGTGAGACGTATACAGGCAGTTACATTACGTTTGTAACATACATATATACAATCGGCCTATAGGTGTCGTATGAGGTGATAGAAGTCAACAAACCTGGAGATGGATTACAGCGTCACCCTAATAACGACTAAAAATAAAAAGAAAAACTACGTTTGCCAACTCGCTTGTTAAGCGTTACAGCTATGGCAAACACCCCCCCCTATAAGGCAATCTATGGGAGAGATCTATGTTCGGCAGTAGATTTTTATAGGCTGTAACGGTAATATATAGTACAATAACATAATAACATAATTCGTTACAAATAAATGAATAACAAACTCGAGTCTACTGAAGAAACATTGAAACATAACAGATGAAGTAGATGTAAATTCAACTCAAAACATTTATAGAATGCATGGCATTTACAAATATAGCACAAGCAGAAGGCAATATTCTGCTTTTATTAGAAAGATAGTAACCTCTTATTCGCTTTCCTTTGTAGTATTTACAGTAATGCTCCCCTATACATAATGTGTGACGTGCAGCCATCATGGATTAATACAGAAAGTATTCTTGGTTAATATAGCTGATCCTGAGATCCACACCGGTTACTTTCAACTGCCGCCCTTGTACTTCGTTGATGGTCATAGAGTAACGTAAGTTGACTGAAAACGGAACATTTTAAAAATTGATCTTTAGATACAACTAACACTAACCAAAAAAAAATACGAACGTTACAAAAGAGATCAGAAATAAATAAGACGGTGGTGGTCATGTCCATGTTAACGGGTTCCGTTTCAACTAGGCGGATAATAAAACTCTATTTTTTTGTAAACATATGAAAGTCAAACCTCTCACGGTTCTATTCGAGGTGTGTAGTGTATAAATGTTTGTGTATATTAAATGTGTGTGTAATATTAAATGTTTTGGAATAAAGATATTTTACGAGCACTTGCTACTAGATTTAGATAGCAGGTATTGAGCACGGTAACCAGAATCGTATGAAGATTCCATTTTTCGGTACAGTCCGGGTTCTGGTTAAGTACCGGCGTTAAGATCATCATTATCAGCTCATGGAAGTCCATCGCTGGACATAGGGCTCCCCTAATGTAGGAAGGAATTGCCTTAATTTATTTATTTCACAGATGCACGCGATTGCAATACCAGATGTCTCGCACCTTTGACTCTTGTCTTTACCGGTCTAAATATTTTGCAGCGTAATCTGCCATGTCAGAATTGAAAGCAATAAGATTTTTCTGGCTTTTCACATGGTCGTCTCTTTTATAACGCCATCGTACGTTATTAAGATATCAAATACAATATTGATTCCATTTCATGATATGTACTAGTTTTATGTAAGCCAAAGCCTTTGTTAAGATACTATATTTTTATGGCATTGCTTGTAATATAAAACGCGAAAGTGTGTGTACGGTGTGTTTGAACCACTTTACCTTTATGATCGTCACTTCGTAAACAAGTATGACCTTACTTGGTTAGTGCATGTGTAAAGGGTTCTTAATATATTATAGATTTTAACAGTAAAGGGTTTTTATCATTAGAAGTTCTGATTCACTATAATATATTATGTTTGGCGATAAAGGAAAACATATAACACTATCTCAAAACCTGCATGTGTAATATGTCATATGTCGTAAACATACTAGATGGTAAGCCTCTTTTCCAGAAGTCAGTTTGAGTAGGTATCACCTCTTATTTGTTTCTGATGCCAAGCAGTAGAGCACTGCACTGGTAAGTTCCAGTTAGAAGGATATGAGAGCCAGTATGATTATAGCATGTTCCATTCCATCTTAGTCTTCAAAAGTGAAAACATAAGTATCTGTAGCTGTGTTTGTTTCAAGTCAGTAGCGTGTGTCCATGAGCTGCGGTAGCCACTTACCTACGGGTGAACAGTAACTTCCTTTGTTACTGTTCACCTGTAGGAAAGTGGCTACTTCAGCTACTCACCTACAGGTAAAATATTTCAATTAAATAAAAAAATTAAAGGTACCTTATAGACAACATGTATAAAGTTTAATTGATGTAAGTCTCAACGATGATAACTTTTGCAATTGGTTTTACCTAAATATGTACCAATAAAAAGAGGGGAAGAGTTTTATTCTGTTTTTTTTTTGTATGTTTAAACACGCTAATCTCTGTAATTACCATCTAGTCCAGTTTAACCCCCAGAAGATACAAGTTTGCGCGTTAACCGCTAAAAAGTACCCCTTTGTCGTATCCCCTCAGTTTCAAGGCACTCCCCTTGTTGCTTCAGCCAGTATCAGAATCCTCGGCGTCGACATATCGAGTGACGTGCAGTTTCATGGTCACTTGGAAGAGAAGGCCAAATTGGCATCTAAAAGCTTGGCGTGCTCAGCAGAACGGGACAATATTTCATGCCGGCACAATGCCTGCAATTTTAAAAGGCGCATGTTCGGCCGCACATGGAATACTGTTCCCATCTCTGGGCTGGGGCTCCCCAGTACCACCTCCTTCCACTTGACCGCATCTAGCGCAGAGCGGCTCGAATCATCGACGACCGAGAGCATTTCGATCGGCTCGATTCACTGGCGCTGCGAAGAGATGTTGCATCTCTTTGCATTTTCTTTCGCATATACCATGAGGAGTGCTCTGAGGAATTGTTCGGATTAATCCCAGCCGCCAAATTTCGTGAACGCAGCAAACGCTACGCGGCAAACGTCTCGATAACATCCACACCATCTGGATGCTTGGCGGTCCACCACTGTACGTTTCAGAAGGAGTTTTCTTCCGCGTACAACCTCTCTGTGGAATAGTTTACCTCTGGCGATTTTTCCGGACCAATACGACCTGGAGACCTTCAAGAAAATAGATTACTCCTTTCTAAAGGGCCGGCAACGCACCTGCAATTCCCCTGGTGTTGCGGTTGATCATGGGCGGCGGTAGTCACCTAACATCAGGTGAGCCGCATGCTCGTTTGCCCCCTCTTCTATAAAAAAAAATTAAATATTTTTAAGCCAAACCAAAACTTCTTCTGGTTAGAAGTCTCTATTTTCATTAGGATTCATTACTGTATGGACTAGAACACGAGCAGTTCGATAATATGGGTGGGTAACAATTTTTATTACTGTTTCTGCTCTACGTTTGTAGTATATCATCATCATCATTACATCAATGCAACAAAACGGGGTCCTGAGCTTACTGTTCCCATCAGTTTTCTTAACAGATCGTTACTCCATCTACTAGGCCTTTCTACACTTTATTTACCGGTTCGAGACTGCAACTGGATAACATTTATTCTCCATCGATTGTCGGTTATTTGATCTATATAATCGCATATATTATGTATTTAAGTATATATTTTTATTGGATAATGATAAGAACTAGCTATATTCAAATTAAGAACCAATGTTTTTTTCTTAACAACGTACGTGATGTTATTTGTTTGATTTAGATTTCACTTGCATGTTATAGGATTTAAAGTAAAATATTTTAAAAATAATACGAACGTATCATGTTACTTGTAACCATTTAATTCAAAAAGAAATGAGAAAAAATGTTAATAGAATTTCTCATATTCTTTCAGCTTTATAACGGTGCTGTTTTATTGAATTTACATTTATATTGCATTGAGAATTAGACAGATTCCTTGTATTCGGCGGTAGAATATATATTAGCGTGGCAAATACAACATTTTTTTACAACAAGCTTCTAGATAGTTATATCTTTGAAAAGATATTGAAACGTAAACTCATTTTAACTAAAACATAATGTGAATGTGTGTGCATGCGTATAAAAATAATTTATATAAATGAATTCACTCTTTAAATAATTTTCTGTATCACGGAACATGAAAATCATGGCTTTATCAATCCCATGATGTTTAATTTCAAAATCAATTAGCGTACGAATATACAAATACACACATCAATAAAAGTTTGCGGTCGGTTTCAAAAATTGAAATAACTTCTGTTATAATTTTCTGTTCTTTTTCGATTCTTTACTTAAAAGTATATAATTAATTATTAACATATAAAACATTAAAACAAATTCAATTATTTTTCCAAATAAAAAAAACTCAGTACAAGCTATCGCTCATAAATCTGACTTAGTCGATTTTAACGTATTTAAACATCGATCACTAATAAAAACGTTCTTTATTAGTCATCGATGTATTTAAAATATTTTTTCGAGGAAAATTGTGGAGGATTATCAGAAGTTTTAAGAGCAAGAATTGTAGATAACTTTGAGGGAAGAAGGATATTTCACGAAAGAAATAGCACGCAGAGTTGCTGTATCCCAATCTTATGTGTTAGCCACATTGCAAAGGTACTACGACATGGATAATTTAACTGACCGCCTTCCTGTTCTGACTGCTGTTCAAAAGCGCTATATTAGATTTCTGGCGGCCCGTGACCCAGCAATCAACACCACTACAATAATAACAGTACTGCGGGCCGCCTCTGGATTTGAGGTTAGTACTGAAACTATTCATAATTGCATACACGAGGCTGAACTACGAACACGGAGGTCTTGGCGAGCATCTGTGAATTCAGTCACAGCAATATCAGCGATGGAGATTGCAGTTGGATAGGCTCTGGCAAAATAAAGAAGATGAGATGGAAAACATTTGGCAAAACTGTTTCTTTAAGTATGCAATATTCACGAAACCTGGCATCATGTATTATATTATATATTTCTCTATATTATGTATACAGGCCACTCAGAGGTTTTACAAAAAAAATATAACATATTTTGAAAACAGGATTACTTACAATTTCTAATAATTGAATCATTTAAAATTTTAAACTTCCTTTCGCATGGATGGATTGCGAAACGTCCTTGAGATTTAACACGAACGCCTTTGTGTAAGAAGAGTAGTTTCGTCTCAGCGCAAAACTGGGACCTGGGTAGAATGGTAGCGTGATATGACTATTGAATTTGAAGTTATCTTATCTCGGCGATATTTTTATTTGTGGTGAATCTCGGATGAAAAACGATTCGGAAGGGAAGAGTCAATTGACGATTTGGCTGTTTCAAAATGACCCAATGCCTACCAAAGTAAAGCGATCGTGTACAGCAGCGAAGATTTTCATAGAGATCTAGATTTTTTTTTGATTTTTTAACTTTGGGTATTCAGATTCATTCGGATGGACAGGGGCCAGAGTAAATATCTTCCCCGAGAAAACTCAGGTCCTGCCATGGAGTAAAAGCGATTGGCAGAGTACGTCAGAAAATGCAACGCTGAAATTTTGGCGGGTTTTGATGCTCATGCTAACCACACAGACGGTGGAAGCACTAACATCAATGAAAGAAGTAAGTTCTTTATGATTTTCTCATCTCTACCTGCCTAGTAAGCCTAAATTCAGGGTGTAAATTAAACGTTGTAACGCAAGATAGGCAAGAATAGTTAGATATAACCTATCCTACTAATTAAATGTCCAGGCGGAGTACTAACTGGCCGTGTAATGGCGGTTGAAAATATCCACTACCCCATATCTTCCCGTGGGTGTCGTAAGAGGCGACAGAAGGAGACAGGCAGTTGATGGGCAGCAGCATCTTTTTGATAACAACTGTGACCCAATAAAAAACTGCGGTTGCCAACCTGCTCGCCAAGCGTGGCAACTATGGCAAATACCTCCCATGAATAAAGACGCAAACAGACGGCCCCCAGTCCCCGGCGGCCCCGCTATTCCTAGCTACGGTGGCGACCATGGTAACGGCAGGGCAGGGGGTGCTAAGAATCTCCGGTGGAGGTTCGGTTGAAACCTACGACGACTCGACCTGGCAACATATAACGCACGCACCCTGAGGACTGACGAGAAGATACTGGAGCTGGAAGAAGATATAGACAAGTTACGCTGGCATATTATTGGATTATCCAAGGTCCGAAGAGAGGGGGAGGACACGGCAATCCTCGAGTCCGGCAAATTGTTCTATCACCGGGAGAGCGACCATCTGTCCCAAGGAGGTGTCGGATTTATCGTCCACAAGTCTCTCGTCAACAACGTTGTAAAGATTGGAAGTGTGTCGACAAGGGTCGCGTACCTGATACTCAGAATCACCGAACGGTATTCGCTGAAGGTCATACAGGTTTACGCACCAACCTCGGCACATCCCGATGAGGAGGTGGAGGAAATGTATGAGGATATTTCCAGAGCCATACATTCCTCCAAAACCCACTACACGGTGTTGATGGGAGACTTCAACGCAAAACTAGGCACAAGAGAAAGCGGTGAGCTGAAGGTAGGGAAATTTGGAGTAGGGCAACGGAACCGAAGGGGCCAGCAGCTGGCCTACTTTATGGAAAAAGAGGGACTCTTTGTGATGAACTCTTTCTTCGAGAAGCGGCCCCACAGGAAGTGAACCTGGTCGAGCCCCGACGGTTCGACAAAAAACGAGATTGACTTCATTATGACGACCAGACGCCACCTGTTCAGTGATGTCTCAGTGATCGCAAGGGTGAAAACTGGCAGCGGTCACCGAATCGTTAGTGGCACACTGAACCTAAACGTTAAGTTGGAGAGGTCTCGTCTAATGAAGTCAACGCTCTGTCCCCCTCGTGCTCTGATCCAGAATCCCGAAACCTTTCAGCCCGAGTTACGTAACCGTTTTCAGTGCCTAGAAGATTGTAATGCAGTGGACAATATGAATGATAAGCTCGTGGAAACTGTCCATGCGGTCGGAGCTAAGTTCTGCAAGACCCGCCGCAGAAGAACACAAAAACTCTTCGATCACACTCTTAATCTCATGGCTGTTAGACGGGAGATGAGGCTGCAATCGTCAACAGATTTGACAGCATACAGGCAACTGAACAGACAGATCTCCAAATGCATGCGGCGAGATTACGCAATTTTAATACTTCTCGTATTAAAGAAGCGATCGAGCGGAACCAGGGCTCCAAAGTCTTTGCCAGAGATCTGTCTGCCAGAAAGAGCCAACTGTCAAAACTGAAGACTGAGTGTGGCAACATCGTTTCCGGGACACCTGAGATTCTGAGTGAGATTGAGAGATTCTATGGGCAGCTGTACACATCATCGTTGGAGCCACACGCAAGTGTGAGTAACGATCCAAGAGCAAGTCTTATCCTACACTATTCCGATGATATCCCGGGCGTCAGTCTGAGCGAGATTGGAATGGCTCTCCACCACCTTAAAAACGGCAAGGCCCCGGGCGAGGATGGAATTACAACGGAGCTTTAGAAAGCGGGTGGAACACCGGTACTTGAAGTCCTTCAGAAGCTCTTCAATTCCGTCCTCCATGGTGGCACTACTCCGGAGGCGTGGAGCAGAAGCGCGGTGGTTTTGTTCTTTAAGAAAGGCGACAACGCTCTCTTGAAGAAATACAGACCGATTTCCCTTCTAAGCCGCGTCTACATGCTATTTTCGAGAGTCATTACGAATCGTCTCGCACGCAGACTCGACGACTTCCAGCCTCCCGAACAAGCCGGTTTCCGAAAAGGCTTCAGTACCATAGACCACATACATACCCTGCGACAGATTGTACAGAAGACCGAAGAGTACAATCTGCCACTTTGCCTGGCATATGTGGACTATGAGAAAGCTTTGGATTCCGTCGAAATTTGGGCGGTGCTACAGTCCCTTCAGCGGTGTCAAGTTGACTGTCGGTAAATTGAAGTGCTGAAGTGTTTGTACAGTAGGGCTACGATGGCTATCCGAGTACAGAACCAGAGTTCGAAACCTATCCAACTGGAGAGAGGTGTAAGACAGGGTGATGTTATATCCCCGAAACTCTTCACCGCTGCGTTGGAAGACGTTTTCAAGCTACTGGACTGGATAGGATACGGTATTAACATCAATGACGAGTACATCACTCACCTTCGATTTGCCGACGATATAGTCCTTATGGCAGAATGGCTGGAGGACCTTAGCACTATGCTCAATGACCTCAATGGTGTCTCCCAACGGAAAGGTCTTAAGATGAACGTGGACAAAACAAAGATCATGTTTAATGTCCATGTCACACCTATGCTGGTAGTTGTTGGGAGCACTATGCTCGAAGTTGTTGACGAGTACGTTTACCTGGGACAAATAGTCCGACTAGGTAAGTCCAACTTCGACCGAGAGGTCAATCGACGGATTCAACTCGGCTGGGCAGCGTTCGGGAAATTATGACATATCTTCTCGTCAGGTATACCTCAATCTCTGAAAACTAAAGTGTATAACCAGTGCGTGTTGTCAGTGATGACTTATGGATCTGAGACGTGGTCCTTCACTGCTGGCCGTATGAGGACGCTCAAGGTCGCTCAGCGAGCTATAAAGAGGGCTATGCTCGGAGTTTCTCTGCGTGATAGGCTCAGAAATGAGGATATCCGCACTAAAACCAGAGTGACCGACATAGCTCAACGGATTAGTAAGTTGAAGTGGCAATGGGCCGGCCATATAGCTCGAAGAACCGATAACTGATGGGGAAGAAAGGTTCTCGAGTGGCAGCCTCGTACCGGTAAGCGTAGTGTAGGACGACCCCCCACTAGATGGAGTGACGACCTAGTAAGACACGCAGGAAGTCGATGGATGCAGGTGGCCCAGGACCGTGCTTTGTGGCGTTACTTGGGGGAGGCCTATGTTCAGCTGTGGACTTGTGAAGGGCTGTAATGATGATGATTACTAACTGGCGTGTTAGTAGTGAAAATTTGATGTCTGATCACAAACACATCAATTTTGCGATTGGCAGAGTACGTCAGAAAATACAACGCTGAAATTTCGGCGGGTTTTGATGCTCATGCTAACCACACAGACTGTGGAAGCACTAACATCAATGAAAGAAGTAAGTTCTTTTATTGTTTTCTCATCTCTACTTGCCTGGTAAGCCTAAATTCAGGGTGTAAATTAACCGTTGTAACGCCAGATAGGCAAGAATAATTAGATATAAACTTTCCTAATAATTAAATGTCCAGGCGGATTACTAACTGGCGTGTTAGTAGTGAAAACTTGATGTCTGATCACAAACACATCAATTTTGTGATTAGAGCATCACTAACTTATTAAACAGTTGCTTTTAGCGATCAAAAAGCGACTGGGATGTCTATAGAGACTATCTAAGGTTACATTTGAAAACGTTTCCTAAAAGCATCAAATCGATTAAATATCTAGAGTTAATGATGGAGACTGTAATCGTAGGTATCTATGAAACCCTCAAGAGCAGTTCTTTCTTCAAAACCAAGACCTCAACACGAAAAGTTTCTTGGTGGAACAGCAAGCTGAAGGACCTTAGAGTAAAGAGCAGGAACCCCTTCAATAGGGCAAAGGAAACTAAATAATGGGATATTTATAGTGCAGCCTTAACTGAATACAATAAAAAAGATAAGGAAATCTAAGAGAGCATCATAAAGGAAGCTATACGTGAAAGTTAAGTCTTTGCTTTGCAGTGCAAGACTGCACAAAACTCTATCGAAAGCTAAACCTATTGAGATCAGGCTTTTTAAAAAGTTTGATGGTAACTTCACCACCAGTGAAACAGAAAGATTAGAGTTAATAACATTTACTTACTTTCCAGGTTCAGAGAAAACTTCCGCCTTGAACTCTTTTAGAGCCCTACGAGGGCCTTGTGATGAAGACTGGTGTAACCAACAAACAAACCTGGTGCTGTGGATTGTTGACTCCTATAAACCATATAAAAAACGGTGACAATTGAATAATTCCCATCCAACTACAGAAACGTATCGATATCCTTCCTTCTTATCTGGTGCAAATCTTAAGAGCAAGTTTTGCATGGGTATATATTCCAAAACGATGGACAATTGTCAAAATTCTATTTATAATAATTATAAAAGCATAGGCCTTTCTACCAGCTTAAATTTTAAGCTGGTAGAAAGGCCTACGCTTTACCAAAGTAATTTAGAACTATCTTCTTTTCGTTTTAAGTCATTGGAAAATGTTATAGATAGATTTTTATAGAAGAGCACGCGGCTCACCTGAAGGGAGTGACTACCGCCGCCCATGAATAACCGCAACACAAGGAAAATTGCAGATGCGTTGCCGGCCTTTTGGAAAGGAGTAAGCTCTTTTTTATCAGTGTTACTCTTTGTTTACTTTACTTTTACTTTACTCTTTGAGCCTTTCTGGATATTGAGGGCACCTTCACCAATAGCAAAACATCACTGCTGCTTAGGAGCTTGACATCTAAAAATTTGGGCCTTGTGGTCATTGCAAAGGGATTTTGTCAAAGTAACTTATCACTACACTACCTATCGTAACGTCAATCATACAAAAAGCCTTAAACACGTATCAGTTCGGAAAAATCGCCGGTGATTAACATTTCCACAGAGAGGTTGTACGAGGAAGAAAACTCCTAGTAAAACGCACAGTTGTGGACCACCAAGCATTCAGACAGTGAGAATGGTATCTTAAATTTTGACGCGTTGTGCGTTCATGAAATTTGGCGGCTGGGATTAATCTGAACAATTCCTCAGAGCACTCCCAGTGGTAGATGTGACAGAAAATGCAAAGAGATGAAACATCCCTACACAGCGCCAGTGTATCTAGTCCATCAGAAAGAACTCGGTTGTCGACGATTCGAACCGCTCTGAATGCGGTCAAGTGGAAGGAGCTGACACAGATTTACCCCGGCGCAGAGATGAGAACAGTATTCCATGTAAGGACGAACTTGCACTTTGTAAAGTTGCTACTATTACTATTTGTTGGTAAACATACTCGTCGAATACTTTAAGCCTAGTGGTCCCTACAACGGCCGGCACAGGTGTGTCATGAACGTTTCACATGATGATGTAAATCGGAGATCAGTGATGTACTCGCCATTTATATTAATACCGTATCTTTTCCAGTCCAATAGCTTCAAAATGTCTTTCAATGTAGTGGTGAAGAGTTTCGGGGATATGACGTCACCTTGTCTTAAATCTCTCTGTAGTAGAATGGGTTTCGTGTTCTAGTAAATCACATCAATGTACCGACAGTCAACTTAGCTCCATTGAAGGAACTGAATCAGCGCCCAAATTTCGACGGATGGTGAATGTATATTCAAAAGAGTGACTTACAATATACGTAGGCGGTCCCATAATGAATTAGCCTAACTATGAACCAATGAAGGAAATGAAACGAAACCGATTTTATTTTTCAATATAATTACCACGAATACTAACACACTTCTGACATCTGTGAATCAACATCTCTAAGCCTTTATAAAAATAATCAGTTTTTTTATCCTCAAAATGACTGAAGACGGCCGCCTGCAACTCTTCATCGCTTGAAAATTTTCTTCCTCTTATGTCCCGCTTTAAATTTGGAAATAAATAATAGTCAGACGGGGCCATGTCTGGACTGTAAGGTGGATGTTGAACTTCTGTGAACCCGCATTGACGAACTGCATCCTTCGAAACACCAGCGGTATGAACAGGGGCGTTGTCATGGAGCAACAGGACACCTTTAGACAGCTTGCCTCTTCGTTTTTCCTTTATCTTGTCTCGTAATTTATATATTAAAGAAGCATAATATTTGCCGTTCACGACTGTATTACGTTCTTTAAAATCCACCATCAAAATGCCTTGAAAATCCCAAAATATTGTGCACATCAGTTTTTTAGTCGATTGTTGCACCTTTGTCTTTCTAGGGGGCTTTTCACCCTTATAACGCCATTCCATTGACTCGCGCTTACTTTGTGGATCATAATACAAGATCATAGTTTCATCACCAGTCACTAGCCGCTCGATCACAGTCTTTGGATTTCCGCCACAAAGATCCAAAAACTCCGAAGCGCAGCGCACTCTTTCCTGTCTCTGTACCGCTGAAAGAAGTTTCGGTACCCATCTTGCACTCACTTTTTTCATGTGAAGATGTTCATGGATCGCGCGATGAACGGTACTCTCAGAGAGCCCAAGCCTTGCTGCAATTTCTCTAATCTTCAAACGGCGGTCACTCAGAACCTCCTCTTCGATAAGAGCAATCGTTTCGGGAGTGAGCACTTCCACAGGTCGACCGTCGTGGCCAAAGTCTTCGACGGTTTCTCTCCCGAGGCGAAACTCTTTCACCCAATTTTTCACTGTGCTATAGGAGGGGGCAGACTCCTTATACACGCCATCTAATCGTTCTTTTATTTGGGCAGGGGATAAACCTTCTTTAAACAGAAACTTTATGACACTTCGATACTCAGTTTTCGACATTTTGAAAAAATACCCGACTCTCGTTATTCAAATGCCTGTTAAACTAAGACTAAGCTTTTCATGTCGATGCATGTTTCTTATATTAAGTGCACGATAAACGTACTATTTAATGCAACACAACATGTAGCGACATGTCGCGTTGAACTATATCAGGCCAGTTCATTATGGGACCGCCTGGTATATTATTTATAATCTATATTGAATAAAGAAAGTTGCTGTTCCTGTTTCTGTCTCTAATCTACGCTTATTTTAGTAAATAAATATTTTTATATTCAGTTTTCCCGTTAGACTTATTTTCGTAACCAAACACATAAACTATAACTTTCAAAAAGTGGTAACTCAACTGTGGGAACAGTTATTTAAGGAATTTATTTAATAGTAAGTCAAGGAGTACTATATAACTTTTTTATAAAATAATTTTAAAATTGTAAAAGCCGTTATAATAAATTGAAACAAATATGAACTAAATAAATTACTAAACTGAATAAATTACTTATATAATAAGATTAATAATAAACTTTTGCGTTTCCACACACTTTCATTAAAGATTTGAGAAGGGCCTAAATAGCATATGAACCCTTTAGGTGTTTGTTAATGGTCAAGACATTTTTAGATGACAAAAATTGACCACTAATGAATAGTAAAAGCTGACTTTCAATAATTTATAAAATTAAAAGCCCAATGCAAATTCTCAGTGGCTGCAAAAATAAGAAGCAGATATTATTCTCACAAACTCTCAAGGTGCCCTAGTGGTGAATACTTGCGACAGTATAGAGAACATTACACTGTAGATATACTGTTTCGTTGGTCTAATGTTTGTTAACGAGTTTGCTGATCATGAGATTCTTGGTTTGACAGTGACAGTGTCGTTCTTTATAAAAAAAAGTCTACTCCTATTTATGAATGTTTTATTCTCTATGAAAACCTCCAGAGTACGATAATAGATGGGGGATATCTGTGACCATAGACTTTATATTCAAAGTCTATGGTCACAGAAAGTGTCTGTGACGTATGTGTAAAAGAGACCATTGTATCACGTATAATATGTAACATCAGGTTTATGAAAAAAATATTTCGATATAGAGCCATAATATATATAATCGTTATTTTAATACATACTTTTAGGTACACGTCAATATAAACAAATAATCAAAAGGAAGCCATATTTCAATGCCAAAAATGTTTTTTTTTTTGTATATTGTCTTTTGAAATCTTTATTTTTACTGAATTTCATTCAATTGGGCAGACAGTATCGTGAAATCGAAGTTTTTATTCATCTTTAAAGCGCCGATCAATATTTTAAAGATTGAAAACATTCCGTTTACTTTTCATGACACGTTCAAAAAGCCGAAGTAAACTTTTTGGTGTGCTTCTTTGTCATGTATATTGCACACCTCATAACGCAAAGTGTTATTAGGCTGTGCTCTACTTTCAATACGTCAGGGTGGTGTAAAAATAATAATATTTTTACACCGTGTAAAAAACCAAAAAATATATATTTATTTCAGATTTTATATAAATTAAACGAGAAATATTGATTTCTATTCATAAATTTACATTACCTATAAATTTTATATTTCAGTTTTAAGCATATTTTTTATCTGTGCCTCAAGTCTGCAAAACGCTGTTCGTCATATTACATTTTGTCGTGACATCACTGATCCGGCCTAATTATTAGAGGTATTAGACTTCTGTATCACTGATTAAAAGAACTAGTTAAATATACGTCATACTTACATCAAAATGATCTTCACAGAAGATTAGTCTAGTTTTTGTAGACAATGTATTCGGATATCTTCTTGCCAGGTTTAACCAAGTATTTCTTATATTTAAATCAGTTGGCACTTGAATCCATAACTTTCCCGGCATTTTTATACTCATAATTATTGCATTCAGGTACAACAAAATAATGATATAAATTATAACTCATTATTAAACATCTTATTTCAGTCAGTGACGTCACGAGTTGAACAGCATGGTGACTAGCGTTTTCACGCGAAAATTTAAAACTATAGATTAAAAGTAATTTTAATTGCACTATTAGGTTTTTAAAAAGTTATATAATAATTATTTAAAACTGTTTTTGAAAATTTGTGTAATACCCTATTTTGTGGGCTTAAATGCCTCTATCATAGCCACATTGCACTTTTATCATAATGTGAGTAGCCGTTTATCAGGAAAACACTCTAATTAATCCATCTTATATTTCTTAAATAATATACTTAGTATAATATATACTTCACTTAATAAATTATCTTGATAAAATAAAAATTATGACTAATGGGGAAAAATACTAGTGTTTTTAGAATATAAAACAATCGAATATGTATTTAAATAGGTATATTTAGGTCAAAATATCAGTTTCGTGAACAGGACAACTAAAGAAGTAAAAAGAAGAATAGTATTGGCATGGAAAATATACTGTTCATTGAAATAAATATTCAAAGGAAAGTTCTTATTACAAATATGTTATTAAAATAAAAAATGTTCCAAGTATAAAAGAAATTTGTGGACTCGAACGTAGTACCAACTCTTACGAATGTCAAATTGGGCCTGCAACGCAGAAGCAAAAAAAAGAAGATTATTTTAGAGAGCTACATGAAGAAGTATGTTAAAAATTAAACTACATAATCGAATCAAAAGCTGTAAAATTAGAAAAAAAAATTACAGATGCCCTTACGACAATAGCGAGGCTTAGATGTAAAAACAGGTACAATAAGGTAAATGGGTGGGACATGTCATAAAGTCCACGTACGCACACACGCACGCAATTATTATCATAGAGAGAGTCCTAAAACAGGGAATTTTTTTTATAGCTCAAGTCTTTTTGCATATGACGTTTAACATAGTACAATGTAGGATAGCTATATTATCCTCACCTTCTTTCTTTTACAAGGTGGTTGCCGTTTTTTCATTCCATAGACACTTCTAATGTGCCATTAGCGAAACCAAATATTTTTTCGATAAATTCATTTAGTCTATGACTTATTAAAATTAATGATTTTTATTAATCCGGTATGTAATACCTATTTATAAGAAAATTCATGAAAACTTCATCTGATATGTTACAACGAAACACAGTCGAATATTGCAGAATTTCGTACTATCGTTTTATAATTTAAAATATATGATATTATATCGTGAAAAGTTCACTATTAAATCTATTTCAATTCAGCCGATATATTTCTGCCAAATTATCCTTAGACTTAGTATGGGTTTCACAAGGAATAATAACTGTGTTTGTTTAATCGACACTTAGATTGTATCACGGAACGTACACAGAGGGCACTGCTGTGATAGTTACTTTTTATAGAATTTAACTGGAAACGATGCATTCCTTCTTAGTCCTAACGGGTGACAACGCACCTGCATTTTGATTCGTAATTGAGAATAGATGTAGATGTCTATGGGCCACAGCAACCACTTATCATCAGGTGCAATGTGTCCTCTTTTGTCATCCTATCCTATAAAAAAAGAAAATGCAATTACGATTGTAAAGACAATCTGTAAATTGCGTAATATTATAATATATATGTATAGACAATCACAAAAAACCGTAACAAATAGTCAAATAAACAACAGTTTGAGGAGAATTCAACATAGTACAAATAATAATAGAGAAACAAGAACCACAATTATTGCCAGAGAAAGATTTACGGCTTATTATTATGATCAACGATAATATTATACTCGAAATAATATGTTAAATTATGAATACCTACATTTACACTTACTCGTTTTATTCAAATTCCTTGCAGTAATAGTTCTTTGTCATTTTTCACCCAGTTTTTATATTCTTCATTCCATTTATTCCAACTAAAGGGGTCACGCACTTCATTAATTAAGTGTTCTTCAAATGTCATCTTACGAATACATGCAACTGAACCGAACGATTTATATAAAATGGCCGTCGAACCGAGCGCACGCCGTGGTACCTTTTCCTAGCCTCCATCCCTTGGTCGCACGAGTGCCATTAGAACATTCAGTACTGTTGGATCGGACGATCGTCCGATCTATACGATGCGTAGATAATCGCACGACGGAAACTAGACAATTCAGTTGCATCGCATGATCCCACGACCTTTAATAGGACATTTCACAGATATGAGTATGTTTAAACACACGGTCGCACGATCATTTTTGTCGAACGCACGCATGATCGTGCTAGCAATGGCAATAGGATGGCGCCTTAATTTCTTGTAAAGTAACATCACACACAAAACTACTACGATAGCAATGCAATTTTTCTAGTAAATCAGAACATACGAGTGTACTTTCATATTTGGCATAGTATAAAGAGACCAAAGTTGACCACATGACATTTCATCAGAATAAGCGTGACAAGTATATTGAAGCAATTTATATCGAATTGTAGGTTCTCTCTACGTATACGAAAGTACCTAATTACTCTAAGTTCACACTAGTTCGCGTAGCTTGTTTCATTTTTTAGCTCTTGACAGACAAAAGGCAAATATCAATAGAGCCTATATCGACTTTATACTTTGTGTAATCGATAAATTTTATATTATTTATTATTATTTATATATTATAATAATAAATAATGTCAAATGTTTAAATTTTGGTAAACATCACCGTAGGTGACACTACCTATTAAAATAATACAGCATAAATTTAAAACGCCTAAATAATATATTTTAAGTGAGGTATAGAATTTATTCTTTTCATCAAAATTAAATGAAACGCTCATGACACGTGCACTTTTGGATTTTCCAAATTATTTATATATTGTATTTACTCTAGATTGAACTTCTAGTATCGTTCTGACTTAAAAAAATTATAAAATATATCACATAAGAATGATTGAAAGTTTAAAAATTAATATATACTTTCATTACATTATTAGATTAGTTTTTCTCGCAGATTTTCCAACGTAAACTTCATTCACTCTGTCATGTTCCATGCTGAAATACGCACTTTTGGGTTTTTTGGTTAGTTATTGTTTGCTGTGTTAGGGTCTGAAAAGTACGGAGATACTAAAATGGGGCGAAACTTACTATCGAATACTCTTTCATCGATTCGATTGTTGACATATATTTAGGTAATTTTAAGAAGTCAGTGCAGAGTTAAGTAGAAATATTTATCATTTACCTTAAAGCAATATTTACTATTATTAATATTTTCGAAGCTTTTCCAAAGCCGTTCCGTTCCGTTTGTGAATACTTATGCAAGAGGTAGAAGAGGATTGGTTATAATTTCTGTACTCAGCATCTAGTACGAGAGTGTCTCCACCTGTGTGGTTTCCGATATTATATTGAAATTTATTTCCATACGCCGGATGATTGAGGCAAAACTATTCTGTTAGTCTATTTAATGTATATATGATAATACACGTAATAATTATGCATTCTAAATATTATCTAAATTCAGATATTTTTGGTAACTAATATTTTAAATTTAAGAATTTTTGGTGTAGTTATGTTATGCTGCCCTAATAAGTAAGCACGATGAAATATTTCGTTTAATTTATGAATCAATATCGTAAGTCATACATTAGTAAATACTAAAGAGCTTATTGATTGAACATAGTGATACGGGACGGTAAAAGGTTATTTTTGACGCTTGGGATGATATTATGATTACGTTTTTGGACGTTTTTTCCAATTTAAATAAAAAAAATAATTTGTTTTTATTTATGTCAGATTTGTAACAAAACGAAAATATCCCAATTATCGTAAAATATTTAATTAATAATTAATATAATATAAATTATTAATAACAAAAACAACTCTGAGAGGTTTGTTATTTTTTGAATAATTTTTTTATCAGGGTTTGTAAAAAAACTAAAAACCATCCTAGTTTTTGCTTTATTGTATTTATTACTTATTTAATTTAGTACACTTTAAAATATTAAGTTCCAAATTTTGAAAGCAATTTATTTCTACATAACTAAATTTATGTTACAGAAGCACAAGGGAATGGTTTTTGACGTGGTCTTAAATTTCTCCGGTTCCATTTTCATCAATTTGCATTTTTATTACACGCTCGCAGCTACACGTTCTCTCTGATTACTCAAAAGTTGTATTTGAATTTATTTTGATAAATCTCATTTTAGTTAAGGGAATTACTGCATCAGTTTTCTTACATAATCTGAAGTAGCTTACTGAATAAAACTATTTTTACAGATTATATCGCAGTTAATTTAATTCATTTAAAATGTGATCCTTGGTATAAATCGATGTTCTTTTGCGAGGATTTGTTGTCTATCAAACATGATATAATGGGAGGATACAACACTGGACGGATGGTAAGAACTGACTAATCTTCTTCAGTGTCTTGTAGAATGTTTGAATGGAAGCTTGCTTCAAGATGTAGCCAATCATATTTGTGACTCCTCTGACAAATGGCAGTACAGCAGGTACACGCTCGACAGCATTCGCGTAGTGTGTATTTTCTTTGGCCCGGCATCACTCGATAGGCACGAGACTCGAAGTTTTTTGTCATGCAAGACGTGTTTGACATTTTGGATATCGGCGGCTAGGTGTTTACTGTCGCAGATCCCTCATGCTCTCTGAAAAAAAGATTTACATACTGTAGCTAACTGTTAACGATTGTTATGAGAATCGCCGTTTATATATCTATCTGTATGGGTCTTTATTCTATTCACACAGTATTGTCAGGATTCAATTAGTAACACATCTAGAAAACCTAAAGAATTGTTTGCCTCTATCTCCATTGTGGACTGAATTTTAGAACTTATGGAGTAAATATAGTCTAAAAATACAGTTACCTTAACTATAGTCAACCAAATCTAAGAAACACCTTTTGACGTTTCACATTAATCATTCCGCAATAACTTTGCATAGGCGTACTTACATTATTTAAAATAACGTTTTACGCAAATCCGAAGAATTATGAAGTTATCTATATTTCATTACAATGTGTATAGGTTTTTATCACTAATTTAAGTTTGAATCTTTCAAACAAAGCAAAATATTAAAAAATAACCAGTATCAACTTTTTTCACTTGACGTCATTTCAATGATATGTCGCTATTTATAATTACCGTAGTGTTTGAATGATTAAAATTCATTGTTATGCGAATAATCTGAAAAAATATTAAAATAATCGGTAAAAATATTTAAATAATGAGTCATTAATTTTTTAATGTATTATTTGTTTAATTTAATTTTTTCTTTTAAAATTCCTTAAATTACATGAATCATGAATAAAACAAGTTTTTTTTTTTTAATTTGTCAAAGTAAATTTGTGTAGGCAAAAAACTCATATATAGGGCCGCGCTGAAAAATCTACTACGTAATTTCAATATCCCGCCATTACGCAAGCTTACTGTGCGTAATTTTGTGTTTGTCTTCTTATTTTGTGACTCGGCTTTAACCTTTTGGACTGTTTCTTCTATATGTATTCAGAATTTTTTTTTGCAGAAGAGGGCCATTAGAGCTATTTACAATCTTAAACCGAGAGAGTCTCTTAAAGAAAAATTTAAAGTTATAAATATATTAACTTTGGCCTCCCAGTATATCTGTGAAAATTCAATGTATGTTCACAAAAACAAAGGTAGTTTTAGTAAAAAAGTGACATACACTCTGTTAACACTAGGAACTAACACAAGATGGTGCTACCAGTTTCTCGACTCCACAGAATCAGTAATTGATTCTTGGGGCAATGTATACGCTATTGCAACAAAGTCCCAGAAAATATACAAGGTCTCTCTATAACCAATTTTAAATATTCAGTTAAACAAAAACTGTATAAAAAGGGTTATTATTTAATTATGGTTTATGGTCCGATCTATGCAAAATGAACTCCCAGGGTTCCAAGCAAGTGGTAGTACCTAGCCTCCTTCTCTATTGAAATTAGGATGTTTTTAATTTTAATAGCCTCACGTATCATCCGTGGTTTCCTCTTTCCAAAGACCACCTTCAGTTGTTGTGTGTTGAGATATCCTCAAACCTGAACTCCAGGCGGTTCATTGAATCCAAGGCCAAGAAAGCTAGGATCACTTGCAAAGGTACGGCAGTACTTCACGCCGAGATAATTTATTACACTATATAAAGTGCAAGTCCGATCGTGTATGGTATTGCAGCATTATATGAGGTCGTGCTGTAAAATGTTACCTAGTGGCTTTGGAATTAATGGAATGGCGTGCTAAAAGGCTCATTTGTGACATGAATATGGTTAGACCAATCTCATCAACGTCGGGCACAGGCATAAAGTAACCTTTCGGTTTTTTACAGAATACGTTTCAGAAAGTGTGCGCAGGAATTGAGTGACTTAATTTCTCCCTCTCCATTAAATCATTGCACTACCAGATGCTCGGCTGGTCTTTATCCCTTTTTAAAACCATGTTTTATAACATAAATAAAAAAATGAACCTACTGCACAGACAGACAAACATGTTGCGGAGATTCGTATTTTTTACATGTATTTATTTATTAATAATCCCAAACACAATCAAAGAAATGAAAGAAATACGATTAAAGCCAAGATGACTAAGGGATATAAGTATATTTTTTTGACTGGCCTGTTGGTCTAGTGGTTAGTGACCCTGACTGCTATGCCGGAGGTCGTGGGTTCGATTTCCACCCAGGACAAATGTTTGTGTGATAAGCACGATCATTTGTTCTGTGTCTGGGTGTAATTTATCTATAATATTTATGTATTTAGAAATATATAAGTATGTTTATCAGTTGTCTAGTACCCATAACACAAGCTCTGCTTAGCTTGGGACTAGATGGCGTTGTGTGATAGTTGTGGATTATTATTATTATTGGGTTATTAATAGAGTAGTCACATCTGGTTGGGCTGTATAAATATAAAAAGGGAAAAATAAATTTACTTAAATATATATTTAATATATTAACATAAATAAATAAATAATACATAAATAAATAAAAGCCCAACCAGATGGAAGCCCTCGGCAGGGGAGACCAAACGGCCAAGGGTTAGGGGGAAAGGGAAAGAAACCGGCGGACGATGCGGGCAGTATCAAGGAGCACCGCCTTCTGCATTTGAGCCCGGAGCGGTCCGTCACGGAGTCCCAGTCGCCTCAGATGACCAGAGAGGCTAACTGGGATTAGCCCATTCGCAGAGACGACTACAGGAATAATTTCGGTCGGCAGACCACCCCACATGTCGGTCACCTCGTGAGCCAGGTCCAGATATTTTGATTGCTTATCTGTTTCGGCTTTCACGAGGTTCTCGTCATACGGGATGGTAATATCGACCAAAAATATCCTTGACTGTGCCCGGTCCATCAGCACAATATCAGGCTTATTCGCAAGAATAGTCCTGTCTGTGATGATGGCCCGGTCCCAGTAGAGCCTGGCGCGGTCATTTTCGAGCACGGCTTCCGGCAAGTACTTGTAATACGGCAATTTCCGGTCCACGAGACCGTATTACAGAGCGAGCTCCTGGTGTAGAATTCTGGCTACTAGGTTGTGCCTGTGCAAGTACTCAGAGTTAGAAAGCGCCGAACAACCGGAGATGACATGCCTAAGTGACTCACCGGGATGGCGACAAGCTCGACAGACGTCGACGGTGCCATCCTTTAGGATGTATCTCCGATAGTTGTTCGTCTTAATAACCTGATCCTGTATTGCACAGAAAAAACCCTCGGTTTCCCCGAAGAGGTCACCGAAACGTAGCCAGTTGAGGGAGGCGACTGTATCTACGAAGGGCTCATGAAGAGCCCTGTAGTACCTCCCGTGGAGCTCTTTCTCCTTCCATACGGTCTCCCGGTCGGAAATGCTAAGCACTTCTGGGTTCTGCCATTGCTCGTGGGCTAAGGATAGAGGGGTAAGCCCTTTATCACTAGAAATGACGTCATTGTAGAATGGATCATCCGATCTCGCCAGGAAGTAATCACGGAGGCTGCACACTTCGCGATTATGCAAGGTGAGCGCGCTCAGAAAACCACGCCCACCGTGCTTTCGCAAAGAAACCACTCCTCATTGACGCGGTCATTGGCAAAGTGGTGAAACGCAACCGCCGGAACATCTCCGCTGCCTGGATAGACTACAGAAAAGCATTCGACTCGGTGCCCCATACATGGCTAAAGAGGGTCCTCGAGCTGTACAAGATTGACTGTACAGTTAGAGACTTCCTCGAGCAGTGTATGGGGCAGTGAAGTACGATCCTCTGTTATCTGGGCGAGCGGATGATGGCTGCGGAGAACCACATAAGGATAAGAAGGGGTATCTTCCAGGGCGATTGTCTGAGTCCAATCTGGTTCTGCCTCTCTCTGAACCCTCTCAGTACCTTACTGGAGGGCTCCGGGAGAGGATTTCAGCTACGGAAGGGAGGAACAAAAGTGACCCACCTTTTCTATATGGATGACCTCAAGTTATTCGCCTCCAGTCGCTCCCATCTTGTGGAATTGCTAAACGTCACTTGTGAATTTAGCAATTCTATTGGAATGGAGCTGGGGACGGATAAGTGTGCGGTCCTTCATGTTGAGAGGGGAAGGGTTGCTAACTCTGAGGGCATAGATTTATCTATGCCCGTCAACTTAAAGACCCTTTCCAAGGCTGAAACATACCGATACCTGGGTATGTCACAGAACATCGGTATCGATGAGGCTGGTATGAAACAGTCAGTTTGCGACGTGTTTTATGCACGCTTGACCAAAGTGCTTAACAGCCTTTTGTACGGTGTGAATAAGACACACGCATATAACGGTTGGTTCATGCCTGTCCTCATATATA
Source organism: Parnassius smintheus behrii (assembly GCA_036936625.1). Lineage (NCBI taxonomy): Eukaryota > Metazoa > Arthropoda > Insecta > Lepidoptera > Papilionidae > Parnassius > Parnassius smintheus. The sequence continues at coordinate 14,815,252 of JAUPFT010000014.1, forward strand.
CCTTTGGCATACTCAGGTGGACTCAGACCGAACTTAACGCCCTGGATAGAAAAGTCCGCACTACCATGACGTCCCATAGGATGCATCATCCGAGATCGTCGGTAATGATAAATATAATAATAATAATAATAATTATTATTATTATTATTATATTTTGATTACCGTTACCGTTACAGCCTATTTAAGTCCACTGCTGATAATAGTCCTCCCCATAGATTGCCTCATAGTGGGTATATTTGCCATAGTTGCCACCCTTGGCAAGCGGGTTAGCAAACGTAGTTTTTTTTTGCCGGCGTTAGGAAGACGCTGCAGTTCATCTCTTGAATTGTTCCACTTTGTCACCTCTTACGCGACACCCACGGGATGATCTGCGGTCGTGGTTATTCTTGCACCGAAACTACACGAGCAGGTTTTGATTGTGTATGAAAACTGGCCTTACTAGTCATAAATTAAAAATTATGAGTATTGAAGTACATTACTACGGAGCTTTATCATGATGCTTGAGCACGTAGTGTTTAATGTTGTTACTGAAATAACTAATTTTAGTTTTTCGATTTATTGTGGCGTCAATTAATGTAATTTAAGTACAAAACTTTGTAATTTTGCAGAGTAATATATGCCAAAGAGGTTATCTTAAAATTAGGTAAGAATTTTGCAACAGAATAGAAAATAAATTGTAGAACAAGTAAACTTACTTAACCTCCTGAGGCTCACAGCAGTATATATACAACATAAAAAATAAAAATTCATTACACCTCCATCTGTTGAATTATAGTCAAAATTTTGTAATTAGACCACAGATGATATGTTGCTTGAATAATTAAAGTAGTCATTTTTTTGCAACTTGTCATATTTTTTGACATCAGTCTACTCGTTGCGAAAGATGGCAGAACAACGGTGGCGAAGTGGTGAGTAATCTTTAAATTTTGTGCAAATATATAGTATTTACATTATTTTTTTGCTGTGTAACTATACATATAGTCTTCTATGTAATACAAACAATATTTTACAGATTGCGATAGTTATTTATGGTATATTTGAAATTTACTACCTATGTTGTATATTTACTACATCGGTTCTTAATTCCGTACGTACATGTTCGAAGTTCCGATGTAATACCTATACAACATTAGGAGATTTCATTTATTTTTGTTACATTTATTGACTTATTTTTCAGTTTTGAAAGTTGCAGACATTACCGATGCCCTCGAAGATTCGGACCTGGATATTTTATCAGATGACGATGACAGTAAACAGTCAGAAGAGTCACCTCCTGTGAGAGAGTCTAGTCTAAGTGATTCTGATTCGGGTTTTCCTTCAGAATTTGAAAGCGAATCTCGGCCTTTGTCAGTAATTTCTACTTCTTCGTCATTCTGCCCAGGGCTTTCTACAACTAGAGATGGAGGTAGAACACGAGTAGGTCTTTCAAGACAACAGAGGTATGTAATAACAAGAGGAGGACGGAGTGTTAGTACTTGCAATTCTATTGCGCAATCAACGGACAATAACTGGAATGGAGATTTTTCTCCTTTGGAGCGATCATTGTTTCAACCAAGATATGTTTTAGTGGACAAGAAGTTGTGATCACCAGAAAACTTTTTTGCTACTAACCAGACTTATTTTTCAAAAAACAGGTAAATAACTGAAAATTGCACTGAAAGAACCGAAATTTTTTATAGGAATACTATTAGTCATGGCTGCTATTAGCTTGCCACAGATTAGAGAGTTTTGGTCAATACAGAACTTCTTTGAAGATAGTATACGATGCCAATTTTTCAGAAGAAGAAAAAAATAGTAAAATATGGAACGTTGCACCACTGTTCGATGTTGTTCTTCGCGGTTGTCGCGCTCAGCCAAGAATGCATCACATCAGCATAGACGAAATGATTATACTATTTAGTGGCCATTGCAGTATACGTCAATACTGTCCAGGAAAGCCTAATCCCGTTGGTATTAAGGTATTTGTGCTTGCCAACCCCTCTGAAATAGTTTGCAATATGGTGATTAAGGGGATACGACATTCCCAGATCTGATAGCAGAATATCTTACCTAAAAATTTCTATATAAAATTTTCTGAATTTATTTCAATATATCCATAAATGTTGTAATAAATTAAGTGTATTTCAATTCGAGTTTTATTTCAGTAGTAATTGAGAACCGATGTTGTTTGTAAACAACATTGAGAAAATCCCAGTTTTACACCAAAGATTTTTTATTTTATTTTTCCAGGTATTTATAACATTATTATAGCTCACTGATCTGATTTTTATAAAATTTTTGAACTCAAAAAATTCTGGGCCTCAGGAGGTTAAAATAAACCCGACTGCTGTCAATATTGCTCGTAAAACTAGTAGGGGAGAGCCCCGGCCGGCGGGTACCCTCGGCCAGTGTTAGTTACAGGAAAGTTCGCACACATACATGCACAAGTGTTACATCAATTTAGCCGTATATTCATATCAAGCGGTCTGCGACTGCTGTGCGAACAACACGTGACATTCGTTTGTTTAACAGTAACTATACTTTTGTGTGCACCGTATACTATTATTTATTCTGTGGTTTGAGTGAGGTTATTATTTATACAATGTAAGTACTTCACCATAACATATTACTAATTCTGTAAGGTAGTCATTATGGTTAACAAATTAAATATTTAATAACAAATTAGATTATTGATATTGCCGATATAAATAAAAACAAAGGATCAAGGCGCTCGGATACAATCGGACAAATTTTTGTCGAGTACCCGCCGAAAATTACTTATGATGAATTGTTTCTTTGTTTGTTTGTTTTGTTTCTTGGATTGCATAGTGAAATTAAGAATCATGGTAGTTTCACCATGTATGTTTGTCTATCCGTCTCTATGTTGCAGTTATATTACAATGTTGAGACACGTGTATAAAATCTTGTGTCTTTTGCAGATAATACCAAAATTTAAAGGAAGGATTAAAATAAAATATTACAAAGCGGAATAACTAATAAGAGTGGCAACGTCGCACCATACAAAGGAATTGCGTTAAGCAGGAGAATGAATTAAAAACTATGTATATTACGGGAATTCTGGATAATTTGTAATATGGAAGGGAGTAGGTAATCGCCACCATGCTGTTTCTATAAAAATTCTTTAAAAAATTGTACAAAATAAATTATTGTGAAATATGTTTAAAAAAAGTCCCGCCGCATTTCGTGCTGGTTTTCCCAGGACAGAGGTTTTTTCCGAACCAATGGTAAAGAAAAAATGATTTTCAATAAGTATTATGCAATGACTTCTATTGAATAAAAATCATTTATTTCATTTCAGACCCGCCTTATAGCTGTTTAGCTTAAGAAATTTAGTCACTGGTTACATATTTTCCTATCAAGTAATTACAGTATATTGCCTGATAACAAAAGCTTACGCATCGGTGTAGAAATCCATCTAGGAGCGGCAATTTATCAACCTCATCAGTGCCCCTGTGATAGCATTGTCACCCATTGGACTGCACTGACTTCCAAGTAAAAAAATTGTAGTAAGTTTTCCCTCTATTTCAATGTTTGTATAAATGTTTCCTCGGTTTTAGAGCCTTGAGAAAAATTTAGGGACGATAGGAAGAGACCCTAAGGTATGATTTAGGTCCCTTGGGAGAGAGGTAAAGCCGTAGTGAAGGATGCTCTCTGCTAGGTACTTTGGTGACGTCTTATCACGAGGGTACCTCGTTTACAGCCTGGATGGCCATTTGCCGTAGAGACTATAGATCCGTAGGATCCACGTGTGGTAAAGTTTCTAAATGTAACCGGTTTGGGCTCATTTTATACGTTTTTTTACAGTCCACCTGATGGTAAGTGGATGCTGTGGCCCATATACATCTTCATTTAACCTTGATTACGAATCAAAATTCAGATCGTTGTTGCATCTGAGAACTAAGATAGAATGCCTCGATTCCAGTAAAACGGGTCTCCGGTTCTTTACACTCACCATACAAAACACAGCAGCACTAAGCTGCTATTTTACGCTGGAATTCTATGAGAGCGTGGTCTTTTCCAGATCGAGCCGAACCATTCTTGCTACAATCATAATATAGCTGCAGCATAGCTCTACAACGTTACAGTGGTTTATCCGCAAGCTCACTTAATATGCGCGTAGTATCAAAGACCCTACTAAGTTCACGTATTGTGGGGGACAACTTCGGAACCTTAACTCTACATTATGCGTGGCCCAATACGCACTTGGTCGGTTTTAACCCCTCAGTCCCTAGCTTAAATGTTCGCACCGCTAGCTCTGTTCACGTGAAGCCGCGTTGCTACAAAATAACCTAACATAGAATTTGTCGTACATTTATTTTCAATAAAATTCATTATAAATTTCAATATAATACTTTTTTCTGTATATTCTTACGTGTTAGAGCCATGCTGCAGTTATATTAGTAGTATAGTTGTAGCACGAATGGGTCGGCTCGACCGGGGAAGGACCACGCTCTCACAGAATACCAGCGTGAAATAGTTGCTTAATGCTGCTGTATTTCGTATGGTGAGTGTAGAGAACCGGAGACCCTTTTTACTGGAAATGAGGCATTCCATCTCAGTCCTCACGGGTGACAACGCATCTGCATTTTGATTTGTAATGGAAGATAGATGTAGATGTCTATGGGCCGCAGCAACCACTTACCATCAGGTGAACTGTGTGCTCGTTTGTCAGCCTATTCTATAAAAAAAATTATTATGTTATATTACTTGTTATAGTGCTTTTACTTTATTGCAAATAGATTTTAATTGTATTTTTGTAGTAAAAAATGTACATATCCAGCACAGGACAGCAGCTTGAATATCACAATTATTTCTATATATTACTCGAAATTATTTTTTTATTTATTTACCTATTTACGTAAAAAGATAAAATATGTTTACACAAAAGCTTTTATAACATTTTATGATAAAATATTATACTAAACACTAATAACACACTAGAAAAATCAAAAAATCCAAAAATCAACACATGCCACACCTAACAGTCGTACGAAATGAACATAGATTATAAATAAATACCATAGACTAACTGAGTTTTTATTGCATCAAAGGATAGACAATTTTACATGGAGCCTAAAATAACCAATTACTTCATTCATAAGAAGTCTGTAAATATAAGTTTTTATGGTTTAAAGTGCTGTGGGTGGGTGCGGTCGGATCCGACCGCTTGGAATTTGACGGAATATCACCGTGGTTGGATCTGACCGTGTCCATATCGATGGGTTAAAAAAAAACAAATGCGACTGAATCTCTTGCCGTTTCTTCTCAGGCTAAAGGTTTTTTTTTTTCCAAAACAATGATAAATTAAACGTGATAATGACTCAATAAGTATTAGAACTAAAAAATCGACGGCTTATATATACAACGATTTTGTTTCCATTTTATAGGATATAGGTGACAAACGAGCACACAGTCCACCTGATTGTTAGTGAATTCTGTAGCCGTAGTGATCATCTACATCTATTCTCGATTAAAAATCAAAATGCAGCATTATCATCCTTGAGGACTAATATGGAATGCCTTGTTTCCAGTAAAAATTTTCTATGGTTTTCTACACCAATGTCTAGCTTCACATTCAAACACATTTTTATTTTACGCTGTTATTCTCGCATAATGACAGCGTAAAATAGTAACTTAATGCACAGCAGCATTAAGTTACTATTTTGCGCTGTTATTCTGTGAAAGCGTGATCTTTTCCCAGTCGAGCCGACCTATTCGTGCTACAACCAAAATATAACTGCAGCATGGCAGTTGCATCTCCACAGCAACTATGAATGGGGAGATCTTTATGGTGCAAAATGCTGGAAGCCAAACAACGTGCCAAGAGTGGCGATTATAGAAAATCTTTTGCTACGAGAGAAACTAGCAGAGCACTGTTACGATACTTATGATTATGAGGATAAGAATATTCCAGTTATCTAATACAGCTATTTCTGTCAAATAATGTCTTTTAATAAACTCACAATAATCCAGTTTTAGTAAATTTTTGTAAACTTTAGATTGGTGCAGAGATTAAATCAAAAAAATCAAATCAAAATTCATTTATTTCAGACAACAAAGGTACATGGGTTAGTAATACATTAATGCTTAAAACTAAGTGTTAGTATTTTGAAGACAAATTAAATTAATTTATATTAATATTATAATTTAGAAATAAAATAGAATTATAATATATCTAGAATAAATTAAATCTAACTTAGTCAATTGACTCGAGATTACATCACACACACAGACTAAATCAGAAAAAACAATTCTAAATTACATTCTAATTTGTCATGTACCTAAGAGGCACTCCGTGCGGTCGACACCCCGAAGAATTATTATCCACTGTGTATGTCATCGTTCGCACAAAGTGCCTTACAATAGGCGCATGCGGATCCTCTGCCACTGTTCTCAGGATGCTGTTTTCACTTCTCCGTATCCTTCTCATTAGTGACGCTACTTTTTTCCGAACAATGGCATGAAAACCGTCAGTTCGGGTCTGAGCAAACATACCAGAGGCACTACAAAAACGGGGAAGTGCCAACATCATCCTGAAAACGTTATTGTATTGGACGCGCAGTGTGTTTAACGATTTTTTGGCATACCCAATCCACAGACCACCCGTGTACAGACCCTGGCAATACGCTTTGAATAAGGTTATTTTAACCTGATCTGAACAGCGAGCAAATCTACGGGCCAGCATATTGCCGCGAACCGCCAAAGCCCTACGCTCCCTCTCAATATCCAAATCATCCTTAAGGTCATCGGCAAGAATATGCCCTAGGTATTTAAATTGATACACCCGCTTTAGTTCCGATCCATTTAATCTTATTGCAGGGATAGCTTCGGGATACTTGCCGTCCACCCCAAAGACCATGTATTCACTCTTATTTATGTTATATACAAGACCATGCGAGGCAGCGTAAGTCTCGCAGACCTTCAACATTTCTCCGATCGCATTCGCAGTGGGACTCAGCAACACCATGTCATCCGCATAGCTGATGCTATTGATACTAACACCACCCACACGGCATCCAACACGCATGCTACTGAGCTCCACTAAGAGATCGTTAACATACAGGTTGAAGCGCTTTGGAGACGATAACCCCCCCTGCCTCACTCCGCACTCCAATCTGTATGACTCGGAGAGACTGTTTGACCATTTAACATAATTGGTCTGGTTTGCATACCAATACCGAAAAATATTAATCATCTCCGCTGGAATACCCCTGTCCTCCATCTTCCTCCAAAGCACATCATATGAAACGAGATCGAAGGCTTTGGAGAGGTCCAGAAAACAGGCGTAAACAGGTGTCCTCCTATCTGTGTAGTATTGGACAGTATGCTTGAGGCTCAGAATTGCGCTTTCAGTGGATAGTCCGGGCCGGAACCCGAACTGCGCATCATGCAGGTTTAAGTAATTTTGTAGGCCAGAGACAAGCAGACTGTCCAATATCTTAGCTATCACAGTAGCGAGGGAGATTGGGCGATAGTTTCCCTTATCCGAGATATCTCCCGTCCCGTTCTTCAATATGGGCACGACAGTAGTTTTCATTAGATCAGCTGGTAAGTACGAGTGGCTGATGCACATATTGAAAAACAGGGACAGGACCCTCGGTAAATGCACCCCCGCATATCTCAGGTGCTCAATACTAATCCCGTCATGACCGGGAGACTTTCCTCTGCTCATTCCTTTTATTACAGTTTTTATTTGGCTGGTTGTAAATAATAGCAACGGCCTTTTCCCGCGCACGCCGGACCCATACTCTGGCTTAGTAACAGATGGACCAAGTGGTGACCTCACCTTAAAGTGTTCCATGAACAAGTTTGCAATATCCCCCGGGTCACTTTTGCCATCGACACTCGCCGGGAGTCCAGGCCTAATATTCAGTTTCCCTGTGGATTTCCAAAACCTACTAAAGTCCTTTTCCGCTCTAAGTTTTGCTATTTGGTCCATTTTTATTTGCTCCTGATTATTTAAGCACCATTTTAGTCTGCCTTTAAAGATTTTACATGATACGCACATTTGCTCATATATTAGGCCAGAAGGAGGTCGACCATGCAAAACCCAGTCTTGGAATCGAATCCTGGCCTCCCGGTGAGCTTCGCTAACATGCTTGTTCCACCCACTCAAAACTTTGTTCCTCCGTGGTTTATCTTTAACCTGAGCCTTTGTCTGAACAGCTGCGTCCTGTAAAATATCCACAATACGTTTATAAAAGCTGTCCAAAACTAGCTTGTGGTTTTTCAGGCTGCATGACCCGTGGCTGCAATCTACAAACTCAGGAGGAAAGTCGATATCACGTAAGCTGTTGTTACATAGATTGCGGTAACTATTTATCTGTGATTCATCTCTTTCGCCCCAAATCACTGCACTACCCAGCATCTCATGTATCACCAGCTTAGGCCTTACAATGTCCAGATTACATTTCAGATAAATGGGCAGATGATCCGAAACAAACATATCTTCCAAAATCCCTACATTCTCAATAGTCTGCCGGGCTGATAGGGAGACCACACAGTGGTCAAGCCAGCTCTTACTTTCATGGTACGGGTCGATAAATGTATACGAGTCGGTTTTTAAAGTTTCTACATCCACACAAGCCCAATATCGATCTGTACAGAAACTACTTAGCTCTCTATAAAATAGCTCGTATGGATGAGCATTAAAATCGCCTAATATATATGTAGTTTCGACATCGCTGCTATCTTCAATCGCACTTATTTCACTTAGAACTTTAGTGAAAATAGGCAGGTTTTCATAAGATTTTGTTGGCATGTACACTGAAAATACTAAGATATTACGACCGCTTGTAGTACCTTTGATAGCAGCTAGACGTTTACTATTACATTCCACGACTGATACAGTGTCGAAAATGCCTTTCCTCCAGAGGATGGCTACTCCGCCATATGGTCTTCCCCTCAAAATGCCGGCAGATGTATCCACAGCAGACTTACCGGTATACTCAAACTCACTGGAAACCGTTCCCAGTAACGGAACGTCGTGATTGAGGAGCCACGTCTCCTGTAGACACACTATATTGCTCGTTTTACATAACTTCCTAATATCTTCTATAGAAGTCTTGAAATTTTTACAATTAAAACTAATTAATTTACAATAATTATTTTGTATACTACACATGATTTTAAAATGTAACTAACTATAATTTTTACGGCTGTCTTGGTTATTGCCATACAGAAAACGCACAAAGCGCCTAAAAGTAATGCCATCGGGCCAAAATTCATCATTTAAAAACAAATTTAGCTTATTTTTTGACACAAATAATTTGTATGCGTTATATTTCTTATTAGATTTCATTTTAATCGATTTAAGCGACACTGTTTCATTCGTCCTGTCTTTAATATAACTTATAATGTCCTGTTCACTTGTTTCTTTACTTACGTTTGATATAAATAACGGGACCGTAACATTCGCAGCTTTAAACTTTACATCGGGCGCTGTAGAAGCTCGTCCTTTCTGACCAATAAGTTTGTATCTCTTGGCAGTTTTGGATTGAACAATTTGCCATTCGCTATTTTCCTCCCGGATCCGCGTGCAGTCCTTAGTTATTCGATTTTCTTTACGCTCTTGCATTGCAGCGACAAAAGAAACAGCTGTATTATTTGCACTAGAGATAACACTCGGGACCGAGGCGATGACGTCAGCGCTCGCGCAGGGAGTAATTACCGGTGCATTCGAAACCGCAGTAGATTCCGTGGCCTCCACGCGCAACTTATCATGCGCCGTCCCATTCACACTTTGCTTACCGACGGGGCTCGATCGAGTTAAACTGAGGCTCTCGCTCGAACCTTGCGGAACCTCGGTCGGCGCCTCCACACACCTGCTATTTTCTATTGCATTCGGTTGTTTGCATTGAACCGAAACCGACTCAGCTTCGCTGTGAGATCGGGTCCTTGACTGCGTTGAAGTCTCAACGCAACTGCGACTTTCTATTGCGTTCAGTTGTTCGCATTGAAGAGAGACAGACTCATTTTCGCTATATGCTCGGGTCCTTGACCGCGTAGGAGTCGAGTGGCTGTTAACTTCAACAACTGATGCTTGCGCAGATTTTATTGGTTCGTATTGGAGTCCTATTGGGCCACTATTTAACTCATAGCTGTAATTTTCTCGTAGACATGCACTTCTTCGTTTATTCACAACACTATTAACAGGAAAATGGTCCACAATAGATGCATGTTTCATGTTTTCAACTTCATGTTTTAATTTATCAAACATCTCCACCGTAGCAGTCCTTTCCTGTAGCGAATTAACTTGCCTTTGTAGGCTTACAATATCTTTTAACAGGCGAGTACAATCAATATGATCAAATCCCACACTTGGGACTAGATGAAGATCCTTTGCCACAAATATCGGAAACATCTCGGCATTTGTGCCTTTCATGAGAGAGATAATGTCGTCTAGGTCTTTCGACATTCTCTTTTTCCCATCTCCTCGTCGACATGGCTTCTTCTTTGCATTAGGTATCAAGTCAAATAACAGTGATTTAGCTGAAACTATACTTTCAACGTTGAAGGATGAAGTGACTAACTGATGTATGCTCTCTTCATCCATATAGTCCAATACGTTGGCCAAAAACGCTAAGAGTTCGTTAATAACCACATTACAATTTGCACACTTCACAGTTTTAGAGGCCATTGTCCTCTTCGATGAGTCACCTATTACACAAAGACAAACGCGTCCGCGCGCTATCGGAAACGCGTCCGCGCGCTATCGGAAGCGACGGCTGACCTTAAATTAATTATAATATATATAATTATAATTATAATATATAATATAATATAATAAGATTAAAAGAAAAGCCTTTATAGAAATCAGAGTTAATAATTTTTTTTCAAGGAGAGAGTTAAAATCCAAGACTGTTCAAAGAGTCTTTCATTACATTCATTACGCTCAGTAATTCACAAAGCAGGCTTGTTTTCTATTTTCAATTCGCCAATGCCTTTAGCCTTTTTTAATTAGACATGTATATTGAATTAAACTTTCTCTTCTTGAGTTTTCTCTGAAATAAACGGTTTAACGAGAATTTATAATACATTTGAACGGCTCATTATAAATGGGTGATTTATAAAGATTATAGAACTTAGTCAATACTTAATTAATTTAAAGATTATACAGTTGCTTGAATTTGCTTTTAAAATTCTAAATAAACATTATTATTCATTAATGTGAACACTTCATTGTGTTCGAAACTAATTTTACGTATTCTAACACGTTTGATTTTTTTTCTTATTACTTATTCAACGTTTTAGTGAGTGTTTATGGCTACTGACTAGTCAGGATGATTACCACGAGATAGAAATTTATAGCAATCATTAAAATAAAAGGATGTCATTGCCAAATAAACTAAATTTTGTTGGAAAAAAGTAAACCTACTAATAGATACGGATATATTGATGGATTTATAGACAATTTGGCTTGATGCGACTGTTAATTACGAGGTTACGGGTTCGAAATTCAGGTTGTTCCTAAATTATCAGTTATTGAGTTTTTCAATTGAGGTCATGCGCAGATGCCTCTTCTTCTTCTCGGTCGATACGCTCTTGACAGAGCGGTCGTGGTCGTCACTTGGGTGTTGTGGCACGCTTTACAATACGCCTCCACTCCTCCCTAACAGCTGCCTTTCTTGTGCACTCATGCAACGGGACATCCACCGCAGCCCTCACCTGGTCTGTCCATCTCATAGGCGATCTGCCACGCGCTCTAGTGCCCTCTACTCTTCCCTGGACCACTAGACGTTCAATCGAGATATCATTACGTCTAGACACGTGACCAAAGAAAGTGAATATGTGAGCTTGCACAATAGATGACAGACGTTGCTTGATGCGGAGTTCTTCGAGAATGGACTTATTGGTCCGGAATTCGGTCCAGGACACTCTCAGCATTCTTCTCCAGCACCACATCTCGAGAGCGTCTATTCTCTTCTTCTCACTTTCTCGCAGGGTCCATGTTTCCGAAGCGTAGAGGAATATGGGGAACACAAGCGCTCTAACTAACCGGGTCTTAGTGGCTTTTGTTATGTTACGGTTCCTCCATATCTTCCGCAACTTATCCATGGCTGTCCTAGATATCGCCATACGTCGTTTTATTTCATCTATGCAGCCCCCGTTGCTCGAAATTAACGCTCCTAAATAAATGTATGATTGGACTACTTGACAGTTCGCGATTTGTGTCACTTCCGGCGAGTTATTGTTGATGCGATCGACAATCATAACTTTAGTTTTGCTGCGATTGATCCGAAGGCCGAATTCAAGACTGACGTTTTCCATCCTTTGTAGGAGTTCTTCCATATGGCCGATACTAGTCGCAAATAGGGTAGTGTCATCCGCGTATCGTAAGTTCGAGATTTTCAGCCCTCCAATTGAGATTCCATCAGTCCAGTTCTCGAGAGTGCGTCTCATTATTAGCTCTGTGTAGATGTTAAATAGAAGTGGGGAGATTATACATCCTTGACGAACGCCAGCACTAGGATGAAAGTGATCTGACAGCTTGTCGTCTGTTCTTACGGATGCAGTACCACCTTCGTAAAGACACCTGAGCAGATGTACCAGATGTTTTGGTGTGCCCATTCTCAGCAGGGTGTCCCAAAGTTTAGGCCACTTGACGGAATCAAATGCCTTGGAAAAATCCACAAAGCAGATGTATGTTGCCTTATTGTACTCGCGGGATTTCTCAATAATTTGTCGCACGATAAGTATTTGCTCCCTGGTACCCCTCCCTCTAACAAAGCCAGCTTGCTCTGGAGCAATCTCCTTGGACAGGTAGGATTTCAGGTGCTCGTTTAAAATGTGCAGCAAAATTTTACTTGCATGAGGAATTAGCGCAATAAGGCGATAGTTGCTACACACTTTCGTAGAACCCTTCTTGTGAAGTGGAATAAAGACACTATGAGCCCATTCTTTCGGCCACGCACCTGTCTGCCACACCTTGTTACACAGTGCATGAAAAATTTGGACGCCATATTCTTTTGAGGCTTTGATTGTTTAAATGGGAATCGAATCCTTGCCTGTAGCTTTTCCAGTCTTCAGATGTTTTATAGCCGCTCTGATTTCGTCCTTCAGAATGTTTGGCTCTTTTTCTTCGTCCATGGGTTCTGTCGAGGTAAAACATTGTGATTCCACGTCCTCAAACAGTGATTGACAGTATTCCTTCCAAGTTTCCGATATTGCTTTTATCTCTGTCACTGTTTGACCATGAGAGTTCTCTATAGCCCATGTTTTGGTACAGAGAGATCGGGTCATCGATCGAATTTTTTGATGAAGGTCCCTAGATTCATATTTATTTGCATGGATTTCAACTTCTGCACATATATTCTGAAAATGGGCGTTAAGGTCTCGCCTACATGCTGTCTGTACGTTTGCAGACTTTTCATTTAATGTCCTCACATCTGTTCCCGTAGCCTTCATCTCTCGTCTTTCCTTTACAAGAGCCAGAGTGCTGTCACTCATCCAGTGTTGCCTTTTACGAGTACCTGAGGTTGGAGCTGTTTGCTTGACAGCGCAACTAATAAGGTTCTTTGCGCAATCCCACATTTTATCTGGACACTCGGTCTTAGAGTTCACAATTGCCCACTGATTCCAGTTTTCCTCTAATGCGGCTAAAAATTTTGATCTATCCTTTACTTCGAGCCTCCGCTGTTGAACAATTTTTCGGGCCGCTCTTAGCTTAAGCTGAATTTCGGCCATCAGCAGTTGGTGATCTGAACCACAGTCGGCTCCTGGTAAAGTGTGGGTGTTCCTGATGGATGTCTTCCACCGTGATCTAACCAATACATAGTCAATTTGGTTACGATAATTGCCGTCAGGTGATATCCAAGTGTAAAGTCTCCGAGAATGGTTTTGGAAGAAAGTATTTGATATAACGAGATTGTTTTCTGCTGCAAATTGAATTAGTCTTTCCCCTCTTTCGTTACGCTGCCCCAGTCCATACTTTCCCAAACAAGAACTTAGTAGATGGGAATCGGAACCGACCTTAGAGTTAAAGTCTCCTATAATGATAAGCAACTCTCTTTGTGGAATCTTAGATATTGTAGTCTCTAGCTTCAAGTAGAACGATTCGACATCCTCATTACATGCGGCACTGGTTGGTGCATAAACCTGTATGATGTTAAAGTTTGCTGGCGATGCCCTTAGTTTGATACTTATTATTCTATCACTAACAGGTTCATACCCCAATACGCAGTTCCTTGAACTTTTTGGAACAATGAAAGCGACCCCGTTTCTGCTGTTATCGTCATTCCCAGAGAAGTAAACGACGTTTGTCTCAGTGAGAAAGTGACCGTTACCCTTCCAGTGTGTTTCACATAAACCACAGATGTTTATATTGCATCGGCAGAGCTCATCTTCCAGAATTTTCATTTTTCCTGGCTGGAGTAGACCACGCACATTCCAAGTTCCTATCTTTTGGGTCTGACGCATCTTCACAGAAGTTCCAGTAGTATGATTTCCGTGGGGTGCCTGGTTTCCTACACCCGCATGGCCGGTAGCCAATTTCTCACCATCTGTCCCGGATACATGATGGCGCCGGTTGCTAAGCGGATCGCATGGCCACTTCGTTTTCATATTATTACTAGCTTTCATGACGACTTTCTTGGGAAAAATAGTGCAGTGGTTTCCCCTTGCCTTCTGCACCAGACATTTTAGGAGTACTGTGAAACTCCAAGGCCGCTGTAGCCTCTTCTACCCGGTTGCCCGGATGGGTGTGTAATGGATATACCGCCATTAGTCGGTCGCCAGAACCTCGTCCGTTGTCTAGCAGGGGGCACCACGAGCAGGTGAGGTTGACAATTGGGGCCGACTAGATGTTATTGTCGTTCTCCCCCTTACCCCCCTAGGCGCAGATACCTAGTCTCTGTTGAACCTGGCAACCATGGCGAAAATCGATCTGAAAGATATTAATTAATAATAATATTTAAAGTAAAACGTAAAGTAAAGTTACAGTCTATTTACGTCCCACTGCTCCCCTTCCTCTCCCCTTCCTCCCGGACCTCCAAAGTAAACGGACGTGTTAAGTGTACGTAATGCATAAAAATTTCTCTATTTTATAACTAAACAAATAAACTTGAAATATTAGGAGCACAGTTTGCTGAGGAAGTTGTGTTAACAAACCGTTCTACGTCTAACCTATGTGTGAGTAAACTATTTATTGTTTGATATTGCAATAAGTTGGAAGACGAGCACTTCATAATACAACACACGCCAATCTATTAAAAAAAAGAGGAAAAATATACTTTAAGCACTTTGCTTATGAAGAGGTCTTGCATAAGTGGACGGAACATTAATTTGTACGAACTCATCGCTCGACGTCCAGATTACTTGACCCTTACGAGGTATATTTGAAAAGTGTTACTAATTGTTTAATTCTGCTATCCTAGTACATTCATTTGAACACAATCACAATGCCGTTGAAGCGTACACCCCCTCCCTCGCCACTCACCACACTAATAGCGCCCACGTTCAGTAGTGCAGAATACAGTGCTAACACTCTAACAACAAAAGAAATCAGTTCTATGCATCACAGCGATTCTGCGCCTGATTTAACTACTCTTAGGACGACTGTCAGTGAGAGGAAAAAACGAAAGCACCCTGGAGGAGATGACAGCATCACGTCCTTGATAAAAGATATGTTTACCAATTTCTCTAAGGAACAGGAAACGCGTTTTTATAATTTTCAAAGTACAATTGTAGACCTCAAAGAGCAAAATTATGAGTTAAAACGAAGTATGGATCATATGTCTAACAAATATGACGATTTACTTACAATAATAGCTAATTTGGAAAAAGAAAGAAAAGAGGACAAACGGCACATGGCTTTAATGGAGGATAGATTGGAAACTATGGAGCGTAAAATGCGTGCATCGGGGATTGAAGTACGAAATATTCCTAAATTAACGGGTGAAACAAAAGATTTTTTGTTTAACATTATTAAAAAGACCGGAAAGGCCGTTAATATTAGTATAGAAGACTCCGAATTGAAAGATATATATAGATTGAACTCCAAGGACAGTTCTGGTCCGATTATAGTGGAACTAAACTCTGTTATCAGCAAGGAAAAATACTTAGAGCGGTAAAAAGTTTTAATAAAAACAAACCAAGAGACGAGAAATTAAATACTTCTCACCTACAACTGCAACAACCAAAGAAACCAGTGTTTATATCAGAAACTTTAACTCAAAAGACTCAAAAATTATTTCAACTCTCAAGAGCATTCAAAAAGGCACACAGTTTTATGTACTGCTGGACTCTGAACGGAACTGTTTACCTACGCAAAGATGAAAAATCCAGCCAGATACGAATTAACAGTGAAGCCGATCTCGAAAATTTAAGGAAGACTCAATGACTAGAATTATCATTTATTTTTATTATTTATTTAAAATTTTACCGTTATTTAATATTTCCTTTATGTTACTTTATCATAGTACTAGCGGTTTACATTACACAAATACACTATAACACTTCATACATATTTTTACACTACAAAAATTATTTTTTTAACAAAAAATCCTCACGGAATTACCGTAAGGATGCTATGTTGTAAAAAACATATTTTGATATTTTGTTAATATTGCTTTCTTTTTACTTCTACTTCGTGCCGTATACGGAAATAATTAAGAATAAATTCATTAATTTAATTTTAAACACATATTTTGTTAATAATTTTAATTTATGTAATAGGTACAATTTATCATGCCTTCTATGCCTTCTAAATTATAAAAAAGTAATAGAACTTAGCGGAGTCCATATTAATTACATTATTCTCTTTGTTCAGAGCCAGATTAGGATGCAACAACTGTTGCAGAAATATTTTTTATTAAGCAAAACCAAATAACTTATATAAAAAGACGGCTATCAACGTAGAAAATTTAACAATCGATATTGATAATATTTCTGTGGCAAAATCATACAACTGTAGCACAGAACACTGTAAAAATATTATTCAGAATGTCAGTTTTTCTAAATCTGTAAATGTTTTAACTCAGAATATACGAAGCGTTTATAAAAACATAGATGGGTTAATGGCACAATTGGAAAGATTTACTTTTGAATGTGATATTCTAATTGTAACGGAATGCTGGTTAAGTAGTCATAAACCTCCTCCACTTATTGATAATTACACGTGTTATTTTTCTAAAAAAACCTTAAACCAAAATGACGGTATAATTATTTATGTAAAATCTGGAATAGATTGTATTGTGGAGGAGCCAGATTCGATTGGTGGTAACTTCCTTTTGCTAAAGACGGAACCAAATATTGCAATATTAGCCACATACAGTACGCCGTCGTTTTATAGTATTGACAGCTTTCTAAGCACAGTTGAACATGTTCTTCAACCCATTAAGGCAAAAAATATATATCTTTTAGGTGATGTCAACATTGACATTAAACCTAACAATGCCGATAAAAATAGCTCATCTTATTTAAATCTTATGGCAGAACTAGGTCTTCTACCAGGATATACTTATCCAACGAGAGTCAATAATTGTTTGGACCATGTCATGATTAAAACCTATTTGCCTGCCACAGTAGTTGTTCTGAATTCAACTGTTACTGACCATAGTTCTGTGCTTCTAAACCTTTCTTTTAATAACGACTATACTCATAAAGTAAGCTATAATACAAAAATTGATTATAATGAAGTTATTAAAAATCTGTCTACAATTGACTTTTCTTTTATAAACACCAACTGCAATGCAGATAACGCTGCCTCACAATTAGTTGAAAAAATATCTTCGATAGTAAAATTTTGTACTCAAGAAAAAGTGATTACTAAGCGGCAAAGAATTCTTAAGCCATGGGTTACACCCGGAGTTCTACGGTGCATTCGCCACAGAGATAAATTGCATAAAAACCTTAAAAAGGACCCTGATAATAACATTTTGGTAGTTTCGTATAAGCGATATAGAAGTTTTTGTAATTCTCTCCTAAGAAGGCTTAAGTTTGAATATGAAAGATCTCTTCTTAAAAAGGCAAAAGATAATAAACAAAAATGGAAAGCTATTAAAATTATTACAAATCAAAATACTATTAATGCACCAGCAAAAGAGTTGCTGAATAATATAGATAATAAGTCTTGTACAATTGAGAGTATAAATGATTTTTTCTCAAACGTTGGTAAAAATTTGGCAAACAAAATAAGTCAAGACAAAACCGAAAACTATCGGTACAACTTCAATTTACCGTGTGTTGTCAATTCTTGCGTTCTCATTCCACCCGACGAAGCGGAAATAGAGTCTATTATTATCAACCTTAAAAATGACTGCGCTGTAGGCTGGGACTCTATCTCTAGCAAACTTTTAAAGCTTGCTAGAAATATTCTTGTTCCACCTTTAACTAAATTATTTAATATCTGTCTAGATCAGGGTATATTTCCAAAAGTTTTTAAAAAATCCATTATAACTCCGGTACACAAGAGTGGCTCAAAAGATAATATAAATAATTACCGGCCTATATCTGTATTGCCTGCTCTCTCAAAAATTTTGGAAAAAGTTTTAAATACTCGGTTGATGATTTTTTTAGAAAAGAATAATATTCTGTCACGTCATCAATATGGTTTCAGGTCGGGAAAAAGTACAGAAAATGCTGTTAGTGACTTGGTTGATTACGTTACCACTAAGGTTGATAATAAGCAAAAATGTATTGGTGTTTTTCTAGATTTAGCCAAGGCATTTGACACTGTTTCGATTCCCTCTCTCCTTGACAAGCTAGAGAGAGTAGGAATTCGTGGTGTAGTGCATTCCATATTTAAGGACTTTCTTTGTGATCGTATGCAGTGTGTTAAGATCGATTGAATAGTAAGTTCTTATGGCGCAGTTACATATGGTGTTCCACAAGGAAGCATACTTGGCCCAAGTCTCTTCTTGGTTTACATTAATGATCTTTGCCAACAGCCATTATATAATGGACAAATATTTACGTACGCTGATGATACGGCGCTGGTATTTTATGGAGAGACTTGGGCTTGGGCTAAGGCTTGTAAAAATGCTGAAGTTGGAATACACAAGGTAAACTGCTGGCTAAGATTGAATTTACTTACTCTAAACCTGTCAAAAACAACTTTTATCCAGTTTAATATCAAGGAAAACCACACTGAAAATATATGAATCAAGCTACATTGCTGTAAATTACTGAAAGATCGACAATGTTCATGCCATATGCTCCATAAATCTGATACTGTCAAATACCTAGGCGTTATTTTAGATTGTAAAATAAACTGGCTTAGTCATATAGATCTACAAACCTCTAGAGTAAGGAAGCTAATTTGGGCGTTTAAACATCTAAGGTAGGTGGCTGATTTTGATACACTTCGCGTAGTATATTACGCGCTTGCTCAGTCAGTAATAAACTATTGTATTAGAGTTTGGGGTGGTGCATGCAAAACCCACATTTTGCGACTTGAAAGAGCCCAAAGGTCGTTGCTTAAAACGATGACTCAACACACTCAACACACAGTTAGTACGTAAATTAAGTAGTATATTATTTTTTACACCTTTTGAAACATTCTTGTTATTTTGAACCTTTATTGTTAATTTATTAGGTCATAAAATTGGGAGAGGGCGCTGATTGCTGAGATACAGGTATAATTCCTAGTTCAGCAATCAGAGACTTCATATATTCACTGTATAATTGTCAATAAAGCTTATTATTATTTTTATATTACTGCTGAGCACAGGCCTCCTCTCATTTTTGAGAGGGTTTTAGGGCAAGGAAGTGTCCGCCGCACTGCCCCAGTGCGTGTTGGCGAACTTCACATGTCTTCGAAACATGTTTTTTTCTTATTTCTCAGACATGCAGGTTTCCTCACGATGTTTTCCTTCACCGCTGAGCACGTGGTAAATCAGCACTTAAAATTGCAATTAACAATTTCATTGGTGCCGGCGGGGATTGAACCCGGTTTGCTCGCGTATTGTGAAATTTACAGCGAGCGCTAAACATCTGAGCTACCACGGCACAATAATAATATTTATAAAATTTTAATTATATTCGGGCCTTTAAACAACTTTTCGGCAATTTTGTTTCATAATAGATTAAAATTCTTCGTTTTTCAGGCCTCTCGTATTTAACTGACGAGTAAACTTTTATTTGGAAATATTTTGTTCATCATTAAATATATATTTTCAATTAAACTGGCAATTTTAATAGTATTTTGGCGAAGCAAAATAATTTTTTATGCATAAAAACCAATAAAACAATAATTTCATTAATTGCTCTCCAACGGCTTTTGTTCAATAATTAATTTTTTTCTCGTATCTCTATAAAAGATACGATCTCGTATCTCGTATAAAAGGTTACACATAATATTAAAAATAACTATAATGAAGAAAAATTAAAACTAAAAATTTAATTTATAATACAGTCCTGCTTGTCGTGGTATCGTGCTAATAAGGCTGGCTGCGTTTCTTTGCTGAATGCCTATACTTAGCCTTGAGCGAAAAAAGAACCAGCCCTCTTATCACCAGCAGCGACAAACAATCGCGCATACAGTTCCTTTAAAAACTTCACCGCACGTGGACTCTACGGACTGACAGTCTCTACAGCAAGTGGCAAAAACATGTAGTCGTGCCAGTAGAGGGTACCTCGTTTACAGCCCACACATTTGTAGGCTGTAAACGAAGTACCCTCGTGATGAGACGCCACCAAAGTAACTTCGTAAGTGCCTCTCTCTCAAGGCACCAAAGTCATACTGTCGAGTCTCTTGCCATCGTCTCCAAATATTTCACAAGTCTCTAAAACTGAGGGAACTTAGATAGATAGAGATAGAGGAAAGCTTACTACACTTTTCTTACATGAAAATCCGTGCAGCCTAATGGGTGATAATGCTACCACAGGGGCACTGATGAGGTAGATAAATTGTCGGTCCTAGACGGATTCAAGCAATGTATTGATATTACTTAATGGTAAAGCATGTAATGTCTGTGACCAGATTCCTTAAGCTAAAAGCTAGAAGGCGGGTCTAATCTTGTGCGGAAAGTTTTTTTTTACAATTCCCATAGTGAAAATTGTGAACGAAATCTTTCTGCACACTCCGTACAAACGGAATATCCCACTGTTTTTGTTGGTTAACTTCTAGTGGAACATCTTCGACAGGACAGAGTGTTATCCGTTTGCCTTGCCTTTGCAGCAAAGCACAGGACTACTTTTTATTTAAATTTATATAACATAAGCAATTGATAATAGTATCAATGACTTATGTAACATAATTTTCCTTAGAACGAAAAGCAGGCAATTCAACGCTAGAAGGATTTTTTACACCAATATCACCAAATTCTACAGGTAAAGTAGCTTGGGTCCAGGCTGTTTTACGTAAAGTCAAATTTATGATATTTTCTATAGCTATTTTAAGATTAATATTAATATCTTTTAAAAATATCCGAACATTTCCAGACTGGACTTGAGCGTAGTAAGTATCCAAATTTATGTAAAAGAAGACAATATATTAAAATTGTAAGAGCCATGTTGAGGTTTAAGATATACAATTTATCAACGTGGTTTAAAAACTGATCAAATTTTATTTTTGAAACAGATTTAATACTATCAAAAGCAACGGTGAGCCTAGCAGGTATAGTGATTCCGCACTGACAATTTATATTCATAAATATATATGATTGAAATTTTGAATGAAATTATATCTTTTGTTCCAAAAGAGACACTTTCATTCGATAATTTAATTTGATAACCATGCGATAATTTTTTTAGTTAAATTGTAGGAAATATATATCATACTATTATGTCTCTGATATCGACTAGGAAGTCAATCTGAAAATACTTTCAGAGGCTGAAATCAGCACTGATATTTTAATAGTGTTTAACATGTATATTTAAATGTATGTAGGTATGTTTATAGGGACACGTCATTACCTTAACCTATCTGAACTCGATATAACAATCATACTATCATGATCGGGAAAGGATAGGTTGTAGTGCCAGGGACATATGGACTCCTTCTTCTCTTTCATCAACTCGTGAAGTCCACTGCTTTACATGGGCCTCTCACATAGTACAGAGTATTTGCCTTAATTGTTACTTGGTCGTAGGTAGATCGCAAAACCAGACAATCATCGGTCAGGACATTTTACGCCTGACGTAAATTAGACATTATAGACTATATAATATATATAGACTTGATACTCACCTATTAGGACACCCACGGGATGAAATGGGGTGATTCCCTGGTAGCATGTGTTCAAAAATAGCGACAATGCCTAATGGCAGGGTGCGGAATACGAACTTAAAAGGTCGTGGGTTCGAATCTTCCATTCGACTACTGTCGTGAACCACTCCCAACACAAGCATTTTAAACTTACCAAAAGTAGTTACAAGGAATATTAGTAATGTTTATAGCATTTCAAGTATTTTTCAAATACTAACAAATGGTCTATGACACTGAAAAATAGGAATCTAATTATATTCGCACTGAAAATTCATCTAGAAATCTTCATCAGATTACAGGGGAACAGACATACAACGCTATATATTTTCTTATTTTCTTTTTTAAAAAGTCATAAACACTAGGAATTTGTTTTATATCGTGGTAATATTTTTTATGCAATAACTCATATACAAACACAGCCAGAAACAATTATTTTTAGGCCATATAAATACTTGTTTCGGGTATCTAATCAGCGACCCGTAGCGTCGCAGCGAAACGCTTAGCTAACTATCGGCTGCATCGACTTAATTGTTAACTAAATAAAATTTTCAAATGAACATACCTTGTTATCCTTTTATGGAAATTTCCATTTCAATATTGGCTTTAAAAATTAATAAAGCCTGAGGGCAAACAAGTTCAAGAGGTCCAAACAAGCGCCTACTCTTTATTATCCATTTTGATACCTATTTAATATTTTTAATCCGATTATTATGGAGTTCTGACGGGAAGGTATCAAAGAACAACTTCTCTATATGCCAATCTGCGCGATGTTGAACTTTGCTTATTAACAAACAAGGCTATAAACATGCCAACAACAACTTAGGACTGACAATTATATCTACCATTGTAAAAAATACCTATGAAACGTGACAATCAAGGTTAATCCACATAAAATCGAAAGAGGCCCGTGTTGAGCAATTTAATTTACGGAAAAACTCACTAACGGCCTGTAAGGAAGAATAAGACAAATACTAAAATGACAAATCGTTACTACAGTTTTACGATCAATATTGACTGCGGTCGGGTTTATTTTTAGTAATAATTTACTAGTTCTACAATTTTTTTCTATATTTTAACAAACATTCTTATATAATTTTATCATTGCTTCTATGGAATATATTACCCTGCATACTTCTTTAATTTTTTTAACTTAAATTACATAAATTAACGCCACAATAAATCACAGAAACTAAATTTTTTTTTTGAAACTAAAATTTCAATACTAACGTTACGTGCTCAAACATCATAATAAAGTAATAAAGCTCCGTAGTAATGTTCTAAAATACCTTTAATTTTAAAGTTATAACTAGTAAGACCCAGTTTTCATTCAGATGACTTTTATTTAAAGAAGTGAAGGTGACAAACATGCAAATATTCCACCTGATGGTATTAAATATTTTACTCCATAAACACCTACATTTATCCTTGCTAAAGAATAAAAATACACCGTCACCTCTAAAGACTAATTCAAGATAAGGAATCGTTACCAGCTAAATTGTTACGTTTTTCATCATTTACTATGCTGATTTTTCGCGATGGTATTTCGTGTAGCGTGGTGCTTCCCCGGTCGAGCTGACCCATTCATACAGTAGCCTTAATATCCAATAAATATATCTATCTCGATTCGTTCCACAGTAAGCGAGCAAAATCGGGGTCGATTCCCGCCGGCACAAATGAAATTGTTAATTGCAATTTTAAGCGCTGAATTACCACGTAATCGGCGGTGAAGGAAAACATCGTGAGGAAAGCTTCATGTCTGAGAAATGAGAAAAAATTACATGTGAAGTTAGCCAACACGCATTGGGGCAGTGCGGCGGACAATTCGTTGCCGTAAAAACCCTCTCTGAAATTAGTGGAAGCCTGTGCCCAGGAATGGGACGTATATACTATATAGGCTGTAACTTTAAGAGCCTATACTACCTCAGCTCAAATTCTAATTTCGCCCCCACTTCCCCGCGCCATTCGTTCGCACACTGCTCGCGGTCACGCGGGAACACGAGGTCAAAGCGATTTTGTTAGAGGAAAATAAACTATAATCGGACGCGTAGTAAGTAATAAAATTATCAATCATAATTTACTATTAATTTGTCATTATATGAACATAAAATTATATATCACAAATTTAATTTCATTGTACATACTAAGGGCTACTCAAACTAATATTCTAGTATAAGCTGACTCTTCATTGTACTGAAAGCCTATACAATGCAAGATCAGCTTATACTGGAAATTCCAAATACTGGAAGGATACGCCCATTGGTTTAGCAGGTAGTAAGTTTGCGTTTTGTAGTTTTCGCCGTGTATGTATGTAATGTGACAGCCGTTGGGTATGTAGTTATGTAGGTAGTAGGTCTATGCAAGTACCTACGTTTCCGAATGCATGATTGTAAGAATTCATGATATCTGTGAATAGGCTATTTATTTCGTGTCGAAGTTTGCGTCTTTAGAAATGTGTTCAGATAAGCACTTTACTGATCTAGTGCGTGAGTCGAGTTCGACTTTGAACGGCGCCGATCCCGGCGGCCCAGCTGATGAACAGCGATCTGTGCCGGAGACGGACCGTAAACATACCGTTTAGCTTTGAATAATAACACCCCGTTTCGTGAATTTGAACTTGATTCGTGTGGCAATAAAAATGTATAAGTAAAAATATGTTATTCAAATAAATTTCAAATTCACGGAAGTATATCTACGGTACGACGGATCGATGTGTAAAGAGTAACATTTAGAAGCTTCTTTCATAGGCCTACAAGCTGACATACCACCAATATAGTACGTAAATAGGTACTAGGGTCCATTCCGAGACTCGAGTTTCAAAATTTAGAGGCTCGTGTTTTTTTTTCGTGGACTCGAGACTATCTAGACTGATCCATCATTCAGTCCTCGCGTAGATACCTACTCAATTTATAAACCTAAAAGATTAGCATGAAATAAAATGTTATATGTAAATATGCATTTATTTAACAGTTTAATATGTACTTATATTCAGAATATACAATACAATTACAATAATAAAAAAAAATCCGTAAAAAAAGACAAAAAAGAGGCTTCAACAAATTACGCGACACGCAATATTCATACGTAAGTACCCACTACAAATATCATATTACCGTTATAACAAAAAGTAATGCTTCCTAAACAAAAATAAACTCTCATCATAAATAACTAGGTAGATATGTAAAACACTACACGAGAGCGCGTCATTACTATGGTAATAACAAGAGATTTTTTTTATTACAATATTTTAAAAGCACAGAATAAATAATATTAGTACAGACTAAAAGTAAGTAGTATCAATATTTTTTGTCATGGGTGACATTTTCATGGTTTTCGAGGGTGTTGAAGCCGATAGTGCTGTCGAAATTTAAATCCAAGACGGCGGCTGCAATGGGTATTGTTCATCATGGGTGTCATTTTCATGGTTTTCGAGGGTGCTGAAGCCGATAGTGCTGTCGAAATGTAAATCCAAGGTGGCGGCTGCAATAGGTATAAATTTTTTCATCATGGGTGTCATTTTCATGGGTTTCGAGGGTGTTGAAGCCGATAGTGCTGTCGAAATGTAAATCCAAGATGGCGGCTGAATTAGGTATAAATTTTTTCATCATGGGTGTCATCTTCATTGGTTTTCGAGGGTGTTGAAGCCGATAGTGCTGTCGAAATGTATTTAAACTACTTTAAAAAATTCCGTATAATCATATATATGTTAATCATATATAATCATGTTATACGTAAATTTTTTAATGCGCTTAAGGCATGCCCAACTGGATTTACCAATTTATTTTACATATTATTGAAATGTACAATGGATTGCTTACATTGTTGTATATCTGTCATGTCGTAATTGTCGGTTCTTTCCTGCGTTTTTGGGACCTTGGCAAAATGAGAATTTATTGAATTATGTTTTCTTTTCTTGGTGTTGATGATGTAGGCCGCTGGTGTCGTCTGGGAGAAAAATATACAAAAAAAAATTTGGTGAGCGCGTGTACATCCGCGGGGAGGGAGACATAGGTGTCACCTCGTATGATGTTCTAGTGCAACTAACTCGAAACGCGGGATCATGTACTCAGCGGTGCAACACCGTTGTTGCAAATATACCTTCACCCTACTGATAAAAATCGCGGTAAGTGCCACCGTCCCCGTATGCACACGTACTTATTTATTATAGAAAAACAGCAAGTACATAAGGTAAGTAACAATGTTTTATGAGTATATTTTTTTACATATTTTATTTTTATTGATTAATATTACTTATATTTCAGGTGTTCGAGAAGCAACGTGAGCATCGTCAACATCCTCCCCCCAAGTGTCGGTTCGCCGACACTCATCATCAAGCTGGAGAAAGGCCACGCGAGCAGCTGATCGCTTCATCACTCCTGACTTAGTCCTAACGTCAACTACTCTGACTCTGCCGTCTGAACCTGGATAAACCTTTTCAATAATACCTATTGGCCAACAGTTTCGAAATAATGATGGATCGACTACTACAACAAGATCTCCTACTTTTAATTGCGGACCTTCCCTATCCCATTTACGACGAGGAATTAGCTCTGGCAAAAACTCTTTTACCCATCTGCTCCAAAATAAGTCTGTCAACCGTTGGGCAATACGCCACTGTCGTCTAACATACATGTCGCCATCATCAAAGACCCCAGGTACAGGTAAGTTCCACGAAGATCCTAGTAAAAAATGATTTGGAGTTAATGCCTCTTTACTTTGAGGGTCCACCGAAACATGGGTAAGCGGTCTACTATAAATTATATTTTCGACTTCAGCGAGAAGCGTTAATAAAACTTCTTCTCGTGGAGCCCTCTCTCTAAGAACGACTTTCAGTGCCGTTTTCACACTTCTAATCAGACGCTCCCAAGCTCCCCCCATATGAGGACTGGCTGGTGGTATAAACTGCCAGGAAACTCCTTTGTTTAATGCTTCGGCTATAACTTGCTGCTGCTTAATTTCTTCAAAAGATTTTCGAAGTTCAGCATCAGCACCTCGCATGTTAGTTCCGTTGTCAGATATGACAGTATGAGGCCACCCACGGCGTGCAGCCATCCTCCTAAGTGCCATTATAAGTGAGTCTGCGGTAAGCGTCGATACTATTTCAATATGAACAGCTCGTATTGTTAAACATGTAAAAAGAACACCATATCTTTTGGGTCTCTGCCTGCCCACAGTTACTTCGATCGGACCGAATAAGTCTACACCACAAACGGTAAAAGGTCTTTGATGATGAACCAATCTTTGAGATGGCAAGTCCCCGAGGCGAGGCGGTCTTGGTGCTGCTTTTCGTATTCGGCAAACTAAACACTGTGAAGCTACGGAGCGAACTGTACGTCTCAGATTTACAACCCAATATTTTTGTCGTAGCTCGTTTATTACAAGTTCATTATACGAATGAGCCGCACGTACGTGGAAGTCCAAAACCACCAGCCTTGCTATGCGATGTTTACCATCCAGAATCACCGGGTTTTTCATAGTTTCAGTGACGTTTGCAGCCGCGTTTATACGCCCTCCTACACGCAATAAGCCGTCTTTATCTAAAAATGGTGTCAATGAACGTAAACGACTATCACGATTAATTTCTTTATTTTGTTTCAGCAAATCAATTTCAGTCTGAAATGATTGTGATTGTGAATAGCGTAACAAAAGTACTTCGGCTCTATTCATTAACAAATTATTAATACGCCGAGTACCGGTTTTTCTACATTTTTCTATAAATAATAGTACAGATGCGGTGCAGCGAAGCAAGCGCAGCCACACGGAGAAACGGTTTGGATCCGGAATAGGTAAATCATAAATACTATTACAATTCTCCTTTGGTGATTTTATTACTACATATATTTTATCTAACAGCTCATTGTTGCTCTTTTCGTTATTTTCAGGCTCTCGGGGCCAATACTTTTCTTCCGTGTACAGAAAAGACGGACCCGTTAACCAAGAGGAGTCCTTGTTGAAGTCGTAATCATTATTTTTTGTAGCTAAATTTAAATTTGTCGGCACATAATGCCACTCATCAATTTTACTTAACTCATCAATTTCACCTAACCTATTTGCAATAAAAACTTTGTAATTTCTATGCTCGTTACGTATCCAATAAATAACAATCATTGAATCAGTCCAATAAAAAACACGTGACGGTTTAATTCTATGCTCCTTTTTTATAGTCTCTGCCAAGCGACATGCTAATAGCGCGCCTTGAAGTTCGAGTTTAGGCATAGTTAACGGTTTTAACGGCGCAACGCGACTTTTACTCGCAATGAATGACATCTGCACGCCGTTGCTGTCTTGTTTACGCCAATAAGCAACACATGCGTATGCGCATGGAGATGCATCACAAAAAATATGCAATTGCAACGACGTCTCATCGTCGTTTACGGTGTGGCCGCTCTTCTCATTCCCACCGACAGAATCGTTGCTATAGAAATACCACCGCGGGATTCGAACGTAACTCATTTCTTGTAACTGCGAAATCCAATCTTTAAATAAAACAAATAAACTATCTGTTATTTCCTGATCCCACTTTATACCTACATTCCATATTTCGCGCATTAAAATTTTGGATTTTATCGTAAAAGGTGCTAAAAAACCATGAATATCATATACAGACATTATAATACGAAGAACTTCACGCTTAGTCGGTGTTCGTGATAGTTGTAAAATATCACTCGGTATACGCTTTAACGAAAAATCGAACCCGAACATATCACTTGCGGGAAACCACAAAAGCCCAAGCGTTCGTTCCGGCTGGGATTCAACATTAAACCGTATCGCCATGTCATTTAAAGTCTCTTTTGGCATATCATTAAGAACATCTGACTTGTTACTTAACCAGTTACGCATCACAAAACCACCTTGCTGATTAATATATGAAACATCTTTTATCATTTTTGTAGCAGTAGCGACGTCTGGTAAACTATCGATAAAATCGTCCATATATTGATTTTTCCTAATTGCATTAACTGCATCCGGCATTTTATTCTGAAAGCGCAATGTGTTTTTATTTTGGTTAATATATTGTGCTATAAATGGGGAGCAGTTAGCGCCAAAAATTAATGACGTCATAACATATTTCTTAACAGGATGTTGTATAGGTAATTTTGAACCTTTGTTACTACTTCCGAAGCCTAATTGTTCATTTTCATTGCTTAAATAGATATCTTTCCACAAAAAACGCAAAGAATTAACATCTTCTTTTCGTACATTAATCCTTAAAAACATATCTTTTATGTCCCCTATGATACCTACGCGGTTTTCTCTAAATCGTAACATTATTCCTAATAACGATTGTAACAAATCAGGGCCTTGTAAAAGAAAATCATTTAAAGAATAACCGTTCGACTTTGCTGCCGCGTCATAAACTAAACGCAGTTTTTTCTTATTTGGATTATCTACACCAAAGTGCGGCAAATACCATATTATACGTTTATTAGAGTTTTCATCGGTCTCATTAAGTTCTCTAGCATAACCATTAGAAAATAAGTATCTCATTCTTTCACAAAAACGAGTCGCATACTCTTTGTTGAGCAAAAATTTTCTTTCTATTGACTTTAGACGATTAAAAGCGTTAGGGTAAGAGTCGGGTAAATGTAATTCATCGTATTTCCACGGTAAGCCGACATTCCATTGACCATTTACTAATTCTGCAGTGTCATCTAAAATTTGTAAAGCGCGTATTTCGTCTGGGTTGCGGCGCGGCTTCGAACCTACACCAATAGACTCTAACGCGAAGGATCTACGAACCGCATCGTGCAACTGCGCGCAGGTGCATTCACCGTTGTCGTTATCGAGAGAGAGATCGCTAGCAATCGATTCTACCATATGTAAGTGAAAGATACACTGCGACTGTCCCGCTTTTTCGGTGCAACTATTAATGAAAGAGACAAAGCGATCAGTGCAATTAACATCACTTACCATATGTCCGTGCACACACCATCCAAGCGCAGTTTGAGTTATGTACGGCTCACGCTGCTTACCACGAACACAACGAATGGGAGAAATTAAATGATGGTTGTCCTGACCTATTAATAATTTTGGCTTAGCGTTACAATTACATAACATAAGATCTTCACTTAACAATCCATAATTATTAAAGTCCATATTCGGCACTTTTTGTGTTGGTAAATTTAATTCTTTAATTTTACGCGCACGGAAAGTAAACATTTCGTTATACGAATTGGTAACACTAACACTCACTACTTGAGATTCACACACAAGCTCGCCCGAGTCCCATGCGCTGCGCGCGCGCAATATCACGTTTGCACCGTATAATCCGAGCTCATCTGCGATATCAGAGGATATCACCGTCACGGTAGCTCCATCATCCAGTAGTGCATGCGTATGCAAACTGCCATTCGGTCCGTGAAGAGTGAGCGGCACCACTTTCAAAAGCACCTTGTGACAGTGGGATGCCACCGTATGAGTCACTGTTTCATTGGTGCTGGGATGCTCATCCTCACTTCGCTCCACAGTTTTTAAGCTTTCTTCCAATGGTTTTATCCAGTGCAGTAAACGATGATGCGGTTGATTGCAGCCGTCAATGTCGCAATTACTGCCAATACAAGACATACCATTCGTATGGCGGGGGGCAAGACATTTGAAGCAAAGTTTATTTACGCGTACAAATCGCCAGCGATCTTTGCGTAAGGCGCGCTTAAACCGTGAACAATCTGCGACACCATGAGCCCATTTTCGGCAAAATGTACACTTTTCCGCGTTTTGTAATTGATTACTATTTGTGTACAACAACGAGTGTGAACGGTGTTTACGTTCATCGGGCTTCTTTAAATTATATTGAGCGTGAATATGACTTACTCCTGATGCAGCTGTTTTAGTGGCTTCCTCATATAAAAATTCACTAAGCAATTCTAGCTTCGGTAAATTACACTCTCGCTGTTCATAAACGTAGTCGGTCCATTTTGCGACAAGCAAAGTTGGAAGCTTAGATACGACAATCGATACTAACTCCGGGCTGCGAAGATAATCACTTTGTTGCATTGCTTTGGCAGCAGCCACATAATTCTTTATTTTTATTGCAAAATTAATGATATCATTATGATAAGTTAACGGCAACGGACATAGTTTTTTAAGCTGTAAAACTATTTTACTCATAATTGTTTCTGGTTTGCCAAATCGAAGTTCTAAGGTGTCAATTATTAAATCGGGTGTAGTTCCACCAATCAAGAGTGAAGTCACTGCTTCTTTAGCATCGCCACGAAGACACTTACGTAGCCGCC
Source organism: Parnassius smintheus behrii (assembly GCA_036936625.1). Lineage (NCBI taxonomy): Eukaryota > Metazoa > Arthropoda > Insecta > Lepidoptera > Papilionidae > Parnassius > Parnassius smintheus. The sequence goes on from JAUPFT010000014.1 coordinate 14,846,629, forward strand.
ATAAATTCTCTGTGTCACTATATTTGCATAATTGGGTAGATTCTTGGTACGCCTGTTTAAACTGCAACCACTCCATTGGATCTCCAAAAAATAAAGGCAGGTCTTTAGACGTTGCTAATCTTGTTAAGAGCTCCTGGTTCTGTATTTTATATGATGAGGCAGCCACTGCATCATTCAAGGCATGTGCTAGCTTTTCTAGGCCGATTTTTTCACAAGAGTACTCTTCTCGGTTCTCCTCATGCTGGTTTCCTGGAGCATTCAGCCAATTTTCAACTTTGCTGGTCGAAGATTTCATAGCCGACTTGTGGGAAGAGCGTGAATGAGACTCCAATTCTGCCATCTCAGCTGCAAGCTGTTTGTTTAGCAGCTTCGACTGAATATTTGCCTTAAGCTTGGCAGCTTCTGCCTGAGCACTCTTAACTTTGGCTTCTGCTTCAGCTTCCGCTGCTTGTATTTCCACGAGAGCCATAGCTTTAGCGGTTTCGTATTCCAATTGCCGTTTGCGTGCCGTACTTGACGACGTGCCTGCGGTCTTTGATGACTTTTTACTCTTACTAGAGGCACTTAGCGCATTTCCAGGTTTTTCCAGCACTTCATCCTTTAAGCTGAACGATGGTAACACATCTTGGTTGTTCTTGCACTCCGATTTTGCAGCGGTGCCACGTGGTCGTCGCTTTTTTTGCGGCGTAGCCGGCGCGTGGAACATAACTGGTACTTATTATTATTATATTTTTGCAGACGACGTAAGGATTCGGCCGAAGGACCACTATGTTGATGATGTAGGCCGCTGGTGTCGTCTGGGAGAAAATATACAAAAAAAAAAATTTGGTGAGCGCGTGTACATCCGCGGGGAGGGAGACATAGGTGTCACCTCGTATGATGTTCTAGTGCAACTAACTCGAAACGCGGGATCATGTACTCAGCGGTGCAACACCGTTGTTGCAAATATACCTTCACCCTACTGATAAAAATCGCGGTAAGTGCCACCGTCCCCGTATGCACACGTACTTATTTATTATAGAAAAACAGCAAGTACATAAGGTAAGTAACAATGTTTTATGAGTATATTTTTTTACATATTTTATTTTTATTGATTAATATTATTTATATTTCAGGTGTTCGAGAAGCAACGTGAGCATCGTCAACACTTGGGTTTTTCTTTGATTGTGGTCGGAGGACTTATTTTTCTCAAGGGCATATTACGTGTTTTTCGCGGATCCAACAATTCCGGCAGTAAAGATTCCAAGTAAAATGTTTTTAGTTTGGGAACCATATGATCATTCCACAGTCTTTGGTCGCATTGTATTATTTCTGTTTTTATCTGTTGATTTGAACTAACCCACACGGCAAAAAGACACTCTCTCCTTCCTGTAATATTTAACTGTCCTTGCACTTGGAAATACCAGTGATGTTTCTTATTGATCAACATTTGGCCATTATCATACTTCCAGAAAGTAATTTTCCTGTTTTTCACAGCATCTTCCAAGCTAGTTCTGTAGCCTGATACTGGACATTTTATTTCTACAATCCTATTGTCATCTATCACACCGTCAGGAGTTGCTCCTAAAAATTGATGGTTTTTATCGATGAATAGCCCACAGGGCATAATTTTAATGTTTTCTTGCTGCTCTAGTTGATTCAAAGCAATTTTTTCATTAATTTTACCATGTTTGATGGAGGTAACACCAGAGAGATCTTTTTGATACAGTAAACTTTTAACTATACTACCTGACGTCGTGCTCCTCTTGTTTATAATTTTGCCGAAATTGGAAGCCGTTAACAAATTCCTTCGTATTTCCATCCATTTACTACAATCACTCTGGAGGACTGTTTCCCTTTCAATATTAATTCTTTCTTCGTCAGATTTCTCCAAATTTGTTAAAAATGTTTTTTTTTTCATTCTTTCTAAATCTTCTGTATGCAAATCAGGCTTCATACAATTTTGACCGTAATTTTCATCTTCAGCCCTTTTCTCTTTCTGTTGATAATAAATAATAAACAAGCTTTCTGGGTTGCATTTTAGGCTTGGAACCGTTTCTTTTTAGTTTTCGCAATTCCAGGTATTTTGATTTTGACATTGGGCTCACACCAAGAATAGATCTTTGGAGCTTATACAAAGGTCTTTTTGTATTAAATGATACGACTGCCGTAGCGCATCTGGTCTGATATGAACGCCGAAGACAAAAGTTTATGCGTTTACCACCGATACACTTTGCAATTATGGCGTTAAACTGTTCACAACGATTGCTGTCCACGTCTTCAATAAGACTTCGTGCATTAGCTGCAATAGAGCAGACTATAAACTTTATTTGATTTTCTAACGCCGTATCTTTCAGTTTGACAGTGACATCTTCACTTGTTTTTTTGCTTTCGCAATAAAAATTCTGACAATTGGTATGACAACCAAAAGCATGATTATATGAATTGGAAATTGCTACATAAAGATCGTTTATTTGTTTTGAGCGGGTATCACTTGTTTTCTTCAGGTGTTTTATTGAAGAACAAATAACTTTTCTGATAGCCAGGATTCTTTGTGTATTCAGATACCTTCTATGCTGCAGTTTATATTTGGTATCTTTGGTAAGCGCTTGTAATTTATTACACAGGTTTCGTAATAAATGGTTTCTACACTCTATCTTTTCAACAGTGTAGTTAGGATATGGCCGGGCTGCTAAAATTTTAGAATAAGTGGAAGCGTCTCCATCAGCAACCATTTTGCCGTATATATGACCATACATGTGCAAAGATTGTTTGAATCCTTCCACTAATATTTCCGATTCCATGTTTGTAGATGAACCAGTGTAATTTTTAAAACACATGTGCTCTGATGGTGTAGTTTGTTTATTCTTGGCGCGTACACATATGCAACAATATTTATTTTTTACGGCGAGATATAGCACTTCCCCAAACTTTTTACCTATGATTGCAGCAGCGCCTGATAACGAGGAATAGTTTTTCTTGTAGGTCCTCTTAGCCCAGCAACCATCAACGATCACGTCTATGACGGGGATTCCATCTGAATTGACTCTGCCTTCGTCCAATGCACTTTGCTTCTCACGAGCAGCCGCAGCTTCCATTTCAATTGTGGCTAACTTTTCCCATTCTTCACTAACTCGATTATCAATTTTCTTATAAAAAACTTCTGTCATAAACGGAACATTTATTGATGTAAATATTTCTTGCAATTGTGTATATCCTACACCTGTAATAGCAGCACTCGTTACTACGGCAGTATTTACATTCAAATTGTCGCTTGGACTAGGTTTGGACGTATGTGTAGTAAATTCAACATTACACATATTGCATTTGAATTTTAATTTTGAAATCAAACCTAACCTTTTCTCCCCTATCAACTCCAAATTATTTATACCGCAACCGAAGGCTGTTGAGTGGTTCGAAATTGTTTTTAATTCTTTTAGAAAATATTTAAGGTCTATGATTCTTCTTTCCTCTGATTCTTCATTGATTTCTGCATGATTTCTATCTGACGTGTGCTCTTCGTCTGGAAACCTACAACAGTAATACATATTATTACATAAACTATAAAGCAGACAATAATAATAATGCATGAATGTTTTGAAACAATAGTATATCTTTGAATAGCTCCGATACATTCCCATGTCCAAATACCTTTCATATAATATGTCACTTTACCTACATTGCTAGCGCTGTAGCATGGTGCGGGGACAGATGTCAGATTATAGTATCAGGACAGACTAGGACAGAGACATTACACAATTAAATTTACATCATCTATACAAATACAAATCTACATCAAAAATCTTGTTTTCTTTATTATAATTAAAAATTAAAATATATAATTAAAATATATGTGTGATATTATTATCATAATATTATTAAATTTATTTTAAAATATGTATTTCATATAAAACATTAGAAAAACATATTCAAAGCACAACCGATATTTATGGATATATTAGTGAAAAGGTACAGTTCGTCTAATGTCACTCACACTACACATATATACGCTATATACTATACCTAGTAACAGCTAGTAAAGCAATAACAGTAGCCAAGCATTTTGTTTATAACTGCTCCAAATTTCAAGTCGATAACATTAGTAGTTTCTGAAATATACGGCTGTGACAGACAGACAAAGTCACACCATAGGGGTTTATTTTTTACCATTTTGGTACAGAACCCTAAAAACGTCGGATCGAGAATATCCTACTCATTTTTGAAGTCAGTAAAAATACGAGTACAATATTATTGATGCATTCATTTGTATTAGGTCTACCTTTGATTCTCATAAACCAAGTCTTCGCATTTAGGTAGGATACGAGTACTTATAGCATTGTAAAATTTTCATTCCAATAATGAAACATGGTTGAAAAGATTGAACCATGTTTCATTAAAATTTACATACATATATACATACATAGCATTACGCCATTATTCCCCGAAAGGGTAGGTAGAGGTGCATAGTGCACCTACATTTCGCCATTTATGTTATAAATCTCATGTAATAAAGTGCGAGCCTATTGCCACTAATCGAGCACAAATCCAGACTCCGGACTGGTACTGAGAAATTACTAATGGAAAAACCCAATACCATTTTGCCCGACCCAGGACTTCTCGCTCAGCAGTAGCTAGACCAACGAGGCAGTTAGAGAAAGAAATACTAACAGGGATTCAAAATTTACTTATTTTTTTATATGTATTTATTTATGTAAATACTTACTTGTCCGTACTGTCAATACGCGAATGTCGCGACGAGTCCCCTTTTCCCTGTTCCAAATGGCCAGCCGCCGCCGCCGACAACGACGTGGGCACCGCCTGCGCGCCGCTCGAGTCGCTCGCGCCGCGTGCCGATCCGTCTTCGTGCAGTCCATTCTCTAATACCGTGGGCGCCGTTTTATTCGTCACATTCTCAAGCTCAATGAATGAAATGTTTGGTTTTCTGCAAATGTATAGTCATAATAAAATAAAGTAACATACTATTCTCCAGACCAAATTTCGGTCACGGCGGCCTGCCTCAACGGAGACTAGCCATCGACGCAGGATAGCATTATAGTGCGCAAATGTATGCGCAAGCATAGGTGCACTCTCTATTCCCTCACCCTCATAATCCGATGAGACGGTAAACCGACACAACCGGAGAGAGATCAGGTGCAGGACCAACGGCTTTACGTGCATTCTGAGACAAGGAGGTGGGCCACCGCCAACTTCCTGACTCCGGGCAGCTACTGAAAATTTCTTGACGGTATCAGAAACTACGGGTAGTACCTCTCATAATACACCGGTTGATCTTTTATAAATTTCAACTTATTTACAAAAAAAATTTTTGGCCCGACCCGGGATTCGAACCCAGGACCTCATGATCAGCAGTCGCACTACTACAACCACTAGACCAATGAGGCAGTCAAAGTAACATAACATAACCCACAACATTCAAAACCTATCCCTAACCCCACAGTGATACCTATTCCCTGCATCGTGGGTATCAGAAACTACGAGTGGTACCTATCATAACACCCCGATTGATCTTATATAAACATAAACAAACTTATGTAACAATAAAATTACAAAACGTTTTTGCAACACATCAAACGAATTTAAACTTTATCAACAGCCAGCAGCAACGTGACGTGACACTAGACATGAGCTTTATCTCGTTGCAATAAGGTTGAAACTCGAAAAATGATTCGGAAACCGATCCTTCGTGTTCGGCTCTATACATATTCGAAATACCTAAGAAGCTACGTAAACAAAAGAATAATTTGACGGCCTCCGTAGCGCAGTGGCTTAGCAATGAGTTGTTGCGCTGGGGGCCGCGGGTTCGAATCCCGCAGGGAACAAGTATTTGTATGGCCTACAAATAATTGTTCCGGGTCAGGGTGCTTGTCCTCGTGCAATTTATGTTTGTAAACTGCCTCCACGATACAGGAGAAAATCCTAGAGTGGGGGTAACGTTTTTTTAAGAAAAAAAAATTAAAAATGATACCGTTATTTATATCGGTAGTTAGATAGGTACTTACTTTTTTTTTCCTTCGTTCAAAATACGGAGTTGTTCTCTTAGACGTTTCAATTGTTTTCTTTTTCCGAGAGTTTTCTTTTTGCCCATCTTTATTTACACTTTAAATATAGGTAATATATTTACACAAAACGTTTTAAACTCCTTTTTACAGTAACACCTACCACAGTACAAAATAAAAATGTCGGAAATAAATAGTCGTCTCTCCGTAATGTCGCCAAACATAGGTTCGTCCCGTAATAGATGCCGCAGCAGAATGATTGAACAAATTGAAAAGGATAGCGCTATTGCTACCACGTACAAAACAAGAGACAGAAAGAGAGTGTGCTCGTTTAGAATTAAATAACGCAAGCGCCAAATCACATAATTGCTAATTACGAGAAGACCACTTAGAAAAATAAAAAAATAAATCGTCACGATTTGAGATAACATTATTATCTATCTATTAGCTAAAAATCATCATTCAATTCTATAAGGTTTCAGAGATCTAACTAAAAATAAGTGCAAAACGAGGGTTTTTCATATTTTTTTTTATCGAGAATTTTTTATCGAATCGTGTTTTTGCTTCAACAGATTTGAAGATTATAAGTCCAGTTACTGTTAGGTCTTACAGATACCGAGATCCAGATTGATCAATATCACCAAAACAGCATTATGCGGCCTCTTAACCTTTAACTTTTCTAACTTTTTCTTTTTTTAGAGGACGATAGATAGCATCGACTTTAGTTTTAACTCATTAAGAGATGCAGCAAACATTTACAATGAAATAAATAGCATACACCGGATTGTACTTTTATTTAAAAGTTTAATCATGTTACCACTTTGAGTGTTCTAAAGAATATCAAAAATTCACATACAGTGACCCATGATTACTTTATATTTAACTAACATGACTTTACGTGTTAAAGTTTTTAACTTATAATATCTCAGTAAATTCTTTATGATTACGACAAATAAATGTCACAACTAGTACCTGTCATGGCCACGATAATACTGTCGTCACCAAATCTACATGACCCAAGCACCTTCCCTAAGGAGCTGTAAATGTATAAAAGTAAAGTTGCAGCCTTTTACATCCCACTGATGGGCACAAGCCTCCTCCCACCAGTGAGGAAACCTGGCAGCTAGTTTAAACTACAATTGTGACGCTTACGAAAAACAAAAGATTTTTTGACGTTTTCCGTAGTCTGTGACCACCTACTAATATTTCTCGATTTGATATAATAAAAAGATATCAAAACGCAAATATTAATTACAAATTAAAGGTAATTGTTACAAAACATGTCGCTGTATAAATTAAAATTTCCTTGTTAGTCTTGGCGAACTTTCTACTAAAATTTATGCTGGCAGCGAAGCCTTGTATTTTCTTGCATAATTACTTAAACAGTCTTACATAAATTAGGAACGCGAATCACAGCCCCTAAAATTAGTTTAATTTCCGTGCTATACCTAAGCATAGTCTATTTTAGAGTAAATTGTTAAAATAAGTTTAAAAAATCTACTGCTTCAATCATGATCAATATTTTGTATAAATTTCATTTCGGCTGGTAAATGATTTGAATGATGAGAACTTATTTCGTTGATTTTCCCACTTTTCTAAAGACTATCACTGCCTTTAGTAGTTATATTACGAAGTGTTCTTGTGTTTAATTTTCTTCTTATTGTGCTTTAAAACCATGGAATGTATAATACATACATAATAGGACGGGGGTGTGGGCGGAGCCCGTGTACTACTAAAAATCACTAACATGTCAATTCACATGTCAAACGAGATGTGTTTTGACGTAACAATCGTTTCCAAATTTCGCATGCAAATTATTTAGAAAATGCCAAATTGCACGCTATTTACAAATAAATATGTATTAAAATCCGTCTGTCAACACACGGGTTTGTAATAGTGATTAACTGATAATACGACGTAATTGCTTGTATGTGTGCTCCCGGCGACGCCGAACCTCGGTAAGAAATAAGGTTGACAGCCATTCTGTTGTGTATTATAGTATTTTATATTTAAAACTGAGTTTATTCTTACATTTTAAAAATTCTCCTTTAAATGTAGTAATTACTTTCACTGTATCCGCACGCTGGGTTGCTGAACATATTAACTACGGCTTTCCGAGATTGATTCTCTTTCAAGAATTCAGTTTGGTTAGTATTCAAGAACAATGTACCCTTGCAGTTTGAGATATATTTTTGTAAGTTATTTATTGATTCTTTATATATTATAGCCAAATTTAGATTAACTTTTATTGATCACAGGACGCCAAGTACGAGTAGCTGATAGCACTCAGCAAGAACATTTCCATAAAAATTACGATGGACGTCAGAAAATAACTCTTACATTGATGTGGTTAAAACGAAAAGTTTAGCACGTACCCATACATGGTGGCCGGGTTTAGATGAATAAATAGAAAAGTTATGTTGGTCCAGTCGTATGTGTGCAGAGATGCAGAGACGTGATGTGGACGTGACGTGTTTCATACGTGGTAAAGCCATGCTGCAGTTATATTGGTAGTATAGTTGTAGTACGAATAAGTCGGCTCAACCGGGGAAGGGTCACACTCTCACAGAACAGAACAGGGTAAAATAGTAGCTTAATGCTGCTGTGCTTAATGATGAGTGTAGAGAACCGGAGACCCTTTTTACTGGAAACGAGGCATTCCATCTCAGTCTTCACGGGTGACAACGCATTTGTGTTTTGATTCGTAATCGAGGATAGATGTAGATGTCTATGGGTCATAGCAACCACTTACAAGGATCAGGTGCCCTGTGTGTTCGTTTGCCACCCCATCCTATAAAAAAAGAAGACGGCGGATTCAACGCCCCACACAACCCACTCGTAGCCTTGGCCGGATCGACCTTAGTGTCGCTTATACAATACGTAACGTAATTAACGCACACCCTCAGACACTCCAATTAGTATATTATGTTACAATCATAATACATACACCGAATTTTTAGTTAAACATTTTTATGCACTGATTATTTATCAAATTAGTTATACTAATTCCGGAAGAATGTTGTGGTCACAGTACAAATCCACGAACGCAAAGACTTTAACGTGCTTGAAATAAAGTTCATTTTTCTTTATTTCTATTGAATGACAGAATTAGTAATAATACAAATAAAACTGCACTCTTAAAAGTCTTATTGCCTTAAGTTACGGTCCATTTCAGTTTGTTTTGACTGTACAGATTTAGTGTGACTGTAATTTACGTAGGTTTAATTATTTTTGGGATAAAAAATTACCTATATTAAAAATGATAGTAATCGATTCAGTAAACGATTCTGAACAAACTACTTTCTTAAAGTGCGTTAATTATGTTACATGTTGTATATAGACTTTTACAGCTTAAATGCAGAGAACATATACATACATAATAGTTATGGACGATAGCTCTAAATGCTCCAACCAGTAATTAAAATGATGACGGAAATTTAATAACAAAGCTAACATCAAATGACGTCTGAAATTTAAAGTTTGTTATTTTAATTAAAACGTATAATAAAAGATTAAAACAACAATGCTAAAATTAAAGGACTTCGGATAAAGGACGTCGGAAATTAAATAATGAAACTCAAATTAAATACCATAAAATCCGCAAAACTTATTTTATTCTAAAGATATACTTCAATAAATTAAAGTTTTATGTCATTATCAGACTTTTTGACCCTGCTGATGGACAGAGACCTATAAAATTCTCTCGAAGATTTTTTTTATTTAGCTTGGTAGTTTGAAATTATCTTACAGCAGAGTTTAAGGTGAATTGGCTGTTGACTCTGCGTTCATCAACGCACTTAAATCTGTAGTATAGCCAAATCTTCTAAGAAATGCATGCATCCAGTAGTCAATAAATAAAGTCTATTAATGACTTTTTATATATACGCAAATACTACATAATATGCATACAGCTAACTACCTTTACGGATTCGAGCGCGCTTAACATTAACTTGTTATTTAACTGCTGATACCTAACTAAAACTAAACTAAAAGAGCTGTAGTAGTCCAGGGATAAGTGCTTGCCGTAATTTTACGGTAAGCGAGCAAACCTAGTTCGATATTGTTAAACATCGTGAGGAAATCTGCATGTCATGTGAACTCCGCCAAAACAATATCTGGCCGTCCTAAGTAAGTAGGCCTAAAACCGTCCCTGATATAAAAAGAGCCGGGTGTCTAAAAGTGGAACATAATATATAGGCTTTAACTCCCATTTACTGAAGCTCTCTTTAATGATATAATATTGTGTAACTTTTTGTCGCTTTAACTAGTTAAAGATAATACATCTCTCTCTTCGTGCCCTTGCGCACTCATCATCTTGATTACCTACACAAACAAATAATACAAAAATTCTACTCGTATATTTATTCGATCAATCTCAATCGAAAGTTTCCCATTAGGTAAATCCAGTTGTAGATTACATTATTTCCCTTTAGGATTAATTTGTTAAAATAAAACACGCTACATCCTTCAGTTTTGATCTAAATGAATATCAACGACCCATGTTATCAATATCCATTATAACTTAAGTGTAAGGTGTCCGTAGGTGATTGATAAAGGTCTATTGGTTTTTATGCCCATTACTCTTTATTTTGTTTTCATTTTCTTGGCTATACATTTTTTCAAAGGGGTATAATTTATTTCTATTACGGCCCGAACTAAGATTAGTTATGATATAGGACAGTATTTTTCAGATATATTTCTTTATTCATATTATATTTAGACTGATAAACAAACTAACAACATTCTTGTTAATAATTGGCTACTTCAGTCCGCAGCGTGTAGTTCATCTCTCATCTAAAAATATAAAACGAAGTCACAATTAATGTATGTCTGTTTATGCCTTAAGTTCTTAGGAACTACGCGAATTATTATCTTTTTTACTATCGTTTTGAAATCTTTTCATTGGAGATTTAATGTGTTAAATCATATAGTATATTATTCAACTATGTATTATAGTTGAATACATTATAGTTGAGTAAACATTTCATTTATATTAAAAGTTAAGAGAGAAATACATGTATGTATGTATAAATGTATAATCAAGTGGTAAAAAGATTATTTTGGGGCGCTTACTTTGATGAAACATTAAACTTGAGAGATACCACAAAAATCTAGAGCATTGTAGGCCTTAGAAAGACTTACAGAAAAGTCGAAATTATTATATATCTTTCTTACAGGGATGACCTACAGTTAACATTTATGTCGTTTAAAATTTAAACAAAAAAAAGGTTTAGTAAAGCTATATTAGCCGAAATAGTATAAATTCTTACCCAATTAAATACGTTAGTTACATTAAACTAGCTATACTCAACCTGCGGCCCGCCGGGCTTTTGTGATTGGCCCATCCGAAGTTTCAAATTTATTGTACACCATTTTGAATTTCGCGCCGATCAGAGAACGGATGATTCGGAACAGGAATGTGAGCCGAGCGTTGTCAGCGTTTTTTCGTGAATCGGATCGCAGCCTATTATTAGTCATTTGTGATTGCAAGAGCGAGACGGAACGTACGACGGGATCCACGAACCAGTGCGTATCTCTTTGTTTGCCGGTTATAACTTGTTTCGAATTTGTGTAAATACCTAGTTATACAGTCTAGATTCTTGAAGTAGTCGCAACATCATAACAACCCGTTGCTCTCAAATTGCTCTGACTAAGCGTTTGGTATTAGATTACTCGTAAACACGATACATTCATGTACTATATATATTATACTATTCATGTACTGATAATTTTACAATAACGTGTTGTTCACGAATTGTGCCTATTAAGTTTTTAATATTAGATTACTGAAAACACGTTATGAAGTATAACGTTACAGAGGACACTGACTCCACTGTATAATTGCTATTGCTGGTCAAACAAAGGCATCATACTATTAATCAACGAACATTCTTATGACCATGCTATAAAAGCCGTTGCATTTAGAATAAAATACCCCCCCCCCCACCCCGTAACAAGCTTTCGGCTGGCCTGAACTGCCTCCTGGCGGCTCAGGCCAAGCCTACTTAACACATCCATTAATTTGCCTTAGTCAGGCATACTTCTAAGCGGTTTTTTGCCGCTTGCGCCCTCCTTTCTGCCAAGGAGGGTCGCGTCCGCTTACGGCTTAAAGATCTCTCGTCAGATCGGTAATCCAAACCCAAAAGGTAGAGTTTAGTGGGTAAAAGTCTCCACATAACCACGCAGCCGGCTGCGTTGTATGCTATAAGCATTCAACACCTCCCTCCCCCGTTACCGGAGGGTTGCCCTTAATTGCTTCGAGCGCAAAAAAAGAATAAAATGCATTATAGAACTGATCGTAGTCACGTAATCACTTAATTACGTAAGTCAGTATTGCACTAAATTAGTTTTAATACATAATTGTTATGTAACAGTCATTAAATGTCATCGAGACATTTTTTTGTTTTTTAATTTGTAGTTTTTAGTTTTTTAATAACATATTTTGTAGGTTTTAAATTTGGTTTTTTTCTTTAAAAAGAATCAGTACCGCTCCAGAAACTTTACTAATTACGCTACGCTACGGTGGTAACAGATAGATAAACAATCAATTCAACGCTAATCTCACCCAGTAATTGCAGTTGATTGTGTTCTTTGGAGTAAAATTATTATTTTGGTCTTAAAATAATGTCTGGAGTGTCTTAGAAGTTTAAACGATAAATATCTAGTACAACAGACTGTTTCAAGATGAGTGGGAAACGGATTATTTTGTTGTGCCGAACAAAAACAATGCAGCTAATTGTTTGCCTTTTTTTACAGAATAGGGTAACAAACAAGCACACAGTCCACCTGATCGTAAGTAGCTGTGTACAAGAAGCGTCAAAAAGAAAAATATAAGAAGTAATGTCCGTTCTGTGAAGAAGAACACTTCGCACTAGAATGCTAGAAGTTCAAAGAAGCTAACCTAAATGGAAAATGGGATATGACCAAGAAGGCAAAGATATGCTTCAAGTGCCTTCGATTCAAGTACTCAAGGATCAACTGTAAAGCGCCAGTCTGCAAGCTGTGTATAAGATGGCATCATACCATCTTACATTCTGACAAACCACCGGCACCAATAAAAAAAGAAGCAAAGGAAAAAGACATCAGCAACACGTCAGAAGAAAAAGGTCGCCTCAATTCACAACGCCAAAGGAGAAGAAAAGGCCTACCTGAAGATGATCCCAGTGAACCTCTATGGCCCAAAAGGACAAGTTCGCGTGTTAGCATTACTAGACGAAGGGTCAACGGCAACACTCTTAGACGCATCAATCGCTGAGAAGATCGGAGTCGAAGGGAAACAAGAAAAACTTACGATCGAAACAGTCGGCGGGAAGGTGTTGAGAAAAGATAGTTCACAGAAGATCGAGTTCAAAATAAAAGGGGCTCATAGAAGAGAAAAGAGGACTATCGTAGCAAGAACCATCGACGACCTGCAGCTGTCTGAACAATGTATAAACAAGGACACCGTGAGAAACTGCGAGCATCTAAAGGCAATTGAAAGCCAACTCCTCTACGTCACCGAAAGACCCAAGCTACTGATAGGCCAAGACAATTGGAGACTAATAGTAACAAGAAAGCTGAAGAGGGGCAAAACATCAGATCCCGTAGCCTCCCTTACATACTTAGGGTGGATGTTACACGGATGTGAAACAGGAGCAACTGCCACAGTAAACTTCACTCATTATGGCAGAGCGACCACTGGCGAAGAAAACATAGAAGAAATCATCCGAGAACACTTTCAGTTGAAATCTCTCGGGATTCAGAATCGGTCGTCAACCAACGACAACGATAGAAGAGCATTAGAAACCCTTGAGAAGACTACAAAGAAACTGCCAAGCGGTCAATATGAAACGGGACTCCTGTGGAAAAAAGAAGACGAAACCCTAACCAACAATTATAATCAAGCAGTCCGACGCCTGGTCAACATTGAGAAGAAACTAGATCAAGACCAAGAAGCAAGAAAGCACTACGAGGAGCAGATTCTGAGTCCGATTGAGAAGGGATACACAGAGATATCTCCAGAAACCTCCAACAAAGGAAGAACATTCTACTTACCCCACTTCGCTGTTGGGCACCCAGTTAAGAAGAAGCTGAGAATAGTGTTCGACGCAGCTGCCAAGTATGAGGGGAAGAGCCTCAACGACGCCTTGCTCCCGGGCCCAGACCTATTACAGTCACTATTTGGAGTACTGTTGCGCTTCAGAGAGGGACCAGTGGCCGTCATGGCCGACGTACAAGATATGTTCCTCCGAGTCAAAGTTAGACAGGACGACCGAGACAGTCTCAGATTCCTGTGGCGCGGAAGCCGAAAAACTGGCAAGCCTGAAGAGTATACTCGTAGAATGTCTTCAATCATCTTTGGGGCAGCGTCATCACCGGCAACAGCGATATACGTAATGAATAAGATCGCAGAAAAATTTATGAACACTCATCCCGAAGCAGTGAAAGCAATTAAAAGAAACCATTATATGGACGAGTATCTACAGAGCTTCGAGTCTACAACTGAAACAAAGAAGATATCCAAAGAAGTGAAAGATATTCACGCAAGAGCAAACTTTCACCTGAAGGGTTGGGCCAGTAACAATTCAGGGGTACTATCAGAAGTAGAAGACACCAATAAAGAAAACTCTTCACAACTGACAAAGGAAGAAAAGACTCTGGTGCTAAGATGGCTAGTAAAAGAAGATGCGTTAGCCTTCAACGTGGGGCTACGCAATACGTCGGAGGATCTGCAAGATGGCAGAAGAATTCCAACAAAGAGAGAAGTCACAAGCGCAGTGATGTTCTTCGATCCAATGGGTTTTGCAACACCGGTTCTAATACAAGGAAAGAAACTAATCCAAGATATCTAGCGAAAGAAAATAGTCCGGGATGAACCAATTAACGAGCAACAAAAGAAAGCCTGGATGAAATACTTAGAAGAAGTATCAACATTAGCAAGGCTGAAGATCCCAAGATGCATCTCACCCAAAGGCAGTAAAGGACAGCTACATACATTCACCGATGCAAGTGAAGAAGCCTACGCAGCAGTAGTCTACTGGAGAATAGTCGAGCCCGGAGGAAAAGTCCATGTCTCCATGATCGCCGGCAAAGCAAGGGTAACACCGGCTTTACTCGGAAGCAGACTAGCCGCCACAATTGAAGAGGAGTCAGAGCTCGAAATATCGAAAAAGATTTACTGGACCGACTCAGCACAGTTTTGCAGTGGATAAAGTCGGAACCAAGAAAATTCAAAACTTTCTTGGCCAACTGACTTGCAGAGATTGAAGAGAAGTCCAAGCCAGAAGACTGGAGATGGGTACCAACCAAGGAGAACCCAGCAGACGACGCCACGAGGGGAACCCCAACCGAATTCGACCACAACGCAAAATGTTTCAAAGGCCCGTCATTTCTCCGTCTACCAGAAGAAGAATGGCCATTTCACGACTTCAAACCAGAGAGTATTATGCCAGAAAAAAAGCACAAACAAAAGGTATTGGCAACAATGGCAGCAGAAGACATCCTTTTGAATCCGGAAAGGTTCTCGAGCTGGGAGCGACTGCTGCGCACTACAGCCAGAGTGGTTGCGTTTGCACACTACCTATTAAAGAAGAGCCGTAAAGCGCCACCACCGCCACGCGCCAGAAGGATGAGCCTTGGAAACCACAACAGAGAACTCAGAAGAAAGAAGCACATGCCTCAAACCCATCAGCCAACAAAAATGAAAATAAGCGGCTATATCTACCCCTAGAAGAAGAACACTTAAAGAAGGCCGAAGAGTTATTAATGAAGATAAGCCAGAACGACAGTTTCGCGTCAGATATAAGAAAGATCATGCGGAGCGATGGCGCCGGGAGAATTCAGTGACACGGAGCTGATCGGAAAGCAAATTGGAGGACCACTCAAATACTCGCAGACCATTTCTGGAAAAGATGGATTAAAGAATATTTATCTCTCACTCCTCATGCCAAGAAAACTCGAAAAGAGAGAAACCAAAGACCCAAGAGAAGGAGACATTGTGCTGATAGTGGACGCTACGTCACCACGAAACTCATGGCCTCGCGGAGAAGTTATCAAGACCTATCCCGCACCAGACGGAAGAACCAGAGTGCTGGACGTGCGCACATCAGGAGGAATACTTCGCCGCCCAATTCGACGTGCCGAATTGGGCGGCGTGCATCGTGCTGGTACCAGCGGAATCGTCGCCTCCGGAAGATGAAGTACTATGCACCGTGGGGGAGAATGTTAGCGACGACAAGTGAATTTAATTATTTAATTTCAATTTATTCTTATTTGTGATCTAAAAAGACTGATAGTGTTTGTTAGCGACGACAGGTGAATTTAATTATTTAATTTCAATTTATTCTTATTTGTGATCTAAAAAGACTGATAGTCTTAATAACAAAAAGTGAATTAATTACTTATACTAGCTTCAATTCTTATTTGCAATCTAAAATTACGTAAGGAAAGTTAGTAACGAAAGTCAGTAACGAAATATGAATCTAGTTACTTATTGGAACTTACTCTTATTATAATCTAAAGAACTACATTAGAAACATTAACATCTAAGTGTAATTTAATTACGTGTTTAATTCTTTTTCTTTTTAATGTAATTTAAAACTACGACAATACGTCAATTAACCACATGTATAATCTCATTTCCTATTATAAAAATAGATTTAGTTTAATCAGAAGTTCAAATGTATAGTTTCTTAAGATTAAGCGTAATATTGTTATCACGATAAGCTTTGTGCATTTCTGCCGCCTGGCGGCGCCACATGTTTGTTATGCGGAAAAAAGCTTAGCTACTACGGAGCTATACCGTGGGAAGACCGCTCCACTATTTTTATTTATTAAAGGTGTAAATTAAGTGTTTTGTGAACGATTAATGTTTGAAATAATAAAGATAAGCTATTTCTATTACCAGGAATGTATAAAAACATTGTAAGGGATGTTTTACCACAAAAATAAAAGAAATTTGTAAGTTTCCCTTAGAAAAGGTTGCTCTGCGCTCTGATTGGTCGACGGAAATATTTTGATTGGTCGAAATTGCCTATAAAAAAGAGGTGTTTTTTGTGATTAAACATTCCAAATCCGGCAATGTAAGAATAAAGCATCAAGAAAATAAATAGAAGAAAACTCTGAAGAAGTGTTATTTATTGCTCATCTAACTGCTACCGCATGCTCTCCAGTTAACATCCCGCCAGCTTAACCCGCTCCATTACTAACATTCTCACACAAGAGCATCAACAAAAACACAAAACATAAATCTTTCGACGAAACGTTTCCTCCTGTATCTTCCTTGAGAAATGGGAAATTGAGTTTTTTTAAGAGATCATTGCATCAACAACAAAATGTTATGTCTGTGGCATTAATACAAGACTTCGTGGTAACTAAGGCATTATATAAAATTTGTTACATTCTTGGTAAGCATATAAAACCATTTACCGATGCAGAAATTGTAAAGGAATGCTTTATTAATACTGCCAATATACTTTTTGATAAATTCTGTAAAAAAGCAATACTTATGCGACTGTCTGATATAAAAAAAAACTATTGAAGACAATTCTTAACTTATGATGATATATTAGTTAACCTAAGGAAGTGCTAATTATTTAGCTTGGCATTCAATTCCCGCCCCGACATTTCACCAATGTCTCAATGCTCGGTGTTTGTGTAGGATATCGTACAGAAAACAATTTAATACAGGAAAAATTTTTGAAGTTCCTACCAACGAGAGGTCAAAAACGAGGCACAGATTATCTTGATACTATTTGCAATTGTTTAGAGCAGAATGAAATTGACATACAATAAATCGTGTGTCTGTGTACAGATGATTTTCCTGACTTTTTTCAATGACTGGATCCAAAAACGGATTTATTTCGTTATTTAAAGAAAAATATAATCTAATTTAGTGTAATCGAATGAAGTGTACGGTGACCGTTGTATTGAGTGGACGTGTAAGACGAATAACTTCAAAATTATAATTTTACGAATTAAGTGCCTCATTAAAATTGAATCTTAACGGATAGAACAAAGTTCTAATTTGAATTGTATAGTGCATTCACATACGATTATTCAGAACCTTGCGCAACCTCTTCACCGCCTCGGGTAACAGAGACCACCTCTTATTTTGATCTTGCTCTGAGCCGCTCCACCCGATTAGCTCATTTAACGTTATCAAAGAATGAGTTACCAACTACTAGCGCAAAGCGGGAATTCCATGAGCGGCAGCGATTCTGTGCTTGAGATGCGAGGTACTTCCCGGGATCAAGAAAACATAACACAAGGAAGAAGAAAAGAACTTGGAAATGACCCTTCTGTGTTTTATATAGAGGAGTTAAATAAACTGCGGAGTGGAATACAGTCTTTTTTCCAAAATTTTAGTGCTTCACAAAATCAAAATAATAACAAAATTTGTCAAGAAATGAGAGAAATTAAACAAGAAATTCAAGAAATTAAAAGTGCCACGGAAAGTTTAATTACTGACTACCATGCTATAAGAAATGAATTGGAAAATATAAGACTGCAAAACTCAACAATCCAGGAAAAAATTATCCAACTCGAGAGTGATATTACGACATATAGAAATACCAACAGCCCCTCTTCACTCACTAACCCGCTGCCGCTTAGCTACGAGACCATCACCCTAGAAATACAAGATCGGTAAAATATTATAATTGCGGGTATACCTGAGTTAAATGATAAAAACTCTAAAAACAGACGCGAACACGATATGCAGGAGGTTTCTAAAATAATTAAGAGTATTTATGAAAACTGCCCGAATCCGAAAATAATTTTCCGATTAGACAAAAATATTTCGGGTAAAAATCGAAATATATAGGTTTATTTTGATTTGCAAGACTCTGCGAACCATATATTACGTAGGCGTACATTAACGAACACTAAAAATATACGTATTTACTGGGATCAAATTCCAGCACAGCAAAAGTATTTACGGAACCTGAAGAATGAGCTTACTCAACGCCAGAAAAGTGGTGAAAGAGTTAAATATTAAATACTCGATGGAATTCCCCAAAATTACAAAAATCATTCCAAAAAACGGCAAGTGAAATCAGAACCACCTATAAGCGAACCACTTACCTACCAGATTTCTCATGACTATGACAATGTTATAATGACTTCCTCCTCACTAAAATTCTTTTACGCAAATGTTAGATGTTTACTAAACCCAGGAAAAATTGACGAACTAAGACGCATTATTAAATCTTTTAAGTATACTATACATTTAATATTACTAACAGAGACTTGGATTAAATCAGAAAGCAACGCAAATACATTAAAAAATCCCAAATTATTCACACATATATAACTATAGCATTGGTGGGGGAGTGTCAACATATGTGCACAATGATTTAGCTTACACACTTATGGAAAAAAATATGTCGATGGAAACAACTTCCTATGGATTTATTTAGAGAAATGCAGCTTAAATATTGGACTAGTTTACCGACCACCAACAACTAATATTGAAAATTTTTTTGAAATTTTTACTACACAGTTAGAGTAAAGGAAAAGATCAATAGTTTTTGGCGATTTTAATTTAAATATATATAATAAAGACCGTTGCAGCAAAAAATATAACTATATACTTCAAGAATCAGGATATAAAATACTTAATAAAATTAATATGCAGTATTGTACCAGAGAAACAGAAACTTCTAAATCGATCCATGTACACCAAAGTTTTGCAATTTATTCTTATATATGTTCTTGAATCTTACCTGAAAAGTCGACAACAAATAGTAAAAATCGAAAATTTTAAAAGTAATCCATGTGATATCACCTGTGGTATTCCACAGGGATCCATCCTTGGTCCTCTGTTATTTTTAACCTACATAAACGACATCGGAAACCTTGGATTGACATGAGAAGTATCTTTGTACGCTGAAGATACATGTTTTTTTTATTTTGGAGATTCAATTCAAGAGATTATATCAGATGCACAAGCCGATCTTAATACACTGAGTAAATGGTTTCGGTACAATCTGCTCACTATAAATGTAACAAAATCTTTTTACATGGTTTTTACTACGAAAAACAAAAACGTTTCTAAATTCGATCCCTTAACAATAAATAACCAAGAACTTAAAAAGTCAGAATCAGAAAAATATCTTGGTCTCGTTTTAGATTCTAAATTAACATGGCGAGCTCATTTAGATTACCTGCAGTCAAAAATAACATCATTGACAGCTTTGCGCAGATCTACACGTTGTATACCTTATAAAATTCGAAATATTATTTATAACTCTCCAGGAAAATCATTACTAGAATATTTAATAGAGATATGGGGAAGTCCATCTAAAACTAATATAAAGGATCTTCAAATATCCCTGAACAAATTATTAAAAGTTTTATTCCAACTTGACTACTGCTTTCCTACTAAAGAGCTCTATAAAAAGAAAGATACATTATCCATAAGTCAATTATACAAATACAAAACGTACATACTAGTCAGAAAAATTCTCTTAGATTCCATACACACCCAAATGAGTTTTAAAACGGAATCACATAAACACTGTACACGAAACAAACATAAAATGCATTTACCAAAAGCTAGGACTAAAACTTATGGTTCGAAAACTATTCAGTTTGAGGGAGCGCTATTGTATAATAGCCTACCGAATGAGGTATTTCATGAAAAATCGTTTTCAAAATTTAAAGATGAATTAAAAAAGCACTGTCAAACATTAATTTAAAGACAGTTTTTTTAATCCTAATTTCGATATATTTATGTAACCTTATTCATATAAGTCACCATATTTAAATGTATTATTTTACCATTTATGTTATTTTTAAGTCTCATATAAGTGAATATTTGTTCTCTCTTGAGATAATAAACTCTTTAAACCTAATTTAATAACATTTCATTGCATTATCCACCAAGAAAAATTAGTGGTGCGTGTTGTAAATCCAGAAATAGATACTATAATGAAGACAGTTATCAATATGTCAATTATATACGAGCAAGAGAATTGAACCACAGAAGATTTAAAAGCCTTCTGGAAGAACTGGGAAGTCAGTATAACGAAGTCCTTTGACTCATCTCGGTGCGATGGCTTAGTAGAGGAAAAGTTTTTGTCTTTACGCCATGAAATAATACTGTTTTTAGAGTAAAATAATGAAGTTGAATTACAAAATGATGAACGGTGGTGTATTTTAGCCTTTCTATATGATATTACGGAAAAGCTCAATAATCTTAATCGGAGTTTCCAAGGTGAAAATAATATGATCTCCAATATGGCAAATAAAGTAATTTGAGAAAAAGCTACTCCAAAGTCTTTGCCAGAGATCTGTCTGCCAGTAAGAGCCAACTATCAAAGCTGAAGACTGAGTGTGGCAGTATCGTTTCCAGGACACCTGAGATTCTGAGTGAGATTGAGAGGTTCTATGGGCAGCTGTACACATCATCGTTGGAGCCACACGCAAGTGTGAGTAACGATCCAAGAGCAAGTCTTATCCGACACTATTCCGATGATATCCGCACGTCAGTCTGAGCAAGATTAGAATGGCTCTCCAGCACCCTAAAAATGGCAAGTCCACGGGCGAGGATGGAATTACAGCGGAGCTTCTGAAAGCCTTCGGAAAACCGGTACTTAAAGTCCTTCAGAGGCTCCTTAATTCCGTCCTCCATGTTGGCACTACTCCGGAGGCGTGGAGCAGAAGTTCCGTGGTCTTGTTCTTCAAGAAAGGTGACAACGCCCTCTTGAAGAACCACAGACCGATATCCCTTCTGAGCCGCATCTACGTGCTGTTTTCGAAAGTCATTACGAATCGTCTCGCACGCAGACTCGACGACTTCCAGCCTCCCGAACAAGCCGGTTTCCGAAAAGGCTTCATTACCATAGACCACATACACACCCTGTGGCAGATTGTACAGAAGACCGAAGAGTAGAATCTGCCACTTTGCCTGGCATATGTGGACTATGAGAAAACCTTTGATTCCGTCAAAATTTGGGCGGTGCTACAGTCCCTTCAGCGGTGCCAAGTTGACTGTCGGTATATCGAAGTGCTGAAGTGTTTGTACAGTAAGGCTACGATGGCTATCCGAGTACAGAACCAGAGTTCGAAACCTATCCAACTGCAGAGAAGTGTAAGACAGGGTGATGTTATATCCCCGAAACTCTTCACCGCTGCGTTGGAAGACGTTTTTAAGCTACTGGACTGGAAAGGATATGGTATTAACATCAATGGCGGGTACATCACTCACCTTCGATTTGCCGACGATATAGTCCTTATGGCAGAATCGCTGGAGGACTTAAGCGCTATGCTCCATGACCTCAATAGTGCCTCCCAACGGATAGGTCTGAAGATGAACATGGACAAAACAAAGATCATGTTTAATGTCCATATCACACCTATGCCGGTAGTTGTTGGGAGCACTAAGCTCGAAGTTGTTGACGAGTGCGTTTACCTGGGACAAATAGTCCGGAAAGGTAAGTCCAACTTCGACCGAGAGGTCAATCGACGGATTCAACTCGGCTGGGCAGCGTTCGGGAAATTGCGACACATCTTCTCGTCAGGTATACCTCAAAACCTGAAACTAAGTTATACAACCAGTGCGTGTTTCCAGTGATGACATATGGAACTGAGACGTGGTCCTTCACTGCTGGCCGTATGAGGACGCTCAAAGTCGCTCAGCGAGCTATGTAGAGGGCTATGCTCGAAATTTCTCTGCTTGATAAACTTAAAAATGAGGATATCCGCAGTAGAACCAGAGTGACCGACATAGCCCAACGGATTAGTAAGCTGAAGTGGCAATGGGCCGGCCATATAGCTCGAAGAAACGACAACCGTCGGGGAAAAAAGGTTCTTGAGTGGCAGCCTCGTACTGGTAGACGAAGTGTAGGGCAACCCCCCACTAGATGGAGTGACGACCTGGTAAGACATGCAGGAAGTCGATGGATGCAGGTGGCTCATGACCGTGCTTTGTAGCATACCTTGAAGGAGGCCTATGTTCAGCGGTGGACTTGTAAAGGGCTGTAATAATGATGAATAATGATGGTGTTACTTATAGAAAATCTATTGCATTCAGAAACAACGACTATCTCAGAGTTGGCTTCAGTTTTAAACTGTAATTACTCAAAGTTGTTTGATGAGTGAGAGAACAAATAGTAAAAATCGAAAATTTTAAAAGTAATCCATGTGATATCACCTATGGTATTCCACAGGGATCCATCCTTGGTCCTCTGTTATTTTTAACCTACATAAACGACATCGGAAACCTTGGATTGACATGAGAAGTATCTTTGTACGCTGAAGATACATGTTTTTTTATTTTGGAGATTCAATTCAAGAGATTATATCAGATGCACAAGCTGATCTTAATACACTGAGTAAATGGTTTCGGTACAATCTGCTCACTATAAATGTAACAAAATCTTTTTACATGGTTTTTACTGCGAAAAACAAAAACGTTTCTAAATTCGATCCCTTAACAATAAATAACCAAGAACTTAAAAAGTCAGAATCAGAAAAATATCTTGGTCTCGTTTTAGATTCTAAATTAACATGGCGAGCTCATTTAGATTACCTGCAGTCAAAAATAACATCATTGACAGCTTTGCGCAGATCTACACGTTGTATACCTTATAAAATTCGAAATATTATTTATAACTCTCCAGGAAAATCATTACTAGAATATTTAATAGAGATATGGGGAAGTCCATCTAAAACTAATATAAAGGATCTTCAAATATCCCAGAACAAATTATTAAAAGTTTTATTCCAACTTGACTACTGCTTTCCTACTAAAGAGCTCTATAAAAAGAAAGATCTCTCGTGACGACCTGGTAAGACATGCAGGAAGTCGATGGATGCAGGTGGCTCATGACCGTGCTTTGTAGCATACCTTGAAGGAGGCCTATGTTCAGCGGTGGACTTGTAAAGGGCTGTAATAATGATGAATGTGATGGTGTTACTTATAGAAAATCTATTGCATTCAGAAACAACGACTATCTCAGAGTTGGCTTCAGTTTTAAACTGTAATTACTCAAAGTTGTTTGATGAGTTCATCGATTTTAAAAACGACACCAATTTAGAAGCTTTGTTTAAATAAAAACGACAAACAGAAAATATGTGGAATTTTGGAGTATTGTTCTCCAAAAATATAAAAGCGTCTAAAGATGTGGCCAAATACTACTAACATTCTTTGGATCCTCATATGTGTGCGAATCGTCTTTTTCAAAAATGAAATACTCAAAGAACGTGTACAGAAACAAACTTACCTTTTCTCATCTGGATGATGTAATAAGGATAGCATGTAGCGACTAGCCAGATCTTGAAAAATTTACAGTATCAAAAAGTTTTGTACGTGGTAGAGTCACGCTGCAGCTATATTATAATAATAATATAATAATAATAAATCATTTATTCTGGACCAAACCTTTTATACATTGTTCACACCCACCAAACTGCGTAACAGTTTGTCGGCGGCATTAGCGCTTGTCTTAATACATTTGGTTCAAATACGTAACTATAAACTAATGAAAATAAAAGTATAAAAAAAAACAAGTTTTAATTTTTTTTTATACCGGTATTAAACTATTATTAAGAAATGTTTACTAAAATTTAGCCTATTATATAAAAAAACTACTGCTATTATTAAGAATTACTAGCATTTGGCCTATAGAAACTACCACTAATATTAGGATTTAATAACTTTTTCACATCTCTCAACAACTTCGTTAAGGAAAACAGTTTTCAATTTATTTTTTAATGTTTGTTTACTTATTCTAGTATTATCCTCTCTCAGCCAATCGAGGTCATTAAAAAGTATGGGGGTCAAATATTTGTTGGTTCTTTTCCCATAGTAATTTTTTACTGGTGGTCGCACGAGTTTACGTTCTCTAACGCTTCTAGTATTTTACCTATTTTGCACTTGTTCTTTAAATTGGTCGTTATGGAACTATTCTAGAACCAGCAGGTACTTGACCTTCTCATGTACAGGAAGCATTTTACATGCAACAAAAAGTTTTTCATAATTGTCTTTACATGCAATTTTTGTTTGTGGTTTGACAAGGTATTTTAAAAAACGGATTTGCAACGATTTTATACTGTTAAGATAGGTTTTAAATGTATGGCCATACGTATTTAATCCATAAGTTAGTAATGACTCGGCGAGAGCAAAATAAATGACACGCAACGATTTCCTATTCAACGCTGCATTCAGGATGTAAAACTTACTTAACACTGCCCTGAGCTTTGTACACACTGCGTCAACCTGTGTTTTCCAATTCATATTATAGTCCACCCATAGACCTAGGTACTTAAATCTACTTACATACTCCAGCTTTTGACAAATACAATTTAAATTTTTATCGTGCATACATTCATACGTGTGGCCCACAATACCTATATCCACGCTCTTGAAATTATTTGCCACTAAGTTGTGCGGTGAGTACAGATGCATCACTTTCGTCTTATTAAGGTTAAGTATGATACCATTGTCATGAGCCCAACGAGTAACATTATCGAAGTCAGCCTGCAGCACAGCCCTGACCTCTTGTATATTCTTAGAGGAATATATAAGGCACATGTCATCCGCGTACATGTATACTCGAGATTTTTTAACCACATTACTGACGCTGTTGACATGCATAACGTAGCCAACGGGACCATAGACTGAACCAGTTGGATTACCAAGCTGTACCGCTGCTTCTTTACCAGCAACACCAGAAATGCAGGTTTGTAATGTTCTGTCACTCAGATAACTCCGAAACCACCTATTTGTTGGACCTGATTCCACACTCATCCATGGCCTGTAACAGCATCTCATGATCCAAGGTATCGAAGGCTTTTTTAAAGTCTATGAACAGCGCCAGGACCTGATGGCCCTGGTGCAGACTACTGTTTACATCTTCGGAAAACTGTGATAGTGCTGTTGTGGTGCTACGACTATGCCTAAAACCGTGCTGTGCATCCGCTAATATGCTATATTGCTCCAGGAATTCGCTGACCTGGCCGACTACCATCTTCTCAACTATTTTATTAATGACCGATAAGATAGCAATCGGTCTATAGTTAGCATACTCTGAGTGCGCTCCCTGCTTGTAGATGGGCCTGTTTAAGCTTTTTTGAGTGTGCTAGGATATTCCCCTTTCGATAAACACAGGTTGACAAAGTGCGATAAGACCGGCGAGATCCTATCCTTGATTATTTTTAGATCCATAACTCGAATGCAGTCAGTGCCTGGCGCCTTACTACAGCTCAGCTGATAGATAATTTTACTCACTGTGTCACTGGTAGCCGGTTTAAAGCGAAACGTTACATCACTTTCTTTTACATATTTACTTCTATCTAATAATATAATACTACAATTATGTTTAATAGCAATAATTTCGTTCGTAAATATATCTGCAAATTGACTACATATATTGTACATTGTGTTTTTATCTCCAAAATATCTTTTAACTATATCATCTATATTTGCTTTCTTCCTACCTGTCCAGCTATTAATTTTGTCCCAGATTTTTTTTTTGGGTCTCCATTACATTTCTTGATTTCTTCCTGCCGAAACCTATTTTTTGCTTTAAATATTAATTTGTTTACCTTATTTCTAAAACGTGTATATTCGAGTCCTTTCGTATTATTGTTTGGTGTTTCTTTCCAATCCCTAAATAACTTATCCCTACGCATTATCATTTTATTTAAATCTCTGCTTATCCACGGTTGTGTGTCCCGTTTTTTAATCTTTGGCATTACAGTCTTACTACTTTTATAAATATCATTGAAAGCATTTTGCAGCTTACAATACAACTTTAACGGACAATCAATGAACAACAGTTGAGACCAATCACAATCAGTGATCTGCTTAGCTACTAGCCTATTATTAATCACAAACCGAGTGTCCGAGTCCGCGCTGTCGGTGCAGTTTGCGTCACATGTTTACACGGCACCGAGATTCCTACCACATGATGATCCGACATGGAGCACTCAATGATGAACGAGTAGCAGTCCCGCAGCTGTCTTGCTCGCACCCAAACATGATCGATACACGACGCTTCTCTTACACCCGCTACGATAGCCTCTCGCGTCACCTCCGTAACCGGTATTACGCACTGTAGGCCTAATCCACACAGGCAGTCCTTATATTTTGACACCAGTTGATTTTCACTCACTCCTAAAAGGTTTATGTTGACGTCACCTAATATGATAATATCCTCGCTCGCTGGGATCTTCATAATTATCTGCTCCATTTCATCAACTAATAACGACCTATTCGTTTTTGGTGGTCTATAGACTGCAATTATATTAAGAATAGAGTGGTCAACAGTGAGTTTACCATAAAGTCCTTCCAGTCAACTCGTTAGGGTTTTGTGTGCATTGAAACTAAGATACTCCTTAGCGTAAATAATCACATCCCCTCCTCTTTTAGTCTCCCTCGTGTTTGCAAATAGATTGTACCCCTCCATGGTGTATAGTGATAGCTCATTGTTGTTTATGTTTGCCTCTGTCACCACTAGTAATGCTAACTCCTCAGAGCATTTTTTTACAAACACTTGCAATTCATTAAAGTTTTTTCTTAGCGACCGAATATTTATGTGTAATATGTGTAAATATTTGTTGTTGCAAGATATACTCCGAACCCAGGAATTCGCTGTTTTAAATCTTGTATATTGACAATATTATGGTTGTAGCATCAATGGGTCGGCTCAACCAAGGAAGGACCACGCTCTCACATAATACCGGCGTAAAATAGCAGCTTAGTGCTACTGTGTTTCGTGTAACACATTAATATATCCCACGGGTCTAAGCTAGAACAGATCGCTAGTATTTTATGAATAAAGTTGCTCTATGTGAATATCACGGATATGTTTCGTCAGTACTATCATATATGGTCTTTTATTGTATGGCAATTCAGTTGACATAATAAAAGTATTTAGAGTTAAAAAAAATGTGTGCGTGCAATCTATGGAGCAGGGTATACGGATAGCTGTAAGCCCTTGTTTAAAAAGTACAATATATTGACATCAACATGCTTGTACATTAAAGGAATATGCATATTTGTAAAACAACATCCTGAACACTTTGAAAGGCATATAGATGTAACTGAACGAAATGTAGCTCCTAGAAATAAAAATAAATTATACTTACCTCAATGCAGGCTCAAATTGTATGAAAGGAACTCTTACGTAAATGCTATAAAGGTGTATAACAAAATACACAACGACTTTAAAGAGTTACCTTTAACCATGTTTAAAAAAAGTTGATACAATGGTTAAAAGAAAAATGTTTTTACGACCTAAATGAATTTATATCTTTTTGTGGAAAATAAATTCGAAGTCAGTAATATTGTTATATATCTAATAATTAATTAATTACAAACAAACTGAAAGTATGAACATTAACAATTAAGAACAATCATTACACTATGTGACATTTTAAAACCTATTACTTAAATGACATGATATTGACATCAATTTATCATAAATGTGTGAAATTGAATTACCACTTGTTGTTTAATATTTTTTGCATGTATACTTAACTATAAAATATTTGCACACCATATAAAGTGATAGAATGTAAATGGGCCATTATACATAATTTAAGATCATACTTTATTGTATACATACGTTCTGGCAAATTATAAATGTAAACTTATAATAAAAAAGTTATATTTTAATTACTCTACCTGTCTATTTCGTACAAATACACATACTGCTAAGTCAAATACGTTTTGTAGTGGAGTCGGTTTGTAATAACATTCGAGTATGTACTTTCAAACACGTGCCGGAAGTTTGTTACAACGAATTTACATTTATATTAGTCGCAGGCAGAGACAAAACCTGTATAACGTGCGCTTGTATATTTCTATATTTATACCTCCATAGCTGTAACAAATTTCTTATACTTGAAAATGCAAAACTTTGTTCTCGTCATTTTAGCTTACTTTCTCGCTTATTTAAAATACCACGCTTTTTATACATAAATAATGTTTAGTCTGTGAATTTTGTAATAAAATTATGATAATGGTTTTTCGTAGGATTTATGTATGCGTGTGAATGTAAATATGCATATCCATGGTTTAATTTGGTCTCCCACATCTCGAAAATAATTATGAATATCATCGTCGGATTGGTTCTATTCGATGTGCAATTTTGTAATTGGAATAGTATGAATTAATTTTTATTTTTATGGACTACAGTGGTGGCGGCACAAAATCCACTGACCCTTATCATCCCGTTTGTTCCGTAAGAGGCAACAAATAGAAATTGAATCAGGTGATGAGAAGCAGCATCTTCCTGATAATTACTCGAATAACTACGGTTGCCTAACCGCCTTCCAAGCGTAATAATATGCCAAATCTCCCCTATGAGATATTTGCCAAAGTTGTCTATGGAGGAATTCTACGTTCAGCATTGGACTTTTGATAGGCTGTACGCTTTGAATGAATGACGTTATGATGAATGATAAATATTCTAAAAAGCTTAATACTTTAAGCTTTTTAGAATATATATTTATTTAGAATATAATTTTGTTGTAAATCTTTTCGTATCGCTAACGGCAACATTTTAAGAAAAATTGAAAATTTGTATTAGCATACTTTAACTTGTAAAACCTATTACCTTGTTAAAAGAGAAGTCAATATAAAATATTTCTTAAAATACTCCTTACATGATAAGCTTCTAAATTAGCTACTCTTTTGAAACTTTTGACCTTGCTTTATTTGTTAAGAACATTAAATACATTTATGAGATTAGAATTTTTTTGCCTAATTTTAATAAATTGTAGCTAATGCATTATTTACTACATTTTATGAATGTCTAGACTTCAATAAAATACATTTGAGGCTTTAATTTCGTTTCAGCTTGAGAGAAAAACGTATATCGGACTATTTTTAGAATTTGGAAAAAATTGACTACAAAAATAAACTTGAATAAATTATCCTCTAGAGAATTTTATATTACTCGTGTAAAAATATTCCATGTAAAATTGAATCTGATGATTAATTTGAAAATACATGCAAGTACCAAACCACCGAAGTTGTATAGATAACCAAAAATACACAAACCAATCGCTTTATTACTTTTAATAACAAGCTAGATCGTATCGTTAACTTGAATTAACTCGTAGCAAAAATACTGTCACTGCTCATAGGACACACAAGAGTTATTTTGTCAGTGAGATAAATAATCTATATCTTACTGACGAAGATAATATTTTATGTATTTTAATGTTTAAGCTTTATTCAAATGTCTACCTTTAGGCAGCAATTTTAACTAGGACGCTAGAGAAAAGCAACAGGCCCGCTGAATATACAGTATTACTCTCCTGTCTCATGTCTGGAGGAATTTATACAAGCAAGCAAATAGTGTGATGATGGGCTCATATATCTATATCTGCCATTTTAGCCGATATGTAATTACAGCAAACGTTCAAATAATGGTCACTGCTCTACACATATTTGGAGTTAAATATTAAAATTTCTGAAGTTTACGTGATAGTGTTCACGTAAACTTCAGAAATTTTAATATTCAATTAAATGAAACTTTTACAGATTTTTTCGAGTTTGACGTTTTGAGTGATTTACAGATCATTTAATTGGCACATCCACTGCTGAGCATACCTCTCCTCTCATTTCTTAGTCGGTTTTAGGACAAGGAAACGTCAGCCGCGCTTCTCCAATGCGTGTTTTCGGACTTTACATTCTTTGAAATATTTTAAGAAGTAATTGTACCTAATTTAGAAACGATCCAATATTTAAAAAGTTCATATGACAGTTACTTATTAAAATATGAAATCATTAAAGAGTTGTATACAAAATTTAATGGCTGGATATTCATATTTACGGATGGGTCGAAGAGTGTAGAAGGACGTGGGTCTGCATTTTAAATACCTAATATAGATATATGATAATATAGATATGTGGGCTGCTTCGTTAGTCTAGTGGTTATAGTAGTGCGACTGCTGATCATGAGGTCCTGGGTTCGAATCCCGGGTCGGGCCAAAAAATTTATTATTGAGTTTTTCCGTCAAGAAATTCTCAGTAGTTGCCCGGAGTCAGGAAGTTGGCGGTTACACACCCCCGTACCTCGGAAAGCACGTAAAGCCTTTGGTCCTGCACCTGATCTCTCTCCGGTCGTGTCAGTTTACCATCCCATCGGATTATGAGAGTGAGGGAATCGAGAGTGCACCTCTGCTTGCACATACACTTGGGCACTATAATCCTGTCCTGCGCCGATGGCTAGTCTCCATTGAGGCAGGCCGTCGTGGCTGAAATTCGGTCTGGAGGACATTACATTATTATTATAGATATAGTACAAAATCAAAATCATCATTGTTTTAAAATAAGTACTCATACTTCTATTATGACTTTGAAACTTATTGCAATCACAGAATCTTTGATATATATTATCAATATCCTATATAAAAATGTCGTTATATGTACAGACAGCAAGAGTTTGTTGCAACATATAGCTCGATGCGCCGCCGGTTATAGAGGTGTATCGACAGCTTATATCGGCCTATAAGAGTGAGGGAATAGAAAGTGCGCCTGTGTTTGCGCACATACTCGTGCACTATAATCCTATCTATATATATCCTCTAGAGCGCAGGTTAGTCTCCGTTGAGGCCGTAGTGACCGAAATGAGGCATTCATCAATATAATGTCAATACAATAATGTCATCACATTATCTTTGAAATTTTAATACGCATTATAACGTAGACGCCTACACTATAGTTACAACTATCCATCCATTATAGCCTATAAATTCTACTGCTGAATATATGCCTTCTCCATAGATTACCTCGTATGAAATTCCCAAGGATATTCTTACACCCCCACTACACGGTTAGTAGTAATTTAGTTTTATTATATCTAACAAACTATCTATACAAAAGTAAAATACAATAAAAATTGTGATATTAAAGTGATAAGAGGCTTAAACATTTCCACAGTATTTGTAAATAAGTTAGTAAAAAGAGGTTTACTTTAAGAATTTCGTACCTTCGTATTATAATTTTGCGGGGAAAGTCAATTATAATCTAATTTAATTCAAAATACATTTAGATCATTTTTCATCCCCTAAATGAATTTGCAAGGCTTTTTGCTCATAAATTGATGTCTTTTGCTAAAATTGAAAAATCCTTTGTGAGAAATTTCGCTTTTAGTAGTTAAGTCATTCTTACCGTGAATATTTTTATGTCATTAACATATAATTAAATTATTAAAAATCAGAAAGCTCGACTTGAAATTTTCGCTTAATATTTTTAGTACGAGGTTCATTAAGGATGGTTATGTTTATTTAATGATGACGTCATACTGTCCGTTTAGTTATGACATCATATTATTTGTTTAATTATTACTATTAATAAATTTACTAAGACAAAATTTTTCAGAATCCGACGATTAGCTTAAGAGTTACAGGTGATCTTAGAAACGTAAATGCATGCCTGCATCTCTTCTTTATTAGCCTATAACACACAACAAGGCTATATCTACCGTAGCTTCGCTTGGCAGATGGATTAGTGATCACAGTCGTCGTGCACTTTTGATACTGCTTCCCGTCATCGGTCTTTATACTCGTCATCGTCTAAGGTGTACGAGATAGTAACACCAGATCATTCACCAGAAGTCATGAGATCTTTCTGGTATTACCCATGGTCGCCTCTTCGGTGTGGTAGATACTATTTAACTGCCACCACACGGCCAACATGTGTACCAGTCAGAAACAACACCTACCTTTTGAACTCCACCTTGAATTGTGTACACTTTACTCTACGTTTAACTTTAATTTTAATTAAATAAATGTTTAAGTTAATTAAGATCTTTGAACCGGAATGTGTCGCCCTGCAATTTTAGATATACATCAGATATTATTTAAATGGTGGTTAGCTCACTAGACTCTTCTAGCTAGGACTCCTTCTCTATCCAGGAGTCTGTCTGAGCAGGTGTCACCCACTTATCTTTATCGGTCGCCAAAAAGCAAGGCATTGCTGTGTTCCGTCTGAAGGGTACAGAGAGTCAGTGTAGCTACTGGCTATGAGATATTCCATCTTAGTCCTTAGAGGTCCAAACGCATCTATCTTGTTCTTTGTATGAAGTTGGCTACAGGTGTGTATGTACTGCAGGAGCCACTCACCATCAGATACTCTAAGTTTGTTTGCCATTTCAGGTTTACAGAGAAAATATTTCAAAAAAATAAATTAATTGAATTACGAACTGTCTCAAAATGAGAGAAGACCTGTCCCCCACAGACATACACAGCTGTAACTAAACTTATGTTTTACTTTTTAGCTAAAATTAGACATTCGGTGGCACGGCTTACGGCACTGACGGGTTCTAATTAAAATCTATCCTTTGTTTAGGATTCATGAGTGCCGTAAGAGGTGAGGTCAGAAATACTTCATGGCCTGTTATTGTATATGCTAAACTTAAATAGTCAAGACGAAGGCAACGCAAAAGCTGCGAGATGACTATCAACGAAAAAAGTGTGACGCTCGAGGCAAGTTGTTTATTAGTGGACTTTGGGTTGATAAAAGAGTATAGCGGTGGACTATAGCGGGTTGATAAAATGCTTAGCAGTAAACATTATTTTATTATATACACATATTTAGCTGTAAAATATTACGGGTTGATAAATTTTTAGCAGTGGATTATTACAGATTGATAGTATTTAGTAGTAGACTTTTATATGTTGATAAAGTATTTGGCAGTAAACTATTATGTGTTGATAATTTTTTTAGCAGTGGACTATTTAGATTTGATAAAATATATATTGCGAAGCGTGACAACTATGGCAAATATGGGGTATAGATTGAAATTTTACTACCTATATAATAAAGAGTAATCACCAACATCGCTTCAGATTTGGCGAAGACATCGCGTAACATAACATACTAAAAATTTATGAATAAAGTATAGAGTCGAATTGTTGTACGCCTTTTTGACGTCGGCTAAAGGAAGAAATACATTTATTACAGTTAATACTATTGTACTCTTATAAATAATCATCATTTTCATCATTCCTCCTTCTAGAAATACTGCAAAGCACGGTCTTAAGCCACCTGCATCCATGGACTTCTTGCAAATATCTTACCAAATCGTCACTCCATCCAGTGGAGGGCCGCCCTTCACATTGCTTATAGGTACGAGATAAACATAGTTTCAAAGAACATAATATTTTTGAAATCGTAAAATAACTAATCGGAAAATACATCAATTAAAGGCAACACTGATCCGCTTGTGAAACTCTCCGACATTTTTTCGTGGTAGAGCCATGCTGCAGCTATATTAATTGTATAGTTGTAGCACGAATGGGTCGGCTCGACCGGGGAAGGACCACGCTCTCACAGAATACCAGCGTCAAATAGCAGATTAATGCTGCTGTGTTTCGTATGGTGAGTGTAGAGAACCGGAGACCCTTTTTACTTGAAGAAAGGCATTCCGTCTTAGTCCTCAAGGCTGACAACGCTTCTTCATTTTGATTCGTAAACGAAGATAGATGTAGATGTCTATGGGCCATAGCAACCACTTACCATCAGGTGGACTGTGTGCTCGCTTGTCAACCTTTTCCTTTAAAAAAAATTTGAGATATCCAAGATGGCGACTTTTCTCGAAGCTTTTATATTGCACTTTCTCTTTAAAGTATATATAGAATAGTACCTGGTTGACCGAGCTTTGCCCGGTATTTTTCGCTCGATTTTTCTTTAATTCGTGTGTTTTGGAAATTATATTTAGATAAAAATTACATACTGATGAAATATAAATAATATTTTTTGATCTTAGCGACATAACATAAAAAACGGAACTGCTTATTTGAATAAAAAATCATGAGTGCAATTATTTTAATTTAAATTTTCTTGTTTTTAAAAAATACTTAAAAATACCATTGGTACATAAAAATCTGTCATTGCAAAAATCCAGCGTAGTGGGACACATCTAATTTAGTCTAGCCTATAGCGTCCCACTGCTGGGCGAATGCCTCTCCTTGTGCTTTTAATACGCATATAAATAAAATTAAAGGAAACCTGTGGATAACACTAGATAGGCTTTTATACTTATACTTACAAGTTTACAAGAAAATATAGTCGAACGATTAACTTTATTCTACTCGAACATTACTCAAATTCCTTTAAGGTACCGTGGACACGAATTCATCTCCACGTTGAGTACCGCGGACATGAATTCATGTCCGCATTACGTGCTGCTATTTCTTCATTAATTGATATAAAAATACAGTATATTTTCAATTGAACACTATTTCATTCGATTCTGAACGAACTAAAGAGTATTCTGCAGAATTATATTCACTCGGTTACATAGACAAAATCAAATATAACAGCCATTGGCATTTGTGCTGTTGGTGCTGTTAGTTGCGTAATCGTTGAAGTTTTGTGATTGTGATTTTAGTTGGATTTTCTTTCAAAAAACTGTAAGTAATGTTACTTATCTTTACTACGTAATGTTTTTGAATGATCTAAGTTACAACAACAGTAACTTTTTATGCTTCAAATGATAAAAAAGTAGAATCAAAAAACCTCTACCCGAACAATTCATAACGGTCAAGATTTCTAATAAGATAATAATAGTATATTGCTTATTCGAATACCATAGTAAATACTTTTACTAGGAATTGCCTAATGTTATATCTATATGATTGTATAAGAAAAATAAAGGAAGACGCTATAATATATACTAAAAAAGGTTTTGAAAATGAGGTTACAAAGCACGCGCAAACTGTCTATTGTCGAATTTTTAGCAAATGTTTGCAAGTTAAAAAGTAGAATTATTATAATTATTACATGCATAATATCGGTTCATTTAGGAACAATATGTTGTTATGATTGTAAGGACATAAAAATAAAATAAAAACTGACGATATTTCATTCATAAAATAAAATTTGTTGTCAGTAAGTACACTTTATCAAGATCCGTTAGAAACAAAGAGCTGTACATAATAAAATAAACATTTAGATGTTATGGTTATTGTTTCTACTTGTCGAAAATCTTATCGGCTTTAAATACCTGTAACAAAAACCTCTTTAAACATAAGTGAGAAACATAAATGTTTATGACAAGTGCCGCCAGCTGAAGTGACGAAAGTGTTTTTTGTTACGGCGGGCGCAGTAAGAGAAAGGTTGAATAAACAAATTACTAAAGTATTTATATGGCCTAAAAATAATTGTTTCGGGCTGTGTTTGTCTATGAGTTATTGCATAAAAAATATTACCACGATATAAAACAAATTCCTAGTGTTTATGACTATTTAAAAAAGAAAATAAGAAAATATATAGCGTTGTATGTCTGTTCCCTTGTAATCTGATGAAGATTTGACTAAATTTGACTTTACGTACAACAGCCTGGACCCAAGCTACTTCACCTGTAGAATTTGGTGATATTGGTGTAAAAATCCTTCTAGCGTTGAATTGCCTGCTTTTCGTTCTAAGGAAAATTATGTTACATAAGTCATTGATACTATTATCAATTACTTATGTTATATAAATTTAAATAAAAAGTAGTCCTGTGCTTTGCTGCAGAGGCAAGGCAAACGGATAACACTCTGTCCTGTCGAAGATGTTCCACTAGAAGTTAACCGACAAAAACAGTGGGATATTCCGTTTGTACGAAGTGTGCAGAAAGATTTCGTTCACAATTTTCACTATGGGAATTGTAAAAAAAAACTTTCCGCACAAGATTAGACCCGCCTTCTAGCTTTTAGCTTAAGGAATCTGGTCACAGACTACATGCTTTACCATTAAGTAATATCAATACATTGCTTGATAGAGAAAGCTTGTGCATCGCTCTAGGAATCCGTCTAGGACCGACAATTTATCTACCTCATCAGTGCCCCTGTGGTAGCATTGTCACCCATTAGGCTGCACGGATTTTCATGTAAGAAAAGTGTAGTAAGCTTTCCTCTATCTCTATCTATCTATGTTCCCTCAGTTTTAGAGACTTGTGAAATATTTGGAGATGATGGCAAGAGACTCGACAGTATGACTTTGGTGCCTTGGGAGAGAGGTACTTACGTAGTTACTTTGGTGGCGTCTCATCACGAGGGTACTTAGTTTCCAGCCTACAAATGTGTGGGCTGTAAACGAGGTACCCTCTACTGGCACGACTACATGTTTTTGCCATTTGCTGTAGAGACTGTCAGTCCGTAGAGTGCAGGTGAAGTTTTTAAAGGAACTGTATCCGCGATTGTTTGTCGCTGCTGGTGATAAGAGGGCTGGTTCTTTTTTCGCTCAAGGCTAAGTATATGCATTCAGCAAAGAAACGTCGCCAGCCTTCTTGGCACGATACCACGACAAGTAGGACTGTATTATAAATTAAATTTTTAGTTTTAATTTTTCTTAATTATAGTTATTTTTAATATTATGTGTAACCTTTTATACGAGATACGAGATCGTATCTTTTATAGAGATACGAGAAAAAAATTAATGTGAATATTGAACAAAAGCCGTTGGAGAGCAATTAATGAAATTATTGTTTCACCATCTGTCAACTATTGGTTTTTATGCATAATAAGTTACCAAAACCAAACTACCAAACCAAAATACCATTAATATTGCCAGTTTAATTGAAAATATATATTTAATGATGAACAAAATATTTCCAAATAAAAGTTTACTCGTCAGTTAAATACAAGAGGCCTGAAAAACGAAGAATTTTAATCTATTAGGAAACAATATTGCCGAAAAGTTGTTTAAAGGCCCAAATATAATTAAAATTTTATAAATATTATTATTGTGCCGTGGTAGCTCAGATGTTTAGCGCTCGCTGTAAATTTCACAATACGCGAGCAAACCGGGTTCAATCCCCGCCGGCACCAATGAAATTGTTAATTGCAATTTTAAGTGCTGATTTACCACGTGCTCAGCGGTGAAGGAAAACATCGTGGGGAAACCTGCATGTCTGAGAAATAAGAAAAAAACATGTTTCGAAGACATGTGAAGTTCGCCAACACGCACTGGGACAGTGCGGCGGACACTTACTTCCTTGCCCTAAAACCCTCTCAAAAATGAGAGGAGGCCTGTGCTCAGCAGTGGGACGTAAATAGACTGTAACTTTACTTTAGTTTTTACTTTAAATAATATTATTAATTAATATCTTTCAGATTGATTTTCGCCATGGTTGCCAGGTTCAACAGAGAGTAGGCATCTGCGCATGAACTCAATTGAAAAACTCAATAACTGATAATTTAGGAATAACCTGAATTTCGAACCCGTAACCTCCTAATTAGCAGTCGCATCAAGCCAAATTATCTATAAATCCATCAATGTATCCGTATCTATTAGTAGGTTTACTTTTTTCCAACAAAATTTAATTTATTTAGCTTTATCAAGCCTACAATTGACTGGTTATTCAATCAACGTTTTCCAAGTGGCAATTTTCCATCGTCAATGGATAGCGGTTCTGGCGACAGATTGGTGCAAGGGTGTCATGTAGCACCTGATTTTGTACCCTTGTGTACCCTTCAACGGCCAAATCACACAACATTAACTATAATAATAAAGAAATCGCAGTAAGGAAACTTAGACTTGGCACGACTTTGTCTAGATTTCATTACTTTTTAGAGATAAACAAGCAGCTCCATCGAGACTTGGCTAGTTTTTTACAGAATGTTTTTGGTGGGATTTAGATTTTACTTAAAAAAGTTGTTATTTTTCATTGAATTTATGTTCTATAAGTGAAACCAAACCACTGGTTTCAAGGACAACGGTGTTTACACTTACACCCTGTATATATATTAGTTAGCAGT
Organism: Parnassius smintheus behrii; assembly: GCA_036936625.1. Classification (NCBI taxonomy): domain Eukaryota; kingdom Metazoa; phylum Arthropoda; class Insecta; order Lepidoptera; family Papilionidae; genus Parnassius; species Parnassius smintheus. The sequence goes on from JAUPFT010000014.1 coordinate 14,885,310, forward strand.
AGTTCGTTGGCAGTGGACTAATACAGATTGACACATTATTTAGCAGTGGACTATTACAGATTTACAAAGTATTTAGCAGTGGACTATTACGGATCGACAAAGTATTAAGCAGTGGACTATTACGTTTCGACAAAGTATTAAGCAGCGGACTATTACGGGTTGATACTATACTATCCATGATGTTCAAACTTGTAAACATTTAGTACAGAAGCTTAAACTCGCAATGTACCAAATCCCTAAGTGTCTTTATGAAAACCATTCCACATTTTCCTGGTAATCTTTTCATATTTTAATTTTGATTTTAGAAAATAAAAATGAAACTATTTGTTATTCAAAAACAAATCCCTTTGATATTAACGTAGGTGCCAGTTACAATTAATTGATTTTCACGAATTTTGAATTAGTAGTGATATTTTGTATTCAAATATGAAATATATTTACGTCTCTCAAAATATTTAAAGAAATGAATAAATACTCGTAAAAACCAACACAGTAATCATAATTCGCTGCTAGATATTTTACATTCGGAATATAAAATGTGGCCTAAGTCACTTCTTACCACGAGATTAAGTAAGGTGTTGAATTCTCTTACATCGCCAACACAAAGCACTATTTGCTCATTATTGATTTATTAAATAAATTTAATTTAAACAAATTGTTTAGGGTAACTCAGGAGCACCTTCAATCAATAGGAATCACCTGGTAACTGTAGCTGCAGGTGACATCCCAAGTGATAAAGGGCACATTATTATTGGGACAAAGATTAGCTGTTTCTGCAACTGGATTATTGAAAATCTACCGTAGGATAGATTTTTATTAATTGTAATTTAATTCTTTTATGATGTGATTAAAACACATGCTTAACATAAAGTTTGAGTAACTAACGGCGGTCGACTTCACGGTAGATAGCCACTGTAGCACATATCAGGCGCCTTCAAAGATATAATGTATATAACTTTATATAGGTAATACGAACTATCGTTACCTTTTTATCGTAAAGATAAAAACGTGCGTTACCAAGAATAAAATATACCGCTACTCAAGAAACCACAGAGCGCGGAATATCCGCGCCGGCACCAATTTTGTTAGGTAGGTAGTAGGTAGTTTCAATTTTAAAAATAGATTTATCACGTTCTTCAAGCTTTATGGTCGACGCATTGCCACTTCAGCTTACCGATCCGTTGGGCTATTTCGAATACACTGGTTCGACTGCAGATATCCTCATTTCGAAATCTATCTCGCAGAGAAACTCCGACAATAACACTGGTTTTACACTCTTGTTATTAAGTTTTGAGGTGAGCACTGACAACTGATGAGCAAGTACGATTCTTGAGTGACAATCTTGACAACCTTGTACGGTGAGCAAAGAGATTCAGGAAGTCGATGGATGCAAGTAGCTCATAACAGTGCTTTTTGGCATTCTTTGGAAGAGGCCTATGTTCAGCGGTGGACTTGTGAAGCGCTGTAAAGACGATGATCATTACGATGATGATGATCTAACACGTGTTCGTCCTCGTTGTTATCGTAAATTTATGGATAAAATTACGTTTACGTAAGTTACTTAGATTTACCGTTAACATTCATATGGTAACGTCGTTATTAAATTCAGTAGCAGAACAAACACCTCCCTCATAGATTGCCTTATAGGTAGGATATATATCATAGTTGTTACGCTTGGCAAGCAGTTTGGCAACCGCAGTTTTTTTTCTTTCAATCGTTATTAGGAAGACACTGCTGCTCATCTCCTGATTTGTTTCCCTCCGTCGCCTTTACGACACCCACGGGATGATATAGGGTAGTGGATATTCTTACACCACTACTACACGATAAACACTGCGACTTCACAATAACTTATCATTGATATAAATAGATTTTTTTGGAATTGATGACGCTACCATCAATTTACTTCTATTTTTAGTCCTAAATTCAAGACGTTGCCACTCTTAAGGACTGACTAGAAATAGATCATAGTCTATAATTAATAATTATGCTTGATTCCTTACTGTTTAAATCGGAACACAAAGCTGGCTACAAGGGCATGTAAGACCGTTGTAATTTGAAAAAAAAAACACTGTACGTTATTACTTGATGGTAGGACTACTTTTCCGCCCGGAAGTACCTCTAGGTGTATACCACCGTCAAATATATGTAATAATTTACAAACAATAATAAAAGTAAAGTGAACATATAATGTAAACGAATTCCATCCCATTTTTTATTCGATGTTTAAGGAAAACATAATTATACTTAAAAGATGTTAATATCGTTATAGAAAGGTTATTATGCATAATGTTTTATAATTAAAATATTTTATTACAGAGGCGGTAGCGATCATTCGAACTGTTGCAAGGATTGTTGCAATATAATATTGTGGACATAAATTTGAATAAAACATTTATGTTTGTAAATAATTTGAAACCCTTACGATTTTATGTTTTAATTCAGTTTTAATATGAGACCCTTAAATGATCTTTTATAGTAACGCAACACTACACATTGAATAAAACCACTTTTACGGATTAAGTTGAATATAACTCATAACAATTTGAATTAAATACTATAAGATTACACATTGAATAAAACTTCTTTTACTACTTATTACCAAGTAAATAAACAAAGTGTGCTTAGATCCCTAAAAGTAGTTTTATTCAATCAGATACTTTGATTAATATCTCCATACAATTTCTTTCATTCTTAATAAAATGAGTTCGAAACTCTACTAGTAAATGCATCCAATAATTTGCAAAAGTCTGCCGAACTGTATAAAATGAATTAGAGTCAATATTAGTTCCATGACCGACAATGTTCATAATAAGTCAAAAACTTTGCTGTATTCACTTTGTGTACTGCTGTAGTTTAAATGATAAAGTTACAAAAGGTTACGACGTAGTGTGATATCCATTTAGATAACATGATGACGGCTTGAACGCATGAAGCGACACACGCAATATTTTGCAACTAATATAGTGTATTTATGTAAATGATGGGAATCGTTTGCATCAGCGAACGACAAAACGAAAAAAACCTTTGTTTTTTTTTTTAATTTATTATATAAAGTACAACAAGATATTAAAAAATATAAAAAAGGCATTAGCTTAAAATCAATACCAACCCATAATAAATGTTATAAAATCGCACTCCAGCAGTGCAACGCTTATAAACCAAATTACTATACATTTAAAACAATAATGCTGAGTAAATTTTTCAAAAGAATTGAGTAATAAAGAAGAACGTTCTGTCGGTGACTTGTTGTCCAATGGAAATGCCAATGAAACGACGTCCCTTCTGTAGACGTCAGACGGCGTATAATGAGACTAGCCGTACCTTAAATACTGTGACCGAGAACAGTTGAACAAATTTGAACAAATCTGCACATAGTTGAATCCTAATGATTCAACAACTGTATCGGTATATCATACAACAGCTGGCAGCGTTCGGGATTTCGTCGTACATTTCTCATAACTAACAAAAATGAATTACAATTTTAACCGAAGAAGGAACTTTAACGATAAAACAAGATCTCCCGACGGGTAAGGACTTCAGCTAGGGGAAAAGTCAAAGTTCCGGGTTGTAGTAGAGAAATACCAGAGTAGTTCCAAAACTTCGATTCGTTACGTTACGTTCGTACGTTAGCCTACGATTCGTTTCGCTTGCGACCTGATGACTGCGTTGCCACACAACCATTGCATGTTGCCAGTGATGACATATGTTTTTTTTTTATAGGAGAGGGAGCAAACGAGCATGCAGCTCACCTGATGTTAAGTGACTACCACCGCCCATGATCAACCACAACACAAGGGGAATTGCAGGTGCATTACCGGCCCTTTAGAAAGGAGTAAGCTCTTTTTTGGAAGGTCCCCAGGTCGTATCGGTCCGGAAAAATTTCCGGTGGTAAACTATTCCACAGAGATGTCGTACGCGGAAGAAAACTCCTTTTGAAACGTACAGTGGTGGACCGCCAAGCATCCAGATGGTGTGGATGGTATCGGGACGTTAGCTGCGTAGTGCGTTCACGAAATTTGGCGGCTGGGATTGATCCTAACAATTTCTCAGAGCACTCCCCATGGTATATGCGAAAGAAATTGCAAAGAGATGCAACATCTCTTCACAGCGCCAGTGAATCGAGCCGATCGGAAAGCACTCGGTCGTCGATGATTCGAGCCGCTCTGCCCCAGCCCTAAGTTGGGAACAGTAGTAGTTCCATGTGCGGCCGAACGAGGGGAGTGCCTTGAAACTTAGTAGATACGACAAAGGGGTTCTTTTAAGCGGTTAACGTGCAAACTTGTGTCTTCTAAAGGTTAAACTGGACTAGATTTAGTCGCTTCTAATCTGAGACTTTGTTCAGCAAAGACTCGACTTCAGTCACAAGTTTTTCCCGGCACTTGGAGACGTTTTCTCGAGAAATATTGGCATGGCCGATGTACAGAGCGTCACCAGAGCTGTTATCTGTATAGCAATGAATATTGCCGGATTGCAACATATCATTAATATGCAGAAGAAACAGCGTTGGTGATAGCACGCAGCCTTGTGGAACACCAGCATTAATAGGCTTGTAATCGGAGTTTGCACCGTCTACAACGATCTTGATACTCCGATCTACAATAAAACTGGTGATCTAATTGCACAATTTCTCGGGAAGCACATAGGAAGGGAGCTTCGAAAGAAGCACTTTGTGCAAAACTCGATCGAAGGCATTCGCAATGTCCAAACTAACAGCCATCTATGAGTCAGGTAGACCAGAATATCACCAGCTGATCAATCATGATGAAAACCGTATATGAGATCACTAATCAGCTGGTTATCCCCAAGGTACCTTATGAGCTGGCAGTTTATAATGGACTCCATTGTTTTGGAGAACAAGGAGGTGATGGTGATAGGCCTGTAGTTAAACTGGTCTGAGCAGTCGCCTATTCGTCAGACATACAGGTATCCCCGCGATGTTTTCCTTCATCATTCATATTATTACAACAAAAATTATATAACGTAATTTACAAAGTAGTGGCAATATTTTAAAAGACGAAATAAAATTGCAGTGTTAAAAGCTACAGAATTTACCACCTTTAAATTTATAGTAGCTTAAAGTGTGCGCTCTCTGCAAATTTTAAAAAAGAATTTTTAAGCCTCGAATACTTTGGTCCGTTCGCTTCGTTTCGCAACGTCGCTCGCGCTACTTACGCCACTTGGACTATACTTGGTACTAACAACGTTGTCGTAAAATTTACTTCGTATGTTTAAAACAAAACAATCTAAATAACTACTCAAAGCTAAATAAGTGCCTTCCGAGTATTTTGTTTTGAGATAATTTTTGCTGACTCTTGTCCAGATAATGATTTCTTTTGAATGCCACACATGTTCAGAAGTATTGAGACCATAGAATACGGTAATATATACACAATATAGTATACTACGGTTGAGTCTTGAGGGTACTCGTATAGTAAACGTTTTTTATGTTCACATATCGTGAAGTTGAAAGTTCTGTTTTTTCTTTTAAATTTGATTTCCAAGTCCACTGCTTTGGTTGTTTGTGGAAATTAAACGTTTAATTTGATCATTTAATCTTAAAATGTCAGTAATCCGACACCATTTGGACAATGCTTCACCAGAGCTGTAACGATGATCGAGGTTAGTCAGTCGCAATGTTCCGTCGATTTTCAGCTGGGATATTCTTGAAGGGCAATTCAAAACCTTTTGAACCGGAATCAAATTTCATCATCATCATCATCATTACAGCCTTTCACAAGTCCACTGCTGAACATAGGCCTCCCCCAAGTAATGCCACAAAGCACGGTCCTGAGCCACCTGCATCCATCGACTTCCTGCATGTCTTACCAGGTCGTCACTCCATCTAGTGGGGGGTCGCCCTACACTACGCCTACCGGTACGAGGCTGCCACTCGAGAACCTTTCTTCCCCATCGGTTATCGGTTCTTCGAGCTATATGGCCGGCCCATTGCCACTTCAGCTTACTAATCCGTTGGGCTATGTCGGTCACTCTGGTTTTACTGCGGATATCCTCATTTCTGAGTCTATCACGCAGAGAAACTCCGAGCATAGCCCTCTCCATAGCTCGCTGAGCGACCTTAAGCGTCCTCATACGGCCAGCAGTGAAGGACCACGTCTCAGATCCATAAGTCATCACTGGCAACACGCACTGGTTGTACAATCTAGTTTTTAGAGATTGAGGTATACCTGACGAAAAGATATGTCGTAATTTCCCGAACGCTGCCCAGCCGAGTTGAATCCGTCGATTGACCTCTCGGTCGAAGTTGGACTTACCTAGTCGGACTATTTGTCCCAGGTAAACGTACTCGTCAACAACTTCGAGCATAGTGCTCCCAACAACTACCGGCATAGGTGTGACATGGACATTGAACATGATCTTTGTTTTGTCCATGTTCATCTTAAGACCTATCCGTTGGGAGGCACTATTGAGGTCATTGAGCATAGTGCTTAAGTCCTCCAGCGATTCTGCCATAAGGACTATATCGTCGGCAAATCGAAGGTGAGTGATGTACTCGCCATTGATGTCAATACCGTATCCTTTCCAGTCCAGTAGCTTGAAAACGTCTTCCAATGCAGCGGTGAAGAGTTTCGGGGATATAACGTCACCCTGTCTTACACCTCTCTGCAGTTGGATAGGTCTCGAGCTCTGGTTCTGTACTCGGATAGCCATCGTAGCCCTACTGTACAAACACTTCAGCACTTCGATATACCGACAGTCAAGTTGGCACCGCTGAAGGGACTGTAGCACCGCCCAAATTTCGACGGAATCAAAGGCTTTCTCATAGTCCACATACGCCAGGCAAAGTGGCAGATTGTACTCTTCAGTCTTCTGTACAATCTGCCGCAGGGTATGTATGTGGTCTATGGTACTGAAGCCTTTTCGGAAACCGGCTTGTTCGGGAGGCTGGAAGTCGTCAAGTCTGCGTGCGAGACGATTCGTAATGACTCTCGAAAACAGCACGTAGACGCGGCTCAGAAGGGAAATCGGTCTGTAGTTCTTTAAGAGAGCGTTGTCGCCTTTCTTAAAGAACAAGACCACCGCACTTCTGCTCCACGCCTCTGGAGTAGTGCCACCATGGAGGACGGAATTGAAGAGCTTCTGAAGGACTACAAGTACCGGTGTTCCACCCGCTTTCAGAAGCTCCGCTGTAATTCCATCCTCGCCTGGGGCCCTGCCGTTTTTAAGGTGCTGGAGAGCCATTCTAATCTCGCTTAGACTGACGTCCGGGATATCATCGGAATAGGAATCAAATTTGGCGTGGAGGAATGACGTAAGGTGCTTAACATGGATGAGTGTAAAGTGAAGTTTTTTAGTTACGATTGACGTATGCGAGTATGGAGAAGAAGCGGAGAAAGGTTGGGCTCAACTATAATTATATAATATACTATACAATATATAACTATAACTATAGGTAAGGCTTTGGCTCTAACTGTTATCTAAGATTATATGTTGTGCTTCTACGTAGGAGGATAATGGACCAATATTCCGTCAGAAAAAATCGGCGAAGTTGATTTCATGTAAGTGAAAGAAATAATTTAAATGTTTTTGTGCAAAGTGAGCTCGTCTTCTTAACTGTTTTTAAAAGATAGTTTGTACTGCAATTGAACGTCGTTTTTAAATCATCTACAGTCAGAAAAAAGCATAAAATAGCATTTTGAAGTATACTTAAGGTCAATTTTCGGAGACTAGTCCAAAAGTGAGCCGTGTTTCATAGATGTAACCTATTTTAGACGTCATCATAATTAACATGTTAAAAGATAAAGATAATCGGTGTAGGTAACGTAATATAAAGAACGATTTAGTTATTGTCCCCGATCCAAGAGTTGCGAAATTTTAATTTTATTTTACAACAAAATCTCTGTTGGCTTGAGGTATTCCGATATCCATGCAAAATTTGACTAAATTTACGATGGCATTCTTTTTCAAAAAACCGCGCGTGTAAATTATGTTTGAGGCTTAGCACGCACTGCGAATAAACGCACGCGTTTAACCGCACATCTGAAACCGCAAAAAATGTAACACATAGCTTTCTATACGAGCGCACGCATTAGCGACTTTTTTCAGTGGCTGATTTTAAAAGCGTAACTTGCTACATTTGAATCGCGGTTTGTAAACGCGCGATTTTTATGTGTCGTTAGCGATAGGCGTTGTAAGCGCGTTGCCGTAACTTACTCATTTGTTGTCAGTTTAACGAGACGTAAAGACGTTGTAAAATGGAGGATGAAAAATTAATAGAATGTGTACGTAAATATGAGTTTTTATATAATCTACAACACCCGAAATATATGGATAGTGTGAAAAAAGAAATGGTTTGGAAGGAAATTTCGGAACAACTCAAACAACCAGGTTTGTTTATAAAATTGTTGTTTATTTGAAGTAATTTAATACATGGGTTAGTTTACCTATTTGTTAGTTTATTTTTTAGATAGACAGTAGATAAGGCATTTTATTTTAGTATATTCTAGTTTATAAAATGTAATATTAACATTGTAGTAAAAAATAATAAATATTCTGTATTATATGGGTATCCAATCCAATTGGCCTAGAGACGTTTGAAAGAAATGCGTAAATTGTTCACGTACTGCAAAAGCAGTAGAAACTGCATTCCCTCCTTGGTGTCTTAGGTTGTTAAACTGTACAGGAGTATTTGTTTCCGTATAAATTACTGTTTCTCCGTGTCTAATGAAATTGTACAAAATGAACGTCGTTAGTACAATTTTTTCCACAAATTCCGGCCTCAAATGCAAAAGTCTATTATAAATTCGAAATTTTTGACTTAAAATACCAAAAGCATTTTCCACTACACGTCGTGCTCGACAAAAGCGATAATTAAAGTGGCGTTTCTTATCATCGTTAATTGACTGTTGTGATGGATAAGGCCTTAGGAGATTATTTTTTAAAGGAAAAGCTTCATCTCCTAGTATAACGCATGGTGCACTAACATTACTCCCTGTAAAAATTTTGGTACTTGGAATATTAAATTTATTTTCGAATATAGCTTTGCCCATTTTTGATTTTGATAAAATACCTCCACAACTATCTTTGCCGAAAGCACCGACGTTTACGGCTATGAAGTTATAATTAGCATCAACTAAAGCTAAAAGTACAATTGAAAATGTTTTTTTATAATTAAAATACAAAGATCCACTGTTTGGAGGTACTAAAATAATAATATGCTTTCCGTCAATAGCACCTACACATTTGGGGAAATTCCATTTATTCCAGAATTCTTCAATATTTTTCCCATTGTTCTGTGCCAGGCGTAGGAATACTTTCTCGAATTATATTTTTTTATTATAGCATCACAAACTTTCAACACGGCACGCCTCACAGAACCGATTCCCACACGATAGCTAAAAGCAATAGTTGTAAACGAATACCCAGTTGCTAAGTACCTGCAAACAAAATATTAATTAAACAAATAAGTCAATGTTGTACTATATTTTATAATATTTCACTTAGTTAAATGTATTTATGATTATGTATTATTATTGTTACATCAAAGCTGTATGAATATATTTTTAATAGTGTGTTTTGAGTGCGTATTGTATGTTTTATATATGTATTCGTATTTATACGAGTAATTTTAAATACGCTAAACCTCCCGGGTAGTTGTTCTATTTATGATAAATACTAGACAAGTCAACTTAAAAATTTTCAAAGTTCTAAAAAAATTAAATGTTTTTTTAAATCTCTTTACATAAGAATCATTTAGTCAGGCCAGGCATGGAGAATCAAGAGCAGAAGTATTGTAGTTAATTTTTATGAGTAAAGGAACCACCCCAACAACAATGTTTATTAATAATACTTATTACTTGTATTTTTTTACAGCTGCAGCTTGTCAACAAAAGTAGCAAGGCCTAAGGGATGCATACAGAAGAGCATTAAATTATAAAAAGGGCAAAAGTGGACAGGCAGCTAAGAACATTAAGAAATGGAAAACGAGGGAGAAGTGTCGTTTGTTGCTTCGTTTTTTGCTGAAAAAAAAACCTTTAGAGTCCGTTGAGCTGACAAGCGACGATAAAGAGTCTCAGAATAAAGATTCAGAAACTGAAGTTCAGTACCCTAACTCAATCAATGAGATTAACAATACTGATGCTGTGGATGTAACTGCTCCTCACGATACTGAAATTCGAAACGAAGATAACACTATTATCCACAACAAATCCACACAACCAAAATCACAACACCGTCAAGCAAAAAAGGCAAAGGAATAAAAAGCGCTAAAAACCTACCATTATCAGCATCCGCTGTGTTGACGTCTAGATTTTTAGACCAACAAGGAAGTATTCCACAACAACGTGAACACGATAAACTAGACTTACCTACAAGCAATAGCATAACACAAAATACTCAGTTTAGTTTCCGAAATGGAGTTAGCAGCTCGCACCACCTAATTTTATTACAACTTCACCTCAACATGCAAATACTCCATCACCAGCATCGACTTCTTCATGCGTTCAAGCAAGAGACACACCTATGCCTATGTCTCCTGAAACTTGGGATACGTCTATGACTATAGTCAACCAAATCTAAGAAATACCTTTTGACGTTTCACATTAATCATTCCGCAATAACTTTGCACAAGCGTACCCATACGATTTACTATAACCTTTTACCTAAATCCGAAGAATTATGAAGTTATCTATATTTAATTGCAACATGTTTAGTTTTTTATCTCTAATTTATATTCGAATCTTTCAAACAAAGCAAAATATTAAAAAAAAATAGTATCAACTTTTTACATGACGTCGTTTCAATGATATGTCGCTATGTGCCTTACCGTAGTGTTTGATGATTAAACTTCATTGATATACTAATAATCGGCAAAAAGATTCAAATAATCGTTAAAAATATTAAAATAATCGTTAAAAATATTAAAATAATAAATAATACATAGTAAATTATTTTATTGATATCTGTAATGGTGACTTAAGTACGTAGGCGGTCCCATAATGAATTGGCCTAACTATGAACCAATGAAGGAAATGAAACGAAACCAATTTTATTTTTAATATAATCACCATGAATACTAACACACTTCTGACATCTGTGAATCAACATCTCTAAACCTTTATAAAAATAATCACATTTTTTATCCTCAAAATGACTGAAGACGGCCGCCTGAAACTCTTCATCGCTTGAAAATTTTCTTCCTCTTAAGTCCCGCTTTAAATTTGGAAATAAATAATAGTCGGACGGGGCCATGTCTGGACTGTAAGGTGGATGTTGAACTTCTGTGAACCCGCATTGACGAACTGCATCCTTCGAAACACCAGCAGTATGAACAGGGGCGTTGTCATGGAACAACAAGACACCTTTAGACAGCTTGCCTCTTCGTTTTTCCTTTATCTTGTCTCGTAATTTATATATTAAAGAAGCATAATATTCACCGTTCACGACTGTATTACGTTCTTTAAAATCCTCCATCAAAATGCCTTGAAAATCCCAAAATATTGTGCACATCAGTTTTTTAGTCGATTGTTGCACCTTTGCCTTTCTAGGGGGCTTTTCACCCTTATAACGCCATTCCATTGACTCGCGCTTGCTTTGTGGATCATAATACAAGATCATGGTTTCATCACCAGTCACTAGCCGCTCGATCACAGTCTTTGGATTTTCGCCACAAAGATCCAAAAACTCCGAAGCGCAGCGCACTCTTTCCTGTCTCTGTACCGCTGAAAGAAGTTTCGGTACCCATCTTGCACTCACTTTTTTCATGTGAAGATGTTCATGGATCGCGAGACTCTTAGAGAGCCCAAGCCTTGCTGCAATTTCTCTAATCTTCAAACGGCGGTCACTCAGAACCTCCTCTTCGATAAGAGCAATCGTTTCGGGAGTGAGCACTTCCACAGGTCGACCGTCGTGGCCAAAGTCTTCGACGGTTTCTCTCCCGAGGCGAAACTCTTTCACCCAATTTTTCACTGTGCTATAGGAGGGGACAGACTCCTTATACACGCCATCCAATTGTTCTTTTAGTTGGGCAGGGGATAAACCTTCTTTAAACAGAGACTTTATGACACTTCGATACTCAGTTTTCGACATTTTGAAAAAATACGCGACTCTCGTTATTTAAATGCCTGTTAAACTAAGACTAAGCATTTCATGTCGATGTATGTTTCTTATATTAAGTGCACGATAAACATACTATTTAATGCAACACAATATGTAGCGACATGTCGCGTTGAACTATATCAGGCCAGTTCATTATGGGACCGCCTGGTAGACGCTTAATAATTTCATCACCTATTATTTTGCCATTGTTCTTTGTGTAGGCAAAACAACCCATAAACAAGGCCGCGCTGAAAAAACCACTACGTAATTTCAATCTCCCGCCATTTCGGGAGCTTACTGAGCGTTATTTTGAGTTCGTCTTCTTATTTTGTGACACGGCTTTAACTTTTTGGACTGTTTCTTCTATATTCGTTGAAGCATTTGCCCATGTCAAAAACGATGATTGGGCAAAAGTGGTAGAAAAACAAAAAAGAAAGATTATGGATGTCTTTGAGACACATTAATTTTGACCGCATGATTGAAAATCAAATAATAATTAATCTATACAACGACAGCTCAAGTAGTTGTCTAAAGGTGATTGAATAAATTTATTTTTAATCTAGTTACAATCTAAATTTTTTATTACTGTGCCTCTTATAAATAAGCAGTTACAACAAATACGAAGAAACTGAGAAATCTTGTGTTTTAAATTATCCGTTTTTAATTTATTTTGGTATTATCCAAACCAAAGTAGAAATGATTAATAACTATAAATAATCGTTATCAATTTTTTTTTAATCAAATATTGTAAGTTCCCATTTTTTGGTTGACATGCTTGGTGCAATAAGTCTGACAGCTGTCAAAATGTATTTCTTAGATTTGGTTGACTATAACGATTGGAATCAGTCTGGAAATGTTCTTGAATAGGTTGAGGTACATACAATATGAGTACACATTCTGAATATTTGAATTTAAATAAAAGTTTGATTTAAAATATAATGAACAAATTGTATTACTTACCGTAAACACTAAGCAAGTTTTTCTTTAGATGACAGACATTCTCTAAAGTTTGTGTTTTTTCTGCCAATATAATTTTCAATTTTTTTCAGCAAAACATTAAATTGGAATGTAGACATTCGGAAATACTGAAATACTTTTCTTCATCCTCAACTAATTGTCTGAATAATGTCCAATACTCTCCTTCGGTTTTTCGTTCTTTTATAAAATCGTGAATCCAGTAGCGCCGAGTATTTTTTTTTTTGTTTTCTTCTTCTTCCTCATCCAATATTAAAGCAATCATCGCCATACCTATTTTACAATTTAAAAATTTGGTAGCACTCCAAGACGTCCACGCAACACTGTTACGCATGCGAGAATGAAACGGATTCCTATTGTTTTTGGTGGATGTTGCATACGGGCATCATACGGGTTACATACGGGTTGCATACTGGAATCATACGGGATGTATACGGGCACAGAACGCCGTCGATCCGCTCAGTGGGCGTAGTAGAGCGTATCGTGTTGCTTTTGGTGCCTGATACGCTCCTAGCACGGTCATGGTATGATACGGTGTAGTGGGCAGAGACCTTTAAAGAGCGTAAAGGCGGCTTTTATGAGCGTTGACTCTTTCGCACGCTATTACTACTATATTTTTATTTAGAGAGGAAAGCGTTATGTAAAGGCTAATTGCGCGTGATTCAGAAGGTACCGGAAGCTTCCGCGACCTCAAATGTAAGAAAATCACGCAGTTTTGCTAAACGAGTGTTTATATGTTTTTTCCGAAAACAAAAAGTTGTAGTAGTAGTAGTAGTAGTAGTTTAGTATTCTAAAGACAAGAAGGTTAGAAGTAATATTGCACTAGAAGTTATGAAGCGCATAATAAACCATATACATTTTTAATTTATTTTTATATATTATTTCCAATTTATTTCTGTTTGTCTGTAATGTCAAAATAACAGCTTTTTACGATACTTATAACAAAAATCAATTTTAAAAATTTTTGTCAGTCTGTCCTTATATCTGTCCTTCTGTTTTCTTCGGCTAATCCCCGAAATGGCTGGACCGATTTTGACTGGACTTTCACTTGATAGCCGATGTTATAATGAATAATTTAGACTACTTTTATTTTAAAAACATAATTACGGTTTCGCGTCAAAAAAATTAAAACCATGAAATTGAATCATAATAATTTCGATGCTGACGAAGTCGCAGGGAACAGCTAATTACTAAATAAAATTAAACATCACATGGCCTTGGAATAAGATCATTGTCCCATAATCTAATGTCCACCATTTTACGGGGACAATCGTTTTCACAAAACGGGGCCCGTAAATTATGTTTGAAGTGCTTTAAAATGTATCATTCTCTTGAGACCATTGCAAACCCAGCTCAAAGGCGTTATTTGCATCTTGTGCTATCACTTGTGGAGTAGTTGCAATTACTTCGTCGACATCTTCCTGATTTATTGTTGCATAACTAAAAATCTCTTTTACAATCTCTTCGTCAGACATATTATGACCATGATTACAGGGATGTCGGATTAGACAGGATTACTGGGGGTACACTCTACTCGTATATGCAAAATCATATTTGGCAAAGTTTATCAAAGCATCAGCCGCTTCCTAAAGTTATTTATCTACTCTTAAGTTTTCGTAGAAAATATCGAATCTCAGAGACTGCCTTTAATAATATTAGCAGCTTACGTCAGTCAGCTTCATAGTACGCAAGCAAACTACATTCAATTTTCGCCGGCACGAACGAAATTGTAAATCTCATGAATGTGATAAATTAACTAATTATTATATAAGTTAATTTATCACATGGTCGTCGGTAAGCGAAACATTATGACGAATCGAAACAACTTACTTCCAATGTCAAAGATGTATCGGTGGCCTTTGGCAGAATGCGACCTCAAACGCTTGAACATAATAAGTATTCTCAATATTATTCAGGTATAAGGTTTACGATGTTTCATTATGGAATATCTTCAAGGTACACGTTAAAACAGCTATATAATGTCATTTTTACGATATTTTTATCGGGCAAATTTTTATGATTTCTGTTTCTGTTTTCACATAATCACATGGTGAAAGAACTTAAGCATTTTTGTTATCATCACAGTCTTGAGCAACTCGTAAAGGAACCGACTAGAATCACCGACCATTCCCAAACCATAATAGACCTCGTTATCACTGACAGTCCTTTAAAATGCAAAAATATTGATGTGATACATAACCACTGTTTAAGTGACCATGCATTAGTAATTGTAGATTTACATATCAAAAAACCCAAGTTAAATAAAGAAGTAAGATTTCAAAGACCATTATAATAAATCAAGATAAGTTTACAGAGGACTTAAAACTTATTCCCTGGGAATCTATATATACTCTACATAATGTAGATGAAATGGTTAACATTTTTTAACATGTATGTAATAAAATTATTTGACATACATGCACCAATTCGTAAGGTTGTTCTCAAAGATAAGCCTAAACCATGGATTACAAACATGGTCAAATTTATGATGAAACTTCGCGATAAAGCTCTAAAGAAAGCGCAGAAAGACAAAAAAGACAGCTCAAAAGATTATTACCGAAATTTAAGAAATTTTGTTACTGCAACTATTGAAAGAGAACGAAAAGCCTACTATAATAATTTTGTAAATAACAATATGAAAAATCCGACTCTACTTTGGAAAAACATAAAAAATAGTACTCAGTTTGATTACATGCACAAATCCATAATTCTCGAACATCTTAATGACCCCAATAAAATCAACGACCACTTTTTGAATTTACCAGTCAGTAACGAAACAGTTGTTCAAAAAACCTTCACTAGTTTAATTGATCCACCAGAGCTTGACATCATCATCATCATCATCATTACAGCCTTTCACAAGTCCACTGCTGAACATAGGCCTCCCCCAAGTAATGCCACAAAGCACGGTCCTGAGCCACCTGCATCCATCGACTTCCTGCATGTCTTACCAGGTCGTCACTCCATCTAGTGGGGGGTCGCCCTACACTACGCCTACCGGTACGAGGCTGCCACTCGAGAACCTTTCTTCCCCATCGGTTATCGGTTCTTCGAGCTATATGGCCGGCCCATTGCCACTTCAGCTTACTAATCCGTTGGGCTATGTCGGTCACTCTGGTTTTACTGCGGATATCCTCATTTCTGAGTCTATCACGCAGAGAAACTCCGAGCATAGCCCTCTCCATAGCTCGCTGAGCGACCTTAAGCGTCCTCATACGGCCAGCAGTGAAGGACCACGTCTCAGATCCATAAGTCATCACTGGCAACACGCACTGGTTGTACAATCTAGTTTTTAGAGATTGAGGTATACCTGACGAAAAAGATATGTCGTAATTTCCCGAACGCTGCCCAGCCGAGTTGAATCCGTCGATTGACCTCTCGGTCGAAGTTGGACTTACCTAGTCGGACTATTTGTCCCAGGTAAACGTACTCGTCAACAACTTCGAGCATAGTGCTCCCAACAACTACCGGCATAGGTGTGACATGGACATTGAACATGATCTTTGTTTTGTCCATGTTCATCTTAAGACCTATCCGTTGGGAGGCACTATTGAGGTCATTGAGCATAGTGCTTAAGTCCTCCAGCGATTCTGCCATAAGGACTATATCGTCGGCAAATCGAAGGTGAGTGATGTACTCGCCATTGATGTCAATACCGTATCCTTTCCAGTCCAGCAGCTTGAAAACGTCTTCCAATGCAGCGGTGAAGAGCGATGGTAGCGATCACCGAATGGTTAGAGGCACACTGAACCTAAACGTTAAGTTGGAGAGGTCTCGTCTAATGAAGTCAACGCTCCGTCCCCCTCGTGCTCTAATCCAGAATCCCGAAACCTTTCAGCTCGAGTTACGTAACCGCTTCCAGTGCCTAGAAGATTGCAATGCAGTGGACGATATGAACGACAAGCTCGTGGAAACTGTCCATGCGGTCGGAGCTAAGTTCTGCAAGACCCGCCGCAGAAGAACACAAAAACTCTCCGATCACACTCTTAATCTCATGGCTGTTAGACGGGAGATGAGGCTGCAATCGTCAACAGATTTGACAGCATACAGGCAACTGAACAGACAGATCTCCAAATGCATGCGGCGAGACTTACGCAACTTTAATACTTCTCGTATTAAAGAAGCGATCGAGCGGAACCAGGGCTCCAAAGTCTTTGCCAGAGATCTGTCTGCCAGAAAGAGCCAACTGTCAAAGCTGAAGACTGAGTGTGGCAACATCGTTTCCGGGACACCTGAGATTTTGAGTGAGATTGAGAGGTTCTATGGGCAGCTGTACACATCATCGTTGGAGCCACACGCAAGTGTGAGTAACGATCCAAGAGCAAGTCTTATCCGACACTATTCCGATGATATCCCGGACGTCAGTCTAAGCGAGATTAGAATGGCTCTCCAGCACCTTAAAAACGGCAGGGCCCCAGGCGAGGATGGAATTACAGCGGAGCTACTGAAAGCGGGTGGAACACCGGTACTTGTAGTCCTTCAGAAGCTCTTCAATTCCGTCCTCCATGGTGGCACTACTCCAGAGGCGTGGAGCAGAAGTGCGGTGGTCTTGTTCTTTAAGAAAGGCGACAACGCTCTCTTAAAGAACTACAGACCGATTTCCCTTCTGAGCCGCGTCTACGTGCTGTTTTCGAGAGTCATTACGAATCGTCTCGCACGCAGACTTGACGACTTCCAGCCTCCCGAACAAGCCGGTTTCCGAAAAGGCTTCAGTACCATAGACCACATACATACCCTGCGGCAGATTGTACAGAAGACTGAAGAGTACAATCTGCCACTTTGCCTGGCGTATGTGGACTATGAGAAAGCCTTTGATTCCGTCGAAATTTGGGCGGTGCTACAGTCCCTTCAGCGGTGCCAAGTTGACTGTCGGTATATCGAAGTGCTGAAGTGTTTGTACAGTAGGGCTACGATGGCTATCCGAGTACAGAACCAGAGCTCGAAACCTATCCAACTGCAGAGAGGTGTAAGACAGGGTGACGTTATATCCCCGAGCTTGACATGTTGGTCCTAAAATCTACTACAGAACAGGAAGTAAAAGTTATTATTGATAATATAAAGACCAATGCAGAGGGACACGATGGCATTAGTATAGGGATGATTAAGCTGACTCTAGATGTGACTCTTCCTATTATTACGAGGATACTGAATAAGTCAATTGAAACAAATACTTTTCCATCATGTTGGAAAAGAGCACTGGTAAGGCCCATACCTAAAAAAAAATTCTCCTACTGAAATAAAAGACTTGCGTCCTATTTCGATTTTGCCAGTACTATCTAAAGTTTTAGAAAAAGTAGTATTAAATCAAGTACTGAACTACTTAGAAACCAAAGATATAATACCTAAATTTCAGTCGGGCTTTCACAGGGGTCATGGTACAGAAACCGCACTTTTACATGTCACAGACGACTTGACCGAGGCTTCGGATATGGGGATGAGTAGTTTAATGGTATTACTTGATTATTCTCGAGCATTTGACTGTTTGGAAACTGAACTACTTTTACATAAGCTAAGTTGCTATGGATTCTCAAAGAATACATGTCTTTGGTTTCACAGTTTCCTCGCTAATAGAGAACAAATGGTAGAAACCGACGACAAATACGGAGAAAAAAACGGTCGTGTCTCAGGTCAGTTCAGCGCGGCGTGCCTCAAGGCTCTCTACTTAGTCCAGTCCTATTTACAATTTTTACAGCAGATCTACCTAGGCATATAAAGTTTTGTAAATATCACCTATATGCTGATGATACACAACTGTACTACTCGTTTCACAGTAAAGACGCTCGAGAAGCTATTGAGAAAGTTAATGATGACCTGAGAAGTATCCACACATGGTCTGAAAATAACTCTTTAGTTCTCAATGCAGCTAAATCTCAAATGTTGGTCTTAGGCACAAAACGCCAAATAAAAAATGTATTAGACGTTGGAGAAAAAGTTAAAATAAATAATGTTATTCTGGAACAAGTAACCTCTGCCCGTAATCTCGGCCTAATTTTAGATGGGGAACAAAAAATTATTGATCACGTTAATAACAAGATAAGGACAGCATTTTTCAAGCTGAAAACGCTCTACAAAATCAGACCATATCTTAAGGAGGATTTACGGATACTTTTATGTGATACTCTGGTACTATCTCAATTTAATTACTGCAGTTCCACCTTTGGTCCAAGACTAAATTTTAACACAGAGAGGGCAATACAAAGAGTGCAAAATGCCTGTGTTCGTTTTTGCTTTAATGTGCCCAAAAGAGAATATATTACCCCGTACTTAAATAAAAAGTGCTTACTTAACATGAGTGCCAGAAGGGAGCTTCAGTACGCTTGTACAGTGCATAGGATAATATGGAACAAAAAGCCTGAGTACCTATTTGAAAAACTCCTATGGATCAAAGACATTTCACATAGAAACCTTCGTACGAACTCGTTAAACATGTTAAGTATGCCAAAACATAAAACAACGCGGTACAGAGGATGTTTCAAATTTGTTGCAGCAAGGATATGGAACGATTTGCCCCCTCCTATGAGAAATAAAATGAGTACGGATAGCTTCAAAGCTAAATATAAATCAGCATTGCTGAAGCGGCAAATTGCTGCAGAAAACTTGAAACATACTTACTGGAAATACATAAACTTAAGAGACTTTTTTTAACACTATGATATAACCCTTATAAAACATCCCCGTGTATTATAAACTGAACAATCACGCACACGCACACACACACATACAAACACACACACACACACACACACACACACACACACAAACACACACGCACGCACAAATGCAAGAATTATTAATTAATAATTATGAAATGTCACAACCAGATAGATGAGTAAATGAAAGAGGTGATTGGGGAACTCGAAATTCTCATAACACCCGTGTAACATCTCAGGGAAGAAGGAGTGCCTGAAAACCAGCGCTTAATGGGATCTAGTTCCATGTAAGCAAAAGCTGAGTCACCTCCGTTTGCCTAAATTCAATTAAGATTAATTATTTAGTTTATATGTATACATGTTTTTTTTAAAAGTGGCAATAAAATGATATTTATTTATTTATTTATTTATTTATTAATCCTTTTCGATGTGTTCATATTTTTGGAATGGTATAATTTTTATGCCTTAATAATATTTACATCAATTTATCTTTTTTTACCAAAATATACGTGTCACTTATAATATGTATCACCAGTCCTTTTAGTTCAAAAGTTCTACTGACACTGTTTAGATAACCTATGGTTCATCTTTGTTGTATCTCGTTTTCCGCCGTCCGCATTTTAGTAATAATTTATTTGATAGAGATTTGGCGTTATTTTATTTATCACGGAAATATGTAATAATAAAAATGAAATTATTTTATTGAGTAATAAAGCACAGTGTTAAAGTTGAGACCTCCTTTTGAGTATTTAAAATACTTGCGCCAGAAGGTCACACTCTTCCAAAGCCTTATTCTATTACAAACTGATTACTAATAATTTGCGTAACATGCGTGCGTGCGTGCGTACGAGCGTGCTTACGTGCGTCCGTGCATGCGTTCATGCGTGCATGCGTCCATGCGTGCGTGCATTCGCTAATGTATGCGTGAATGCGTGTGTGTGCGGTGGTTGAAAAAGGAAAGGTTTAAAATGCACGACTTTCAGAAGTGGTCTCTGTGACAGTTCCGCTTCTGTGCATTTACTTTTCGTTGCTCCAGCTCAGATAGGAATGCAGTAATTAATAATAGATTTGATTAGGGAAATATAAATCTATTTAAATTGTTTGTTAGAAGCTAAATATCTCAGTTGCATAAAGAGCCAACTTAGTTTTCTAATTCGCGCATTTACAAGTTCATTCTGGTGATGAATGAACGCATCAGATTTTTATTGTTAATAATGCTTAAACTCATCGTGTTTTATTTATTAATCATGATAATATACGAATTTTACTTAGTACTAATTATTTTATCTTGACAATGGTAATGAACGATGATAATAAATCATAATAAATGATCTTGATGATGATTTATTAACGTCTTTGATGGAAAATCTTTGCTACTGAGGCAAATCAACCAATTAAATTTTGAGACGAACACCGCGTACCTGCCGGCCGAATGATTCGATGATACACTGATATATTTTGAGAACTCAAGAACGAGGTACAGATAGATTCATAGTAAAAAAACCAGTTCATTTGTATCTTCCGCTCTAAAACTATATCACGTATGCCAAAAGTACAGCAAATTCCCCGTAAAATAAGTAAAATTTATAAGGCGAAAAAATCAACAGAATTAGTCTCATTGAATGTGTAGTATTCACGTAATTATATAAAAATACTTAGCGTTTTATGCACACAAGTGATGTTAAAGACACAGACGATATATATCTTATGATAAGAAATATATGAATCAAACGTGATTGCTATTTCAGGTTAACGCTCGATACCTCAAAACTCCAGATAACGACGCACCAAAAGTCCTACAAAAATCATTATGGAACACCAGTCTCGACCGCATTAAACATATTGGCGCAAAACTCTTTGTAATACCACCCAACACTTGAGCTTTTTGGTCACTTGCTAAAGCGATGTAGACAAACTTCATTCGGCCTAAACTGCCTCTGCTGGTAAAATCGGATGGCACACTAGCGCGTATGGTTAAAGAGAAAACCGACTTGTTCGCGTCTCTCTTTGCCTGCAATTCACATCTGGACGGTGGCAACAACATTCCACTTAAATTACTTCATTGCGGAACCTATATGTCGGAGATTCGTATCACAAACAAGGAGGTTCTTAAAACCTTGCAGTGTCTAGACGAGAACAGAAGCTAGTGAATTTGACGGTATACCAGCCATGTTTCTAAAGGCTTGTACACGTTAGTTGTCTCCTGTGCTGACAAACTTGTTCTACCTCTCAATCAGGACTAGAATAGTGCTGAAATTCTGGAAGCTGGCCTACGTGCAGCCTGTTCCAAAAAAAAAAAAAAAAAAAAATATATATATATATATATATATATATATATAATGCGAGGCACTTGAGAACAGTGGGGGATCACTTGCTATTTCCCTTGATGTCTCCAAGGTCTTTGACATAGTTTGGCACGCTAGCCTTTTGGCTATTTGGCTAAGCTTCCAGCGTATGACTTATCCCCTGGCCTGATTGACTGGGTAAAGGACTTTCCTCAGGAATTCGTTCTCTCCGTAACTCTATTCCTATTGCATAATAATTATCTGCTTATGCCCGGTATTTATGAGTATACAGACCAATCGGGATCGAATCCAGTTCGAAAGAGAAGCTATGGTTGAAGTTTTATATCTCACACAACATGCAGTCTCTAAATGGGGTGATAATAATCTTGTGAAATTCAACACCTCCAAAACACAAGTGCGTTTCTTTACTGCAAAAAGGGAGCCAGCGAACTTTGGCTTCCTCTTACCGAAATATATAATATATTGAGATATCCTTAAAATTGAACTTCGGACATTTCATTGAGTCCAAGGCCAAAGCAGCTGCAAGGAAGCTTCCTTGCACTTCACGTCGAGACAGCTGCTTGCTCTATATAAAGCACAAGTCCGGTCTTGCGTGGAGTATTGCAGACATATATAGGCCGGTGCTGCAAAATGCCACCTAGCGGCTTTGGGCTAAATGAAAATGCATGCTAAGAGACTTATTGGTGACCTGAATCTGGTTAAAACCAATCTTACCAGCCTTGAACAATAGCGCAAAGTAGCTAGCCTTTCGATTTTCTACAGGATGCATTCTCTGAGAGCGTGCGCAGGAATCGCATAACCTAATTGCTCCTTCTCCCTACCACCATCGAACAACCAGTCGTTCGACCAGTCTCCACTTTTTAGATGTTGACTTACCACGCATTCGAACCAAACGGTTTGCGTTTCGTTCGACATGTGTACATCAAAGGAGTAGAATAAGTTGCCGATTACAATGTAGGTGTCTTGCAAGCAAGAGTAAATATCACCTTAGGCTACATCATCACTTACCATCAGGTGGAATTATAGATAAGCGCTGGATATAGTAAAAAGTGAATAAGTCATTTCAAGCCTCTAATCTTTAATCTAAAAGTATGTAAAAACTTTTGCTACACTAACATTTCTCACAATAAATTATAGCAGAACTTTTTTCATTTGCAATTTATCAAGCAACATGAACTTTATTTAAATTGGGTTGTTCTAACTTGTAATTATTCTACAAGCGTCTGAACCAGCAGCACGCACGATGCTACGGTAATTTGTACGTGGGGTTTGATACGTCATGTTGTATTACTTTTGAAACTAGAACTTCCACTGCACCAAAAACCTAAACCGTATAAATTTATTGTAATATTTTATGCAGTCATACACTTTATTAAAGTCATCGTAGACCAGATGGTTTCTCATGGTTTATCCGTATGTGGTAAAATACATACGGCTAAACTAGGAGATTTTCTACGTAAGTCGCTTTTTACATTACTTACAAGACTATGTGATGAATTATTTTTGGCCGCCGTCACACTACAAATAAACTGTTATAAATAGACAAATAATAAAATATTTATTTAATGCTTTTCTATAGATTTTTTTTTTCAGAAAACTCGACCATATTTTTTTATTTAATTAAAAAAAGTTGTTTGCCAATTGTATGTGGTTTTGTTTCCTCTAACTCACACGAGTATCGGCAATGCGGGGTCTTTGACAATCTTCTTACTTCTCGGCCAATGCCGAGATAATAAAATTACATACAATTATTTTTTAAATGTGTTTTTTTTAATTCTACACGCTTAAAAACTGATTCTGATAACGCACTTAACGGGAACCACAGGGTTTTTGTTACATGTTGTATAGTCCCGAGGAGTCCCACTTGCTGCATTCTCGTATATATGAATATCCATACTTATGTTTTGGGCAAGAAAACTAATTATATTTTCGTAAATTGAGAACAAGTTGCAGCTGCTGCGAAATTATTAAAATATGCTTAAAATATCGACTAAATGTCGAAGAAATAAAATATATGTGTTCTGTGAGACTTGCCTACATATAACATCTACAGATATAAAAACAATGATATTATATTAAGTCAAAGAGCCCGGAAAATTTATTTCGTCTCCCCTAAGGGGAATAAACTAACGGCTAACGTGATTCTGTCACCACAAATTCTCTTAAATGTCCTGGAAATAATACCGCACTAAATTTAAAATAGTATTTTATGAAAGAGAATTTGAGAGAGCATTTGATCATTACATTTAAATGCCACTGTTCCCTTAAATCCTTGATGCATTTCATCATCGAATCGAGATGGACTGCTTGGTTCAAAAGGAGTGCTACGTCCTGGTGTTGCACATGTACAGCTAGCAGCTATATTGTGCTTGTAGTATGAAGGGGTCGGCTCGACCGGGGAAGGACAACGTTCTAAGAGAATGCCAGCATAAAGTAGCAGCTTCATGCTTCTGTGTATCATATCGTAAGTGTAAAGAGAGATCCGGAGACCCTTTTTACTTGAAAGAGGCATTCCATCTTGGCCTAAAGGATAGATGCAGATATCTATGGGCCACTGTATCCGCTTACAATCGGGTGGACTGTGTGCTCGTTTGTCACCCTTATGCTATAAAAATACATTAATACAATAACAAAAATATAATATATTTCTATTATTGCTGCACCGCCTCTTATATACCTATCTTTGTTTAGCCTAATGGTTGACTGAGAGTGAAATCCGTCATATGTAAAACTTTGTGCAAGAAATTGTAAATAAATAAATAGATGGGAAAGAAAATTTCACATCACATCACTTAAAAATAATTATTTGGTAGGGTGTTGAGAAATTTGAGTACAAAGAAAAATGCAAAAAAAACAATAATAGGTTATTGAAACATAACATTTAATATATATATATATATATATATATATATATATATATATATATATATATATATATATATATAAGAACCTCTGTAAGTCGAAACTTGACAAGTCGAATAAATCTTTTGTAGTTTCTAGGCTTCAAGGGGAGGGCTCTTCAAACCTAGAAACTTCAATTACTTGAAATCTCAACCCTGTTTAAGTCGAAATAAATCAGTGAGCTGTAACAAGTAATTTAAGTACATATTCTCCCTACATAACTTAAAAAAATAAATTGGACCTCTTTATCTCGAAAATTTGATTTTACAACCTTTATGCACAACTTGAAAATTAGAAACTAATTACCGATAAATTTTGAAGAAACATAAAGGTAGTTACCTATTGTAAGAATTTGCAGACAACGTACGCAATTGTTTCTTAGCAAAACAATGCAAGAGTATACAATATATATGATTACTAATTCTATGAAATGATAGAGAAATTTACGGCCTCAAAATTAGTTAGAATTGATCTAACCCTCTACAATTCGAATATTTTCTTACAGATTCCGCCAAGTCGAAACCCTTCGTAAGTCGAAAACTTTATAACTCGAAATTTTGGGCGTCTTTCTTGAAGTTCGATTTACTGACCATGGTTTCACTGTATTAAAAACCCAAGTAATTTTCAATGATCAAAGGAAAAGTTATTCCGTAGTATTTGTAGTCTATACCGTAAAGAAGTTTATACACTTACACATGTACTATATATATAAGATTTATATTACAGTATTTAAACAATATTCTTAATTTAAAATAAATATACGTCTATTTGCAATATTTACAAAGCGAACGTAATTTTTAAACAAGCGACCGTTGATTGTATTTGGTTTTAATTTGTCGTTAACTATTCTATGTTTTTACATCGAGTACGCAATACACGCTAAGTAAGTGATTTGTTCGAATTGGAAAGAGCCCCAGCTGCAATTTTATTTTTCGCTACAAAAATGAACACAAAAACAGGTCATGTTAATTTGTATTTTTCAATGAAAAGATATCAAAAGGTACGTTGAAAGGCAACGTACCCGGGGCTACGTTTTAAATATGCGCATACATTAAAATCCAAAATGAATCCCCGGAAAAAAATTATGAACTAAACATAAGAAGTAAGCTCATATTTTTAAAAACAAAAATGTTTTAAACAAAAATATTCTCGAGTTAAAAAAATATAAACTCGTTTCAAAAATATACCGAAACTTTTATATGGCTTAATGTTTATAGCGCTGTGTTGCAAATAATAAATGATTATATTTAATACTAGAAAACAAAATTGCGTTATATCAGTTTAAATAAAAAATTCTACCTAAAGTATATAAAAATGTAATGGATATGTGAAAAACTATACATATGCACAATATTTCTTATCCATTTAACTTCGTCACCAATCTCAAATATAATATAAAAGGCTACAGATATATTGTTCACTGCGGAGGTTCACTGCACCTTAATAAAATCCCTCACAACCGGCAATTATAGGTACTAGCTTTTTTACTCCTCAAACTGGAACACAGAAGTGAGTACATTCCTGGTTAAATGCAAAATTAGTAGTAAGACTACTAACTACTAACTTAGACTGACCCCAACAAAGGCAGAAAAAAGGTCTGTAGATGCTAATTATATTTCTGAAAATCGAGTTCAGTACTCTGGATAGGAAAATAATGATCCTTTTTTGATTTTACAGGAAAACTTATTGAAAGGTATTTATGCTTTTATTGGTTTTACTAGTTTGGAAAACACCTGAGCTTATTATGTGTAATACAGATTCGTTTCAAAACTTCATTAGCATGATGTAGAAACAAACTGAGCCCACGCACGCAACGTCTTTGTTTTTATAGGAGAGAGGGCAAACGAGCTTACGGCTCACCTGATGGTAAGTGATTACCGCCGCCCGTGAACAACTGCAACACCAGCTTTTAGGTAGGGTGCTGAGAGATTTGAGTAGAGCCGCAACAAAAAACTAATAGGTTATTGAAACATAATACAGTCAAACCTGAGTAAGTGAGAACTGGGTAAGCGAGGAAACTCTATTAACGAAAGTATTTACCAGGTCCTGTCATTTTGCCCTCCTAAAACCTCTACAAGTGAGAAACGTATTATGAAACCCGAACACTTAAAGTTGTATGAAAACAGTTCGCTTAGAATAATATTTTTTATAGGAGAGGGGGCAAACGAGCATGCGGTTCACCTGATGTTACGAGTAAATGACTACCGCCGCCCATTAACAACTGCAACACCAGGGGAATTGCAGGTGCGTTGCCGGCCTTTTAGAAACAAGTAAGATATTTTCTTGAAGGGCCCTTGGTAGTATCGATCCAGAAAAATCACCGGTGGTAAACTATTGCACAGAGAGCTCGTACGCGTATGAAAACTCTTAGTGAAACGTACAGTGGTAAACGCCAAGCATCCAGACGGTGTGGATGGTGTCGGGAAGTTTGCCGCGTAGTGCGTTCACGAAATTTAGCGGCTAAGATTAATCCGAACAATTCCTCAGAGCACCCCCGTAGTAGATGCGAAAGAAAATACAAAGAGATGCAACATTTCTTCGCAGCGCCAGTAAATCGAGCCGATCGCAAAGCACTCGGTCGTCGACGATTCGAGCCGCTCTGCGCTAGATACAGTCTAGTGGAAGGAACTGGCTCTGGGGAGCCCCAGCCCAAAGATGAGAACAGTATCCCATATGTGGCCGAACCTACGCCTTGGAAAGTAGCAGGCGATGTGCCGGTGTGCATTCGCCTTACTCTTTTTATTTACAAACGGGCATGCATCCTATCTGATGACAAGTACATGCTACGGTTCATAAACACCTACGTATATCCTCGATTAAGTATCAATATGCATAAACATTGCCACCCATTAGGACTAAGGTGGATGTTATCTTATACCTATAATATAAAACTGTTTAATTCTATTTGTGAAAACTTATAATTGGTCTTCATCGTCAAATTATTTTTTTTTCATATTTTTATTATACGTAATATGGTCATCCACTTAATAAGGTCACTACGCAAAAACTACAACCCTGTTTACTGATATGGCCGTGGGTAATACGGTGGTTACACGTTCAGTATTTCATCAGTCCAGTCCATCAGTCTTATCCAACTTTGACTGACGCCAGAATGATGAATGATCTCGGATCAGTATTTTATCATTCACAATGAAATGACGAAAATAATCCAAAATATTTAAATTTTATCTGTCCTGACCATCAGTCCGTCAGTACGTGGGTTAGACGATAATTGTGCGGTCATTCTGACCAGACTGACGGACTGAACTGATGAAATACTAAAAAAAAAGTCTAAAATCTTTATTCTCAAACCAGTAATACTTAAAATTAAATACATTATTGGAACACTCCTTTTAAGTTCGGAAACTTGTGTTAGGAGGCTCCGCTCTTCCCGTCCTTCATTTATATAAATTAGTGTTTAGAACTTGGGTAACACATAGATTTTTGACTTACAGTTGAACTTATGTAGTATTTTTTACAATATAATATCCGTTGGTGTTAGTTGTGTGATTGTGTAGTGTATGTGTATGTGGTGTGTGCATGTTGAGGTTTGGTATACTTAGTAAATTATTCATTATGTGTAACAAGTTAAGTAATTTTTTTTAAAAGTGTTTCGGTTTCGTTGTAATTTAAGGTTTTCAACCATTCTATTGTTTTCTTTTTAACTTCTATGCTATGCAATGGGTATATGCTTAAGATTTTATTTATTTTATTATAAAGGTGGCCCATAAGTCGTTAGAAATGTAAATTTCGAATAAAATGCAAAAGGCACGCATTAGTGGCGCGCGCGGTGTGGGGGGAGTAGCGACGGTTTCTGGGAATTCAGTCGCCATGGAGCGTTTTACCGGTGCGGACCGTGCATTTTGTGTGCGCGAGTTTTATCGAAACAATGATTCGGCTACCATTGCGCGGCGTAAATTTCGAGAATATTAGAATTTACGCAACTTTAAAGACATTCCAAGTGTTCAAACGATTAAGAACTGGGTTATTAAGTTCGAAGAGAGTGGTTCGACATTGGATAAACAACGGTCAGGTCGACCAAGGACATCACGGACGGAAGAAAACATCGATGTAGTGAAACACTCAATTCGTGAAAATCCTACCCAGTCTACTCGTAAGCGTTCCAGTGTATTAAACTTACCCAGAACATCGTTACAGCGAATTTTAAAGAAAGATTTACATCTTCACCCGTACAAGATTCAGATAGTACAGGAATTAAAAGATACTGACACTATCCACAGACTAAATTTCGCAAATGAAATGTTGAACCGCTTTACTTCGTTTAATAACGTGTTATTCTCTGATGAGGCTCACTTTCACATCAACGGCCATGTCAATAAGCAAAATTGTCGCTACTGGAGTTGCGAAAATCCAAATCGCAAACATCAAAAGCCCTTACATAGCCCTAAAGTGACAGTTTGGGCGGCTATATCAGCGCATGGCATTATAGGCCCTTACTTTTTTGAGGACGGCAGAGGCCGCGCGCTTACTGTTACTTCACAACGGTATGTAGCTATGATCCAGGACTTTTTTACACCAGAGTTGCAGAATTTTCCAGGCTTCAATGCGTGGACCTGGTTTCAACAAGATGGAGCAACTGCCCATACCTCTAACGTCGCTATGCCGGTCGTCCGTCAACTTTTCCCTAATAAAGTGATCTCTCGAAGAGGAGATATTCCTTGGCCACCACGTAGTCCAGATCTGACCCCAATGGATTTTTCTTATGGGGTTATCTTAAGACCAAAGTGTACGAAACCAACCCGCGGACAATTGACGTCCTGAAAGAAAATATCCAAAGAGAAATGGCAAACATTACAGAGCTTACTTGCCGCGCAGTGATGGATAATTTTAAACGTCGCTTACAGCAGTGCCGCGATCGTAACGGATTACATTTAGATGATGGAATTTTCAAAAAATAATTCCCATTTTATAAGGATTATGACAAAATAAAAACCTTTTTCATAATGTCATTAGTTTTTTTTTATAATTTTTTTACATTTCAAGGGACTTATGGGCCACCCGGTATAAGTATACTGCCCTTTTCTCATATTGTACTGAAGCAAATGTCGTTTTACAGCGATCGGTATATAGAACTAAGTCGTTTCTTCTTTGATTTGTCTTGTCACGTTCATACCTATTAGATTTGTGAATTTTAAGCAATAAGAATAAAATATATAACTTTCGAACTGACAAGACACCAGACAAATAATAAAGGTCAGTAGTGGGGAATCGGTATGGTTTGAAATAGCAGACCTTAAGCAGGGCTCTTTGAGCTCGCTCAACCTCAAGGAATCTTGTTTTTAAAGCTCCTCCCCATACTGGGATACAATAAGTAAGAACAGATTGAGCCAGTGCTGTATATACTTTGATCAATAATTCGTTGGTTGTTACATGTCTTAACTTTTTGAAAATCCACATTAATTTTCTTATGCGGCC
This sequence comes from Parnassius smintheus behrii, assembly GCA_036936625.1. Lineage (NCBI taxonomy): Eukaryota > Metazoa > Arthropoda > Insecta > Lepidoptera > Papilionidae > Parnassius > Parnassius smintheus. The sequence goes on from JAUPFT010000014.1 coordinate 14,915,635, forward strand.
AGTTATTAATTCAATACGGTTATACCAAGACAGTCTCTGGTCGATAATAACACCTAAATATTTTGTTTTGTCCAATCTATCAATAACAGCACAGTCACAATTAAAAAATAGGCTGTCTTGGCATGTGTGTATTTTAATGCTGAAGTTGGCTGGTGGTTGAGTGTAATTGCAAATAGCAAAACAAATATAATTTGTTTTATGCGTGTTTAATGAGAGTAGGTTGTTACTTAACCAGGCTGCTATAGTTTTAAGTCCCGATTCTGTACGCATTTTCACTTCCTCCCAAGTGTCTCCCTACAACCCTACTCCCCTATACTGAACGTGTAACCGCCGTAATACGATAGCTCTTCATCGGTCGACCAATTACTCGTAATAAAGAGTCAAAACGGTAATGCTTTATCGACGTCATTTTGACAGTTGACATTATACTAAATATTTTAGTCGATTTTTTATTGTTTATTGCAGGTAGTTTTTTTAAGTAGATTTTTCGAAATGTTCCTAATTATTTTCAAAGGTTGTTTGCTATTTTCTTAATACATTAGTTATTGTATACAACTTTGTTTTTGTCTCTATCCCCTTCTTAGTTTTGGTTTTAGGCAGCAAAGCTTAAGGTGACCATATTACCCTCACGAACCTTACTTCATGTTTATTGGATGTAAGTTTGTCAGCATGATAAAACAAATAAAAATAAAATAAATAAATATGTACCTATGCTGAATATTTTTTTAATTTTATTTGCTTTAATTTATCGACATAGAAGTTCTGAAACTACTGGATGAATTTTGACGGAACTTGGCATGGTTATAGCTGGTTACAGGTCAAGTGCAGATTGTGCCAAGCAAATGAGGATGGTGTCTTTTTACACAAAATTTACAATAAAAAAAATACTTTTTAAAAAATCATAATCATGAAAAATTACATCATCATTCATCATCATCATGAAAAATTACATGTTTGTGTGTTATTCATCATTTCATTAAATCTACGCAGTGATTCCGTTAGCTTTACCAAGGCTCAAGCCACCAGCAAGATGAGTATAGATGGGACTGTTGCAGGGTGTCGAGACGTCCAGTCTTACATAGAATAATTCAGTCGACATAAACCCTTACCTTTATCCGACTACAGTGATTCAAAAAGGCAGGTTGTGTTTTTCTATGTGTTTCATAAACGCTACTAATCTTTGTATTGATTATATGGATTATAATGATTGATTAATAATGAGTTACAATGTAAACGTTATTGTATATTTCTTAAAATACCTGCAATTACCTTAAAAGGAACATTACGAATGTAAAGCTACGGTGCCCGCCTTAGATTTTTTTTTATAGAAAAGGGGGCAAACGAGTATGCGGCTCACCTGATGTTAAGTGACTACCAAAAGATTATATTATTATTTTAGATTTCAGTTATACTGTGTGCGTCAACATCACAAATCACAAGCAGTAAAATTAAAAATGTTGTACAACCGTCTTCAATCCTATACTATTAAACGAGCAATTCTTGTATATAAATATATATATAATCGGGATCTCGGAAACGGCTCCAACGATTTTCATAAAATTTAGTGTCCAGGGAGTTTCGGGGATAATAAATCGATCTAGCTAGGATTTATTTTGACGTGACAACGTCTTATAAATTGGTTTGCCGGGTGACACTTCAAGAAACTGCGTTACGCTCCGCTCACGTTATGCGCTCACAATGAGAGCGAGTGAGAGGCACGCGTCCCTTCCACTCGGGCATGGTTAGCTCGCCTAAGAGCGAGAGAGACAGACATAAAAAGTGTTATTTCATCCTTCTTCCTACTATACGAATGAATATTCACATTAAAATTATTTTACCACTCAAAGTCGTTGTCACGTAAAACTTTCGCCCGTATACCGACTTTACAGGCAACCAATTTTTTAGAAAATGTCTTTTTGTCCGTGTTTTAGGCAATGAAAAACTGCTACAATATCGTTAGAATAAGAAGGTAAATTTTGCCGAATTGTTAGTGATTATAAATAGCTTAATTGGTACAATGGTCGGTCATAGAATCTTAAAACCCCGGTTCGAGCCCAGACCGACCGACCGACTTTTTTTAATTTTTTTTCATGTTCTTTTCTTTTTTGAGAAAATCTATTTTTTCGAGCCCTTTTTTAGTATTTTTTAAAAACACGAAAATTTAAATTAAAATAATTGCACTCATGATTTTTTATTCAAATAACCAGTTCTGTTTTTTCTGTTATGTCGCTAAGATCAAAAAATATTATTTATATTTCATCAATATGTAATTTGTATCTAAATATAATTTCCAAAACACATGAATTAAAAAAAATCGAGCGAAAAATACCAAGCAAAGCTCGGTCAACCAGGTACTATAAATAAAATGAGAACATTATCAATGCAGTCGAGGTCGATTAAATACGCATTATTACGGATAATCCAAAAACTACTAGTCGGATCTTGTTCAAATCTATGAGATCACATGAGAGGCACCAGCTTTCTAATAAAAAAAACATCAAAATTGGTTCATCTATAAAAAATCTGAGGTAATCTTACGCATTAGAAAAAGATACAGTCGAATTGAGAACCTCCGCCGTTTTTTGAAGTCGTTTGAAAATGTCCAACATTGCTGTGTAGAGGACTTTCATACAACAACCTACGCATATTTTGTAGATTTCCGTACTTAAAATTCCAACCGGAATCCTTTCGGTGAATTTGTTCGTCTATTGGTATTCATATGACACATTGTGTATTGACTTGAAATTTGGCAAAATTAATTTACTGCTACTTTGTTATGTTTAGTAAAAGAATGTCGGATTTCCATGGTCATTGTTTAAAATGGCTTGCTTTTAAAATTCAAAATACCTTTTTCTTCTATGTTATTATCGCATTAACTAGTGGCTGAAATATGTCAAAATAATTATCGTTCCCTCCTTACCATGGCAGCTTGCGATCCAAAAAACAACGTTTTTATTTTCAGTAATTGTCAAACCGTTCCTTAGTTCACTTTCCAAATTGTCAAATCTACATTACTCTTTTTTAATTGTAGCCTTGGTATTTAAGTCATGAAGGCACTTGATGGGTTTTAAATTGTATCTTATATTAAAGACATATTACAATTTGATTTGGAACTGTGGTGTAGTTCATAAAACTAAAATTAGGCCTAAAGTAACAAAGCTTCAAATCGATTAAGCTACCAATATACCCAGCATTAAAACGATCAAAGTATATGATTATTTACGAACATGGTTGATAAAATAATAGATGATGACTTAGCTATTCCAATACTAAAGCATGTTCAAATAACTGTTTACCGTAATATTTAACAGCCCATGTAATACAAATTTTTTCTAAGTAAGTCGAAGAGAGCCTATTTATTTACTCCGTCTCATTCTGAGATGACCTTTCAAACGATTCCTAAAATTCTATTAAGTAAACAAAAAACGTAAAGACAATATTATTTTCCATTTTGGTAAACTTCTCATTCCAGTAGATAATAAATTGTCAGAAGCTTGTTAGCTTTAGGATACTTAGAAATAATAATTCAAAGGAAATATTTTTATTATTTCTTATGAGTACTGCGATACGATGTTCTGCTTAGAAGATTCATTATGTGGCACAGCCGACTGGAAATACTTTACGATATCTTACTTTATATTAATGATGTCGATTTCTATTTTCTCTCTTTACTATTTCTAACAATGTTCTTCTGTAAAACAAAATACAGGCACACACGCACATAGACATGCTAACTCACTAACACACATATAGAAAATTATGGATGCATATTTTTACCACCATATATTTCATCAAACATATTCAATCCTAATTTGCATACCAGTAATGCTCACAGTATTTGTATGTTTCAAAATTAATAAATGCAGGCACTAAAACCCAAATTCAGTAACAGCAGAGAAATTGATTTAATTTCGTATTTTTTTGTTATTTTTTACTTCCTCCTCCTCAGTAATGTTACACTTTTGAAACGAGACGTTGTTCTTTACTCCTAACTGTATGATACGACTTAAAATCGCTTAGCGATAGGGAAGTAATATTTTAAGAATAAGCGAAGTATAGGACAGCTCCTACTAGATGGAGTAACGTTCTGGGAAAACTGGAACTCGATGGATACAGACAGTTCTTGGAGAATACATAAGCATAGCTTGCTTATTTGCTTACACTGTGAGATACAGATAGCTTAGACATCCAATCCTCTCAGAAATGGGAGGAAGCCCGTACTCAGCAGTGGGAGGTAGGTAGACATCCAGCATAGGTGAGATATCAAAATTGCCCAGAATGGTGACAAGACGTTTCAAAGGTGAGAGATATCTTGTACAACCCGCGTACCAAGCATGGCGATTACGGCTCATTGGGAGAGACTCTGTAGACTTGTAAGAGCTAATAATTTAAAAAAAATTAAACTAATATTATACTCAATTAACCATTTGTTTTTAAATATGACTAATGTTATTAATTTATACCTTCACTACTTGTGGATTATTGTTTTGAGGTAAGACAGTAAGGTAATTCTAGCTTTTTTACCCAAAAACTGTGCTGTATTTTGTATGGTGAGTGAAGAGAAATGACAACCATTTTACTGGAAACGAGACAATCCATCATTGTCTTCACTGGTGATAACGCTTCTGCATTTTAATTTGCAATTGAGAATATAATATGTAAGATGTCTATGGGCCACACTAACCACTTATCATCAAGTGGACTGTGTGCTCGTTCGTCACCTTAATCCTATAAAAAAATACTCACTTGTATTTCCCATGTAATATGACCAGATAATTTTCAAGTTTAAGTGGGATGTAGTCGCCATGGCAAGTAGGAGAACATCATTATTAAACCTACGTAACGTAGAAGTTGATGAAAACTACAACTTCTATGTCAAAATATTTTTTTGAATAAGTGATTCACTATCCATGTCAAAACATAAAATAAAAAGTTACCTTTATCTATATTAGACGTACGGTATTTCGTTTATTTTGAACATAAAAACGTACTAATAATTGATTCTTTAATATTCTAAGCCAGTGCGTGACCGCTATCCCACGTGATGGTAGGTGGTGATGGAGCTGATGATAGTAAAACCTTAAAAAAAGCTTATTCACTCTTGCTTTGAACATAACCACATTGTGCGCGCTCTGTTTGTTTGGCGGCAAAGTTAAGAGCTTGGTACCTACTTGGACGGACTCCTGGTCAGGAAGGGACACCTACCTTCTCGTAAATTTGCTTTAATCGCTTAACAGGCCGACTGACGACCGCAATACAAAACAACTCACACTTTGGACGCCGCTGTTCGTCGCTGGTTGTATATCTCACCACTGACCTTAACGAGATGGTGAACCGCCATCTATCGGCGGCAATAAAATGTTTCTGAAATTTTCTATATTCGCCTCTTAGGAAACACGCGGGACAAAATGAGGTGAAGAAATTTCTTACGTCGTCACCACACAGCATCATGGTTAACTAGAAAGTATCAAATATTTGATAATCTTTTATTTAACAGAGTTCTAAAGAAAACGAGAACGCATACCGCGTTCAATGCGTATAATTTATGTACGTTCCTCGATAAATGGCTGAATCGATTAAAATGATTATTTTTACATTAAATAAGACATACTTCAACGGAAAATAGGGAATAAAGACTTTTATGTACCTAATTAACTTGTGATATTTCTAACACAACAAATAATTCAACTTTTAACTTCTGCTTTTTACTAAAACTTTTAGTATTAAACATTGGTATAATTTAATTGTTTATTTATCTTTACAAACCAAAGGCGAATAATAATACGTAAAGCCGTCACGTTGCCGTTAAATTAACAATGAAATCACTTGCGAGGTTAACAAAGCAAAACGGTTGTCTTTATTGCGGCTCTGTTTTAAACGAGTGTTCCTGTGCTGGTTTACTATTCCTATTTCAGCTGCTTTATGAGAATTACAGAGACAGTGGATTTGCATAATAAAATTGTACGAGGCAAACTTGAGGAGCAGCCTGTAATAAACTTCCCATTGTTTCTTTCTCCATTTCGCCATTATTATTATGCATCCTTTACTCATCTCTAAATGTATGCGGTGGGAATTAAGCATCTCAACACAGCTCGTATGGAAATCGTTTCGCACGCAGTTTCACCGATGTGCAGCCTACCAAACAAAAACTCGGTTTCCAAAAGACTTCAGCACCATAAACCACATACATACCCTTCGGTATTTTATTAACGCACCAATAGGTATAAGGTATATCAAAAATGTGAAAGTTTGTCCGTTATTTGTCATTCAATCACGCTCATACGGCTAAAAGGATTATAACGAATTTATCATAGGAGTCGATTATGTCGTTGTATAAGACATAATCGACTCCTATGACATTAGTTTATATAAGGTAGTTGTATAAGACATTGCGCTCAAAGTCGCTCAGCGAGCTATGGAGAGGGCTATGCTCGGAGTTTCTCTGCGTGATAAACTTAGAAATGAGGATATCCGCTGTAGAACCAGAGTGATCGACATAGCCCAACGGATTAGTAAGCTGAAGTGGCAATAGGCCGCCCATATAGCTCGAAGAACTGACAACCGTTGGGGAAAAAAGGTTCTTGAGTGGCAGCCTCGTACCGGTAGACGAAGTGTAGGGCGACTCCCCACAAGATGGAGTGACGACCTGGTAAGACATGCAGGAAGTCGATGAATGCAGGTGGCTCAGGACCGTGCTTTATGGCATACCTTGGGGGAGGCCTATGTTCAGCAGTGGACTTGTAAAGGGCTGTAATGATGATGACGATAAGACATTGGATTCTTCCTAAACTAAAGTTTAAAGTGTGAAACGAGCTGGTATCACCTGTCATTTTTATAAGTTATTTAAAAACAGCTAGTTGATATTTCTAAAAAAAACTATATTGATTCGAACCTAAAAACATTTTGTAAATATCGAATAATGAACAACAACGAATGGTGTTGTAACGACATTATTTGTATTCATCGGTAAACTGTAAATGTAAAAAAACGAATTACTTTATTTTGTGCTCCAGCATTCAATGCAAAACATAGAAAATTCAATGAACAAGCACACAATTAACGAGAACGTACGTATTGTTCTGGAATTAAATTATTCGCACAAAACGTAAAATGCAAACACAATCCCTCGTTTTTAAACGATCCTTGTTGTTGCGCTAGAAATCTTTTGTTTTGTAAATCATTTTTTATACAAATATATAGACTTAGATATGATTTTTAGACACACGAATTTAAATTGCTCGCACAGGACAATTTGCGCATATGTACGCATGAGTACTACCCACAACAAGTCCACAGCTGAACATAGACCTCCCCCTATATAGTTCACCAAAATGCGGTCCTGAACCACCTGCATCCATCGACTACCTGCGTGTTTTAAATGATACTCTGGAAGCTTGGAGCTAATGTGCGGTGGTCTATAGTACGGCCGCTGAGTTATTACCGATTTGACAGATTATTCTTAAACTAATCGATATAACCTTGCACGAGCGAGTGATGTGCTTGATGGTATTCAGTCCGAATTCATTGGAATAGATATGATATTTATTTTATTTGGATATTTTTATTTTACTTATTCCTTCGAGCAACTAGACTATAATGCTACCATTTTTTTTGCGTTTCCTAATTTCACTGTGTTGCCAGTATCTCTATGATTTTTAAGATTTATGTGTGATCCAAAGACTGAAATACTGTTTTCTATGATTTAAAAATAAATACAATTAAAATGATTATGTATAATTTTTAACATTCATAATATATAAAACAACATTTAATAAATATAATTTTCTCCCTCAATTAAGCAATGTTATAGGTGTATTTTTTTAAGTAATTGGCGATACTATTCTGGCAACACCCTTACCACCGCTATTTTAATCTGTTTAGTCGTCTTCCGTACTCTCGTGCGCACAGATTACGTTCTCTTGCGTAACCGTTGTTTTTTGACTCGGCTTTCTCCTGTTTATCGTTGCGCTTTATTGGACTAATTTTGTTTGTGTTTGGTAATTCTGTTGAAAATGCCGAAACGAGGAAAAACATTGAATAGTCAATGTCGTGAGCTTGTACTAAAGCTACAGGATTACTTTGAGCGTGAGTCACAGAATGGCGGCCCTTTGATTCCTGTCACTCAAGTGAAAGATCGGGTTTCACAAGCTCTTGGAATTGGTGCAAAAACACTTTATAATATAAATAAAGAAAAATTTGGTGCTTCTGGAAGTGAAGATAATGTTTTACGCACTCCTAAGAAAAAACAAAGACAAAAGCCCGTGACAGGTGTTGATTTTTTTGATGCAGATGCAATAAGAAACCACATATATGGTTATTACACTAGGAACGAGTTTCCAACTAGACGTTTGCTTTTGGTCTCTTTAAAAGAAGCTGGCTTGTTTAAAGGCGGTAAAACGGCGTTGTCAAAACTATTGCACGAAATTGGGTTTGAATATAAAAAAATATAATAATAAAAGGAAAATATTAATGGAAAGATTTGATTTAATAATTAAAAGGAGCGAGTTTTTAAGAGAAGCCAGAAAAATCGAGTCTTGGGACAACGTCGTTTTTGTTGACGAAACATGGTTAAATGCGAACCACACTGTGTCACGCTCTTGGACTGACGAAATAAAAGCATCAACCTCAAAGGTTCCAATTGGAAAAGGATTGCGACTGATAATTTGTCACGCCGGTTCTGCTGGAAGTGGTTTCTTTGAAAATGGACTGCTGGCTTTCGCGTCAAAAAGTACTTCAGATTACCAAGAGGAGATGGATACAGACACTTTTACGAATTGGTTCGAAAATCAATTATTACCCAGCCTGCCAGAGCCTTCTATCATAACAATGGACAACGCTTCATATCACTCGAAACAAGTGAATAAAGCGCCTACTCAGGCCGACAAGAAAGCTGATCTCGTAGAATGGCTACACCAAAATGGAATTGAAACTACTGCCGAAATGCTAAAGTCTGACTTAGTAAAGTTGGTACGCGAAAATAAAACATCAAGAGTCCGTTATGAAGTAGATGAGATAGCTCTAGCACATGGACATCGGGTACTTCGAATTCCGCCTTATCACCGCCAGTACAATGCCATTGAGCTAATATGGGCACAAATCAAAGGTATTGTTTTTTATCGCATAAGTTATGAATATGAATTATTTGTACTATTATAACATCCAATATTCAGCATATAAGTAAAAAGATACATAACTAAGAAATAAATATCTTATGTCCCTTACATGTAGGTAATTGTGTAACATTTCGTTTATTTAATGTAATAAATTAACGTTATTTAATGTTTACATTACAGGTTACGCAGCTCGTAATAATACGACTCCGCCATTCAGTACTAATAAAATGATGGGTCTATTAAAAGATCTGAGAAGTCTGAGTGTGGCAACATCGTTTCCGGGACACCTGAGATTCTGAGTGAGATTGAGAGGTTCTATGGGCAGCTGTACACATCATCGTTGGAGCCACACGCAAGTGTGAGTAACGATCCAAGAGCAAGTCTTATCCGACACTATTCCGATGATATCCCGGACGTCAGTCTGAGCGAGATTAGAATGGCTCTCCACCACCTTACAAACGGCAAGGCCCCGGGCGAGGATGGAATTACAGCGGAGCTTCTGAAAGCGGGTGGAACACCGGTACTTGAAGTCCTTCAGAAGCTCTTCAATTCCGTCCTCCATGGTGGCACTACTCCGGAGGCGTGGAGCAGAAGCGTGGTGGTTTTGTTCTTTAAGAAAGGCGACAACGCTCTCTTGAAGAACTACAGACCGATTTCCCTTCTGAGCCGCGTCTACATGCTATTTTCGAGAGTCATTACGAATCGTCTCGCACGCAGACTCGACGACTTCTAGCCTCCCGAACAAGCCGGTTTCCGAAAAGGCTTCAGTACCATAGACCACATACATACCCTGCGGCAGATTGTACAGAAGACCGAAGAGTACAATCTGCCACTTTGCCTGGCTTATGTGGACTATGAGAAAGCCTTTGATTCCGTCGAAATTTGGGCGGTGCTACAGTCCCTTCAGCGGTGCCAAGTTGACTGTCGGTACATCGAAGTGCTGAAGTGTTTGTACAGTAGGGCTACGATGGCTATCCGAGTACAGAACCAGAGTTCGAAACCTATCCAACTGCAGAGAGGTGTAAGACAGGGTGATGTTATATCCCCGAAACTCTTCACCGCTGCGTTGGAAGACGTTTTCAAGCTACTGGACTGGAAAGGATACGGTAATAACATCAATGGCGAGTACATCACTCACCTTCGATTTACCGACGATATAGTCCTTATGGCAGAATCGCTGGAGGACTTAAGCATTATGCTCAATGACCTCAATAGTGCCTCCCAACGGATAGGTCTTAAGATGAACATGGACAAAACAAAGATCATGTTTAATGTCCATGTCACACCTGTGCCGGTAGTTATTGGGAGCACTATGCTCGAAGTTGTTGACGAGTACGTTTACCTGGGACAAATAGTCCGACTAGGTAAGTCCAACTTCGACCGAGAGGTCAATCGACGGATTCAACTCGGCTGGGCAGCGTTCGGGAAATTACGACATATCTTTTCGTCAGGTATACCTCAATCTCTAAAAACTAGATTGTACAACCAGTGCGTGTTGCCAGTGATGACTTACGGATCTGAGACGTGGTCCTTCACTGCTGGCCGTATGAGGACGCTTAAGGTCGCTCAGCGAGCTATGGAGAGGGCTATGCTCGGAGTTTCTCTGCGTGATAGACTCAGAAATGAGGATATCCGCAGTAAAACCAGAGTGACCGACATAGCCCAACGGATTAGTAAGCTGAAGTGGCAATGGGCCGGCCATATAGCTCGAAGAACCGATAACCGATGGGGAAGAAAGGTTCTCGAGTGGCAGCCTCGTACCGGTAGGCGTAGTGTAGGGCGACCCCCCACTAGATGGAGTGACGACCTGATAAGACATGCAGGAAGTCGATGGATGCAGGTGGCTCAGAACCGTGCTTTGTGGCATTACTTGGGGGAGGCCTATGTTCAGCAGTGGACTTGTGAAAGGCTGTAATGATGATGATGATGATGATTAAAAGATGCTTGCAGCAAAATAACGAAAGAAAATTGGGTCAAGGTCGTTGAAAAGACTCGAAAACTAATAACAGAAGATTATGAACGCGATATAAGAGTGGACACCATTATAGAGAATGAAATTGTCATACAAGTGACTGATAGCGATGACAGCTCTGGCGAATCTGGTTCAGAGTCTGAATAATTGTTTTAATAAATGATAGGTAGTCATTTATTAAAACATCTTGTACCTACTCTATTTATTAAAATGTGTAACAGTGTTTACAAATTTGTTTTATTTTGATATGTCCTCGACCAATTATCTACGCCCATCAAGGATACTCCACCTAATAAAGAATCTGTGTCTTTAACTATTATTGTTTTGATTTTATTTAATTACACACTATACTAGAATATTTAAAAACAAACTGTTCCCAAATGATATTAGGGTTACTGTTTCAGTCACTTCACTAGTATTGTCAATTCGTCATGTGTCAAATCGGTAATAACTCAGCGGCCGGAGTATAGTCCTTCCTGAAGCGTTTCTACGCGCTGATTTTTGGGTCATTATGAATAGTAATTTCATTTTGTTTTGGTTTTTTTATTCGAAGTTACAATTTAAATGCTATTCAAATGCAATTGAAACGCTGTTTCCTTTCTTTTTTCAATAGCGAAATCCTTGATAATACCGTGAAAATTGTTTTCACGTAACAAATCATTTCATCAATTATATATGAAAATACGTATTTACAACATGAAATATGAGAAAAAAACATTGAGAATTTACGGATCGCTAAATTAAAAAAAATCGTATTATTAAATTGGTACCATTTTGGAATAAGTTTCACAACAAATCAAATAAATCTGCATGCATTTAATGCATTTGTAATAGCAAGAAGTTCACTACTACCTATTTTGATAACATGCATTTTTACTATAAAAAAGCATAATTTATTTTTTAGAAGTTTAGTAACTGATGCCCTAGCTGCGATGAGCCAGTGCCTAGTTTGCAATAATATAAATCCATATTTGCCACATAGACATAGTAAAAGCAGAATAGTATGATACCTCCCACGCTGTTTGAGACTTAAATGCCAACTGTTTCAGGGTAGTGACTGCCTTTATGTTTAACAACTAAGTCTCATTACTTTTGTAAGTAGTTATATTATTCACAAACATAATACATACGGATACGTACCTATGCATCATATTTGTTAATCGTTTCTTTAGTTTCCTCTCAAAGAATCAACGTTTGTCAAAAACAAAGCTTTACAATACAACAAATGTCAAATAACTTAAATACGAGTTAAGGTACACATCCATTGGCCCACGCCGGACGCACCGCACGCACGGCACGCAACGGATTGCACGGATTTGTCGATGGCATGCGTCCACTGTATCGGAATTTTCGATTTAGTTTCAAGTGTTTTCTCGTCCTAGTTGACATTTTCGGTCATGGAGATTGTCGAAGATATTATTATTATTAGCTGCTTGTCGGAAAATGAAGTAGAACGTAAAACAAAACGTAGAATGTAGGTTCATGAATGAAATTATATAATATTATTATTTATGTCTTCTTATGATATTATATAAGTGTAGGTACTTATTACCCATAGTATCAAGAAGACTCCTTCTAAGTTTACGTATTGTGAGGGGCAGCTACGGAATCCTAATTCTACAATATGCGTGGCTCGACGCGCACTTGGTTAGTTTTAAAAAAAACAAATTCAACTGAAACTCTTGCGGTTTCTTCTCAGAATAAAGGTTTTTTTCTAAACAGTGGTAAATTAAACATAATAATGACTCAATAAGTGTAAGTACTAAGAAACTTAAATATTGTCGACGGCTTCTATACACAACGATTTTGTTTCTATTCTATAGGATATAGGTGACAAACGAGCTCACAGTCCACCTGATGGTAAGTGGATTCTCTAGCCCATTATTATCTAAACTACCCTCGATTTAAAATCAAAATGCAGCATTGTCATCCGTGAGAACTAATATGGAATGCCTCGTTTCTTACATTTATCATTAAGTTACTATTTGACGCTGGTATTCTGTAAGAGCGTGATTTTTCCTCAGTTAAGCTGACCGATTCGTGCCACAACCATAATAGCGCATAATATAGCACGGCAGTTGCATCTACACAGCAACCGCGAATAGGAAGATCTTGATAGTGCAAAACGCTGGGTACTTAAATCGCTAAACCACTTGCCTAGCGGGGCGATTTTAGAAAATCTTTTGCTACGAGAGAAACCAGCAGAGTACTGTTAAAGGACTTATGAGGATTCCGGTAATCTAATAGCTAGCTACTTCTGTCAAATTATATCGTTTAATAAGCTCTTAAAATTTTACTAAAATCCAGTTTTAGTAAAGTTTTATAAACTTTGGATTGGTGCAGAGATTAAAAGAACAGCCTTTATAGAAATCAGAGTTAATAAAACATTTTTTGTCTAAAGGTGATAGTGGTGGAGCGGCGAGCCTAAGGTTACCGAAGTCTAATTCCCCGGTCGAACCTTAAACCTATTACGCGAGATATTAACCAAAGTGGACTGTATCGTACGCATGTACGCTTACATAAAATGGCTACTATAGCACGCGGTACAATGCACTCGCTCTTCCCTAAAACGAACTATTATTTGCCAAATCTATGAAAGGAATCCTGCTTGATTAGGAGAAAATAAATTGGAGCGGATTAACTATTAAACACAATTATATCAAGCAGGAAATATTATTAGGAATGTTCACTCACCGGGGTGTTTCTTCTGGGTAGACTCTTTGCCTTTCTTGTCCGATGACGCGTCGGGAGAGAGGCGGTGCGCGACTTTTGGAACTTCTTCTGGAACTATTTCTCACACAAGGTGAGGCGGGTTCCCTGGAGTTCGACTGCTTCCAGGCTAAAGCGGTTATACTTCTATGACACTATTGTCTTAAGCGGTGTGGTTCCAACGACGAGCGCGACGGGAAGAGAGCGCGCGTCGGTCGCGCGTGCCTTTTATTCCTTCGGTTGCGATGATTACGTGATATTCTAGAATCATCTTCTTTCCCCTCCCACCCCACCACCCCGATGTGTCGATAGGAGGGTATGAATGATATCGTTTGGAAAGGGATAAACGATTTGGCAAGCCCTACCGTCAAAAAAATAAATACGAATGGTTTTCCGCGCAACCAGATAGTTAAATCCAATACTGTTCAAAGAGTCTCATTACATTCATTACGCTCAATAATTTACAAATCAGGCTTGTTTTCTTTTTTCAATTCGCCAATACCTTTATTATCTTTAAATTAGATATGTATATTGAAGTAAACTTTCTCTTCTTAAGTTTTCTCTAAAATAAAAGGTTTAATGAGGATTTATATATTTGAACGGCTTATTATAAATAGGTGGCTAATGAAGATTAAAGAACTTAGCCAATACCTCATTAATTTAAAGGCTATACAGTTGCTTGAATTTTCTTTTGAAATTCTAAATAAACACTCTTAAATATTAACGTGAGCACTTCTGTTTGAAACTAATTTTATGTATTTAACGCGTTTAATTTTCTAAGTAATTTATAAATTATTGCCACAAAATAGAAATGTATCGCAACCATTAAAATTAAGGGACGTTATTGGCAAACAAAAAAAATTTTGGTAGAAAAAGTAAGCCCACAGATAACTATAGATACAAGATAGAGTTATAGATAGTTGAGCTTGATACGGCTGCGTCGACAACACTTTGTCATATATATATATATATATATATATAAGCTTTCTCTAGATCGAGAGAGGTGCCTAAGTTCTTTCTACCCTTTCTAAGTTTTGCGTAATGAAGTTGGTAACCGAAAGGAAAGCATCTGACGAAGATTTTTTGTACGAAAACTGAACTCGTTATTTGATAATAAATTCTTTCCCTCAGGATAGTCCATCAGTCTAGAATTCATTATTTTTTAGAAAGCGTAGACATCGACAGCAGAATTGATAAAGGACGATAGTTATTAGGTAGACCTCGGTCACCATTTTTGTAAATTGGATGTATCACAGCTTTTCTTAGCACCCTCGTAAAAACACCTGCCGTCAAACACAAGTTGATAATAAATGTCAGAGGAGGCACTAGTATGCCCTTGTACTTTTTTAGAGAGTATTCTATTAAATTAGGTCTTGAAACCGCAGAAGAGGCATGAGTTGCGTTGCTAAAAATTAGGCTAGAGGACAGCTCTCTGGCCTAATTTTTAGCAAGTTGCTAAAGAAGGAGTTTACTCTATCGGCCGATGCACTTTTGACACACTTATATATATATATGCAATTATTCCAGCAATATTAATAGTATTTTGGTGACGGAAAATAATTTTTATGCATAAAAACCAAAACTTGACAGATGGCGAAATAATAATTTCATTAATTGCTCTCCAACGCCCTTTGTTCAATAATCACACTAATCTAAACAAATCGCCTTTTCTATAATTCAATCTAACCGAAAAGTTACACACAATATCAAAAACTGTGATAAAAAAAACTATAATATAGAAAAACGAAAACCATTTTTTTTTATTATATAGTCCTACTCCTCGTGGTATCGTGCTAAGAACGCTGGCTGCTTTTTCTTGCTGAATAGCTATACTTAGCCTTGAGTGAGAAAAGAACCAGCGCTCTTATCAGCAGCGGCAACGTCCAATCGCGGATACAGTTCCTGTAGACCCTACGGACCGACAGTCTCTACAGTAAATGGCACAAATATGCCGTCTCAGTCGTCTCTGAGAGGCTCATATTTGCACCACTTATCTTATTCAGCTACCTCTGATGTCACCCCGGCTGTAAACGAAATACGTGATAAGACGCCACCAAAGTATCTATGCAAGTAGCATCCCTCACTACGGCTTTACTTTTCTCCTAAGGGACCAAAATCATACCGTCGCGTATCTTGCCAGTCTCTAAATATTTCACAAGGCTCTAAAACCGAAGGAAAAACAAACTACACTTTTCTTAAATGAAAGTCAGTGCAGTCCAAAGGGCGAGAATGCTACCAAAGAGACACATGAGTTTGAGAACGCTCCTAGACGGATTTATACGGCGATGCGCAAGCTTTCTATATCAAGCGATGTATCGAAATGAATTGATGGTAAAGCTAGAAGACAGGTCTGATCTTGTGCGAAATGATTTCTTTCACAATTTTCATAGTAAAAATTATGAAAGAAGTCTTTCTGCATACTCGGTACCAACGGAATATTCCACTGTTTTTGTCCACTAGAAGTTAACCGACAAAAAACTGTTTTTGTCGGTGAACTTCTAGTAGAACATTTTCGATGGTACAGAACGTTAGCCAAGTTTGTCTTGCCTCCACAGCTAAGCACAGGTCTACTTTATAATTTAAATGTATGTTACATAAGTCATTAATAAGAGTGTCAATGATTATGTAACATAATTTTCCTTGGAAAAGAAGGCATGCAATGCAACACCAGTAATATTTTTGACACCAATATCACCAAATTCTATAGGCAAAGTAGCTTGGGTCCAGGTTGTTGTATTTAAAGTTAAATTTAGAATTTTTAGACTGGACTGGAGCGTAGTAAGTATGTAACTAGACAGTTGATAGTCGCCCCCTACGACACTCACAGGATGAAATGGGGTCATTCTCTAGTGGCGTGTGGTCAATAATAGCGACAGGAGCCTAATGGCAGGGTGCGAAACACGAACTTAAAAGGTTGTGGGTTCGAATCTGGCATTCGACTACTGTCGTGAACCACTCCTAACACAAGTATTTAAACTTACCAGGAGTGGTTACAAGAAATATTAGTAATATTTATAGCATTGCTAGTATTTTTTTAAATACTATCAAATGGTCTATGACACTAAAAATAGGAATCTAATTATATTCGCAATAAAAATTTATCCAGAAAGCTTTAGCAGATTACAAGGAAATAGATATACAACGTTATATATTATCTTATTTTCTTTTTTAAATAGTTATAAACACGACAGGAATTTGTCTTATAACACGGTAAAGTTTTTTTTTATAAAATAGGAAGACAAACGAACACACAGTCGATCTGATGATAAGTTGTTGCTGTGGCCCATAGACATCTACATCTACCCTCGATTACGAATCAAAATGCAGATGTGTTGTCATCCGTGAGGACTTAGATGGAATGCCTCGTTTCCAGTAAAAAGGGTCTCCGGCTCTTTACACTCACCATACAAAACACAGCAGAATTAAGCTACTATTTGACGCTGGTGTTCTGTGAGAGCGTGGTCCTTCCCCGGTCGAGCCGACCCATTCGTGCTACAACCATAGCTACAGCGTGGCTCTACCACGTAAAAAATGTTAAAATTAAAATTAGGTAAAAATGTTTGTTAAAATATAAAATAAAATAAAGAACGAGTAAATTATTGCTAAAAATAAACCCGACTACTGTCAATATTTCTCGTCAAACTAGTGATGATTTTTCATTTCAGTATTCATCTTATACTCCCTTACAGGCCATTAGTGGGTTATTCCGAAAATTCAATTGCTGAACATGGAGTTGAACATTGAGTTTTTAGCTTATAATATCTTAATAAATTTATTTATACTATATATATGATTACGACAAATAAATGTCACAACTAGCCTGTCGTGGTCACAATAAAACTATCGTCACCAAACCTACTTTACACATGCACCTTCCCGAAGGAGCTGTAATGTAAAAAAGTAAATTTTCAGTCTTTTTACATCCTACTGATGGGCACAGGCATCCTCGCTCCAGTGAAGAAATCTGGCAGCTAGTTTACACTACAATAGTTACACTTCACGAAAAATAAAAGATTTTTTGACGTTTTCCGTAGTCTATTACCACCTGCTAATATGTCTCACCTTTTTAATAATAAAAAGATATCAAAAAGCAAATATTAATAACAAATTAAAGGAAATTGCTACAAAACATGTCGCCATATAAATTAAAATTTCCTTGTTAATCTGATCGAACTTTCTACTAAAATTTATGCTGGCAGCGAAGCCTTGTATTTTCTTTCATAATTACTTAAACAGTCTTACATAAATTAGGAACGCGAATCACACCCTCTAAAATTAGTTTAATTCCCGTGCTATACCTAAGCATAGTCCATTTTAGAGTAAATTTTATTTGGTAAATGATTTGAATGATGAGAACTTTTATAATGATTTCTTATATTTACGCGAACACTACACATTGATTAAAACTACTTTTACGGATTTTATCGCGTTTATTTATTTTATTTTTAATACCGGACGTTTCGGGTACTTTACAGCACACAATGTGTCAGCCCCTCGTGAACATGAGTGCTGGAAAGCACCCGAAACGACAGGTATTAAAAATAAAATAAATAAATGCGATAAAATCCGTAAAAGTAGTTTTAATCAATGAGAACTTTTATCTTTCATTTTTCCCACTTTTCTAAAGAAAATCACTGCGCTTCGTAGCGCTTATATTATGTATTGTTCTTGTCTTTAATTTTCTTCTTAATGTGCTTTAAAACTGAGTTTATTCTTACATTCTCCTTTAAATGTAGTAATCAGTATCACAGTATCACAGGCTCCACACGCTGGGTTGCTGAACATATTAAGTACCGCTCTCCGAGATGGATTCTCTTTCAAGAATGGAGTTTGGTTCGTTTTCAAAACCTAAGTGCCGCTACAGGGAGAAATATATTATGATAGATTTCTAGCTTATTTGTAGTTTCTTTACATATTATAGCTAAGTTTAGATTAATTTTTATTGATCACAGGACGCCTAGTAGCTGGTAGCACTCAGCAAGCACATTTTCCACAAAAATTACGATGGACGGCGGAAATTAAATAACTGTCATATGGGTGCGGTTAAAACAAAAAGTTTAGCACATACCTATGCATTAGAGATGAAACAGAAGCTGTTTAGCCGGATACTGGATACCGAATATTCGGCCAGTCTTATCGCCGGATAGCCGAATATCCAGCCGCCAGATATTCTGCCGAACATTGCCGTTTGGCGACTCGCAAGAAGCGAAAAAAAAAGTAGAGTCATTGCAAACTGTTCGCGATCGTGACCCTAATATATGGTGGACAGGTATTGCTACACAATAACTAAGTTTATCAAAGTTTGCTAAGATCGTACCCTACCGTGTGTTTAGTTTAGTTTACGACGGGCTGTTTTCCGCAACTCCACGTCTAAGCGCTTATTTTGTGTGTGGGCAGCAATAATGTAGTTATTCGAGCCATGATATTTCCCCGAAGAAGTTCAACAGTCCTTTGGTGTTGCAAGCAACTTCGGGGAGCGATCCCAGCGTGCCGAGATGTTTAGCCCTGTATGAAGCTACTTCTGGACATGTCAGCAACACGTGAGCCGCCGTTTTTTCCTCTCCCATACAAGCCCTGCACAGGGGGTTATCAGTAACACCTATGATGAATAAATGTTTGTTAAAAGAGCCATGTCCTGTGATAACACTTGTTACTATCCTGATCTGTGGCTTGTTCAGTCTCATTAGAACCTTGATTAGACGACTTTTTATTCCAGGCAGGGCCTCCCTAGCTTGTCTACAGTCTACTAAATTTTTCCAAAGTTGAGCGTGTAAATTATTGAAGTATCTACGTACCGGTGAATGAACGTAGCCAAAGGGTATTAGTATTATAGGTTCCGGCCCTAAAGTTGCCAGAGCCGTTCCCCTTCTGGCCAGTTCATCTGCTGCATCGTTGCCTCTAGATCCACTGTGTCCCTTGATCCATTGCAGTGTCACATTGTTGTGCTTACATACCTCATGAAGACAAACGAAACCGCTTGTTACCTTTCAATGTAGAGAAATTAGTATTTATTCACCATATTTTGCCCTTAGCTACGTAGTACTATTATTTATTCTGTGCCTTAGCGCAGTAAGAGCACTAATTTTGGAAGTTTCAAAATGAAAATTTTGTCATTACTGATTATATTTGTTGTGACATAAATGAAATACTTAACTAAATTTGATATTTTGTGATTTTTTTAAATCCGGTATCCGGCCGGATAGCTGTTTGTATTCCGGTATCCGGTCGGAAAGTAATTTTAGGCCGGATAGGCCGAATACCGGATAGTTACTGGATATCCGTTTCATCTCTTCTATTGAATATGTAGAAAAGTTATGTCGGTCGTGTCGAGTGTGTGCAGAAACGGCGGATTCACCGCCCGCCCACACAATCCACTCATGGCCTTGGCCGGATCTACCTTGATCTCACTTACATACAGACTTTTACGGCCCAATCGCAGGTAACCTATATACATGGTGGTCATAGACCCTTGCCCTAAATGGTTTGAAATATTTAAAATCACGTCGAAAATTAAATAACAAAGGACGCCGGAAGTTTTAACTTTGTTATTTTGTTCAAAACAAACATATAAACATACATTAAAATAACAAAACTAAAATTAAAGGATGTCGGAAATTAAAAATAAAAGTTAAAATTAAACGCGACAAAATCCGCAAAATTTATTTTATTCCATGACTTGGTTATAATATAAGAAGACTTTATCAGGCTTTTTAAGTCTGCTGCTGGACAAAAGATTATTTTAAATTTTGCTTGACAGTTTGAAATCATCTCACACCAGGGTGTATTGGCTATTGGCTCTGCGTTCATCAACGCACTTATTTCCATACCATAGTCAAATTTTCTAAGTAATTCGAAAATGTAAACAGGCACATTCTTAGGAAACTTTTGTCCAGCAGTCAATAAATAAAGTCTTATAATGACTTTTTATATTTAAGCGAATACTACACAGAAAAGTTAAAGTTACAGCCTATATACGTCCCACTCCTGGGCACAGACCTCCTCATATACTACACATGCGTACAACTACCTTTACGGCTTCTAACGCGCTTAATTTTAACTTGTTATTTAACTGCTGATGTCTAACTTAATTAAAATAAAAAAGGTGTCTGTGTATGATGTGAGGTGCTGCCAGGAATAGAATCGAATCAAAACTCAAACATAGCAATGCAAGAATACAATAATTTTTGAGTCGTGGATGCATTAAAATATTCAATTTAAAAACTGACATGCAGTAGTGCTGAATCTTGCCTTTTGTTTAATGAAAACCTTTAATAATATGATATTGTGTAATTTTTGTCGCTTTAATTAGTTAAATAAAATACATCTCCTCTTCGTGCCCTTGTACACTCATCATCCTGATTACCTACACAAACAAATGATACAAGAATTTTACTCGTATATTTTTCCGATCAATCTCAATCAAATATTTCCCATTAGGTAAATCCAGTTATAGATTTCATTCCTTCCCTATAATAATAACTTGTTTAAATAAAACACGCTACATCCAGATATGATTTCAGTTATAATCAGTCGGATTCAGTTATGGTCTTAGCTCCAAAATCAATATCAACGACTCACGCTATCAATATCTATTATAACTTAAGTGTAAGGTGTCCGTAGTGGATTGATAAAGGTCTATTGATCTGTTTGCTTAGTACTCTTTATTTCGTTTTCATTTTCCTGGCTATATATTTTAAAGGGGTATAATTTGTTTCCGCAGTTAGTCCGCAGTATGTAGTCCATCTCTTATCTAAAAAATATAAAACGAAGTCGCAATTAATGTATGTCTGTTTATGCCTTAAGTTCTTACTAACTACGAAAAAAAATTTTTTTTATTGGAGATTTCTGTGTTGAATTATATATTATATTATTCAACTATTATAGTTGAATATATTATAGTTGAATAAACATTTCTTTTATATTAAAAGTTAAGAGAGAAATATTGATGGTTTGTAATCAAGTCGTCAAAAGATTCTTTTGGGGCGCTCACGTGGCTTACTTTGATGAAACATTAAGCTTGAGAGATACCACAAAAAATCTAGGGTATTGTATTAAAGTAAGTAAAGTAAAGTTACAGCCTATATACGTCCCACTGCTGGGCACAAGCCTCCTCTCATTCCTGAGAGGGTTTTAGGGCAAGGAAGTGTCCGCCGCGCTGCCCCAATGCGTGTTGACGAACTTCACATGTCTTCGAAATATTTTTTTTCTTATTCCTCAGACATGCAGGTTTCCTCACGATGTTTTCCTTCACCACCGAGCACGTGGTATATCAGCACTTAAAATTGCAATTAACCGGCGGGGATCGAACCCGGGTTGCTCGCGTTCTGTTATATTTAAAATAATTTTTAATACGGGACACAAGCACTTGACAGCCGACCAAGCTACCCGCCCTTATTATTATGAGGTTGCTCTTAAAAACTTATTGCTCTTAACGAAAAAAAAACTACTAGCAAAATAATAATTGTGTTAGATGTCACATCATCTGGTATTGTAATAGCACAATTGAAAGGAGGCCAAGCCACACACGTGACATTCAAACTTCTTGCGATTTCAAAAACCCAAACTCATATATTACCGTCAAATCTTACCTGTCATTACGGTCTATAAAAATTAAAAATTTGTATTAGCATACTTCAATTACCTTGATAAAAAAAGAAGTCGATATAAAATATTTCTTAAAATACTCCTTACATGATTAGTTTCTAAATTGCCTACTCTTTGAAACTTTTGATCTCGCTTTTATGACTGTTAAGAACATCAAACACATTTACGAGATTAAAAAAATTGCCTGATGTAAATAAATTGTAGTTAATGCATTATTTACTACATTTTATGAATGTCTAGACTTCAATAAAGTTTTGATTTGGTTTTGTTGATTTTTGTTGATTTGGTTTCAGTTTGAGATAAAAACGTATATTGGATGTTTTTTAGAATTTAGAAAGATTTAAATACATTAATAAACTTGAATAAATTATCATCTGGATAATTTGATATTACTCGCGTAAAAATATCTGATTTACAATTGAATCCAGTGATTAATCTAAAATATATCACTCTTAATCTCATGGCTGTTAGATGCGAGATGTGGCTGCAATCGTCAACAGATTTGACAGCATACAGGCAATTGAACAGACAGATCTCCAAATGCATGCGGCGAGACTTGCGCAACTTCAATACTGCTCGTATTGAAGAAGCAATCGAGCGGAACCAGGGCTCCAAAGTCTTTGCCAGAGATCTGTCTGCCAGTAAGAGCCAACTGTCAAAGCTGAAGACTGAGTGTGGCAGCATCGTTTCCGGGACACCTGAGATTCTGAGTGGGATTGAGAGGTTTTATGGCCAACTGTACACATCATCCTTGGAGCCACACGCAAGTGTGAGTAACGATCCAAGAGCAAGTCTTATCCGACACTATTCTGAAGATATCCCGCACATCAGTCTGAGCGAGATTAGAATGGCTCTCCAGCACCTTAAAAACGGCAAGTTCCCGGGCGAGGATTAGATAATTACAGCGGAGCTTCTAAAAGCGCGTGGAAAACCGGTACTCGAAGTCCTTTAGAGGCTCTTTAATTCCGTCCTCCATGGTGGCACTACTCCGGAGGCGTGGAGCAGAAGTGCGGTGGTCTTGTTCTTCAAGAAAGGTGACAACGCCCTCTTGAAGAACTACAGACCGATATCCCTTCTGAGCCACGTCTACGTGCTGTTTTCGAGAGTCATTACGAATCGTCTCGCACGCAGACTCGATGACTTCTACCCTCTCGGTTTCCGAAAAGGCTTTAGTACCATAGACCACATACATACCCTTCGGCAAATTGTACAGAAGGCCGAAGAGTACAATCTGCCACTTTGCTTGTCCTATGTGGAATATGAGAAAGCCTTTGATTTCGTCGAAATTTGCGCGGTGCTACAGTCTCTTCAGAGGTGCCAAGTTGACTATCGGTATAATGAAGTGCTGAAGTGTTTGTAGAGTAGGGCTACGATGAATATTCGAGTACAGAACCAGAGTACGAAACCTATCCAACTGCAGAGAGGTGTAAGATAGGGTGACGTTATTTCCCCGATACTCTTCCCCGCTGCATTGGAAGACGTTTTCAAGTTACTGGACTGGAAAGGATACGGTATTAATATCAATGGCGAGTACATCACTCACCTTCGATTTGCCGACGATGTAGTCCTTATGGCAGAATCACTGGAGGACTTAAGCACTATGCTCACGACATGACATGACCTCAAAAGTGCCTCCGGATAGGTCTTAAGATGAACATGCACAACACAAAGATCATGTTTAATGTCCATGTCACACCTATGCCGGTAGTTGTTGGGAGCTAAGCTCGACGTTATCGACGAGTGCGTTTACCTGGAACAAATAGTCCGAATAGGGAAATCCAACTTCGACCGAGAGGTCAATCGACGGATTCAACTTGTCTGGGCAGCGTTCGGGAAGTCACGACGCATCTTCTCGTCAGGTATACCTCAAAACCTGAAAACTAAGTTGTACAACCAGTGCGTGTTGCCAGTGATGACCTACGTAACCGAGACGTGGTCCTTCACTGCTGGCCGTATGAGGACGCTCAAAGTCGCTCAGCGAGCTATGGAGAGGGCTATGCTCGGAGTTTCTCTGCGTGATAAACTTAGAAATGAGGTTATGCGCAGTAGAACCAGAGTGACCGATATAGCCCAACGGATTAGTAAGCTGAAGTGGCAATGGGCCGGCTATATAGCTCGAAGAACCGACAACCGTTGGGGAAGAAGGGTTCTCGAGTGACAGCTTCGTACCGGTAGGCGAAGTATAGGGCGACCCCCCACTAGATGGAGTGACGACCTAGTAAAACATGCAGGAAGTCGATGGATGCAGGTGGCTTAGGACCGTGCTTTGTGGCATACCTTGGGGGAGGCCTATGTTCAGCAGTGGACTTGTGAAGGGCTGTAACGATGATGATGATGATGACATGCGAGTGCCAAAACACCGATGTGGTATAGATTACAAAAATATACAAATATATATATATATATATATATATATATATATATATATATATATATATATATATATATGTAAGATCGTATCGTTAACTTGAATTAACTCGTAGCAAAAATACTATCACTGCTCATAGGACACACAAGAGTTATTTTGTCAGTGAGATAAATTATTTTTATCTTACTGACATAGAATATATTTTGTGTATTTTAATGTTTAAGCATTACTTAGATGTCTACCTTATTAAGACAGCCATCTCAAATTCTAACTAAAAAGCTAGAGAAAAGCAACAGGCCCGCAGAATATGCAGTATTACTCTCCTGTCTCACATCTGGAGGAATTTATACAAACAAGTAACGTGTGACGATAGGCTCATATATCTATAACTCCCGTTGAAGCTGATTATTACAGCAAACGTTTCATCAACTTCAATAGTGTGATTTAGGCTTTTATCTGATTCATTCACGCGACAACTGTCATCAACCGTGCAGGAAATTTATAGGCATTTTGGCACGCATTTTCCTTGAGACCACGACTGCGAGGTAGCATTTTGCTGGGCCAATCCATAATATGTATCAGCAGTAATTTATGCACTACCGTACTTTGCTTTACCTAGCTTGCTTCCAGAATGAGTTTTTTATAGAATAGGGGTAACAAAGAAACACACAATCCACCTGATCATCATAGGAGGATAGATGTAGATGTCACCACATGACATCTACATCTATCCTCAATTAAGAATAAAAATGCAGATGCGGTGTCACTTACGAGGAATAAGCTGGAATGCCTCGTTTCCAGTGAAAAACAACAGCTATTACAATTAAGCTGTTACTTTACGATGGTATTATGTAAAATCGTGGTCTTTGCCGGTCGAGCCGACCCATTCGTGCTATAACTATAATATAGCTGCAGCATGACTCTACCACGGATGAATATCAGATGCTTTAGTCGTAGAGACTTAATCTACTGCCCGAAGTTGAAGTTCGAAGGAATTTACAATTCGAATTCAGTGCGACCAATCCAGTGCATCTGGAATAATGCAGACGGCCAATCCTGTGCCATTCCAGTGCTGTTACTGTAGTGTTCACACTTCAATTGCTGCTAAATAACCAGAATAATGTAGACGGTACCGATCCAGTCCAGCAATGGACTGGATTCACGCTGGATCACTGGACTGGAATAATTTAAACCGTGCAGTAGGTTAATTACGAGTTAAAAAGAGCGCATCTAACGGGGGTAAAATTTCAAAAAAGTTGTCTTGATATTCTCGTGCACGATTGATTTTTTATTTTGAAGTAAATAATGCAAAAATAACAAAAAAATAAATAATCTGTCGATTTCCACAAGGCGAAATACTAAAGTCTATGATCGTGCAATCTCGTCTATGAAGATGAGCTTGCAGCTTTATTATTTTTTTTTATTTCTAACAGTCAGAATATTAATATCCCTCAAAATAATCATCAGATTTTATGACACTGTAACTGGGACCTCAAGGTGAACCTTCTGTATTATAATCTGACATACTCGAGTATTTCAATATGGCGATTTTTTTCGCAATATCGCTACGAGCATGCGTCACTCCCGAATCGTCAGACTTTTCAATGAGATCATTTTTCTCTAACGCGCTGGAATTTTTGAAAATCTGTAGACGCCTCCCGCACCGCATTAATTTTGATTTTTTTCACCACTTCTATAATTTTAATTTTTTTTAATTAATAATTTTTAATTAGTTAATACAAGAACCCGCTGAGTCTCACCGTTTAGATGGACAGTGGTACACCATCTCCTCGCAGAGCTGATCGTGAACGTCATTTTATTGTTATTCTTTTCAGTGAATAAAGGGTTCATCTTGTTATCGTCATTTGAATCCATGTCTTCATTTGATATCTATATCATGTTGGATTTAGAGAAGCCTCGTTTTATTTTTCGCATTTTTCCCACCAAACTTATATCCCCAAAAAATATTCCAGGACATACATTCAAGTGAGGTTTAATAAAAATAATGATTTCTTATATTTACGCGAACACTACACATTGATTAAAACTACTTTTACGGATTTCGGTTCGGTTCGATTACGGGTGCTTTCCAGCACCCATGGTCACGGGAGACCCGAAACGTCAGGAATTAAAAATAAAAATAATTAAAAGTAAATTAAACGCGATAAAATCCGTAAAAGTAGTTTTAATTAAATAAAAATATTTAAAAAGACACTCCGTTATCCCACTTATAACTAACAGAAACATTTAAAACAGAAATTAACATATAAAGGAAGAGAAATACTTAACCCTTCTTTTTTGAAATTCTGTTATTGGATAAAAAGTAGCCTTTAAGTTCACCCAGGTGCCTCACTACCTTCACACAAAATTTCATGAAAAAACTACTTTTTGCGTGAATCGCGAATACACAGACAGAAAGAAAGACAGACAAAAAGACAGACAGACATATACATAGACGGACAAAAATTAAAAAAACCCACTAATTTGCCTTTATTACCCTTTGTTTAGTTCCTGGACTCAATTTTCCAGAAAACATTAAAATTACAGATGCGACTTTTCTACAGATTTATTATATGTATAGATAAGTCAAAACTGCTACTAAACTAAAACCATTTATTGAGTTTTTGTGCCAATAATTTAAGCAGCCTAAAGACAGGAAGTAAAGGGATTTACATCTTCATTCCTCGGAAAGCACATAAAGACGTTATTACTGTGACTAATCTCTCCGATTGTGTCAAATTGCGGTTCTAAGAGTGAGGGAATAGAGAGTGCGCCTTTGCGCCCTCCTTTCTCATCAAGGAGGGTCACATCCGTTTACGGCTTAAAGTTCTGTCGTCAGATCGTTAAGCCAATCCCAAAAGGTGGTGTTTAGTGGGTAAAAGTCTCCATATAAAAAGTATGCTATGAGCATTCACCACCTCCCTCTCCCGTTATCGGAGGGTTACCCTTAATTGCTTCGGGCGCAAAAAAAAAGAGTGCGCCTGTGTTTGCGTACACACACGTGCACCTTAATCCTATAATCCTCTATAGCGCAGGTTAGTCTCCGTTGAGACAGGCCGTCGTGACCGAAATGAGATATTGATGACATTCTTTGAAATTTTAGTACGCATTACAACGTAGACAAATAAAATTTAAAATTAAATTCCACTGCCTATAATAGGCCTTCTCCATAGATTTCCCCGTATGAAATTCCCAAGCATATTCTAACACCGCCACTACACGGTTAATACCAATTTTGTTTTATTATATTTAGCAAACCATCTATACAAAAGTAAAACGTAATAAAATTATGATATTAAAGAGAAAAGTTTAAATGTTTCCAGAATATCTTTATATAAGTTATGATATCTATAAATAAGTTAGTAGAATAAAGGTGACTCTAAGAATTTCGCACCTTCGCATTATAATTTTGCGAAGAAAATCAATTACAATCTAATTTAATTCATAATACATTTAGGTCATTTATCATCCCCCAAACGAATTTGCAAGGCTTTATGATCATAAATTGATATCTTTTGCTAAAATTAGAAATTCTGTGTTATTTCGATTTCAGTAATAAAATCACTTTTATCAAGTATATTTTAATTTCATTAACATATTATTTACTATGTTATTACTAAGAATCTAAAAACTCGATTTGAAATTTTCGCTTAATATTTTTAGCACGAAGTTTATTCTGGTCCGTTATATTTATTTAATGATGACGTCATACTTTAGTTATAACATCATATTACTTGTTTAATGATTGTCTATTAATTAATCTACTAAGATAAAAATTTTCAGAATCCAACGATTAGCTTAAGCTTACTTTCTATGTTCACCTGTAACTCTTAAGAGTTACAGGTGAACATAGAAAAGTAATTACATACCAGCTGGACTTAGCTCTTTAATGGGCTACAAGGCTATAACTACCGTAACTTCACTTGGTACATTAGTGATCACAGTTGTCGTGTACTTTTGACACTGCTTCCCGTCATCGGTCTTTATACTCGTCATCGTCTAAGGTGTACGAAATAGTTACACCAGATCATTTACCTGAAGTCATGAGATCTTTTTGGTATTTTACATGGTGGCGACCATCTTCGGAGTGGTAGATACTATTTAACTGCCACCACACGGCCAACATTGGTACCAGTCAAAAATAATACCTACCTTTTAAACTCCACTGTGAATTGGGGCTACTTTATTCTACGTTTAACTTTAATTTTAAGTTAATAATTGTTTAAGTTAATTAGGATCTTTGAACATAAATGTGTCGCTAATAACCTGCAATTTAAGATATACATCAGATATTATTTAAATGACGGTTAGCTCACTAGAAACTAGGACTCCTTCTCAGGAGTCCGTCTGGGCAGGTATCACACACTTACGAGTATGTATATCTGTCGCCAAAAAGCAATGCATTGCTGTGTTCCATCTGAACGGTACAGAGAGTCAGTATAGTTACTGGCGATGAGACATTCCATCTTAGTCCTCAGAGGTCCAAACGCATGTGTAGCCTTTGTATGAAATTGGCTACAGGTGTGTATGGACCGCAGGAGCCACTCATCATCACATACTCTAAGTTTGTTTGCCATTTTAGTTTTATGAAAGTATTTCAAAAAATATAAATTAATTTAATTACGAACTCTCTTCAAATGAGAGAAGTCCTGTACCCCACGGACATACACAGCTGTAACTAAACTTATGTTTTTTTAGCTAAAATTTGAAGTTCGCTGGCACGGCTTACGGAACTGACGGGTTCTCATTAAAATCTATTC
The DNA here is from genome assembly GCA_036936625.1 of Parnassius smintheus behrii. Lineage (NCBI taxonomy): Eukaryota > Metazoa > Arthropoda > Insecta > Lepidoptera > Papilionidae > Parnassius > Parnassius smintheus. The sequence continues at coordinate 14,945,161 of JAUPFT010000014.1, forward strand.
TGTTTAGGATCTATTAATGCTGTAAGAGGAAAGGTCAGTAATACTTCTCGGTCTGTTATTGTATATGCTAAAATTAAATAGTCCAGACGCAAAAGCTGCGAGATGACTATCAATTAACGAAAAAAGTGTGACGCTCGAGGCAAGTTGTTTATTAGTGGACATTGGGTTGGCAAAAGAGTATAGCAGTGGACTTAAAGGGTTGATAAAATGTTTAGCAGTAAACTATTATAGATTTATATATATTTAGCTGTGAACTATTACGGGTTGATAAAGTTTTAGCTGTGGATTATTTCGGATTGATAGTATTTAGTCTACTGACTATTACTATATTTTCTTGAAAAAGTATTTAGCAGTGGACTATAACAGATTAACAAAGCGTTTAGCAATGGACTAATGGGTTGATACATTTTTAGTAGTGGATTATTACGGATTGATAAAGTGTTTAGCAATAGACTATTATATGTTGATAAAGTTTTTAGCAGTGGACTATTTAGAGTTGATAAAATTTTTTGCAGTTGACTAATACGGAATGACAAATTATTTAGCAGTAGACTATTACGGATTTACAAAGTATTTAGCAGTGGATTCTAACGAGTTGATAAACTTTTAGTAGCGGATTATTACGGATTGATAAAGTGTTTACTAATAAACTATTATGTGTTTTTAAAGTATTTAGTAGTTGACTATTACGGACTAACAAAGTATTTAGCAGTGGACTATTGGTTTGATAAAGAATTTCGCAGTAAACTATTATGCGTTAATAAAGTATTTAGTAGTGGAATATTAACAGTTGATAAATTTTTTAGCAGTGGACTATTTAGATTTGATAAAGTATTTAACAGTGGACTAATTGGTTGATACATTTTAGTGTGGATTATTACGGACTGATAATTTTTAGCAGTAGATTATTACGGTTTGATAAATCATTTAGCAGTAGACTATAATGCGTTGATAAAGTATTTAGCAGTGGACTATTAAGTGTCGATAATGTATTTAGCAGTGGACTAATTAGAGTTGATAAAATATTTAGCAGTGGATTATTACGGATTGTTATAGTGTTTAGCTACAGACTATTAGGCGTTGATAAAGTATTAAGCAGTAGACTATTACGGACTAACAAAGTATTTAGCAGTGGATTATTATGGCTTGATAAATTTTTAACAGTGGATTATAATGGTTTGATAATGTTTATAGCAGTAGATTATTATGTATTGATAAATTATTTAGCCGTGTAGTGGCTTTGTAGTGCCGTGTAGTGGCGGTTGAGAATATCCACTACCCCATATCTTCCCGTGGATGTCGTAAGAGGCGACAGAGGGAGACAGGCAGGAGATGGGCAGCAGCATCTTCCTGATAACAGCAATGATATATAAAAAACTGCGGTTGCCAACCCGCTCGCCAAAGCGTGGCATCTATGGCAAATATCCCCCCATGAGTAACGACGCAAACAAACCGCCCCCAGTCCCCGGCGGCCCCGCTATTCCTGGCTACGGTGGCGACCATGGTAACGGCGGGGCGGGGGGTGCTAAGAACCTCCGGTGGAAGTTCGGTTGCCACCTACGACGACTCAACCTGGCAACATTTAACGCACGTACCCTGAGGACTAACGAGAAGATACTGGAGTTGGAAAAAGAGGAAGACAAGTTGCGCTGGCATATTATTGGATTATCCGAGGTCCGAAGAGAGGGGGAGGACACGGTAATCCTCGAGTCCGGCAACTTGTTCTATCACAGGGAGGGCGACCATCTGTCCCAAGGAGGTGTCGGATTTATCGTCCTCAAGTCTCTCACCAACAACGTTTTGAAGATTGGGAGTGTGTCCACGAGGTTCGCGTACCTGATACTCAGAATCACCAAACGGTATTCGCTGAAGGTCATACAGGTTTACGCACCAACCTCGGCACATCCCGATGAGGAAGTGGAGGAAATGTATGAGGATAGTTTTAGAGCCATGCATTCCTCCAAAACCCACTACACGGTGTTGATGGGAGACTTCAAAGCAAAACTAGGCACAAGAGAAAGCGGTGAGCTGAAGTTAGGGAAATTTGGAGTAGGGCAACGGAACTGTAGGGGCCAGCAGCTGGCCGACTTCATGGAAAAAGAGGTATCCTTTATGATGAACTCTTTCTTCCCACAGGAAGTGGACCTGGTCGAGGCCCGACGGTTCGACAAAAAATGAGATTGACTTCATTATGACGACCAACTTTTCAGTGATGTCTCAGTGATTGCTAGGGTGAAAGCTGGCAGCGATCAACGAATGGTAACCTAAACGTTAAGTTGCAGAGGTCTCGTCTAATGAAGTCAACGCTCCGTCGCCCTAGTGCTCTAATCCAGAATCCCGAAACCTTTCAGCTCGATTTACGTAACCGCTTTCAGTGCCTAGAAGATTGCAATGCAATGGACGATATGAATGACAAGCTCGTGGAAACTGTCCATGCGGTCGGAGCTAAGTTTTGCAAGATCGGCCGCAGAAAAACACAAAAGCTCTCCGATCACACTCTTAATTTCATGGCTGCTAGACGGGAGATGAGGCTGCAATCGTCAACAGATTTGACAGCATACAGGCAACTGAACAGACAGATCTCCAAATGCATGCGGCGAGACTTACGCAAATTTAATACTGCTCATATTGAAGAAGCGATTGAGCGGAACCAAGGCTCCAAAGTCTTTGCCAGAGATCTGTCTGCCAGTAAAAGCCAACTGTCAAAGCTGAAGACTGAGTGGCAGCATTGTTTCCGGGACACCTGAGATTCTGAGTGAGATTGAGAGGTTCTATGGGCAGCTGTACACATCATTGTTGGAGCCACACGCATGTGTGAGTAACGATCCAAGAGCGGGTGTTATCTGACACTATTCCGATGAAATCCCGGACGTCAGTCTGAGCGAAATTAGAATGGCTCTCCAGCACCTTAGGAATGGCAAGTCCCCGGGCGAGGATGAAATTACAGCGGAGCTTCTGAAAGCGGGTGGAAAACCGGTACTTGAAGTCCTTCAGAGGCTTTTTATTCCGTCCTCTATGGTGGCACTACTCCGGAGGCGTCTTATTCTTCAAGAAAGGTGACAACGCCCTCTTGAAGAACTACAGACCGATTTCCCTTCTGAGCCGCGTCTACGTGCTATTTTCGAGAGTCATTACGAATCGTCTCGCACGTAGACTCGACGACTTCCAGCCTCCCGAACAAGCCGGTTTCCGAAAAGGCACATACATACTGTTTAATGAAACACTCACTTTTTATCACTTTGTTTTACTCACACACCACTACACTGTATTATAGGAACACACCAAGAGGTTAAGAATGTTTAACTATACATCATAATGAAAACCCAAATGATACCACGTTTAACTCGGCGATAGTGCCATCTAGTGAGAACAGGAGAACTACATTTACTTACAAAGTTTGTTAGCTAAACATTCCGCCGCCCAAGGACGATTACAGTCCTTAAAAAAAATGAACATAAAACAAAACAAATGAATAAAACAATCCAAATTCTTATAACTAGTCGGAATCATTCAGGGGCAGAGGGCACAATTTTGCGATAGGCCTCTTAAAAATATTATCCTTATATTGTAAAGACACAACTCTTGTGACGCCGTCTGCACCTGGGTGCTTCCGAATGATTCGTCCCAAAAGCCACTTTCCAGGGGGAAGTCTATCATCTTTTACCAACACGATTGTACCAATATCAAGTTCTGGCTGACTCTTGTTCCATTTATAACGATGTTGCAACGTTGTCAGATACTCATTTTGCCATCTTTGCCACTAACACTGCACCATACGTAGAATAATATGCCACCGATGTAAAGGGCTGACTTTAACATCAATTAAAGGTGGTTCTGGTACACCAATTAACGGTTCCCCAACTAGAAAGTGCCCAGGCGTTAAGGGAGGTTCATCAAGTGTAGAATTTACTACGGTAAGTGGACGAGAGTTGACACAAGCTTCGACTCGAGTTAAAAGAGTAGAGAACTCTTCGTAGGTCAGTAAAGTTTGTCCAATTACGCGTTTCAAGTGTCCCTTAACGCTCCTCACTCCAGATTCCCAAAGTCCCCCGAAGTGAGGTGCGCTAGGGGGTATAAAATTCCAGTGAGTTTGGTCATTAGCTAGTTGTTCAGCAATTTCAGAAATAATTGCAGATTTTGCATCTCTAAAGGCAAGATCTAGTTCACGGGCTGCGCCCACAAAATTTGTACCATGATCACTCCAAATTTCCTTGCAGTAACCACGGCGAGCAGTGAAGCGTCGAAAAGCAGCTATGAACGCAGCTGAAGTGAGATCAGTTACCAATTCTAGATGAATGGCTTTTGTTACGGTGCACACAAATAAGCAAACATAAACTTTACAGGTTTTTCTACATCTACCAGGGTACAGTTTCATTGTAAAAGGTCCAGCAAAATCGACTCCACTTGTCAAAAATGGACGACTTGGTTTAACACGAAATTTAGGGAGATTGGTCATAAATGGTACAGAAGGATTAGCCCTTTGTTTAAAACATGGTATACATTTAGTGAGGACAGTTTTAACAATACTTTTGACTCTAATAATCCAAAATTTTTGTCTTATAAAGTTCAAAGTAAGTTGATGCCCTCCATGCAGAGTTTTCAAATGAGCGTTCGAAACAATAAGTTTAGAAAGACCACAATCGTTACTCAAAATAATAGGTTTTTTCATAGTATCTGAAATATCTGCATTGGCAAGTCGACCACCCACATGAATAATGCCTTTATCATCTAGATATGGGTTAAGAACATGTAGTTTGCTCGATTGGTGAACTCGTTTACCATGTGCCAATCGAGAAATTTCATCACTGAACGAAACCGATTGAGACATCTTAATACATCTATTTAGAGCATCGTCAAGCTCATCTGGGCTCAGATAAACGGGTTCATCAACTGCTATCCCATATATTTTAAGTTTACACAGTTTAATAAAACGTAAACAATGAGCAGTGACACGTATCAGTTTCGAAAGTGTCGAATATCGTTTTAAGTAGGAAATAACAGCATCATTTTCAAAAACATTAATATTTGTCTGTACTTTAGCTTTAACCTTCATTTCTAAATCTGTTGCAGGTACAACGTTATCTAAATTAACAACAACATCGAGGTTTTGTAAAAATTGTGGGCCATTCCACCATAGTTCAGATTGCTGCAAATCGGATGGGTATACTCCACGGGAAGCTAAATCGGCTGGATTATTCGCGGAACTAACATGATGCCATTGGTTACTATTCTTAAATGTCAAAATCTCTGAAGTGCGATTAGCAACAAATGTGGTCCATGTATTAGGTGACTTACGCAGCCAAGCCAAAACTATGGTCGAATCCGTCCATGCATATACATTTTCATCAGGGATATTTAATATAGTCTTAACATGTTTTATCATTTTCGCCAAAAAAACTGCACCACAGAGCTCGAGACGGGGAAGTGAAATTTGTTTAACGGGAGCAACTTTAGATTTAGCCATAACCAGATATACTTTAACAACATCATTTTCCCAAACTCTGAGATACACTACTCCAGCATGAGCGGCACAGGAAGCATCACTGAATCCATGCAGTTCTTGTCTAATTGTGCTGTTAGAACTCCAAGCCATCGTGGGAACTGAATGGGTTCAGAGTGCGCAAAACGTTCAAGATAAGTAATCCACTCATTTTTCAGATCTTGAGGTAGTTCCTCGTCCCAAGCTAAGCCAGCTAACCACAACTTTTGCATAAACATTTTAATTAAGATTATTTCAGGTGTTAGCCAACCTAGAGGGTCAAAGGTTTTAGCAATTGTGGACAGAACATTTCGTTTTGTGACATTATCATCAGTAAAATTCATGTTTATGTTTAATTCAAAGTTATCTGTTTGTGAGTTCCAGGTGATACCCAAAGTTTTCAGAGTATCTTCAACCTTTATATTTATTGCGTTTTGTGATTCTTTATCATGATCAGGAATTTGTGATAACACTAATTGACTGTTAGATGACCATTTGTGCAAAGGGAAACCACCGCGAGACAACAATTCAGTAAGCCTTTTTTGCAAGAGAACAGCATCTTCTTCATTAGACGCACCAGTCATTAAATCGTCCATGTACAAATCATTTTTCAATATTTCAGATTCCACAGGAAAATCATGTTTTTCATCTTCAGCAAGTTGGTGAAGAGTACGAATAGCTAAGAAGGGAGCACAAGATGTTCCGTAAGTCACGGTGAGTAGTCTATATTCCTGTATGGATTGTGTTGGAGATTCTCGCCATAGTATTCTCTGGTAGTCCACATCATCTGTAGATACTAAGATCTGTCTATACATTTTTTGAATGTCAGCGACTAAACAAAATTTGTGTTGTCTCCACCGAGTAATTAAATCTCTGACATCTTGTTGCAACGGATATCCAATCAAAAGTTCTTCATTTAACGATTTTCCCTTTTCAGGTTTAGCACTTCCGTCAAAGACAACTCGTAGCTTCGTGCTCAAGCTCGTCGGCCGAAGAACAGCGTGGTGAGGTAAGTAGTGAATTTTATGTGTTTTCTTTTCATTTTCAGGTACGGTTATCATATGAGATTCTGACTCATATTGCTTCATAAATTTGTGATAGTCTTCCTTGAAGTCAGCGTTACGTGTGAAACGTTTCTCCATATGCTGTAAGCGACTAACAGCAAGAGGTCTAACATCACCAAGATTTGTGGGAGGATCATCCTTGAACGGTAAACACACAATGTAACGTCCGTCATCATTGCGCGTGTGTGTGGATTTAAAATGTTCCTCACATTGTGCTTCTAATTCAGTCATCGGCTTTTTGCGAGGTAAGTTCTCTTCGATTTCCCAGAATTGTCTGAGTAACTGATCTGCTTCGAATTTAGTGTGAGCAACTATCATATTGTGTTTCTGTGTAGCAGTATCAGTTTGTAAAGCCTTGCCAGAGATCAACCAACCCAGACGAGAGTTAAGTGCGATCAGAGAATTGTGCTTGTGTAGTCCTTGTAGTAGTATGTGAGCATGCACATCGGCACCAAGTAGAACGTCAATAGATCCTGGCTTGTGAAAGTTTGGATCAGCTAGATCCAACTGCATATATGAAGGCCAAGTATCTTGTGGAAATTCACGTGACGGCAACAATGAAGTGAGTTTCTTGAGTACATATGCATTTACTTCGAATGTGGAGGATTCACATTTTGTGGCATGTATTGTAAGTTTAACCATAGATTTTGTAGTTACCACTGATGAGTTTGATATACCAGAGATCCTGCCAATAACGGGAGTGCGATCAAGATTCAATAACTGTGCTGCTGCTTCAGAGATGAAAGAGCCCTGTGAGCCCTGATCAACAAGAGCTCTTAGTGTATAGATACCACTGTCCCTGGACTCAACCTTTATTTCGGCTGTAGCTAAGATAACCAGTTCATCATTTGTTTCAGCCTTCAAGTTTACACTGAGGTTGTAAGAAGTACTAGGAGTAGATGTATTTTCCTTTGGTGTAGCGGTATCCTTTTGAGCTTTATCGGAAGTGTTATTCTTGGGAGAGGTTGTGAAATGTAGTAACGTATGATGTCGACGTCCACATTTTTTGCAGTTTGTACTCTGTCTACAATTAAACACGGAGTGACCTTTTACCAGGCAATTGAAACATATATTGTTTTTCTTTATAAAATCTTGGCGTTCAGAAACCGTTAATGCAGAAAACTCTTTACAGTGGCAAATGTAATGATTCTGTGAGCAGTAAGTACAAGTGCTTTCAACTTCGGTAGTAAAGCTTTTAACTGTAGTTGTCTTAGGAGTATGTTGAACAGATTTCGGTGCGTCTTTTCTAAATGTTTCTCGAGATTGTGAAAGATTGACCATTTCCATTGTTCGGAATCGTTTTTCTAGGAAGCTGTTTAGGTCGTCATATGTGGGAATATTTGTTGAGCTTTCTAACGACTGTTCCCAAAGCTTGTGAGATTCAATATCTAGCTTTGAGACTAGAATATGAACGACTATTGCATTCCATGAATCAATCTTCAAATTTTTTAGAGATGTGAGACATTGGCTAGTAGTGTCTAGTAAATCTTCGATACCTTTTGCTGATTCAGTTGTTAGTTTTTTCTGAGTTAAAAATCGATTTAGAATATTATTTACAATCACTCGTTTATTCTCATATCTTTCATTTAGTTTTTTCCATGCATCATCATAGTTCGCTTCAGTTAAAGAATAATTTTTGAGTAACTGTTCGGCTTCTCCGGTTAAACTAGATTTTAAATAATGATGTTTTTCGATTTTAGACAAGCGGTCGTCACGATGTATCAAGGAAAGAAATAGATCTCTGAAGCTCATCCACTGATTATAATCACCAGAAAATTGTGGTATAGCTATCGGTGGTAGCTTTGGTCTAAGTTTAGGAAGTTCTGAAGTTGTGTCAGATTTTGAAGATTCACTCATTGGTGCAATATCATAAAACCTATCCTTTAGCCAAGTCTTTAAGTCCAAATAATGTTCCTCTGTTTGTTCAAAATTATCATCAATATCGAAATCATATTCGGTTTTCAATGTCTCACTGTCCAACGATGCAGTAAGCAAATCATAACTTTTTGTGTAACAAGCCCAATATTCATATAATGTCTCCATGCGCGTATCTAAATAACCTCTTGTTCGTTTATCCTTTGAACATTTTTTCGTATTTGTAAGTAATTTCTCGATTTTAGTTGAATTTTGAATCATAATAGCTAGATGTTGTTTTGCAAGTTGATCCGCCATATTTAATGATATTCGGAAATGTAAATTGATGAAAAAGTTTAATTTACACAAATATCACTATTACAAAGCAGATACTAAATTTTCATCACTCAATGTTATGTTTGATTGCTAAGTCCAAATCTACTAAGTCTATATAAAAAACGGAGCAAATTTTTCTAAGTCTTTTTTGTCAAGAAATTTTTCTAAGTCTTTTTTGTCGAAAAATTTTTTCTAAGTCTTTATCACAAATTCAACAAAGTCTTTTTTCAATCAAATTTTTCTAAGTGTTTTATTACGCGAAATCGGCTAAGTCTTTATTTTTACACTTTGAAATAACACAAGTCTTAGACGCACTGTTATAGCACTTTACTTACAGTTTATTCGGCAGCAGAAGGACCAATTTGTTTAATGAAACACTCACTTTTTATCACTTTGTTTTACTCACACACCACTACACTGTATTATAGGAACACACCAAGAGGTTAAGAATGTTTAACTGTACATCATAATGAAAACCCAAATGATACCACGTTTAACTCGGCGATAGTGCCATCTAGTGAGAACAGGAGAACTACATTTACTTACAAAGTTTGTTAGCTAAACACATATCCTTCGGCAAATTGTACAGAATTCCGAAGAGTACAATCTGCCACTTTGCCTGGCGTATGTGGACTATGAGAAAGCCTTTGATTCCGTCGAAATTTGGGCGGTGCTACAGTCTTTTCAGCGGTGCGAAGTTGACTGTGGGTATATCGAAGTGCTGAAGTGTTTGTACAGTACGGCTACGATGGCTATCCGAGTACAGAACCGGAGTACGAAACCTATCCAACTGCAGATAGGTGTAAGACAGGGTGACGTTATTTCTCCGAAACTCTTCACCGCTGCATTGAAAGAGGTTTTCAAGCTACTGGATTGGAAAGGATACGGTATTAATATCAATGGCGAGTACATCACTCACCTTCGATTTTCCGACGATATAGTCCTTATGGCATAATCGCTGAAGGACTCAAGCATTATGCTCAATGACCTCAATTGTGCCTCCCAACGGATAGGTCTTAAGACGAACATGGACAAAACAAAGATCATGTTTAATGTCCATGTCACAGCTATGCCGATAGTTGTTGGGAGCACTAAGCTTGAAGTTGTTGACGAGTACGTTTACCTGGGACAAATAGTCCGGCTAGGTAAGTCCAACTTCGACCGAGAGGTCAATCGACGGATTCAACTCAGCTGGGCAGCGTCCGGCAAAACACGACGCATCTTCTCATCAGGTATACCTCAAAACCTGAAAACTAAGTTGTACAACCAGTGCGTGTTGCCAGTGATGACATATGGAACTGAGACGTGGTCATTCACAGCTGGCTGTATGAGGACGCTCAAAGTCGCTCAGCGAGCTATGAGGAGGGCTAAGCTCGGAGTTTCTTTGCGTGATAAGCTTAATGAGGATATCCGCAGTAGAACCAGAGTGACCGACATAGCCCAACGGATTAGTAAGCTGAAATGGGCCGGCCATATAGTTCGAAGAACCGACAACCGTTCGGGAAAAAAGGTTCACGAGTGGCAGCCTCGTACCGGTAGACGAAGTGTAGGACGACCCTCCACTAGATGGAGTGACGACCTGGTAAGACATGCAGGAAGTCGATGGATGCAGGCGGCTCAGGATCGTGCTTTGTGGCATACCTTGGCGGGGGCCTATGTTCAGCAGTGGACTTGTAAAGGGCTGTAATGATGATAATGATGATGAAAGTATTTAACAGTGAAATATTAAGAGTTAATAAAAATTTTAGCAGTGGACTATGTTTAGCAATAGACTATTACGGGTTGATAAAAACGATGTAAGAATTGAATGTAGATAGTACACAATATTTATACCGTATCAAATATATAAACATAATGTTATAATTAATATTTTAATAAAACGGATGTAAACGTAAGTATATTACTTATGCAATTGTGGTTTTCCATTAAATTCATGCGAGCATCACAAGGTTTATCGAATTTTATCGTAGTTATAATTGAAAGTAAACATAATATGCGAAAACACTAATAACAATGAAATTAAATTTGAAAGTTAAATATGTTGCATTCCTGGCAGTATTGAGTTTTATAAAACTTAAATTGATTGGTTGTCACACACATCAAACCAGAAATGGTAAGATCAATACTAAAAGTTTTTTTTTTATTTATCAACCCATAAAGGTGCACTGCTGGGCGTAAACCTTTCACGTTGCTGGAAGGACTTGTCTAAGTCCTCAATCTGAGGCAGATGGTATTGACAATCGTAATATAAGACGTCTCCAAACTTTGACTCTGCTCCCCGTCATTAATCTGCGTATTTTACGCACAAACGGGATTACTGATTTAAATCGCCAACTTTCGGAAGTCATAAAATATTTGTTCTAGTGTTTCTCATAGTTACCTCTAACGACCAGCAGTTTATCCGCGGGCGACATACATTTTTCATTCATTTTTCCTATCAAATATCCACAGCTAATAAATTGCATCATAGGGGGGGAATATTGGTCATAGTTGTCACGCTCGGCAGGCGGGTTCGCAACCGTAGTTTTCTTTTAAAGTTTTATAGTTGTTATTAGGTAGACGCTGATATCCATCCTGGTTTGTTTCTCTCTGACACCTGTAATAGCACACACAAGTGAAGTGCCACTGCACGGCAATATAATTATGTTTAGATAGTTCTACTATTTACTATTTTCTTTTCATATTCTAACATAGACCGGTACATAATATTTTTGTGTTTAACTTACTTTATTGTATTAATACTATACAATTATTGTATTAAGCAATGATGTATAAACTTATAGATACGTTGTCCGCACTTTAAAATGGCAAGATAAAATGAAGCCAATTGGCCACATCGCGCTTAGTCACGCACAAACCTGTCGCGCGACGCTACGTTTGTTTTTAATTTATTATATCGTGATTCGTGTGTGTAAACCTGTGCAAAACATAAAGAAAACATGCCGTCGTGTATTTTCAGACGGTGTACAAATTATACCCCAAAAGTTAAAGACAAAAATGTGTCGTTTCATGCGTAAGTTCACAAGACTATCTATTTTCATTTCATTTTATTCGACGACGTTGTCTAATGGCGGCCGGCGCATGCAGCTAGTAGTCAAGCAACAGGCATCCCGCCGTACCTACGGTGTCATATTTCCTTTCTCTTTCTTCACGCGTATAAGTAGTTCTAGTATTATCGCCGTTTTTAAGTGCCGCGATGTTCGTTCATGACGTGTCTATATATAATACGTCATTGGTATTAAGTACCTAGACTGGCAATGCAAGTCATTATCTAGATAAAAAATTCCTTCAAAGTGACTTAGGCTGTTTCGAATTCGGAACACTTGATGGATTTCTTCATGTCGCTCACTAATTTTTCTAACCACCCACTGTGTTCAATATTACTTGCATACATTTGTAGGTAGATTAAAACTAACTATTTCACTCTTTTTACAATTGAGTGTTGCGTAATATATGACGGTAGAATGAAGGAAATTTATTCATTTATTCAAATAAAATATCGTCGGCAATAGCTCATAAAATCAAGCAAACATGCGTGGGACATTTACAACTAAATATTCTTTAGAATACTTTAAAGAAATGCTGCATCTACCTTGTGGATAATTTTTCTTCATCCACAACACGGCTAAATCTTGCGTTATAAACGGCTATTCGTAAAAACCGTCCGCGCTAACTTTACAAAATTCGGTTCCAAATGACGCGAAAATGATAAAAGTGAACATTTATTTATTTAAAATATCAACGCCGAACAGTAAGAGACTTTTATATCAATCGTTAACAACATCACTAGAAGTCAGTTACTAACAGGAAATAATATTTAGGCGTATAGTCGAAAAATCTCTTGTCAAATTCCAAGCTTACCAGTACGCAGTGCACACTGATGATGATTTGATATAAGTAACAAAACTGAATCCATTTTTCTAACTATGGAATATAGTTTAAGACACATATACATATTTGTATGTTTAATATTCTGTTATTATATTATTGTATATATTTATTATTAAATTATGAAAAATATTTATTTATATTTTATCCTTATAAAACATAAGTTTTTTTTTCAGGGACAGTTTACGAGAAAGACTTACAGTCAGAATCAGAGGAAAGCGGAAATTTGCCAACAGATCTATATACATTTGTAGCTTTAATAGAGTAATTACAATTTTTCTATACTTTTTGAAGTATTGTACTACGAGCAGATAAAAAATAAAATCAGTAAATTCAATTAAACATTTTTACTATAATTTTACCACACAGTCTTTGTTATCGTTCGTATCGTATCGTTTATTACATTGCTTAATTACGCTATACTTTGTACAAAATTAAATCCTTCGAAAGGATAACGCATTACGATTATTTTCTCTGGTATCTCTTTTTAAAACGTATAAAATACATGCAAGATTAATTAAGATACTAATTTAACTTAAACTAAGTTAATGAACATAGGTCTTTTCAAGACTATGCTGAGAAGAACAGGAGTACCGTTGATAATCACGATCACCATTAACAGTTTGTGAAATTTCAGCCAGCCTTTTTTGGTTATTTTTCCCGTAATCAACAAATGCCAACAATCGGCATTGTGCATCACGTGTAGAGAGGATGGCTCTTCGACAAAAAGTTAAAATTAATCTCTTTACACCCCACCTGCTTCACAATAAGTCAATCCAACCTTACATATACTTGTGTTTCATCCACAGCCCATCATAAGTTCATCCATAGATTACCACAATGCACGGTCCGGAGCGCCTTTTAAATTATCCAGTTGCTAACATTTTCTCGGTTCATCCTATCGATCGTTAATCCTTTTAACAGTATGCTATTATATTTGCTACACTTGAACCATAAAAATCAAGAAATATTTATATGTTTCAGAATAATGTTTAACGATGGATCTAAAAGGAATTGTACAGGGGCCATTATTCACGACAACGTAGTTATCACAGCAGCTCACTGCTTGTTTGTATTCATACTTTTTTCACAACCCTTTTTGGTTATTTATTTATTTTTTCAAGAGAAAATATTTTTCTAATTAACGCTTTTAAATATTCAATTAAAAAGTAAATAATTCCTTAAAACGCTTAAAACTGATTTCAATTTAAACATTTCAGCGTTGCACGTGATTCTGCTTTACTCCAACCGGAGCTCACAGGATCTTTTGTCATTATAGGGTCTAAAAGTATGTTCATCAGTGGATATGAACAATATTTACCAATTGAACGTATTGTTATCCACCCTAATTACAAGGGTTGGAATTCGGACTTGGCATTGGTATTTACTTTTTCAGGAATGATATCAGATAAACCGGGAAATATTCTACCTTTAGCGGATGGAAATTCCTTCACCACAGTTTACTCCAACGTTACTGTATTGAGTTGGAATACAAGTAAAAAGAAAGATGTACGTATTCGGCTATTTTTAGATTCGTTTTCATTATTAAATGTTCTTTTTGGTGGGAACTTGACCAACTGCTGATATCGTGTTCATGTTTGAAATTAATTTCGATACACAGCATTGATCCGATATTGTTTACTAAATACATGTGAATGAAGTGCACTTTGCCGGTTTTGATCTACTGATATTTTAGATCTACCGTAAATCCTTATATTATCCATGAGTCGTGGTATATATGAAGTTAAGCACTCGCCTAAAAACTTAATTGAACTCTAGATTTTGATCCGCGCAGGCAAAAAATTAAATATTAATTGTAGTTTGACATGTTCTCTACAGTGAAGAAAACTGTCGTAAATAAATCTGTAGAAATAACCGGCCAAGAGCGTGTCGGGCCACGCTCAGTGTAGGGTTCCGTAGTTTCTCGTCCGTCACAATAAGTGTTCCCACTTATGAGTTTAAAGGTGGGTATCCATTATGTTCGCGCTCCAGCAGCGCTCCGCGCTCCTACAACTGCTCCCGGTAGTGGGTACGTGCGCGAACATGGAGCGTGTAATATTGCACGCTCCGCGGCAGATGATGCCAAGGAGAGACCAACCGAACAATTCGATAATACCCGACCGACTGAATTTAATAAGTACCTACAGCGCCATCTCTCGGGGAATTGGGTTACTAATTAATACATAGACGTGCCAGAAGTTTTCGGTGGCAATTTTGGATTGCGGGAACCGATTTTAATAATTCTTTTTTGTTTGAAAAATGATACGTTCAGGATAATAAAATATGTAAACGAAGTTAAAAAATATGCTTGCATATACGATTATACTACAAACTTAGTCCAGAAATTATTTTGTACAACTTTTTGTCTTTTTTGTACAAAAACTGTTTCCATCCAAGTTCAAAATGATTTTCCTAGAAAGTCCTTATAAAGTTCTACTTTTCAAATTTTTTTCATATTTTCTAAACCTATGGTTCAAAAGTTAGAGGGGGGGGGGGACACATTGTTTTTTACTTTTGGAGCGATTATTTCCGAAATTATTGACATTATCAAAAAATGATTTTAGTAAACCCCTATTTATTTTTAAATACCTTTCCAACAACATATCACACGTTAGGGTTGAAATTAGGGTTGGAATTATTAATTAAAAATATAGGGGGGCTACCCTAATAAAACATTTTTTTCCAATTTTTATTTTACCACTTCGTCGGCGTAATTGATACACATATTGGTACCAAATTTCAGCTTTCTAGTGCTAACGGTCACAGAGATTAAGCGAGGACGGACAGACGGACAGACAGACATGGCGAAACTATAAGGGTTCCTAGTTGACTACGGAACCCTAAAAATGTAAATTTCATTTAGACACGTAGCGGTAAACCTTTCCCCGCTCCAAAACCCCTTTTCAAAACGAGAGAACAGCGGAAGATATGTTCCCGGCATATGACCACTGTCGTATTTCCGTAGTTAGGTTATTACTTTAATTAATAATCTATATATACAAGCCAGCTGTTTCTCTTAGATATTTTACATATGAAAAACAAGTAACTAAAGGCAGTACTAAGCAGTGACCACCTGCGACACTGTCCCCTCCTGTATATTTTACATCTTGAAAATAATTATATCCTAGATAATTATACTGATTAATAATAGTTATATAGATATAGACGAATGAATATCGTACGTACTGCGACCGGAAATACGGAAAATGGCGGACCATGTTCCTACTTCTGACCACTGACATAGCAGTATATATACTGCTATATATAGCTATAATAATACTATAATATATATACTGACTTGCTAGTCTGGCAGACTTTGTTGTGGCCTTTCCGGCGGTAATGCAATAGGTTTGATTAGAATGTAAATTAAAATAAACTTATCGTCACCGCTCGTATTCCGCTTATCAACCCTAAGAAATCCAACGTAGGGTGAATACTAGGAAACGCGTGTCTATTTATCCATCCCAGACGGGGGCGATAATAGGAATTTATATATTATTTTTCTTCCGATTTTCTATCTCGCCTATGTTCGTTTTTAGAAACATTATGATAATCATCTATCGAAAACTAGAACTCACCATGGCATTTACCTTAGTTTTTTATAGTATATGGATGACAAACGAGCGCACAATCCATCTGATGGTAAGACGATGCTGTGGCCCATAGACATCTACTTTTATCCAGGATTAAGAATCAAAACGCAGTTGCGTTGTCACCCCTGAGGACTAAAATGGAATGTCTCGCTTCCAGTAAAAAAGGGTTTCCGGATCTCTACACTCACTATACGAAACACAGCAGTTTTAAGCTGCTATTTTACGCTGGTATTCTGTGAGAGCGTGGTCCTCCCCCGGTTATGCCGACCCATTCGTACTTCAACCATAAAATAGCTGCAGCGTAGCTCTACCACGTTGTAGTTGTTTTTTATGACAGTCATGAGATGAAATTAATGATTAATTTAATTCATTTCCTTAAATTGAAGGTAATCCAAGAGTCATCGTGTTGTGCCAGTGCTATTTCTTTACACGTAATATTCGTTTTAGGTTACAAAGATATCGCACGGTGACAGTTGTTCGGAGTCATCTGAAGAAGATAAGGTAAACGTTTTAATCTTACTATATTTTCACTTATCGTTAGAGAATGATTATTTTATTTAATTTTAGAGCGAACATTTTTCAAATGAAGCAGTAACACGACCTTTTATGACCAAAGCTATAATTTACATATCCAGTAATGAGGATACACCGGTAAATATTACATTTATAGTATTCGAAGTACAAAATATTTATTTGTAAAGGCTGAATACTAACTTTTACATTATTTTAATTGCAGGATAAGGAGACGAATAACCAAGTACGTACTGCAAATATTTGAATACATATGAATCCTTTTCTTTTTTTTAAAAAAAAATGTAGACAATTTATGAAAAATATGCAACCATATGGTTGTATTTCTAATTTAAATTCATTCTTGCTTATATTTACAAAAATTTATAAGTTTAATAAACAGATTTGAGATTCATCCTATTAGAAACTTTTCCATACTACAAGTATAAAATTATTTACAGAGTTAGACTGGCTTTTCTACATTAACTATTTTTAAAACATTCTTTGTGCTCATTGACACAAACTGTTTTATGTAGTTTATTTTGCAGGGGTAAAAGAAACAAGCGTAAATTACTTACCATTACGGTTTAAAGTCCACTCCTGAAGATAGGCCTCCCCCATACATTGCCTCACAGAGATATTAGCTATAGTTGCCACGATTGGATTGGATTGGAGACGCTCCTGCCTGACTAATCTCCTGATCAAGTTTCCCTCTGTCACCTCTTACGACACCCACGGGATGATATAGGGTAGTAGATATTCTTGCACCGCCCCTACTTGGCAAGTAAATTAATAGTTAATATTTGCACACCATTTTAATAGCAAAACCATATTTTTTTATAATATGTCCATCTCTGTTGTATTTATTTTAAAGCAAAAAACATATATATGTCATAGTAATTTTATTATATCGATTAGTTATGCAGAAGAGTCTTTCTAAACACAACAAGTTTAATTTCGCTATTTGATAATACACGGTGGTTATTAAAAATGTATCACGACTTATTCAAGCGTAAGGTTAGGTCTAGCGTTGTCAACCATCCCGTATTTCAAGGGGTGATCTGTATTACTTGGTTAAATTTAAACTTCCCGCCGGAAGATTTAAATTTAACCGAGAACAAAACATGTCACATATTTTAGTAAATACGAGGTAGCGTTCAAAAAAGAATGACGATGCGGTGTAAACATTTAGGAAAAAAAAGTAAAATGATGCTGATGATGATGAGAAGTAAATAAATGTTTCGTTAATTTATAAATACTCGATAAGAAACATTTTCGTTTTTTTCTTTATTTTGCAGAAAAGTACACTATACATGGATGACTATACTATCCATGACGTTCAAACTTGTAAACAATTAGTACAGAAGCTTAAACCCGCAATGTACCAAATCCGTAAGTGTCTTTATGAATACCATTCCACATTTTCCTGGTAATCTCTTCATATTTTTATTTTTATTACAGAAAATGAAAAAGAAACTATTTGTTATTCAAAAACAAAGCCCTTTGATATTAACGTAAGTGTCAGTTATAATTAATAGATTTTGATGTGAATTACTAGTTATATTTTATATTCAAATATGAAATATATTTATGTCTCTCAAAGTATTTAAAGAAATGAATAAATATTCGTATAATTAAACAAAATAATCATAGTTCGCTGCTAGGTATTTTAGATTCGGCATATAAAATGTGGTATAAGTCGGAGGTTATTCAGCCTTTCTGGTCTTGTCCACAATCACCACTTACCACGGGACTAAATGAAGTGTTAAACTCTCTTACATCGCCAATACAGAGCACTATTTTTGCTTATCATTGATTTATTGACTAAGTTTAATTTAAAAAAATTCTTTAGGGTGAGTCAGGAGCACCTTCAATCCATAGGAATCACCTGGTAACTGTGGCTGCAGGCGAAATCCTAAGTGATAAAGGGCACATAATTATTGGGACAAAGATTAGCTGTTTCTGCAACTGGATTATCGAAAATCTACCGTGAGATTGATTTTTATTAGTTGTAATTTAATTTTTTGTGATATAATTAAAACGCATATATTATTTTATAAGATGATTACGGATAATCAGGAATAGTATCATTTGCTGATGATACTTCCTTGATTTTTATACTTAAACGTCAATCCTTTAAATAATGCGAAGTGAATAATACTGTATCAAAATTAGTGCATTGGTTTAACGTTAAGAATCTACATTTAAACGGCAATCAAACTAAATGTATTCAGTTTACGAGTACAATAACGAATGTTAAAATGCGAATACCAATGTGTTTTAAATGTGGAAGAACTGCGTCCTGTTCCATTGTGATGGTGTGTCTTTCCTGGAATAATGGTGTTGAGAGTAGTGGTGTTGAGAGTAGTCGTGTTGAGAGTAGTGGTACTGGGAGTAGTGGTGTTGGGAGTAGTGGCGCTGGGACTAGTGGTGACGGGATTGGTGCATGCAATTGAGGGACGGCGGGAGGTGCTCTTCAATCCAGGTAAGACACATCATTGTATTTAATTAAGCGGATGGTTGCGAATTAAATAGTAATATCTTTATTACCGCTCAATTACTTTATTCCAGTTATTTCTATAGCATAATGACATATGGGATTTTGCTATGGCGGAATGCGGCTGATTTAGAAACTATTTTTGTTTTGCAGAAGAGGGCCACAAGAGCTATTTACAAGTGTAAGACCGAGAGAGTCTCTTAGAAAAAATTTAAAGAAATAAATATATTAACTTTGGCCTCTCAATATATCTACGTAGAGTAAAAAAAGTGTTATAAACTCTATAAACACTAGTAACAAACACAACGAGTCAGTAATTCATTCTTAAGGCAATGTATACGCTATTACAACAAAGTCCCAGAAAATATAAAAGATCTCTCTATTAACAAGTTTAAATATTTAATGAAACAAAAGCTCTATAAAAAGGGCCATTATAATATAAATGATGGTTGATAATAACCCTTGGGAATGAGGTGGTCGCTTCCAAGCTGTTTCTGAAATATATTTTGTAAATATTTTGTGACCATTGTAAAATTTATTTAAAAAATATTCCGCTGGGTTTCTTGCTGGTTCTTCCCTTTTCTTGCTGGTTTTTCTTTTTTTTTACTTGGACAGAGGTTTTCCGAACCAGTGGTAAATTAAAAAATAATTTTCGGTAAGAATTGCATGTAACCTATATCGAATAAAAACTGTACTATTTTATTCTTAATGGTAGGCCTACTTTTCTGCTCAGAAGTCCCTATGGGTGCGTACTACCGTCAAATATATGTAATAACTAGCTTTTTCCCGCGACTTCGCTCACGCAGGAAACCTACCTAAGGAAGTACCTAAGGATTAAGACTATTTATTTTTTCAGTCTATGCTGAAAGTACTTCTTTACGTACTACATTAGAGGTTCTGCCTTCAGATGCTAATACGACCAAGTTGTTAGATGAGCTCACTCTCGAGCAGGCCACTTAAATCTGGTCGTGCGAGAAGAAATCCCCTAAGATCTATCCCGGCTGTTTTCAGTGACTGACCCTGAGACTTATTGACCGTCATTGCGAAACAGACCTTAAGGGGGAATTGCAATCTTTTAAACTCGAATGGTTACTCCGTTGGTATAAGTGGTATCCGCAGTATATTCACCGATTTATCTCGAGCATAGCCAGTAACATGCAATCTGGTCCCATTGCACAACTTAGGCGGATTCAGATTTCTCAATAGCATTACTGGATTCCTACTTTGAGGATAAGTGTGTGAGACGGTAGACCAGGTGGGTTGAGTGTATTTAGGAACTCCACAGGATAGTGTATAGCATCATCCGTAAGCACAACAGTGTCCACAAATTAGTATTGATATTCTTCACCTTCGAATTACTTCAACAAAGTGTCATTATTGACGGAAGCCTCATCGTTTATAGGTGTGAGAATCGCACGTTCGCACAACCACTCTGTGGATTTGGTGGATTTGCTGTGTAAGTTGTGTACATCTGGATATACTCGGGTTATTAGGTCGTCAACGGTCGACACAACTAAGGCAAGATCTGGTGGAATTGTAATTTTGCCCTCAGTTTCCGGATGTTCTCCATTTTCTATTTTAAGGAGGACATAGGAGAATTGTCCAGCGCAAACATCGCCCTTCAATTACACTCGCATGTTTTTCTTAGAGTTTTTTGACTAAGGGCCAATGATTTGAGGACTTAATGCAAGCCTTAACTTCGTCAGATCGAGTTCCCGTCGGCACTATCGGCAGAGTCTGACGAAAGTTTCTAGCTAACAACACGGTGACTCCACCCATCATGTCATCGTTCCCTCTGATATACCAGGCGGTCCCATAATGAACTGGCCTGATATAGTTCAACGCAACATGTCGCTACATGTTGTGTTGCATTAAATAGTACGTTTATCGTGCACTTAATATAAGAAACATGCATCGACATGAAATGCTTAGTCTAGTTTAACAGGCATTTGAATAACGAGAGTCGCGTATTTTTTCAAAATGTCGAAAACTGAGTATCGAAGTGTCATAAAGTTTCTGTTTAAAGAAGGTTTATCCCCTGCCCAAATAAAAGAACGATTAGATGGCGTGTATAAGGAGTCTGCCCCCTCCTATAGCACAGTGAAAAATTGGGTGAAAGAGTTTCGCCTCGGGAGAGAAACCGTCGAAGACTTTGGCCACGACGGTTGACCTGTGGAAGTGCTCACTCCCGAAACGATTGCTCTTATCGAAGAGGAGGTTCTGAGTGACCGCCGTTTGAAGATTAGAGAAATTGCAGCAAGGCTTGGGCTCTCTAAGAGTACCGTTCATTGCGCGATCCATGAACATCTTCACATGAAAAAAGTGAGTGCGAGATGGGTACCGAAACTTCTTTCAGCGGTACAGAGACAGGAAAGAGTGCGCTGTGCTTCGGAGTTTTTGGATCTTTGTGGCGAAAATCCAAAGACTGTGATCGAGCAGCTAGTGACTGGTGATGAAACTATGATCTTGCATTATGATCTACAAAGCAAGCGCGAGGCAATGGAATGGCGATATAAGGGTGAAAAGCCCCCTAGAAAGGCAAAGGTGCAACAATCGACTAAAAAACTGATGTGCACAATATTTTGGGATTTTCAAGGCATTTTGATGGTGGATTTTAAAGAACGCAATACAGTCGTGAACGGCGAATATTATGCTTCTTTAATATATAAATTACGAGACAAGATAAAGGAAAAACGAAGAGGCAAGCTGTCTAAAGGTGTCTTGTTGCTCCATGACAACGCCCCTGTTCATACCGCTGGTGTTTCGAAGGATGCAGTTCGTCAATGCGGGTTCACAGAAGTTCAACATCCACCTTACAGTCCAGACATGGCCCCGTCCGACTATTATTTATTTCCAAATTTAAAGCGGGACTTAAGAGGAAGAAAATTTTCCAGCGATGAAGAGTTGCAGGCGGCCGCCTTCAGTCATTTTGAGGATAAAAAATGTGACTATTTTTATAAAGGTTTAGAGATGTTGATTCGCAGATGTCAGAAGTGTGTTAGTATTCATGGTGATTACGAGTATATTGAAAAATAAAATTGGTTTCGTTTCATTTCCTTCATTGGTTCATAGTTAGGCCAATTCATTATGGGACCGCCTACGTATTTTAGAGTTCTGTTTAGTGCTTCAAAACCCCCTTTATGCGCCATCGTTCTTTCGTCCCAAACTATAAGTTTACAATCGCGCAGCACTTGGGCCGTATTAGACTGTTTTAAAATGTTGCAGAGTAGAGTTTCGATATGGATAAGATTTAACAGGAGCTTGAAGGCAGCGTGAGCTGTCTTGCCTCCCTCCAACAGTGTTGTTGCGATTCCTGAGGATGCGAAAGCTAAGACGATGCCATAATTACTCCTTAGTTTTGCCAATAACATATTGATAAGGAAGGTGTTTCCAGGGCCACCAGGAGCATCCAGAAAAAATATTTTTCCAATTTCTTTCTCAAAATTGCCAAGAATCTGCTGATAAACATAAAGCTGTTCATCCGTCAGTAACTACTCCTCATTAGACACTACTTCTCCCGGAATACCGAGGTCATAATTGGTATCCCTCAGATATTCTTGATTACTGAAAGTTGCTGCAGATCTTTTTGGCTGAGGCAATCCATATTGTGCTAAGTTTTGTCCTGCTTGAGCCAACACTGCATCCTCGATCAATATCAAGCATTTGTTGTACACTTCGTCTATGAGCAGTAGCGCACTATCTTGCAATTCTCTCTCCAGTTGCTGTTTAATGTCTTCCGAGAGACTGTTTTTGTATTTCTCCCAAAGGCTTAAAGGATCAGAGAGTTGACAGAAAATTTACATTATTGTAAATAGCTCTCGTAGCTTCAAAGGAGAATCGCACAATGCAACTTCCTCTAAAGTAGTGTCCCAATGTTTGTCGTCTTCGAGCAATCTAAGAGTATTACTTGCAGACTGAAATCTTGGATGGAGGATACCATTCACAGTCTTCAAGTCTGTAAAAGATGTCGGTCCTCTTACCTCATGGAGCAGCAGGGGTAGGTGATAGCACTCGGTGTTGTTTGGATGAATGGTGTAGACCCTACCCAGAACGTGCTCTTTTCTCACTCCAGACCACTTCTACAACTTGCCCTCTTTGCCTTATAGAAAATTTATTTTTGTTCTAGACAAAGAAGGGCCTTCGGAGTACAGCAGTGTCTTAACATAATTTTCCGTTTTGCAGATTTAAAAAAAACGCTTCTTCGCCAACAAAATATATTTGTAAGAATTGCGGTTCCCTTTGAGGTGCTGGCAACAAACTTCCAACCAAGTGGTATACTTGGGTCTGAACTTTAAATGTAGGCATAAAACCGTCCTTGATTATCTGTTTGGCAGCGAATGAAGTTATTTGAAAGAAACTATTATATTTACGAATACCGTTAATAAAATGTTCATGTTCTGAATATCTATTCATTATCAACCTGTAAACAGGCTCGGGTAGTTGTTTATAAGACGGAAGCTGCACCTTACCGGCGCTACAGCGCATGCCGGGTGTCTCCTACTTCCATTTAAGAGCGCACACAGGAGGGGAGGTGGTGAGCTTTGCCTGGCTTGTCAATTGTCAATGTCAATGACAGTTGCCTTCTCCCAAGAGGTGGTGAAGTAGCTGAATTCGAAGTCCTTATTAACATCATAAAGCGAAACTCTGTGCAAAATTTCAGCTTTTTAGGTCCAAGGGTTTGTGGGCTGGGCGTTGATGAGTTAGTCAAGATTTGTATGATATATATATATATATATATATATATATATATATATATATATATATATATATATATCTACATACAATAGTACAAGTAAAGTGAATATATAAATGTAAACGAAGGAGGACATAATTATACTTAAAAGATGTTATTATCGTTACAGAAACTTTATTATGTTATTTCGTAGTACAAAAGTGAAGTAAAGTTACAGCCTATATACGTCCCACTGCTGGGCACAAGGGCTCCCCTCATTTCTGAGAGGGTTTTAGAGCAAGGAAGTATCCGCCACGCTGCCCTAATGCGTGTTGGCGAACTTCACATGTCTTCGAAATTTTTTTTTTCTTATTCCTCAGACATGCAGATTTCCTCACGATGTTTTCCTTCATCGCTGAGCACGTGGTAAATCAGCACTTAAAATTGCAATTAACAATGTCATTAGTGCCGGCGGGGATCGAACCCGGGTTACTCGCGTTCTGTTATATTTACAGCGAGCGTTAACCATCTGAGCTATCACGGCTATCATTTTGGAAAACAATTATATATTATTAATATCATTTCATTTGGTAGTAATATTTTTATAATTATAATATTTTATTCCAGAGGCGGTAGCGATCTTTCGAACTGTTGCAAAGATTGTTGCAATATTGTGGACCTAAATTTGAATAAAACGTTTATATTTTAAAGTAAATTATTTATTTTATTAATTATTAATAATAAATCATTTGAAACCTTTACGATTCCATGTTTTTATTCAGTTTTAATTTCATTGAATAAAACTACTTTTACTTTTACTTTTACGGGTTAAGTTGAATATAACTTATAACAATTTAAATTAAATACTATAAGATTCACATAGGACATCGAATGAAATTTCTTTCACAACTTATTACCAAGTAATTAATTAAACTAAGCGCCCTAAGATCCCTAAAGGTAGTTTTATTCAATCAGATACTTTGATTAATACGTTCATACAATTTATTTAATTCTTAATAAAAGGAGTACGAAACTCTTTATTTTTAAAAGCACCCAATAATTTGTAAAAGTCTGCCGATAAAATGAATTAGATTCAATATTAGTTCCATGACGGATAATCTATACATATAATAAATCTGTAGAAAAGTCGTGTCTGTAATCCTAATATTTCTTGGAAAAAAACAAGTCCATGAGACTAAATAAAGGATCCTAAAGCCAAATTACTAATTTTTAGAATTTTTGTCTGTCTGTTTGTCTGTCTGTCTGTGTGTTTATTAAAGATTCACGAAAAAAAACTACTGGACAGATCTCAATGAAATTTTATTTGTAGGCAGTTAGTGACCCGGGGCAACTTAAAGGATACTTTTTATCCGATTACGATACTTAAAAAGGAGGGTTAAATATTTTCCTTTCTTTAGAACTTAATTTTCTATTATGTATGTTTCTTTTAGTTATAAGCGGGACAACTTAGTGTTTTTTTTTAAATGAATACAATATTTATAATTAAAATTTAAAATTTGTGTTAACTGTTATGTAATAATTTTGATCTATATTGTACGTTTCCCAAACAGCGCCACCTGTCATAAATAGTAGTATATTTCGCCTTCAGTTATCAGTTACTTACTAATATTATTAAATAATTTACATTTATATGTTTTAATAATTAAATTTATTTAATGATTTGAAAGTTGTAAGATTTGTTTTAAGTTAATAAAAATAAGAAGCTAGTATTCATAATAAGTCTAAAACTTTGCTGTATTCACTTTGTGTACTGCCGTAGTTTAATTGATAAAGTTACAAAAGGTTCTGACGTACAGTGAAGTCCATTTAGTTAACATCATGACAATTTGAACGCATGAAACGACACACGCAATATTTTTCAACTAATATAGTGTATTTATGTAAATGATGGGAATCGCTTGCATCAGCGAACGACAAAAACCTGATTTTTGATATTTTATAAACTACAATAAGATATTAATATAAAAAGGCATTGGCTTAAAATCAATACCAACCCATAACAAATTTAGTTGTAAAATCGCACTTCAGCAATGCAACGCTTATAAACCAAATTACCATGCATTTAAAACAATAATACTGAGTAAAATTTTCAAAAGAACTGAGTAATAAAGAAAAACGTTCTGTCGGTGACTTGTTCTCTAATGGAAATGCCAACGAAACTACGTCCCTTCTGCAGACGTCAGACGGCGTATAATGAGACTAGCCGTACCTCAAATACTCTGACCGAGAACAGTTGTAGAAATTTGAACAAATCTGCACTTAGTTGAATCGTTAGTGTATCGGTGTATCTTTTTTTGTTTTTAATTTATTATTTATTAGTGAATTTATAATACAGTGGTGTTACTTAATTCTAAACTCGCCAAACTTTTACTTTTGATGGCGAGAGGCGCTCTTTTACATAGCAATGAACCACCTTAGGTACTCCTAATATTGGACACAATAATACACAATTATATAAATAGCACAGTAATATATAAACCCATGACATTTTGTCGTTGTGTTAACTTTATAATCTTATATATTTAACTTTATTTAAATAAATTTAATTTAAATAATATGAGTGAGATTGAGAGGTTCTATGGGCAGCTGTACACACCATCGTTGGAGCCACACGCAAGTGTGAGTAACGATCCAAGAGCAAGTCTTACCCGAAACTATTCCGATGATATCCCGGACGTCAGTCTGAGCGAGATTAGAATGGCTCTCCAGCACCATAAAAACGGCAGGGCCCCAGGCGAGGATGGAATTACAGCGGAGCTTCTGAAAACGGGTGGAACACCGGTACTTGAAGTCCTTCAGAAGCTCTTCAATTCCGTCCTCCATGGTGGCACTACTCCGTAGGCGTGGAGCAGAAGTGTGGTGGTCTTGTTCTTTTAGAAAGGCGACAACGCTCTCTTGAAGAACTACAGACCGATTTCCCTTCTGAGCCGCGTCTACGTGCTGTTTTCGAGAGTCATTACGAATCGTCTCGCACGCAGACTCGACGACTTCCAGCCTCACGAACAAGCCGGTTTCCGAAAAGGCTTCAGTACCATAGACCACATACATACCCTGCGGCAGATTGTACAGAAGACCGAGGAGTACAATCTGCCACTTTGCCTGGCGTATGTAGACTATGAGAAAGCCTTTGATTCCGTCGAAATTTGGGCAGTGCTACAGTCCCTTCAGCGGTGCCAAGTTGATTGTCGGTATATCGAGGTTGTGAAGTGTTTCTACAGTAGGGCTACGATGGCTATCCAAGTATAGAACCAGAGTTCGAAGCGTATCCAACTGCAGAGAGATGTAAGACAGGGTGACGTTATATCCCCGAAACTCTTCACCGCTGCGTTGGAAGAAGTTTTCAAGCTACTGGACTGGAAAGGATACGGTATTAACATCAATGGTGAATACATCACTCACCTTCCATTTTCCGGCGATATAGTCCTTATGGCAGAATCGCTGGAGGACCTTAGCACTATGCTCAATGACCTCAATGGTGCCTCCCAACGGATAGGTCTTATGATGAACACGGACAAAACAAAGATCATGTTTAATGTCCATGTCACACCTATGCCGGTAGTTGTTGGGAGCACTATGCTCGAAGTTGTTGACGAGTACGTTTAACTGGGACAAATAGTCCGACTAGGTAAGTCCAACTTCGACCGAGAGGTTAATCGACGAATTCAACTCGGCTGGGCAGCGTTCGGGAAATTACGACACATCTTCTCGTCAGGCATACCTCAATCTCTGAAAACTAAAGTGTACAACCAGTGCGTGTTGCCAGTGATAACTTACGGATCAGAGACGTGGTCCTTCACTGCTGGCCGAATGAGGACGCTCAAGGTCGCTCAGCGAGCTATGGAGAGGGCTATGCTCGGTGTTTCTCTGCGTGATAGACTCAGAAATGAGGATATCCGCAGTAAAACCAGAGTGACCGACATAGCCCAACGGATTAGTAAACTGAAGTGGCAATGGGCCGGCCGGGGAAGAAAGGTTCTCGAGTGGCAGCCTCGTACCGGTAGGCGTAGTGTAGTGCGACCCCCCACTAGATGGAGTGACGACCTGGTAAGACATGCAGGAAGTCGATGGATGCTGGTGGTTCAGGACCGTGCATTGTGGCGTTACTTTGGGAAGGCCTATGTTCAGCAGTGGACTTGTGAAGGGCTGTAATGATGATGATGATGATGATGAAAAAATAATTTAAATACCTAATCATTATTTATTATATTGTTATGATTTAATATACTAGAATGAATTAGTTCTATTAGCCATCCTGTATAATGTTTTTTAATTTTCTCTTAAGCGATCTTTTACTAATTTTAACTTTTTCTCTTAATAGATCTATTTTGTTAAACACTTTAGCTACCAAATACTTAGAGTTTCTCTTACCATAATAGTTTGTTATTTTTGGTTGAACCAGTTTGTTTTCTCTCTAACCCTATGTGTGTTGTACTTGTTTTTAACATGAACTTTATATTCATCATTATAATAATATTCCAGACCTACCAAATAATCTATTTTTTTTTATCTATGGGAATAATTTTACAAATGGGAAACAGCTTATCATAGTCTTTGTTGCAATTGTCTTAAACATTTTTACTAACTAGAAACTTATTCAATCTTATTTGTATGTCTTTGATATTTTTTAGATATGTAATAAAGGTTCGCCTGTATACAAGAAGTCCATAACTCATTAGCGAATCGGCAAGTGCAATGTATACTATTCTTAACGTTTGTTTGTTCAATACATTTTTTAATTGGTAAAACTTACTTAGCACTAATCTTAGCCTATTGCAAATGTCATTTACGTGTATTCTCCAGTAAAAATTCTTATCTATTGTTAGACATAAATATTTAAATTTATCCACATATTCCAATCTCTTACAGTTACAATTAAATTTATTTCTATGCATACATTCGTATGTATGTCCTATCACTGTTAGATAATCTTTTTTTACAGATTAAGCATTTCATTACATTTAGTTTTTGCAAGATTTAATATAATGCCATTGTCGTGTACCCATTTGCTAATGTTTTCAAAATCATCTTGTATACACTTTTGTACCTCAGATATGTCTTTGGGAGCATAGACAAGACACATATCATCAGCTATCTCTCACATATCATCAGCTCTCTCTCACATATCATCAGCATTTTATACAAAAACTGGCAAAAGCTTTCGAGATCTCGTCGTGCATTCCTCATAACTAACAAAAATAAATTACAACTTTAACCGAGGAAGTAACTTTAACGAGAAAGTAAGATCTCCCGACGGGCAAGGATTTCAGCTAGGGGAGTAGCAAAAATTCCGTGTGGTAGTAAGGAAATACCGGAGTAGTTCCAAAACTTCGATGGCGTGATTTAGGCTATGATTCGTTTCGCTTGCGACCTGGCGACTGCGTTGCCACACAACCATTGCATGTTACCAGTGATGACATATGCCTGATACATAGTCTTTCACTATTATATGTATGAGAAAGATCAAGTTCACTCAACAAGCATATGAGAGAACTACGCTCGGAGTTTCTCTGTGTCACATAATTCGTATTAAAAATACAGCGTAAATGCCATAAGATAACTTATCAGTAAGCTGAAGTGGCAATGGCCCCATAGCTCGAGGAACAATTAACCAATGGAGAACTTTCTAAGGAAAGGCCTCGTACTGTAAAGCAGGACTACCAGATGAGGTGATGAACTGGTAAGACCTTCAGGAATTCTGTGGAAGTAGGTGGCTCGGAGAGCTATTAGTCTGCCGTGATACTCCTGTGCATGTTTACGGACTTCATATGTCTTCAAAATATTATATTCGTCAGACTTACAGGTATCCCCGCGATGTTTTCCTTCATAATTGACATTATTACAACAAAAATTATATAACGTAATTTACAAAGTAGTGTCAATATTTTAGCTATGAAATAAAATCGCAGTGTTAAAAGCTACAGAATTTACCCCCTTTAAATTTATAGTAGCTTAAAGTGTGCACTCTGCAAATTTTAAAAAAGAATTTTTAAGTCTCAAATACTTTGGTCCGTTCGCTCCGTTTCGCAACGTCGTTCGCGCTACTTAGCCGCCACTTGGACTACACTTAGTAGTAACACACACAGTACATTGGCGTAAAATTTACTTTGTATGTTTAAAACAAAGCAATCTACATAACTACTCAAAGCTAAATAAGTGCCCTCAGAGTATTTCATTTGAGATTATTTTTGCTGACTCTTGTCCAGATAATGATTTTTTTATGAATGCCACACATGTTAGCAAGTGTTGAGACTACAAATGAGAATACATACACAATATAGTATTCTATGGTTGAGTCTTGAGGGTATAGTAAAGGTTTTTTATGCTCCACTTACCGTGAAGTGGGTAGTTCTGTTTATTTTTTAATTTGATTTCCAAGTCCATTGCCCCGGTTGTTTGCAAAAGTTAAACGTGTAATTTGATCATATATCCTTAAAATGCCAAGAATCCGACACCACTAGTACAATACTTCAGCTACCAGAGCCGTAACGATGATCAAGGCTAGTCAGTGGCAATGTTCCCTGGATTTTCAGCTGGGATATTCGCGAAGGGCAATTCAAAACCTTTTGCACCGGAATCAAAAGACCGTGAGTGTATCACGGTGTCGTAGTTTGAAAATAATTCGTACTACCACCTCCCAATAAGACTGGTACGTGCGTCTTACTGCGCGACGTGATTGTACTCATACTGTGACAGCAAGTGCGTTACTTACCCTTACTCTACCGGTACCCTTGTCAGTGAATAGACAGAAATCGTTTGCACGAAAACCAGCAACGTTCACGACACCTGTAACTCGTATTCAACTGACCGGAACTCATCATGCAAGTCAATTAAGGCTTGCCCGTCAACATCTTAAAGGGAGCATGGAGTGAGGTGAAGTTTTTTGGTAACGATCGACGTATACGAGTATGGAGAAGAAGCGGAGAAAGATTTTCTGATCCTGGCATTCTAGAATGGACAGGTTTGGTGGTTCCAATCTCCACAATACCAGCCGCGGTAGTGTAGAGTGGGACCAGCTTACAAGGTTAAACAGACCTTAATGCTCTGAATTTATGGATGTGAAACATCTATAGCGGCGGGTTAGACAGACTGTTGGCGTGGAGACGCTTCGCGGTGTCGTCGTTGGTATACGTGCGCTATAGATACCTTGATAATGTTATGTCTAACACTTTTGTACTATACTACTTTACTATACTTTTTACTATATACTTGAGTTATTATCAAGAGAACTATTGTCAAGAGAACTTCGAATACATTACCTACAGAAGTAACTGATTAAAAGAATTAAGTTGTCTCAGTTTAAAAAAAATGTTGAAGTTTTGAATATAAATGTTTATTAAAGTCATCTTTTATTTAAAAAATTCTTAATATTTTATTTATCGTTATGTCATATTTATATCCTGTCGTAAACTATCCTTTTATGCAGTCGTCCCGCGACGGCTCGCAATGTTTTTATTAATTAATCGAATTTCTTTATTTGCCATAAATAGGCTAATTATTATGCTTTACAATAAAAATAAGTTGCTTAAAGACCTATTTAGCCATAAGATACAGCATGCAAACTTTTCAAAATTACCAAGTGTAAGTGTTAAGTACCCGGTTGACCGAGCTTTGCTCGGTATTTTTCGCTCGGTTTTTTTAATTCGTGTGTTTGGAAATTATATTTAGATACAAATTACATACTGATGAAATACGAATATTTTTTGATCTTAGCGACATACTAGAAAAAACTGAACTGGTTATTTGAATAAAAAATCATGAGTGCAATTAGTTTAATTTAAATTTTCGTGTTTTTAAAAAAATACTAAAAAAAGGTCTCGAAAAAATAGATTTTCTTAAAAAGAAAGGAACTTGAAAAAAAAATTAAAAAAAGTCGGTCGGTCGGTCTGGGCTCGAACCATGGTATTACATTTTTGTGACCGCCCAATATACCAATTAAGCTGTATGTAATCATTAATAAACTGTCAAAATTTACCTTCTTATTCTAACGATATTGTAGCAGTTTTTCATTGCCTAAAAACACGGACAAAAAGACATTTTCTAAAAATAAATCCTAGCTAGATCAATTACCCCCGAAACTCCCTGCGCACAAAATTTTATGAAAATCGTTAGGCCGTTTCCGAGATTGCGATTATATATATATATATATATATATATATATATATATAATATACAAGAATTGCTCGTTTAAAGGTATAGGATAGATTCTAAAATGTCAATTTCTTCAATGTAATATATAAAATCATAATGTCATAAATAATTTACAATCTCAATGTCATAATTTAAATAAACATGTATTTAAATTTTGCCAGAGATCTGTCTGCCAGTAAGAGCCAACTACCAAAGCTGAAGACTGAGTGTGGCAGCATCGTTTCCGGGACACCTGAGATTTTGAGTGAGATTGAGAGGTTCTATGGGCAGCTGTACACATCATCGTTGGAGCCACACGCAAGTGTGAGTAACGATCCAAGAGCAAGTCTTATCCGACACTATTCCGATGATATCCCGGACGTCAGTCTAAGCGAGATTAGAATGGCTCTCCAGCACCTTAAAAACGACAGGGCCCCAGGCAAGGATGGAATTACAGCGGAGCTTCTGAAAGCGAGTGGAACACCAGTACTTGAAGTCCTTCAGAAGCTCTTCAATTCCATCCTCCATGGTGGCACTACTCCAGAAGCGTGGAGCAGAAGTGCGGTGGTCTTGTTCTTTAAGAAAAGCGAAAACGCTCTCTTGAAGAACTACAGACCGATTTCCCTTCTGAGCCGCGTCTACGTGCTGTTTTCGAGAGTCATTACGAATCGTCTCGCACGCAGACTCGACGAACTCCAGCCTCCCAAACAAGCCTTCAGTACCATAGACCACATACATACCCTGCGGCAGATTGTACAGAAGACTGAAGAGTACAATCTGCCACTTTGCCTGGCGTATGTGGACTATGAGAAAGCCTTTGATTCCGTTGAAATTTGGGCGGTGCTACAGTCAATTCAGCGGTGCCAAGTTGACTGTCGATATATCGAAGTGCTGAAGTGTTTGTACAGTAGGGCTACGATGGCTATCCGAGTACAGAACCTGAGCTCGAAACCTATCCAACTGCAGAGAGGTGTAAGACAGGGTAACGTTATATCCCCGAAACTCTTCACCGCTGCATTGGAAGACGTTTTCAAGCTACTGGACTGGAAAAGATACGGTATTAACATCAATGGCGAGTACATCACCCACCTTCGATTTGCCGACGATATAGTCCTTATGGCAGAATCGCTGGAGGACTTAAGCACTACGCTCAATGACCTCAATTGTGCCTCCCAAAGGATAGGTCTTAAGATGAACACGGACAAAACAAAGATCATGTTTAATGTCCATGTCACACCTATGCCGGTAGTTGTTGGGAGCACTATGCTCGAAGTTGTTGATGAGTACGTTTAACTGGGACAAATAGTCCGACTAGGTAAGTCCAACTTCGACCGAGAGGTCAATAGACGGATTCAACTCGGCTGAGCAGCGTTCGAGAAATTACGACATATCTTCTCGTCAGGTATACCTCAACCTCTAAAAACTAGATTGTACAACCAGTGCGTGTTGCCAGTGATGACTTACGGATCTTAGACGTGGACCTTTACTGCTAGCCGTATGAGGACGCTCAAGGTCGCTCAGCGAGCTATGGAGAGGGCTATGCTCGGAGTTTCTCTGCGTGATAGACTCAGAAATGAGGATATCCACGGTAAAACTAGAGTGACCGACATAGCCCAACGGATTAGTAAGCTGAAGTGGCAATGGGCCGGCCATATAGCTCGAAGAACTGATAACCGATGGGGAAGAAAGGTTCTCGAGTGGCAGCCTCGTACCGGTAGGCGTAGTGTAGGGCGACCCCCCACTAGATGGAGTGACGACCTGGTAAGACATGCAGGAAGTCGATGGATGCAGGTGGCTCAGGACCGTGCTTTGTGGCACTTGGGTGTACTTGGGGGAGGCCTATGTTCAGCAGTGGACTTGTGAAGGGCTGTAATGGATGATGATGATGATGTATTTAAACATTACTTAAAAGTCAGATATGTAGAAACAGTGATAACTCAGAGTAATTATTACCATGTATGTTATTCTAAGAGTGATACTCAGTTATATACACATAAATTACGTTCATTCTTTTACACTATAGTAGCATTTTATTAGCCATTTACGTAACTTTTTGGTCATGAGACTTACAGAGTCGTGCTTGGCTGCTTTGCGGTTTTATAAAGTATTTTTACACACATGCAATATACCTTTTTGATAGATAACCTATTTAATTTTAGGTCTTTTATTTCTTTTTTATAGAAGAAGGGGCAAACGAGCATTTGATTCACCTGATGTTAAGTGACTACTGCCGCCATGAACATCCGCAACACCAGAGGAATTGCAGATGCGTTGCCGGCCCTTTAGAAAGGAGTAGGCTCTTTCCTTGAAGGTCCCCAGGTCGTATCGGTCCGTAAAAATCGCCGGTGGTAAACTATTCCACAGAGAGGTCGTACGTGGAAGAAAACTCCTGGTGAAAAGTACAGTGGTGGACCACCAAGCATCTAGATGGTGTGGATGGTATCGGGAGGTTTGCTGCGTAATGCGTTCATGAAATATGGCGGCTGGGATTAATCCAAACAAATCCTCAGAGCATTCCCCGTGATAGATGTGATAAAATATGATAGAGATGCAACATCTCTTTGCAGCGACAGTGAGTCGAACCGATCTGAAAGCACCCTGTCATCGACGATTCGAGCCGCTCTACGCTAGATGCGGTCAAGTGGAAGGAGCTGGCACTGGGGAGCCCCATCCCAAAGATGGGAACAGTATTTCATGTGCGGCCGAACCTGCGCCTTGTAAAGTTGCAGGTGGTGTGCCGGCATGAAATACTGTTCTACTCTGCTGAGCACGCCAAGGTTTTTAGAGGCCCATTTGACCTTCTCTTCCAAGTGACCACGAAACTGTACGTCACTCGATATTTAGACGCCGAGGATTCCGATACTAGATGAGGCAACAAGGGGAGTGTCTTGAAAGTAAGGAGATACGACAAAGGGGTTCTTTTTAGCGGTTAACGCGCAAACTTGTGTCTTCTGATGGTTAAACTGGACTAGATTTAGTCGCCCCCAATCCAAAATGGGGAATGAATGTTGCCGGTTTGCAACATATATATTGATGTGAAAGAGCGTTGATGATAGCACGCAGCCTTGTGGAACACCAGCATTAATTGGCTTGTAATCGGAGCTTGCACCGTCTACAACGACGTTGATTTAATAAGGAAGGAGCTTTAAAAGAAGCGCTTTGTGCCAAACCCGATCGTAGGCCTTGGACTCTACTGCCGCCGCCCATCTATGAGTCAAGAAGATCACGAGCTGATCGACCTCTACGAAAACCGTATTGGCGATTACTAATCAGCAGGTGATCCTCAAGATACCTCATGAGCTGACAGTTTACAATGGACTCCATTGTTTTGAAGAACAAGGAGGTGATGGCGATGGACCTGTAGTTGGATGGGCTGAACGGTCGCCATTTTTAGGGATTGGGTGGACAAAAGCCATCTTCCATGATATCGGCACTACACCTAGGAAGGAGGAGTACCAGAAAAGACGCGTTAAGACTGGTGCCAACTCTGGAGAACACGCCCTCAGCACAATTGGAGGGATACCGTCAGGCCCACTCGACTTGTGGATGTCCAGGGAGAGAGTGCTGTGTGAACTGCTCCTCATGCATGGAGCACTCACACCGCGGGATGGTCGGCGGCATACTCCCCCCGTCATCAAGTCAAATTGGACGCAAATAAAGAGCCTAGCAGATTGGCTTTCTCTTTTGCGGCATGGGCCAGTGATGATGGAAGAGATGGCTGACAGAAATTCCCTTTAAGAGCCTGGGCGAGAAATCAGAAAGCACGGATTCCAGAAGGAAGGCGAACTAGTTTCTCGCCAATTCTGCCTATATGCTCTGACTTTGCTTTGGCAATGCCTCTTTGAAGTTTACATCCCGGGACGCTGATGCGTCAGCCCAGGCTTGGTAGCACTCCTGCTTATAGCATGATGCTATTTTACGGGAGTGACCTAACCTGGCTGAGATTTGCCTCCGATGGGCACCACAGAGGAAGGAGAAAAAAGTTCCATACCCTGAAGTACCACATCAGCGACAGAATCATCAACAACCTGGGGATCGTCCGGCGAGAAGCAAACCCGCTCCCAAGGGTTGGATGCAAAGAAAAACTGCATCCTATCCCAATCGGCTGACCTATAGTGCCAAACACGGCGGCAGACTGCAGAATGCAACCGCGATTTCAGCGTAAGTGGCACCATACTCCGGACAAGACAATGATCCGAGGAGCTTAAACGTCGACGAACGAGTGTCGACGGAAATCTAATATTCGTCCGGATGAGAGGTCAGAAGAAGGTCCAACAGTACATACCTGCAATTAACTTAAAAGAATAGTAATGTAAAGCTGGGGTGCCCGCCGTAGGTTTAAGTTATACGTGGGTATACGTCAACATCACAAAACACAAGTAGTTAAATTAAAAGTGTTGTACAACCGTCTTCAATATAAATAAAATGAGAACATCATCAGTCAGTCACAGACAATCGAGGTCAATTACGAGGGCGGCACTGAAAATTTCGGGAATCAAGGAAGTGACACAACATTACTATTTAAAAATTTATTTATTGCTTTTCGAAGTATTCTCCGCGAAATTTGACACATTTTTCCATACGATGGAACTAATCATTGAAGCAACCATTCCATTCGGAAGTTGGGGTCTCAAAAATGGCCGTTTTGTAGGCGTCCACAGCTTCTTCAGGTGATA
The DNA here is from genome assembly GCA_036936625.1 of Parnassius smintheus behrii. NCBI lineage: Eukaryota > Metazoa > Arthropoda > Insecta > Lepidoptera > Papilionidae > Parnassius > Parnassius smintheus. The sequence continues at coordinate 14,981,878 of JAUPFT010000014.1, forward strand.
AAAATCTCTGTTCACGCAATTTATTATTTATTTTAGGGAAAGTATAGAAGTCATTAGGGCTTAGGTTGGGGCTGTACGGCGGATGGTCTAATAATTCTATGTTTTCTTGCTCTAAAAACTCTTTTGTTCTGTGTGCGGTGTGAGAACTCGCATTGTCGTGATGGAGGATGATGCGGCTGTTGCAATTCTCTTTACGGAGTTCAGAAACGACCTGTGACAAACAAATGTTAGCATGCCATTCTGCATTAACCGTTCTTTGTCCCTCAAGAGGAATAGTCGTAACATGGCCGGTTTTGGAGACAAACGTGGCCACCATTTTTTTTTGCAACACTCTTTAACTCATTTTCGAACACCCGAACTTGTGACTGGTTTTTTGTTTCAGGTTCGTATGCAAATACCCAGGATTCGTCACCTGATACGATGTTGTATACTGCATTTGAGGATCCTGCGTGGAATCTTTCGAGAGTTCTGACGCACCAAGTAACGCGAGCCGCTTTTTGCTCTTCACAGAGCGAATGCGGTATCCACCGGGAAAACAACTCTTTTACACCTAATTGTTCATGCAATATTATTTGTATTTGACTCATGCCAATGTCTAAAGTTGCCTGAATTTTGCGGTATGTCACATGTCGATCTTCCTCAATCAGCTTACGCACAGCATTAACGTTTTCTTGGTTGACTGCAGTTTTTGGACGACCTAGACGGGGATCATCACTGAGCTTGACACGTCCACGTTGAAATTCAGCAAACCAGCGATAAATTGTGGTTTTGGATGGAGCTTTATCACCAAATGCAGAAATCATTCGGTCAACACTCTGTTTTTGTGTTAAACCACTTAGAAAGTCATAATAAATCATCGCTCTTGAATTTTCTCGAGTCTATTCCATTTTCTCAACGGCTAAACAAGTTTGACAAAACCTTGTGACAAGACCGAGAGTCTTTTTTTAAATAAATAAATGGTATTCGATTTTTAAAACCAAGGAATTTTCAATTAAAAAGATTTTAATATGACAGGAACAGTAGAAATATTCTTCTTTCTTTTAGTGCAGCCTAGTAAATACGCATTATTAAGGATAATTCAAAAACTACTAGTCAGGTCTTGATCAAATCTTTAAGAGACGACATGAGAAGCACCAGCTTTCTAATAAAAAAAGAATCATCAAATACCTAGAAATTATTTCTGAGGTAACCTTACACATTAAAAAAATACAGTCGAATTGAGAACCTCCGCCTTCTTTTGAATTCGCTTGAAAATTGCTGTGTAGAGGACTTTCATACTTGTTGTATTTGCTTTTATTTTCTTAATATATTAGTTATGTATACGACCTTGTGTTTTTGTCCCTGTATATATGATACCCTCACGAACCTTTCTTAATGTGTATTAACTGTAAGTTTTCCAATATGATAAAACAAATAAAATAAAATAAATATGTACCTAACTTTAATTTTATTTTTATTTTAATTGCTTTATACTTCTTTATCTACATAGAAGTTCTGAGACTGCTGGTTAAATTTTGACGGGACTTGACATGGTTATAGCTAGTGTTGCCAAAACGCAAGAACAAGACAAGACTTAGCCATTCTTGGTCTTGGTCTGGCGCCAATATACCTGGTCTTGGTCTTGATCTTGCGCCAATACACCCGGTCTTGGTCTTGGTCTTGGTATTGCAGCAGGAGTCTCGCAATTACCTATTGCTATTTATCAAAAGTTACTTTAGATCTTAGTAAAACTTAACGGAGTAGGTATATTTTGAGCTTGAATTAACATAGCATAGTCATAGCAAAGACCAACAAAATTATTAAATTTCTAAAAATTTTATGAGAAATTCGAAAAATCAACTGACACCGGTTGGGGTTCGAAAACCATGCAGATGCTTTATCTATCTACATTATATATCTATCTACCGTACCTTATATATCTATCTACCGTATCCCATGGCCACGGAAGTCAGTTTGTTTTTTGTGATGTGAATTGTGTATATATTTTCTTGTGATGGAATTAATCTACGTTAATTAAATTAAATTAACCTTAGAGTTCGCGATCCGCGCCCTGCAATAGGACTACTGTCGCTTCAAAATGTGTTAAAGTGTGTGTTAAAAGTGTCTACAATATTTATCAAATGAGTGACAACATATTCGAGCACTTTGTGTTTTAAAATCACACTGGTGGGGTCAATTGCCCGATTCTAATCCGGCTCATAAGAATCAGAATGGTGGTGTGACAGGCCTAGGGATTCTTGAATCCGATTCCCAGGTCGGGCCTTGACCTTGTTATGCGAGATGTTACTAGGTGGACTGTATGTGCGGTTTATTGATACCCCAAAACAAGATGGCTGACGTGGCACGCGACAGCCTTGGACGATGCACTCGCTCTTCCAAAATCTACTACTTCATCAGTGTCTAGATGGAGGTCTACTTGAGCCGGTAGGGGAGAAAAATGTGAAGGGAAAAACAAAAACAGCTCAAGTCCAAATAAAAGGGGGAAAACGCATTTACTGCGGTGGAGTTCTTGTGGTGCCTCGTGGACGACGCTCCTGGTCTTGTGGTACGTTGGAAGAGGGGCGGTGTGCGACGACTAGGGATTTTCGATGCAGAAACATCGATGATGACATCGATGTTGATATCGATAGCTTAACATCGATGTTCGATGTTTATCCTACTCAAAACATCGATGTTGGCCATTATGGATGTTTTAGCACATTTACCTATTTAGCAGGTTAAAATTAGATGAACAAAAAATTTGTAGTGTTGTTTATGGTCGGGCCATCATCACAGACAAGACTATTCTTGCGAATAAACCTGATATTGTGCTGATGGACCGGGCAGTCAAGGATATTTTTGGTCGACATTACCACTACATATGACGAGAACCTAGTGAAAGCTGAATCAAATAAGAAAACAAAATATCTGGACCTGGCTCACGAGGTGACCGACATGTGGGGTGGTCTACCAACCGAAATTATTCCTGTAGACGTCTCTGCGAATGGGCTAATCCCAGTTAGCCTCTCGGGTCATCTGAGGCGACTGCGACTCCGTGACGGACCGCTCCGGGCTCAAATGCAGAAGGCGGTGCTCCTTGATACTGCCCGCATCGTCCGCCGGTTTCTTTCCCTTTCCCTCTAACCCTCGGCCGTTTGGTCTCCCCTACCGAGGGCTTCCATCTGGTTGGGCTTTTATTTATTTATGCATTTTCATGTATTTATTTTATTTTATTGATATTTACGTATATTTATCATACTCATTCACAATATATTTATGGAACCCAACCAGATGAGAAAACTATATAGATATCCCAAAAAATAATAATAGTAAGTAAACCCATATAGTTAATATTATAATAATTACTTGCTAGAATAAATTATTATGATATCTACCTATCCTTACCATTGTCTAATTACAATATTCTTTGCAAGATCTGCATAAAGTATTCGTGTCTTATGAATATGTATTATGAATCTCTATATCAATCAAACAGTGTCAAATGTTGTGAGTTTGGCGCGGCGGCGATGATTGTATGCGATATCAATAGAAGCCGCCGGTGCGTGTATCTTGACCTTGTTCACTTGAATAGCTGCAAAATTTCTTTGACAAGTAAGTAATTTAACCTTTGATGATGCCGACAACAAGAAGCTGCGCACTATCAGTGCCGATGCTCAAAACCAGGGATGCACTCTTTTTTCTTTTAATGGATATTTTCATACCGTGTAAGTATGTTTATGGTATTGTTCGTAACGCGCATAAGTTCAATTTTCCAATTTAATTTATGTAATTTTTTGCGGCCTCATAGAGTGCCTTAGCGTATACCCGAACTCCTATACTCCCTGAAACGACATTCGGTCCTAACTGCAAGACGCAAGATTTCGCAGGCTTAGTCTATTTCTTGCCCAAATCTTGCACGGTCAGTCTTGTTCTTGGTCTTGCTAAAATTACGCGGTCTTGGTCTTGGTCTCGGTCTTGCAAAAATGCAAGAACAAGACCAAGACTGGTTTTGGGCAACACTAGTTAAAGCTAACATCCTGGAATAATATTATGGATACTTTTACAGTAACGGTCAAGTGCAGGTTGCGCCAACAAATGAGGACGGTGTCTTTTCACACAACATTTACAAGAAAATAAAAAGCACTAATAAAAAAATCATCATCATGAAAAATTACATGGTTATTCAATTAAGTCTACGCAGTGGTTTCGTGAGCTTTACCTCAAGCCACCAGCATACTGCATGCGAGATGGGACTGTTGCAAGGTGTCGTGTCGTCCGGTCTTTCATATAATAATTCAGTCGATATAAACTCTTACCTTTATCCGACTACGGTGATTCAATGTTTCAAAAACGTTTGTATTGATTATTAACGGAATAACTTCTTATAACGATACTTATAACGACTTACAATGTAAACTTTATTATATATGTTTTGAAATACATACAATTACCTTAAAAGGGTCGTAATGTAAAGCTAAGGTGCCCGCCGCAGATTTAAGTCATACGTACGTGTACGTCAACATCACAAAAAACAAGCACTTAAATTAAAAATGTTTTACAACCGTCTTCAATATAAATAAAATTAGAACATCATCAATGCAGTCGAGGTCAATTAAATACGCCTTATTAAGGATAATTCAAAATCTACTACTCAGGTCTTGATCAAATATTTAAGAGACCACATGAGAACCACCTGCTTTCAAATAAAAAAATCATCAAAATCGGTTCACCTAGAAAATATTTCTGAGGTAACCTTACACATTAAAAAGTACAGTCGAATTGAAAACCTCCGTCTTCTTTTGAATTCGCTTGACAATGTCCAACATTGCTGCGTTATGTTAAATAATTAAGCGTCTATGTGCCACATTCACTTACCATCACCACCATCGGTTGGATGTGTGCTTGTTGGTCGCCTGGAACGACAAGTTTACACTCACCAGCGGGCACGTGGTATATCAGAACTTAAAATTGGAATTAAAAGCAATGGTGAAGGCGGGGATCGAATTCTGGTAATTAGCTCACCAGCCTCTAAGCTGCTATGATGGCTATGATGATGGCACAGTTTGTGGTATGGCTTTCATACCACAAACTGTGCATATTTTGTAGGTTTCGACGAATTTTTTCGTCTATCATATGACACATTGGGTATTGACTTGAAATTTAGCAAAATTTATTTACTGCTACTTTGTTATGTTTGTTAAAAGAATGTCGGATTTCTATGGTCATTATTTAAAATGGCTTAAAATTCAAAATACCTCTTTCTTCTATAGTATTATTGTCGCATTACTTAGTGGCTCAAATATATCAAAATAATTATCGTTCTCTCCTTCCTATTGCAGCTAGCAATCCAAGAAACTACGCTTTTTCTTTGAATAATTGTCAAACCCTTCCTTCCTTAGTTCACTTTCTAAATTGTCTTATCTACATTACTTTTTAATTTTACCCTTGGTATTTGAGTCACTAAGGCACTTGATGGGTTTTAAATTTTACCTTACATTAAAAACATATTACTTACTTTTTTATTTGGAACTGTGGTGTAATTCATAAAACTAAAATTAGGCCTAAAGTAACAAAGCTTCAAATCCATTAAGCTACCGATATACCCAACATTAAAACAATCGAAGTATAATATGATTATTTACGAATATGGTTGACAAAATAATAGACAACGACTTAGCTATTCCAATACTAAATCATTAGCATCATGTTCAAAGAACTGTTTACCGTAATATTCAACAACCAATTTAATATAATATATACAATTTAATATAATATTAATTCTTATTTTTTATAAGTCGAAGAGAGCCTATTTATTTACTGCGTCTCATTCTGAGATGACCTTTCAAACAATTCCTAAAATTCTATTAAGAAAACAAAAAACGTAAAGATAATATTATTTTCCATTTTCTTGAGCTTCTCATTCCAGTAGATAATAAATTGTCAGAAGCTTGATAGCTTTAGGGTACTTAGAAATAATGATTCAAAAGAAATATTTTTATTATTTCTTATGAGTACTGAATACGATGTTCTGCTTAGAAGATTCATTATGTGGCACAGCCGACTGGAAATACTTTACGATATCTTACTTTATATTAATGATGTCGATTTCTATTTTCTCTCTTTACTATTTCTAACAATGTTCTTCTGTAAAACAAAATACAGGCACACACGCACATAGACATGCTAACTCACTGGCACACACAAAAAACATGTGTGTAGTTCACACGCGGTGGAAGTTAAACCTTCGAATGAAATAAAAATATTTCACAGCAAAGGACTCATTTATTATGATAATACCATTCGATCACAAGTGCGGCAAAAACATAAGATAAAAGTTTCACTTTTTATAGCATTGTATATTTATGTAATAATCATTATTTTTAGACTGTTATTTTAGTTTTCTTTCAAATAAAATTGCTTTGTAATAGCGCCATCTACTTCATTCTATTGCAAAATCTATTGTATCTAACAAAAATTGATTAACTGTTAAAGTGGTGAATAATTTAATATAAATCGATAAGTTATGAAATCTTCGATTGTAATGAAGGATTTGATTAACATAATTTTATTCAATATAGTTAATTTTATTTATTTAATAAATTTGTTAATTTTAGCTGTTTATTTTTAGTTATAAAGAGGATCGTGGGCGTTTCTGAATCGATGACCCTTCACTCCGAAGGACCATTAACTTAGACCCTTAACGCTGGTTGTCACTGTAGTAATCCGGTGAGTCTTTCAGTTCCTAACTCGTCGATCTATCACCTTGCCTAAGCCACACTACGTTGGGTTCGAGACAACGCAGTGGGCGTATCCTTCGATAACGTCTACTTCAGAAACACACACACCTAATCTTAAAAGGTGGTTGATGCCTGAGATTACGGGTCCACGTTTGGTCCCGGTCTAGACATCAAATATGTGGACTGTTCATTAACTTCACTTTCCCTAACTTTTAGTGTCGACACTGGGAGTAAAACAGCAATTTTAACTGTATTTTATTTTAATTGTAACTGTTGCTTGAGTAGTCGAACTTGAGAATTTAAACCGGAGAGGTTGAAGATAGAACGAAGCGTTGGAGATGTCGAACAAATTGCGATCAATCGTTGTCATCTGCATGGGCTTTCTGCCCAGCAGGTCTTGGGACTTAGGGCATTCCCCATTACCCGGGTAATCCTCACAGCACACTCCAGTGTGCTAGTCTTGGGAACCGTTCGGGAACGGCATTGTTAGCAAACTAGTTTGGCGTAATCCGCGCCCCTAGAATGATCTGCCGAAGGGTCAGTGGTCTCAAAGCCCCACGAAAACTCGACGTAGACGGGTCTCAACGTGGAGCCAATTCCACCGACAAATGTGCGCTCCTGATAGCAGCACTCCGGGCTTAAGTAGCTCCCTCCTAGTTGTATATTAAGACCATCTCGACATTCGCGGCGTATCTCGTGCCTTTGGGAAGGGATCTACCGAAGGCTCGATGACTTCAAGGTCCCACGGAGACGGATCTCGACGTTGGTCCAGTGTCACCGACAATTGTACGCTCTCCTGACAGCAGCACACCGGCCTCCGGAGCTCGCTTCCCAGCATATGGGTTAAGCAGAGCAAGCTTATGCAGAGTGCATTGCTATGAACATACCCACATTATAATCTGATGAAAATATCATTCTTCTTCATCGGCCAGAATAAAGCAGTGCGCGCTTAATTTGTTTGGCGGCAAAATTAAGAGCTTGGTACCTACCTAGACGGACTCCTGGTCAGAAAGGGACACCTAGCTTCTCGTAAATTTTCTGTCGCTGGTTGCATATTGCACCACTGGCCTAAACGAGATTGTAAACCGCCATCTATCGGCTGCTATAAAATGCTTCTGATATTTTCTATAGTCGCCTCTTAGGACAGCAACGGGACAAAATGTAGTGAAGGAATTTCTCACGTCGTCACCACACAGCATCACGATTAACTAGAAATTATCAAAGACTTGAGAATCTTGTATTTAACGGAGTACAAAGGAAAACGAGAACGCGATATATTCAATGCGTATATAAGGGTAACGTAAATGGCTGAATCGATTAAAATGATTATTTTGTATTAAATAAGATATACTTACTTCAACGGACGTCCCATATTAATTTGAAGAAAAATTCCATTCCTATAAGTGTGAAATAGAGAGTAAAGACTTTAGTGTACCTAGTGAACTTGTGATATTTCTAAGACCGCAAATAATTCAACTTTTAATAAAAGTAGAAACAACATAAACATAATTCACACAATAGCTGCTGAAGCCGTGACTTTCCTCGTAATTCCTCAATACGCGGTGTCTTAGCACTTACTTCAAAAGCTTTTTGTTTTTAATTTTTAAAGTAGTTTCTACTTTTTGTTACTAAAATTACTACTAAAAGTTTTAATATTAAATATTTGTAATTTAATTGTTTACTTATCACACAACAAACCGAAGGCAAATAATAAGACGTAAGGCCGTTGCCGTTAAATTAACAATGAAATCGCTTGCGAGGTTAACAAAGCAAAACGGCTGACTTTATTGCGGCTCTGTTTTAAACGAGTGTTCCTGTGCTGGTTTACTATTCCTATTTCAGCTGCTTTATGAGAATTACAGAGACAGTGGATTTGCATAATAAAATTGTACGAGGCAAACTTGAGGAGCAGCCTGTAATAAACGTCCCATTGTTTCTTTCTCCATTTCGCCATTATCATTATGCATCCTTTACTCATCTCTAAATGTCAGCTCGTATTGAAATAGTTTCGCATGCAGCCTCCCGAACAAAACCCGGTTTCCAAAAGACTTCAGCACTAGAAACCACATACACGCCCTTCGGCAGATGATGTAAAGGACTGAAGAGTATAATCTGCCGTTATTTCTGGCATATTTGGACTATGAAAAAGCTATCACAGTCGAAATTTGGGTGGTGCTGAAATGCCTTCAGCGGGCCAAGTTCACTGTCGGTATATTAAGGTACTGAAGTGCTTGTATGGTAACGCTACGATGTCTATACGAGAAAGAAAGCTCGACACCTATCCAACTGCTTAGCGGTGTAAGACTGGGTGCCGTTATATCTACAAAACTCTTTACCGCTGCATTGAAAGACGTTTTAAATCATCTGGACTGGAAAGGATACGGCGTTAACATAATTGGCGAATATACTAATCCATGATTCACCTTTAATTCGTCGACGTTATAGTTAATTCTTAGAATATTTATGTTTATGCCATATAACACTATACTCAACTACCTCAGTAGTCCCAACAGGTACGAGTAGGTCTTTCGATGAACATGGACAAAACAAAAATTTATGTCTACTGCCTCTGTTACACCTATGCTGCTAGTTTTTATGTACTCTACGTTTGAAGGTGTTGACGGGTAGGTATGTGGAACAAAACCCTCTGGAACAAATTGTCCGATATAAGTCTACCAAAATAGGTCAACCGACGAATCTAACTCGGCCCGGTTGCGTTCAGAAAACTGCAACTAATCTTCTTTCCCGATATTTTTCAGAACCTTAAGACGTGATCCTTCACTGATGACCGTATGATAAAGCTCAAAAACACTCAGTCTGCGATGAATAGTGTCGCACTCACAATTCCTCCGCGGGTTAACGAAGATGAATGCAGAAAAGAACTGATATAGCCTAACGGATCAATAAGCTGAAGTGACAATGGGCCGGCAATATAGCTAAAAATACTGACAACGAATTCATAAGAAAGCTTTTCGAGTGACAGTATCATACTGTAAAGGGCGGTGTATTCACTCATCATATCGTCACTTTTCCTAGTTGTGGAGTGACGACATGAGTGAATACGCAGATTTTCGACGAATGTAGGTGGCACAGGACCGTACCTTGTGACAATTTACGTGAAAAACCTATGTGCAGCAACCGACTTGTATGGTCGACCACATATATTTGATTTCCGTTTCGGGATTCCGTTTCGGAATTTCGATTCGGGATTCCGAACGCAGGAAGTCTATATAAAATCGAGGACTCGTCACACATGTGTGGATGGATCGGATTCCACATGTGTGTAGCCGACCTGTTCAGAATTCCAAAACGGAATCCCAAAACGGAATTCCGTATGTATGTGGTCGGCCTAATAGCCTATAGTGAGAGTGCGTGACAGAAGAGAAACTTTATAATTTAAAGTTGTACGCAAATAGTCTTCTCCAAGTATACGTGTGTATAAAAAATTGGAATTCACGTTTTTAAAACCCACTATTGATTTTAGGTGCAAATCAAAAGATTTCTAGCGTAACAATAATAAATGTTTTAAAACGAGAGGTTAAATTTATATTTTACGTTTTGTGCGAATAATTTAATTCCAGAACAATACGTACGTTCTCGTTAATTGTGTTTGCATGTTCATTGCATTTTCTACGTTTTGCGATAAACACAATAAGTGAAGTAATTCGGTTTTTTTATATGTACAGATGAAACAAACACACGATGTAATAACATTTGAACCAAGATAGTTCTAGAAATCTCAACAAACCCTTGACAGCAACGATTACAGAAATTCGATTTGCTTCAGTTGCACACTCCATATTACACTCGTACATATGTAGATATGTATGTTGTGTTCTCTAGGTATATCGCCATAACTGGTATGACGTTTGGTTCCCAGTCTGCATTTTGTTTAAAATGAAGTCCGAAATAATGTATGCTGGTTTCAAATACCTTTAATCTAGCTTATACCCGTCTGTTTCACAGAACGTAAATTAAACTTTAGTTCAAAAAAATGCAATGTCTTATACGACATTATGGCAATTTCATTAAATTCTTATATCTTTATACCAAATTCACTAAAACTTCTTTTGCCGTATGAGCGTGATTGAATAACAAATATCCAAGCGGGCAAATTTTCACATTTTAATGTCATACTGGTAGGCGTTATGGCGATAATTATATCTTACTGAAATCCCATAGTCGCTTCTTACAGTAAGTACCCTTGGAATGAAATGGAGGAATGGTTTCTCTTACGCCGGAACATTCATCATTGATGTATTTCCATCAAAACATTTATGATAGTTAAATTTAGTTTTTGGTTAAATTAGTTAATATTACAGCAGTTAGTTTGGGCGAGAATCGCATTTTATGCATAACATACCGTTATTACGTTGGCATCATACTAATTCCTTCAACAGAGCAATATTTATTGTGTGATAAGCACGAATCGTCGACCTCAATCTTGTCCAACTAATTTGTAAATAAATGGGATAATGCGTAAGACAAAAAACATCTTAAAACCAAGCTGTCATTGAAATGCTCTAAAACGCAGAAAATAAGACTTTAAATTAAATCAAACCTATTAATTAATTATATTACACAATTTAATTGATATAAAATCTTGTCGTAAGATTTACCTGTGTACATAAACAAAAACAATATTAACATAAGTAGCGAATTCTAAGAACAAATAGAGTTTTTAATAAACTAAAAATAATACTGAAGCTGAAAGGAATGACATCATTATATGTGCAAAAGGCATTACAAAACGGTCACAGATATACCTCTCAGTTACTCTTATATCTTATCTTGAACTTGTATTCCCTGTTTAAAACAGATGATGAATTATTATATTCAATTCACAAAAAACATATTTATGATATAGTAAAAGTAAAGGTACTGATTATTTCCATCCCACTACTGGGCACAGGTCTCCCCTCATTTCGAGGAAGTGTATCGCGGGTTTTAGAGCAAGAAAGTGTCCGTCGTGCTGCCCTAATGTGGTGGCGAACTTCACCTGGCCCGGAAATATATTTTTATCTCAGACTAAAAATTGCAATTAACATTGCTCGCGTACTGTGAAATTTACAGCAAGTGCTAAGTCCCTGTGCTACCATGGCTCTCTACTCTCATTTATGATACTCTCTACATATGTCATAACAATATTTTTTAACTTCCAAATCAATCATTTTAAAAAAGTCGGGAAGTTATTAATTTAACCCCAGTTTTCGAAAATCGAATTTTCATTAGATGTCGACGTTTTGGTTTTTGTTTAGGGCACTAAACATATTTTCTAAACTATTTGAACCGGTTCGGACCAGTAGATTCTGAGAAATCTCAAAAACAAAACTTTCAAAAAATGTTTTTGAAATAAGTTGTAAACAGATGTAATGATCTAAAATATAATCAGCTCTTATATTTGAAAACGCCGTCGATTGCTGCAAACCGGATCAAAATCGGTTGATGCGTTGAAGAGAAACGAAAATTTCCAAAAAACTTTTTTTTTTTGTCGAATAACTTCAAAAGTTTTCTGTAATAGTTTTTGATGTAATTAATTAAAAAATGTAAATTTGAAAAAATTAACTACGAGTGTAGTTATTGTACGAGTCAAGGTCATCAAAATCAGTTGGTTTGTTCGTAACATATATAATTTTCAAAATTATGATGTCATAATAGATGGAATTTGGAACGCTTTGCATTTGAAATTAGCGGGAAGTTCTAGGAACGGCCGGTAGCGTCAACCGTATTTTTTTTATTAAAACGGTCAACGGTCGGTTTTAAAAATACGGTCAAGCTTTAATTAGATCCGCAACAGAAATTACGACCTAAAAGATAAGGGTGCTTGGTACAGAAAATATTAAAAACAAGATTTTTTTAAATACTCTTTCAAAATATGCTGCCAACATTTTAACATTTATAACTTTTAAAACATTTAGTGCACCTAGGTAAATTGTTGATTATTTTTTTTAAATATTTCATGGCCTGAAAACGTAAATGATAACACAAACATATATAGTAACGGACAGCAATTGATTTATATATAGAGAGACGCCTGCTCTATAGGGAACATCGCGGTAGCATCGAACGGTTCGCGGATTGCATTTTTATACTCGTGATAACTTCGAAAGTAAATGCCCGATACGAATTAATTGAAAAGTATTTTACTGCTTCCCTTGATGATAAAATTATTTATTTGATTAAGAATTAATACTATGTTACGACTTTTGTTTCTACCGGAGATCTAATTAAATTTTAGAACACAAAAGCTACTAGGGTGACTTAACTATGATATATATATATATATATATATATATATATATATATATATATATATATATATATATATATATATATATATATATATATATATATATTCTCTCGCGAACTTATCTGTAGATAATAATGAGAACTTTATGCATGTAGTAAATAATTTTTATTTATCATCAATATTTTTCTCACAGCACGTCAAATGATGCTACTTTGGGTTACATTATTGAAATTTTCTTAAGGATTTTTAATTATTTTTCAAAATAAATTATAAGCTATGTTACTTTCTGACAATTTAAATTTCTTTGGTAAAAAATGGTTAAAATCAGTCCAATAGTTTCGGAGCTTATTCGGTGCAAACAAACAAACAAATCCACCCTCTTTGTAATATTATGTACATGGCGAGTAACCACTATCACCATTTAGTATCAAGTAGCAGAACTAGGAGACTTTTCTAGAAAAAACCACACTAGAACTTTCTACACCCAGTCAGTCAGGACCGGTATGTACTCGAACATTCTAGATGTTTCAGTAGAAGAGGCCCTATATAATGTGAACTAAAGTGATCAGTAGTAAAATTGTGATTTATTATTAGTGTGTTTTAAGTTGTTATTAGTGTTATGTAATTAAAGTGTCAATTTTGGTAATTCATTCAATTGGCAGTTTTTATTGTCAAGAACCCCAAGCTCGATTGAATTATGATTGAATTCAACTTTGTAAAAACTATAAAGGTAAATAATTATTACCTTTTTAGTTCTGTTTATTCATGAAACACTGTTGTGTTTATCCATGAAGAAATTCTTGATTCACTGGCGCAAAGCGTATAAAAACAGAGAGCAATTAAGAGCAGAACGATCTCTGACTCCCACCACAACTAAGTACAAATTCTCTTGTCATCTTGCAAAGATAATCCGATTAATGGACATAAATATGGAAATCGTAGAAAAATACATACTGCTTATTTCGAAATAACATTCTAAGTTAAAAACATAAAATGTAAAAAAAGCAAAGAAATTATTTTGTACCTCCTAACGAGAATATACTAACAGTTACTAAGTAATGCGAATGTGTCACTGTAAATGCCTCTAATGTCTGTGAAATAAATCCTTACTTAAATTCATTTAAGCTGGTATTTCAGTGAAGGAAAAGCATTCAAGTATTATGTTTAAATGCCCGTCCTTACTGGATTTGGGTCGTGAAAATTTCGCAGCCATTTCATTACGTTTGCCATTAATTTAAACTGCGGCCCAATTAATTTAACGTCGCTGTATACTTTTTTCTTCATGACTAACATCATTTTTACGATTTAAATCGTTTATATGTGGTTTTTTTAATGTTATTTTACATATTAAGAATTTCTCCAGTGTCGTGGAGACACTTATCATACAGATCATACAAATACTTGTTACAGATAGACTACAATTACTTCATACGAGATTCTAGCTCGTGGCCCCCAGCGACGTAACTCAATGCTAAGCCATTGCGCCACGAAACTGACAACGTGTGAGAGCAGTTCGGTTGTTATCATCATCAGTTCATCAAAGTTACAGCCGAACATAGTCCTCCTCGTTGCTTTGCCTTAATCATCATGCTTGGGCGGCGGATTGATGATAGCAGTACAGTCGCCAACACGTATGTGTGTTCCTTGTATTTCTCAAAGTCGCCTCTTACGACGCCAATAGGTGATGAATCCTCTTTTTTATTTATTTTTTGTTTGTTAATATGATACGAAAATATTATATTGTAAAAATTGTCTTAATACATTTTCGTTTTTGGTATTTTTTATAATAAATCTATCAGTAATTTGTGCACATACGCCATATAAATATTTCATTCTCTATTTAATTATTTTCTCATAAGAACGATAGAATTTGATTAAGAAATATACCAGTGAAATGGAAACATAAATTTAATAAAATAAACGGTGACGGAAAACGGCGTCTATAAATTGCAAAGCGTCTGCAACTGAAATCACCAATTTACCTGCCATGCGCAGACTTAAATTTAGTAACAAGTAAATCAGGACTAACGTACTGGTATAAATCCTGTTTGTAGGTTAGTACAGCTGTAACTGTCCATTACTATCCAGACATAGAGCGATATATTTGAATCGTACGTAAAGAGACCTTTACGACAAAGTTGTATCGTAACGGGCATATGACCAGCAATGGGCCAATGCAGTCTGTTTATATGAATGATAGTATTGTCGTTTATTTCAAACAATCTTTGTCCATAATTCGTGGATTTTCTATTGATGTCCATGTCCATTATCCATGTGCAATTTATAAACTACATATACAGGCTGTCCAGTAATTAATGAATAACCTTGGAATGGGTCTTGGTAGAATTGTTGGCCATTCTGAAAAGAAATACAAATAAAAAAGTAAGTAGTACCAAAGATATGTTTTTTTTTATATTCTTGCACACCACGACCACAAGTTAATGAATTCCATGTTTTTTATTGTTATAGTAATTTACGTTAACTAATCTGTACGTGGTAGAGCCATGCTGTAGTCATATTAGTAGTATAGTTGTAGCATGAATGGGTCGGCTTGACCGGGGAAGGACCCCGCTCTCACAGAATACCAGCGTAAAATAGTAGCTTGATGCTGCTGTGTTTCGTATGGTGAGTGTAGAGAACCGGAGACCCTTCTTACTGAAAACGAGGCATTCCATCTTAGTCCTCACGGGTGACAACGTATCTGCATTTTGATTCGTAATCGAGGATAGATGTAATTGTCTATGGGCCACAGCAACCACTTACCATCAGGTGGACTGTGTGCTCGTTTGTCACATTATCCTATAAAACATGCATTACTTTATAATTATTAATTTAGGTCACTTAACAATATTATTTGTTAATTACGCACACATGTACAACTGCCGTACTTCTGCTCACACACACACACACACACACACACACACACACACACACACACACACACACACACACACACACACACACACACACACACACACACACACACACACACACACACACACACTACAGACGACAATTTTGTTACTGATGTCTGGTCTATAAGTGACATCGTCAAAAGATCAAGACGCATTCATTTTACAAATTTAAAACTATTTTTAAAGAAAATGGCCTGGTTGTATTGTAAATAACGATATGGAGCAAAAAATGAACGTGATTTCGGTTTATTATCGTAAAAATAATGTGCATTTACCAAATAATCATTAAATTTTATTACTTCCAGTAGATTATTTGAGAATAACGAAAAATTATTGTAATAAGTGCCCTCTGTTATCCAGTAACATCACTATTTATTTAAAAATATGTTAGTGATTAACGAACACACCAACCTCCCCCACCGCCGACTGGTCCTCGTGGGGGAAAGAGACCACAACCCTCCAACAATAAGTGACAACAAAAATAACAAATCCATAATCTCTATCGCGGCACTCAAGGTACTTACCCTGAAAAGTGAAGAAAACCTTACAGAACTCATGTATGCTTTAAAACACATCAAATGGGACATTGTTGGCCTCAGTGAAGTGAGAAGAATGGGTGAAAATATCATATCGTATCCAGATTACACATTCTACCATATAGGAGAGACCCCGGGACTCCATGGGGTTGGATTTATTGTTAAAAAACATATAACAAAACATGTGGAAGGATTTATAGGTATATCGGAGCGGATTGCTATAATGAATTGAAAACTACCTGGATATAAAGATCCTTGATCAATAGTACAAATATATTCGCCTACTGAACAATCAAGCCTAGGTACAATAAATACATTCTACCTTAATCTAAATAATGCGATGCACGAGCATGGTCATAAAAACCTTATAAGAATGGGAGACTGTAATGGTCAACTTGGAGAAAGGGCCCGGAAGAGAAAAAAGTACTAGGACCTTTCACATACAGTAATAAACCCAGAAGTAGAAATGGAGAACATATTACAAACTTCGCACTAGAAAATAACCTCACTATCTTAAACACTATGTTCAGGAAAAATAAGAAAAACATGTGGACCTGGATCTCGCCAGACGGCAAAACAAAAAACCAAATTGATTTCATAATGACCAATAGAAACAACTACTTCACTAACTTTTCCGTAATCAAGAAATTGAACTTTAACACTAATCATAAACTAATTAGAGCAGAACTAGCATCAAATCAACCAAAGAAACCTAGACCAAGACGCGACTTATTTAACACAATGCTCGGAAAACAACAGTTAGAACAAATAACAATCGCTCTAATAGACAAATTTACAGACTATGAATCTAACACAAAAGAATTTGGAACACGAGGAAGATGCAATTGGATAGAAAATACCATAAAAACCCAAATACAACTAATTGCAAATACCAAAACTGGACCGAAAAAATGGCTCACAACAAAT
This sequence comes from Parnassius smintheus behrii, assembly GCA_036936625.1. Classification (NCBI taxonomy): domain Eukaryota; kingdom Metazoa; phylum Arthropoda; class Insecta; order Lepidoptera; family Papilionidae; genus Parnassius; species Parnassius smintheus. The sequence goes on from JAUPFT010000014.1 coordinate 14,999,222, forward strand.
ACCACAAAACTACTAGAAGCGAGAAACCATTTAATTAGCACAAAAGATACACAGGACAGAAGAAAAAATTTAACGGAAATTAGTAAACAAATTGAGGATAGCATAAGGCAGGACAGAAAACAAAACAGAATGGAAACTATAAAAACATTTATAAGCAAAACGGGTGGAATCAAAAAAGCATACAGAGAGTTGAGAAATTCGAAGGATGGGATTGTTAAAATGAAAAATGACAGTGGAAAATGGAATCATCGTAGAACAGGAATATTGGATATAGCAACATCTTATTACAAGAGACTGTACGAAAGTAACTCAACAGAAGACGAAATTGATTTGGCGGACACCTCAAACATTCCTAATATTCTTCAAGCTGAAGTCGAGAAAGCCATAGATACTCAAAAGGTAATAAAATACCAGGCCCTGACGGCATAAGCAACGAAATCTTAAGACAAGGAAAGGAAATGTTAGTACCTGTCGTTACAGATATATTTAACAATATTATAAACACTGAAATAATTCCCCAGCAATGGACAGAATCTAACATTATCCTGTTGTATAAGAAGGGAATAAGAATAAACATCTACAAAATCTTCGCTAAGATCATTTTTTCATTAAAACGTATTGAAAGAACGCTAGACGAACAACAACCCATTGAGCAGGCATCCCGCCTGCTCAATGGGTTGTTGTTCGTAAGGACTACTCGTTGATTGACCACACCCATGTAGTTCGTCAAGTTATTGAGAAATACAACGAATACGAGCTTACATATTACACTGCTTTTATCGACTACAGCAAAGCATTTGACTCTCTTCTACATAAAAACATATGGGAAGCATTAGTGGAACAAGGGATTGAACTCAAATACATTCGATTAATAAAAAACGTGTACAGTCATAGTGCAGCCAGAATCCAGTTAGATAGGAAAAGCGAGCCATTCAAAGTAGGAAAAGGCGTTAGACAGGGCGACCTCCTGTCGCCAAAATTATTCTCGGCTGTACTGGAATCAATTTTCAGAAAACTTAATTGGGAAAATCTTGGGATCAATAAAGACGGCACATCACTGACGCATTGAAGATTCGCTGATGACATAGTGCTATTCGCCAAAACACCTGAAGCCATCAATAAAATGATAGAATACCTATCGATAGAAAGTGAGAGAGTAGGATTAAAACTCAATCCAGAGAAGACTAGAGTGATGACAAATGGAGAGAAAACCACGATACGGATAAGAAATACCGAAATCAACTACACTGACGAATACATCTATCTGGGACAACTCATAACCCAAAAAGAACCTATGCGCGAGGAAGCGAAGAGAAGAATTACGAACAGCTGGAGACGATACTGGAGCTTGGGAGAGGCTATGAAAGACAAACAACTTCATATAAACATCAAAAGCAAACTATTCAACACCTGCGTACTACCCGTCCTCATGTATGGCTGCCAATCATGGACTTTAACTCGTGAAATGACAAACAGGCTAGCAACTTGCCAATATGCTATGGAGAGGAGCATGCTGAATGTCAAAAGATCAGACAGACTGAAAAAATGTGTCATCAGAAAAGAAACAAGAACCATAGATGTAGTACGGAAAATTAAAAGACTCAAATGGAGGTGGGCAGGGCACACAATAAGAGGTCATGACAAATGGAGTAAGAAGGTGACAAGATGGTATCCCAGGGAAGGAAAAAGGAAAAGAGGCAGACCGCAGAAAAGATGGGACGACGATATTAGAGAAGTGGCAGGAGTGATGTGGAACAGAGTGGCTCAGAGTGGAAAGATCAGAATGGAGGAGGTTGGAGGAGGCCTTTGCCGATTGGCAAACAGATCTACAAAAGATAAAAAAGCAGCAAATATTAGATTAAGTTTTATGTTTGCTTTAGTATATTGTTATTAGGTTAAGTTGATCTGAATAAAGGCTATTATTATTAAATTATCACATATATTATCACAAAACTATGATATTATAAATATAAATAATATTATTATTTCGGCTATTATCCACCGCGGCGAGGAATTCTAAGCCATCGGTGAAGTTAGGCATCCAAAGATTTAATAAGGCCGATTTTTGAATTAATGCTTTCAGCCATTTGCCCAAACCTAACTTGGACAGATAATCGTCCATATTTTTACCAATAAGTCCATTGACTGATACAACTATTGGTACAATAATAGTAGAATCAACGTCCCACATACCGACAATCTCATGAGCCAAGTCGATATATTTTTTTTTCTCGTCATGAGGAACACTGATATCCACTATTATTGCCTTGCGTGTAGTTCGGTCTATCACCACAATGTCAGGTTTATTTTCCACTATAAACCTGTCTGTGATAATTGACCGATCCCAGTACAGCGTGATACTTCTATTTTCAAGGACTGGCTTTGGTTCATACTTATAATATGGAACATCCTGTTGAGTAAAGCCAAATTTAATGGCAAGCTGTTGGTGTATTATTCTAGCTAGTTGGTTATGTCTGTGCAAATACTCACCATTTGATAGTTGTGAACAACAGGAAATAACATGTCTGAGGGACTCTCCAGGGTGGTGACATGCGCGACATACGTCAACTGTGCCGTCCCTCAAAATGTATTTCCGGTAGTTGTTCGTTTTAATTACTTCATCTTGTATTGCACAGATAAAACCTTCAGTTTCTGCAAAAAGGTCACCAAATTGTAACCAATGTACTGATGCAACCATGTCTACATAAGGATTAGTCAATGCTTTAAAAAATCGACCATGCAGTTGTTTGTCATTCCAAACCTTTTTGCGTTCATCTATAGACATAGTATGAGGCCTCTGCCAGTCCTTTGCCGACATAATAAGCGGGTTAATGATTTGTCATTAATCACTACGTCATTATGAATATGCGATGTGTCTTTTTTTTAATAAAAGAGTCTCTGAGGTTGTATACTTCACGGTTGTGTAGGTTTTTAATGTTTAATAAGCCCCGTCCACCATCTTTTCTTGGAAGATACAACCTCATGACAGATGATCGTGGGTGGTGCATTCTGTGCGTAGTCATTAATGTACGGACTCGTCTATCTGAGTCATCCGATTCCGTTTGAGACCATCTTGTAACACCAAAAGTATATAGAAGGCTAGGTATTACCCAGGAGTTATATGCTCTAATTTTGTTTCCGCCGGATAAATGACTTTTGATAACTTTTTTTAACCTTGACATAAATTTTACTTTTGAATTTTCTTTAATATTTTTGTCATCAATTCCTAGCGCTTCTGCCATGCCCAAGTATTTATAGGTTTCTGTTTCGGAAAGAGAACTGAAATGTAAGTCATTTGTGTAATTGCAAAATTATTACAATCTTTAATTTTGCCCCTATTTACGTTGATGACAGCACATTTATCTATTCCAAATTCCATTCTAATATCATTGTTGAAACTATGTGTTAATTTCAACAATAATAGTAGATTACTCTCTTTTGATGTGAATAGTTTGAGATCATCCATATATAATAGATATGAGATCGTTGAGTTTTCTTTTCGAAACCGAAACCCTAATCCGGATTCCTCAATAGCAGTGCTTAAAGGATTCAGAGCTAAACAAAACAAAGTTGGGCTCAAACTATCGCCCTGGAATATACCCCGTTTAATATTTATAGAGTCTATCGAACTACTTTGCCACTCACCTGGTAGATTTAGAACAGTGTTCCACTGACCCATTAATTTACTTAAAAACTTACAAATTTTGTCATTTATTTTATATATTTCTAAAACTCTCTTTAGCCATGAATGTGGAACAGAGTCATATGCCTTTTTGTAATCCACCCAAGCAGCGGACATATTTTTGCGATTATGAAAGACTTGTCGGCAAATAGCTGTGACAATGAGAGAAGTTCTTTACAACCACGTGACTCTTTCCGACATCCGTTCTGTGGAGTTGAAAGAATGTTATTATTGTTACCCGCTCCAGTCGACGACACAACTAGCGCCATCTAGTGTCAGGAACGAGAGCGAGGGGAGCGTTGCAGTTTATGACAATATTTTTTCACAAGTTTTTCGACCGACAGCGCCACCCGAAGAACTAGAAAATCTATACTCGAACTCTCGGTACCTTGCGCGTGTTTACTTGAACATTCCGGATATTTTGCTAATTTAAATAAATAGGTGGCGCAAGATGCGATCAAGAGAGAGTTGAACTCGGCGACACGAGCGAAGCTTCGGAGCGGAATTAAGTGAATTAGTGTGTTTAATTATTAGTGTTTTAACTTTAATTTGTGTAAAGTAAATTAAAGTGTTAATTTAGGTAATTTTATCGGCAATTTTTATTGTCACGAACCTCAAGCTCGTAACAATTGGTGTCAGAAGTGGGATAAAATAATGCCGATTTTACCTAAGGAGGAAACGGAGGGTGTCCGTACCCGAAGTCAACGCCAGCAGGAGACGGACCAGAGGAGATTTGGTGGTGCAACGCCGCAGATGTCTAAGGGCCAGCCGCCGGCCACGGAAGCCGGTACGTCAGCAGCTTCTACGTCTGTGGCACCTGACTTAGGTGCTCTGATGGTGATGCTGCAGGAGCAGGCTCGCCGACAGGAGGAGTAGGCTCGCCGACAGGAGGAGCAGGCTCGCCGACAGGTGGAGCAGGCCCGTCAGTTGAAAGAGCAACTGCGGGGCGGACAAGAGGAACAGGCCCGTCGGTTGGAAGAGCAAATGCTCCTCATGAAGGATCTTCACGCTACCTTCGGGAAGGAGATAAAGGAGGTGAAGGATAAGGTTGACAACCGATTGTCGGAAGCTGAAACCCGAATCGACCAAGTAAACAATCGGGTTGACAACGTGATGGCTGACGTGAAGAAAACGCTGAACGACCTCAAACTTGGGGATGGAACTACAGCTCCCGTAGTAGCTACAACACCTTCAAAACCTGGAACGCGTGCTTATGAAAATTCAGAGTGCCAACCTCAAGTTGAGCCCGAAGAAATGTTCACTATTCCAACGACAAGTTAACTTTTTGGGGTTTGTAGTATCGGAAGAAGGTATCCGCACAGATCCAGAGAAAATCGCCGCTGTCAAGGACTGGCCGGTTCCAAAAGACAAGACGCAGGTTAGAGCATTTTTGGGTTTGTGCTCCTATTACCGGCGATTCGTGAAGAACTTTGCAGATATAGCCAAACCTCTGCACAAGCTAACCGAGGAGAAGCGACCTTTCTGCTGGGATGAAAGTTGCAATATCGCATTCCAGGAGCTCAAGGACCGTCTGTGCAAAACACCTATTTTGGGATACCCTGATGCAAGCAAAGAATTTATAGTTGACACAGACGCAAGTGATATAGGACTTGCCGGTGTGGTGTCTCAACGGAGTGGTGACCAAGAGGTCGTGATAGCGTACTTCAGCAAGTCGTTGTCAAAACCGGAAAGGAACTATTGTGTCACAAGACGCGAATTGCTCGCTGTGGTAAAGTCGTTGCAGAATTTTAGCAAATATCTCCTGGGACGAAAGTTTCACTTACGAACTGACCATGCTGCACTAAAATGGCTATTGCAGTTTAAAAACCCAGAAGGACAAGTTGCGAGGTGGATTGAACTACTGCAGGAATACGACTTTGAGATCAAACATCGCAGCGGGAAATCTCATGGCAACGCAGATGCATTGTCAAGAAGACCTTGTCCTGAAGATTGCAAACATTGTACTAGGCAAGAGAGTAAGGAAGTGGTATCATTGAGGATGTTCAGGGCAGACCACCTCAGCAACGAGTGGAAGGACAGCTTACTACATGCACAGCAGGAAGATCCGGACATCAAGCCGATTCTGGAATGGATAAAGGCCAGTGCTCCCAAGCCCAAGTGGAGTGACGTCTCAGCGATGAGTTCGACCACTAAAAGCTATTGGGCCCAGTGGGACAGCTTGCTGCTTCAGGATGGAGTTCTGTGTCGTAAATGGGAAAACGTTCGGGGAGACAGCTGTCATTTGCAAATGGTTGTCCCTAAAGCTAAAGTACCGGATGTTCTACAGCTGTACCTGTAATGATTGTTCAGGAGGCCATCTGGGAGTTAAACGAACTCTACTGAAGATCCGAGAACGGTTTTACTGGGTCCACTGTCGAAACGATGTCGAGGACTGGTGTCGCAAATGTACAAGTTGTGCGGCTGTAAAGGGACCTCAGACTCGTAGTAGAGGTGCATTGAAGTTGTACAATGTTGGTGCACCATGGGAGAGAATAGCCATTGACGTGGCGGGGCCGTTTCCGGAGAGTGAAAGCGGTAACAAGTATTTCATGGTTGTGATGGATTACTTCACTAAGTGGCCAGAAGTCTTCGCCATTCCAAATCAAGAAGCTTCAACAGTTGCAGATAAACTAGTTCATGAAGTCTTCTGTCGTTTTGGAGTACCTTTAGAGATTCACAGCGATCAAGGAAGGAATTTTGAGTCTCAAATATTCCAGGAAACTTGCCGAGTTATGGGTACCCATAAAACACGAACGACTTCTTATCACCCGCAATCTGATGGAATGGTGGAACGATTTAATCAGACATTAGAGAGGTACCTAGCAAAAGTTGTAGACAATCGGCAACGAGATTGGGACAAGCACATACAACCGTTTTTGTTGACATATCGAAGTTCTGTTCACGAAAGTACAGCAGTGACACCAGCTTTCGCAAACTTTGGAAGAGAATTACGGCTGCCTGCGGACCTGATCACCGGGATAGCACCTGATGCCCCACGCAGTATAACCGATTATGCAAATGACTTGCGGAACAAAATGAATGACATTTATGAGCACGTCAGACAATCGGGCCAGCAAATGTCTGAGAAAATGAAAACCCGGTACGACCGCAAAATGAACAATAAAGGGTTCAACGAAGGTTCATTAGTGTGGTTGCACAATCCAGTCCGCAGCAAAGGGAAATCTCCTAAGCTTCAAGCTAAATGGGACGGCCCGTACCGGATTGTAACCAGGATCAACGATGTGACCTACCGGATACAGAAAGGCGCAAGAGGGACTCCTAAGATCGTCCATGTGGATCGCTTGGCGCGTTATTATGGGACCGATAATGCTCGGGACGAGCATGTCTTAGGAGGGGGTAGTGTTACCCGCTCCAGTCGACGACACAACTAGCGCCATCTAGTGTCAGGAACGAGAGCGAGGGGAGCGTTGCAGTTTATGACATCACAAGTCTTTCGACCGACAGCGCCACCCGAAGAACAAGAAAATCTATACTCGAACTCTCGGTACCTTGCGCGTGTTTACTTGAACATTCCGGATATTTTGCTAATTTAAATAAATAGGTGGCGCAAGATGCGATCGAGAGAGAGTTGTAGTGCATTACCTAGAAGTTTGATATTTCATGCGCGAGTCCCGTGTGACTCTGCTGCGCAAGCGCGTTTAGCATAAGTTAGATTTTATAAGAAATGATTGTATTTGGGACTTAATAAACGACCGACATACGGTGAAGACGTATCTTTTCTTTTCCCCACACGTACCATGCCTCATGGCGACCATGCCAGGATCCTAACAAAGAAATTACCCACTAAGTGAAAAACCAGTGCAAAAAAAAGCCAAATTCGGAAGAAAGAAGAAAACCTTATAGAAGAAAGAAGAAAACCTTACAGAAGAATGAAGAAAACCATATAGAAGAAAGAAGCACAAATTCTGAAAAAAGAAAAAAGAAGCGCCCTATTTTGAAGAAAACCAAGAAGAAACGCCAGAAATCCAAAGAGAAATAAAGGTACGAAATGGGAAAATCGCAGTCGAAAGAAGTAGTCATAGCACAAAACGCAAATGGTGCAGCATCCGCAAATACAAGCCTAGAAGACGCTCACACAAACCACATCATACAAACCCTCATGATTGTATCCGTGGTTATACTGGCTGCAGCAGTTATCTATTACCTGATGAAAAAATGCAGGAAGAGTGCCGTGAAAACTCTGAGGCGAGAACTCAACGCAATCTCGCTTGAAAACATCGCCCACCCTACAACTAACTAGAAGATCTCAAGAGTGCAGTCCAGGGTAATACCCAGCCCAACATCAAGAGGTGTCCAGGGTAATACCCGGCCCGCTTCAAGAAGATGACCCCATGCAGCCACACATCCTGTTGCAGTGCTGTTCCCGCTTGCTCGCGCCGCCCCAAAAATGGTTACATCCACAAACACCATCGCCCCGCCGCGCATTAGTATGTACGTGATATTTTAACAAGTAAGTGAAATTATAATTTTTTAAGTGTTTTTACATAGTGTGTAATAATAGTTTCCTTTCCCTTTACTGTTACAAATTATATTTGTCGATTTTTTCAATGTCACTGGCTGAACTAAATAATGTGTACAGTAGTTTAAAAGAAATTAGAGATTATCTAGTGAAAATCGGACCAAAACGTAGAGAGAGTTCCGATACAGCAAAAGAAAAAGTTAGTAAAGCGAAAAATCTGTACAGTCGTTTGGAGTATATTTCGTCTAAAATCAAACTAAAAATAGAGAATTCTGAGATAAGTAGCGATGATTTTCAGGTTATTAATAGATGCATAGACGACATACATATCTTGTACAGTAATATTTTAAATTTAATGTCTCGTGAAACAGAAAGTTCCAATAACTCAGCCAGCATGGGCGCCTTTGATTTAAAAACGGCAATAGCCCTATTGCCAATAATGACAGGCCACGAAAATATTACTACTCAACTGATAGATAGTATTGTGATGTATAGTGATATGCTTAACGAAAATGGCAAAAAACAATTAATTGATTTCGTTTTGAAAACTAGACTGACCCCTAGCGCCAAGCTGAGGTTAAAATCTAGCTACGAGTCCGTGAGTAGTTTGGTTTTAGATATGCGCACTCACTTAATTCAGAAGAAATCCGCGGTAGCATTGCAATCGCAGCTTAATAGCGCAAGCCAAGGCCGAAGCTCTATTGATAAGTTCGGCTCTGAGTTAGAACAGTTGTTCGTCAACTTGACTATAGCACAGGCTGACGGTGATGACAAAAAATACGAAACACTTCGTCCTTTGAACGAGAAAATTGCGATTAAACGTTTCACAGACGGATTATCAGATTCGCGTTTGAGCATTATCATAGCCTCCCGACAATTCCAGTCTCTTCCAGAAGCGATTCAAACCGCGCTGGACGAGAGCACATCATCAGTTCGTAACGAGCATGTGTTGAACATTTACCGCAGTCGTGACAATCAGTTTAATAGAAATAAAAGAGGCTCTAATAACGCTCGCTCAAATACTAATTATAACCATCAGAGAGCGCAAAGCGGATCGAATTCCAGGACATTTTACAGGGGTAACTCTCGAGGGCTCAATCGTGGTAGGTACCAACGGGGTACTTCGCGAGGCCGAGGTTGGTACAACCCATCTCGCCCAAATGTAAACGCCCGCGTTTCTCAGATACAATCGGAGCACATTGAGAGCGTGGAACGCACTCAATCTGCACCGAATAGTGAGTTTTTTCGCCCCTACAATTAGTGATCATTTCGTTTGTAATTATAGCATAAACAATGTAGTAGATTTAAATGTAAGTAATAATAGCAAGGTAAGTCTTTTAGTAGATACGGGCGCATTTGTGTTATGAAATATGAGTGGCTCCTCGATAACCAGGAGTATTTGAATGAGTTACATTATGATAAAATAACAATTAAAGGCGTTAGTGGTAAATTAATTTCAGACGGTTATATTTACTTAGATTTAGTTTGTAATGGCATTACAAACAACTTTTAGAGAGAAATCTTACGTTTTTAAGAATCTCTCTTGTTTTGCTAACGGTATATTGGGCGATAATTTTTTAAGCGTTATAATGCGATAATCAACTACGAAACACGAACCTTACAGTTATCGGATCAGGGTTCCGTAGTTTGTCTTAATATGGGTAGATGGAGTGATAGGTATAGACACGTCATACCCGCCCGTTGCGAAGTTATCAAACATATTCCTTGCACTTTAAGCGAAGATAGCGTTATTTTAGCTCAAGAAATTGAGGAAGGGATTTTTATCGCAGGAATGTTAGCTAAACCATTAAATAAAAGTATTCCTATTAGAGTGTTGAATACGAGAAATGAGGATATTGAGATAGATTTTTCAAAGGTCAATGTCCATTCCATTAGTAACTTCGAGGTATGTCCCCTCGAAAGCGAAGAAAAAACTGTTGAGCGAATAAAAACTTTATTCGATTTACTTGATTTGAGTTATTATATAGGGAAGAAAGGCTCAGTATTGAACAAATCTGTGCCAAATACGCAGATGTTTTCCATTTACCAGGTGATTCGTTATCAGTTACGAACTTAATGGAACATAGCATAGTTTTAAAAGATAACGTGACTCCAGTTTATTCTAAGCCTTATAGGGTTCCTCAGGCGTTAAAAGGTGATATAGAAAAACAAGTTCAGGAAATGTTAAAAAACGACATCATTGAGGAAACCGTTTCGGAATGGTCTAGCCCAGTACTTTTAGTACCCAAAAAGGTCGATAAAAATAACGAAAGAAAATGGAGATTGGTCATAGATTACAGGAAATTAACCGATCGAATTCAAGATGACAAATTTCCGCTTCCCAATATAACGGAGATACTTGATTCATTGTCAGGCAGTATTTATTTTTCAAAATTAGACCTCTCCCAATCTTATTATCAATTGTCCTTAAATCCAAGTTCCCGTAAATATACTTCTTTTACATTAAATAAAATGTATCAGATTTCTTTAGATAATGAGTCACGAAAGTACACTACTTTTACGGCAGGAAAACAGTATCAAATGAAGCGGTGCCCAATGGGTCTCAAGACAAGTGCTAGTGTCTTTTCTCGGCTGATGACTATAGCCATGGCAGGCCTAAATTACGAAAAATGTTTTTTATACCTAGATGATTGCGTCGTAATCGGTTCTAGTATCGATATTCATAACAAAAATCTCATTAGCTTATTGAATCGATTAAGAAAAGTTAATCTCAAACTAAACCCAATTAAGTGCGAATTTTTAAGAAAAGAAATAGTCTATTTAGGTCATAAAATTACTCAAGACGGAATATTCCCAGATCCCAGTAAAATCGACACCATACGTAATTACCCACGCCCGACTTCTGCTGACGAAGTAAAACGACTCATCGCGTTCGCCAACTATTATCGTCGGTTTATTCCACGTTTTGCTAATATTGTGTTCCCATTGAATGCATTAACTAAAAAAGGTATTAGATTTGAGTGGACTAAAGATTGCGAAAGTTCGTTTATTACATTAAAATCTGCTTTAACGAACCCTCCAGTGTTGGACTATCCCGACTTTTCGGAAAATAACACATTTCAGTTGCAGACAGACGCATCTAAGTTAGGCTTAGGCGCCGTACTCTCAAATAGTAATGGAAAGGTTGTCGCTTACGCTAGTAGGAGTTTGAACCCGGCAGAAACTAGATATTCAATAATAGAATTAGAATTATTAGCTTTCGTGTGGGCAGTCCGTCACTTTAGGCCTTACTTGTACGGCAGAAAATTTAAAATCTTTTCGGACCATAGACCCCTTGTTTACTTATTCGGTTTAAAAGACCCGACTATACCTTGAAGAATACGACTTCGAAGTAGAATACGTCCCAGGGCGAAATAACGCAGCTGCGTTAAGTCGACTCCCGGTGACGTCACGCGATTTGAAAGAAATGCAGGAAAAAGTAGTATCCGTTTTAACTAGAGCTCAAAGGAAAAAGTTAGAGCCCCAAACGGACACCGGACAGATAGATAAACAGCCTCCAGTTAGTAGGCCTGATCAACCTACTACTGTAGAGTTGTTAAAACGACCCAATGACATAATAGAGTTGCGTTTTCCAGGAAATAGTAACGAAAAACATTTGAATAATGCGTATAATATTTTGTCCGACGCTAAACTTTGCACGTATAACCCGTCGTTATCGACCATATTTCTATATTCTCGATCGTTATCGTCTCTAGAAGAGTTAGCGAGAGATCTAGAAAAAATGTGCATAAAATTAAATATAAAAGAATTACTCATAATTAAAAACAAGAGTAATGAGAAAAATATTAAGAGTTTGCTGCGTAGCATAAAAATTTATAAAATAGCGTCACCACGATTTTTGATTATTAAAGACATTAAGCGAATAAATAATAAAGAAGAAATTACCACGGTACTTAATGACTTTCACCTGTTACCAACAAGTGGTCATGCAGGCATGAATCGTATGTTAAATAATATTAAAAAATATTATTTCTGGCCAGGTATGAGCAACGACGTCATGAACTATGTCCGCAAATGTAAAAGTTGTCAAGTTCAAAAGCATACTAACAGAAATATTAGAGATCCTCTGACAATCACTTCAACTGCTAACTCAGCGTTTGAACAGGTTAATTTAGATATTATGGGCCCTTTAGATATAGATAACTATAATAATAAGTATATTTTAACAATCCAGTGTGATTTAAGCAAATTTGTAGAGGCTTATCCTTTACCTAGAAAGGATAGTGAAAGTGTTGCTAGGTCTTTCGTTAATAATTTTATTTTGCGTTATGGAATTCCAAGAAAAATTTTAAGTGACATGGGGACCGAATTTACCTCATCACTTATGTCCGAAGTTTTCAAATTGCTACATATAGAAAAAATCCATTCAACGCCTTATCATCATGAAACCTTAGGAGGCATTGAAAATACACATAAACATTTAGGCGCTTACCTCAGAATTCAGTGCAATAATAACAAGTCAGATTGGAGCGAATGGGTTCCTTTTTGGTGTTTTTGTTACAATACAAGCGTTCATTCAAAAACAAAATATACTCCATACGAACTAGTTTTCGGCAAAATTTGTAATATTCCTAGTAATTTATTAACACATGTTGACCCACTGTATAATTTCGATGATTACCCTAAGGAGTTAAAGTACCGTTTACAAAAAGCACAGTTGGATGCTAAGGAAAATTTGTTAATAAGTAAAAATTTAAGAAAAATTAAGTATGATCAAAAATGTAATAAAGTACAATATAAGCCAGGAGATTTGATCTTAATAAAAAACCAAACAGGTAACAAATTAGATTGTTTGTATGAAGGACCTTATAAAGTTTTGGAAGAATTACCACCTAATGTAAAATTTCTGAAAAATAACAAAGAAATTATTTTACATAAAAATAACACAAAGCCATTTCAATTGTAATGTTTATCTTTGTAATAAAAAAAAATGTTTGCCTTTCAGATAATTACCTATACATTCATTATGTTATTAGTCTTAAGTCATATGTACACTAATCATTTTTTTTTCCGAAGAGGGTAGTGAGGTACCCCTTACTTTTCGGGGGAGATGTAGTGCATTACCTAGAAGTTTGATATTTCATGCGCGAGTCCCGTGTGACTCTGCTGCGCAAGCGCGTTTATCATAAGTTAGATTTTATAAGAAATGATTGTATTTGGGACTTAATAAACGACCGACATACGGTGAAGACGTATCTTTTCTTTTCCCCACACGTACCATGCCTCAGAGTTGAACTCGGCGACACGAGCGAAGCTTCGGAGCGGAATTAAGTGAATTAGTGTGTTTAATTATTAGTGTTTTAACTTTAATTTGTGTAAAGTAAATTAAAGTGTTAATTTAGGTAATTTTATCGGCAATTTTTATTGTCACGGACCTCAAGCTCGTAACATTATTTTCCAAATGTTTATAGATCTTGTTATTCAAAATTGCAGTTATTAATTTGTATACAGTTGAAAGGCATGTTATAGGTCGGTAATTTTTAGGTTCCGTGGTGTTTCCATTTTTATATAGTAAGTGGGTAATACCAGTTGTAAGAAGTCTCGGGAGCTCACAGCACTCAATGGCTTCTTGAATCTGTGCAGCCAAACGTACGTGGCTACTTGTTATCCATTTCAGCCAAAAGTTGTGTGTGTATATCATCTGGTCCAGGTGATTTCCAGTTGTATAATCTATGAGTAATTGAGTGTACATCTTCAGCAGTAATTGAAATAGAACACATGTTAGCCAAATTAGAAAACTTACGTTCGGTTGCACGAATCCATTCGGTCTCATTATGAGAAACTTCGTTAGACCACATACTTTTCCAAAAATTTAGACATTCATTTAAGCTCGGGCTGCCATGAGTACAACTATTAGTTGTAGTGTTCTCCCAAGACCGATACACCCACTTTTGGTTACTTTCGAATGTGCGATTCTGGAAGTACCGTTTAGATCTTTCTGAATATCGTCTAATACGGTTGACCCATGCTTTTAACTTTTGTTTTTGTGTATCAATGAATTCAGTAATTTTATCCGGAAAATGGGGATCTGATTGGCTAATATCATTTTCATTAACGATTTGATTTACTAAAGTAATTATTTTTTTACGTCTGTTACCTGTTTGGTAGCTTATTAATATTCCTATAATTTTGCGAGTATTGTCAATTCGTTTTTGAATTCTTTGTTTCCATTTAGGTTCTGTATTATTTTTCTTAAAATTTTGTACTGAAATGAAAGAAATTTTCATTATCATACATATAGCATGGGCACAACAGTATAGAAGAGACATAGTTTCCAAAATAGAGTTCCAAAATAATCTTTACATAGAATATACATTGATGCTACTGTTAGAAAAGTTTTTTTGTTTTTAGGAAGTTTAGGTAGTTTCGGTCTATTTTTTATTGGTGTATTTTTATATTCCAGAAGGGAACATTCGAAAGTCCTTTTCATATATTCGCTGTCTTGGGAACTCACATCTATATCAAAACAATTTTCCTCTACTTTTTCGTTATTTAAGTTAGTAATATTTATATTATGGTTACTGTTATTTTCATTTAAGTCATCAGTCTTACCTGGAAGTGTTCGTTGGGAATCAGGAATTGAATTGATAGTAAATGTTGAGTACTCACTGCAAAGTTGTTCAATTAATCTGTCGTCCAAAATCTTACGACTTAGAATTACACGTACTTGATCTGAAAGTCTTTGGGCAGTTAAGTTTGTTAGGTTGGGTTGTAGCTGTTGGAATTCAAACAGCATTTTAGGGCGATAAGATGTAAGATTGGTTCCTCCTTTGGTAGCCTTATAGTACGCGCGCATAACACTTATATTTAATTCTTTAGTCCAGCGCATGCGTCGTCGCACTACACCATCAGTAGCGGGGTCCTCATGTAGGATGCCAATTCCTGCAGGTCCCAAGCCAGTCGCTGGCGCTCTTCGTCCCCTCAAAGATGGTACGGGGGTTCTTCTTGTGCCTCTTGGATTACATTCCATGGATGTGTAGTCCTCCGTAGGCGATGTTACGTGTGCGATTGTGGTATTGGCGGTATTTATTCGCATTTGTCGTCTCGTTCGATACATAATGTAACGTTAAATTAAATATTTTATAAATCTGTTTGTAAAATTTCTTAGATGACAGTTGTCAATTTGAAAGAAATACATTTTTCTTGAAATTAGTTTCTTATCCACAGATTTTTAAAGTTTTATTTATATTGATATTGTAAAATCTATTTGCGTTGAGAATTTGTTATTTGGGAACTTGAAACATATGCTACAAAAATTCATTTTTAAGATTTTATACTGACTGCATCATTTACTTTTGACAACGTCCGCCATTATTATTATTATTATTATGTGGGGTATCTATATAGTTTTCTCATCTGGTTGGAATGTATAAATATATAATTATAAATGAAAATGAAAAGATAAATATACATAAATATAAATAAAATAAAATAAATACATAAATAAATAAAAGCCCAACCAGATGGAAGCCCTCGGCAGGGGAGACCAAACGGCCAAGGGTTAGGGGGAAAGGCAAAGAAACCGGCGGACGATGCGGGCGGTATCGAGAAGCACCGCCTTCGGCATTTGAGCCCGGAGCGGTCCGTCACGGAGTCCCAGTCGCCTCAGATGACCAGAGAGGCTAACTGGGATTAGCCCGTTCGCAGAGACGACTACAGGAATAATTTCGGTCGGCAGACCACCCCACATGTCAGTCACCTTGTGAGCCAGGTCCAGATATTTTGATTGCTTATCTGTTTCGGCTTTCACGAGGTTCTCGTCATACGGGATGGTAATATCGACCAAAAATATCCTTGACTGTGCCCGGTCCATCAGCACAATATCAGGCTTATTCGTAAGAACAGTCCTGTCTGTGATGATGGCCCGGTCCCAGTAGATCCTGGCGCGGTCATTTTCGAGCACGGCTTCCGGCAAGTACTTGTAATACGGCAATTTCCGGTCCACGAGACCGTATTTCAGAGCGAGCTCCTGGTGTAGAATTCTGGCTACTAGGTTGTGCCTGTGCAAGTACTCAGAGTTAGAAAGCGCCGAACAACCGGAGATGACATGCCTGAGTGACTCCCCGGGATGGCGACAAGCTCGACAGACGTTGACGGTGCCATCCTTTAGGATGTATCTCCGATATTTGTTTGTCTTAATAACCTGATCCTGTATTGCACAGACAAAACCCTCGGTTTCCCCGAAGAGGTCACCGCAACGTAGCCAGTTGAGGGAGGCGACTGTATCTACGAAGGGCTCATGTAGAGCCCTGTAGTACCTCCCGTGGAGCTCCTTCTCCTTCCATACGGTCTCCCGATTGGAAATGCTTAGCACTGCTGGGTCCTGCCATTGCTCGTGGGCTAAGGATAGATTATTATTATTATTATGGGGTATCTATATAATTTTCTCACCTGGTTGGGTGCTATAAATATACATTATGAATTAAAATGAAAAGATAAATATACATAAATATTAATAAAATAAAATAAATACAAAAACTACATAAATAAATAAGATCCAACCAGATGGGAACCCTCGGCAGGGGAGACCAAACGGCCGAGGGTTAGGGGGAAAGGGAAAAAAACCGGCGGACGATGCGGGCGGTATCGAGAAGCACCGCCTTCTGCGTTTGAGCCCGGAGCGGTCCGTCACGGAGTCCCAGTCGCCTCAGATGACCCGAGAGGCTGACTGGGATTAGCGCATTCGCAGAAACGAGTACAGGAATAATTTCGGTCGACATACCACCCCACATGTCGGTCACCTCGTGAGCCAGGTCCAGATATTTTGTTCGTTTATCTGTTTCGGCTTTCACGAGGTTCTCGTCATACGGAATGGTAATGTTTACCAAAAATATCCTTGACTGTGCCCGGTCCATCAGCACAATATCAGGCTTATTCGCAAGAATAGTCCTGTTCGTGATGATGGCCCGGTCCCAGTAGAGCCTGGCACGGTCATTTTCGAGCACGGCTTCCAGCAAGTACTTGTAATACGGCAATTTCCGGTTCACGAGACCATATTTCAGAGCGAGCTCCTGGTGAAGAATTCTGGTTACTAGGTTGTTCCTGTGCAAGAACTCAGAGTTAGAAAGCGCCGAACAACCGGAGATGACATGCCTAAGTGACTCCCCGGGATGGCGACAAGCTCGACAGACGTCGACGGTGCCATCCTTTAGGATGTATCTCCGATAGTTGTTGGTCTTAATAACCTGATCCTGTATTGCACAGACAAAACCCTTGGTTTCCCCGAAGAGGTCACCGAAACGTAGCCAGTTGAGGGAGGCAACTGTATCTACGAAGGGCTCATGTAGAGCCCTGTAGTACCTCCCGTGGAGCTCCTTCTCCTTCCATACGGTCTCCTTGTCGGAAATGCTAAGCACTGCTGGGTCCTGCCATTGCTCGTTGGCTAAGGATAGAGGGGTAAGCCCTTTATCACTAGAAATGACGTCATTATAAAATGGATCATCCGATCTCGCCAGGAAGTAATGACGGAGGCTGCACACTTCACGATTATGCATGGTGAGCGCACTCAATAAGCCACGCCCACCATGCTTTCGCGGCAAGTACAGCCTTATTACCGACGATCTTGGATGATGCATCCTATGGGACGTCATGGTAGTGCGGACTTTTCTATCCAGGGCGTTAAGTTCAGTCTGAGTCCACCTGAGTATGCCAAAGGTATACATGAGGACAGGCATGACCCAGCCGTTATATGCGTGTGCCTTATTCACACCGGACAAAAGGCTATTAAGCACTTTGGTCAAGCGTGCATAAAATACGTCGCAAACTGACTGTTTCATACCAGCCTCATCGATACCGATGTTCTGTGACATACCCAGGTATCGGTATGTTTCAGCTTCGGAAAGGGTCCTTAAGTTGACGGGCATAGATAAATCTATGCCCTCAGAGTTAGCAACCCTTCCCCTTTCAACATGGAGGACCGCACACTTATCCGTCCCCAGCTCCATTCCAATGGAATTGCTAAATTCACAAGTGATTTTTAGCAATTCCATAAGGTGGGAGCGACTGGAGGCGAATAACTTGAGGTCATTAATATAGAAAAGGTGGGTCACTTTTGTCCCTCCTTTCCGTAGCTGAAATCCTCTCCCGGATCCCTCCATTAAGGTACTGAGAGGGTTCAGGGAGAGGCAGAACCAGATTGGACTCAGACAATCGCCCTGGAAGATACCCCTTCTTATCCTTATGTGGTTCTCCGCAGCCATCATCCGCTCACCCAGATGACAAAGGATCGTACTCCACTGCCCCATACACTGCTCGAGGAAGTCTCTCACTGTACAGTCTATCTTGTACAGCTCGAGGACTCTCTTTAGCCATGTATGGGGCACCGAGTCGAATGCCTTTCTGTAGTCTATCCAGGCGGCGGAGAAGTTCCGACGGTTGCGTTTTACCACTTTGCCAATGACCGCGTCGATGAGGAGTGGTTCCTTAATTCCACGACCACCGGCCCGACATCCATTTTGAGCGCGTGACATCACCTGATTTAGCTCCAGTTGACGAGTGATTCTCTTATTATTATTATTATTATTATTAGTGATTAACGATGTGCCTACAACGGATTTTAACATTCTGTTTAGTAGTGTCACCTACTGGGAAATAGCTAAAATATTTTCTAAATAAATATTCAGTGTAGTATTGCTATATTTCACTAGAGGGTGTAATACATGCGCGTGGTCACAGCTTTTGTATGAAAATGTTCCTAATGTCCGCTCTATAGTGTATATATTATATTTAAATCTCTTTGTAGTATTGTATTGTGTAATTATTTTTTAAAGGTGATTTTTTGAAGTTCTGCTAATAATTTCCAAAGCCTGTTTGCTATTTTTCTCAATATATGTTAAAAACACCAAGTCATATATTATAAGCTATAGTATATGACTTGGTGTTTCTGTCTCTGTCCTTCCCTTAATTTTGGTTTTAAAGGGCCGCATAGCATAAGATGACCGTATTTCCCTCACACGTACCATATATAAATTCATGTAGCCGTCTCTTTTAATTGTTGATTCATCACTCCATAGAATACTATTAAAAAACTTATTACGTGCGTTTTTTAATAATATTTGTTACGTCCAAATCAGTAAACAAAACGAATAGCCCAGTTAAATAGTCAGGTCGTCGTTTTAACACTGATTCAGTATATAGCAACAATTGGAAATGGAAAAGAAATAAACACATGCGAAGTCGAGCAAGTCAAGTAAAGGCCTGTATTCACTTTGATTAGTGGTTAGTGCAGGTGATTAGTGTAAGTGCGTAGTGAATAGAAGTAAACACGTGTGAACAGCGATTGATTTGCGCAAGTGATTGGTAATAAAAAATACTACTGCGTAATAAACAAGTTTATACTAAAATAAGAAACTTGAGATCTACATATTCGCAAGAGGTTAAGAAATTTAAACAGAACTCCTGCTAGTCAACGGCTAACAACTGAATTTACTAAATACAGCCAGTAAACAGAATTGGACACAACTTACACTACAATAGTCACCAGCAATTACTAATCACCTGCACTCGCACTAATTAAAGTGAATACAGGTCTTAACGCACTAAGTCCCTACCTACTACTTTAGGCTCCCTACCCGTTTTTTACAGTTACTATCTCGCTCGCACTCGTCCCAACACTATTTGTCTAACAAAAGATGGTTGTTGCAGCCAGTATGGTGGACACCCCTCATATGTATTTTAAGTCCATAACAGACTAAACAATGTGCATTCCACTGAGACTTGTGAAGCTGTAAAAGCCAAAATCAAACAGCATTAACATCATCAGAAACCAGAATTTTCATTCGTTAAAATATTTTTAATCGATCTTTGGGTGTAAGCTGGATTTAAATAGGCCTTAAAGATTATGAGAATTAATTTGCACATATCCGCTAAATAAAATAAAATGATGAGTTTTACCTAGTTTTTTTTTTAAGTTTAAGTTTGAAGAGCGCCTCTCACCCTCCCTAAATTGCGTGCACTAATCCCGTCACCACTAATTCCGGCACCGCTACTCCCAACACCACTACACTAGGAAAGACACACCATCGACGATAATACGACACGTGTTTCGCTTCTTCACGAGGCATCCTCAGGTGATGTAGACTCTGCGGTGGCTGACCGCTAGGTACACGCAATTGAGGGAGGGTGGGAGGTGCTCTTCAAACTAGGTATTTACTACTCTACTCTCTCATTTACTCTCTACTCATCTCTATACTCTACTCATTTTATTATAGTGAGCGGATGTGTGCGAATCAATTCTTTAAATCTTTAATATACTTGATTTCCGCAAAGTAACGCCTGATTCTGTTAATCCTATACCGTTAAACGATCAATTCTTGTATGTATATATATATATATATATATATATATATATATATATATATATATATATATATATATATATATATATATATATATATATATATATATATATATATATATATGTATGTATATAATCGGGATCTCGGAAACGGCTCCAACGATTATCATAAAATTTAGTGTCCAGAGAGTTTCGGGGCAATAAATCGATCTAGCTAGGATTTATTTTTAGAAAATGTCCTTTTCTCCGTGTTTTCAGGCAATAAAAAAACTGCTACAATATAAGAAAGTAAATTTTAACAGGTCACCAACGATCATAATAGCTCAGATGGTATGTTGTTCGGGCGTGATATCAGAGTTCCATGGTGCGCGTCCCGTCTTGGGTCCGACCTTTTTTCCTTTTTTTTTCAAGTTCCCTTCTTTTGTGAGAAAATCTATTATTTAGAGCCTGTTGACGACGCTCACGTTGCTTCTCGAACACCTGAAATATAAATAATATTAATCAATAAAAAATAAAATATGTAAAAATATATACTCATAAAACATTGTTACTTACCTTATGTACTTCCTGTTTTTCTATAATAAATAAGTACGTGTGCATACGGGGACGGCGGCACTTACCGCGATTTTTATCAGTAGGGTGAAGGTATATTTGCAACAACGGTGTTGCACCGCTGAGTACATGATCCCGCGTTTCGAGTTAGTTGCACTAGAACATCATACGAGGTGACACCTATGTCTCCCTCCCCGCGGATGTACACGCGCTCACCAAATTTTTTTTGTATATTTTTCTCCCAGACGACACCAGCGGCCTACATCATCAACATAGTGGTCCTTCGGCCGAATCCTTACGTCGTCTGCAAAAATATAATAATAATAAGTACCAGTTATGTTCCACGCGCCGGCTACGCCGCAAAAAAAGCGACGACCACGTGGCACCGCTGCAAAATCGGAGTGCAAGAACAACCAAGATGTGTTACCATCGTTCAGCTTAAAGGATGAAGTGCTGGAAAAACCTGGAAATGCGCTAAGTGCCTCTAGTAAGAGTAAAAAGTCATCAAAGACCTCAGGCACGTCGTCAAGTACGGCACGCAAACGGCAATTGGAATACGAAACCGCTAAAGCTATGGCTCTCGTGGAAATACAAGCAGCGGAAGCTGAAGCAGAAGCCAAAGTTAAGAGTGCTCAGGCAGAAGCTGCCAAGCTTAAGGCAAATATTCAGTCGAAGCTGCTAAACAAACAGCTTGCAGCTGAGATGACAGAATTGGAGTCTCATTCACGCTCTTCCCACAAGTCGGCTATGAAATCTTCGACCAGCAAAGTTGAAAATTGGCTGAATGCTCCAGGAAACCAGCATGAGGAGAACCGAGAAGAGTACTCTTGTGAAAAAATCGGCCTAGAAAAGCTGGCACATGCCTTGAATGATGCAGTAGCTGTTTCATCATATAAAATACAGAACCAGGAGCTCTTAACAAGATTAGCAACGTCTAAAGACCTGCCTTTATTTTTTGGAGATCCAATGGAGTGGTTGCAGTTTAAACAGGCGTACCAAGAATCTACCCAATTATGCAAATATAGTGACACAGAGAATTTATGGCGGCTACGTAAGTGTCTTCGTGGCGATGCTAAAGAAGCAGTGACTTCACTCTTGATTGGTGGAACTACACCCGATTTAATAATTGACACCTTAGAACTTCGATTTGGCAAACCAGAAACAATTATGAGTAAAATAGTTTTACAGCTTAAAAAACTATGTCCGTTGCCGTTAACTTATCATAATGATATCATTAATTTTGCAATAAAAATAAAGAACTATGTGGCTGCTGCCAAAGCAATGCAACAAAGTGATTATCTTCGCAGCCCGGAGTTAGTATCGATTGTCGTATCTAAGCTTCCAACTTTGCTTGTCGCAAAATGGACCGACTACGTTTATGAACAGCGAGAGTGTAATTTACCGAAGCTAGAATTGCTTAGTGATTTTTTATATGAGGAAGCCACTAAAACAGCTGCATCAGGAGTAAGTCATATTCACGCTCAATATAATTTAAAGAAGCCCGATGAACGTAAACACCGTTCACACTCGTTGTTGTACACAAATAGTAATCAATTACAAAACGCGGAAAAGTGTACATTTTGCCGAAAATGGGCTCATGGTGTCGCAGATTGTTCACGGTTTAAGCGCGCCTTACGCAAAGATCGCTGGCGATTTGTACGCGTAAATAAACTTTGCTTCAAATGTCTTGCCCCCCGCCATACGAATGGTATGTCTTGTATTGGCAGTAATTGCGACATTGACGGCTGCAATCAACCGCATCATCGTTTACTGCACTGGATTAAACCATTGGAAGAAAGCTTAAAAACTGTGGAGCGAAGTGAGGATGAGCATCCCAGCACCAATGAAACAGTGACTCATACGGTGGCATCCCACTGTCACAAGGTGTTTTTGAAAGTGGTGCCGCTCACTCTTCACGGACCGAATGGCAGTTTGCATACGCATGCACTACTGGATGATGGAGCTACCGTGACGGTGATATCCTCTGATATCGCAGATGAGCTCGGATTATACGGTGCAAACGTGATATTGCGCGCGCGCAGCGCATGGGACTCGGGCGAGCTTGTGTGTGAATCTCAAGTAGTGAGTGTTAGTGTTACTAATTCGTATAACGAAATGTTTACTTTCCGTGCGCGTAAAATTAAAGAATTAAATTTACCAACACAAAAAGTGCCGAATATGGACTTTAATAATTATGGATTGTTAAGTGAAGATCTTATGTTATGTAATTGTAACGCTAAGCCAAAATTATTAATAGGTCAGGACAACCATCATTTAATTTCTCCCATTCGTTGTGTTCGTGGTAAGCAGCGTGAGCCGTACATAACTCAAACTGCGCTTGGATGGTGTGTGCACGGACATATGGTAAGTGATGTTAATTGCACTGATCGCTTTGTCTCTTTCATTAATAGTTGCAGCGAAAAGGCGGGACAGTCGCAGTGTATCTTTCACTTACACACGGTAGAATCGATTGCTAGCGATCTCTCTCTCGATAACGATAACGGTGAATGCACCTGCGCGCAATTGCACGATGCGGTTCGTAGATCCTTCGCGTTAGAGTCTATTGGTGTAGGTTCGAAGCCGCGCCGCAACCCAGACGAAATACGCGCTTTACAAATTTTAGATGACACTGCAGAATTAGTAAATGGTCAATGGAATGTCGGCTTACCGTGGAAATACGATGAATTACATTTACCCGACTCTTACCCTAACGCCTTTAATCGTCTAAAGTCAATAGAAAGAAAATGTTTGCTCAACAAAGAGTATGCAACTCGTTATTGTGAAAGAATGAGATACTTATTTTCTAATGGTTATGCTAGAGAACTTAATGAGACCGATGAAAACTCTAATAAACGTATAATATGGTATTTGCCGCACTTTGGTGTAGATAATCCAAATAAGAAAAAACTGCGTTTAGTTTATGACGCGGCAGCAAAGTCGAACGGTTATTCTTTAAATGATTTTCTTTTACAAGGCCCTGATTTGTTACAATCGTTATTAGGAATAATGTTACGATTTAGAGAAAACCGCGTAGGTATCATAGGGGACATAAAAGATATGTTTTTAAGGATTAATGTACGAAAAGAAGATGTTAATTCTTTGCGTTTTTTGTGGAAAGATATCTATTTAAGCAATGAAAATGAACAATTAGGCTTCGGAAGTAGTGACAAAGGTTCAAAATTACCTATACAACATCCTGTTAAGAAATATGTTATGACGTCATTAATTTTTGGCGCTAACTGCTCCCCATTTATAGCACAATATATTAACCAAAATAAAAACACATTGCGTTTTCAGAATAAAATGCCGGATGCAGTTAATGCAATTAGGAAAAATCAATATATGGACGATTTTATCGATAGTTTACCAGACGTCGCTACTGCTACAAAAATGATAAAAGATGTTTCATATATTAATCAGCAAGGTGGTTTCGTGATGCGTAACTGGTTAAGTAACAAGTCAGATGTTCTTAGTGATATGCCAAAAGAGACTTTAAATGACATGGCGATACGGTTTAATGTTGAATCCAAGCCGGAACGAACGCTTGGGCTTTTGTGGTTTCCCGCGAGTGATATGTTCGGGTTCGATCTTTCGTTGAAGCGTATACCGAGTGATATTTTACAACTATCACGAAAACCGACTAAGCGTGAAGTTCTTCGTATTATAATGTCTGTATACGATATTCATGGTTTTTTAGCACCTTTTACGATAAAATCCAAAATTTTAATGCGCGAAATATGGAATGTAGGTATAAAGTGGGATCAGGAAATAACAGATAGTTTATTTGTTTTATTTAAAGATTGGATTTCGCAGTTACAAGAAATGAGTTACGTTCGAATCCCGCGGTGGTATTTCTATAGCAACGATTCTGTCGGTGTGAATGAGAAGAGCGGCCACACCGTAAATGACGATGAGACGTCGTTGCAATTGCATATTTTTTGTGATGCATCTCCATGCGCATACGCATGTGTTGCTTATTGGCGTAAACAAGACAGCAACGGCGTGCAGGTGTCATTCATTGCGAGTAAAAGTCGCGTTGCGCCGTTAAAACCGTTAACTATGCCTAAACTCAAACTTCAAGGCGCGCTATTAGCATGTCGCTTGGCAGAGACTATAAAAAAGGAGCATAGAATTAAACCGTCCCGTGTTTTTTATTGGACTGATTCAATGATTGTTATTTATTGGATACGTAACGAGCATAGAAATTACAAAGTTTTTATTGCAAATAGGTTAGGTGAAATTGATGAGTTAAGTAAAATTGATGAGTGGCATTATGTGCCGACAAATTTAAATATAGCGGATTTAGCTACAAAAAATAATGATTACGACTTCAACAAGGACTCCTCTTGGTTAACGGGTCCGTCTTTTCTGTACACGGAAGAAAAGTATTGGCCCCGAGAGCCTGAAAATAACGAAAAGAGCAACAATGAGCTGTTAGATAAAATATATGTAGTAATAAAATCACCAAAGGAGAATTGTAATAGTATTTATGATTTACCTATTCCGGATCCAAACCGTTTCTCCGTGTGGCTGCGCTTGCTTCGCTGCACCGCATCTGTACTATTATTTATAGAAAAATGTAGAAAAACCGGTACTCGGCGTATTAATAATTTGTTAATGAATAGAGCCGAAGTACTTTTGTTACGCTATTCACAATCACAATCATTTCAGACTGAAATTGATTTGCTGAAACAAAATAAAGAAATTAATCGTGATAGTCGTTTACGTTCATTGACACCATTTTTAGATAAAGACGGCTTATTGCGTGTAGGAGGGCGTATAAACGCGGCTGCAAACGTCACTGAAACTATGAAAAACCCGGTGATTCTGGATGGTAAACATCGCATAGCAAGGCTGGTGGTTTTGGACTTCCACGTACGTGCTGCTCATTCGTATAATGAACTTGTAATAAACGAGCTACGACAAAAATATTGGGTTGTAAATCTGAGACCTACAGTTCGCTCCGTAGCTTCACAGTGTTTAGTTTGCCGAATACGAAAAGCAGCACCAAGACCGCCTCGCCTCGGGGACTTGCCATCTCAAAGATTGGTTCATCATCAAAGACCTTTTACCGTTTGTGGTGTAGACTTATTCGGTCCGATCGAAGTAACTGTGGGCAGGCAGAGACCCAAAAGATATGGTGTTCTTTTTACATGTTTAACAATACGAGCTGTTCATATTGAAATAGTATCGACGCTTACCGCAGACTCACTTATAATGGCACTTAGGAGGATGGCTGCACGCCGTGGGTGGCCTCATACTGTCATATCTGACAACGGAACTAACATGCGAGGTGCTGATGCTGAACTTCGAAAATCTTTTGAAGAAATTAAGCAGCAGCAAGTTATAGCCGAAGCATTAAACAAAGGAGTTTCCTGGCAGTTTATACCACCGGCCAGTCCTCATATGGGGGGAGCTTGGGAGCGTCTGATTAGAAGTGTGAAAACGGCACTGAAAGTCGTTCTTAGAGAGAGGGCTCCTCGAGAAGAAGTTTTATTAACGCTTCTCGCTGAAGTCGAAAATATAATTAATAGTAGACCGCTTACCCATGTTTCGGTGGACCCTCAAAGTAAAGAGGCATTAACTCCAAATCATTTTTTACTAGGATCTTCGTCGAACTTACCTGTACCTGGGGTCTTTGATGATGGCGACATGTATGTTAGACGACAGTGGCGTATTGCCCAACGGTTGACAGACTTATTTTGGAGCAGATGGGTAAAAGAGTTTTTGCCAGAGCTAATTCCTCGTCGTAAATGGGATAGGGAAGGTCCGCAATTAAAAGTAGGAGATCTTGTAGTAGTAGTCGATCCATCATTATTTCGAAACTGTTGGCCAATAGGTATTATTGAAAAGATTTATCCAGGTTCAGACGGCAGAGTCAGAGTAGTTGACGTTAGGACTAAGTCAGGAGTGATGAAGCGATCAGCTGCTCGCGTGGCCTTTCTCCAGCTTGATAATGAGTGTCGGCGAACCGACACTTGGGGGGAGGATGTTGACGACGCTCACGTTGCTTCTCGAACACCTGAAATATAAATAATATTAATCAATAAAAAATAAAATATGTAAAAATATATACTCATAAAACATTGTTACTTACCTTATGTACTTGCTGTTTTTCTATAATAAATAAGTACGTGTGCATACGGGGACGGCGGCACTTACCGCGATTTTTATCAGTAGGGTGAAGGTATATTTGCAACAACGGTGTTGCACCGCTGAGTACATGATCCCGCGTTTCGAGTTAGTTGCACTAGAACATCATACGAGGTGACACCTATGTCTCCCTCCCCGCGGATGTACACGCGCTCACCAAATTTTTTTTGTATATTTTTCTCCCAGACGACACCAGCGGCCTACATCATCAACAGAGCCCTTTTTTTAGTATTTTTTAAAAATACGAAAATTTTAATTAAACTAATTGCACACATGATTTTTTATTGAAATAACCAGTTCAGTTTTTTCTATTATGTCATTAAGATCAAAATCTATTATTCATGTAATTTGTATATATATAAATGTAACTTAAAAAAACCGAGCAAAGCTCGGTCATCCGGGTACTTATCTTAAATAGGCTCTATTTAATTATTTCTACTTCATACTGACGGCTCTTAATATTTTTATTTTAACCAGTTCAGATACGTTTAATGTTCAATTTTGTTGTTTAATCAAATTTCACTCCTTTAAACACGAATAGCAATAATTCACCATTTACATCAGGTACAACGATGCCATTTTGAAATTGGCTTAGGTACATATTATTTTAAAATTAATGGTCACTTGATGCAATACGTTTTCTTTATGCTACGGTTGCTGAAACTTTGTCAAAAACAATATTTTTTACTATCCTATACTATTAAACGAGCAATTCTTGTATATATATAAATATATAATCGGGATCTCAGAAACGGCTTTAACGATTTTCATAAAATTTAGTGTCCAAGGAGTTTCGGGGATAATAAATCGATCTAGCTAGGATTTATTTTTAGAAAATGTCTTTTTGTCCGTGTTTTTAGGCAATGAAAAACTGCTACAATATCGTTAGAATAAGAAGGTAAATTTTGACAGATTGTCAATGTTTATAAATAGCTTAATTGGTATAATGGTCGGTCACAGAATCGTAAAACCCCGGTTCGAGCCCAGACCGACTGACCAATTTTTTTAATTTTTTTTTTCAAGTTCCTTTCTTTTTTGAGAAAATCTATTTTTTCGAGCCCTTTTTATAGCATTTTTTAAAAACACGAAAATTTAAATTAAACTAATTGCAAACATGATTTTTTTATTCAAATAACCAGTTCAGTTTTTCTATTATGTCGCTAAGATCAAAAAATATTATTCATATTTCATCAGTATGTAATTTGTATCTAAATATAATTTCCAAAACACACGAATTAAAAAAAGCGAGCGAAAAATACCGAGCAAAGCTCGGTCAACCGGGTACTTTTATTATTATATAAATAATTCAAGCTTTTTTTTGAAAAGGCTGTGTAATAGCTATTTATTACTTATTTATTAGCTCCGTTAACAATGGAATTCATTAATTTGTGGTCGTGATGTGCAATAATGTAAAATAAGGTAACAGAATTATCGATGTTATTTAAAAAAACATATCTTACGTTCTACTTGTTTTTTTATTGTATTTTTTTTTCTGAATGGGCAATACCAAGACTCATTTCAAGGCTATCCATTAATTACCGGACACCCGATATAATTAAGCACCTCTAAGATACAGAAAATCTGGTGAAGCCAAAATCCTAGTGTAGATTTTAACTTTATTATAATTTAAAAAACAGAGGAGCAAACCTTTTTTATAGAATAAGGGTGACGAACGAGAACGCTGTGGCTCATAGACATCTAAATCTATCCTCGATTCTGAATCAAAATTCAGACGTGTTGTTATTCCCGGCGGACTAAAATGGAATGCCACGTTACCAGTAAAAAGGGTCTCCGGTTCTCAACACTCTTAATATGTACGTTATGAACTTACTATACACACAAACACAGCAGCGTAATTCCGCTATTTCACAGAGGTATTCTATGAGAGCGTGGTCCAATCCCGGTCGAGCTAATCCATTCTTGTCATAGCCATATATAGTTGCAACGTGGTTCTACCATCTTTTAAAATTGTTTCGATTTAAATGCAGGATGCCTTAATGTGCTTACAAAAATAAAAATACTTTCTGCATTTTGATTTATTTGGATTTTTCATCGTATTATATTTGTTAAACTTTTTAAATTAATTCAGATTTAAATATTTTGATTACGAAATAACAGACAAATATAAATACAATGTCTTAATACTGAAAACAAATGGATGTGGATCCAGTAACTGTTTCCTTAACTGAAAGTAACGTGCCATTTCTGTCTCACTGATTCTATTTTACACCTGAGACGTGATGTTCACAATAGAACGTTCTATTTCGTACAAAGTAGTGATAAAGTGAAAAAAGATAGCGGTATCTAAATTAATAAAAGCATGAACATATAATATGTTTACAAAGGGTAGCGTCATAAATAGTTACTTCTATTGTGCATATCGATATTTTTACCTCGTAAAATCTGCAATGTTGACGCCAAAAAATTAAATATAGATAGAATAAAGATAATATAGAATGTCCGTCATTACTATGTAACTTTTCCTTGCTATGTAGTTGTTAGCATCAATTTACAATTACAATTGCTGCAATTTCTGCAAGAGCAGTGAAATCCTTTGCATTTCAAAGTGCTTTCTAAAACTGAATTGCATTTTTAAATCTATTTAGTTTAACTGTATTTTTTTTATCTTACATAACTTCATAAAACTAAAAACATCGTAAAACTATACACAAAAGTCTAGTATAAATATACCCAATTTGTAAGAATTTTTGTTTAGTATATTGCAAAGAATATAAAAATCCAATACCTTTAAACGAGCAATTCTTGTATATATATAAATATTATATAATCGGGATCTCGGAAAGAGCTCCAACGATTTTTATGAAATCTGGTATGCAGCTGGTTCCGGGGGCAATAAATCGATCTAGCTAGGACTCATTTTTAGAAAGTGTCGTTTTATCCATGTTTTTAAGCAATGAAAAATTGCTACAATATCATTAGAATACGAAAGTAAGTTTTGCCCAAGGCTGCATGGTTTAACAGCCCAAATGGGATATCGAGCAGTCCTGAAGTCATAGAACGTCGGTTCGAGTCCATATGTCTCCGGTCGAACCTTTTTTACTTTTTTTCAAGTTCCTTCTTTTGTGAGAAAATATATTGTTTGGACCTCTTTTTTTGCATGTTTTTTTAATACACGAAAAATAATGACCGAGAAGATCGAAAATATTTATTCATGTTTCATCATGATGTAATTTTTATCAAGATACAAAAAACACGATTTTCAAAAAAATACCGAGCAAAGCTCGGTCATTCAGGTACTATTTATAAATGTATTATATATATTAGATAAAGGAAAAATAGGTAAAATTTAATTTACATCCTAGCGTTCAAAGCTTAAATTGTTTCGTGGATAGGAAGCCATTGAAGTAAGGAAATTATAGACGTAGCCCAGAACTTTCCTTGTACATAAAATTTAAACGATCGAATGACGCCTTCTTATCTTTTTACTTTCATTTTCTTCATTCGATGGTCGATCGAACATCAAGACAATCAAATCGTTTCAAGATTAGAATTCCGCAGCACGATATTGATCATTTGCCAGAAATATTATATTTTAAATAAATTTGGGTAAATACTATCATTCGTGTTAAATACCCATTGATAGTTTCATAACGCAGTAGCTTAACATTGCGTTGCTAGGGGTTGCTGGTTAGAATCTCGCACGTAACAAATATTTGTAGGGCCTACAAAATAAGTAATTGCAGCGGGTCTGGATGTTAGTATATGTGCCATTTATGTACGTTAAGTGTCTCCACAATACAGGACACATTCTTAACATGTGAGTAATACTTTAAAAAAAACATATATGAACTCCTTCGTTGGTGACGTCGTGTACTGCGATCATCAATCTGCCTATCGAGCATGATGACTAAGGCAAAGCAACGACGAGATCCATATATAGCAGTTTATTTTGACGAGCTGATGATGATAATAACGAACTACACCCACACGTTGACAGTTCCGTAGCGCAGTAACTTAGCATTGAATTGCGGCGCTGAGGGCCGCGAGTTCGAATCCCACACGAAAGAAGTATTATAAATAATAGTTCCGGGTCTGGATGTTTGTCCTTGTGCAATTTATGTACATACACATGCCTCCACGATACCGAAGATAAACTTTATATAGCAGCATGGTCTTTTTTAACTTATAAACGACTTTAAGTCGCTAAAATGATGATAGTCATGAAAAGAAAAGTATACAGAAATGTTAAATTAATTGGGTCGGAGTTTAAATTAATGGGAAACGTAATGAACTGACTGCGAAGTTTTCACGACCCAAATCCAGTAGGACGGGCATTTAAACGTAATACTTGAATGCTTTTCCTTTACTGAAATACCAGCTTTAATCAATTTAAGTAAGGATTTATTTCGCAGACATTAAAGGTATTTACAGTGACACAATTGCATTACTTAGTAACCGTTAGCATTTTCCCAGTAGAAGGAATAAAATAAATTTTATTTTGAATTAAGTAGTCTATACTTTTCTATGATTTCCGTATCTTTGTCTCTCAATACGACTGGATTATCTTTGCAAGAAGACAAGAAATTTTCTAGTGATCTAATTCATTGTGTCTGTTAAATACTAAATAGTGGTCAGAAGGTCAGGTTTGCAGTCTTGAAGGTACGGACCTATCCATCCTTTGGCTGTGGGTAGAGAGCTACGACCATCCTCGCTTCTTCGGGTGCCTCTGTAGGTCCCATAGTGGACACAGACCGACTCACAGACCATGTCCAAATGGCTACATATCCC
Source organism: Parnassius smintheus behrii (assembly GCA_036936625.1). Lineage (NCBI taxonomy): Eukaryota > Metazoa > Arthropoda > Insecta > Lepidoptera > Papilionidae > Parnassius > Parnassius smintheus. The sequence goes on from JAUPFT010000014.1 coordinate 15,031,154, forward strand.
TTGCAACAACAGATCTCATCCGCAGAGATCGTGATACTAGGCGATTTTACCACCTACCACGCCGAATAACTCAATTCACGTTTCGGTGATCATGCGAGGAGAGCTGTTCATAACTTTGCCTCGGCATATGGTCTGACACAACTGGTTACTTCGCCTACGCGGATTCCAGATGTGAAGTATCATACACATTACCTGTTCTTCAAACCATTATATGATCAGGAGGTGCCACTCACGCTCCCTTCGCGGTTGCGTTCTGCGCACTACCGCCATGTTTGGCATTACAGGTCGGCGGATTGGGACGGAATGCGGTCTTTCTTTGTATCTTACCCATGGGGACGGGTTGACTTTTCGACGGATGTTTCCAGCGCGTTTGCTGATTTTGTAACTGATGTGTTGAATGAAACTATCTATTCCATTATCTGTGGTACCCATCAAAGGCAGAACTCAGCCTGCGATGGGTACCATACTTTGTTTGATCGCTATTGTAGGATTGCATTAATGCAAAGTAACCAAGATTGTTTTTAGGCCTAGGCCGACTTTTCAGCGACTCGGGATGTAAACACCAGCATCCTTAAAAAGAAGTATAACTTCGCCTCCAGGTGCGTCAAGAGTTATTACCAACTATCTTATCTACAGAGATAGAAGTGATGGCTTACGAAATTCCGTTGGATAGCCTTGGCGGAAAACAACGTGGAACTAGTTTCTCACCAATTCTGCCTATGTGCTTATACTTTGCCTTGGCAATAAATATAAAATAAACATATTATATCTGAGTGTTTTCCTTTGGCAGTGTATATTTACATTTTATCAGTTTTGTGACAATAAAACAAGAAAATGTATTAAAACATTGGTTTTAATTTCTTCATTTTTTTTAAATTTCATATTAAATTAAATGAAATTGTCATTCAAATTGAAACATAATCTAATGTAAAATACAAGTACTGTGTTGTTATTTTAATAAAAAATTATTAAATATTATTAATTACCAACAAAATTCCGCTGTTACCTGTTTACCCAACACTAATGAAAACGTAATACACGCTCCCTAATAATTTACCCTTCATTTTTAAGGTTTCTGTACCCGAAGGTTATAACTGAGCCCTATTAATGTTATTCTACTGACTATCTATGTCGGTTTCTCAGTTCAGCTGTCATTCCGTCTGTCTATATTTGTCTGCCCATTCGTATCGCACGGATCTCTAGCTCATAGTCGGAATAAGTAAAAAAAGAAATTTGGATATTTCGGTTTAAAGAACTTTATTTCTCATTAGACAATAAGTCACTTACATGAGAACAATAACATCTATATTATAATTCTAGTGCGTGTGGGTAGTAAAAAATAAATAAAAATTATACCGGTCGATCGTTAACCAAGAAGCGAGTTCATTGTGTTCTTATCAGCTATAGGGCGGTGGTCCAAGTATAATTTTAATGCATAGTTTCATCATTATAAATATATTCAAATAATCTTCTTTTAAAAATATTGATTGAAGTCGCTTCTTTCACATGTTTTGGAAGTTGATTGTATAACTGTATATTTAGTGTAATTGTTTAGCGCGAAACCTAGTAGTAGACATTCCCTTAAGTAATTAGAAATTCTTATCTAGTGCTCAATCAGTAGAATACAACATTTTTATTCGTACAACATTTTCTTCAAAAATGTGAAAGTGGAAAAGTGGACAAGACTAGTAACGAAATGGTACTCGCGAGATAGTAAAAGTAGCAAAGGTAGACAAAGTAAACGTTGGGAATACGACATGAAAAAGATAACTTGTCCATTAAGGGCACGCACCGCAAAAGACAGGACAAAATGGAAAGCGTTGGAGGAGGCCTTTGTGAAGCTGTAAAAGAAAAACCGGTTGCCGAAAAAATTAATTAAAAGTTAAAATCGTCAAACACAATTAAGTTATATGTAGTTCTATTAAAAATATTATACTATACATGTTATCAAGTACAACAATAAAGGCTTATTTATTTATTTATTATGTTTAAAAATAAAACAATGGTCAAAGTTGTTAGCAACAAATTCTGAAATCATCGGTTTATAGGAAATACTCTTATAACAAGAGATCTTACTTCTGATCTCGGAAATACATCAGGATAAGGTTAATTGTTAAAATAATAAAAATGTGAGAGCAGATGTTCAAAATTGCTTTCTTACTTACGCAATTAATCGTTATCATCAATAAAACAGCATAGGCAAATACAGAGCGATCATGCCGTAATAAAATGTCCCATCACAATTTAAACACCGATGTAACGTCAAGGACATGATTACGTGATAACACCAAAGTACAATGCAAACAAACAGCAACACTACCCAACTCAATGTTACACAAGGCAGCCTCTTAGCAACACCATCTTCCTTGCCTGCACCGGAAGAACCACAACGGACAGAACCACGATACTATCTTGGCACTACTACTACGTAGAACGATTAAGGCGCCTACGGTGAACTTTATACTGCATAAACAAGTGTTTTTTTTTTCATATATATATGCTTATTTCTACCCTGCCACCATAGATATGATGCTCCGCTAGAGTGACGCAACCTCCCCCTCACTCTCGATCCAAAGCATTTTATGCCTTTTGGTCTACTTTGAATTAACTACAGGTGCTATCAATACGGCTGTCATGTGATTTGGCATTCTGTACACCAGATTTCTAAGTCGACTTCCATTTTTCAAACAGAAAATAAACAAAGATTTCAAAGTGTGATTGGAGCTAACGTTTTTTCTTTGTCTTTGTCAGAGAGGATTAAGGCCGGAGACACGTGCTGGTCATACAATAAATTTGATATTGCTCCCTTGAAGGAAGTTATACCCTAAGATAAGGCCATGTCAAGTATCGTCAATCGTCATACGTAAAATTACGATCCTCGCCTAAATTAACCATAATTGTATCTATAAATGCATTTTCACGTATCATTCAGCAGTCGTGAGATGGCGACATAAGAAAATCTATTACCCCATTTCGTCCCATGGTGGGTGATTCAAATCTAAAAACATTGTGTAAATATCAAATAATGTACAACAACGAATGGTGTTGTAACGACGTTATTTGTATTCATCTGTAAACTAAATGTAAAAAAAACGAATTACTTCATTTTGTGTTCCAGCATTCAATGCAAAACGCAGAAAATTCAATGAACAAGCAAACACAATTAACGAGAACGTACGTATAGTTCTGGTATTAAATTATTCGCACAAAACGTAAAGTTTAAATACAATCCCTCGTTTTAAAATTTTCCTTGTTGTCCCGCTAGAAATCTTTTGATTTATATCTAAAACCAATAGTGAGTTTAACCCCTAAATCATCATAAAAATTCCATGCAATCGCATGCGTTCGGCCAATTCCAAGCGGTTGCATGCGACCGCACCCACTCACAGATCTTTAAGCCATTAAAACTTATATTTAGAAACTACTTTTCTAAAAAGAGGTTTGGTATTATAAAATTTATACAAAATTCTCTATCCTGTGGTCTAAACAAAAGTCGGGTTTTACATCATTACAGAAATATTTTATTGTATTTTGATAACAAAATAAATACATACCAAGCGGATGTCGGCAGCGTGGAAATCACAATTATTTCTATTTGTATTACTCGAATTTATTAACTTAAAAAGATAAATTATATTCACACAAAACTTTAATTACAATTTTATAATAAAACACCATACTAAAACACTAGAAAAATCCAAAAATCAATCCAATAATATTCACACGAAAATGATATTTGAAATGAACGTAGATTATAAATAAATATCCATAGACTAGCTGACTTTTTATTCCACTAGAGGATATAAAATTTCATATTCATTCCATAATGCCAAACTTCTTCATAAAAAAGTAGTCTCTAAACATAAGTATTTATGGTTTAAAGCGCTGCGGGTGGTTGCAGTCACATTTGACCTCTTGAATTTTGACGACATATCGAAGCGGTCAAATGTGGACGTTTGCCGTTTGAGAGGTTATCAATTTTTTTTCTACAAATATAAGTACTTAAATATGATTTTTAAACACACGAATTTAAATTTCTTGCAAAGGACAATTTACGCATAACTGATAAATTTTGCCACACTCTACCACACTACCGCCCGCTACAAGTCCACATCTGAACATAGGCCTCCCCCTATAAATTTCCACAAAATGCAGTTCTGAACCAACTGCATCCATCGATTACCTGCGTGTTTAAAATGATACTCCGGAAGCGTGAAGCAGCCGTGCGGTAATCTAGTCCTACCTGAGGCGTTTCTACGCGTTGATTTAGGACTCATTATGAATGGTCATTTTATTTTGATTTTTTATTCGAAGTTACAATTTAAACGCTATTGAAACCCAATTGAAACGCTGTTTCCTTGACTTTTTAATAGCGAAATCCCTGATAATATCATGAAAATTGATTTCACGTAATTAAATCATTTCATCAATTATATATGAAAATACGTACCTACAATATGAAATATAAGGAAAAATATTGTAAATTTACGGGTCGCTAAATTTAAAAAAATCATAATATTTAATTAGTACCATTTTGGAATAAGTTTCACAAAAAATCAATTCTACATGCATTTAATGCATTTGTGATAGCGAGAAATTCACTACTTTTTTGATAACATATATTTTTTTCATAACAAAACATAATTTCAGAAGTTTAACAACTGATGCCCAAGCCAGTGAATAGTGTGAAATCCATCACTGACCAAATAGATACCCTTCAAAAATTGTATGCAACAACCAAAAGTACAATCTGCTTTCAAAGGTGTCAAGTTGGCTATCGGTATATCAAAGTCTTGAAGTGTTTGTACAGCAGGGCTACGATTGCTATCCGAGTACAACCAGATAATGAATCCTAAACAACTGCAGAAAGATGTGTAAGACAGTGTGACGTTATATCCTCGAAACTCTTTATTGCTGCATTGCAAGACGTTTTCAAGCTACTGAACTGTAAATGATACGATTTTTTTAATAGAATAAGGGTGACAAATGAGCACACAGTCTACCTAACGGTAAGTGGATACTGTGTCTCATAGACATCTACATTTATCCTCGACTAAGAATCAAAGTGCAGATATGTTGTCACCCCTGAGGACTAAGATGAAATGCCTATTTTCAAGTAAAAGAGTGTCCGGTTTTCTACATTCAACATACGAAACACTGCAACTTTGAGCTGCTATTTTACGCTGGTACTAGCTGAGAGCTTGGTCCTTACCCGGTCGACCCGACCTATTTGTGTTACAACTAATAGAGCTGCAGCGACAGTGGCGAAGCTAAGGCTCCAATCTAGGGCAAGCCGTAGATATGGTTTTGTTGTTTTTAGCAGTTTTATCAGAATACACCTATCTTGATCTGCCTCCACTCTTCAGTTTCATATTCCGTGCTGTCGAGGACGTGTTTAATAAAGCACACAAAAGGCATACTACACCTAGATAGATTGTATGACATATCAGCAATTGCATACTTTCGGTGGCTTTGAAAAAAGCCGTTAGAGTTTGCTTGAGCGAAAAAAAGATATTTACATACAATACAATACATGAATAAAAGAAAAACATGAACAAAGTACAAAGAAACTATGTACAAAATTAAAAACACAAATTATTTATATTCTAAATCGAATCATCTCTCTTTCTTAAGGAAAAATTTAATTACGTTTCCTTTTCCTCGAGACCTTTTTCTCGCCGCTATAAGTAAGTGCTAATACTTTAACATACTTCAATTCATCACAAGAAACACTATTATCCTCCATTTTCACTAAAAATTCTTAAAAAAGCATAAATTATCAACTTGCATTATTCTTTCGCTGAAGTAAACACACAGAGTAAACATTGAAATGTAAAGTGAACTTGCAAACGTATCGCCCACGCGCCCCCGCACTCCACTAACTTCACTCCGAAAGCCCGGCTTATTGTTCCAAAATAATTGCTATATAAACAATCGTGTTATATTTCATTATAGAACATTTTTGCCACAGGTTAGAAATGGAGCGATTGTCTTCTCGAAGGGCCAGTAAAAAGCCCAAGCGTGCGAGAGAGACGACTAATCGCTCAACTGAACTCCTTGCTTTCATTAATTTTGACAGCCCATTGCGAGTTCGCTTTGAGACATAGAGAACACGAATTAGTGTATTTTGAATTGAAAGCAAACTGCCAAATGTTGAAGTTACATAATAAGGCTACGAGGTCATGACCTGTGTAGAACAGAGGAGCGCGCGAGAAATTTGAAATAGTTTGAAACAGTTTACGAGTTATTATATTAGTTGATATTATTTATTGAGCAGTTTAATAGTGCAAGCCCGGCTTCTCGGCTTCTATGGAGGCTTCGCCACTATGCAGTGAGGCTCCACCAGGTATAAACATCACCACATAACAACATCAATAGCGAGTTCATCACTCCTCTTCAATTTCACGATGACATAGTCCTCATGGCAGAATTGCTGCAGAACCTAAGTACTATTCTATATTAACTCAATAGTGTCTTCCAACGGATAATAGCCCTCTCCATAGCTCGTTGAGTAACTTTTCAGAAATTTGGTCGGTGCTATAGTCTCTTCAGCGGTGCCAAGATGGCTGTCGGTATATCGAAGTTCTGAAGTGTTTGTAAAGTAGGGCTACGATGACTATCCGAGTACAGAACCAGAGTACATAACCTATCCAACTGCAGAGAGGTGTCAGACAGGGTGATGTTATAGCCCCGAAACTTCTATTGGAAGACGTTTTCAAGCTACTGGACTGGAAAGGAGACGGTATCAACGTTAATGGCGAGTACGTCACTCACCTTCGATTTGCCGACGATATAATCCTTATGGCAGAATTGCTAGAGCACCTAAGCAATATGCTCAATGACCTCGATAGTGCCTCCCAATGGACGGGTATTAAGATTAACATGGACAAAATAAAGATCATGTGTAACGTCCATGTCACACCTATGCCGGTAGTTGTTGGGAGCACTATGCTCGAAAGCTCGAAGTCGTTGATCTGGGACAAATAATGCGATTAGATAAGTCCAACTTCAGCCGAGAGGTCAATCGACGGATTCAGCTCGGCTGGGCAGCGTTCGGGAAATTACGACACATCTTCTCGTCAGCTAAACCTCAAAAACCTGAAAACGGCTGTACAACCATAGTCCATAGCCCAACGGATCAGTAAGCTCAAAAGGCAATGGGCCGGCCATATGATGTCATTTTGATGTTCAAGCGATACGAAGTACTGCCGTTAATTCGTTTGCGCCCTATGCCCTCAATGCGCAACTCTTCTTTGGGCCCGCGGGACGTTAGCTTCTTAGCTACATGCCCCTCTATGAGTATGGTGGTGGTGTAAACCTTTCCTCTAGGTCCATGCAACTCGACTGGTATAATTTTGAAATATGCACATGCTAGTGCATTTACTGTATTCACAATTGTAATATGTGCCTCTTTACCCCTATCGCTCTCTTGCGGCGATACCTCCTTATTGGGGTATCTATGCAGAAGTTTATGATGCCCCATACGACATCCACCTACACCACATTTTCTTGCCCTACACTTTGTCCTCCTATGCTCGGGTGATAGATAATGAAAGCATATAAGCCTTCTTAACCGCTTCCCATTTCTCATGGTTTTTAGAGCTCGACCGACCGTCAGTGCGTACCATCGGTCCTGACGATACGCATAACCGATCGTCAGTTTATATCGGTCAGTGCTCTCCTGAGCAACGAAATTGGCAGGACTGGTACACACAACAACACACATACACGAAATAGACAGGTTTACAAATTGTTTAATTGCTGCTTACTATGTTCGTAAACGTATAAGGAACAGAAGACATAGAAATCAGGTATACCCAATTGTCGCCCAAAGAGCACTACAAGGGGAATTTACTACTTTATATTCATTATTGCGCGAAGATGAAGAATTTTTTTTAAATTTCTTTAGAATGTAGAACAAAAGTTTTGATGAATTATTAGTGAAATTACAAGACAACTTAAAACATTCAAACTTATTTCGAGCTCCCGTTTAACCTGTGGAAAGAAGTGCAGTCACTATACGGTAAATAAAATAAATGCAGACATCAATTATATTATGGTTTTTATTTCAACAATAACAAAAACATACATATATCAAACTGATTAGTTTCAGGAGGTCAGAAAAATTGGTTGTTCCACTTGCTTGATCTGGTTGCTCTTAGTTAGAAACCATAAACCAGGCAGAATATTAGAAAAATAATTTGTGAGCTGCTGTTCCGATTCTTGTGCAGGTACATACATATTGTGAATGAGATAAATGTGACCCTGGCGACGTGTATGTCATAATGGAAGACTGGAGACGACTGGAGGCTATATTATCGCTATGTATCGTCGTAACTATTTCAGGAACTTCGGAACGAAAAGTTTATTTTTGAGTTATAGAAATTGTATTAGTAATAGGTAAAAGTGAAGTGAAAAATGCCATATCGTCGTTTTTTAGCATTTTACTTCTCTTCACTTTCAACATTTGCAACATTTGTTTGTTGAAATCAGTTTCTTCTTTGGACCGTTTAGATTTTGTTACTCGTCTAATTTTGTTTTGACCTGTCAAATTCTGGGTTGTAGGAGCAGTACCGTATTGTATGGAATCACTAGTGTTTTCTTGACTTGTTGAAGGCTGTGGCACGGGCTGATCAGGTTCCGACTCAGACACCGAAACGTTTACCTGGAAATCATCTTCCGTTAGAGAGTACTCAGGTTCGACTGATGTGTTTTTTTGTCGAGAAATTGCATGTGATCTTAATAAATATACTCGTATATTCTTTTTACCTCGCCGACACCAAATCCAAACTTCGTGTTCGTAATTGCGGCTCTAGATCTCGTATACGCATCCCTAGCTGTTCGCCATCTTTGTTGTACCATTTTATCTGTAATAAGAAGGTAACCAAGTTTATTTCTTTTTTTTTTCAGGTACTTAGCAACTGATCAAACATTCACGGACTTGTCTTACAGTTATTGTCTTGGGGTGTCTACAATCAGTTTAATACTTAAGGAAGTGTGCAAATCAATTTGGGAAATTCTACATGTAGAATGTCTTTTATTGTTATTATTGTTATTATAATCAACATCGCCAGAGGGATGGCTGCGTATTGTAAATAAATTTAATGAAATAGGTAACTTTCCAAATTGTGTTGGATGTATAGATGGTAAACATGTGAGAATAATTAATCCAGAACACAGTGGAAGTATCTATTCCTATTGCAAGAATTTTTCTTCTGTTGTTTTATTTGCTGTATTTGATTGTGACTATCGCTTCATATAAATTAATGTCGGTTCATGTGGAATCGACTCTCATTCTACCATATTCAAAAACAGTAATTCGTTTCTGAAATTACAAAATGAAGAAATGTGTTTCCTTCACCTAAATCATAGCCTACTACATCTGAACCACTTCCATACGCTATTGTTGGTGATGTGGCATTTGGTATTTCCAAACAAGTATTACGAACCTACGAACGAACGTAGTACCTAACATGACTTACAAAAAAAAATATTTAATTACAGACTTAATCGTGCAAGGAGATACATTGAGTCTACATTCGGCATAATGAGTAACAAATTCAGAATACTCCACAGACTAATCAACACTTCCTTGGAAAACACAATAACAATTATCAAAGCTTGTTGTGTTTTACACAATCATATCAGAGAACGAGATGGTTACAAACTCGAGGATACAATTGCAGAATTTGAACCGTCACCCTACGACAACTTTTAACATAATATTAGATCAGGTAACATGTTGAGAGAAAAGTTTGCTAATTACTTTATATCTCCAGAGGGTGCTGTGAAATAATAGTATATTTTGAATTTGTTTATGTATCAAAATAAATAAATAAATAAACATGAAGATGAAGTTTATTATATTTTTTCGTTCACTCGGCGACTGTGCATCGAAATTCGGACACAAAGCTGTACAAATTTCTTCCCAGGCCTTTAACTTGGCATCACGGTCTTTGTATAATACGTGGCCTTTGTCCCACAGAAGTACACGAAGACGGACTTCGGTAATTAGGCGTTCGATGTCGACATATACCATGTTTGATAAAAATTACTTAAATCACTAACACTACTTAATACCTATACAGTCATACAATATTATTGAAGTTTAGGTTCAAATTTTGTTAACTATTATACACGCATCCGTACGGTCGGTCCACCGATTGGTGTAGCACAGAACGCATTAAGGCGTTACCCCTAGCGAACGACCTTGAGCGTTCGGTCCTATACAATCCACGCGCTCTGCCTACAATATATCGCGTAAGAAAAGCGAACCTAAGAAATTAAATAAAACGTGAATAATATAGATTTTTAAATTATCTATCTGATGGGGCCAATGACCAGAAATGTTTTCGGCGATTGGGGTCTCGGGTTCGATTCCCAGGTCGAGCCTTGACCTTATTATAAAAAACAAAAATACAAATATAAGCCTTCATGGATGTTATACCACGCCCGCGAGTAAGCGTAACCTTAAACGGACCAACAAAGTTTGACCCGATGTGCATAAAATGCTTTGCAGATTTTGTTATACGACAAGACCCTCGAAGATCGGCCATATCCGGAAATGACGATTTAGGACGTACTCGAAAGCAAGCTATACAACTGTGCACCCGATTGCGAATGAAATTACGTGCAGAAAGAATCCGGTAATTCTGGCGCAAAATGGACATTATTGATTCGGGGCCAGCATGACAATTCAATTTATGGTGGTAATCAACTAAAAAGTTAAAAATATGATTTTAACGCGGTAAAAATATAAGGTGCCGTTGATCGAAACTCAAATGTGAGTTAGATAAGCGCCCACCTACTCTAACAATTCCATCCTGCAAAAATGGCTTGAGTCGTTGAAAAGCACGACTGCAAGTTCTATTTGATTGTAATCTTGTAATTTCATCGGAAAAGTGCACACGTTGAAGTTCACGCAATATTAGCAACTCGGCATAACTATTATCAGACGCAACGACATACAGACGTTGTGGTAGAAGGAAGCTTCGCGGATCAGCAAACGTAAACTATGCCACACAATACAAACTACATGTAAACAATTGATGCTACAAACATGAACAAACACTACGTAAATCACTTCTAGAACTACAAAGGCTATATCGTAATGACAAAAAATAATTTAAATATAACACAGTGTCAGCTTACTGCTGTGGCGTAGCGTAAACTATATTTTTATATGGAACACTAACAAGCTAAATAAACACTTATAAGCCGAACATTAATTTATAATTCTACCAAAGACAAACTAATATTTAAATCACACAAACTATCTAATCATAAGTATACAATATCCAAAGCGAATCGAAACTATCAACAATTATAAGCGGTAAAGCTATGCGACAAATGCTTCGGAACAACATTGCTTATGGCTTATTGCTCGCGAAGCCTCACTTCTTTCCGCCAAGCAAGATTGGCCTCAGCTGGTTTACCTCGTAGCCTCCAATGTTAAAGCGTGCCGCTTTCTATCGCAGTGGCTCAGCATCTCCATGCGCCGCGACCGCAACCTCAATCCGCGCCGCGCGCGCTTCTGCTAACGACATCGATTCGAGTCCTGGGTCGCGAAACATGTGCACCGTATATGTCACCTGACGGGTCGCGGGCCGATCTAACTTTGTTAATTTGGGCCTTCTTCGTGGTGTCTATAAACCTGGCTCTATCCCTATTCGGCGTTCCCTTCGGCTGCGATGATACTACAACAGGTTTACTACCTATCCCCGTACTAATAGACTCTAACGTCTGGCCTTTCAACTCCTCGCATAATCTATTATCTAAACTAAGTATAGGCGGAACGTTCCCTTTCTCTATTTCCCGAAAATTGCGAGTCAGTAATTCGGGAGGTTCAACAGCGGCGGTGCAACAATAGGATGTTGCCGAAACATTATCTGTGAAAGGGGAGACGGGACCAACGTTAACGTAAGCCATAACGGTCTCTAATGCGTAAGTTGCGATACACGAGGAGTTACCCCTAACCTTATTTTGTAGCAAAATGTGAGGGAAGACATATGCCCCGATGAGCATGTCAATGTTTCCAGGGACGGCGTAAGTGTCGTCTGCCATAGTTAAATTATCAAAATAAATCATTGCTGAGCAGTCGACCGAAACGGTTGGCAGGCGCTCGGTGACCTTATCTACTACTAATGAACTTATATTAAAATTAATACTACGATCTAGACGAGAATACCATATTGTATTATTGAAACCTCCTGTTCCTTTTACTACGGGGCACGAAGGCGTCCTACTCACTAACAATCCTAAACGTTGACAGCATTGCTGCGTCACGAAATTACTCTGCGATACACTATCCAATAACGCACGAACGCTCTGTTCGTTTCCATGCGAATCTCTAACTATAATACGCGCTGTACCCAGTAACACTATGGAAGGAAATTACGTTCCTACGTTCGACAGTGAACACAGGGCGACGTCACCCGGTCGACCGTTAGAAGCGTCGACCTTAGCGGGGGGAGTTTCACTGTCAGATTTGTTTAACGCGGATACGTTACCACTCTCAAAATGCAACAATGTATGGTGTCTGTTGTGGCATTATTACATACTGAACTAGACTTACAATTAGCGACGCGATGCCTATTGCTTAAGCAGTTCAAACACAAGTTGTTGGCCTTTGCTATATTACAAATTCCGTGTTGGTTATTTTTACATAAAAAACAGGCGTTATGAGGCGATGAAGGCGCGGTGTTTACCTAGCTATCCTTGATAACGAGATCGGTCGATGTTCGGCGCACTTTTTTGCTTCGGGTTTGACACTCGATGAACGTTGTATTACTTTAATTTGATCTCAAACGAAAGATCCCAAACATTCGAACGATTGCAATTCAGAGCCACGATTCTCCATTTCAAATGCATGCATGATGTCCGGGTCTAGCTTTTATATTGCAATATTTAGAAATACAAAGTTCATAAGGTCATCAAATTTAAGATTTTTGAGCGCAGCTATATTCGCGGATGACATAACTTTAAGATCGTCAGCGTCCGATAACGAGGGATTGTTATGTATAGTGTTTTGAAAGCTATTAAATAACGGCCAAGTTTTAATATCACCATTAAATATCGGGATATCTATAGGGGGCAATCTAAGTGATTTACGTGGACGTAACTGAATTTCCTGTTTTACTTCGCTCTGGGCTGAAGACTGTATAAATTTAGCAGTTCCTTTTATACGACACAACAGTTCTTCAAACGCTATAAGTGATTATGTTTGTATTTGTATGTAATTACACTAAGGTTTGCACAGAGTTCCATATCAGGAATTGAGTGAATGTTTTGCTAATATTCTCTTCTAATTCTATGGTGGCCGCTTGGGCCATAAACTATAAAAAGGGGATATATAAATATTATAACTTCCATGTGTAAAGTCACTCGTGATAAGAGATGTGAATAAATAGTAATATCTGTTAATAAGGTTAACCCGGGAAGCTTTCTTCCTTGTTGAACTTGTTTATCGTGTAATTTTTTTGTATTTGTTTGTTCTGTTCAGTTTTTTTGTAACAAAATATTAAAAGTGAAATATTGAAGACAGTTAGATTTTTTCGTTTCGATTTGGATTTTCGTTGAGTCCTATAATCTCTAGTTCATTTCGAATGACAGATTGAGCCGGGGCGTTAATCTGTTTCTGGAGAGAGGATATAGTCACAGTGAGCTCGGCCGCATTTGATGTATATGTTTTAGCCTCTTTAATTATTTTTTCAGCATTTACCATGCGAGTTTCAAGTGATTCCAGTTTTGTAGTACATTCGAGAAGGCAGGTCGATAGATTTTATCGTCCAAAACGCGCTAGCCCCGATTGCGTATTTCACCCTGGGTGACTCGCGATTGTAGTTATTTCACGCAGGTAGCAAGAGTGACAGAGGCCTGCTGTAGGTTAGATTGTCACTTTGTTTTTATTAAAAGAAATTAGAGCCATGGTAACTTGGAGATAAGCGCTCACCCTAAAAAATAGTGCGCCTGCAAACAGAATTCGATACGCGCCGGCATATAAAATTACATGTACAGGAAATTATTAATGTCGAAGTCATTCAATCTGCTAATAAGCTTCGGGGCAGCGCGACGAACTCTTCCATCCCCAAAAACCCTCAATCAGAAAAGATAATAATTAAGATACTCATTTATTTTATTTTCAGTGTTACCAGGTCTAGCTTAGCACAAGTTATCAAAAATTTAGCGCAACGTAGAACCATTTTTAAGTGATTCAACGAGTGGTAGAATCATTTTTTTTACATAAATAAAATGAGATCATCATTGTAGTCAAAGTCAATTAAATAAAATATTAAGTATATAACACTAAGGATTATTAAGTATAACTCAAAAACTACTGGTCAGATCTTGATCAAATTTATATGGGCCCACAAGAGAAGCATCAGCTTTCAAATAGAAAAGAGTTATCAAAATCGGTTCACCTAGAAAAAGTTCTAAGTTAACACATAAAAAAATAGTCGAATTGAGATCCTCCTCCTTTTTTTGAAGTCGGTTTAAATAGGGTTACAATTTAAAGTGAAGTAGCTTTATTAACAGGATTATTTTGCAGCAGGATTCAAAAGGCTTGTAAGTGTAATTGAAAAGACCACCTACGATAGAATAAAAAGTACTTTTACCTACTCAAAAAGCCCGTCGCAAAATCCACCTACTTACCTCATTGTGCAGCAGAGCAATCTCGACTGTGGGTAATAACTTCATATATTTTTATCCTGAAATACATCACTATTTACTATAGCAACCAGTTGAAATTACCCCGCAATTTTTTTTTGTAAAAGTAATCCTAATTTCATGGGTTCATTATGGTTCAAATTACTTGAACACATTTTGAAACATAATTTGAATATGACAAGAAACACATTTTGAAGTGCATACAATAAATATTTCTAAATGCAAATCTGTAAAAATAAAGCATAGATCTAAGATAGAACTCTTAGGCTTGAATGCAATCAATTTTCAGTAAAATTAATTAAGATAGTATTTATTAGCATTCAAAGTTATTTTTGTAACTTATCAGTTGAAATTGCCCCGCTGCACCTTAATGATTTCTACTATTGACTTTAAATTTATTCAATGAAAGGTTAAGTGAAATAAAATAAACGTAAGATGTCTTAAGTTTTATATTTGCGTAAAATATCAATTTTTATCTTATCGGAAATTATATAAAATTCTATAGTAAGTCTACAAACAACAGGCAAATTTAAAATAAATATCATAAAATCATAATCTCAGACATTTCTTGTCTTAACATTATTTTAAATAGGTAATATTTTTATTACATTACATAGCTTATTATCGATAATACTAAAAACATTAGAATAGCAGCAGAAATATGTACTTACAAAAATTGTGCAAAGGATCTCTCATTCTGTAGGATACACGAATGTCAACTATAAATAATACGTTATATGTAAAATGGCATAAAGCTTATTTTTAGTGGCACCCACATAAGCATCAAATGGAACGACGGCCCTATAATATATTAGGAGTATCAAATTGTATGTTACACATTTCATTGCAAAACAAATCCAAGAAGCTTCACATGTAACATCACAATGCAGTGGAGATACATTGAAATAAAGAGACAGTCCTTATAATTAATATAAAATCTTCTTTAGGAGTTCAAAACAGATTTAAATTCATGAGATTATTTTAAATTATTTAACACAAAACGCAGAAGGAATGTACGTGATTTTGTACATACTACTACAGCCGAAGCAAAATAAAAATACTGATCCAATTGACTTTTTAATTAACTGGTGGGATAAAAAGTGGGGAACATCATTAAATGTAAAGAAAAAAAACTGATATTTGAAGTTAATACACATTATATAAGTACAAAATTTAAATTACATTACTAAAATAAAATAGATCATAAATTGAGATTACTCTTTTTGAAATAGACAAATGAGTTAATGGTATTAGAGGATTTAACAATTGTAAAAAATCATATTACTTTTATATATTTATTTAATAAATGCTGTACACCTCCCTCTTTGCCATTCTTTGCGAGCAACAATTCCTGGGGTAATAAATAAGGTTGTCTGGAAGAAATCGCTTCCTGAGCGATAAGATCGCCTATTGTACCAACTTTATATATTCCAATATGCTTTTGTTTTAATACGTATCGGTGTAAATTGAAGAAATTATTGAATGATCAATCAATATACTCTTTAATGTGCTTTCGCTTATTTCACATCTATGTATCTACGCATAAATATTCGTCAGTTAAAAGTGCCCCTAATTTTGCTTATATTCAGTTAATCACCGATTTAATTCATAAACTTTCATCTAGGGCGACCTTCGTCGACTCTGTTACTCACTCTTATAGCATAAATGTGCTTTCTCACATTTTCTCATTAATTATCTCTACCTGTTGCCGAATCATTCCTTTCTTAATCATGGTCACAAACCACACTTTTCACTGACACAATTTCTCTCTATCATTTTGGAATCACACGTAAAATACTTCTTAAAGACATTTCCACAGGATTAGTTTTTAGTTATACATATTAACTACATAGAAATACTGAAAAAAGACGTCATTGTCAGGCAACAGCACAAAATATTTTTAACCTTATATCGTTTCATACACACATATAAATATTAAAATGAAAATAATCCAAGCTTAACAATTTTTGATATAATATAGTGGATTAATACTAAGCATAGTTAAGGGTGTTACCACACTAATCAATCGAACGTCGACCGATGACATTAATCGACGACAATCGATGTCAATCGATTGGTGTAGTAGCTTTAGCTGATCGACGGATGCTGGTCGATATAACTTTGTTCAATCATCGATCGAAAATTAATCGATGTGGTTGTAGGCTCATGATCAGTCTCTTCAGAATATATTAAGAAGAGGACGTAATATTGTTGGCCAGTACACTCCTCTTGCACCTCTTATTATTACGGAGACGCAAATACAGAAGACGGGATGAGACCGTTTATAAAGGCCTGAGATAGCTTAAATTCATCTAGACAACATTTTAAATAGCAGTCGGAGGAGCGGCGTGTGTTTTCGAACAATCAAGTAGTTCGATCGACGTAGACTAATCCATCCTACCATCGATCGATGCCATCGATCGATCGGTGTGGTAGAAACTATCGACCGAGGTCGACCAATTCATTTCACCATCAATCAACGATCGATCGATTTGTGTGGTAACACCTTAACATAGTTTATCATTTACCGTTGCCATTGTAGACATAAGACAATAGTAAAAATAAGTTTCAGCTTGTCAAATTACAATCATGGTATTAAGGTAAATATAACAATTTGTAAATGAAAAAGTCCAATTAAATAAAATCGATATATGAGTATTCCTTATACACTATGTGTTAGTAACAAATTACAATACTAATTACGTTAAAAACTATAATATTACATTAAAACTAGTATTGTCAGCAATTATTCTCCTGCTACTTGTAACGACCCATACATTGGCTCTAAATTGAAATGTGGCCAAGTAAAAATTAACTTTATAAATGGCAGTTTTCTAAATCATTTGACCCTTAAATACGTTTCAAAATTGTGATGATCAAAAATCCCGGTATTGTTTTGTGATGACTGATGAATTAATGATAAAACAAAGCTCAATACCCAATATTTGTCAGATTAATGGATTAATACTATGTATATTGGAAACGTCTATCAGGTTCAATAAAAATTTGCATGAAAATAGTGACATATAAAAACTGAACGCGGATAATCCCTACTGAATTGGAGGATTCAAAAAAGAATCCAAAGGGTAGTCATAAATAATTCATAAAGCTTGTTCGTGGCCTCTAACGTAAATAAGCAAAGCGAAACAACATGAAATATCAAGTATGATTTTACTTTTAAAACTTTAAAGCCAATACGAGATATTAAGCTTAAAATATAAATTCTACTATACTACGGCTAAAATAGACGGTTTTATTTTTTTTTCAGCTTTATTGTACGGAAACTCAAATACTCAATAGACGTCGAAAGGAAATTTAGTAACTTTAATACATATAATAATAAGTAAATTTAATACATATAATATCTATATAATACTTTTATTCAATACTAACATCATCTCACAGCTCCCATTAAGGCTTCATTGGAAGGTACGCGATGAACACATGTTTTAGAATATTAACGTTTTCAGAGTTTTTTTTTTTTTTTATCAAAATTCAACAACTATGCTATGATAAACGAACTGCTGTTACTAACAAGACAAAATAACATCACACACAATGTGTGAGAGCATAATATAACAATCTAAAAACAAATATTATACATCGCATTAAAGACAAATATATTTAAAATTACTTTTAAAACAGACAAAGAATTTACAGTATTAATGGTAACCTAATAACTGCCATCATTAATGTTTTAAGCCCGCAGTTGTACATATGCCTCTCGGAAGGTAATATTTGTACTTTTTGACTGTTAATCTGATGTGATGTGATGTCCATATAATCAGACTCGATTTAAAATTATCAGAGCGTGAAGGTACCAGACCTTATAAACAAGTTATATTAACTAAGGATATTTTAATTTCATAGGTAAAAAAATTACTTGATGTAAAATGTAAATGCGGTGCTAAGAAAATGTATAGAACTTCTTTTATTCATTTTAGTTTTTTGAAGTTGCACTTTATAATTTATTTTTCTTTCCATTTTGACTTTAATTTAGTCCACTTAGGGAATATTACAATCTAATTATCTTCTAAATTAAACACGTTATCCATTATTTAGCCACCATTCAGGGTAGATTTTTTTCTTGAAATTTATATATTACCCCTGTAGGATAATTCATTTAATAAAAAATTGCGTAACATACATACAAAAAACATCAAATACATACAAGAAATCACCAGTCGAAATGTAAAAATATTTTTTGGAATCAGCCAAAAATTAATTTAATTTCAAACTTAATGCCAGTTATTTATCACAGAATTATGGGCATGTAATATTCGAGACAGAAGTTCCGCTCCGTTTTTTGGAGACAACGTCATTTCCCTGCCAATTCTTGCACTTTTTGACACCCATGAGACGACACAACGAATTATTTTTAACTGGCACCATTTGACAATTTTTATTTACAAAAGCAGTTCATTTATCCAATATACGATTAAATGACTAGGCGAGATGGTTGAATTTTGACAAATCTATTAACAGCCAGCGATAACATGCTTAACAAATCTTTTTTTAACACCAACAATTTATCAAAGGATTTGATAGGAGTTTTAAAAGTCAAGAAGTGTTCATAGTCTAAGGGAAGCATGTTAAATATGAGATTTAAATATAATAATATGTATATAATAACAACAGATTATACAAAAAAACAAGGTGTGTGGAAGAATAATGTGGTATTGTTATTTTTATATTCACTTTTTTGCAACTTTCATAATTAAAATTATATGACGACAATATGAAAATATTATATTTTATACAAATATACTCGTAATATTGATCTAATACCAAATAAGTTTTTCACTCATAACTGTTATAAAACGTAGATCTTTCGTGCAATGGAGCTTTTGCTAAAATTAAGACTTCCACACACATGCAAATGAAAATTAATCATTCAATGTGTAAAAAGGAACTTTTACATCAATTCTCATATCACAAATATTATATCAATAAAGTGAAACAGTACTTGATTCGTAAAGAAAATACAGAAACAACGAAGAATATACAAGTGATCAGTATCAATTATTTCTGATAAAATACTCAATAAAATATATACTTATGATATCATTTTATGCTTTTAAATAATTCTGTAACAAAATATTAGCAGAGCAATAGCTAAAATCAATTAATTTTATGAGTAACATTTTAAATATCGCATTAAATTTTCGAATTATTCCAGTGCAAATATCAAAATTTTATTTTTCGTTATTAATGATACGAATGTTAAATTGTTTGTCGATTATCGATATTAATTCACTCAATAATCGAATACTTCACAAGGGTCCTGCATAAAGTAGCCGGTAGGGGTCGCTGTTCCGTCGCGGCGCGCGTCACACGGCAGCAGGAGAGGCTGAATGTCAGTGCCATTTTGACTTCTGCGCGAATATATCGGCTCGGAGGTTCTGAGCGAAGCAAATCCCCAGGATCTATGAATCGTTGAAAAAAATGCTATATCCTCAAAGTTCAAAGTTAAGTGTATGCAAACGATAACTATTTCCAAAATGGAGTCGTATATGTTCTATTCAAGGTGGAACTTTATAGATTCATTGCGAAGTCTTAGCTTAAAAATTCTTATCGCACTACTATTGTGTGTATATTAATCAAGGCTTTTAAGCATTTGCCCGCCAATCCTAATACATATTGTGAAACTTTGTTTTCCAGCTTCAGAGGATATCAGATGTTTAATCTTTGAAAATTGAGGAAATCATCGTACACGTATAGTATTTTTTGTAGTAGTATTTTATTTTGATGGAGGAAACATCTACTCTGAAACCGATTTTTTTTTTCAAGAAAATAGATTATGCGATATTTCGTCAGCTGCAAACAATTTTTGATGATTCTTTTTTTAATCGACCCAAAAAAATATTACCCATGCGGTTAATAATTAAATATTACCCAAGAAATAAAACGGCAAATATTACCCAAGAATGGGATTGAAATTGGCGTCGCCTCTATTTACCTCTCGCTTGCACACTGTCGTTATCTATACTCACACCCGCCGGTAAAGACAGCAAAATATATGTTGCGATATGCGTTTTTAGTACGTTCTATAATTTCACTCCAACTTTTCATTGGAATCAATGATAACAAAATGCCCTAAACTACAAAAAATCAATCCGGTTTTGCTAATTTGTGAATCGATCGGAGAGTTTTATTCAAGATTATAGTTCATTTTATTTGTTAGTATTTTCGTATAAAATATTTACATGCCATTGAAACACGAGTAACTGTTTTTAAAAATTAAAAATTTCGTTTGTCTGTTGTCCAAGCTAATCTTAGAAATAGTTAAACCGATTGTAATAAAACTTTACGAACAAATTGAGAGTAATACCAGCTGCGATCTAGACCAAATTTTATTTGCAATTAGAGATTTTATTAAAATAAGAAATATTGATACAGTAAAGTGATAAACTAATATACTGAAAATAGAAGCAAACGTTTTCAATTGGTGAATGCCCCCCTGGGCGGATCCCACATTTGGAGAGAGGCAGCGCCTTGGGATCTGCAGTCCACGATCAGCGGGGCTGTCAGGTTACACATTGTACACATTACTATATACTACTTACATGCACATCACTTCCCAGCTGACAGGTACCACGTGGGCAACCCCACCTCCGCCAATCGGTAAGTTTTGCGTGTATCTAGCCGTATAATTTGATTATCCATAGGTTATTGGACCCTCCCCTCTGTTACTCGTCGAGTTGGACTACTGTGGGCCCTAGTCCGGTCGACTTTTGTCAGGGTAACTCAGGGCCGTAACAACGATATAACTTTAATAGCAGGTTTTCGTTATTAGTACTGTGCATGTTGAGGGTAAGGACTCGATGAGCCGCCATTTCTGATCCCATTCTTTATACGTACGGACAGTTTACTATTTTAGATTCTTTTTATATACGCTCGGGCATAATATCTTTATTGTTTATGAATCGATTTTATTGATTCTTCTTTACTTTAATAGGTATAAAATCATCTTTTAAAAACATTTGAAAACGGCATAAAAACTAAAATGAATATTATATTTTTACAAACTAATAACTTTTATATAATACTAGTTTTTACGGATTTTATCACGTATATTTCACTTTTTACATACCCGACGTTTCGAGCACTTTACAGCACACATGGTCACGGGGGGGAATAAGATGTTCAACGTCCAGACGTCACAGTTAACCGCGGTTACCATGGATTAAATTTTAAGTTTTGTTCCGACATATACACTATGAAATTATGTTATCGTGAAGTCTTGCAGTTGTATACTTGGGTTGGGATTTAATTTTATTTATAGGACCCCAAGCAGATAGTAGCATCCAGCCATCTTCTCTATTGAAATTAGGATGTTTTTTTGATTTCAATAGCCTCGCGAATGATCCTTGGAAGGAATCGGTGTTTTTTAGCGAGGATTTGTGGTCTATGAAATCTGATGTAGTGACGGGGGCGATCCTGTATGTGTTCACAGATAGACTTCCCGGAGCGTCGATTCTTCACATCAGCTATATGTTCTTTAACGCGGGTTTTAATTAATCTTTTAGTTTGTTCTATGTAGGAGAGATCACATTCACAATCAAGCTTGTATACTCCTGCATCTTGCAGACGGACATTACACTTGACTAATGGTAAAAACTGACCAATCTTCTTCGGCGGCTTGAAGTGTGTTTTAATCGAAGCGCGCTTCAAGATGTAGCCAATCTTGTCAGTGCATCCTCTGACATATGCCAGTACATCGGGTACACGCTCGAATGTGGCTGGCTTCACTCGTTCACTGTGACGTAGACGCGGGACCCGAAGCTTGTTGTCATGCAAAACTTGCTTGACGTGTCGGAGCTCGGCAACCAAGTGTTTACTGTCCACAGATCCCTCGTGCTCTCTGAAACAAAGATTTACCCACGGTAGCTAACTGTGAAGGATGTTAGTGAGAATCACCGTTTAAATATATACGAGGTGTGTTCAAAAAGTAAGGTGACTTTATATTTTTATGAAAAACTATTTATTTATTCATCAATATTTATGTTGTCCCCTTCAAAGTAATCCCCCTCAGATATAATACACTTATGCCAACGCTTTTTCCAATCGTCAAAGCATTTCTGATAATCACTTTCTGGTATAGCCTTCAGCTCTTTCAGCGATGCAGTTTTTATCTCTTCAATCGTTGCGAATCTTCGTCCTTTCATAGGTCTCTTCAGTTTTGGGAACAGGAAAAAGTCACATGGGGCCAAATCCGGTGAATATGGTGGCTGAGGCATGATTGTAGTGTTGTTTTGGTCAAAACACCTCTCACAAGCAACGATGAGTGAGCAGGTGCATTATCGTGATGCAAAAACGCATAACTTCAAGGTAATACTCCTTATTGACCGTACGACCTTGTGGCAAAAATTCATGATGCACCACACCCCTACAGTCGAAGAAAACTGTAAGCAAAACCTTCACATTTGATCGAACTTGGCGTGCTTTTTTTGGTCTTGGTGATTCAGTGTGCTTCCACTGGGATGATTGAGTCTTAGTTTCGACGTCATAACCGTATACCCATGTTTCGTCACCTGTTATGACCCTTTTGAGCAAATCTAGGTCGTTGTTGACATCATCCAATAGCTCTTGAGCGATTGTCATGCGACGGTTCTTTTGGTCGAAATTGAGCGATTTTGGAACAAATTTCGCTGACACACGTTTCATGCCCAAAATATCCGAAAAAATTTCATGGCAAGAGCCAACCGATATGCCAACATCCTCCGCAACTTCTCTGATAGTGATTCGACGATTTTCCAAAACAATTTCCTTCACTATTTCAACGTTTTCATCGATTGTTGACGTGCTGGGGCGTCCAGAGCGAGGTTTGTCATTGGCATCTTCTCAGCCATCTTGAAAGAGCTTGTACCACTTATAAACGTTTTTTTTTTTTTACTAAGAGTAGACTCACCGTATGCCACTGTCAACATTTCAAGTGTTTTGGAGCACGTAATTCCATTTTTTACACAAAATTTGATGCAAATTCTTTGATCCATTTTTTTTGATAGAAGAAAATCGCCGAGCACACCAAAGTACGTCTGACCTTTGTAACTGTCAAAAATAAACTAAACATGCTATACACTTCAAACTTGAAACATATGCTCAGGATATGTGTACCAACGCAACAAAATACAAAAATCGAAAATCGAATGTGCGTTGCCCGCGAAATTCAAAAAGTCACCTTACTTCTTGAACACACCTCGTATCTGTATGGGTCTTTTTTCTATACACAGTATGGCTCATGTATGGGGCGATGAGCTCACCTTTATCCCCCATTGTCGCTGACATATTCATGTAAGACTTTGAGGAGAAAGCCCTTCTTACTTCCCCCGTAAATCCAAGGTTCTACAAGCGGTACGTAGACGATACTTTCACAATTCTACCTTTAGATAAAGTAACTGCATTTTTAGACCATCTTAACTCTATAAATTCTAAAATTCAGTTCACAATGGGGTTAGAGGCAAATAATTCTTTAGCTTTTCTAGATGTGTTAGTAATTCGGAATCCTGATAACACCTTGAGCCATACCGTCTATAGAAAAAGACTCATACAGATAGATATTTAAACGGTGATTCTCACCAACATCTTTCACAGTTAGCTACCGTGGGTAAATCTTTGTTTCAGAGAACACGAGGGATCTGTGACAGTAAACACTTGGCTGCCGAGCTCCAACACGTCAAGCAAGTTTTGCATGACAACAAGCTTCGGGTCCCGCGTCTACGTCAAAGTGAACGAGTGAAGCCGGCCACATTCGAGCGTGTACCCGATGTACTGGCATATGTCAGAGGATGCACTGACAAGATTGGCTACATCTTGAAGCGCGCTTCGATTAAAACACACTTCAAGCCGCCGAAGAAGATTGGTCAGTTTTTACCATCAGTCAAGTGTAATGTCCGTCTGCAAGATGCAGGAGTGTACAAGCTTGATTGTGAATGTGATCTCTCCTACATAGGACAAACTAAAAGATTAATTAAAACCCGCGTTAAAGAACATATAGCTGATGTGAAGAACCGACAATCCGGGAAGTCTGCTGTCTGTGAACACATACAGGATCGCCCCCGTCACTACATCAGATTTGATAGACCACAAATCCTCGCTGAAGAACACCGATTCCTTCCAAGGATGATTCGCAAGGCTATTGAAATCAAAAAAACATCCTAATTTCAATAGAAAAGATGGCTGGGAGCTACCACCTGCCTGGGATCCTATAAAAAATTAAATTAAATTCCAACCCTAGCATACAACTGCAAGACTTCAAGATACCATAAGTTCATACTGTGTAGATCGGAACAAAAGTTGAATTTTAATCTATGGTAACCGCGGTTAACTATGACATCTGGACGTTGAACATCTCAGCCCCCCTCTGTGACCATGGGTGCTGTAAAGTGCTCGAAACGTCGGGTAACTTAAAAAGTTAAATATACGCGATAAAATCCGTAAAAGCTAGTATTATTTAAATGTGTAGTGTTCACGTAAATATAAGAAATCTCTATGTAAACTAATAACTTCTAAAGTCTATGCTTAGACAACATATATCAAAGAATTTAAGATCTTCAGAAGCCACTATGACAATTTTTTTATACACTATAGTTATTGAAGTCAATAAAATGCAAACTATTGAAAAACTGATGGCTCTAATATCCTTATCCATGGATAAAAAAGAGGAATATGTTTATATGGAGTCAACCTGGCCCGGTTATCCAGGTAAGTGTGTTTTCGACTAGATTAAATATAATATAACATAATTGACAAAATCTTCGATAAGTAATTTAAGTATGAATATATAGTAAATTAAAAAAAAGGTCTGATCTCATTGTTATCATTATCTATTTATGGCTAAAATAGCCGTAGAGCAGACTGACTTTAACAAAACAAAATATGGATAAAATGTAAAAAAATCGATTATTTAATGCATCATCAAATTTTACGATTACTCAATACCAATGTTGGTTCTAATTAATTAAACATAAAAATATGGACAGTCACAAGCTAAATAAGAAATACTAAAAGCAGTGGCATAGTTTCCTTGTGTCAAATTGTACTGCATCACATCACTACGAAACTGTGTTGCCATATTACACTTACTATAGTGCAACTACGTAACAAACTTACTTGTGCAAAAGCGGTACAAACAGCAGATGTGGCTACAATCAACAGGTTATGGTCAAACCACTCCTCGGCCGCTTCTAAACAGCCTTTGTCATATATTATTTTAGCAATGTCAAAACTCTAAAACAAAACAAAAACAAATAAATGAATTAACACATTCACAACATTTCCTAATCTACCACTGTCAAGTGATTTCAGAGAGCTTGATACAATAGGCTTCACACGGTTTTAGAAAAGACATTATTTTGTCTGATATTATTATTTATTTTATTTTATTGGCGTGTCTTTCGATTTTTATCATAAAAAATCTTTTCACTAAAATTTTCTCCCGTATTGTGAAGTCAGTTTACACACCTAAATTGCACAAGGACACAAATACAGACACGGAACAATTATTTCTATGGCAGACAAATATTTGTTTCGTGCAGGATTCAAACTCGAGGCGTTGGCGTTCAAAACTTTAGCGACTTGTGGTACGTAGCTAACTCGTATTATTATAATTAAAAAAACATTTATCAAGTACATCTATATACTTACGATATAATTGCGATGCGAATTCTAAACAATAATTCTTTGAAAAACTACAAATCCACAAGTATCAAAACACCGAAGGCTGATTTAGAGTTGTATTTATGCACCTTTGCACATGACGACTTCACGCGCAATTAAAGCGCTTCAGACACATTTAAATACCGAAGGGCGAACGCGATACAGCCACAGCCTTTAAGTGAGAATATGCGAACATACGAGGGGTGATCCAAAAGTAATGATAATCGGTTATTTCCAGTGCACATAAAAATCCAAAAAAAAATTTTTTGCTTATGCACCCAGTAAATCAGCATAAAAAATCATATAAATAGGCTACGATTCCCGGGAGGTACATTCATTTGAATACGAATCATCGAAGAGATTAGATGCAGAA
The DNA here is from genome assembly GCA_036936625.1 of Parnassius smintheus behrii. Taxonomy (NCBI): domain Eukaryota; kingdom Metazoa; phylum Arthropoda; class Insecta; order Lepidoptera; family Papilionidae; genus Parnassius; species Parnassius smintheus. Next base: position 15,057,852 of record JAUPFT010000014.1, read on the forward strand.
AAATTACATTAGATCATCAAATAATACCTCTGGTTTATAAAAATGTCTACCAAAGATATACAGTGACTTGGAGGAAACATTGGGCACTGCTCCTCCATATTCCACAGTTGCACCCTGGGCCGAGGAGTTTAAGCTGGGCCGAACATCCATGGAAGATGAACATTGCGAAGGCACATCAACGTCCCTCACTGAAGATAACATGAAAAAAGTCGAAGATGTCGTACTGGCAGATCGAAGAGTGACCATCAGGCATATAGCTGAGGTCACAGGGATCTCAAATAGCAGTTTTCAAAGAATCCTTCAGGTCTCTGCGCATTGGGTACTGAGAATGTTAACCGATGAGCAAACGAAAAAATGAGTCGATATTTCGAGGGTGAATCTCGAAAGGTTCCAAGCAGATCAGGAAAAATCGTGACCATGAACAAGACCTGGAAACAACAATCAATTGTTTGGAAAGAAGCCTCCTTACCGACGCTGAAGAAATTCAGTATCAAGTTCAGCGTGAAAAGTCATGGCGTCCGTTTTTTGGGACGCTGCAGTGATAATTGTGGTGGAATATTTAGAGAAGGGAGCCACTATTTCAAACTCTTACTACGCGGGCCAAATAAAAAGATTACGGGAGGCTATTACAAAAAAGGACGCGATAAATTGCGAGCTGAGGTGCCGTTTCACCAAGACAACGCTCCGGCTCTCAAAGCCTTAGTTACGATGGCTGCCGTTCAAAAAACTAGATTTGAACTTCTCGAACATCCGGCTTATTCACCACATCTAGCTCCTAGTGACTTCTATCTATTTCCTCGGCTCAAAGAACACTGAACAACAAGTAAATTTGCAGATGATAGCAAAGTGATGGACGCTGTTGAGGCTTTTTTGGAGGGTCAAGATAAAGATTTCTTTTCTAAGGGAATTCTGGTCTTAGAAGAAAGATGAACTAAATGCATTGACTTGTTAGGAGACTATGTAAAAAAATAAATATTGTTAACTATATAAATATATATAAACAACGTCATTTATATTCATTAATATTACTTTTCGATCACTCCTCGTATTTCATGAGAAGCGAATGAAATTATGATATTCGTCCATATTCGTCTTAATGACTTTTTCTTCTACCAGGGCGGCGGCGTTTAAAATTGAGTTGTAATATTTAACAAACATAGCAGAGAAATTCATTGGCTGGAAAAATTTAAATATTAATGTTTCTTACTGTACTAGTAGTTATATTTTATATTAATTAGATTAAAATAAATAAACCAAACCAATATATGTACATAAAAGAAGAAAATAAAAAAAGATTTAAAAATGTGCAAAAACTTGAAGAGAAACTTTCATTTAAAACTAACTTCTAAATAAAATGTCATTGTGTAACAAAAACCTACACCTCCACCTTTTTTACGTGGTAGAGCCATGCTGCAATTATATTAGTAGTATAGTTGTAGCACAAATGGGTCGACTCGACCCGGAAAGGACCACACTCTCACAGAATACCAGGGTCAAATAATAGCTTAATGCTGCTGTGTTTTGTATGGTGAGTGTAGAGAACCGGAGACCCTTTTTACTGGAAACGAGGCATTCCATCTTAGTCCTCACAGATGACAACGCATTTGCATTTTAACTCGTAATCGAGGATATACAATGTGTCCGATTTCCGATGTCCGATACTTTAAGGGGTTAAAATACAATTAATTTTATCGACAAATCAGGGATCAATGATTTTTTTTCGCCATCAATAAAAAAATGGCAGCACTTTAAAAAAAATTGTTGGCGAAGCATAGATGCTTGTATTAATTTAACAATATCTACCCAAGTAGAAGACTTTCAAAAACAAAATTGGTCTCAAATGTTAGTTAATAGTGTAGACAATAAATCTAGATTCAAAATATTATTTTTTAATTTTTCAGTATTAGTAAAAAACATTTTTTGAAAAAATAAATTAGACAACAAATTGATGTTCTTTTTCAGATTCTTAGTTTTAAAAAAAAACCATCGTGTTAACCAATTTTTTTTACTTGTTTTTATTATAATACAGGATATTTGCTATAAATGCACATTTAAATCTTAACTCTGAGTTAGATAGTTTAGGAGCTATGATAATTTGAATGTAACTGTTCAAAGTGCCTCTACCCCAATATTAGATAACTAAACACCCATTCCAGTGAGTAAGATAAAATTCTTCAATAATTCAAGGAATCGTAAGAAAGCACAATAGCATCCTTTGTGTGAGCAGGTAAAAAACGCTGTGCACAACAGTGCGAGCGAGACAGAATAACGGCTGTCTCCAGGTAAAAAGGGTGCAGTGTGCGCTTGTGCCGTCGAGCAGTCGTCCCGCGCTCTGCGTTGTGATAACATTCCTGGTTTTAAGTAAATCTACTTACTATACATAATTATTGTTCGTATACCCTGATCGCGTGAAAGTAGCTTCGTCTGTCCACATAATTCTTTTTAAAAAGTTTGGATCATATCGCGTTTCTCTCAATATTCACGAACAAAATATTGCTCTTCTTACATAATCCGGTTCCAGTATTTCTTGCACCCTTCGAAAATGGTAAGGATGTAATCCTTCTCTTTTTAAAATTTTCCACACCGACCATTTTGATAGACTGAGACGATTAGCTATGCGTCTAATGCTCAGGCTAGGGTCTTGAGTAATCATTTGCAATATTTGATGTTCATCTTGGAGCGACAAAACACGAGTACGTTCGTTACCGAGCCTTCTTATTCCATTTTCCGCAAGTCTAAAATGAATTCTGACGAAAGTGCGAGCATTCGGCGTACGTCTGTTAGGAAATCTGCGTGCATACTCTACAACAGCTCTATTTGCACTCCCGTTACACAATCCATACACGAAATGGATGTCAGCGATATGCTGGCTTGAGTACTCGTTCATTGTAATAAACAAAAAGTAACAGTTCAACAACAAAACAAAAACGTAACAAAGTCTAACAACAAACAATAATTATGTACAGTAAGTAGATTTACTTAAAACCAGGAATGTTATGACAACGCAGAGCGAGGGACGACTGCTCGACGGCACAAGCGCACACTGCACCCTTTTTACCTGGAGACAGCCGTTATTTTGCCTCGCTCGCACTGTTGTGCACAGCGTTTTTTACCTGCTCACACAAAGCATGCTATTGTGCTTGCTTACGATTCCTTGAATTATTGAAGAATTTTATCTTACTCACTGGAATGGGTGTTTAGCTATCTAATATCGGGGTAGAGGCACTTTGAACAGTTACATTCAAATTATCATAGCTCCTAAACTATCTAACTCAGAGTCAAGATTTAAATGTGCATTTATAGCAAATATCCTGTATTATAATAAAAACAAGTAAAAAAAATTGGTTAACACAATGGTTTTTTTAAAGCTAAGAATCTGAAAAACAACATCAATTTGTTGTCTAATTTATTTTTTCAAAAATGTTTTTTACTAATACTGCAAAATTAAAAAATAATATTTTGAATCTAGATTTATTGTATACACTATAAACTAACATTTGAGACCAATTTTGTTTTTGAAAGTCTTCTACTTGGGTAGATATTGTTAAATTAATACAAGCATCTATGCTTCGCCAAGAATTTTTTTAAAGTGCTGCCATTTTTTTATTGATGGCGAAAAAAAATCATTGATCCCTGATTTGTCGATAAAATTTATTGTATTTTAACCCCTTAAAGTATCGGACATCGGAAACCGGACACCCTGTATGTAGATGTCTATAGGCCACAGCAATCACTCACCATCAGGTGGACTGTTTGCTCGTTTGTCATCTTATCCTCAGGCCTGTTGGTCTAGTGGTTAGTGACCCTGACTGCTATGCCGGAGGTCGTGGGTTCGATTCCCACCCAGGACAAATGTTTGTGTGATGAACACGATCATTTGTTCTGTGTCTGGGTGTAATTTATCTATAATATTTATGTATTTAGAAATATATAAGTATGTTTATCAGTTGTCTAGTACCCATAACACAAGCTCTGCTTAGCTTGGGACTAGATGGCGTTGTGTGATGGTTGTGGAATATTACTATATTACTATATTACTACTATATATATATATATCCTATGAAAAAAACCTCAGTGTCAACTAGCGATATCTAGTGAGCGGAAGAGTATTCTCACTCATTGTACATCGTGTATACTTTTAAAAGGTGTTAAAGTGTTTACATTCTTACCTTTTAAAAGTGCAATTAGACCGGATATGAACGAATATTAGAATTTTATATTCATTACATTATAATTCATTACATACTGGTGGTGTTTATGGAAACACCACCAGTTGCCAGTATTTATCGCAAAAAAAAACGCGACATAACATTGATACAAAAACACCGTGGCCTTGAAATTCCTGTACAATTGCGCTTCGAAGGCGGGGTTTGTACTTATCGTCCCACCTCAATACTTTTCCACGGGTCAGTTCGCGACACAACTGCGTCTGACACGCATTTGTTTCGATACAACGTGCTGTCCTACATATAAAATGTGCCTATATATTGAAGGTTTGTAACCCCTGGTTAAACGACCGGAAGGTCATTGCCCGTTTTTCTCAATCGATTTGGCATATACTATAAAACTACTCAATGGTCGATCAGATTGCCGCACTGTTAACGCGCGTAAATAAAAGTAGTCATGTGCAACGGCTCTAACTACAGATACCACCATAGCATATGTATAATAAGATTTACGTTAAGATACATTTTAACCATTTAAAAATAACTTTTTAATTTAGTCTTTATATGAAAATGAGTTGAGTGACACTTGTATTCTACAAATCATAAAGAATCATGTCCATTATTGACCTGAAAATTTTCAAACGCGTCTAGTGATGTAAAATATCTTATAAAATTGCATATTTTTTTCTCATTTCGTATCGCGTAATTGAATTTTTAAATAAAGCCAGGAAAAAAAGTAATGTTACTTTGTTTATCATTCTCAATAGACTTTTGGAGACGGAACGTGCTTTACAATGGCTCAAAGGCTCAGAAGCCATGCCAAAATATATTAAAAACGTGATTTCCACGTTCCGTTTCAGACTACGAAAAACTTGTTCATTCATCATGTGGTTTATGAATGTTCAAAATAACTAATTTCTTTTTTTATAACTTATTAATTTATGATATTAATTTATGATTAGATACGATTTTTAATAGTTTCATACTATGGTGTGGATAGAAAAATAAGTGTACAGACCTTATCTAACAGCTGTTATAACCTCAAAATTTTATTTACTTAATAGCATTTTCCCTGGCCTCTAAATGAAAAAATGATAAGTTAATATGTTATTATAAATAATGATTGTTTTTATCCAACAGTGCCTGTAGGTGGACGCGACCTGTTAAAGGAATCAAGTGACAGGTCAATCAATGTATGGAAAGTGGGCACGATTCTTTGAAAGTATCATACGTTACGTCTTTAAACCATGTAAATTTCTACCCGCGGCTTTTATCATGTATAATCAAAATTCGACAATTTTTTATTAGTGATTATATTAAGCTAAAAGTTGAGCATTGTTAAAAATTCAGATTCATTCCGCCTCCTCATAGATAGCTCCACTTGCCATAGTAAGCGTGCTTGGTGGTTGGGTTGGCCAACCACAATTTTTATATTATTTTGAATTGTTTTCTAAAAGATGCTGTCGCCTCTTACCAAGAGATGATTCTTTCACGCCACCACTACACCGGCAACTTTTAACTATAATAATTTCACTAACAAAAATCCACCACGTCCAAATGAAGTTGGCATTTGAAGGAAAGCTGACCTACTCCCCGTTACACGACTTTACGAAAACACGAAAATATCACCCAACTCATTTAAAATAAATCGACTACATGAAGAGAAAGCATATAGTGTCAATTTCACACATGCGGTAGTGGTGCCATCTGTGCTTAGCTTTGTGCCGCGCTACCATACACAAACTTTAAACCTTAAGAGCGAGGGGCGTGACGAATGCAACGGAGACGGACGCGAAATGCCGCATCAGCCAGTCCTCGCCAGCCACCAGGCAGCCCCTCTCGTGAATCACATGCTCGCTCACTTGCTACGCCCATATCGTTCACAATTTCATCGTTATTGTCGTCAGCCTCTTTGAGTTCACTACTCAACTTAGATTTATCCAGTAATACGCAACCAGCCAGTAGGTATAATACGAGTATATTGTTTTGAAAAAGTTGCCCATATTAGCCATACTGGGCAGGCAGGTTGACAAGATAACCTTGGATATTTTTACACTGCCAATGCGGTTCCATCTCCAGTCTATAGGTATAGAGACACCGACACGGTCAACACAAAATGCGCACATGCGTACACTCGCGCACGAAATTACTTAGCCTGATTTACCACACATAAATAATTCTTAATTTAATTTTTCTTAAAGATATATTATATTATTAATGTTAATAGATGCATTAGAATAATATACATGTGAATAAAACTCCTTAACACATTGACTTAGAGTTTCATTTAGTAATATCTGTCTGGGTCAGTATTACACTTTTGCCTATACCTGCCGCCAAACAGCAGTACATCCACTGCTGTTTCCAGATTGAAAGAAAGATAAGCCAGTACAGGTCGATTTTGACTCCACCGAGTCAGTAATTCATTCTTGGGGCGATGTATACGCTTCTAAAACAAAATCGCATAAAATATACAAAATTTGACTTGCTCAAAGTTCAATAACTTTATTAAACTAAGTTTGTATAAAAATTGTTATTATAATATTAAGAAATTTTTGGATCATAACTACCCCTGGCATTTGTAACACACATGATTGTATTTTTTAAAGGGTTTCTTGCTGGTTCTTTCTGTACTTTTTTTCCGAACCAGTGGTAAATTAAAAAAGTGACCTTCAATAAGTACTATTTATAATCTATATAGAATAAAAAAGTTTCTGTTTCTGTTTATGGTCCGGACTCGGGACGCTTTTCCTATTGAATCATCATAGGTGAAAGTGTATCTGAGGTTCTATTTTTTCGAAGTTAGTTGGAGGCTTACAGGTGCAGAAGTTAATTATTGTCAAGTAGACTATTAGCACTGTCCACTTAACGATAACTACTGCTGAGCTTGCACCCTCTCCACCATTTGTCTCATTAGAACTTGATAAGTGGGTCACAGACTACAGAGATACGATAATATTTTATCTGCATATAAAAATTTTAAAATGAAATGATACATTCATTCCAAATCCTTCAAACTTACTAGATGTTTCTGATTACTCCTAGATTTACTCGACAGCTTGTCAGAATAGAATTTAGATTTTGATTTTAATGCAGCTGTTACATTAACATTTATTAAAAGACGAAGAATTTGGATACAACGTCATGGTCACATAAAAAGGACCGAGGCGAATTTAATCGCATTTTTTCAGCGACCATCTTGTCATCTACAGGTAAAATTCTATGCCATATTTGTATCTGCAGATATATTTCTATAAGAGGATAATGTTGTCACCATCTTTCGATATATGTCATTGCTTACAGATACTTAACGAAAAAATATAATCTGAACTGTGTGTGTTAGTTCATTGAAATTCATAGAGAGCGATATTGAAAGATATGTGCTCAGATAGAGATATCTTATTGTCTGCATAGTGTTTTACTTGCTTTATCTTCAAACTAGTTTTTTAATTTCTTATATTTTGCTTAATTATCACACTATCTATATTTGACAATTAGTATGAAGCAAATCCATAATTATGGTACTGGTGTGATCAACACATGTAGTTCCTGAACTATGAAATTTAGGTTCGGAAGCAGTATCAAAGATATTTTTTAAAACAATATTGATAAAACTTTCTTAAAAGCAACTTTTTTCATACGTATATTTTTATTTAATTCCAATTTAATGTAGGTAATACTTACATAGGTCGGCTTCCTAACGTCATATCCACACTGCTTATTCTTTATAATTATGTCCTGTGGTTTGCTGCGACAACAGCTGAAAGGCACTCCACAGGCCTCACGAGACCCTACTGCACCACTTGAACAGTTGAAGTAAGCATTCCGGTCCCAATCTCGAGGCCCTTCCACACCACAACATTGTAGCTGGGGAATAATGAATATTATTTTTGTGTTAGCTTCTGTGCTGTGATGATTTTTTAATGAGTTTATTCTCTACAAAGTATAAAACAAAGTCGATTCCTGCCGTCCGTACGCTTAGATCATTTAAACTACGCATCAGATTTTGATGCCGTTTTCATCCAGACAAAATGATTCAAGGGGAAGGTTTATATGAATAAATACATATTATAATTTTTCTGTGCATGTGTATGTGACTGAAATCCTAAACGGCTGAACCGATTTCGATAAAACTTTGTGTTTGATTAAATTGATTCGAAAATGGTTTAGATTCACAACTGGGCCCGGTTGGTGGCGCTGTTGTCGAAATCCAGAAATCACCCGTGCAAAGCTGGGGCGGATCGCTAATTGAAATTAATTGCACAGAGCATATTTTAGTCGCCTGCGTAACTGAAATTATAGCGTACGTGTTGGCATAGGCATTCAATTCAAAGTCAATAACCGCCCAATCCATCATTTCCCACATCCACATCTCATTTCGAATAAGGTATGGACTAGAAAAGAGTTTGCTGCCCCATTGTGTTGTTCGTCACAATTTATTTGTAATGTAATTATGATGTGTATGTATAATTACTAGTAACTAAAATCTAGTCTATCTAACTATATTTTAATCTTAAGAAGTTAAAACAAGTACGTTGTGTTCTAACAACAAGCTCTCTAATGCAAAGCATCAAGAGAAGTAATTTCGAAGCAATGTAAAAAATCGAAAATTTCCGTGAACTAAGTGTCGTTACATTTTACTATAATTATAAGCCTAGACTCAAAAATCAACTGCACACAGACACAGGCTCAAGATGGAGTTTTTTGAATAAAAATTTACTAACCCACTCTCCTTGTATCCAATCAATTAAATTTTGTTGATCAGGGTCTTCTCTATAATGTGCTATAAAAGACTGGAAACCACTTGTAGCTTGTTGCTTAATCTAAAAATGTAAGAAAATTAGCTACACTTAGTGAACAAGTTCAGTTTTCACTAATAAACATAATATGTTATAGGTGATTAATTACCCAATCTTTGAAGACGAAGAATAAAATTCCTGTTGTCATTTCAGCTAATAATAATAGCGCCAAAAAAACTGCATACTGAAATAGAAAAAGATAGAAATAAATAAGCGTAAAAATCAACACAATAATGACAACTGGCAACTGAGTGGTGCAGCAAACAGCTCTTTCGAATTTAGGACATAATATTTAAGATCTATATTGTATTGTGACTATACCTTTTTTTATTAATAATAATAATTGAGTAATTACCAATGATAAAGAGAAAAAAAGGAAGGAAAGGTTTATATAGGAGATTTGGAGCATTTATGATAGAGTACTCTCCCACTTTTCTTTCTAAAATACCTTATTTAAATAATTTCAATTCTATGCTGATAAGATAACAACATAAATAAGTTTTTCTTGTAGTATCAAACACAACAGAACACTTATTATTGTGCAACACTGTGTTTGCCACTACAAGGCTAGCAGTATATTTAATAAATTATAATATTGCACAATATAATAACTGATAATAATAGAGATTTAAAAGTTTATAATATTTGTTTTCGTAAAAATATTTATTTTATTTAGCAAAAATTAACTCACGCAAGCCAAAAGGCAGGTATTTTCACGCAAGGCACCAACACAGCCTGTGAAACCAATTATAAAGGTAATTGTTCCTGTAAAAGAAAAATTGATTTTTATTCAAAGCAATATCATTATTTTTATACTTAATAACTCATTTTTGATATTTATTAATGAAGATATTTTCATTACTAAAAATTAAAACACGTACATCTAGCTCATACACATTTAGTATCACTATTTAATTTTATTTTACCTTGTCGACAACCATATAGTGGTAGTATAAGAATATCGTCTAGCCCATATCGATTTGTGGGTGTCATAAGAGATGACAAAGGAAAGCAAACCAGTAGATGGGCAGCAGCATATTCCTAATAACTAAAAAAAACAGCAGTTGGCAACCCACCTGCCAAGTGTGGAAAATATGGAGGTCTATTTTCAGCAGTAGACTTTTGATAGGCTGTAACGATGACTGTAATGGTACCTTGTCAAAGACTTATACCTAATTACAATTAGGAATGCCAGTCATCTGCTAATCGGACAACTAATATATTTTATTCGTCCACTAATTGGATAAATTTTTGAAAGTGTCTACATATGACAATTGAACGAATAATTTTTTTATTTATGATTATTATGTGATTTATTTTTAGTCATTAGATATATTAAAAAAAATAATAAGATATTTGAATAAATATACTCTGATACTCGTATGATTAGGCAATGTGTCTAATAAAAAATTACACTTGTGATGATGTGATGTTACAATATCAGTAACAGTAATACTGGTTGAGGTGCAGCAGTTGTGTACTATATATAGATATAATCGTTAACCATAAATAAATTAAAATATAATATTAAGAGAATTAAACACTTTTAATTTAAAAATTAATGGATGTATAAGTATTTTTTATTTATATGACTATTGTATGGTTAGCAACAGTGAGTTTTTTTTAGTTTAGTTTACGACGGGCTGTTTTTTTTTTTAGTTTAGTTTACGACGGGCTGTGTTTTTTTTTTAGTTTAGTTTACGACGGGCTGTTTTCCGCAACTCCACGTCTAAGCGCGTATTTTGCGTGTGGGCAGGAATAATATGGTTATTCGAGCCATGATATCTCCCCGAAGAAGCTCAGCAGTCCCTTGATGTTGCAAGCAACTTCGGGGAGCGATCCCGGCGTGCCGAGATGTTTAGCCCTGTATAAAGCGACTTCTGGACATGTCAGCAAACGTGAGCCGCCGTTTCTTCCTCTCCCATGCATGCCCTGCACAGGGGGCTATCAGTAACACCTATGGTGAACAAATGTTTGTTAAAAGAGCCATGTCCTGTGATAACACTTGTTACTATCCTGATCTGTGGCTTGTTCAGTCTCATTAATACCTCGGTTAGACAACTGTTTATTTCAGGTAGGGCCCCCCTAGCTTGTCTATAGTCTACAAAATGTTTGCAAAGCTGAGCATATAAATTATTGAAGTATCTATGTACCAGTGAACGAACATAGCCAAAGGGGATTGGTATTATTGGTTCCGGCCCTATAATTGCCAGGGCCGATCCCCAACAGCAAGTTAATAAACTACATAATACTATATAATATACAGTTATATTTCGATAAGTATCCACTTCTCATCAATTTTAACCCCTACTATGAACTAAGTTGTCCATAAGCAGATGAATAAAATGATTTTGTCATCTGATTGGCAGACAACGAGCATTGGCTATTATAATTACAAAGACAAATATTTAACATTTACTTACCAACACATATCAGTATAAACACCGGATCCAGTGCTATATTAGTCAATCTGGAGAGATTGTTGAATGTGTCTTTTTCCATCCATGCCCAAACACCAACAGCTAATATAATAAGACCAACAAACTGAAAACATGAAATCATTGGCTTAGTATAATTTGTTTAGCTAATTAAACTTCTGGTTATCTTCTTAAGCCAATTCATGTATATCTAACGTGACTGGTCCGTGGTCCCCCTTTAGGCAGGATGGTCCCAATTTAAAGGTTTGTGTCCCGCTGTCCCCAAAATACGTAAAAATGTCTTGCTTTGACAAATAAAAGGGTAACATCATGCAAACTTTGTCACACTAGTTATGTGATTATTCTGAAAACCTACACTTTTGAACTTAAAGTTACATTTCCACACATTTTACAACTTAAATAAATTAATCTACAATAAATTACTTATCAAATAACATAAGTTATTTCTAACTAATATTCATTTGCTGTTTAGAAAAACTTAAAAAGCCAGCAGCCAGATTTTATATGATTCTAAGTTCTCATTCTCGCTTTTGATCATTAAAAGATTCAAACTATGTCTTTGATTTTTAAAACTATAATAAAGGGTTGCAGATTGAATTTTCGTAATGGCGGCCATTCTCAACGAAGAATAGCCATCTGCGTAGGACAGGATTATATTGCCCAAGTGTATGCGCAAGCACAGGTCTACCCTACTCCCTCACTCTTATAGTCCGATGGAACAGTAAACCGAGACGACAGGAGAGAGATCAGGCGCAGAACCAACGGCTTTACGTGCCTCCGGAAGATAGTTATACATTGATTAATAATATAACAATGTTTACCAGAATTCCTATCTACAGCAAATTTTAACTAAGTGTTTTAGTAGAGCATTGCAGGTACATGTAATGTGCTTTTTAAGCAAGCTACCTTAATAATTTTTTTACTAAGCACATTAAATATTTAACCAAGTTCATATAGTCCATGTCCTGAGTACATTGGTGGAAGGAAACAATTATATTATTTTACTTAATTTTAGTAAGTAATATAAGCACATGCTATCTAGTTAACAAATAGACTCACAAGCAATAGACCAAATATACATTACAAATAAATAAAATTCCTAGAAAGGAATCACTTATTCTCTGCTCCTTTTACATATAATATGGACTTTGCGGAAAAGGTATAATTAACGCCTTATAACAAGATTCCCGGTAATATTACTGATTTGCTTTTGTACATGTAAATAAAATTACTATACAGTTGAGTTAAGTTTGCACTTCACTGTATTGCGAGACCCCTCTATTTCCCGGTCTCAATCCTGCGCTATGGTCACGGCGGTATGATTTGCATCTTTGCTACCAATATGCACATCTTAATTTTCATCTCCTATTTGTTTAGTTACTAGATTAGTTTTGTTGTTAAGTCCTTTTTTCCCAGAACCAAGTGCAAACTTAGCTCAACCAAGTTGTAGAAGATTATTTCAAAGATAAGAATACATAGACATAATGGGCTTACTTAAACTTTTTTTACACCATACATTTTAAAAGATTAAATAGTAAATGTTGGGAGAAAAATTGTCTGCTTGTGAGTTTCTTGCTATTCCTCGTAACAAGATATCCCCTCTTAGGGTTTCATTGAGGTAACAGCATAGCATTAAACTCCCAAAAAGTGCTTTGTAAAAGCCTTTTTGAATAAAAATAAAGTTTTTAAACACCACATTGGCTGGAATTATAAAACTATTCTTAATTACAAATTGAATCCTAGAGTCTCACATAATGCTGAAATTGAATTTGTATATTAGTTTGAGAATGCCTCAAAGCCATTAATCACAATGGATCCCTATACTCTTCAGACCAGAACACTGCAGTGCACATACTGCTACTTAGTTGTAGAAATAGGTAAGAGGATTGTACCTTCACAAATAGATTCCTAGGCAGAAAATGAAATCCTATCACCTAGTCCTACTATAGCACTAATAAATTGCACTTTTAAATAATGATATTTTTAAAAAAACTCAGCACAGTTCAAAACACACCACCACGGACCTAGAAAAGAGGGCGGACAAAGTCTCGCTAAGAAACAATTGATGCACCGCAATGGCGGCCATTTAGCTATGTGTGAGTAACTACACAAGAGCGGATTGGAGCATAATGGCGGGCGGTAGACTTACTATGGTGTGCATGTGTGCATGCCGGCTTGTTTGTATTAGCGAACTGACTTACTATGGGTGTGTCAGTAATTGTTTTAAGAGACGGCGCCCACTCTTTTTTCTAGGTCCATGCACACCACAAATTGAAAAGTGATTAACCTCAAGCGAAGATGTGTTAACTTAGTGAGTTAAAGCAAACATAACATAAACATATTACAGTTTAAATATTAGTAGAGGGAAAGTATATGAAGGAACTTAGTCCTTTTTTCCCAGTTCAGTACCCTTTCACTAAACTTCCAAATGTGATAAGACATGTAAATTAGTTCAAACAAAGAAAGTTTGAATTAGAAATTTAACATATTGTAATAATACTGAATGCAAGATAACGTTAATATCGGATTTATATTCAATGTGTGTCATTCAAGTTTTTTCACAGCCAACCTTGAATTAAATACAAACCTTTCATCAGAGCAACATATATAGTTGTTTTTTTTTTAATTGGTCCATATAATATTTAATATTGTAAGGATGGTAAGGAATGTTTTGTAGTGAAATCATAAACTTACCCAGAATAATACATTGACTCCAAATATCACATATTTTAAACAACAGCTGACTTCGGTGGTGTCACGTCGATATTTTCGTATTCCAGGCATTTTGAATCATGCTATGCACTAATTTTTTATAAAAACTAATAAAGAACTAATTATTATTAGCTACATTTGTTCATTTTATAAGTGGGTCAAATTATTTGTGAACAATAACAAGTAGGGCAAAAAAATAACCAACATCTAACAATAAAAATAAAATGTAGAACCTCGATAGTGACGAGTGACGACTGACGACGTCTAATGAGAGGTGTTGCCAATTGCCATTGCCCGCATTAAATTTCAAGTACATAATTTCATAAGGCCGCCACACATTACATACGAAATTCCGCTCCGAAATTCTGAAACGGAACAAACGGGTCGGCCACACACATACGAAATCCCATTTTGCACGCAAATTTTCAAACGGAAAACTACCGTAAACGGAATTGAAACGAAACTCGGTATACAGTGTGGAGACGCCAGTAACTTAAGGTATCTTCGATAAAGATTTAGTGGACTGTAATTTTGGTGCATACGGCAAAGGGGAAAATAAATAGTTGGGATAGCACGCACTGACCTGATGAGGGCTGCCGCGCCTTCCTCCTGGAGTGTCTGCTATATAGCGAGCTCGCCACGTGGTTCGGCGCACACGCACTCTCGGAACAGTCTCGTGAAGTCCCACACTCTCCACCTTTGCCCTTACGGGGGCGTCTCACACTTTTATGAGTTACAAAGACACAATGTCTGATGCGGTGAATATTAAACATAAACAGATGAACTCAATGTTCGTCCTGCGCGGTTTGCAGTTAATATATATAAGACGCGACGGGTGGCCGTGCGCTGCGGATGGCGTAATATCACTTAGTATAATGACGCGCGCCGAGATCCTCTTTTTCACCTCGGCGGCAGCGCGTGCGGTAGGAAAGGGAAGGAAGGAAGGAAACAAAAAATATGCACTAGTCATGTTGATAAAGTAGATATAACTTAGGACGAACTCAATGCGATATGTAATGTAATGTTGATAAAGTAGATTGTTAACTGGCGTTACCATTTCCTCCCGCCCTTAAAGGGTCACCTTTAAAAGACAACCGTAATATAAAAAGTAAAAGGAAAACAAATAAATAAGCGGTATATAAAGTGAGAGGATGCGCTCAATGCGCATGTCTCATCTACTAACCTTACTTGGTAAGCGAGAAAATGTATACATAAATATAATATTGCGGTTTAATGCTTTTTTAATATATATAAATATAAACTTAATTCCTAATTTAGATAAATAATTATAATCAAAATAATCGTGATTTATTGTCTTGGGAGAGGGCAAATACGAGCAACAGGACGGAGATATGTTCCCTTAGTAGTTCTCACGGTTACTACTCGAACTACGCCATCCTTCGAAGGATGAACAGACTCGACAATCGCTAATGGCCAAGCAAGGGGCGGTTCATTATCATTTATCACAATTACAACCATGCCTGGTACGATAGCCGTAGACGGGGTGTTCCACTTCTGACGAACTTGTAATCCGTGAAGGTATTCCGTCCTCCACCGGTCCCAAAACGACTGAACTAATTTATCCAGTAAAGAATGCCTGTGTAACAGACTGGTAGAGTCAGATTTGACTTTGGGTGCGGGTAATGACAATAACAATTCAGGCCCAGCGTGTAAATTTTTAATATGATAATAGTCAATGATCATGTTCACTACATGATCACTGCGCGGGAGTATAATTGGATGTTTTTGCGTGTAATCCAATGCGGAGTTCGAAAGACGACCACCAATGCGGATTAAACCATTCTCAATAAAAGGCCTTAAACGATTGAAAGCGGGCGAGCAAGGTTTGTTACCTTCAATATTTAAATATTCCACTGCAAAATGCTGTTTTTGCAGGGCGCGGAGGATTATAACCTCAGAGAAACTGAGATCATCAGCAGTCACTACAGTAGTGCTGCGGCGGGGCAATAATTTAGCAAACTTACACACGTACGCAATTATACGTAGAAGTTTACTCCAAGAAGAGATGCGGAGTGCGAGCTCATAAATCGCAGAATTACAGACGGATGTGCACACAGTGTGCGACAAAATCTTCTTCTCAGGCATATTTGCAATAACCTCATTGTCTAAAGTACGAAGAGGCCATTGAGATGGATCTAACGAAGTCCACTGAGGCCCATGGAGCCACAGGGGGTTTGAAACTAATTTATTTGGCGTAACGCCACGTGAAAGTATGTCAGCGGGACTCTCAGTACCTGCGACATGATAAAAGTTATCAGCGCGAATATTGTCGGTAATCTGAACAACGCGGTTTGCAACAAAGGTCTGCCACTTGTGTGGCGAACTCTTTATCCAGTACAGAGCTACTTTTGAATCTACAAAGGCATAGACTGATATTGCAAGGTCAAGAGAATAATTGTCGAGTACTCTGCGAAGCAATTTTGAGAGTAAAACCGCTCCACAAAGCTCAAGGCGTGCAATAGATAGTGGTTTCGTCGGTGCGACTTTAGTCTTTGCACAAATCAACTGGACGGTGTTACCATTGACGCTCTTTACATGTATGTAGACTACGGCACCGTATGCGTGCTCGCTGGCGTCGGAAAACCCCAGGAGTGACGCAGTACAGTTTTTGGATACACCAACATGTCGCGGGATACGTAAATCATTAAGAGCTGGTAATTCAGTACAGAATTGCCTCCACATCTTAATAATTGGCGGTGGTGGTATGTCGTCCCAATCTAAATTAAGTTGCCAAAGCTGCTTTATTAACAATTTGGCTTACGCTACTGTGGGAGCAACGAAACCCATTATGTCCCACAGGCGAGCGACAGTAGATAAGATGGCGCGCTTAGTGCACGTCACATCAGCGGGAACAGATATCTTAAAATAAAAGGCGTCACTATCGGTAGACCAATGCAAGCCTAGTATTTTATGTGGCATTGATTTATCGAACTCTACTTCTCCTGTAATTTTATGGGAAGTAGGGAGGTCATCTAAAACAGATCGACGGTTGCTATGCCATTTTATCAGGTCCCATTGGGCACCCTTGAATAAGTCTATCAGCTGCCGAGAGGTCTCACTGGCCTCGGATTCACTGGGCATAGAGAACGCGATGTCGTCCATATATAGCGAAGTAAATGCGATACGACTCGCAAGCGGATACTTTGCGCCGTCGTCATCAATGAGCTGTCTTACCGTGCGCAATGCATGGTATGGACTCGAAGTTAAACCGAAGCACACGCGATTGAAGTGGTATAACACAAGTGGGTCTTGTGGACGGAAGCGGTATAGGAAGCATTGGTAACGACGATCAGAATCGCGAACAACTATTTGCAGAAATTGTTGGCGACAGTCGGCTGTCATAGCGATTGGATGTAAGCGGAAAGTTAAAATTATATTGAACAAGTCGCCTTGCAAATTTGGTCCTGAATGCAGAATATCATTTAATGATCGCCCAGTGCTAGTCTTACTGCTAGCATCCAGGACGATGCGCAGACGCGTTGACTTCTTATCTTCGCGTAAGACTCCATGATGCGGTATGACATATATTGGAGTGGGTTCATGAGAGTCATACGGCGGTGCGGGGGATATATAATTTTTAGCTAAGTATTCCTTTATGACGTCATCATATGCTAACCTTAATGTAGGCGAGGCTTGAAGTTTCCTCTCCAAGCACATGAATCGTCGTCGAGAGGTTTCATAAGAATCTCCGAGAGAGTAAACGTCATCTTTAAATGGCAGGCCAACAATATATCTACCAGTAAAAGGATCGCGGGATATCGTAGATTTATAAAACTCTTCACATTCAATGTCTGAAGGACACTGAATGGGCGGTGCGGAGGGTGGCTGTTCAAGCTCCCAAAATCGTTGCACTAATTTGTCAACGATAGGAGACTCTAGAACTGAGCAGCACGTTAAAGAATGATTTACCTGAAGTGTCGGCACTGAGCCCATAATAACGTAACCAAATACCGTACTCAAAGCTGAGGGCCCGGACAAGTCGTTAGACGAATAAATTACGTCTGGACATAGTAAGTGCGGGAAAAGGGATGCGCCTATCAAAACATCAATTTTATTAGGCATGCTATAACATTCATCAGCGAGTCTTATGCCATGGAAGTGTGATAAGACAGATGTGTCTACCACAGCAGTGGGCAAAAGGTCGGTGATTTGATCAACAACTAGCGTTGAAATATTGAAGTTAATATTCGAGTCGAATCGTGAGAAAATTTTAATATCAATCGATTTCGATTTTACAATTTTTTCAACTCCACCGAATCCCTTTACTACAGTACATTCGGTATCGTGTTGTTGAACGCCTAAACGATGACAGCACTCTTTAGTCATAAAATGGCTTTGAGCCGCGGAGTCTAATAATATACGAATAATTTGTTTCTCTCCCTTAGCATCGTAAGCAAATACTTGAGCGGTTGATAATAAAACAGTTCTCTGCGAACGACTTGCGCGCGCGGGAGGCGGTGAACGTTGAGAAACATTCTTGAACGAAGTACACAGCGCGACGTCTGAACGCGCACCTGCGGTGAGGGGTGGCGAGTGTGCGGGCGCGGGGGTTGTAGACTTCAGTGTAACTGGCTGAAGCGGTGGAGAACGCGCCAGCGCAGGGGAAGCATTATCGCTTCTGCGGTGGAAGTGCAACAATGTGTGATCTTTAAATTTACAAACTCGACAACTATAATTTGAAGAGCAACTAGACACTCGATGACTTAAACTGAGACAATTCACACATGCATTGTTACTCTTTACGCATTTAAATCGTTCCTGCGGCGTCATTTTATTAAAGTCTGCACACTTAAATAGGTGTTGATGCACAATATTATCGCACAGACACTTTGAGCAACTAGTCGTCGTGCTTACGAACGCCTGATACTTCGGCGACGAAGTATTATTACAGCGACGATTATTACCGTTACCTCGTCGATTGTTTGGTGCGCTATTAGAATTTGTACTAGAATCGGTGCGTTGCAAAACTTTGGAGCGGGTCTTAATAAAATTTACTAAATCATCAAAGGTAGGTACCATCGAGCTATGACTATATTCGAAAGAGCGAATGGTATCCGGGTCCAGCTTCTTAAGCGCGATATGAAGAACTATTAAGTCCGCGAGATTATCTAACTTTAAGTTTTGTAAAGCGCGCACTGCACTTATAAAGTTATCAGTAAATAAATCAAAATTATTTGCGGTGGCCGATTGCAATGGCTTAAATCCGAACATCTGATTAATATATGTAGATGCTAGCACACGCCGGTCTTCATATTTGTCGACGAGTGCTTGCAATAAAATTTTATAATTTTCAGCGCAAGGAGTTATACCTGAGCATACAGATAGGGCTTTGCCCGTTAGTTTACCTAGCAAATAGTATAACTTTTCAGCGTCGGTAAGCGATGTGTTGTCATGGACGGTTGATTTAAAGCTAGCATAAAATAAAGGCCATGAGCGAATGTCACCCGAAAATGGCATAAGTTCGATAGGCGGAAGTGAGAATCTGGCTTTAGATGGTGTACTAGTACTTTGTGAATTAGATTGCGAATATTGTAAATAAAGCCTATTTATTCTACCGCAAAGAGACTCAAACGCAATGAGGCTGTTATAATCAGGTTTAGCAATAGGGTTTATTTTTAATAAATGTGAATTATAATTATCTAAGACCTGTTTAAACTCAATACGTAAAGCATTAATATTAGAACTTCCATCAAGAAAACGCTCCATCGTGGAAGTGTTTGTGAGGATGTCCGAGGACATATCATATATTTTTTGCACTATTTCAAATAAAGCATCTCGTTTAGCTAACAATAAAACCAACTCAGTATCAGGTGTGCCCTCATTATCCGAGGAATCGCTATTATTCGATGCTATTTGTTTTTTAGGCGGCATTACAATTTAAGTTATGCGGCAAAAATAATATAATTATAAGCGGGTAGTCTGTAAGCGACCTCGCTACGCGGTTGAATTATTAAATATTAGTTTTGTTAACGATGAACTTTAATTGTTAACTTTTATAATAAATATGAAGTTATTTATAACGAATATAATGCTTAAATATATGTGCAAATAATAAATGTAATTTAACAGTATAATCTATAGATGTAGTTAAAGTTGATGACGTGATGTGAACATACAACAAATAATTTATATAGATAATTATATGCTTATTCATTCTATGAATATAGTTTTAAAATTACTATGAATGTCACCTATTAGGACCTATTCTAGTGTTCTAATAAGGGCGGGGTTAATCCGAAGTCGGATTAAAATATAAATAATTAATTATATAAACGCTTATTACGATAACGATCTAATAAGGGCGGAAAGTCAAGGTCAATCCAGCGAGAAGGACCATTAAAAATGGAAAGTCAAGGTCAATCCAGCGAGAAGTGACCATTAAAAATGGAAAGTCAAGGTCAATCCGGCTCGAAGGACCATTAAAAATGGAGACGCCAGTAACTTAAGGTATCTTCGATAAAGATTTAGTGGACTGTAATTTTGGTGTATACGGCAAAGGGGAAAATAAATAGGTGGGATAGCACGCACTGACCTGATGAGGGCTGCCGCGCCTTCCTCCTGGAGTGTCTGCTATATAGCGAGCTCGCCACGTGGTTCGGCGCACACGCACTCTCGGAACAGTCTCGTGAAGTCCCACACTCTCCACCTTTGCCCTTACGGGGGCGTCTCACACTTTTATGAGTTACAAAGACACAATGTCTGATGCGGTGAATATTAAACATAAACAGGTGAACTCAATGTTCGTCCTGCGCGGTTTGCAGTTAATATATATAAGACGCGACGGGTGGCCGTGCGCTGCGGATGGCGTAATATCACTTAGTATAATGACGCGCGCCGAGATCCTCTTTTTCACCTCGGCGGCAGCGCGTGTGGTAGGAAAGGGAAGGAAGGAAGGAAACAAAAAATATGCACTAGTCATGTTGATAAAGTAGATATAACTTAGGACGAACTCAATGCGATATGTAATGTAATGTTGATAAAGTAGATTGTTAACTGGCGTTACCACAGTGTTTGGCAGGCCTAATACAGTTTTGGGTAAAACCTATCGATCTATCTACATATTGACATTTTCACATAAGGTAATCGATATTTGATGATGATAGTAAAATTGCTCGACAGCATTATCAATTTAATCTTACGTATAGCTTGTCGCATAAAGGTATCATTGCGTTGAATTTTTGAGGCAATCATGAGTGTGCGCAATTCTGTCATGATCATAGAAGTTGCTCCAAAATTTTTCTTCCGTAACCAACATCTTGTCCATTTTTTTTTTGTAGCAGTGGGGGCAAACGAGCGTGCGGCTCACCTGATGGTAAGTGACTACAGCCACCCATGAACAACCGCAACACCAGGGGAATTGTAGATGCGTTGCCGGCCTTTTCATCATCATCATCATTACTGCTCTTTCCAAGTCCACTGCTGAACATATGCCTCCCCCAATTAATGCCACAAAGCACGGTCCTGATCTACCTTCATCCGTCGACTTCTTACATGTCTTACAGGTCGTCACTTAATGTAGTAGGAGGTCGCCCTACACTACGCCTACCAGTACGAGGCTGCCACTCGAGAACCTTTTTTCCCCATCGGTTAATCGGCCCTTCGAGCTATATGGCTGGCCCATCGCCACTTCAGCTTACTAATCCGTTGGGCTATGTCGGTCACTCTGGTTCTACTGCGGATATCCACATTTCTAAGTTTATCATGCAGAGAAACCCCGAGCATAGCCATCTCTCCATAGCTCACTGAGTGACCTTGAGCGTCCTCATGTGGCCAGCAGTGACTGGCAACACGCACTGGTTGTACAATTTAGTTTTCAGATTTTGAGGTATAGTACCTGACGAGAAGATGTGTCGTAATTTCGTTGCCAACAGCCGTGTTGAATCCATCGAGTGAACTCTCGGCCGAAGTTGGACTTACCTAGTCAGACTATTTGTCCCAAGTAAACGTACACGTCAACAACTTCGACCACAATGCTCCCAACAACTACCGGCTTAGGTGGCTATAGGTGTGACATGGATATTAAACATGATCTTTGTTTTGTCCATGTTCATCTTAAGACCTATACGTGGGAGACACCATTTAGGTCATTGAACATAGTACTTAGGTCCTCCAGCGATTCTGCCATAAGGACTAAACCGTCGGCAAATCGAAGGTGAATTATGTTCTCGCCATTGATGTTAGTACCGTATCCTTTCCAGTCAAGTAGCTTGAAAACGTCTTCCAAAGCTGCGATGAAGAGTTTCGGGGATATAACGGCACCCTTTCTTACACCTCTCTGCAAGTGGATAGGTTTCGAACTCTGGTTCTGTACTCGGATAGCCATCGTATCCCTACTGTACAAACACTTCAGCACTTCAATATACCGACAGTCAACTTGACACCGCTGAGGGGACTGTAGCACCGCCCAAATTTCAACGGAATCAAAGGCTTTCCCATAGTCTACATACGCCAGGCAAAGTGGCAGATTGTACTCTTCAGTTTTCTGTACAATGAACAGCAGTGTACGTAGGTAGTCCATGGTACTGAAGCCTTTTCGGAAACCGGCTTATTCAGGAAGCTGGAAGTCGTCGAGTCTGCATGCGAGACGATTCGTAATGACTCTCGAAAACAGCACGTAAACGCGCCTTTTAGAAAGGAGTTAACTTTTTTCATAAAGATCCCTAAGTCTATTAGTGCGGAAAAGTCGCCGGTGGTAAACAATGCCACAGAGAAGTTGTACGAGGAAGAAAACTCCTAGTAAAACGTACAGTAGTGGACCGCCAAGCATCCAGACGGTGAGGATGGTATCGGGCATTTTGACGCGATGTGTACTCACCACTGATGGCCGAAATTATGCTCTAAGAGCAGTGCTCTCTCAAGCTTCCATTGGAGCTGACAAACCAATAGCTTGCGCTAGCAGGATCTTAAGTAACGCATAGACTAGATATACAGAATTTACCATTTTCACGAATCATAAACCTTTGGCGTGGTTAAACTTAATGAAGGAACCCAACAGTAAGCTCAGGAAATTGAATTTGTGGCTTGCTGAATTCGATTACGGCATCGTTTATAAAAATGAGAAGAAAAATTACGTTGCCTACGCTTTATCCCTTGTTAAAGCAAATGCTCCAGGAGAAGATGACCAAAATTTTATAAGGGTCAATGTGGACAAAAATGAACAACTGCAAAGACATATAGATAGTTTAATCGAAGAAATTTGCAAAATAACGATACAAGTCCGATGGAAATGTCATCAGATTCGGATAAAAATATGTCTATTGCATCCGCTAAAAGCAATAAATCACCATTTACTATACCATCACCGACAAGTTGTACCACTTCAGCACCTGAAATATTTGATAACTTGCAATCTTTTACAAAACATTCAGCAAATGAAATAGATACCGATGTCATCCCAATTTAGAGGTAGCCATGGATACTAAGCCCCATCAAATATTTATTTTTAAGTGGTATAGAGATGAAATAGCCGTAAATAATTTATCAAAATAAAACAAAAGATACCCGAAATTTGTATTCCCCTAAATATACCTGAACAGTTAAAACAAATCCTAAAAGATTAGATCAAACCTAAAATAAAACATTTCATTATTTCTACGCACATCGAAATCAACTTTCAGAAGCTGTGAACAATCATTGATGCTTTCAGTAAGTAACAAAAAAGGTAAAGTAAGCAAAAGAAATAAACAATCGATCAACCACCGAAATAAGTACAGCTCTTATTAAATACTTCTCTATGTATGGCGTACTACGTATAGTAAGCGCAGATTCAGGAATCAAATTTAATAATAATAATATAGTTGTTACAACATAGATTTGCATATAGAACTCCTCACGACTTAAATTCCATGACACACGTCGAATATTTCCATTTCACCCTATTAGAAATATATCGCTTAGCGAAATATGAACGGAAAATTACAGATGCCGCATCTGTAATGACATATGTCATAATGTCATACAACCAAACGATACACTCAACAACAGGCCTTCTACTATTTGAAGTAGTGTTCGGTCATATAGACTCCCTCAAGTACGTACGGTACTTTGACGATGAATTAAAAAAAATTGAAAATATTTAACATAAAAGGCCATCGATAGGAAAAAAATGTTAAAGAAAAAAGAGGAGGTGAAACAGAATTTAATATTAAAACGGGCACAATATTTGTAAAATGTATAAATATTGGAGAAGCAAGGATGAAGCACGTTACGAAAAAGTAGAGGTCATAGGAGATATAGTTAGGAATGTAGTATCAATTAAATATCACGGACAAAATACAAGGGCCCCAATTAAGGATATAAAACATCCTCCACAGGTTCGTTCTGTTCCTGCTGCAAGTCCTCAGGATCCAAGTCTTTCTACTGCAACCGATTGTCCGAAATTCCGGCATAGTGCCAATAAAGGGGAGACAAGCTCTCGTTAGTTATAATAAGTGGTCTTTAGTTAAGATATTAGATTTAAGCTTAGCTTTTTATACAAGGATCAAGAATTTAATATGAATCGATACGGTAACCTAAATACTCAGGTGACACATTACTTTGGTAAAAAGAAAATTAAAATAAATAATTTAAAAATTCAAACAGATTATATTCAAAATATAACCATTAAGAAAATAAAGGAGTCATTGTAAAAGCGTGCTCGTCGCGACCTCTGCCAGCCCTCTTCAGGGCTGCGATTCTACACAGCTGCGCACCCATGCAAACGAGGATTAGGGCGTCCCCCCAAGGCGACGCACACCAGCTCGTCCCCGTTGGTGTGGAATGCAGCGCGCAAAGCGGCGATGGGGACCGCCACCCGTCACGCACAGCCCGATGCGGCGGAAGGTGGAGGACGGAGTGCAGAGTTGGCACGTGGAATGTTAGAGGGGGCATGAGAGATAAGACGAATGAGTTGATCGAAATAATGAAAGAAAGAGAATTATGTATCGTGAGTACGTCGGAGACCAAACAGAAAGGCAGTGGTACTGAAGAGCTCCCTGGCGGGACGTTAGCTATATGGTCCGGAGTCCCGGAAAGCGAGAACGCCTGCCAGGGAGTGGGGGTGTTGCTGTCGTCCCGGTTGGTCGATCTTATGACTGAATATAAGGTTGTGAACTCAAGACTTCTCTGGGTTCGCTTTAAACTGGAACTGACGAAGTTATTCCTTTTGGCTGTTTATGCGCCGGTAGCTTCGTCGTCCAGGGCTGAACTGGAGGAGTTTTGGGATAATGTAAGAGAAGTTCTAGATTTGGTTAAGGGAAACGAAAGAACTGTTGTATGTGGTGATTTGAATGGATGGATAGGTATCGCTCGACCAGGATACGAGTCGGTGCTTGGAAAGTTTGGCGATAAAAGGGTTAATGATGCTGGCAAGCTTATACTGGCTCTATGCAAGGAAAAGGGTCTTCTTGTGACAAACACTATGTTTAATCACACGAAAATCCATATGTACACTAGAGAAAGAAAGAATGAGAGAAGTATGATTGATTTGTTCCTGGTGGATGACCGACTGCGAAAACAGGTGATGGATACACGAGTGTTCAGGGGTGCTGATCTCGGAACGGATCACTATCTAGTAATTACTAGATTTAGGGCTTTGTTCGCGGGTTGGCACTACCGGACGACAGTAACAGAACCACAGTCGGTCAGTCGCATCCGAAGCTGGAAGCTTCAGGAAGCGGATACTAAGGACAGATATCACACGAGGGTAGCCGAAAAGCTTGACACCATCGATGGCAGGAAAGAATGTGTGGAGAGAACATGGCAGAACCTTAGGGATGGAATTGTAAGTGCAGCGGAAGAAGTATGTGGAACGACAAAAAGAGGTAGTAGTAAAAGAAGAGATGCGTGGTGGAATGATGAAGTGAGAGAAGCTGTAAAAAAGAAGAAAAAAACATGGTTAGACTACTTGGCCTCTAGTAACGATAAGCGTATGAGAGAGAAGATGAAAGAAAGATATAAGCTGCAGAAAGTTCATGCGAAAACACTGATTGAGGAAGTACGTGAAAGGTGTAGAATAGAAGCGGACGAAAGGTTGCGATTCAAAGTTTGAAATGTGGTAAGGCTGCGGGACTAGACAGAGTTACTGCTGAAATGGTCAAGTACGGTGGGCCTCGCGTCTGGGATAGCTTTCATCTGCTGTGCAATTTGTGCTGGCGGACGGGAGGTGTCCCGGATGATTGGCGATCCTAGGTCATTGTGCCTTTATATAAAGGTAAAGGTTCACATTTTGACTGCGGGTGCTATCGGGCAGTCAGCTTGACCAGTTTAGGGAGTAAAGTGTACTCGAAGTTTTTGACACGTAGGATGCAAGAGAAATCGGAAAGATTTTTATGGGAGGCATAATGTGGATTCAGACCTGGAAGAGGATGCACGGATCAAATGTTTTCTCTCCGCATAATCACGGAGAAGCTTCTGAGTGTTAACCAGAAGATTTTTCTGTGCTTTTGTGGATCTGGAGAAAGCATTTGATAAGGTTATAAGGAAGAAAATGTGGGAACTGTTGCCGGAATATGGTGTAATATGACTTATTTTACACCATATTCCGGCAACTAACTGTTCTATGACTTTAAAGCCTGTGTGCGGGTAGGGCATGACCTGTCACCCATGTTTAGCGTCCAAGCGGGCGTAAAACAGGGTTGTGTCAGGTCTTCCTGGCTGTTCATACTGTATCTCGACAGCTGTTTACAGAATCTGAAAAATAGCTGTTTGGGTATGAAATTGGGTGACATTAAAGTTAATTGTCTGCTGTATGCTGATGATGCAGTGTCACGTGTATGAAAGAGGAATGTGAAATTAAAGGTCTCCGTTTGAATGCTAATAAAACTAAGGTTCTGGTATTTGAAAAGAACGAAGAGAGAATGAAATGTGAAATATGGGTAAATCAGGAATGTCTAGAACAGGTAAATGAAATTGTATACTTGTGGAGTGCTTTCAGCCGGGATGGAAGATGTGATTTAGATGTGGACAGGCGTGTCGCTGCTGGGAACAAAGTCAATGGTGCCCTGAATGCGTTAGTCAAAAGGCAAGGCGTAGTGAACAGTGCACGCCTTGCAATACATAACGCAGTGTTGGTGTCGACTTTGTTATATGGCAGCGAAACCTGGGTATGCCAGAAGAAGCATAAAAGCAAGTTGAATGCAGTGGAGATGCGATCTCTTCGTAAAATGTGCGGCGTTACCATAGCCGACCGAAAGCGAAACGAACAGATTCGCAATATGGCAGGATTGAAAGATGACCTTATCACAAAAATTGATAGGGGCGTAGTCCGATGGTTTGGGCACGTTGAGCAAATGAGTGAGGACCGAATGGTGAAGAAAAAATATAGCGCAAAAGTAAATATTAAAAGGTGTCGAGGTAGACCGAGTCTTTCGACTTGTGAGCAAATTACTCGAAGAGGGGAAGGTCAAGAGTACTCGGATACCTAGACGTGCATGTATAAAGAAGTTAATGAACATGAAAGAAGCGAAAGAGGTATTTAAGGATCGTGACACTTAGCGATCTGTTCTCTCTGGCTACCCCGTTGGGGATTGTGCGTGAAGATAAGTAAGTAAGTAAAAAAGAAAATAAAGAAAGAATTAGAAAAATTACCATCTAAAAGAGCTAAGTGCGGTATTCTAAATTCTTTCGGGTCTCTCATTAAAATTGTAACAGGTAATTTGGATACTGACGATTCCATAAGGTACGTTGCTTTGGTAAATGATGTAAAATGAAATCAAGGTCAATGAAACAGAAAAATTACAGTAGTCACCGAAATTATGAAAACCTTTATTAATATTACAAATTGTAAAAAATTCAATTTCATACAGGATAAAGTTCTTTGGGAAATCAGAAAACAAATTATTACAAACAACTCTCAGACAGAACTTAAAATATCTAAAGTATATAACCTGTTTCTACGTAATTTTCAAACTATATAGTACATAATTATAATATAAGTTTTTTATGTATACATATTGTGATGGCCCAATATTATTATTAATAATTAAATTCAATAAAAAGGGGCATCAAAAATAGTCCAAAATATATATATATATATATATATATATATATATATATATATATATATATATATATATATATGTATATTAAAGAATAAAATTACATTAATAAGCATAAAATTAAGATAAATACATTTCAGACATTAGACAAATATTATAGTAAATTTAAGGCAAAATATTGTCATTCAGAATAAATAAATTTATTATACAAATTTTTTAAAATATTTATAATATGATAAATAATAGAAAATCCAAGTCGAAAATATTATAAAAATAAAGATAAATAACATTTATAAGATAATTCAAAAATTTGTTAAAAATTGTCTAAGTCATGGAAGTTTTGGAAAGTGTTCGTGTATAGATGGCTTGTATAGAGGAGCTGCCGGAGACACATACCCACTGTTGTACATATATACGGCGTGGTCGGGTGCCCGACTGCTTGAAGTACTCTAGCACAATGACCTAGTCCTATATTATGGACTTATGATAGTACCTTACACAATTATATAAAAGCAGTATTATAGAAGGTCTCTATGATGAATTTGCATTACAATAGTAGGGTCGTGGGTTAAAGTCCTATATATCAATGTCTTATGAAATTTAGGTCTATGATACAAAAGCAATACTATAGAAGGCCTCTATGATGAATTTACGTTACATTAGTAGAATCGTGGGTTGAAGTCCTATATGTTAATGGCTTATGAAAGTAAAGTCTATGATACAAAAGCATTATTATAGAAGGTCTACTTGATGCATAAGCATTATATACGGTGGTCGGGTGACCGACTGCTCTTAGTTGTTGTTGCGCGGCTAAGTTGACATCTGGCACTAGCGCCATCTAGTGTCGGGTAACAGAGCGAGGAGAGAGCTTTCCAGAAAATGACATCACTAATCTTTCAACCGACAGCGCCATCTGTTGTCGAAACGAAGAACTAAGCTTCTAGAAGCCCGACACTCGAACTTTCGATGCTTATTCGATTGGCGTGCGTATTTACTTGAATTTTCTGGATTTTTCGGTGCTAAGGTGTATTTATGGGCGCTGCAAGGTGCGATCGGTGAAGTATTGAATTCGGCGAGACAAGCGAAGCTTCTGAGCGAAATAAAGTGCATTAGTGTGATTAATTATTAGTGTTTTAAGTTTTAATTCGTGTAAAGAAAATTAAAGTGTTAATTTAGGAAATTTTATCGGCAATTTTTATTGTCACGAACCTCAAGCTCGTAACACTGTAGCAAAATAGCTAGTCCTTTATTGGGGACTTGAAAAGGATTATTATGGTGGTGTGTATGTGTATGTATATCTTTCGGATTGGGATGTGTTTGGTAGTACTTTTAAGTGTAACAGGCGTACTCAACTTCATGTCTTAGTGCATTAGCGCTATGATACGTGGAGTGTTGTTCACTGGCGTCTTAGTAGCGTGCTACTATGATACGTTGGTGATATTTTTTAGTCAACAACAATACAAACTTTGTTACCAAAGTCGATAGGGATCATGTGGGTGTGTTGTGAGGGGGCGCCATCCGTATGATAGTTGCATTGATGCTTACTGCTTCTTGGGGTATTGCGTCTTGTGATGGATCTGCGGGTGCGCTGCGCCTGATTCGACGTATTCTTGTAGTTCTGGTCGATAGAGGTATGCGGGTGGTGATGCCTGCTGGGATGTATGGGGGACCTTGGGATGGTGTAAGCCTGACGATAGTCGTATTGATGCTTGATGCGTTCTGCAGCATTGAGTCTCCGCGATGGTTGTTTGGTGGGACGCTATTCTCAATGGCGCTCTCTGCGTCTTGGTTTGACTCACACCTGAGTAGCTTTGCCCAAGTCGGGTCCCTTGATTACGGGGCTGCAGACTGTCTGACCTCCATGATGTTTTATATAGCAACATATAAATATATCTCTGTAACTTTCCCACCTTTGAATGATTGAAGGCAAATTGTTGGTGGGTGAGACACATGATCGAAAATGCATACACTCGACGTCAGTGACACAAAACCTTTCTGATGGCAAATTATTACTAACTTCTTATAACCGCTTTTTGGCTATATCTCCCGTTGTATTGGTTGGTGGAGCATATGTGTCGACCTCATGCGGGTGGTAGCTGGCGGGAGGATCTGAGGAGACTCTCAAGGATACGGCCGAAAACCGCACAACGTGGGACCCCATTCTCTTGAAGTGAGCGGTAGACTCATGACACGCTCTGCGGCTAGTAGTCGTGCTGATCATGCAATTGATGGTGATACCTTACACTTACATCACGTCTGCAGGAGCGGCGGTCTGGCAGGTGGTGGTGTTCACGGAGGGTTTACGGCCAGTGTGCCTATTTGCCTAAACCGTGTGACGTACATTCACTGTGGCTGGATTCGTTCGTATTCTGTATGGCGTTTATACTTTATGATGTTTGTGCTTACGCACTACCAAGGGGCCAAGCCCTCTTTTACTGATTTGCCAGTTATTTTGCTGTGGACTACGGTCCAGTTCCCTTTTTAGCGTTCCCTGTGGGAGGAGTGCATCAAAATGGTTGGCGCTCACCGCGCACGGCGTGTGTGGAGCCGTGTGGAGCCGTGTGCCTCCCCTACATATTTTTTAAATAAATGTAGGAGAGTGAAGCCCTTATATCGGGTATTTTGTATAAATATATTGTGAGCCTTTTCCAAGCGGGAAGGGATAATTAATAACAAATTTATAATGTAAACTTGATACAAGTGGAATAGGGACGTTTTATGTTCTTAACCTTTCTCGAGCCCTGTCTTTGTGAACGGGGTTCACTTAGCTTATAAGGCACTATCAACCGCTTTCAATTGCTCTAGTGCTAAGTTACTAAATAAACACAATGTAAATAAGGGTCCTTACTAAGACGATTACGTCAAAAATATTACAAACGGCCTATTATTAGGTAAACCTTTAGGAAGATCATTTAGAAAGATCAAAACATATCTTATTTATCCTGGTCACATATATATAATTTTATTGAAAAGGGGTAAATTAATTATATATAATATATTTATTTATTTAGCGAAGAGGGGGGGTGCGTTAAAATATGTTATTTGTTTGTCTCGTTGCCCCACAAGAGGGATATCTGCCTTAGTTGCCACAAGCATAGGCGAGTTTTCAATCGCATTTTTTTTAATATCTGGTTGTTACTAAGAACATGCCGCTACCCATCTCCTAATTCCCGTCAGTCGCCTCTCACGACACCCACGGGACGATATGGGGTAACGGATTCTCTTTCACCGCCACTACACGGTCGTATATATCGTTTCGCTATATATTGTGGCTGATTCCGCGCCTGCGCTCTCTGCCTGCCATTATTATATTTATATTGCCATACTTGAGTGCTTTACTCGTTTACACATACCTACTTCATCTTTTCTCTTTCTTTTACGATAAAAAGAGAATAGAATAGATATATATTTATTTAACTAAATAGTCATTACATAATTGTAAAATACTACGGTTTCTGCACTAAGCTCTAGGCTTGTATCGCAGGAACCAAGGGTATTGACTGGCACCGCTTACACCGATAAATACATAATACTCCCATTCAGTATAATAATTTAATGCATGAAAATAAACGGCTAATTGATTCAAGGAGTGTGCATATGTAGGGGCAGCTATTAGGGGAAAGTAAGTTTTCCGTTTCCTGATAAGAAGCATGGAGCAACCAAAACGTTATTTTGTGCTTGACTTTGCTTGCGGTCAATGTCTCGGAAGAGGCAGCAGAATTCTCCCTCTCGACTTCGAATAAAAATTTTTGTTTTGATAGCCCCATCCCAAGCCAGCGTGCAGTAATATAGTAGGGATTGTGTTAGTGATATGTAAAATATTTTCATTGTGTCGTTAGTAGCACCACGTCGCAAAGTTTCATTATGTAAATTGTTTTCCTAACGTTACCCGACAAGTGGCTTACATGATATTTAAATGATAGCTTATCATCAATGATCACTCCTAGATATTTGATGTTATCTGTGTAGTTTGATTGTATTACATACGCAAGAGAGTACTTCAGATTTGCACGTGTGAATTACCAAGTTTGCAAGGGAACATGATTTTGATGCGATAGTTTCTTGAAAGGCTATGAACTTAGTTTTTTTGTAGTTTAGAGTTAGTAAATTTGAACTTAACCAATTAGTCAACACTACCATGCCTTTTAGCCGTCTCGAGAACGTTATCTCAGGTTAAATCACTTAAATATGATGGCTGTATCATCCGCATAGCAGATGACATCTGCTCTTTGTGTGGGTAATTCTAGGACGTCATTATTGTAAATGCAGAATGGGGTTGGACCAAGAATACTCCCTTGAGAAACTTCACTGTACGCATCGTTTTTACGTGGTAGAGCCATGCTGCAATTATATTAGTAGTATAGTTGTAGCACGAATGGGTCGGCTCGACCGGGGAAGGACCACGCTCTCACAGAATACCAGCGTGAAATAGTAGCTTAATGCTGCTGTATTTCGTATGGTGAGTGTAGAGAACCGGAGACCCTTTTTACTGGAAATGAGGCATTCCATCTCAGTCCTCACGGGTGACAACGCATCTGCATTTTGATTTGTAATGGAAGATAGATGTAGATGTCTATGGGCCGCAGCAACCACTTACCATCAGGTGGACTGTGTGCTCGTTTGTCACCCTATTCTATAAAAAAAAAAAAAAAAATCTTTCATGTCTTATTCCAGTATTATATTTATTAAATTCTATGCAGTGTCGTGCTAGGCTTTCAACAAAAGCGGTGCTTACTGCTCGTACAGAGCTGACAAATGTATGAGAAACCACAATGTTAAGTTTACCACTGTCGGGGTGTGTATATATAATTCTGGCCAAAACCCTTTCATTTCTGTACTTACGTGGGACAACAGCCTTCAACGTCTTATATGTATAAGGATTACTCATCTCCGGGATTTCGATGAAAATATTCAAGAAATTGACGAAATATAAAAATACAAAGTGGATACTCGATTTCATCATAATGCCGAGAATTTTATCCAGGATTTATTTATTTAGTACTTCGGCTTGATCCATATCCTGACTTAATTAAAATGCTGCGAGGTAACATCACAACCACAGGCACAACTAATCCTACTTGCACCTATGCCATTACCACACAAAAACTTTTAAGATTTATTTTTCGAATGTTTATTGCCCTTATAATAATAATAATATAATACCCCATAATAATATTTATTGAATCCAAACATACGTTACATAAAAACAAAAACTTATAAAATTACATTGACAAGAGGTAATCTAACTCAATACTATATTAAGGTACATTTAGCAACCGTGCTAGATCACAGACTTGTGTTACAGCTGCTAAGCCCTCCCCATTAAATACATTCCTCCCCGTTAAAAACGATTTTACCGCAATCAAGAAATGAATTAAAGTGGGAAAGGAATAAAATAATTAGCTATGTGCTATGTTCTAATCCGACCAATGGCTCAATACTATTATAGCCAATGATATTATAAGAAAAACTTATAATATCATTGATTATAGCTAAATGTTTAGTTGTATTGTAAAAGAGTAAGGCAGGAGAGATATTCGTTAAAATTTATGGAATATCTAAATAATATAAATAATATTAATATAAGTGTGTGACAAATTTAATGTGTCACACACTTATATTAATATTCAAATGTTACAGTAAACATTTACAAGAACTTATTCTATATTCCACACATAAAATAATTGAAACGTAGTGAGTAGTGACTCAGCTAATATTACATTTACTAAAAACAATAAATTATATTATGCAAAATGTTCATTTAATATTGGAGATTTGTTAGTCATAACCAATATTACAAGTTTAGAAAGTCTACTAACTACTAACTAATATCTATACAAATACTGAAATTTCAAATAAAATTATTGTTCCAATAAATAAAAATAGCTTGTTGCAAAAACGCTTCAGGATGGACATGTTCCTTTTTATCCCTTCATTCATTCCATCCACCCATTACAACCTATGAAAGCTTACGCTTGCTTTTTCTTTCTTTTTTTTTTTTTTTTTTTTTTTTTTTTTACTTTTTTTGCTCTCCCAAAGATGGCCTCACAGGGGGGATTTTGCCATAGTTGATGCTTGGCGAGAAGGTTTTCGACCGCAGTTATTTGTTATTGTGAGTTGTTATCAGGAAGATGCTACTGCCCATCACCTATTTCAACTTCCCTCTGTCATCTCTTACGATGCCCACTGGACGGTATGGGGTAGTGAATATTCTTACACCACCACTAATACATATTCAGAGAATGGCTGCGTTTGGCAGAAACAAGCGCTAGCAAGCGCTTGTAAGCAAAATGGCGATCGTAAGCGGTAAGCGCTGTCAAATCGTAAGTAGCTATTTTCCTCTAGGACACGAAGTTAGTTTTAACCGGGGAACCTAACCTAATTTAAATATATGTTTGTAAAGTATTCACATTAAAAACTTACCAATCATGAATTTTAGTAACATGTATATGTTTATTCATGTCATTATATTACTTAAAACTAATATTGCACAAAAGAACTTATAAACTCTAATTCAAAACAAACAAATTAAATAAGCAAAATGGCGGATTGTGTCAGCGCTACTGAAGTTAGCAAACGTGTCTTGGCCGAAAACTGTTTAGTTTCGCCATTTTGCTTATAAGCGCTTGCTAGCGCTTTTTTCTGCCCAGTTCCGTTTGCGCGCCGCCCCCGAGCGGTCGTGCACACAGTTCTTTCGCGCCTCCGACCTTTCGGTAGCGCAACCGCTTGCCCGCGCGCCCCGCTCTCCCCGGCTAACACCGGCCGAGCAGACGCCGTTGGTGAGTCACTTTGTTTTCGCATCGTTCCTGCCCCCTTGCTCCGGCGGGGAGGCTTGAGCGCGCTTTGCTTGTTTTATTTTATTTGTTAATTTTTCTGTTATTGTTATTGTTTTTGTTATACTGTTATTTGTTGTGTATACTATCCTTAGAAGATCGTCTCTTGCTCTTCTCAGAGCAAGCCCTTGTTCTTTTCAGAACATAGGGACCCCAGTTTCTGGAATAGATCGTCAGTCCTCCCCATCTGCCCCTAAGGCCCTGTTCTTCTCAGAACAGGGACCTCCAGTTTTCTTAGAACCAAACGTCACCCCCCCTCCCCCGTCAACATGTCTTCCATAGACATTAACTCACTAATAAGCCAGGTTGCGGCCACGATCGTACAAATGATCCAAGCCGCAGGAATACCTACAACCGCCCAAATTGACGAGACCCTTCTCGCCAAAGCCATTTTCCCCCCCGCTGCCCCTAAGGCATGTGTACCCCCGCCCGCCGTCGCTGCTTTCCTCGCGACCCAAGCGGCTGCCCCGCAGTCCGACTCACCCGCGTCCCCCGACTCCGATATGGAGCACTCGGACACCACGTCCGTTACCTCATCCTCCCGGAAGAGGACCGCCCTCAGCTCCACCGGCTCCTCGGATTCTTCCGACTCCGAAGGAACCATAACCGACTCCCAAGCCGAATTCACGTTAGTGAAATCCAAGCGCGGCCCGAAACGCGCTGCCACTTCTCGCACTCCCCCCGCCTCAGCGGCTGCCGCCGCCCGCACTCCCCCCGCCGCTGCCTCTACCTCCGCAGCTCCCATCGTTGCCCCTACTTCCGCAGCCCCAAACGCTGCCGCCTCACAGTCGAAAGACAATTCCGCCAAGCCAGCAACCCGCTGCGCTCCCGAACTGGCCAAAAAACAAGTCCCGCCCCCTGTCTTTCTCAGAGACAAGGCGAAATTTACTCAACTGTCCAAAACCCTCTACGTTAAGGGTTTCAAATACGACCAAGCCACTAATGTCGGCGAGGCCATCAAAATTATACCGGCGTCTATAGAAGACTTCCGAAACATAACCCGCCTATTCACGGCCGAGCGTGTGTCCTACCACACATACGCCCTTGCCGAAGAAAGGAAAGTCAAGGCAGTCCTCCGCGGAGTTCCCTATGAACTCGTAAACGAAGACATTCTGGAAGACCTCAAATCCCAAGGCTTCCCCATTGAAGGTGTGCATAAAATGCACAGCAGCAGGGGCGAAAGGTTTAACCTCGCCCTCCTCGTTCTCACCAATGTGCCGGAGGCGAAGGCCATTTTCCGCGAGGTACGCACTGTGTGCGGCCTGTCGCGTGTTAAGGTCGAAGCCCCTCACCGGCGCGGTTACCCAGCGCAGTGCCACCGCTGCCAACTTTATGGACACGCGGCGGCCAACTGCTCAGCTCCACCCAGGTGCATTAAGTGCCTAGAACCCCATCACTCGAAAGAGTGCCCACGGCCCAAAAACGCCGAATCCCCACCCTCATGTGTCCTCTGCGGACAAACAGGCCATCCGGCCAATTTTAGAGGTTGCCCTCGCGCCCCTCGCCCACCTCCGAGCCGCAAAGCTCCACCACAGGTCAATGACCGAACCTTCCCGGCTCTTGTAAGCCGCAAGCCCAGCCAGGGCCAGCCCCTACCTCAGCCCCCTCAGGGCTCATCTCAGCCCACACAGGGCATCTATCGGGCCCCACAGGGCCCCTATCGGCCACCTCAGGGCCCTCCTCGGCCCCTCATGAGCCTCCCGCTCTCTCAGCCAGCGCCGCTCCCAATAAACCCCTGGTTCCAAAAGGAATCAAATATCCCACGGCCCTCCGCCGACCCCAAAAAACAGACAGACTCTGTTGTAGAGTCCCTAAACCTAGTGTATAACACACTCAATAGAATCAATTTGGACGAAATCCTCATCCTTGCGGATAAACTGAGCACAGCTCAGTCCCCTCAGGCCCGCCTCCTTGCTCTTACCGAGCACATCAACCTTCTAAGGTCCTTGTAATTTAACTATGCCGGAGCCCTCTGCTCCCGCAATATCTCACGGTCGTATCAAACCAAAGGGTTTATCGCTTGTTTCATTCAATATCCGCGGTCTGCGAAATAACCTCCCAGAGCTTAGGCTTTTTCTACGAGATCGCGAAGCCGATCTCTTACTCCTACAGGAGACCCATCTCAGCCCCAAGGTCTCTAAAGGCCTTACTATTAAAAATTATTCACTCATACGTAACGATAGACCCGACCGCAAAGGCGGCGGTACTGCCATCTATCACAAAAAGTCCCTTCATTGCTCCCACATATCTACTCCGTCGCTTACCAGTATGGAAGCCACTATCACTAGACTAGCCATGACTGGACACCAGTCAATCGTTATAGCCTCCTGCTATATCCCTAGCGGAACCCTCCCCGTCAAGAGTGACTTTGAAGCCATCCTTGCATTAGGAGACTCAGTCATTATGTTTGGAGACTTTAACTCCAAGCATACTGAATGGGCCTGCCGCACTACTACCAGTAGTGGCAGGGTGCTGCTTAATATCACTCAGTCTCTCGACCTGACTGTCTATAGCCCCCTCACTGCCACACACTATCCCGACATTGTTACCTACGCTCCTGACGTGCTAGATTTTGCTCTAGTTAAAGGAGTTTCCCTTAACCTTAGAGCAATCGAGCCTCTCGACGATCTAGGATCCGACCACCGTCCTGTATCCCTCCTTCTTGGCCATCAGCCATCTCCAACTCCCACTTCTAAAACCTACACCAACTGGAAGGGCTTCAAAAAGTCTCTAGCCTCGGCTATAGACTCTCCGGACCCTCCCATAACCCTTTCCTCTGACGCCCTCGACAGTGCGGGGAAAATAGACACAGCGGTCGAAAATCTCACCTCACTTATAACATCCTCTCTTAAAGAGAATGAAAAAGTTGTCCCGGTTGCTAAAACTAGTCTTCCCCTAGATATTAGCAACCTGTTAAAAGCCAAAAAAGCTGCCCTCCGTAGAGCTGCACGCTATCCCACTCCCGAATATAGACTCGCGGCCCACCGCCTTCAACGCAAACTGCGTTACCGCCTCCAAGACTACAGAGACCACGAAAAGGGCAATCTCATGGAGAAAATCTCTCCCTCTCACACAGCGTACTACCGGATGGCGAGAGCCCTCCGGATAGACGCTATAACCCATACTCCCCCTCTGTCTCGTCCCGACGGCTCCTTGCCTTCGAAGACGAAGAAAAGGCTGAGTGCTTCGCGGACAGCGTTGCCGCTCAATGCTCTCCTAGCTCACAACCCACTGACCCCTTACACATTCAACAAGTGGAGGACGAGGTCCGACGCAGGAACTCGCCCCCTACCGCCTCTGACCCTATCACTGTGTCCAAAGATGAGATTTCATCTACCATCAAAGGACTTAAGCCCAAAAAAGCACCGGGCGCGGATGGTATCTCCAACCAAGCCCTCAAACACTTCCCGGAGCAGGTAATCGCCTTACTGGCCATTATCTTTAACGCCTGCTTCGAACTCAGTTATTTTCCCACCTCTTGGAAAGAGGCAACTGTCATTGGCATTCCCAAGCCAGGCAAACCTCTCCACCTCCCCTCCAATCACCGTCCCATCAGCCTCCTCAAGGCCATGGGCAAACTTTTCGAACGAGTCATTCTCGTGCGCTTGAGGCGCCATTTGTTTCCCACAGACGGCGACCCTCTTGTCATCCCACAACAATTCGGGTTTCGAGCCAAACACTCGTGCCCCCAACAAGTTCACCGCATAGTGGAATACATCCTCAGCGGTTTTTACCCTCGCCGTCAAAAAACCATCGCGGTCTTCTTTGACATTGCCAAGGCATTCGACAGAGTCTGGCACGAGGGCCTTATCTACAAACTGTACGACTTAGGCCTCCCAGATCGTCTCGTTCGCCTTGTAGCCTCCTATCTGAAGGATCGTACCTTTCGTTTTAGACATGAAGGCACGCTATCCTCTACCCGTCAAATAAAAGCCGGTGTCCCTCAAGGCTCTGTGCTTGCTCCCCTCCTATACATACTATTCACCAACGACATCCCTATCCCGTCGAATGGTGTCAAACTAGCCCTCTTTGCAGATGACACAGCCCTTTACTCCAAAGGCAACTCATTACCACAGATTCGGAACAAGATCCAAAAGTCAGTAAGCGACCTAGGAGCTTGGTTCCAAAAATGGCGTATCGACGTAAACCCGGAGAAAAGCTCCGCCGTTTGCTTCGAATATAAACGACGTCGTCTCACCACCACTCCGCCAATCAGGATGTTAGGAACCCCTGTCCCATGGCAAACTAAAGCCAAATACCTAGGCGTCACCCTTGATGCAAGGCTCACTTTCGAGCCCCATATCAAGAAGGTCACTCGCACCGCACGTTTTTACATGGGTAGGCTCAACAGCATGTTGGGCAGACACAGTAAAATGTCCCTCCGCAACAAGCGAACCCTATATAAGGTCTGCATACGACCTGTCATGACCTACGCGGCCCCCATTTTCGCACATGCTAAACCCAAAGCCATCAATGAACTACAAATAGTTCAAAATCTATTCTGTCGTAGGGCCACTAACTCGCCCTATTATGTCCGTAATGCCGACCTCCATCGAGACTTAGAGCTCCCAACAATCCAGCAGTTCCTCAAATCACTCTCTGAGAGATTTTTCAAAGCCTCAGAGTCCCACCCAAATCATCTCATTCGTGAGACAGCTGCCTATGCAGCCCCTATCCACACTCGCTATAGTGTGCGCAGACCGAGAAACTCTCTCTCGGACCCCCCCAACGAGCTTTCGGCTGACCTGAACTGCCTCCTGGCGGCTCGGGCCGAGCCTACATAACACATCCATTAATCTGCCTTAGTTAGGCATTCTTCTAAGCGGCTTTTCGCCGCTTGCGCCCTCCTTTCTGCCAAGGAGGGTCGCGTTCGTATACGGCTTAGAGATCTCCAGTCAGATCGTTAAGCCATTTCCTAAAAGGTGGTGTTTAGTGGGTAAAAGTCGCCACATAACCACGCAGCCGGCTGCGTGGTATGCTATGAGCATTCACCACCTCCCTCCCCCGCTTTCCGGAGGGTTGCCCATATTTGCTTCGGGCGCAAAAAAAAAAAAAAAAAAAAAAAAAAACTTTTTTCTGCCAAACGCACCCATTGGCTCTTGATATACGGGTGTGAGGCTGCAATTACCCGAGTCAACACTTTTTATTCATCATCATTGGTTGCTAACCAATTACAACCTTTTACTATACTATACTTTTATACATGTTAGAGCCATTTTGCAGTTATATTTGTAGTATAGTTTTAGCACGAATGGGTCGGCTCGACAAGGGAAGGACCACGCTCTCACAGAATACCAGCGTAAAATAGTAGCTTAATGCTGCTTTGTTTCGTATGGTGAGTGTAGAGAACCGGAGACCCTTTTTACTGGAAACGATGCATTCCATCTTAGTACTCACGGGTGACAACGCATCTACATTTTTATTTATTTTATTTATTTATTTATTTATTTTCCACTATACAATTATCTTTACAGGTTTATCACCTAATGCGATAATGTAGACAACTATTTTACCAACTCCAACTACACAGTTACAAGCTAATAATTTTCGATTACAGATATATACATACTTATTGCTATTTCAAACA
Organism: Parnassius smintheus behrii; assembly: GCA_036936625.1. Taxonomy (NCBI): domain Eukaryota; kingdom Metazoa; phylum Arthropoda; class Insecta; order Lepidoptera; family Papilionidae; genus Parnassius; species Parnassius smintheus. Next base: position 15,098,384 of record JAUPFT010000014.1, read on the forward strand.
CGTATCTATATCACAGAAGGACCATAACTAATTTCAAACAGAGCTCTTACTATGAACCCACCCAGAGTACAACAAAATATATCTATGTCTTCTGCTATACGGTTGAGGATACGGAGGGCGCGCGTAAAGGGCGCTTCAGTCACCAGCTTAGTGCGGCCGCGCGGCACAGCTAGCAGCTGCGGCCGCCGCCGCCGCCACACGTATCTGTCCGGAACACATATGCGCACTTGTTGCAATACGTCTGGATTGTGAATCTTTCCCCTCATCACCTTAAAGATATATAAAACAAGCGCTAAATTCCTCCTAACCTTTAGCTCATTGTATCCTACCATACCTAAGGTGAATAAGGTAGGATACTTATTTGGGTAAAATGGGTATACTCCATACATTTTTTGATATAAATATCTAATAAGTATATTCTGCACTCTCTCCAACATGATACTATACTTAGTCTCATGTGGAGACCAGATGACCGCGTTGAATTCTAATTGGCTCCTCACTAAAGAATTATATAATGCAATAACTGTCTTTATATTAGTGAAGTCCCTAGCTATCCGTAGTACGAATCCCAAATTTCTGTAGGCTTTCTTACAGATTTTGGTTATATGCTCTCCAAATTCTAGTTTAGAGGAGAAATTAACCCCTAGATCTTTGACTTTTGACACTTTTGCTATTGGTGCCCCGTTAACCTGGTATTGGTACGTAACTGGAGATAGTACACGGCTGAAGGTCATATTTATGCACTTCGTGATGTTAAATTGTAAGTTATTATGTTGGCTCCAGGCTACCACCCTATCTATATCTTGTTCTAACTTTTAGCAATCCTCTCTGTTCCTCACAGCAAGATACAGTTTCAGGTCATCTGCAAATAGAGTACAATGAGCATCTTTGACAACCGTTGGAAGGTCATTTATCATCAATATGAATTGCAATGGACCGAGATTGCTGCCCTGACTTACTCCGGACCTAGTTAAATAGTTTTCTGACCTACACCCCGCATATTCTACATACTGCTTTGATTCGTAGTCGAGGGTAGATGTAGATGTCTATGGGCCACAGCAACCATTTACCATCAGATGTGATGTGTGCTCGTTTGTCACCCTATCCTATAAAAATATTATTCCCATTAGATCTTATCCATTTTTACTAATTCTATATCCTGTCCTTCCTTCATACTCAATTAATATCAGTATAACCAGCGGATAAGCTGTGTCAAAACAAATTTAGGTTATGGACAACAGCATACGGATAAAATACGCAGTGCTGCATTTTCTTCTCAACTACTCTAAGCATGGTGATAATGGCAAATTTACACTTGGTTGACCCGACAAGCTAATGGATGAAAAGATAAATAGAAAGCCACAAGATTTCAGAATGTTTATTTTATTTTAAGTATTACTTATAACCTAATATAGGCACCTCTCCCCATCTGCAATATTTCGCAGTATCCAGTCAATAAAGTGACTTACTTTAGTGTAGATTCCTGAAATTTTAAACATTAGCTTAAAAATTGTGACACTTTAGTTGTACTCATTTTCTCTTACTCTATGATTGTTAATAAGTTACCTGGATATCTGGGGTTAGCGCATCCAATTCCCCAAGAAACGATTCCTGTGAATTAACGGAAGAAAATCGTCAAGTGTCGTAATCATTAAACGGTCTATCTTTAAATATTTTTACAATCTTACCTCCCGCTTTTCCCTCATGAATTTCATTCATACATTGCAGGCTTTTAAGAGTCCACAACTGAACATAGATCTCCCACATAGACAACCTCTAATCCCGGCCACACACTCGTCGAGTGGAATGGGAAGTAGCTAGGAAGTAGGCAGAGACGTAGTGTGGCTAACACTCGTCATGCCGTACGTCATGCCCATCGCACCCTGTTTTGTCGGTTTTTTGAGCGCGAGTCAAAAGACTGGCAATATGATCGTCATCATTCATTATCATGCATCATGGTTCAGCCATATTATCAGATGAGTAAATAATATACAGAAAAAAGCTATGTCGACGAAAACGTATTTTTTATGGCATTGATATAATTAGCTATAATAAATATGCATAGCTCGCACGCCACAACAGTTTCAACATCCATTGTGTTGCAAACGCGAGCGACCTAGTGCGGAGCATCGCGATTAATTGCGCGAGTAGAGCAGTGCGTGGGCAGAGAGTGCAACAACGCTGCTCGAGCCGAGCAATGAGCAGCGCAAGGATCATAGTATGACCAGCCAATAGAGTGACTATTCGCCATAGTAGCCATGCTTTTACGATTAAATTGGGCTGTTATTGGAAAGATGCTGCTGCCAACCTCCCGTTTGAATTCCTTTTGTTGTCTTTTACGAAATTACGGTATGATGTTGGGTAGTACATTCTTACGCCGGCTATATACGGCTTATCATCAAGACTACGTTATTATACACTATCTTTATATTAACAAAATATAATTTGGTAATTTACCTGCTTGCACATATCTTCCATTACTGTCAAATACTATGAGGGGTCCACCACTATCTCCCTGTAAAAATGATACATTCTGCACGCATTGTTCACCACAAATTGATGATAAAATACCTTCACTATAATACGTAGTAGAGCCACGCTGTAGCTATATTATGGTTGTAGCTAGAATGGGTCGGCTCAACCGGTGTACCACCACGCTTTCACAGAATACTAGCGTAAAATAGCCGATTAATGCTGGGGTGTTTCGTGTGGTGAGTGTAGACAACCGGAGACCCTTTTTACTCGAAACGAGCCATTCCATCATAGTCCCAAAGGGTGACAGCTAAAATAATTTAAATAGGAGTACAGCCGTCATTTCTATGTAATATATATACACGTATATATATATATATATTACAATACGAAGCGAAAATTCAAAATTCGAAATTAGAATTTCAGTTGTTTATCCTCTAAATGAAATGAATCACTATTTTGAGACAAATGTGCATCTACAGTTGGAGACCATTTCACGTTTAAAAACTAAAAATTTGCGTTTATCTTTAACGTTTTTGTTTTTAATTTGTTTACTGTGACTTTAAGACGTCTGAAAAAAGTTTTATTTCCTAAAATATATGGATACTTCGCCCACAGAAGCCGCCCAAGTGGTGGCATTGCTGGATTCTGGACTTAGTCAGCGTGTTGTGGCTCGAACATTGCATCTAAGCCTGTCATCTGTTCATTCTGTTTAAATAAGATCATGAAACTTTGCATACTAACTATAAAGCAGGGCTTATGTTTTTTTTTTAAATTACCATTATTTTCACAGTAAAAAGAAATTACCTAAACTATCGGCGTCCTAAAGCTTGGATCCGGGCGGCAGGAAAAAAACATAAGCCCTGCTTTATAGTTAGCTCAGTTAGTATGCAAAGTTTCGTGATCTTATTTAAAGTATTTTATGAATAACAGCGGTTTATTGTTCAGTTTGGAGGTAACTTAGGATTTTTTTCTATCGAGAAAATTTTACGGAATCATGTTTTCGTCTAACATGGCACTTAACATTAACCCACAAAATTACCATATATTTATTTCAAAATTAACGCTGCAATATTTCTGGCATAACGGAGGATCTTGCTAAGCCATTTGAGGTTATATTTCCCCTTAAGCGATATTTGATATTCGTAAATAATAAAAAAAAACAATAATCCTTACAAAACATAAACTTGCAAGGTTTTTTTTCCTGAGAAGTATATATATATATATATATATATATATATATATATATATATATATATATATATATATATATATATAAAATAACGGCTATGCTGTTATTTAACCATTTACTCGGCCTTTGGTGTTCTAAAAGTCACATCATACGTCCTTACATATGACGCTTTGATAGCTTACAAGAGATGGCATAACGGTTCTATACCGACAAGTGGTAGCCCAGTCGTTGACATTTGACCGTTTTTAATAAAAATAATAAGTTTGAAAGTTTTTAAGGTTCCCTTGTCAAAGAGTTATACCTCTATAACCATCGCATATAATCACTGACCTCCATGTATACTAGTACCATAGACTGGCTATACCCTACAAAACCTATGTGCCGATTTGAAGCCCCGCTATTGAGTGTACGGGAAACTAAATAATTTGCAAATGACTCTTGTTTCGCTCTTGTTTCGCTCAAAGAGCTTGCTTCGTCTAAGAGTATTGTAGATTTAAACAAAAAAAGGGTGTGTGTTGTGTAGTTTGATTATGTTTCATATTAGTAATATAATAAAAAGTATTTTAGTAACAATGTTGATGTAAAATTCGTTACATAAAACGGTAACATTCCACAAGGTAAGGGATTTACAGTTTATAATTAAAAAATTGAACTATTTGATAATATAGGCTCTTGCATCAAAATTACCTATGTTTGGCATTAAAATTACCTATTTTTGATAAACAATAAAATTCAGTAGGGTTGACGAGTTTATTCTCGATAATACTTATCGGTGTTTTTTCAACCTATATCTATTTACAACATTAAAGAATATAGGTTTCTACTGAAGCTATACTAAAACTGTGACTTAAAAGCATAAAACTTGCGAATTGGCGTCCGTAGCAAATTGATTATAACGTCAATGATTTGTGGTATTGATTCTTTAATTCAAAGTTAGTAAAATTCAAATTGTCCCTATAGATATTGTTGAAATAGGTATAAAATTTTAGCAGCTTATTGATTTTCTCTATTACAAGGACTAAATAAATGGCTACTAATAAATTCTTGACATATATATTTTTTTGTTACCTAATCCAATTTTTCCTACTCGTTGGACCTTTTGAACATCCTGACTGAACCATACATACCCAATGGTGAAACCCGGAACAAAACCCGTTCTATAGTTGTTTCGTTTTTACTGTCCTATCTCTATTATTACCTCCATGTATGCTTACTTCTGCTATCAGAGCCAAAATGGCAAAAATCAAACCACCACATCATGTCACAGCGTATAGCCAGTTCAGCGTAATTATATAATAGACGTCAGTATATATAATTTACAAATTTTGTTCTATTAAATACGTCAACTGCGAGCGTTTACAAATAGGTACATAAATCATTAGTGTGTGTTGACAGGAATCGTTTCAATTCCCTGTAATACCTAAGTTTTCCTTTTGCAACATGTGTATATTTACATTAATATTATATTAACAACCTGTAATTCAACAATTCAACTACATATTAATATATAGAACACTGGCCCCTATTATACAAAACGCTATTTTACCTTGACATACATTCCATTAAAAAAGTACTGAGGTAGGTACGAAATCTGCCAGTAATTATTTGTCGGCAACGTTTAAAAATTCTTTGACAACAATCTCTGTTCTGTGTGTGTCCATAGAATATTATGTGTTTGACATTGGCAGTATAAACGTTTACAATGAATATTTTATTTTATTTATTGTATTTTAGCACATATTATGTATAAATTTTAGATTTTTGCACATCTTCAAATAAAATTTAACTATGCTGAATTTCACACTCTTCCGTGCTCCGTGCTTATAAATGAGGTACTAAGTGTTCTCTTCACGTATGATTAATTTGTCAAATTTATTTATAAAGTTTGTATAAGTTATGTTTAAATATTCAAAATGGCAACGGGTAGCAGTGAAAAAGGTGTGGGACGTCGGGTAATGCGATCAACAATCCACAACCCAACTGAAAATACATTTTCCAACAGAACAGACAGACGAAATAAATCCTATTAATAAACTACCTTTGTACCTCATATTTCTAATGGCTGTATTACATGATGTAAGTAGGCGGTTCGAAACAGTCAACGCACTAACACATCAATTCTATGAAATAGTTTATCTGTGGCATGTAATCCATCTCCTGAGCTTACACGTGTGGTTTATAAAAGCTTGTGTTTACACATGTGCGTGACAAATTTCCGCCATTAGATATAAATATTATTACAAAACGTGTATTACATTGGGATGACCGCTAGATGCTTTGCGAAAACTTGTTAGTATTGATACAATACATCTAATGGCTTAAAATACTATTCATGTACCTGACAACCGTCCTTCCCTTTAGAGAAAGCGCACATCATCATAGGTTTGAGATGTTCCGCCAACCTGGTAGACCAGCATTCTCTGTCAGTAAGTATATTTAGGCTGGCCTTCAAGAGCACATTTGATGCCATTTTGTCAACACCTATACGACCCCATCCGACTATTGTGCCAACATAACCACCAAAGTCTTGCCCTAAATAGAAACAGTTAATTAATTTTATGTAGCATCTTTGTTTTATATCGCATTACATCTTGATATATATAAATAACGTGTCACGTTGTTTGTTCGCGATGGACTCCTAAACTACTTAACTGATTTTAATCAAATTTGCACACCGTGTGCAGTTTGGTTCAACTTGAAAGATAGGATAGTTTTTTGCCCACAATGTTACACAATGTGCCACAATTTTACGTGGTAGAGCCATGCTGTAGTTATATTAGCAGTATAGTTGTAGCACGAATGGGTCGGCTCGACCGGGGAAGTACCACGCTCTCACAGAATACCAGCGTGAAATAGTAGCTTAATGGTGCTGTATTTCGTATGGTGAGTGTAGAGAACCAGAGACCCTTTTTACTGGAAACGAGGCATTCCATCTCAGTCCTCACGGGTGACAACGCATCTGCATTTTGATTTATAATGGAGGATAGATGTAGATGTCTGTGGGCCGCAGCAACCACTTACCATCAGGTGGACTGTGTGCTCGTTTGTCACCCTATTCTATAAAATAAAATAAAAAAAATATTTTTTTTGCGAATTTAAGGATTTTTAATAGGACATGCCAAAGGGTCGTCGAAAAGGGCAGAACAAAGTATGCCTGGCAAGCTAGTACAACATAAAACAAAGATGCTATGTGTTTAATGCAACGGTACGGGAATAGCTGGAACTTTTAAAAGAAAACAGTTAAATGTCATTTTTTCAGAAAAAAAATTTACAGAATTTTTTATTAATAAGTAATTACATACCTCGTAGCGGTGGTGTAATAAAATCCATAACCACATAATATCGTTCCGTGGATGTCGTAAAAAGCAATAGAGGTCAATAAAACATAAAATGGGCAGCAGCATCTTCATGATAACAACTCAAAATAACAAAAGACTTCGGTTGCCAACCGGGGTGCCAAACGTGGCAACTATGGAAAGTAGCCGCTTATGAGACTATCTGTAGGAATGCCTTTGTTCAGCAATGAATTTTGATAGGCTATTATGATGACGGTGATCTCTGCAAATACAAAGAAACTTATTCTTTGTTTCGTAGTCAGTATATTAATATAAATTGTGCGAAAACCTGTCCGGGTCCATGAAATCAAATCATCGTAGTATTTTAAAATCTTATTATTTTGATTTTAGAAATTAACCAAATATTTAATCGTTAACAATGTAATAAAAATGCTGCTGTAAACTCTTCGAGCACATAGCTATACCAAAAACATTATCAGACCCAGAAAATTAGGGCAAATATTCCAATAATGGGGTGCCTAACTATACTCTGAAATATTAAGTGCACGAAAGAATTTATACATTCTGTGTACAATCACAAAATGAATAGGGATATATGAAGTGCACTGAGAGATAAAATTATGTATAAAAGTTCTTCGCATCGTTAAATACTTAATTACGGGCAGTACTTAGAATAATTTCTCTTTTTATTTAATAAACCCATAATGTAGTCCACAGGCGTGCGAAGGCTATTTACTTTGCACCCTTCCATTTAATTGACTGTTGACAATAATACTACTAACCCGAAGTTCACAGACAAAGCAATTAAAAGTTCATTCTTTCTAAAACTTAATACGTGCCTGGTCTAGGTAAACAAATCGGTGCAATCGTAGCACTGAAAGCAACAGGTTCATTCAGTGTAGCTATGGCGATGTCATTCTCGTCTCGCATTGCCGTAGACGTAAACTGCTCGTGTATGACGACTTTCGATATGTTTCTCAATTCTACGTCCGATAAGTCATACATATTATCCAAACCAATAAGTACTATCATATTCTTTATATTGTCCCTGAAATTGTAGAAAAACATAGGTAATGAACATATTATTAATAGGCATAGGTAGGTAGGTAGGACCAGTCAGTAATTTTATATATTATGTTATAATTTATAATTTCATGCAAGTTTAATGAATATCAACAATCCTAAATTGTTTAGAATATTTTATTCAATAAGCAATTTACACGATTCTTGAACTTCATTTTGATATCGAAAAAAATTTTAGACACAGATTTGTATAAAATTATAGAATTGTAGACATAGTAATAACAATTTCAAATATAAACTGTACTCAACACTTTAATAGAAACGCAAATTGTAGATTTTCTGGTATGATTGTATTGTGTTACATATTGTGTTTCTAACACTGCATTCTTGTCGATTTAAGATAAGCCGATGTTAGTTTCTAGGCGTATTGTTAGTAGTAATCTATTTTATATTTTTGATAAGTTGATAAGGGATAACTAACAAGTACACAGTCCCCATCTATCCCCAATCAAAAATTAAAATGTAGATGTGTTGTCATCCTGCAGATCTCCGGTACTTCGTCACTCACCGTCGATACCTAGCAGCATTATGCTGTTATGTAACGCTGTCTTTCAGCGATAGGGTGTTCCTTCTCTGGTAGAGCAAACCCATTCATCCTACAGTCATAATACAGCAGCTTCGTTTATACTACGTAGCGAAACATCATATGTAAGACTCGTACTTAATCGACCAGGGGAGCCGAGGTCTGTTCCTGGCCTGGTAGTAATAGCTGTTAACGTAGATGAAATCTGGAAGTGTATCATCTTATACCAACCATTTAAAACAGTGTCCAGCGCTGAGTACATGTTTAACGGAAATCAAAGCACCGCCGCAATGCATACGGCCACGGTTCTTTATCGCTACAGTCCATGGATACGAATGAGGTTCCGCTCTTCTGCCTCCTACTATCCTCATCGAGAGTAATGTTTCTGACGGTTTGCCACATTCTGTGCAATGAAAATAAATATACAAATCGATAAATAATTCCTAATGTAATTCATTTTATTTCTATTCAATGACAATTTATAATTTTAATTGATTATATAGCTTTTTATTGCTGTACTTGTTAATTAAGTTTTCGCCATTATTTATGTGACAAAACTTACAGAAATACAACGTTTGCTTCCATTATGTGATCAAAGAAAATAACACATATTAATGTTCTGGATTGATGATTTTACTAACATTTCGATCGATTCCTATGTGTAATTAAAATGTGGCACGTTTCGTCGCAGTTTATTGTTTTCTTATCACATTTCGCATTGTCAATAATTTTATTACGAAGAAAACAACATTTCTAAGAATTTTACTTACCGCATTCTAATCCCCTTATCAGCTTTACCTAAAATGAAAAATTGCTTGTCTTTTCAGCTGTCGATAACCGAGTTAGATATTTCAAGGGCTTTAAGCACGATAGATAAAATGCTCCGTACAAACCTGAATTATGATGATATAAAGTATAAGAAAATACAACATTTTCCTTTTACTTTTAACACTTGATGCACTGCAGGGCACAGTTATCGCACTGTTTTCTGCTTACGATATTTAATTCTTATTTACTGCTTACGCGGCTTCGCCCCGCGGAAATTCTCCACGGTAAATGTCCTTGTAAATTTAACGCGCTTTACAATATTAAATAGTATCGAGAAATCCCCCGTTTTTAACCTAAATTATATACAACATAATATATTACAAAACATCTTAAATGGCTACATACCCATACATTGTTTTTTTATAAATTCTTAAATAAGATTGCCATAGTGCAGGTTGCAACTACATAACGTCTAGCAATAAAATATTTATATACAGTAGTATAGAAGCATAAAAATTATTGCATTGGGTAAAATAAAATAATTCGGACAGAGGCATGTTGGCATAGATGGTGGGCACTCACATCTAACGTCACCACTGAAATTAACAACCGCATTTTGATTTTTTTTTTGTTTTTAATTTTACTTAATAGTTAATTAGTTTTTGAATTTAACACGTAAATCTGCACATCAGAGAAATTAAAAATATTTCCTGGATATGTAAACCCCATGTGATGTCGTTGAATCTACTGTCTTTCTCGGCATTACCGTCGACATGAAGCTTCAATGGGGCTCTCATATACCGACTCTAGCTAGTAAACTTAGGTTTGTAGCATATGTAAAAAGACTATAGGTAGAGTTTACATGTGTTGGAACAGTTAGATTAGTTATATAGCATGTCATATGGAATCTTGCTATGTGATTATGCAGCTGATATTGAAACTATCTTTGTTTTGCAGAAGAGAGCCATAAGAGCAATTTATAACTTAGGTCTGAAGGAATCCCTTAGAGATTTTTTTAGAAATAGTTATATTAACTTTGGTATTTCAGTATACATTAAAACAAAAATAGATTGAACAAGCACAAGTTATTTATATCAGTTACTAGACTCCAAAGAATTAATAATTCCTTCGTGGGGCAGTGTATACGTTATTACAACAAATTCCCAGAAAATATGCTTTATCTAATAATAAAAGTGGTTTAGTAAGTGTTATTATACTACTAAAGAGTACATGATTTATACAATATATATTAATTAACTTTATACTCCTGAAGATGAGGTGATCGCTGTTTCTAAACGTTTTCATACAAATTGTATAAAATAATATACTGTAAATTAATTTTATTTAAAAAAGACCCGCTAGGTATCCCGCTGGTTCTTTCCAGGTTAGTGGTTTTTTCCAAACCAGTGCACAGTGGTAAAGCTTAAATTAAATATCCTTGTAATCTATATTGAATGATTCTATTCTATTCATGCCCATGTGACTCCTACTTTGTAATAGTAGATGTATGTTGTAATAGTAGATAATAAAATCGGAACGAAAAAGTTATCTTTATTTAAACACTGACATACATAGTTTATTTTTCTAAATCAAATATGTTTTGCAACTGGTATGTAGTTTATATATTATAGTATGTATTAGATATTTTGTCACATTTTTACAGTTATAAAATTATTATTATACGGTATTGAATAATTTTTTAAACTTATCTACAATACATTCCACCAACTGTTTCACTTTTGATCCAAGGAATATATTTTGACACTATTGTGTAGACACCTGAAATGCACATTTTGAAAATAGTTTAACTTGAAGCTGTCATTATAGAATTAATTTATAAATATTTAGTAATAAACATTATCAACTGCACACTTATGCACAATAAAGAAATGCTTGGTTTATCAGCATAAGCATTAATTTTTCCCTCAGGTGGCCGTGTGCTCGTTTGTCACCCGTATTCTTTTAAAAAATGCTGTGAAATATTAGAGCCGTGGTGGCTCAGGGGCTTAGCGTTTGCCGTTAATCAACGCGAGTACGCGAGAAACCCAGGTTCGCTCCTCGCTGGCACCAATCAAATTGTTAATTGCAGTTTTGTGTAATAATATATCATATGCTCGGGTGGTGAAGGAAAACATCGTGAGGAAACCCACATGTATAGAAAATTAAAAAACAATAGTAATTCGAAGACATGTGAAGTCCGTCATCATGCACTGGGATAGCGCGGCGGACATTTCCTGGCCCTTAAACCCTCTCCGAAACAAGAGAAGGCCAGGAATGAAAAGTATATCAAGTAAAATTACAGCCTATACAGAGTCATTTTGCAATAACCGGCCTAATTTACAGGGAAGGTTCAGAATTAGAAATATAGGCAAATGGGGAAGAGAAATTAATTAAAAAAATCTCAAACATTCTCACCCTTTTTATCTTTCAGATTCAAAATGCGTGTTAATGCATTATTTTGAACTGATTTTACTGTGCAAGTACACATTCGTAAGGGTTGGTCGGTAGATAAAAATGTTGTTGCCCATGACATATAAAAGTAAAAGCCTTATTTACTCGTACTTTAAAAAACTGCATTGTCATTATTTATATATTATAACCCTGTGAACGTATTAAGTATATATAATATATACTTAATATATATATATATGTATGTATATAGGCTGTAACTTCACTTTTTTTACTTTAAACAAGCATTACCATTAGCTATAGTTCTCCTTTTCACATTTTTAATTTCAAGCCTAAGTGATGCGATAATAGGGTTCGGATTTCGGATTCACAAATAATTCGTAAATTAACATGCTCAGAATTTGCGAGTAATCGGATATGTATGTTTGATATTTATTTATTTACTCTTTATTGTACACCAAAATACAAAACATCAAGTACAGTTAAATCTAAATTAGAATATGTATAGTAGGCGGTCTTATCACTCTAATTTCTTCCAGACAACCTTTGCGTAGAGAACTGATGCAAACAAAAGTTAAAATAGAGGGGGGGGGGTACAAAATAATAATAAAAAATATATAAAAATACATACAAATAAAGATAATTGAAAATTATATATAAAGTATCATGTAATAGATTAAATGATAAGAGTACGAGAAAGGAAAGTAATTTATCTAATAGCGTTCTAAGTAATACGATTTAATAAGACTTTTGAAAGTGTGAAGAGATTTAGCACGACGAATATGGAGAGGTAAAGAGTTCCACAATCTCACAGCAGATGCGGTAAAGGATTTCTTAAAAAAGGAAGAAGAGTGCAAAGGTGTAGAGAGAGAAAGATTGACGGAGGATCGAAGGAACCGATTATGGGTAAAGGAAAGATGCTGGAAACGGTTTTTTAAATAATGAGGAGTGGAAGGATTAAACAGCACGGTATACAACGCGGAGAGAATGTGAGTATTCCTGCGAAGGCGGATCGGGAGCCATTTGAGCTGTTTGCGAAATTCGGAGATGTGATCATATTTGCGAAGCCCAAATATAAATCTAATGCATAAATTTTGAATGCGCTCAAGCTTATTAAGCCGTTGCTCGGTGATGTCAATGTTTGATAGATATGTATCCGATTATATTGTTAAGTATATTGATAACTTTGTATTAACATAATATGCTATTAAAAGCTATCTTCAAGGTAGATTAGGTGAGCTACATCACTTTGTTATATTACGCGTGTCTTATCTATTAATTTTAGTATATCTAAAATTAGAAATCTTTATTTAGACTCGTATTGATGCTCACCTGGATAATCCGGCAAAGCGCAATCTATACCCCAAGATACGATTCCTGTCAAGTAGGCAATATTTTAATATGCTGTTTATCTTTCCTAAATTATATAAGACAAATATATAAGCGATTTTAAATGTTTAACCGACAACATAAATTATAGAGATTATTAATTCAACTCTATTTTTAGTGTGTCAGTGACATATCACACAATATCTCTTAGTTTAGTTTGTCAATTTTGTTTAAATTTCTTTTTTTTTTTAAGAAATAATTGTCCAGAGACTAGCCTCCGCGCAAGTTTAAAGTGTGTGCCCGCTTTTCCATCAGTTTCTCACTCTTATGGTCTAATGGAGCGGCAATCCGACTCGACCGGAAAGGGACCATGCACAATATGTACAAATTTTGTGATTTTTGAGATACAGAGCTACATCAACGCGTACTTCATGATCCCGGGCTGCTACTGTTAACTGATATTGAGCCGACCCGGGATTCAAACTAGGACAGTCAAGCCACGACAATGCAGCATGGCCCTACCACGTTGAAAAAAGTAATATTAGTGGCATAGTTGTAGCACGAATGGGTTGGCTCGACCGGGGAAGGACCACGCTTTCACAGAATACCAGCGTAAAATATTAGCTTAATGCTGCTGTGTTTCGTATGGTGAGTATAGAAAACTAGAGACTCTTTTTACTGGAAACGAGGCATTCCATCTTAGTCCTCACGGGTGACAACGCATCTGCATTTTGGTTCGTAATCGAGGATATATGTAGATGTATATGGGCCGCAGCAACCACTTACCATCAGGTGGACTGTGTGCTCGTTTGTCACTCCATCCTATAAAAAAACGACCGAACTATTATACCAACGACGCGAGGTTGATTACGAGTCAAAGTTTTTAAAGGCACGTATGACAATGAGGATTACTAATCATCAGATTAGATCATCAGATGTCGTTAGTTGAGACTGAGGTGAACTCATTTGTCAGACAAATGGTCACACAATGTTAACATTTTAAAAAAGTAGCGTTTTAATTAAAAGATTTTTGGTTTCTAGATTACGCATATGCAGAAAATAAATCCTCAGCTGTGTGCTCATTAAGTTTTTAGACAGTTTTAACTCTTTTTTAGTTCTCCTTTTTTTTAGGAGATCCGTTACCTTTTTCTAATCTAATCAATACAAAATATAGTTCAAATATTTCATGAAGAAACACTCGTCGTTACACTTTTCTAACAATTTAACTTCCATGCCATGTGTCAAATATTTCACCTCATCCAAATCTGGCACTTCCCTGGTGGCAGAAAAAGTTGAGGAAGCTCTCATAACAACACAGTCTAGTGATTTGGGTGTAGCAGAGTAAGGTTGAGAGTGAAATTAATGACATAGAAATTATGTCATTATTTTTCGTGTGACTGAAAATAGGGTAGAAGAGTGTGGTTAGCAAGAAGATGTTGTGACTAAGATTAAGTAAGTAATGTTTTGGTAGTGTAGACACGTAGAAAGAATGAACAAGAAAATAGTAAAAAAGGAAACTTATGTTGCAGTATTGCGTAACAGCGTTGGCAGGAGACGATTTAGACGGAAGTTTATCAAAGTAAGGTTTATCGAACAAATTGGTGATATTTTGAAAATGAGCCACATTAGGAGTACCCATAACCGACGAGCGTGTATGTGTAGTTAAATGGATGTAAAAGAGGTGTGTCAGGATCCGTAGTCTCTGCCTACTCCTCTGAATGACGGGCGTGAGTGTTTATATTTATGTCTATTACAGGTTTATCAAAATAAATAATACCCTTAACCGACGAGAATGTGTGCTTTAAAATATGTACGTGAAGAAGGCGAGAGGTATGTACCAGGATCGTGCTAAGTGGAAGTAGGCAATCTCTACCTATCCCTCTGGGTGACAGGCGTAATAGTTTAATAAATGTGTGTCATGACAGCGGTTCCAATTGTACTTATTTACCTGAGTACACATTTTACACACTTATTACATTTTATTTACCCATCGTGTAGTGTCGGTGTAAGAATATCGTCCCGTGAGTATCGTAAGAGGCGACGTCGAGAAACTGAAATAGGATGTGGTCAGTGACATCTTCCAGATAAGAACTAATAAAAAACTGCGATTGCCAACCCATGTGCCAATTGTGGCAACAAAAGCAATATCCTCACTATGGGGCAATCTATCTGGAGAGACCTATGTCAATAGGCTTATAGGCTGTGATGAATGGAAAGATAGAAATACATTTAGATGAAAAATACATTGGTTCTTTATTTTTAAATAATTTGGCCGTAATTGACCGAATAAACATAAATTTTACGGCTTCACTGGCATAATTCAAATAAGGATAATATTTACAACTTACCAACTTGATACCATTTTGTATTACGCGTATTTGAATGAGTGGAAAACAAGGGTCCTCCACTGTCTCCCTGAAATTAGTAATTATTTTGTCATTTTTACTTACTAAGTACAACGGGATAGAAGCTTAATAGAATCTACTCGTCTACCTCTTATAGAGTTTTTTTTTTAAATAAATGGCAAAATAACGGTCTCAAAGATATAATATATAGACATAATTAAAATAATTTTACTATGTCTGGATATGTTGTCTGTAATCTGTATACATACGTATAATAATAAAAAAAAATATAAAGCACCATACTGATGTATTTATAATATATAAAACAAAACGAGACAGAACGGCGCGGCTTGACGTTTTCAATTTTAAGTCCGTTAGTAGTTTAGATTTTTATTTAGAAGATATTTACACGTTGAAGGTGATATTTCTAAATAAATTTTTAGTATTTTTAACTTTCGTTAATTCAAATTATTGCACCTTGTTAATTTTGTTATGCTACGAAAAATATGAAGTAATTTAAAGAAGTAATCCCTTTAAGTATTAAACCAAAGGAGGCGGCAGGCATCGCAAGGATACTCGCATAGCCTTCTGTCAAAGGTACGAGAGTCCGACTTAAGTATAACTCTCGCTAGAACGTCTGGGTCCGCGCCGAGTGTCGTCCGTAGAACGGATAACTAATATTACATATAACTCGTACGAATTAACTTGAGACCTGGGCCGATGACGTAATTGTCAATGTACGGTGTGCAAAATAATGCGTCATCATATTTTTTATTTGAATTTTTTGAGACTTGCATGAGATTATTAATAAAAACAAAATAAAATGTTCTGGCAAGGGGTGAAGTAATAAGTGATATACTGTTGCCATTTTTATATATTTTAAATATTTATTTTTTATAATATATAATATTATTTTTAGTTAACGCGTCAAGGAAGGACAAAGAAATAAACATACACACTTTCTCATTTATAATATTATTAATTTATTTATTATACACTTTATTGCACTAGATTTGCACAAGAAAACGGCACAACACAACGTCCAAACTTAACAATAAAACAACGCAATTAACAACAAACAGATAAAATAACGTTCAAGTATAACAAAAACAAACAAAAGTCCAAACCAAACAACAAACAATTATCAAATATATCGAACTAGAGTCGAGACGCGTATCCGTAACAAAAATGCTATCGGTACTGAGCGCGCACGGCCAGCGCGGGACGCGGTGCGGGGAGTCGGGAAGGGGGTCGCATTCCAGCGGAGTCTCAAGTTAATTCGTACGTGTTGTATATTTTGTATGCACGCACGCTATACCGAACGTAAACCAATGAGGGACGAGCAACAAGAAGAAGAGAGAAAAACAAGAGTGACGACCGAGCAACGGACAACACGCGGCAACAACTCGGTCCCGGCTTGTAGTTGAAGATTTATCAGATTCTTCATCGTCCAGAGTGATCGCAATAGCCGCTAATTCCAGATTGTTCGGATCTCGGACCGCTACTACCAACCTTGAACTTGTGGGATGTAATGCCTAATTCTTTTCTGATATAAGTTAATGATATAATTACATCAATAGATTAAATATTTTTATTATTACCCTTGGCACCAGAACTTGAAAGTGTACTTTTAAAGAGACAATTCCTTAAAAGTAAGAATGGAAAACTGCCCAGAACTAAATATTCCACAGTTGTTTCGCCCTAACACTTAATTATTAACGAAAAGCCTATCGCTATGTACGTAAATTTTTTGTAACATGTCCGTGGTGTGTTTTGCCTGCACCACGGACATTGACTAAGTGGTCCATCAATAGCCGACCAGGGTTTGCTCAAGAAGCGCTGATGAGATTAAAATCGAGAGCGAAGAGTAACCCTGGTAAAAAAATATTGTACCTTGGTCATAGATAAAATGAAAATTAAGCAATTGACGAAATATCATGCTAGTAGCCAAAGGCATTTTGGTTATGTTGACTATGGGTTTCATATTATATCCGATAACTTTTATTGGTCGGTTTAAACACAACGTGAAAAGTGCATATAGCTAAATGTTTGATTAAATTAGAAATAACATCTGAGTTTGATCAGTCTTTCAAAAACTGGCCATTATTCTTTAACTAATAAAATCATAACTTTATAGTACGCTAAAATACCCTTCACTTCTGGCCGTATGAGGAAACTCAGAGGGCTACGGAGAAGGCTGTGCTCGGAGTTTACTGCATAATAAACTTAGAAATAAGGATATCCATAGTAGAACCAGAGTGATCGACAAAGCCCAACGGATTAGTAAGCTGAAGTGTCAATGGGTCAGCCAAAAAGGTTCCCTGGTAGCAGCCTCGTAATGGTAAGCGAAATGTAGGGCAAACCCCAACTAGACGTAGTGACAACCTGTTAAGTCATGCAGGAAGCCGATGGATGCAGGTGGTTCACCGTGCTTTGTGGCAATTCTTGGGGGAGACCTATGTTCAGCAGTGGACTTGTGAAGGGCTGTAATTAATTAGAAAACACTAAAAATCACTTTCATCAATGCTAAACACATGCGGACTATGATGATTTGTTTAACGATAAAATTATCGACATAGTCCACGCCCTATGTTGCTTACGCACATAAACAGCGACACCATTGTATCGACACTTTTACATTTTGGTGGTACGCGTAAGTGCAATGAACACTAAAGTAAATGCTGTGGTGTGCGCGTATAGTGACGCTATTCAATTTTGCATTTGTAGTGAAGTATACAGTAGTGTGTTTTCCTCGCTTACCCCGAATTAATACACTTTTTGTTTAGAAATTAACGCAAATGGCTTCTCCAGTTGGTTGAATACTCAAAGAGCACTCCCAAATGCCGAACAAATATTTACAAATTGTTTTAACCGCATAAATTACGACACGTATTAGTTGAGTAATACTATTCGCAAGATACAATTGAATTTTTAGTGCTAATTTTCAAAGTCATACAGTCCAAGTAAATTTTCTTCTTTATCGGTCCGTAATTGTCGAATCTATTGTTTACTCGCGATATTTTCTTCAACCGTAGATTACTAAGTTAAAAAGCCTAAAGATGAAAATAAAAATAATATTGATCTCATGCAGCTCTATCTTCATTAAATTTTAAATATTTTGTTTGGTTTTCAAATTATTACTATCTTTTTGAGCTCGGAGATGTAGTTCTATGATACATTAATCCTGAATATAAAATCTTCGGACTAAAGATGGGAAGCAGTGTCAACTTTGCGAAACCTCTAGGACAACGATTGCTAATCCAATTGTCATGGGTGGCGATTATTACAAATCATCGTGAAATTTAAAAGAATGAACTATAAAATCTACTGACTATTTTTTTATTTAAGGAATTGTACTTCCAAATTTTCAAAAAGTCGGCGATACACTATATCTATTTATCATAGACTAGTAAGCTTATAAATTCGAATCATCTACCTGGCAAGCGTCTTTTCCAAGATTGTAGGCACACATCATACTGTCGGGTACAAGATTTTCTTTGTAAATAGACGTTTTAATACACTGGTCAGCGTCGACTATCTTGACTCTGGTTTCTTGCAAGTAACGTGAAGATGTAAGAGCTCCCTGTCTTGTTTTTCCCCATCCAGCCACAGCTAGTGCTAAGTCGTGGAAATTCATATCTAAATGAAGAAATGTCGTTCTCGTATTAGTAATAGAATTATCAAAATAGCAATATAAACTCTGAACTATCGTTAGCTTCAATACACTGAAACATTACGGTTCCTAAATATATTTTGATTGTAAGCCATACTTTGAGAAGTTTTTTAAAAATTTCGTCAGTAAGAATATCAACTACCCGATATCGTTTTGAGAGTGTCGTAAGAGGCAACAGACAGAAACGGAAACAGTAGATAGGCAGCAGCACTTTCCTGATCACAATTCAAAATAACAAAATACTGCGGTTGCAAATCCACCTACTAAGCGTGGCAATTATGGTGAAATATCCCTTGCGAAATAATCTGTTGGGGAGGCTTAAGTACTGCAGTCAGTTTTATAGGCTATAATGGATGGATGTATTATTTGCATAAAAGATAAATATATCGTAAACACCATAGATAGAGAAACCGATAGACAAATTGACGCCTTCTTTCGCGTTCGCACACGAAAAAGATAGATTTATTCATACGTCTTGCATAGAAATGAGACAGAGCGGTGTGATTTTTTGTCCCTTTCTCCGTGCCGGTTTTTTTGTTTAGCAAACTACACTTTGCTAAACAACTTTGAGAGTTCGTAGATCGCTATCTAAGGAGTTTACTAGTTGGTTTAAGTGAGAAAAAAGTATTTTGTGAGCTTAAGATTGGTGAATCTTTTTCAGTTCATTTCTTAGAACAATTAAATTTTTTATCTATATATGTTTAAAAGTCATAAAGATTATTGTATAACCTAAAACTAAGTTATCGTCCTGTCTCACTTGAGGCCACGCTAATCATTAGTCTATAGGTTTCTCTGTCTACGGTAAACACAGTTTATGTGACAGCAACTATGATTTGTAGATGTTGGTTTACTATATGCTTTCATAATCCTTAAAGCGTAAATATCTACAGCATATTCTAGGCTTGAGTAAAAAATATCGAATATCTAAATTTCGATATTTTGTCCAAAAGGTATTGATAATTATCATCAATATTTTTTAACGCGATAATTCCATATTTATTTTAGAGTATCGAATTCGTATCAACTTCGTTATATTTTAAAATGTTATATTATTTTATAATTTAATTTACCAAACATTAAGCAACAATGTCAATCATGTGCCGTTTTCGTCGTCAATAGGTCCAGTAGTAAAATTTTGGCCCTCATCCCACTACATTTTACAAAACACAACGATATATCGATATTTATCGAACTGTTTAGAAATATCGATAAGTTTTTTTCATACAGTAAATGTATGTCAAAACAGTTTTTGTAATTTTTTGCTTTATTAACTATTGTACTTTTGCGTGATGTGCAGCGGATTATTATTGATAAGCGTGAGAATTTATGTTATGTTAATTAATAAAAAAATGTATTAAATTAAATTTACCTTCGCTTGGTAAGCAAATCGGCCGCACCTTATCGGAGAATTTTAATCGATTGTCCAGTGTTAAGATGGCGATATCATTAATGTCTCTAACTGCGTTTGACGTAAAACTAGGATGTTTCACACCGTTCACCACACGAAATACGGAATGTGACGCATCCAGGCGGTCATGCATTCCTACGTTGACCGTTAAATCACGAAAATGAACACTGATAAAGATATTAATATAATATTTATTAATCAAACCTATATTATTATAACCGTAAGTATAGTAAATACTGATACATTAGTAAAAGAAAGGCTTTGCAAATAAGTAGTAAGTAAACAAACCGAAACATGCTCGGAATTACAGAACCCTCCAGCATTTTTATTCATATATACTTGGTAACATAGTTTAGATTTAATACGAAAATGTGAGTACTGAAATAAGAACGAATAGAAGTGTAGTGAAGCAAAAGACATTCACATAACAGGGATAAATACAAAAACTCACTGGGCTTTTCTGTTTGAAATTTATAGTTTTGTAGGTATATTTTGTTTTTTCGATTAAAATAAAACCTTTTTGGCCTAGTTTGTACTAGGTAGACCCGCGCTATAGCTGTATTATGACTGCAATTGTTCTTACAGAAGACAAGCGTTAAATGGCAACATAATTCATCTGCGTTTTATATGCTCAATAGAGAAAACCGGGGGTTATTCTGGCGGCATCAATGCAATCTATCTTAATCCTTAGGAGTGAAAAGCAATGTATCTGCATTTTGATTTTAATCAAATATAAATACTTAGTCAGGTTATAAGTTCTGTCAAAAACTTTTTATACAAGTACCTGGTTGACCGAGCTTTGCTCGGTATTTTTCGCTCGATTTTTTTTAATACGTGTGTTTTGGAAATTATATTTAGATACAAATTACATACTGATGAAATATAAATAACATTTTTTGATCTTAGCGACATAACAGAAAAAACGGAACTGGTTATTTGAATAAAAATCATGAGTGCAATTATTTTAATTTTAATTTTCGTGTTTTTAAAAAATACTAAAAAAAGGGCTCGAAAAAATAGATTTTCTCACAAAAGAAAGGAACTTGAAAAAAAAATTAAAAAAATCGGTCGGTCGGGGCTCGAACCAGCGTTTTACGATTCTGTGACCGCCCATTATACCCATTAAGCTATTTATAATCATTAACAATCCGTCAAAGTTTACCTTCTTATTCTAACGATATTGTAGCAGTTTTTCATTGCCTAAAAACACGGACACAAAGACATTTTCTAAAAATAAATCCTAGCTAGATCGATTTATTATCCCCGAAACTCCCTGGACACTAAATTTTATGAAAATCGTTGGAGCCGTTTCCGAGATCCCGATTATATATATATATATATATATATATATATATATATATATATATATATATATATATATATATATATATATATATATATATATATATATATATATATATATACAAGAATTGCTCGTTTAAATAGTATAGGATTAATGATACACTTTTTGATAATTATATATAAATTATATATATATATATATATAAAGTGAAAGGTAATTTAATTTTAAATACAATTTTATTTACACTATTCAAAATGCCTTCCCCTATTTTGATAAATGCCCTTAATCGACGCGGTCAATCATCAATCGCACCACGCACCACACTCATATCTATTTCTGTCGCTGCTTTAGCCAAAGATGCTCGGAGAGATTCCAAATTCTGATGAGGTTTAGCGCAGACTTTCTCGTCCAAATCTTGTCATATCTTATAATCGAGTGGGCTTCATGTCCGATAAAGTCAATTCCATGGGCAGTCAACCAGTTCTGCGTGCTTCGTGCCCGCTGAGCTGGTGCAGAGTTCTGTTGGAATATCCAATGTCTGTTTTTGAACATTGTTTGAAAAATAGGTTCCACTATGTTCGTTAGGACGGTATTTTGGTACACCTCGGTACTGGTTTTGATACCTTTTTCACAGAAAAACACCTCAGTTAAGCCTGAATATGAGACTCCAAGCTAAACCATGAGCGACGAAGGATGATGTGCTCGTTGAACCCTCGGAATACGCGTGCTGGTTTCTTCACTGCTGTGGGGATACACCTTATTATTTTGTTTATTATAATTTTCTTCGATGTTAAAAAAATTTTCATACGAAAACAAAATTTTGTGGTATTTTTTTCGCGTGTACCTTCGTAACAAAGCGCGGGATCTTCGCGGAGTCTTCTTATGATAAATTCGTAGTCCTAGGTCTTCATTGATCACTCTTTTGACCGTGGTTCTGCTTAGGCCCATCTGAAGAGCTAAGATTTTTCGTTTACAAACAAGATTTCGTTGGATTCGAAGCTTGAACCTTCAGTGAATCGTTTGATAGTGCGATAAACAAATCGTAGGGTTATTTTCAATTTTGTAGAATATTGAAAATCTCTTTTGGCGCGTAACCACAGCGGTGCAACTCAATAACTGCTACTCTATCTTCTTTGTTCTACCACTCCATATTTGTAAATGAATGAAAATTTATGTATTTTAATTTTCGGCAAGCGCAAACGTTATGTTTTTAAAATTGGTGAAGTTCATCTAGCCAGTATTCAAAAATTTTAAATAATAAGGTTTTGACAGAACTTACGACCCGACTAAGTATATCTTTGGGGAACATTATACGTGGTAGAGCCATGCTACAGTTATATTAGTAGTTTAGTTGTAGCACGAATGGGTCGGCTCGACCGGGGAAGGACCACGCTCTCACAGAATACCAGCGTGAAATAGTAGCTTAATGCTGCTGTATTTCGTATGGTGAGTGTAGAGAACCGGAGACCCTTTTTACTGGAAACGAGGCATTCCATCTTAGTCCTCACGGGTGACAACGCATCTGCATTTTGATTTGTAATCGAGGATAGATGTAGATGTCTATGGGCCGCAGCAACCACTTACCATCAGGTGGACTGTGTGCTCGTTTGTCACCCGATCCTATAAAAAAAAAAAAAAAAAAAAAAAACATACCAATATTTCACTTACCATCAGGTGAACTATATGCTCTCATGTCACCGTTAGGTCTATTAACAAAAAACTCGTAAAATATTTCAATCACCACCATTATTACACAAGTCCACTGCTGAACATAAGCCTCCCCCAACGAATGCGACAAAGCACGGTCCTGAGCTGCGACTCGAGAACCTTTTTTCCCCACGTTTGTTGGTTCTTCGAGCTATATGGCCGGTCCATTGCCGATGCAGCTTACTAATCTGTTGAGGTATGTCGGTCACTCTGGTTCTACTGCGGATATCCTCATTCCTAAGTTTATCACGCAGAGAAACTCCGAGCATAGCCCTCTTCATAGTCTACAGAGCAACTTTAAGCTTCCTCATACGGCCGGCAGTGAAGGACCACGTCTCAGATCCATAACTCATCACTGATACTACTGACTGTTTTGAGGTATCCCTAACGAAAAGATGTGTCGTAGTGCTCCCAACAACCACCGACATAGGTTTGACATGGATACACATAACTTTCGTCTATGTTCTTCTATGGTCTATGTTCATCTTAAGTCCTATCCGTTGAGAGACACTATTGAAGTCATTGAGCATGGTGCTAAGCTCCTTCAGCGATTCTGTCATAAGGACTATATAGCCATTGACGTTAATACCGTATCCTTTCCAGTCCAGTAGCTTGAAAACGTCTTCCAATGTATTGGTAAAGAGTTTTGGGGATATTACGTCACTCTGTCTAACACCTCTCTGCAGTTGGATAGGTTTCAAACTCTGGTTCTGTACTCGGATAACCATCATAGCAGTACTGTATAAACACTTCAGCACTTCGATATACCGACAGTCAACTTTGCATCGCTGAAGGGACTGCAGCACCACCCTAAATTCAACGGAATCAAAGGCTTTCTCATAGTTCACATACACAAGATAAAGTGAAACCAGCTTGTTCGGAAGGCTGGAAGTCGTCGGGTTCATATTCGAGATGATTTGTAATGTCTCTCGAAAACAGCACGTAGACGCGGCTTAAAAAAGAGATTGTCTGACAAATCTTCAAGAGAGCGTTGTCGCCTTTCTTGGAGAATAAGACCACCGCACTTCTGCTCCACGCCTCCGGAGTAGTACCACAATGGAACACAGAATTGAAGAGCTTCTGAAGGATCTCTGGCAAAGACTTTGTAGCCTTGGTTCCACTCGATCGCTTCTTCAATCCAAGCTGTATTGAAGTTGCCTAAGTCTCGCCGCATGCATTTGGAGATCAGTCTGTTCAGTTGCCTGCAGCTTCATCTCCCGTCTAACAGCTTTCTCCCATCTTACATTAAATATAAATCTCATATCCGCAAGTAATAAACCCGAATATGGTCGAACTAATATCAAAAAGGTTGATTTTTTGGTGAATTTTTTGTTGTGACCTTAACGATTGACTCCTGAATCAATAAATAGTAAGCAACTTTTTATTGATTCAGGAGTAGAAGGTCCCAGAAAAGTCCATAAAGCAATCAAATCTTCTGGTTTGGCTGTATAATATTTAAACTCTTTAACATTGTTGCGACATGAATCTACATTTAAAAACCGGCCAAGAGCGTGTCGGGCCACGCTCAGTGTAGGGTTCCGTAGTTTCCCGTCGATCACAATAAGTGTTCCCACTTATGAGTTTAAAGGTGGGTATCCATTATGTTCGCGCTCCAGCAGCGCTCCGCGCTCCTGCAACTGCTCCCGGTAGTGGGTACTGTTGTTTCCATCCAAGGTCAAAATAATTTTCCTAGAAAGTCCTAATAAAGTTCTACTTTTCAGATTTTTTTCATATTTTCTAAACTTATGGTTCAAAAGTTAGAGGGGGGGGGTGACACATTGTTTTTTTACTTTTGGAGCGATTATTTCCGAAATTATTGACGTTATCAAAAAACCCCTATTCATTTTTAAATACCTTTCCAACAATATATCACACGTTAGGGTTGAAATTAAAAAAAATTACTTCCCACTTTACATATAGGGGGGCTACCCTAATAAAACATTTTTTTCCAATTTTTATTTTACCACTTTGTCGGCCTGATTGATAAACATATTGGTACCAAATTTCAGCTTTCTAGTGCTAACGGTCACAGAGATTAAGCGAGGACGGACAGACGGACAGACAGACATGACGAAACTATAAGGGTTCCTAGTTGACTACGGAACCCTAAAAATACGTGTGACAGTTTTTTTTCTAAACTTCCCATATATTTTTTAGCCGTTGAACTTCAACGTCCTATTCTGTCTGACTTTCCTCTTCTGTCTCCACAGTGTCTACAATTGATGGTCTACCAACAGGCTCATTGCGGTGATGATTGAAGTTTCTTACTCCAAAATTATTATTATCTGTGCACTAGCCACCTACCTACCACCAGTAGTGTGTGCTCTGACAGGACACACAGTGCCTCTGACGGATCTGTTTTAAATCTTGAGAGGAAACTAGCTAATTTAATATTAACGTTTAAATTCAACTTCGAATTCAATATTGACTATTGCACTCTTCATTAGAAAGACACCAGTCAAAGTAGTTGATATCATTACGTACCCAAAAGTGATGCAGTGTCCAGCAGTAAGAATATGTAGATCTGTTATTATCGCACCGCCGCAATGCAGTTTTTGACCAATCATTAGCGCTACCAACCATGGGTACTGATGCGGCTGGACGGTAGTTCCACCTACTATGCGTCTGTTTTTACCTGCTATTCCGCATTCTGCAAACAATTTATTTTAATTACTATTTTATAAAGAATAGCTAACGGCGTGGCTTATGTGCGCTCAGAGTCACATGCAACAACTTACGCAGTAAACGTTTTTTGAAGTGATTCTTATCCACTGTCCGATAAATTCGTGATCTTTGGTACAAACACCATATTATCGGTTCGTTGTACACGCACGTATAATTGGTTAAAAATGAGTCTGCGCAAATTAACGCCATCATATTTTCCAGCGCTCGAAATTCGTGTTAATCTCTTTAATTGTACACAAACGTTTTCTCGTTATTAAGGGGTTCATAAGGCAGACAAAATTCCGCACGCACATCGCGCGTTTACTTATAGTGCAAATTGGTGGTTTCCAATATCCAACTCCACCTGAGTTGGATATTGGAAACCACCAATTAGTTTGTAATATGGTAACTGTGGGGAGTGCCTAGATTCCTAAACTACCACTGGTTTGTTTTACTATTCAGACATTTGAATTATTCTAAATCGTGAATAAAGAACGTGATGTACTAATAGACTGTTGTGCTATCACGCACAGCCTATAACGAAACGCGATGAAATGGAGTGCTAAAGGAAAATAATCCATCATTCAACAACCCATTTCGAACCGTTGGCTTCGTAAGAGGTGATGCGACGTTAGGATATTCTAGACAGGTTTCCGAAGGCTTATGTCAAAGATTCGAAACGTCTGGTATTGCAATCGTCAATTTGAATTAACGTCATGGTTAGAACTATCAAAGTATTATGATATCACAGGCTGATGAAATAGTAGAAAAAAATAAAATAATTGCTTACCACATGAAGGATTAATATTTTCACAAGCGATCTATAAAAGATAAAAGTTGGAACTCTTAATATACAGGTACTTAAAAAGTTAAAGACATGTGTAGTAAGGTTTTAATAATTACATATTTAATGATGATATAAACGATAGTTAATTCTTTTTTCATTTTATTTGCATTCACTCCTACTAGTTGAAATATGTTATAATCATCATTATTTGTCAGCTATGGTAACTGTTTCTTGATCATAAATTGTTTTATTTGCGAATGTTAATTAAAAATGAAATCTTATTTCAAATGTCACTCATGCATAGTTTTATAATAAGCTTCGCAATGTGTTCTCGCTCATAAACTCATATAGGATGTATAACAGGTTTGCATAAAGTTATGGTACTCTTAACTGTTACTTTAGTATAATATATTTGAAATGTAAAATTACACGATGAACATATTCAGAAAATAGCATGGAGATGAGGTCTTTTGCAAGATATAACTAATCATGCAAGTTAATACGAGTCTTTGAGAGATGATTACAAAGCGCCATTTGGTGTAGAGACTATCGGCTCTTGGGGTCCACGTGCGGTGAAGTTACTGATGTTAAGCGGGTTGGTCCTTTTCTCGCTCAGAGGCTTAGTATAGCCATTCACGCAGTCAACGTTCTTGACATTATACCGCAAGTAGTAGGACTGTATGGTAATTTAACTTTTTAGTTTAGATTTCCTATTATTATATCAATTGGTCGGGGTTTCGCCTTAATGGTGAAATACTTAGCTACTTAGATAGTGGTTCAAATTCCAACATATGATATAATTTATTCAAAATGCATAGCGTTGGTTAGAGGGTCTGGTGCGATCAATAATTAACAAATTATTGTTTGATCGTACCAGGTTTGGGCGATAGATTACTTGCTCATTCCGCGCGTATGGATATAGAAATGCATAGCTATTAAAAAATGATTACATTTAATATCACATTAATATGTTATGTAGTGTCGCAATTTGTAATAATAGATCGGGGGAAAAGACCTAATACAGTGTCAGTAAGAGTAGCACAAAGTTGGTTCAAACGTTTTCAGTGTTCAGTATAAAGTTGATGACATTTTTGAAAAAGTGGAGCAAGAACGGCATATTAGTAGTTAAGACATATACGATGAATTGAGAATTGATCACAAAACATTTTCGACCCATTTGATAAAATCTGGATTTATAAAAAAATTTCGATATTTGGGTCCCACACGAGCTCACTGAAAGAAACTTAATGAATCATTTACTCATGTGTGATCTATTATGAAAATATTTTTATAGATTAAGGGTAACAAACGAGCACACAGTCCACCTGATGGTAAATGGATGCTGGCGCCCATAGACATCTATATTTATCCTCGATTAAGAATCAAAATGCAAATGCGTTTTCACCCCTAAGGACTAATATGGAATGCCTCGTTTCTAGTCAAAAAGGATCTCCGGATCTCTACACTCAACATACGAAACACAGCAGTATTAATGCTATTTTACGCTGGTATTCTGTGAGAGCGTGGTCCTTCCCCGGTCGAGTCGACCCATTCGTGCTACAACTATAATATAGCTGCAACGTGATTCTACCACGTATAAATTGATCACTGTTGATGATAAGTGAGTCACCTATGACAAGCACGTGCGAAAAAGATCATGGTTCAAGGATCAAAGGATAGTCAAGCTTCATAGACTGTAGTGAAATCCGGATTAATACGCAATATGGTGATCCTGTGTGTGAAGAGACAAATCATCGGTTTGGATCTCTACTGCCAACAACTAATGAGACTTAAGCAAGAAATTGAGAAAAACGGCCAGAACTATTCATCAGAAAAGGAGTGATCTTTCATCGTGATAACGCCAGACCACACACATTTTGGCCTCTTAGCAAAAATTGAGAGACCTTGTTTGGGATGTTTTAATACATCCACCATATATTCCTGACCTTGCACCCTCAGAGTTTTGCCTGTTTCGGCCTCTTCAGAATTCTTTGGGTAATGTTAGGTTAACATCAAGAGAGGACTATCAAAACTACTTGTCGCATTTTTGATCAAAGTTCCAAGATTTCCACAGTAACGGGATTAGGTCACTACGTGCAAGATTGCAACTAGTTATCAATCAGAATGACGCATGTATATATTTATACTATATACTAATTACATTTAAATATATACATATACAGTATATATGTATATATTTAACTGTAATTAAAATTTGAAAAAAATATGTCTTGTATTTGTATAGGTATATATTAAATACAAAGAATTTTTTTCCCGACCTTATATTTAACGATTTAAAATGACGAATCGTCGCAGCTTTCATTTATCCGATCTGTTGGTCTAGTGGTTAGCTACCCTGCTATGCCGGGGGTCGTGGGTTCGATTCCCACCCAGGACTAATGTTTGTGTGATGAGCACGATCACTTGTTCTATGTTTGGGTGTAATTTATCTATAATATTTATGTATTTAGAAATATATAAGTATGTTTATCAGTTGTCTAGTACCCATTACACAAGCTCTGCTTAGCTTGGGACTAGATGGCGTTGTGTGATAGTTGAAGAAAGAAAAAAAAAGAAGTCTAAAGTTTTAAGTATGAATTCTTGAAACATCGGTTTAAAGAATTATTTTTCTCGTAATAACATACAATGGTTAAATTATAATAAGATACCAAGTAATTGTATATTATTATATAATATTTATGTCTATTATCACATCTACCGCTAGATTAGAATACTGGAAACGATATAGTCATCGATATGTAAACAACATAAACATATACAGAATAAATATATTACACCGTACCTACGTATTTCCTACGTTTGCTTTTGAACTTAATAATGATGCAGTTTTTTTTGTGTAAAATACAAAATAACTTTTCTGCTACATTTAAGACGTACTTGAATCTCATAAATGAGCAAACTACATGAAGTTATTACACCAAATTAAATTAAATAATTTATATATTAGTAATCCTGAAATGCACGTCTTTGTATTCAAGAGCGTACATGTATGCGCATATTTATTTCGTTTAATTTCAACCCGTAGTTCAAGTTCTCTGTATTGCCTAACGCATCAGAATACAATATAAAGTTCTCGTAAACAATGGATACAGACATTCCCTTATAAGTATCACTTTAATCTCCAATTAAGAAGCAGACGAAGAATTGCCTTAGCGAGAGGATGACTACGAAGGATTTTGCTTCGGTCACAAGCGATGGCGCTAGAGAAAATAATAAAATGGACACTCTCATAGAATCCACGATGGCGAAACATTCGTACGTACCTGCCAGAGTTATAGGAACAGATTACACATATAAACATAAAATCGTGTGGAAGAATGCAATAGGATTTTTAATTCTACACATGCTAGCAGTATGGGGCTCTTTTATTTTTATTACAGGAGGTGTATCCTTTAAAACATTGCTGTGGAGTAAGTCGTAACATTTTTTAATATTGTGTATTTATAAAGAATATTTGTGTTTCTAATTTATTTTATTTATGTTACAGTCTTACTTGTCCTTCTTGTAAGTAGTGAAGGCGTTACTATTGGCGCTCACAGATTATATGCCCACAAATCTTTCTCGGCAACTCCGTTACTTCGAGCATTCCTTTTGCTATTTCAAACCATTGCGGGACAGGTATTACAATTATCTGTTATCATATTTTATTCACATTCTAAATCTGAATCATTTCACAACGGACTACACAAAAACTATTCACTAGTTTTCGTTCGTATTAACTGCTAAGATTGAAGGAAGTTTAATGTGGAGAAATAATTTGTGTGAATATTTTGAAACATTTAAACAAATTCTTATAACTGGAAATACCTAAAAACTTTTGGTAAATTCAAATGTGCATGCTTTATACGTTCATGTTATACGTCAATTTTTAAATACACACAAGTTTTCACAAAGAACCTAATTACTATAACTTATAATTTTTCGATAATTTCGTGGCTGAGAAACTCTGAAATGCTTGATGTTTGAGCAGCCTTGTGATAATATATTTTACTAAATACAGATACACTTTGACTCACTCCGGGCTCGGTTGCCGTCGTGAGCGGGTTACTATATCGTTGGTTTACAGTGGCTTGTGATGAAAAATATCGATCGCTGTAGAAATACTAAATATTCCAAAAACTAAAACAAAATTAAACAGCCATTTCCATTCCATGGCTTCCCACATGAGAGACGAGGAGATTAAAAAATTGATTGAGTTGAACAGTTGATATTTTCAAAAGTTATTGTGTGTTCCCCTCCATGCGGACTTGATAAATCTACACCATAAGGCACTAAAAGCACTTTTTTAATGTAAAAATAGCAATCAATCGACTTTAAAAATTGTAACAAATTCAACAATTACTTATCTTTCTAATCATGTACTTTTTATATATTATATAAATGTTCAATACGATTGTTAAATACTATTTCATGCGACAAAACGTTGGATTATTGATTTTTAGGCGCTAGTAGAAAATACCTACGCGCTTTGCGCTTAAGGCATGTAATATATAATTTGCGGAATTTAACCATTGCAAATGTCTGCTATTTGAAGTAATGTTATACTTATTGTCCATGCAGAATTCAATGTACATTTGGTGTCGAGATCATCGCCTTCATCATCGGTATTCCGACACAGACGCCGATCCCCATAATTCTAAGCGGGGCTTCTTCTTCAGCCACATAGGATGGTTGATGTCAAAAAAACACCCGTATGTTATCGAAATGGGTAAGAGGGTTGATATGAGTGATCTAGAAGCAGACTGGATGGTAATGTTCCAAAAAAAGTAAGATTACTTGATTAATTTTAAGATTGTTTAGTATATGCATATCATTATATTAAAATAGAAGTATAAAATTTAGGGTTTAAAATTTTATATAAAATTAAAACATAAGCAGTAATCAAATTTTAATTTCATATACCTATATAAATGTGTTTTAGATTTCTTTATTCAGTAGAAGGAACAAGCACTAGATTATGCTGTAATAATTCTTTTTCAGATATTACTATCCACTCTACACGATATTTGCATTGTTTATTCCGGTTTGGGTACCCATACAATACTTCGGAGAAACGTTTTGGAACTCACTTCTTGTGTGTTACTTCTTCCGCTACCTCTTCCAAATAAATGGAACATGGCTTGTAAATAGTGCTGCACATTTATATGGAACTAGACCTTATGACAAGTAAGTGGAAAGTGTTACTTAAATAACTACAACATGCAAACCAAAATCATTACCTTTGACAATAACTATAAATGTATTACAAAAATCTAACTAGTAGAACCCGTTCGGGGTTAGCTAAATCAAGTATCCCAGTTACTCAGAATCTTTACCACTGGTGTACACTACTAGCCGTCTAAGGTAGCCGTTGGATAGGCGAGCCAACTCTGGATGCCGTGGTTGTGGGGCCGGTGGAGAGTCACAATCTGTATTTAGAGTCGCTGCTCTGCCCTTCCCTCCGCAGCTGAAATATGGGTCTTCCCAGGGTTCAATATGTGGCCTTATGGTCTGCACAAAACGGACTCGAGATAGATAGAGTGTGGTCCGTTACTCAGGTTTTGATGGACGCCGTGTAGGAAAGAGTGCCTTGTGTTCCGCCGAACCTCACCCAAGAAGGGAAGGGGGAGAGAGCTTATCTTGTTCTCAGAAAAATGCATCATTATGAAAATAAAATGCATGTTTTGTTCGAAAGTGTTTTACTGACACTGCCGATATGTGGCGAAGGTAGCATCATAGAAATAGTACACATAAATTAAGTTTTGAAGTACATTTTAGTTAACACAAATAATGACGTGGCATAACAGAATCAATCTCGCTATATCCGATACGAGTTGTAGTAAGCGACCAATGGAAATGTCGAAAAAACGTCATGGTCTTTGACAAAAATGTTGGTATAACCATGTCACTTATTATACGAAATGTATAATTACCCTAACCGAAGATGGGAAACAGAGACTAAAGTGCGAGACGCCTGCATTATAAATCCACTTACCAAACATGGCGATTTTTTTATAGAATAAGAGTGACAAACTACCGCACAGTCAACCTGATGGTACGCTGTGGCCCGTAGACATCTACATCTACCCTCGTTTAAAATTAAAATGCATATTATGTGTATTCACCCCTGAATACTAAGATGCAATGCTTCATTTCCAGTTAGAAGTCTCCGGTTCTCTACACTCACCATAACAAATACATCATTAAGCTGTTATTTTAAGCTGGTATTCTGTGAGAGCGTGGTCCTTCCCCGGTCGAGCCGACCCATTCGTCTGCAACCACAATATAGCTTTAGCATGGCTCTACCACTTACAAAATTTCGGTACGGCGATTTCGGAATAACTCCCTACAATGGGAAAGTTCATATTGGGCTGTGAACTGTAAAGGGCAGATTTAGATAAAGAAAATGTACATGTAAATTGCATTTTACAGGAATCTTCAACCAGTGGAATCCTGGTTTGTGTCCTTTATAACTCTCGGGGAGGGCTGGCACAACTATCATCACACATTCCCTTGGGACTACAAAGCAGCCGAACTCCCGACGTTTTTCAACACATCGGCTGTATTGATCCGAATGTTTGAAAAACTTGGCTTGGCATATGATTTGAAGACCGTCTCACCAGAAATGGTAAGGTTAAATTTATACTTACGTAAAAACACATAATCTCATAATTAATATTGTTACCTTGCTTGCTTTGCGTGTGAACGTCTTCCTTGCGAATCAACGGTAACACAAAAGATTATTCGATTACTACCACGTCACATAGTAAGGACCGGTATTTTTATTATTTATAAATATTTATCTCAGTTTGCCAGATATCCGGTTGTAACAGAATTTATTTTAATTAATTATAGATGCGGCATAAATAAAATTACTAAATGTATTTAATGTAACTAACATAACTGTGCTAATATATGTAAAAGAGGATGTTTCTTTAACTCAAAATCTATTTGATGGATTACCATGAAAATTGGTATATAATATGTATTTTTCAAGGGAGAAGGTTTATATTTATAAACTAATAAAAATTTAAGAAAAATTTAGAAACAAACAAAATTTCTTTTTTTTCAATCAAGCACGGTAGTTTATAAATTAAACTGCATGCTATAATAAAAAACGTTGCTGAACACAACTGGCAGGAAAACGTTTGCCGGGTTAAGCTTTACATAGTCAAATATAGTCGTCCTAACTATCTCTCACTAACTAACGATTTTACCTGGTTTATTCCATGTGGTAGGGCCATTCTGCCTCGGAGACGACTATTCTGTCGACATAAACATTTACATTTTAATTATGAATCAGTGATCAATGTAAGTGTTTATGGGCCAAAACTTTCACATTGTCTTTGTTTGTCACTCTTATTTGAATGAAAAATGGTTTATACCAGGAAGAAAATATAATATTTATAGCGCTATAAATTGTGGAGATATAAATGTAATTTTTGACACATGAAGGAGTAAATTAAAAAATTCTTAAATATTATTTCCGTTAATTGCATTTCGAATGTAGTGAAAAATTTAAAATATCTTAAACTTTCACTGTGCCATTTTCAGGTTGCTAAAAGAATTATTCGAACAGGCGATGGTACGCATTATGTCTTTGGAAACGATGAAGCAAAAGCCGCAGTGACAGCTATCGGTCCCTTGCATCCCCTCAACCCGTCTTACACTACGAAATATAAGCCACCAAAAGCCACTTTAAATGATCAAGGCTTACCACTTTTTCACGAAATGGATGTAATAAATGTTAGTTCCAAAACAAATAATCGAAATTCTACCAAAGCTTAGTTTGAAAAATCAGTAATAAATCTATACCTAATAATAAATCCCTTTAGAATTTTTTTGTATGAGCCGAACTTATAGTCAAGCAAACAGTTGTACGTGTGTGGATTTTTGATAACGAGTTCTAATTAACGAGACCAGAGAATCCAATACTCCACATTATCATCCCGTAAGTGTCGAAGTGGAATTAGAGGGAAACTTAACGAAATGTGGGCAACAACATCTTCCTTTTAACATATCAAGATATTAAAAAAT
Source organism: Parnassius smintheus behrii (assembly GCA_036936625.1). Lineage (NCBI taxonomy): Eukaryota > Metazoa > Arthropoda > Insecta > Lepidoptera > Papilionidae > Parnassius > Parnassius smintheus. Next base: position 15,133,380 of record JAUPFT010000014.1, read on the forward strand.
CTGCGGTAACAACAACTGCCAAGTGTAACAAAAGCAAATATCTCTTCTATGATGCAATATATAGGGTCGTATGTTCAGCAGTGTAATGAATTAATGAATGAGACGTTAGAATATGTATATAATGTCATACGTTGTATAGCCATGGTGCAGTTATATTAGTAGTTATAGTTGTAGCACGAATGGGTCGGCTCGACCGGGGAGGGACTACGCTCTCCCAGAATACCAGCGTAAAATAGTAGCTCAATGATGTTGTGACTCGTATGGTGAGTGTAGAGTACCGGAGACCTCCTACTTATATCGACCTAGTCCTCACGGGTGACAACATATCTGCATTTTGATTTGTATTCGAGGATAGATGTAGATGTCTATGGGCCACAGCAATCACTTACCATCAGGATGACTGTGTGCACGTTTGTCAATTTTTTATTAATGTTAGCACTTGAATTTGTTGTCTTAAATTTGTTGGCTGTTTAATGCAGCAAGCATTAAATAGCCAATTTATTTTTATAAGTATTTGTATTTAGTGTAGTATACATAAATTAAGGTTAATTTAAGTTAATTTTGTACCTTCAAATTGAAATAAACAATGTCACAAAGTACACTTTGTCGTTTATATTTGTTTCTCGATTCCTAATTTTCTAACCACCTACGCTATTATGTATCTTTCCGATATATTTGGGTTATATTTATTATTTATCTGTCTCGTATTTCAGTAACCGCCTGCGAAGTTTTAGCACCGTCCTAATGTTGGGTGATAATGCTTTTAGCATTAAGTCGGTCCACATAAAATAAGTATTAAATAATTCATCATCATCATTATTATAGCTCTTTACAATTCCACCGCTGAACATATATAAGTAATTCGATAATGTATACGTGGTAGAGCCACGTTGCAGATATATTATGGTTGTAGCACGAATGGGTCGGCTCGACCGGGGAAGGACCACGCTCTCACAGAATACCAGCGTAAAATAGCAGCTTAATACTGCTGTTTCGTACGGTGAATGTAGAGATCTGGAAACCCTTTTTCACAGGAAACGAGGCATCAGCGTTTTGAATCTTAGTCGAGGATAAATGAAGATGTCTATGGGCCACAGCATCGGGTGGACTGTGTGCTGGTTTGTCACCCTTATTCTATAAAAAAAGAATAATAAAAATAAATCAATTACCCTGTGGTGGCGACATAAAAGAACCTATCAACCCATTTAGACCCGTAGGTGTCATAAAAGGCAATTATTGGAAATATACGGCTTTTAGTAAATGGTACAAAAATGCAGAAAAATATACCCAGATCGGCGACGAATTACAGAGTGAAAGGTGCGATGCGTCTGGTGCTGCTTGCATGCTTTTTGGACTGCCTGTCAATCGTGACGATTAAAGCTAATGTCCCCTACAACCGTAGAGGAGGCGCTACTAATACGCTAATGATGAAGGAGAAGAAAAAAGATCAAAAAAGAATAATTAAGTCATAAAACATGTGGGGTAACCGCCTCAAGAATATATCCAACCGCGAATAGCAATAATTAGTGATTTTTCATAAATTACAGTCATGTTGTTTTTGATTGAAAAAGTTTCTTCGTATATATTGTATTTCTGACAGAGTTTTCGGGCAAGGAAGTGTCCGCCGCGCCGCCCCAATGCGTGTTGGCTAACTTCACATGTCTGAAATATTTTTTTCTTATTCCTCAGAATGCAGGTTTCCTCACGATGTTTTCCTTCACCGCAGAGCACGTGGTAAATCAACACTTAAAACTGCATTAAAACAAGGATCGAATCCGGGTTACTCACGTTCTGTTATATTTACAGCGAGCGTTAACCATCTGAGCTACCACAGCTTTCTATATAAACCCTCTCAGAAATGAGGGGAGGCCTGTGCCCAGCAGTAGGACGCATATAGGCTATAGCTTTAACTTTACTTTATAATTTGTATACAAATTCGAAACATGTTTTGTTTTCAATATTTAATTACATTTACTTATAATATGTATGTGCCATTTTATTCGAAAACTTGTTGCCGTCTTGTAGGTAGTGACATAATCCCGTTGATGTAGAAATCTTGGGATTTTTGATCAAAGAAATGCGACAAGTAGTTTTGACAGTTCTCTCTTGATGCTAACCTAACTAATTCTAAAGAGACCGAAACAGATAAAAATCGAATAAGGTAGGAACTATATGCTAGGTGCTTTAACACTTACCAACCAAGCTCTCATAGTTTTTGCTGAGTTGTCAAAGAGGTGTGCGGTCTGGCGTTATCGTGATGAAAGACCACTCCTTTTCGCTTGATCAATTCCAGTCTTTTTCTCAATTTCTTGGTTAAGTTTCGTTAGTTGTTGGCAGTAGAAATCCAAATTGATATTTTTTCCCGGCGGTAAAAGCTCATAATAAACTATGCCCTTTAAATCCCACCATACACACACCATCACCTCATTACCTTCCCTTATTGACTACCCTTTGACCATTTTTTTCGCAAGTTCTTGTCGTAGGTGATCCACTTTTCTTCACCAGACATCTACCTTTTCAAAAATGATTTGGTTTCATTACATTTTGTTAAGGCCCATTATTATTACATATAATTAATTTCTATATAAAGCCGTCAAAAAATTATCTGTTAAAAAATATGTTTAAACAATAAAAATACATTAATAAGCATAAAGTTAAAATAAATATATTTCTAAAATTAAGTATTATAGTAAATTAAAGGCTTAATATTGCTAGACATATCATCTTAGCCGGTGGTATAGCGGTAATACGGCTTTCCCGTGGACATCGCACACATATATACCGTTGATGGGCCGCGTCGTAGCGCGTAGCGATACGTCGGCTATCTTTCAGATTGGGATGTTTAATTGTAACAAGCATACTCAACTTCATGTCTTAGTGCATTAGGGCTATTGGAGACGCCAGTAACTTAAGGTATCTTCGATAAAGATTTAGTGGACTGTAATTTTGGTGCATACGGCAAAGGGGAAAATAAATAGGTGGGATAGCACGCACTGACCTGATGAGGGCTGCCGCGCCTTCCTCCTGGAGTGTCTGCTATATAGCGAGCTCGCCACGTGGTTCGGCGCACACGCACTCTCGGAACAGTCTCGTGAAGTCCCACACTCTCCACCTTTGCCCTTACGGGGGCGTCTCACACTTTTATGAGTTACAAAGACACAATGTCTGATGCGGTGAATATTAAACATAAACAGGAGAACTCAATGTTCGTCCTGCGCGGTTTGCGGTTAATGTACATAAGACGCGACGGGTGGCCGTGCGTTGCGGATGGCGTAATATCACTTAGTATAATGACGCGCGCCGAGATCCTCTTTTTCACCTCGGCGGCAGCGCGTGCGGTAGGAAAGGGAAGGAAGGAAGGAAACAAAAAATATGCACTAGTCATGTTGATAAAGTAGATATAACTTAGGACGAACTCAATGCGATATGTAATGTAATGTTGATAAAGTAGATTGTTAACTGGCGTTACCATTTCCTCCCGCCCTTAAAGGGTCACCTTTAAAAGACAACCGTAATATAAAAAGTAAAAGGAAAACAAATAAATAAGCGGTATATAAAGTGAGAGGATGCGCTCAATGCGCATGTCTCATCTACTAACCTTACTTGGTAAGCGAGAAAATGTATACATAAATATAATATTGCGGTTTAATACTTTTTTAATATATATAAATATAAACTTAATTCCTAATTTAGATAAATAATTATAATCAAAATAATCGTGATTTATTGTCTTGATATGTTCCCTTAGTAGTTCTCACGGTCACTACTCGAACTACGTCATCCTTCGAAGGATGAACAGACTCGACAATCGCTAATGGCCAAGCAAGGGGCGGTTCATTATCATTTATCACAATTACAACCATGCCTGGTACGATAGCCGTAGACGGGGTGTTCCACTTCTGACGAACTTGTAATCCGTGAAGGTATTCCGTCCTCCACCGGTCCCAAAACGACTGAACTAATTTATCCAGTAAAGAATGCCTGTGTAACAGACTGGTAGAGTCAGATTTGACTTTGGGTGCGGGTAATGACAATAAAGGTGCGGTATTCAAAAAATGACTCGGAGTAAGAGCTGAAGGCTCTGCAGGATCAGAACTTAATACTGTCAAGGGCCGCGAGTTTAGCAAGCACTCAATTTGCGCAAGAACAGTATTAAGCTCTTCGTATGAAAGTAACTGATGTCCGATAACTCGGAACAGATGCGTTTTTACGACTTTGATCATACTCTCCCAGGCGCCTCCAAAATGAGGAGAGTTGGGACAGATGAACTTCCATGTTATACGATTCTCAGCACACTCTTGCTCAAGCTTTGGGCGGTATTCAACGTTTAGAAATTTATAGAGATCGCGAAGATACGAAGCGGCACCTTTAAAATTCGTTCCATTATCCGAATATAAAAACTGAATCGGCCCTCGTCTAGAGAGGAAACGTTTAAGCGCAGCGAGGAAACTAGAACTACTAAGATCTGTAGCGATTTCTATATGTACAGCTCGAGTCGTGAGGCATGTGAAAACACATAAGTACGCCTTCTCGCTGTGTACACCACGACGACGTACAGGAGTGTATGCGATAGGACCGGCATAATCGCAGCCCGTGTGTGTAAATTCCTTAATAGCTTGTCTTACACGACTATGGGGAAGATCAGCCATCAAAGGGTAAGTTGGACGGGGTCTAAGCCGGAAACATATATTACACTTGTAGACTCTGCTTCTCACAGTGCGGAGTGCGGAAAGTATCCAAAATTTTTGACGGAGCAATGACAATAACAATTCAGGCCCAGCGTGTAAATTTTTAATATGATAATAGTCAATGATCATGTTCACTACATGATCACTGCGCGGGAGTATAATTGAATGTTTTTGCGTGTAATCTAATGCGGAGTTCGAAAGACGACCACCAATGCGGATTAAACCATTCTCAATAAAAGGCCTTAAACGATTGAAAGCGGGCGAGCAAGGTTTGTTACCTTCAATATTTAAATATTCCACTGCAAAATGCTGTTTTTGCAGGGCGCGGAGGATTATTACCTCAGAGAAACTGAGATCATCAGCAGTCACTACAGTAGTGCTGCGGCGGGGCAATAATTTAGCAAACTTACACACGTACTCAATTATACGTAGAAGTTTACTCCAAGAAGCGATGCGGAATGCGAGCTCATAAATCGCAGAATTACAGACGGATGTGCACACAGTGTGCGACAAAATCTTCTTCTCAGGCATATTTGCAATAACCTCATTGTCTAAAGTACGAAGAGGCCATTGAGATGGATCTAACGAAGTCCACTGAGGCCCATGGAGCCACAGGGGGTTTGAAACTAATTTATTTGGCGTAACGCCACGTGAAAGTATGTCAGCGGGATTCTCAGTACCTGCGACATGATAAAAGTTATCAGCGCGAATATTGTCGGTAATCTGAACAACGCGGTTTGCAACAAAGGTCTGCCACTTGTGTGGCGAACTCTTTATCCAGTACAGAGCTACTTTTGAATCTACAAAGGCATAGACTGATATTGCAAGGTCAAGAGAATAATTGTCGAGTACTCTGCGAAGCAATTTTGAGAGTAAAACCGCTCCACAAAGCTCAAGGCGTGCAATAGATAGTGGTTTCGTCGATGCGACTTTATCACAAATCAACTGGACGGTGTTACCATTGACGCTCTTTACATGTATGTAGACTACGGCACCGTATGCGTGCTCGCTGGCGTCGGAAAACCCCAGGAGTGACGCAGTACAGTTTTGGATACACCAACATGTCGCGGGATACGTAAATCATTAAGAGCTGGTAATTCAGCACAGAATTGCCTCCACATCTTAATAATTGGCGGTGGTGGTATGTCGTCCCAATCTAAATTAAGTTGCCAAAGCTGCTTTATTAACAATTTGGCGTACGCGACTGTGGGAGCAACGAAACCCATTATGTCCCACAGGCGAGCGACAGTAGATAAGATGGCGCGCTTAGTGCACGTCACATCAGCGGGAACAGATATCTTAAAATAAAAGGCGTCACTATCGGTAGACCAATGCAAGCCTAGTATTTTATGTGGCATTGATTTATCGAACTCTACTTCTCCTGTAATTTTATGGGAAGTAGGGAGGTCATCTAAAACAGATCGACGGTTGCTATGCCATTTTATCAGGTCCCATTGGGCACCCTTGAATAAGTCTATCAGCTGCCGAGAGGTCTCACTGGCCTCGGATTCACTGGGCATAGAGAACGCGATGTCGTCCATATATAGCGAAGTAAATGCGATACGACTCGCAAGTGGATACTTTGCGCCGTCGTCATCAATGAGCTGTCTTACCGTGCGCAATGCATGGTATGGACTCGAAGTTAAACCGAAGCACACGCGATTGAAGTGGTATAACACAAGTGGGTCTTGTGGACGGAAGCGGTATAGGAAGCACTGGTAACGACGATCAGAATCGCGAACAACTATTTGCAGAAATTGTTGGCGACAGTCGGCTATCATAGCGATTGGATGTAAGCGGAAAGTTAAAATTATATTGAACAAGTCGCCTTGCAAATTTGGTCCTGAATGCAGAATATCATTTAATGATCGCTCAGTGCTAGTCTTACTGCTAGCGTCCAGGACGATGCGCAGACGCGTTGACTTCTTATCTTCGCGTAAGACTCCATGATGCGGTATGACATATATTGGAGCGGGTTCATGAGAGTCATACGGCGGTGCGGGGGATATATAATTTTTAGCTAAGTATTCCTTTATGACGTCATCATATGCTAACCTTAATGTAGGCGAGACTTGAAGTTTCCCCTCCAAGCACATGAATCGTCGTCGAGAGGTTTCATAAGAATCTCCGAGAGAGTAAACGTCATCTTTAAATGGCAGGCCAACAATATATCTACCAGTAAAAGGATCGCGGGATGTCGTAGATTTATAAAACTCTTCACATTCAATGTCTGAAGGACACTGAATGGGCGGTGCGGAGGGTGGCTGTTCAAGCTCCCAAAATCGTTGCACTAATTTGTCAACGATAGGAGACTCTAGAACTGAGCAGCACGTTAAAGAATGATTTACCTGAAGTGTCGGCACTGAGCCCATAATAACGTAACCAAATACCGTATTCAAAGCTGAGGGCCCGGACAAGTCGTTAGACGAATAAATTACGTCTGGGCACAGTAAGTGCGGGAAAAGGGATGCGCCTATCAAAACATCAATTTTATTAGGCATGCTATAACATTCATCAGCGAGTCTTATGCCATGGAAGTGTGATAAGACAGATGTGTCTACCACAGCGGTGGGCAAAAGGTCGGTGATTTGATCAACAACTAGCGTTGAAATATTGAAGTTAATATTCGAGTCGAATCGTGAGAAAATTTTAATATCAATCGATTTCGATTTTACAATTTTTTCAACTCCACCGAATCCCTTTACTACAGTACATTCGGTATCGTGTTGTTGAACGCCTAAACGATGACAGCACTCTTTAGTCATAAAATGGCTTTGAGCCGCGGAGTCTAATAATATACGAATAATTTGTTTCTCTCCCTTAGCATCGTAAGCAAATACTTGAGCGGTTGATAATAAAACAGTTCTCTGCGAACGACTTGCGCGCGCGGGAGGCGGTGAACGTTGAGAAACATTCTTGAACGAAGTACACAGCGCGACGTCTGAACGCGCACCTGCGGTGAGGGGTGGCGAGTGTGCGGGCGCGGGGGTTGTAGACTTCGGTGTAACTGGCTGAAGCGGTGGAGAACGCGCCAGCGCAGGGGAAGCATTATCGCTTCTGCGGTGGAAGTGCAAGAATGTGTGATGTTTAAATTTACAAACTCGACAACTATAATTTGAAGAGCAACTAGACACTCGATGACTTAAACTGAGACAATTCACACATGCATTGTTACTCTTTACGCATTTAAATCGTTCCTGCGGCGTCATTTTATTAAAGTCTGCACACTTAAATAGGTGTTGATGCACAATATTATCGCACAGACACTTTGAGCAACTAGTCGTCGTGCTTACGTACGCCTGATACTTCGGCGACGAAGTATTATTACAGCGACGATTATTACCGTTACCTCGTCAATTGTTTGGTGCGCTATTAGAATTTGTACTAGAATCGGTGCGTTGCAAAACTTTGGAGCGGGTCTTAATAAAATTTACTAAATCATCAAAGGTAGGTACCATCGAGTTATGACTATATTCGAAAGAGCGAATGGTATCCGGGTCCAGCTTCTTAAGCGCGATATGAAGAACAATCAAGACCGCGAGATTATCTAACTTTAAGTTTTGTAAAGCGCGCACTGCACTTATAAAGTTATCAGTAAATAAATCAAAATTATTTGCGGTGGCCGATTGCAATGGCTTAAATTCGAACATCTGATTAATATATGTAGATGCTAGCATACGCCGGTCTTCATATTTGTCAACGAGTGCTTGCAATAAAATTTTATAATTTTCAGCGCAAGGAGTTATACCTGAGCATACAGATAGGGCTTTGCCCGTTAGTTTACCTAGCAAATAGTATAACTTTTCAGCGTCGGTAAGCGATGTGTTGTCATGGACGGTTGATTTAAAGCTAGCATAAAATAAAGGCCATGAGCGAATGTCACCCGAAAATGGCATAAGTTCGACAGGCGGAAGTGTGAATCTGGCTTTAGATGGTGTACTAGTACTTTGTAAATTAGATTGCGAATATTGTAAATAAAGCCTATTTATTCTACCGCAAAGAGACTCAAACGCAATGAGGCTGTTATAATCAGGTTTAGCAATAGGGTTTATTTTTAATAAATGTGAATTATAATTATCTAAGACCTGTTTAAACTCAATACGTAAAGCATTAATATAAGAACTTCCATCAAGAAAACGCTCCATCGTTGAAGTGTTTATGTGGATGTCCGAGGACATATCATATATTTTTGGCACTATTTCAAATAAAGCATCTCGTTTAGCTAACAATAAAACCAACTCAGCATCAGGTGTGCCCTCATTATCCGAGGAATCGCTATTATTCGATGCTATTTGTTTTTTAGGCGGCATTACAACTTAAGTTATGCGGCGTAAAATAATATAATTATAAGCGGGTAGTCTGTAAGCGACCTCGCTACGCGGTTGAATTATTAAATATTAGTTTCGTTAACGATGAACTTTAATTGTTAACTTTTATAATAATTATGAAGTTATTTATAACGAATATAATGCTTAAATATATGTGCAAATAATAAATGTAATTTAACAGTATAATCTATAGATGTAGTTAAAAGTTGATGACGTGATGTGAACATACAACAAATAATTTATATAGATAATTATATGCTTATTCATTCTATGAATATAGTTTTAAAATTACTATGAATTTCACCTATTAGGACCTATTCTAGTGTTCTAATAAGGGCGGGGTTAATCCGAAGTCGGATTAAAATATAAATAATTAATTATATAAACGCTTATTACGATAACGATCTAATAAGGGCGGAAAGTCAAGGTCAATCCAGCGAGAAGTGACCATTAAAAAATGGAGACGCCAGTAACTTAAGGTATCTTCGATAAAGATTTAGTGGACTGTAATTTTGGTGCATACGGCAAAGGGGAAAATAAATAGGTGGGATAGCACGCACTGACCTTATGAGGGCTGCCGCGCCTTCCTCCTGGAGTGTCTGCTATATAGCGAGCTCGCCACGTGGTTCGGCGCACACGCACTCTCGGAACAGTCTCGTGAAGTCCCACACTCTCCACCTTTGCCCTTACGGGGGCGTCTCACACTTTTATGAGTTACAAAGACACAATGTCTGATGCGGTGAATATTAAACATAAACAGGAGAACTCAATGTTCGTCCTGCGCGGTTTGCGGTTAATGTACATAAGACGCGACGGGTGGCCGTGCATTGCGGATGGCGTAATATCACTTAGTATAATGACGCGCGCCGAGATCCTCTTTTTCACCTTGGCGGCAGCGCGTGCGGTAGGAAAGGGAAGGAAGGAAGGAAACAAAAAATATGCACTAGTCATGTTGATAAAGTAGATATAACTTAGGACGAACTCAATGCGATATGTAATGTAATGTTGATAAAGTAGATTGTTAACTGGCGTTACCAGCTATGATACGTAGAGTTTTGACCACTGGTGTCTTAGTAGCGTGCTGTTATGATACGTTGGTGTTGTTATTAGTCAATAACAATACCAATTTTGTTACCAAAGGCGGTAGGGATCATGTGGGTGTGTTGTGAGGGGGCGCCATTCGTATGATAGTTGCATTGATGCTTACTGCTACTTGCGTTATTGCGTCTTGTGACGGATCTGCGGGTGTGCTGCGCCTGATTCGACGACGTATTCATACTTTCATCCTAGCTTAGGACAAGATAAATTTAGGAATTAAGAAAAAATTAAGATTTTATTACAAAAAATGTTGTTACTTTTCATTGAATTTACGTTCTATAAGTGAAACCAAACCACTGGTTTCAAGGACAACGGTGTTTACACTAACAATCTGTATATATAGATGTTGTGAGCCTTTCCTAAGCGGAAAGAGATAATTAATAATAAATTAATAATGTAAACCTGATACATGTGGAATAGCGACGTTTTAACTTTCTTATCTTTTTTCAAGCCCTGTCTTCGTAAACGTGGTTCACTTAGCTCATAAGGCACTACAACCGGCTTTCAATTGTTCTAGTGAATAGTTATTCTTCCAAAAGACACCGAAAAGAAAATTTTTAACTTTTTGTAATAAAATTTCAGAATATATCGAATTTCTTCGTTAGATTCATTAAGCTATAATGTACTACGTACTAGAGGCGACACTGCATTCAGCTACTCTGTTCGACTCAACTACGGTGCATACACCGCACTGTACGCTCTGACAGCGCGCGACATGTTATACTCCCGTTCGCTCAGGACCTCAAAATGGCGGCAAATGAAAAATTTTCCCTAACTTGCAAATTTTGCTATATTTTCACTTTAAGACAATATTTTTGAATAAAACTTACAGGAATTCTTCTTGAATGTATAAACTATCGAATAAAATAATTTTTGGATGTTAGATATGGTAATAAAATTCATAAATCACCCTTTAAAATGCAAAGTAGTAGTAAATACTCCACTTTTAGCCACGAAAATATTAATAAAATAATTTCCACAAGTTTGTTTTTCGAGAAATCTATATGAAAATGTTTGGAAATAAATATAGTTTTATGTTTTTATGTTTTTTTATTCGTAACCCATACAAAAGAAAAACTTGTTTTCCGAAATTCAATTTTATTATATGAACTTTGAAACACTATTTCTCTAATATTTTTTGTGATTTTGAAATAAATACAACACCAAATAATTTGAAATATGTAATATAATTATTTTTTATTTACATTATACAGTAAAAATAAATGAAAATGGAAAAATAACACATTTCTTACTCAACCACGAAAACAGAAGTTTTTCAACATAAATTCACATATAACACCCTCAAATATGTTTCGACACAAATGAAAAATGTTTAGAAAAGTACATTTTTATTATTATTTAAAATAAACATATACAATTCAATGCACAAAATACAAAACACAAGAAATAAAATATATTTGAACAAATGTATGGAGCAAATAGTGATGTGGCGTCGCTGGTATATTTATCGATAATTTTTTGCAATGTAGCCGGCAATAATCAAATTCGGTTGTTTGACTTTTTGTAATGATTTTATATTGAATTTACAATAAATTTATTTATTTTACAATTTCTGAATGACTTTTTATAGAACCAGCATGGTGGCGATCACCTCATTCACCGGGGTTATTATAATAACCCTTTTTGTACAATTTTTCTTTTCAAATTAAACATTCTTTCAGTCCACATTCTTTCAGTCAACATTCATACCCATTCATATCCTTCTTGAACCCACTAGTGAGGACGAGGAGGAGACCGGAGACCCTTTTTACTGGTAACGAGGCATTCCATCTTAGTCCTCATAGGTCACGGAAAGATGTAGATGTCAAAGGGCCAGTGCAAACACTTACCATCAGTTGGACTGTGTGCTCAACCACTTACCATCAGGTGGACTGTGTGCTCGTTTGTCACCCTTACCTATAAAAAAGACGAAGAGGAGGAGACCGGAGATCCCTTTTTACTGGAAACGAGGCATTCCATCTTAGTCCTCACAGGTCACGGAGGATAGATGTAGATGTCTAAGGGCCACTGCAACCGCTTATTACCGCTATAACCGCTCGTTTTCCACCGTAAATTATAAAAAAAATGAAAGGAAGGAAGAAAAAGGGAAGGACCACGCTCTCACAGAATACAAGCTCGATACTGGTGAGGTAGAGGAGACCAGAAACCCTTTTTGCTGGAAACGAGGTCTTCCATCTTAGTCCTCACAGATCACGGGGGAGTAGATGTAGATATCTATGGGCCACAGCCATCACCTACCATCAGGTAGACTGTGTGCTCGTTTATCACCCTAAAGAAACCGGAGAGCCTTTGACCCTTTTTACTGGAAACGAGGCATTCCTCACAGGTCAATGGGCCACACCAACCACTTACCATCAGGTGGACTGTTTGCTCCTTTGTAACCCTTCCATTACAATCACCCTCCGCGAATTTCACAAAACTCCGTAAATACCTTTACGGAGTTTCATGAAATTCCATAAAGCATTTTTGCAGACAGAGCGCCAGCCCACACTGCATACACTCAAACGACGTGAGTGTTCTGCGGTGCTCCTGTTCCGTGTACCACACACACGCACGTCGTTTGTATTTCTATGGCGGTCTCTCCGCCGCATCTGCCGTTGTCTCTCGACTTGGCATGGGTATGCGGCGAAGGTAGTGGCGCTCTGTCAGCCTCTGTAATGGAAAGATAGGCTGTCTATTGTGTTGAGCAGGGATTGGCTGGCGAGGTACAATTTTGAGATGGCGGTTCATAATGCCGTCAACCAACGCCAACCGAAACGCTACGGAATCGAGTTTGGTGTTGGATGATTTCTCAACAATGACGCGTTTTGAATGGAAACATTCAAAAGGCGTTTGAAAACTTTCCGGTTCCATTTCAAACATTGTTTCCGCTCGACTAGATAGGCCTCCAGCATCGAGTCAAGGCGGTCAACTCCCCCCATGTACTGATTATAATCGTTTATCAAATCGAGCTTGTATTGTGCAGTGTGGTCCGAACGTCCGGCAAATAGTTGTTGCGAGACGCCATGGTATGTTGAGATACAAGTCACTCGCTTGCGATCTTGTAGCGCAACAACCATGACGTCGTCGGACGCACGGGCAATAAATTGCCCTTCCTGTAAGGGTGCACGTTTGATGGCTTCTGAAACCCCTTTGCGAGTCGGCCACAGGGTACCGACGCAGTCCGTGTTGCGGCGTTTTAGCCAACGAGCCAGGGAGGGGGAATTGAACCAATTGTCCATGTGCCCCCGGTTGAGGATAGGTCGTATGAGCCTCAACACAGGGTACACGCTGACCGGTACCCTACTCCCTGTCTCGCGGCCCGCATACACGAAGAACGACCAAAGGTATCCTGTGGCCGACTCGCACAGTTGCAAGGTTTTTATACCAAACTGGGCTGCCTTGGACTTTATATATCGTTGAAACCTAACTGGCCCTTTCCAAAGAGTTAGCGATTCATCAATACATATTTTCCGGTCCAGCTGGTATAACTCCTGGAACTTGGCATTCAAATGGTCGATAATGGGACCCATTGGGTGCAGCGGATTATTAGGGTCTGTCCCCTCGGCCAAATGAAATGCCGCATTGAGGTTCCAGTAGCGGCCTTCCGTGAATAATGCGCGAAATACGTCAGTCCTCAGTAGTGGGTGCTTGCAGAAACATGATTTAATGCAATAAGCATGATCCAAAATGCCATTAGCGCCCAGATTTCATGTAGATTGGTCTGAAACCAATCTTTCCTGAAACCTGGACGCTGCTGTGCCAAAACCGACTCGGCATACCGGTTCGTTTCGTCAGTAATATGGGCCATGATGTCATCTGTCCAGATGGCATGCATGGCCTCATATGGATCGTGAAACAAAACGGTAGGCCCAGTCTGTTCTGACACAAAATGGCATTGCCTGCCATTCCACTCGTTCATCCCTCGCCACTCAAAACTATTATCTTCATCCCAATCCCATTCATCCTCCCTCACATTCTCCTCTTCCTGATTTGCAGTTATCCTTCTTCTTTCGTACCTCTCCCTTCTAATGGAATGATCACGGATTTGCCCCTGAATATCCAAGGGCAAATCCGTGTCATTCGGGAAGACTTGCACGAAGGGTGCTCCACGCAACCAACCCAAGCTTCGGCCACGGCCACGTCCACGACCACGCCCGCGTACAGACGCGGTCCCTCGCCGCTGACGTGCCGCCGCCGTGTCCAACACCTCCACCATGAAGCGGGGTGCGGGGCCTGGAGCACCCTCTGGAGCAGGTAAATCCTGTTGAAAAATGAACACGTTGTTATTGTGCTGCAAACATATATATATATATATATATATATATATATATATATATATATATATATATATATATATATATATATATATATATATATATATATATATATATATACGGAGCAACCTCCGGAGCACTGCTCAATGATCCCTGTTGAAATAATAAACACATTTTTATTGGGCTGCAAACATTTATATATAATAAATATAAATATTTATATAAATACTAGCTGAAATATAAAAATTTACATAGAAATGCTTCATAACTGATGCTATAAATATAAATGTAACTTACAGACACCTCCGCAGCCCCTTCCATTGTTCCATGGATCCATCCATCCATGTTATATTATATATATGATATATAGGGATAAATATATATATATAAATATATATAATATATATATATATATATATATATATATATATATATATATATATATATATATATATATATATATATATTTATATATATATATATATATATATTCAGCAGAGAATATATAGACAATAGGGTCATATTATGTTATTACAGTCATCACAGTATGTATAAAGCGGAAATTGCTATATACATACTGAATTTATCCAAATGAAAAAAAAAGTGAAGCACATGTCTGTACAATAAAAATACGTAAAACTTATCACTTTTTTTTATAAATATCTCCATATCGATCGCCTTATCGATAAAATTCGCGCAATCCCTGCAAATATGCTAAATATGGCAAAATATTTGAATTGTTATATAGGCATTGGACCGTTTTATGAACAATTGTATAGGTTATGATACAATTTTAATAGGAAAAATGAACGAAATCTTGAAGAATATGAAATTATCTCGTAATTTCATTAGGATTTTACCGTATTCAATTAGATTTATCCGTAAACATTTATATTTACTATTTCGTTTGAACTTTTCTACGTCATTTCGATTTCAAACTATTTATAGCATTCACTTTTCACTTTATGCTACAAATTATATATCTACAGGTTTGTTATATCACAAGGATTACAAAAATGTATAATACTTACGTTTTTCTCGCAGACAAAATGATAAATTAGTTTATAAGAATCACAGCACTTGTGCACGACGCGCGACGCGTAATGGCGGAAATCCAAAGTGATTTTTTTTTCTAAGAAACATTGCCAGGTTACGTTTTAAAATAAAAGAGCATATCTTTGTCTTTGATACTATTATCTATTGCATAGTGTCTTTGGTTTTGTTTAAAACGAAAAAATAGTTTTTTCATAGGGCAGTAATTCTGATCTAATTAGTGCTCTTTTGGAGCGAACGTAGTAGGTATTGTACGATCTAAAGTGCGCATGGCTTGGTTAACGGGATCAGTCACTCGCTAGGCGCTTGTAGAGTTGTCACGTGTTGTGTTGATTTAAAAAAAAATATCTTGATAAAAATATGCCGTCGTGTGTACTTAGATATTTCACAAATAATTGAAGAAATGTCAGTAAAAACCAAGGTATTAATTTTCATCGGTTAATAAGATACTTAATCAATAAAAAAATATTATAACTTAATAATAAAACAAATTATTCCTAAGACGCCATCTTGTGTCATGTAATATAGATTATGAAATTAATTTGTTCAGATGCGACATTTCTGTGGGTACTTAAGTATAGGACGAATTTATTATTATACACATTTTTTTTGTAGAAACATATATGAGTTATCATAATAAGGCCAATTTTTTATATTTAAATCTGCTAATTATTCTTTTATATTATTTTTAGGTTTCCACATTAAAATCAAAGTGAAATAAATTCGTCAATTTTTAACTCTCGCGTCCCATCATTTATGAACGACTCTTATTCTAATTTAAATAAATATATTTGTAATTTAAATTTTATATTAATAAGTTTTGTTAAACATACATTTAGTATGTTTTTTTTATATTTGACATAGATACCTTTTAAAATATTCAGATAAAAATATTACTAAAATGTAATTGTGATATAATATTATGTAATATTATAATAAATAAGCGAATATAATATACAAAATAAATGACAAAATTTGAAAATTGTTCTCGATATAATTTATCTATTTAACAATACAATCTATTATTACATACTGATCCTTCTACCTATGTTTATTCTATGATAAAAAAACAACCGCGCGAACACAGAGTAGCACACATGTTTTGTTTGAAATAGCTGTCATAGTCCGTAAGTATATATTACTTCAATGGTTAGATCCACTCATTTTGTCGGACAGAAAACAATTGAAAATTGGCGGGAAAGTGTTTTTTAATTTTTAATTTTTACTTTTCTTAATATCCTTTATGTATTTATATTAAAACCAGCCAGATACAAATAGTAAAACCAAAGAGATTTTTTTTCAATTTTGTACAAACAAGACGCGAAGAAACTTTGTGACCTTCCCATTATATCATGAGGAAGTCACGATTATTTTAAGAGTAAATGTAGTAAATTTTAGTAGTGTCGGCGGGGATCGAACTATTCTCGCGCACTGTGAAATTTTATAATGAACCTCTATTCTGGTAATATATGTGTATTACCTATCAATACGCAGTAATGAAAAAATTAAAACGTTATCCAAAATATTTGTAAAGTTTATTACAAAATCATTTTTATAATTTTATTTTTGAATATATTAAATAAATAGATATACAAATATATATATATATATATATATATATATATATATATATATATATATATATATATATATATATATATATATATATATATATATATATACTTTTTAATCAGTGCAAAAGCAACCACGTCGAGCATTATATTTTATCCAATATAAATACTTTGTGACCCTAGTGTACACCCCAGGGTACCCCGCGCGGCCGCAGCCTATGCCCCATGACACCACACCTGCAAATGAAATAGTATTGATTTATTTTTATTATACAAGAAAAAGCCAAATTTTGGAAGCTAAAACTAGAATTGATTACATGTTACAAGCTATTTTCGGGTAACTTTAAAACCTTCTTTAATGAACTTAAGCTTAATTCTTAAGTAAGTATTTTTGCAAGTTGACTATGTGCCACGTTTACAAGCATAAAAAAAGATTATTTTGCCCAACACAACTGATAAAAACGGATATAAAATACTAGATTAACAGAAATAAGCGTGACAAAACATGGTCTACATGGTATTAAGGGGACGGTGTGATCCATAGACACCTTCATCTATCCTTGATTAGGAATCAAAATGCAGATGCGTTATCCCGAAGACTAATACAGAATGTTTCTTTCTCAGTTAAAAAAATATGTCTAGGTCTATGCCAAAAATAATATATAGATATATATTATTTCACTTATTACAAAACAGTGCTTGATTACAATCCCACCCGATTGTCATTGATAATGAAACCTTATATAAACAGCCTGTTTTATCATAACAAAAGACTATACCCGACTCATGCTAGATTATACAGACGACGGAAAATTATTTCAATCCTTTTAATTTTGACATATATTAAAATCTATATGAATGATACGCTTACCTAACAATTCATATCGCTTGTCGCTTCTTTCAGCAGATAATGGTCCTCCACTGTCTCCCTGAATAAAAAAATATTCCTTTATTACTTTTTGTACTTATATAATAACCAAATAGCTATCAGGTATTTGTTATAAATTATTCGTTCTCTTCTTGTGCGAAACGTTTACATTTACATTGAACACTAAGTACCCTTAACCACAACCCAGCGTGTTCAAACGTAATTTGTGTTCTATATTTTGTTTAAAAAGCGTATCCCTCACACAAGAAATTGCACAACCATTTTCTAAATATCATCATTACATCCCTTCACAAGTTCACTGCTGTACATAAGCTTCCCCAAAGAATGCCACAAAGCACGGTCCTGAGCCACCTGCATCCACCGACTTCCCGCATGTCTTACCAGCTCGTCACTTCATCTAGTGGAGGACCGCTTTACACTTCACCTACCGGTACGAAACTGCCACTCGAGAACCTTTCTTCTCTTTATTCATTTTTTGAAATAATTATATACATATGTTTTCTATTACTCGAAATCTATTATCGAATGCCTCTTTGTTCTAATAGTCTTAAATGTGGGTTTTTATCATGAGTCGTGGTGGTGGGATCGTATCCCGGCTCGATCAAAAATCAATTATTGGGTTTTTCTGTCAAGAAATGCTCAGTAGCCCTGAGTCAGGAAGTTAGCGGTGTTTCACTTCTGTGTCTCGGAATGCGCGTAAAGCAGCTGGTCCTTCGGCTAATCTCTCTTCGTTCGTGCCGAATAACCATCACATCTAACTATCTACTACCAGACGGACGGACAGACGGACTATCAGAGTGAGGGTATAGAGAGTTCACTCGTGCTTGTACATACACTCGGGCTGCCGTGACCGAAATTCGGTCTGGAGGACATTATTGTGGTTTTCAATCTATTTAAAATGTCAACTTGATAAACCCGCTGTCGTTTAGAAGAAATTAATGATGTACCTGACATGTATCCTTCTGCCCATGATCTGGGTACCCAGCACAAAGCATGTTGTCAGCTATCATCGTCCTTTCGTACTTTGTGTTTTTGCACTCTTCGTTACTAAGTATGGGAAGTTCGACGTCAAGTAGATAGCAGGAATGGTTTTTCTGTTCACCTATGGAACCCCAACCGACAGCAATAGCCTTCACCCCTTCGTAAGTGTAGGCTGGAAAAAACAATTTTTTACTGAGATCAAGAAAAACTTTATGAAATGAGGAAATATTTTAAAATTTTTAAAATAATAAAAAGTACGAATTTACTTCAAAACTCAAAAAAATAATTTCTACATTATAGTTTCTGAAGTTCTTTTAAAAGTCTTGTTATAACGTATTACTTAGAACGCTATTAGTTAAATTATTTTAAAAGTATTCTTTTCATTTAAATGCTTTATCATATTGGTTATCATTTGGACATACCAAGTGACTAATTATGCATTATTCATAATGGCCATGCAATATGAATAATGCCCATTATTACTCATATTGGGCATTATTCATGGGCAATCTGACAAAAACTATTGAAATAATTAAATTAACCGGACATTATGAATAAAGTCTGTAAGTTATTGGGCAGATAAATAAAAAGATTGGAAGTGTCTGTTCATACGATAATCGAACAAAATCTTTTTTTTATTTCTACAACTATCGTTTATCTATTTTTATTCTTTACCAATATATATATATATATATATATATATATATATATATATATATATATATATATATATATATATATATATATATATATATATATATATATATATATATATATATATATATATATATATATATATAATATTCATAATTACCAGACAATATGATAAATAATGAAGTTAAAATCGATATTTACTACATTTATAAACAGTGCCCTAATTAATCACTTGGCCAATAAAATCTATATTTATAAGTATTTACATCTTTTTTGGACATCCCATATACAAACACTGTTTGGCCTCTACCCAAAGGTTGTCTGGAAGAGATCACTTTCAGAATGATAAAACCGTCTGTTGTACATAGCTTTTAAATTGTACTCTATTCGTGTCCTATGTTTTGGTGTACAATGAAGAACAAATAAATAAATGTAGTGTGTCAAAAAATTAAACTTTTAAAGCTTCGACTTCAGAAGCTATTTGTGAAAAATAGCAATATCAGAAAATGAAATAACTACGGTTGGCAACTCGCCTGCCAACCGCAACATCTATAGCTTTGTTCGTCAGTGCATTTTCGATAGACTGTATTTCGATAAGAGAGAATGGATGATGAATGCTATTATATATATTTTTCAAAGAGTAGCTAAATTTTAAACTTAAGTCCAAATATATAAATAATGTAATACCGTTGTTACAGTTTTTGAAAATACGTATAAATAAGGCTTCTACTTTGATTTGAAATTGTCCCAAATAGAATGCGAATTTTGGGCATGGATTACGTTTTTGCCTACCGATCTACTCTTACGAATGTGTGCGTGCGCAGTAAAATCAGTTAAAATAATGCATTGCCACGCTTTAAATTTAAAAGATAAAAAGGACGGAATATTTAAGAGAGTAAGCACCCGCTGTAAATTTCAAAAGTATTCAAGCAATCCGGTTTCAATCCCCGCTGGCACTCACGAAATTGTTGATTTAAATTTTAAATGTTTTGTTGAAATTTTAAATGCCACTGCAAATACTTCGAAAACATGTGTAGTTAGATAATACGCATTTGAGCAGCGAGGAGCCTTATAATTTTTCCGACATTTCCTGTAGTTGCCTCTTCTCTCTGAGTCGGAGTCTCTTAAACTGCCATTACAAGGCTAACTAACGCATCACACGGATAATAAAATATGATCGAAATTAACCAAAACCATAGCAAGTAAGAATTGCTAATAACAGTCCATCTGATATTAAGTGACCACTTCAGCCATGGATACCTGCAACAACTTCCAACAAAGAGGCCAGCTGTCATCCCCGAGGACTAAGATGAATTGTCCCACATGTCTGTAATATACGGCTAACCTCATTCAAACCGGAGCACAGATAACTTTAGATAGTAAAACACCTTACTGATTAGGCTGAAATATTTTTTTTATTTTTCAATAGACGTTCAAACAGAATTAATCATAAACTTAAGAATTTAATTAAGAATTCAAAGACGCAGAAACAATTCATCTGTTCCACTAAATCGTTCCGGTTTATATCTGCATATGGTAAAAAAATCAATTCAATTGGCTAGCTGTTTGAACTCACCATCATTGTGTGGCAAACAGACAGGTTTGATTGCGTCTGTGATAATAAGTCTATCGGATAGTCTTAGAAGTGCGATGTCATCTCTAAAGGTGACGTACGTAAAGTTATGAGCGATAATCTTCACCACAAATCGGGTTTCCGGCCGATGAGTTTCGTTGCAGCGGTTGTGCTCACCAAATGTCACTTTGATCATAAACCACATCAATCTGAATAAAAACAAATAAAATAATATTATTCTTATTAAGTTTAATTAAAAAGTTTTGCGATGCATCCTACTTTGTTTAATTTAATTTTCAAAGTTCTTTAAACGATTATTTATATACGAAGTTAAATATAAACACAGGTATTTATAGCTTAATTTACAACAAAATATATAATAAATAATTAATTTATTATTTTAATCTTTTATTATTCTTTATCAGATTATTTGATCAAAGGCTGGGTACAGGCCTTTTCAAGAAAATGCACAATGAACATTTTTAGAGCCAATAAAATAAACCAATTTGTGGAATTTACTTAGTCCCAACAATTTCAATAGATATAAAATATAATGCGTCGGTCGCCAAAACCTTTTCTCGTTAGTCTTTCAGGATAAAATTGTTTTGTTCTTTAACACGTTATACATATATATATATATATATATGTAATGAAATGAATGATATTTCATTAATTTGAATTTGCTGCGCTTCGCGTATCTATGTTGTCTGTGGAAGATGGTAGAGGGCGCATCGAAGTGATGTGTAAACTATGATTCAATGGCGGATGACGTTTAGATTATTTTGTGCATTTTATTGTTATAAAAACTTGTAGAGAGATAAACCGAAGGATACGATTGAGGAAGCAATATTAGTAAACTTTAAATGTCGTTTCTTTGTACTTTCAGGTGAGATTATTATTTAGTATTTAGTAATTGTCATAACTTGATAATTGTTGTAATATTGGAAAGACGTGTTAAATAAAACAAAACTTTGTATTTTCAGAGAAACAATTTGTGGTTTATTTTGAAGATCCTCAATAATATACCTTATAAAACGACATTTTTGTTAACTAAGAGAAGATGGACCGGCTGCAATTCGAGTTTACGATGATAGCCTCAAATGATGGCAAATCTAATGTACTAGCCATAACCTCAATATCTACAGAAGAAGGAAAATGTTATGTTTTACCCGAGGAGCTGAAGCCGGTGAGTCATCATACATATATTGTTAAAATGAACACTTTCACAAAAGTAAAAAATAGCATAAAGAAAAGACACCAAAGTAGAAAAGTATGGATAAAATTGGATGAAAATCTAAAGAAGACATATGTAGATGAGGAAGGTAATATGCAATTTTTAGATCAATATTTAGAAGAAATGAGCACAAAACAAACAAGAGACAAAGATGACAGTTTGCAACATATCTTGGAACAATTAATAGAAACTACAACTAGGAAAGAAAGTCAACATAACTTAAAACATATTTCAGAAAAATTTATTATTGAAAAATTCACAAGCAAGAATCCTAATGCGATGCAATGGATAGAGATTTTTGAAAAAGAGTGTGCGCGCTTCAATATAACAAAAGATGAAACAAAAATTGATATATTGAGGTTATTTTTAGATAAACCTTGTTTGGATTGGTATAGCTCGATGATCATAAAACTAACAGTAAATTCTGAATGGAGTGAATGGAAAGACAAATTTTTAGAAACTTTTAAAAACCGAGGATGGGACATAGTCACATATGCTCTCGCATTTAGGTATAAAGAAGGACTGTTAATTGATTATGCCATAAAAAAAGAATGGCTTATATTAAATATAAACAAATCTATAGATTCCAAAACAATGATAGATCTTATTGCAACTGGTTTACCTGGATTTATCTTAAATAAGTTAAACAGGGACGAACTCAACAACACTACTGATTTGTACAACGAGATAAGAAAATATGAAGGTATGGTGTACAAGAAAAACTCAACTAACATAAAGAGTGGTATATTTTATAATAAAAATAAAACTAATGAGAAGAAGCCATGTAAGACTTGTGAATCTTTGGACAAAGGAATTAGATATCATCCGGAGGAGTCATGTTGGTTCAAGAAAAATAAAAATGAACCTGAAAAGGTTCTTAAAACTAAAAATGTAAATAATAACTCCATCATTGAAGTAGACATAAATGCTTGTAAAAAAAACTAGTAAGTACACCATTAATCAAAATCAAGCTATTGTTAGAAAATAAACTAGAAGTGAGCGGCATTTATGATTCAGGCTCACAGATCTCTTTAATAAATTCAAGATTGATAAAAGTAAAAGAAAAAAAAGATGATGTGAATATAGCATACATGAAAACGGTTAATGGTGTGAAGAAGATGGATGGCTTGATAACAATAAAAATAAAAATATTTGATTTGGAAGAAGAGGTGGATGTATACATAGTAGAAAATGAAGATTTTGAAGATTTCATAATCGGATTGGATATGATAAAGAAATTCAGATTAACCCAAAATGAGAACTTGCAGATAGAACAAAAGAAAATAACAAATAAAATAGACAGAATGTCTAAAGATAACAGAAATGAAGATAAGAATATAGAAACATATACAGTAAATTTCAATGAACACATAGAAACAAAGGAATTTATAAGTATGACAGATCATTTAGATAATAAAAAGAAAATTGAGATAGAGAAAATTATAAAGGAATATACAACAATTTTTGCTAAGGACAAGTATGATATAGGATCAGTTAGAGATTATGAAGCTCACATAGATTTAATAGTAAATAAATATTGTAGTAAAAGACCATACAGATGTACAATAGAAGATAAATTAGAAATTGAAGAGCAAATATCCATGTTACTAAAGAATAATTTAATAGAAGAATCTTACAGTCCTTTCGCTGCTCCAGTGACATTGGCTTTTAAAAAAGGTGAAAATAGAAAATCCCGTTTATGTGTAGATTTCAGAGAATTGAACAAAATTGTTGTACCACAAGCTCAACCTTTTCCTTTGATAGATGATCTAATTATTAAAACAAGAAATTGCAAGTATTTTACTACACTGGATATAAACTCAGCATTTTGGGCAATACCTTTACGGGTGGAAGACAGAAGTAAAACAGGATTTGTCACACAAGATGGCCACTTCCAGTGGACCTGCCTCCCTTATGGCTTGAAAACATCACCAGCAATTTTCCAGAGAATTTTAAGCAATATTTTAAGAAAACACAATCTCACAGGATACTCTGTAAACTATATTGACGATATTTTGATATACTCGTCTACCTTTGAAGAACATATAAAGCACATAAGAAATGTATTAGAGGCAATAATTAAAGAAGGCTTTAGATTGAAGTTTAAGAAGTGTACCTTTGCTTCAGACTCGGTAAAATACCTCGGCCATATAATTCAGAACAACTCAGTAAGACCATTAAAAGACAATTTGATTTCAATAAAGAATTTTCCAACTCCTAAGACGCAAAAAAACATCAGACAATTTTTGGGAAAAATAAACTTCTACCATGAATACATACCAAGAAGTGCAATTATCCTAGATCCATTACATAATTTATTAAGAAAAAACGAGAAGTTTGTATGGTCAGAGAAGTGTGAAGAATCATTTAATCAGATAAAAAGATATTTATGTTCTCAACCGGTCTTGGAAATATTCGACAAAGACTTACCAATCAAAATCTTTACCGATGCATCTTTGGAGGGCATTGGAGCAATATTAAAACAGACACAACTAGATGGTAAAGACAAACCGGTGGCATATTTCTCAAAAAAACTGAACGAACATCAAAAACGGAAAAAGGCTATATATTTAGAATGTCTTGCTATGAAAGAAGCCGTTAAATATTGGCAGCACTGGCTCATTGGAAAACAATTCACTATTTACTCAGACCACAAACCTCTAGAGAACATGAACATTAAATGCAGGACAGATGAAGAATTGGGTGATCTAACATATTACCTATCTCAGTATGACTTTACAGTAAAATATATACCTGGTAAAGAAAATGTAGAAGCAGACTGTTTGAGCCGAAATCCGGTATTAGAATCAGAAGATAACAGTGAGGAACTATTGAGAATAGTTAATTTAATACAAATAAAAGATATAGTTGAAGACCAAGAGAAAAATGAAACAATAAAAGAAAAGAAACAAAATTTAATACACAAAAATAAAATGTATTATAAAAAAATAAAGAAACAGGAAAAGATTATCCTCTCAGAAGAATTTAGTAAAAAATTTATAAAAAAGGTGCATGAAAATTTATGCCATATTGGGATCAGACAATTGCAGAAGAAAATAAGTCCTATATATACAGCTATAAACCTAACAAAAAATATTATAAATATTTGTAAAACATGTGAAATATGCATAAAAAATAAATCAAGATGTCAAAAAAAAATTGGATTAATGTCACAACTAGGACCAGCTACAAAACCATTTGAGATAATGTCAATGGATACTATTGGTGGCTTTGGAGGATCTAGGTCTACAAAGAAATACCTACATCTTTTAGTAGACCACTACACAAGATATGCATTTATTGCGACTTCAAAAACTCAGAATGCAAGTGACTTTATAAATCTAACAAAGAAAGTACTAGAGACAGATGAGATTGGAATTATCCTGACAGATCAATATCCGAGCATCAATTCAAGAGAATTTAAGCAATATTTGCAGGAGAATAATATTAAACTAATTTTTACAGCTGTGAATACACCAT
This sequence comes from Parnassius smintheus behrii, assembly GCA_036936625.1. Lineage (NCBI taxonomy): Eukaryota > Metazoa > Arthropoda > Insecta > Lepidoptera > Papilionidae > Parnassius > Parnassius smintheus. The sequence goes on from JAUPFT010000014.1 coordinate 15,159,206, forward strand.
TCTCGAACGGCTTGAATGAAAGATTAAATCAAACAATAGTAAATAAAATAAGGTGTAAAATGAATGAGAAAAATAATAAGAGAACGTGGACAACACTAGCAAGAGAATGTATACAGAAATATAATGAAACAGAACACTCCGTTACAGGTTTTGCACCAAAATATTTACTGGATGGTACAAATGTCAGTATTCTACCAAATGAATTTAAAACAATAGAAAAGGAAGACAAGTGGATGGCTGATAGAAGATTGGCATTAGAGAATACAATAAAATCCCATGAGTACAACAAGAAAATATTTGATAGAAATAGAAAAATGCAAGAGTTTAATGTAGGAGACAGTGTATATTTAGAAAATGGAAATAGACTGAATAGAAAGAAATTAGACGAATTAAAAATAGGTCCTTTCAAGATAATAGAGAAAATATCGAATTCGATTTATAGGCTTGATACAGGCAACAGAAAAGCAGAATCAACATTATTTCACATAACAAAATTACAACTTGTCGTAACAGAAGAAGATGAAGGAGAAGAAAACGAATATGAAGATAACTTATAGGTACATTGTATAGATATAATGCTTAGAATTTTCGCTCTTAGGGGGGGAGATGTAATGAAATGAATGATATTTCATTAATTTGAATTTGCTGCGCTTCGCGTATCTATGTTGTCTGTGGAAGATGGTAGAGGGCGCATCGAAGTGATGTGTAAACTATGATTCAATGGCGGATGACGTTTAGATTATTTTGTGCATTTTATTGTTATAAAAACTTGTAGAGAGATAAACCGAAGGATACGAATGAGGAAGCAATATTAGTAAACTTTAAATGTCGTTTCTTTGTACTTTCAGGTGAGATAGAAGTGTAATTGTCATAACTTGATAATTGTTGTAATATTGGAAAGACGTGTTAAATAAAACAAAACTTTGTATTTTCAGAGAAACAATTTGTGGTTTATTTTGAAGATCCTCAATAATATACCTTATATATATAATGTGTTTTTAAAAACATAAACGATTTATTTCGTATAGATTTATAAATTATAATAACTTGGGAGCACCAACAAATGGCCAGACTCCAGCTAAGCTTGGTGAATACGACAAAGCCTCCCTATAATGGAGAGACTTCTGTCTAGAAGTGAAAATTCATTGCTAGTCACAGATCTAAAGGCTGTTCGTGAAGACAATAATCTTTTAAATGTGTTTTTTAAGAGTTCAATCTATTCTCATTATTTTGTACTTAACTACTTTGAAGTGAAACGAAACCATACACAACTAGATAATATACAAATCGATAAAAAAATATCGCGGTTAACCTTTTTAATTACTTTTTCCTTTTTTTAATTCTCGAACTTTGTTTTATTCATTTCAGAATATTTGAGTCTTGATCTTATTTATCAACACTAAAATATAAAAGCGCACCGCTGGGTATGCTCGTCGTCGTCGCAGGCAACGATCAACAATTGCAACGAGATTATTATACTGTCATGTATTGGAAACCATGACATTTTTCTGGCGTTTCCCATAGTCCTCTCTTGCGACACTCACAGCACAAAATTGAGTGATATGTTTTCTTACACCGCCATGCCATATAGGGCATTCGATATTAAATGAAATATATAATATAGTAATTTAATAAATAATAATAGATAATCGTACCCCTTAACGCAATGTGCAGCAGTAAGGACGTATCTGTCATTGATAACCGTACCCCCGCAGTAGAACTTGTTGAAATAGGCGAGGCGAGCTACCCATGGAAATTCATTAACATTTGTCTCCTCGCCTCCAACAATTCGTGATGCCTCATTGCGTTCGCCACAACCTTAAAAATATAGTCATTTAGTACAAACATATGTGGCGGTAGGGCTGCACCAAGGGTCGGCATTGAGCCCTTACCTCTTCCTACTGATTATGGACGCTTTGACGTCGGACCTGCAGGATGAGGCACCCTGGTGCATGCTCTTTGCCGATGACATCGTGCTTGTCGGGAAAGAAGGCATCGAGGTGCAGAGCAGACTGACGGGGTGGCAACAGAGGCTGGAAAGTGTTGGCTTGAAGATCAGCAGATCCAAAACCGTATATCTGTGCTGTGATTTCGGCGGGCTTTCCAGTCCTGTACCCATGTCGTTGGATGGCGCTATACTGCCTACCTGCTCAGATTTCAAGTACCTCGGTTCCCTCATTCAAGGCGACGGCGGAATAGATAGAGCTGTGCAGCATAGGATTAACGCAGGGTGGATGAAATGGCGACAGGTCACAGCCACAACGTGCGATCCCCGAATGCCAATAAGGCTGAAGGGGAAAATTTACAAATCGATCATCCGACCTGTCGTCATGTATGGAAGTGAATGCTGGGCCGTCAAGAAGAAGGATGAAAATAGACTGCATGCGAATGAAATGAGAATGTTACGATGGATGTGTGGTGTGACAAGGATGGATAAGATAAGGAATGAGTATATAAGAGGAAGCCTGAAAGTAGCGCCATTGGTAGAAAAGGTGAGAGGAAGCAGATTGGCATGGTTTGGGCATGTGATGCGGAGGAATGAAAGTCATGTCACAAAACGAGTGTTGAATATGAATGTGGAGGGACACACGGGCAGAGGAAGGCCGAATAAAAGATGAATCGATTGTGTGAAGAGTGATATGAGAATGAAAGGAGTAAGTATGGAAATGACGGCTGATAGAGAGGAATGGAACAAGAAGATTTACTGCGCCGACCCCAGATAATGGGAAATGGTTTAGAGAATGATGATGAGTACAAACATAGTATTTTAGATAAAGAGAAAATACCTGATGACCGAGCTTTGCTCGGTTTTTTTAAAAATTACATTTGGATACAAATTACGTACTGATGAAAAATGAATAATATTTTTTGATCTTATTGACATAATAGAAAAACTGAACTGGTTATTTGAATCATGAGTGCAATTAGTTTAATTAAAATTTTCGTATTTTTAAAAAATACTAAAAAAGGGCTCGAAATAATAGATTTCCTCGCAAAAGAAGGGAACTTGAAAAAAAAGGAAAAAAAAGTCGAACCGAAGACGGGACGCGAACAAAGGCATTACGATTTCGCTACCGCTCGATATCCACTTGAGCTAGTACGATCATTAACACAGTATCAAAATTTACCTCCTTATATTGTAGCAGTTTTTCATTGTCTGAAAACACGGACAAAAAGACATTTTATAAAAATAAATCCTAGCTAGATCGATTTATTGCCTCCGAAACTCCCTGGACACAAAATTTTATGAAAATCGTTGGAGCCGTTTCCGAGATTCCAATTATATATATATATATATATATATATATATATATATATATATATATATATATATATATACAAGAATTACTCGTTTAAAGGTATAGGATAGAACAGGATCTCTGACGTGAAACTAAGATGATGTCAAATATGCATAAATAAATTAAACACATTCCTCTATTCAGTGCTTTGAAGTACGGAATAAAGGTATGTGTAGGTCATAATCCAATACTCTATTAGAAAATTACTTCACTTTAAAAATTAGAACTTAAATTATTTATATAAGTTTTAAATATGTATATAGCCAAAGTATTATTAATCATTACATTCCTAATGTGGCAAAAATTCCATGACCAATGACATTTAAAATACTTAAAATATACCTTCAAATTAGATTACTTCCTGCTTCTTTGTAGGGTTTATAATATTTTTTCTGTTATTTTTTTAAATTTTACAATAAATATAGCATGTTAATTGGCGTTAATAAAGTTTTATAGTTTAACCCTTCAAAAATTTAATATTAATGGCATAAATAAGATTTACTTACGGCAATTGCATCCATATTTCTCGTCGTACCGGTGGTCTTCGGTTGCCCTTGTTCGGACCTCTGTTTTTACCTTTATTAATACAAGTTTTTTAAAACCAGTTCGTATCATACCTGACTTAAATTATTACTATAAATTAAAACCTTAATTTCTCATTTTTATTCTTAAAATTTTATGTGACCACTACCTTGTTGTTTTTTTTTTAAATTTATTACTTTTGCTTTAAAGACGAAATTAATTTCCAGTATTGTAATATATTCCAGTATCTAATATAAGAATATTTATTATTTTTTGAAGCTGTTACTTATGTAATGAACGTTGCTGTTCATTGGTACCTGCTAAAATAACTGAAGAAAACACTACATTATAAAATGATTATAAAACAACTTACCAAATAATTACTTAACAAAACACATACAATAATCACGATTGAAAACTTCCGCATATTAAATAATTAACACATCAGCTTGTTATATTTGGACAAATTTTCTGTATGTATCTTACTGCAAAGCTTAGTTTTCTAAAGAGCGCTTCATATGTGCGGTTCAACGGGAACCGGAGAACAGGAATGAGGACGATGCACCCGCAGTTCTATACCTTTACATGTCTATTAGTGAATACCTGTACTAGCCTACCTCACTCACTTACTTTGCAAGAAATTTATCAATTATCCTTGCACCCGCAAACATTGGAGCAACAGCCAAAAATTGATAGATATAAAATATCTCTTATAAAATAATTATATACAATTATGCTATCGTATACAAAAAAGCATTTGGGACCTGCAGACAACAACAAGTACCAAAAAGCAAATTATATTATTTCTAAACTTTTCCTCTGTGTTCATTAAAAATTAAAACAAAAAAAGTTTAGAAAAGATCATAAAAGGAAAGACGACGCGCCGGAGATGTATATATTTATATACACGAACTATTTCAAACACTTTCGAACCCTTCCACATCGTATACTTCGTATCCTTCGTATACTTCAACTACAGATAGTTCATTCGTTAATTCACTTATTCACTTTTTGTTATCAAAAACCTAGGCCATTTCTTAGGAACACAGAAACTAAAAACTTTGCATCGAAGATCATTAGGCAAATATAAAAGGAAAATAACCTAAAAACTACCTCGAAACTCGAATTGTACAAGGTAGACTATACAGTAAAAAACTTTCTCGGGCAGTGTATTGGGCAGTGGATTACGATCCATTGTCATCTAAGCAGGCACAAAAGTGACCCACCTTTTCTATATGGATGATATCAAGTTATTCGCCTTCAGTCGCTCCCATCTTATGGAATTGCTAAACATCACTTTTAGCAATTAAAATGGAGCTGTGGAAGGATAGGTTTGCGGTCATCCAGGACCCTTTTCGAGGCTGAAACATATATATATATATATATATATATATATATATATGCCGATACCTGGGTATGTCACAAAATAAAGGCATTGATGACGCAGACATGAAAGAATCAGCGATCTGTGTTTTTGCACGCTTGATAAAAGTGCATAACAGATTCTTGTTGAGCGTGAATAAGGCAGGCGCATATAACTTTTTGAGTTTGAGTTGAGTCATGCCCGTTCTCATATACGAGTATACCTTTGGTATACTAAAGTTTGGTGTACTTAGATAAATTTCAACGCCCTGGATAGAACAGTACGCATTGTTATGACGTCCCACGCGTCGCAAGTACAGCCTCATGACGTTTGTAATGAGGCTGTATTTGCTGCAAGGCATGGTGTGTAATACAAACGTAATTAATTCATGGTGAGATCGGATGATCCATTCTACAAGGACGTCATTTCGTGGGATAAGGGCTTACCCCTCTATCCTTGCCAACGAGCATTGGTAAGACCCGATAGAATAGAGCATTTCCGACCGTGAAACCGTATGGAAGGAGAAGGAGCTCCACGGGAGGTTCTTTAAGGTTCTGCATAAGACTTTTACAGACACAATTGCCTCTCTCCACTGGCTACGCTTTGGTAAACTTTTGGAGAAACCGAAGACATATGTCAAGCTTGTCGTCATCCCGGTGAAACACTTAAACATGTCATCTCCGATTGTTCGGCGCTTTCTAACTCTGAGTACTTGCATAGACACAACCTTGTACCCAGGATCCTATACTGGGAGCTCGCCCTAAAATACGGTCTCGTAATCGGAAACTGCCTTATTTTAAGTACTTGCTGGAAGCCGTGCTCTTAAATGACCGGGCTAGGCTCTACTGCGACCGGGCCATCATCACAGACAGGATTATTTTTGCAAGTAAGCCTGATATTGTGCAATTGGACCGGACACGGTCAAGGATATTTTTTGTCGACATTACCATTCTGCGAACCTTGTGAAAGTCGAAACAGATAAGCGTACTAAATATCTAGACTTGGTTAACGAGGTGACCGACATGTGGGGTGGTCTGCCAACCGAAATTATTTTTTTCTTATAGCTTTGGGTGACAAACGAATACACACTTAACCTGATGGTAAATGGATACTATGGCCCATAGACATCCACATTTATCCTCAATTAAGAATCAAAATGGAAATGCGTTATCACCCCTGAGAACTAAGATGGAATGCCTCGATTCCAGTAAAAAGAGTCTCCGGTTCTCTACACTCACCAAACGAAATACAGCACCGAATACCAGTGTAAAATAGCAGCGTAATGCTGCCATTTTACACTGGTATTCGGTGAGTCTGGTGCAGGCCCGATCGAGTCAACCAATTCGTGCTACAAATGTAATATAGCTACAGCGTGGCTCCACGGTCAGCATCTCGGGTCATCTGAGGCGGCTAGCTCCGTGACGGACCACCCCGGCGTCAAATGCTGAAGGCTGTGCTCCTCGATACCGCCCTCATTGTCCACCGGTTTTTTTCCTTTCCTCCTAACCCTCGGCCGTTTGATCTCCCTACCTAGGGCTTCCACCTGGTTAGGTTTTTATTTATTTATGTATTTTTAATTTATATGTTTTATTATAATTTTAATGTTTATTTATATTAAATTTTATATATTTATGCAACCCAGATGAAAAAAATAAATATATAAATACTGTGAATTGCAGGTGTCTGTACATTGAACATTTTTTGGACAAAAATGATTACGAGGAACTAAAAATAAGTAATTAAATACATTTCTGTTACTTCTAGAGTTGTCTGTCTGTCTGTTTATTTATGAACGCATCATATTTTCTAAATAATCGTTACTAAAATAATATATATGTAATAATCTATGGCACACCAAATTTAGGTTAGATTGCCTTTAAGGCAAAATATTACGAATTTCTCTTGAAAATAACAGCTCAAATATACAAAATGAAAAACATAATATTTCAAACCTAATTTATTGTTAAATGAGTTGTGACACAATACTTGTAAAGTTGCCTATGATAACCCATTAAGCGAGGTATATAATAAAGCATTAATAGTAAAGAATTTCCACGTCGACTTAGTATGCGCAGTAACATGCATCTTCGGTGTTATCTCTTATCCAGTCCATGTATCTATTGACTCTGGTATATACTCCTGGGAAGCCTTTCCTAGCGCATCCATAACCCCATGACACAATTCCTAAAAGTAAAACACATTATATATAAAACAAACTTTCAAGTGTTTAAGCAGTTTTTTGGTTTGACTTGGAACGAGTGCAAATTTCAGAATTATAGAAACACAATTATTCAACTATGTATTATTCTTATAGAACAAAGACAAATAATAGGTAATGAATATATGATTCCCTAGAGGTAAATATTGACATCCGCTTCTTATAGGTAAGAATATTACCTAATTCCTAGAAATACATGCGGGATCAGTAAAGCAAAGATAGAACCTACTATTTATTTTAGTTTTCGAGACAAGCGAATTTAATTAGGGCTGTTAAATTTGAATCTGATGTATCACTTCACAATATTTCTCTATAACACTTTTACTCAATAGGTCTGATGTAAAATAAAAAAGTGTGCAGACCTTGTTTCATTTACCACAAAGAAAAAATGTAGATAATGAATTTCAACAACTAAGTTAATATTGCAATTACGGCATAAAGTTTTTATAATTAGGCCTTTTTAAAAATAAAATATTTTTATATTTACTTTTTACACTTTACAGTGCATATGACTGTTTTAAATCACGATAAAAACTTTCTTTACACACATGTAAGAAAGAAACTAAGAGAGCTAGAAAACCGTAAAATATCAACATAAATCAGTCACACATAATTTGAAAGCGTATCACATTTAATAATTTTCCGGTGAAAAACCATCTAGTTTAATGAATTAAAAAAATTATATTCTAGTCTACCCCCAAATATATAGAAATGGAACTGAGCAAAGCCGAATTTATCTATACCAAGTTCCTTTTTTAAAATTGTCTAATGAACAATTTTATAGAGTTAAAAAACTGTATACGAAAAAGCAAATATGTCAATGTTCTACGCTAAGTGGCGGTTCTAGTTACTGTTAAAACTGTTACTATGGAACTAGAAAATGCGGAAAAAGCTCCCAAGTTCCTTTTACCTGATAATAATTTATTTTTCTAGGTTGTCGGAATATTTTTCTGCTTAGGGGCCCGCCTGGGTAGGTGCTATCCTCTTTACTATTTATAATATTAAACAGCATTTCCTGGTCTACTTAAATGTAAGTAAATATTATTCGAACATTGATGCGAATATAATAATTACAAAGGATAAAAGAGATTGCAAAGGTGTGGATCTGGTTATATACTATATAATTGTTAAAATATAATTATGACGCTCTCACTTTTTGCCCGATTGCCCTAGAAGGAGAGTTATGTTTCTCGAGATTATTTATGTAGGACATGTCTTTTTATTTAGCATGCTTTAAAGCCTAAGTGGTTTGATAGATGGACTTGTTGGGGAAGTTGTGCAGAAAATGATGATGATGATTCAAAGTAAATATAAAGAAATAATTTACATTATAGCCCACAGCTAAAAAATATCTCTTTTCAATTCTAAGCTAAGCAAAAAAGAATTCGCTGCGCTTTTCTACTAGAGTAAAAGGACTTTACAAATCTTCGAAATACTTACCTCTATAAACAAGCAGGTTTTCTCATCTTGTGATGCCACGTAGCATAAATCGCTTATTATAAATGTGAATGTCCCAGCCTATTATCTAAGCGTGAAGCATGAATATTTACAATAGAACATTTAAATCTTGAATATATATACAAAGTAACGTTTGTGTTTTCAACAGTTTGAAATATACGTATGAAACAAATAAGTCACTAATGCTGATATAGAAAATCCTTTTTTTTTTAATTCTTTCCTATACCTATTTTAAGTTCTTACCTATTAGTTCATACGCATGTTCCTCGTTTTCAGCTACCAAGGGTCCACCACTGTCTCCCTGTGAAATCATAATATAATAATTAATAATCAGTGTTTATATAAAATTTAAAGCGATAAAAACCTGATTTTTCATTTTAGTTTTAACGGCGCACAAAAAACGATAAAAAAATTAATTTATTGGTACAATATGATAACCAACACGCGGTAAAAATAAAATTTATAGCCGAATCCAATTTGTATTGCACGTGTATCAATTTAGTATAATAGATGATTTATTGGTTCCTAAAACAACTTGTCACGCACAATAACCGTAACGGTATATCTACGGTAGTATATTAAAATTATGAGATATACTTAGAACGAGGTTAAATATTTTCATTTATAATAGGAAACTAGTTGTGTCCGCAATTTCTATCGCGAGGAATTAATACCTACATTTGTTATGAAAATGATTATGATATATTTGTACTTTTTACTGTCGCGTAGACACAGATAAGATATTAGTATAAAACATTCAGTTAGTTAGCCAATCAGACAAACTAACGAACGAACAAAACTCAATCCAATGCATACCTAAAATTAAAAAGGTACTTACACTAACTAAATAAATGAATATTATGTCCCTACCTGTACCTATTATATCTTTAAGAAAACGAAAACTATACTCAATCTAGGAACGACTTTTAGCCTTTAAGTATTAGGTGTGAACGGACCTAAAATCAGATGAGTTTTCTACAAATAAATTCTCTGCGGCTCGGAGTACTTTACCTCTATACCTCAAAAAGAACGTAAAGTCTGATCTCTCTATATTCGAGTCGGATCATCGCCCCATCGGACTATGAGAATAGAGGACTAGTAAGTATATTTCTGTCCCGCGAACAGACTCGTGAATTATAATCCTGCCCCGCATCATTAAAGTATAATGTACTTCTTTGGTACTTACGTTCGTACTACAGTACTCTTTATCAAAAGGTTCTTATATAATATCTAAATGTCATGCATACATTGCCACCTCTTTTGATACTTGCCACCATGACTGAAATTCGACCTATTTGACATTACTGATAGTGATGGGTATGTTGAAAACAGTATTCAATTAGACAAAAACAAAAAAAAATAGTATGGTAAAGTACTTATAATAATTATATGACGCGTTTAACAGTCTTACATTTTAAGGTTAGATTTTCAAAAAGTGAAATAAAAACGTACTTCATTATTTTAAAGAATCCGAATCCAAAAGAATTCGCATTAAAAAAGTTCTAAAGTAATCTAAGAATTTAATAAAAAGAATCTATCAATTTCCTTTTATTATTATTTAGGCATCGACTGAAAAAGAATTTTGGAAAATTTAAACTATTAGAGGGTAAATAATTGTGTTTCTGTTTTTACGGAGCTTTTTTAACTTGGCGATTTCGTATTTAGATAAAGTAATCAATAGGTTCCTCCTCAACTATCTAGAGATACATACATATATTAAACATGCTGGTGATCATGACGGATGCAGTTTCTTCGAAGTCGTGGTGGTGGAAACCCTTTTCTGCCAAGCCTCTTACCTATTTTTTGCCACCAAATAGGCGTGTTTCTATTGCTGTAATTCGTTCTGAAGAGTATAGAGAACCAGTACATTCACAGGCTGTGAGGCATTCCATCTTAGTCCTCAGAGGTGACATATAGGTAGCCTTGTTTGTTCCAAGATGGTTGCAGATGTTCATAGACTGCAGAAGCCACTTACAATCGGGTGAACTGTAACTTCATTTGTTACTTTATTTTTATAAAAGAGCATGGTGGTTTGTATGAAGCCGGCTCATATTTAGCAGCGAATTAAAAATTATGTGAAGTAAATATTTTTGTATTTGTACTTACTTACTTACTTACTTACTTACTTACTTATCGTCACGCACAATCCCTAACGGGGTAGCCAGAGAGAACAGATCGCCAAGTGTCACGATCCTTACATACCTCTTTCGCTTCTTTCAGGTTCATTAACTTCTTCATACATGCACGTCTAGGTATCCGAGTACTCTTGACCCTCCCCTCTTCGAGCAATTTGCTCACATGGTCTTCGAAAGTTAGTCTCGGTCTACCTCGACACCTTTTAATATTTACTTTCGCTCTATATATTTTCTTCACCATTCGGTCTTCACTCATTCGTTCAACGTGTCCAAACCATTGGAGTACGCCCCTATCAATTTTTGTGATAAGGTCATCTTTCAATCCTGCCATATTGCGAATCTCTTCGTTTCGCTTTCGGTCGGCTATGGTAACGCCACACATTTTACGAAGAGATCGCATCTCCACTGCATTCAACTTGCTTTTATGCTTCTTCTGGCATACCCAGGTTTCGCTGCCATATAACAAAGTCGGTACCAACACTGCGTTATGTATTGCAAGGCGTGCACTCTTCACCACGCCTTGCCTTTTTATTAATGCATTCAGGGCACCATTGACTTTGTTTCCGGCAGCGACACGCCTATCCACATCTAAATCACATCTTCCATCCCGGCTGATACAATACAATACAATTATATTGTATTTGTACGACCTTCCTAATTGCCATTTCATTTTAGTCATAAGAGATTGACGCATTTCGAATGTGAATTTAGCATACATGTATATGTTTATGTGCTACGGCATCCATTTACCATCAGGTGGACTTTTGGAGTAACTTACTTACACATCACGTAGCAGGACATAGGCTTGCTCTTTTGCATATAATATAAACTCTCATGCCCATGTGATCCAGAAGGTGAGGAGAGGCCGTAGACAAAATTCAAGTTCATTGTCCATAGTCCAAGCATATCTACCCATACATCTCCTTCAGTTAAGGGTAATCTTATTTTAGTCCAACTTCAATATATAGGCGATTTGGTCGATAAATTTCCGTTGAGGGTGCCACTCATTTCAGCAGCGTAAATTTGCCTTGTCACTGTTTTCTAATTCATTCTTTCTACGTGTCCAAACCACCGACGCATTCTTTTCTCAATCCTAATCACTACTTGTAAAGGGCACCTGTCCTGTCCTGTGTTTTAGGGCGAGAAAAAATCCGCCGAGTGGACTAGATGATTTCTGCCAGCTTTAAATATCGATTTTCTAATTTCTCTGTTCGATTATTATTTAAGTAAGAGGTTTTATTGTAGTCAGATAATTGGTAAAATGAAAATAGTTTTTTTCTTGTAATCATGTAAGTAGCTATAGGAACATAATCATATTATAAAAATTAAAATAAAACCACCAGATAAATGACCATGAACTCGAATTATCGAAATTAAAGTGGAAGAAAGACTAATTTTTATTAATTTCCAGGCAGTAGTTTATTCCTTTCCTTCTCGTAGACAATCCCAGCTTTAGAGAGAAGACGCTCTGAAGAATAAACTTTTACTTCCTTCCCGACCGAATACTTTTGCCTGTTATTCAGCTATTCGGCCAGAAAGTCCGCAGAATATTTGGTATTTGGCATGCGGTTGATTATACTATTCATTCCAAGTCTAGAGCACATGTAAAATCAGCACTTGAAATTGCAACTTACAAGTACAATCTAATTGGTGCAGGCAAAGACCGAACTCTGCTCGCGTAGTGTACGTTATTTTGAGCGACCGGACATCCTGTGACCTACCACTCACGCACTTATTAGCTTGACCTGTATGTATTTATTAATGAATGTGATGGTTTTTTTTTCAATATTCAGCCTGAAATTCGTGATATCAAAAAATCTAAAATTTTGGTGATTCTTTAAAAACCGATTCCAATATTGAAATGTCATGACTATACATGACATAAATATAATACATGGTCATAAATATACATGAATTAATCTAGTATTCTTACTATGGTCACCACAGTTAATCATCAATGCGTGTTGTTTAATTTTTTTAAAGTCCGATTATATTATTATTTATCGTCATCCATTCTATTACAGCCTTACATATAGGCTTCCCATAGTTTACTTCATAGAGGGGATTTTGCCATAGTTGCTACGCTTGGCAGGTGGATTAGCAACCGCAGTTTTTCATTATTTTAAGTTATTATCAGGAAGATCCATTTTCTCACGTGGTAGAGCCATACTACAGCTATATTAGTAGTATAATTGTATTGTATAAGTGAATTGTATCACAAATGGGTCGGCTCGACAGAGGAAAAACCACGCGCTCACAGAATACCAGCGTAAAATAGCAGCTCAACGCTGCTGCATTTTCTGGAAACGAGGCGTTCCATCTCAGTCCTCACAGGTGACAACGCAATAGCATTTTGATTTGTAATCGAGGATAGATGTAGATGTCTATGGGCCACAGCAACTACTTACCATCAGGTGGACTGTGTGCTCGTTTGTCACCCTATCCTATAAAAAAAGCTGCTGTCCATCTCATGTAAGACCCGATAGGTGTTATCGGGTCTTACGACACCCACTGGAGCATATAAGGTAGTCGATATTTTTACACCGCCACTGCACACTCATTATTTTATTTATATTTTGTCATCTTCAGATAAAATATTTAATTTTTATTAGTTCAGTTACTTACAGTACAAGCATCCTTGTGCGCTGTTGCCGGGTACCCAGCACACATCATAACATCCCTTATCTTTGACTCGTTATAGTTCGTGTTCCGACACTCCTCGTTAGTGAGGACTGGAAGCTGTGCCTCAAGAAGTGTGCACGACCAATTCCCTGTTTCCGCTTTAGCTCCCCAACCCGCCACTGTGGCTAGTGTTCCGTGGTACAGATTTTCTGAAATACCGAATCAGATTAAAACGTGGTTTACGTTATTTAATAATAATTTTATAATTATTTTTGTAATTAATTGATTGTAATACTTCTAAACTTGCAGATTATCTGATGATGCGTGGTTACTGCAGCCCAAGGACACTTGCAACTAGTTTCAAAAAAGCGTCAAAAAGGCCACAAGGTTAAAAAAGGTCGCAGTCGCGTTCTTAGCCTTATAGAGTGGCTCATAGCATGTAATTTTTCATTATAACGGTGCAATGGTGATATAAGTACGAGTATATTTACATATCCACTACCTCATATCGTCTCGTGGGTGTCGCAAAAGGCGACAGTGTGTAACAAACCAGGAAATGTAAAGTATTGGTTCTCTAATAACAACTAGAAAACAAAAAACTGCGTTAGCCAACATTCCTGCCAAGTTTGGCGACTATGGTAAAAATCTCCCTTATGAGACAATCTACGGCCTATGTTCAGTAGTAGACTTTGGTAGGTTGTCATTAATGATTGAATGAACAGGAATTAATGTTTACAAATGTATGTAATGTATTTAAAACTACGCATTTCTGATAGATACATATATTTTATGCGTAAAACATTCCTTATTAACACACCACGAACTAATTAATTAAAATTTTATAAGAGATTTATTCGCGTCTAACCGTGACAAATAATCGAGTTGATTAGTAGATAAAACAATCGATAAAAAAGCGTTGGTTAACCTTATCAATAAATATCGATACACACTTTGTTTGTGCTTTTGCTTATGCTCCAACGCTTTAAAAACAGCAAGGCCCCAAGAGTGAGGATGGAATCGGAGGACAGCGGAGCTTCCGAAAGCGGGTGGAAAACCTGTACTTGAAGTCCTCCAAAAGTTCTTTAATTCCGTCTTCCAAGTTGGCACTACTCTGGAGGCGTGGACCAGAAGTGCGGTGGTCTTGTTCTTCAAGAAAGGAGAAAAACGCTCTGTTGAAGAATTATCGACCGGTTTCCCGTCTTAAACGTGTCTATGTGATGTTTGCGAGAGTCATTACGATATAATCTCTCTCTCGGTTTCAGAAAAGGCTTTAGTATATATAGGTAGATATACCATAGACCACATACATACCCTTCGAATAATTGTAGTACATAAGACCGAAAACTACAATCTGCCACTTAATTTTACGTATGTGGACTATAAAAAAGCCTCTGATCCCGTCGATATTTAGGCAGTGCTAAAACCCCTTCAGCGGTGTCAAGTTGACTGTCGGTATATCGAAGTGCTGAAGTGTTTGTACAGTTAGGCTACGGTGGCTATCCGAGAACAGAACCAGAGTACCAAACCTATCAAACTGCAGAGAGGTGAATGACAGGGTGACGTTTTATCCCCAAAACTCTTCACTACTACATTGGAAGACGTTTTCAAGTCCAGTAGGACTGGAACGCTACGGGATTAACATCAATGGCGAGTACAACATTCACCTTCGATATTCCGACGATAAAGTCCTTATGGCATAATCACTAGAGGACCTCAACAGTGGTGGAGCCACGCGGCAGCTTTGCTGTTGCACGTATGGGCCGGCTCAAACCGGGGTGGTACCACGACCTCACAGAATACTGGCGTGAAGTGGAAGCTCTGCTTCCGCGTTTCGTCTGGTGAGTGCAGGTGGCCGGAAGCCCAAATCCCCCCCCCCCCATCAACATGGTAGCGGAATTAAAAAGAAAGAAAGTAATACCGAAACAGACCGACTCTTCGACCACGTCCAAATGGCTACAGATTCGTTGCTACAGCAGATCCCCTCCGCAGAGATCGTGACTTTAACGCCCATCACGCCGAATGGCTTGGTTCACGTTTAACCGATCATGCGGAGAGATCTGTTCATGATTTTGCCTTGGCATATGGTCTGACACAACTGGATACTTCGCCTACGCGGATTCCAGATGTGAAGGATCATGCACCTTCCCTGTTGGACCTTCTGCTGACCTCTCACCCGGACGGATATCAGATTTCCGTCGACGCCCCTTTAGGCTCCTCGGACCATTGTCTGGTCCGGAGTGTGGTGCCACTCACGCTGAAATCGCGGTTGCATTCTGCAGGCTGCCGCCGTGTTTGGCACTATAGGTCAGCCGATTGGGATGGGATGCGGTCTTTCTTTGGATCCTACCCTTGGGGGCGGGTTTGCTTCTCGCCGGATGATCCCAACTTTGTTGCGGATTCTGTTGCTGATTTGGTACTTCAAGGTATGGAACTTTTTATTCCTTCCTCTGTGGTGCCCATTGGAGGCAAGTCTCAGCCATGGTTTGGTCGCTCCTGTAAAATAGCATCATGCTATAAGCAGGAGTGCTACCAAGCCTGCGCTGATGCATCAGCGTCCCGGGATGTAAACACCAGCGCTCTAAAAAAGAAGTATAATTCCGCCTCTAGGTCCTTCAAAAGCGTTATTGCCAAGGCAAAGTCAGAGCACATAGGCAGAATTGGCGAGAAACTAGTTCGCCTTCCTTCTGGAACCCGTGCATTCTGGTCTCTCGCCAAGGCTGTCCAGGGGAATTTCTGTCAGCCATCTCTTCCATCTCTGCACAGGGAGGACGACTCACTGGCCCATACCGCAAAGGAGAAAGCCGATCTTCTAGGCTCTTTCTCTGCGTCTAACTCGACTCTTGATGACGGGGGGAGTACGCCGCCGACCATCCCGCGGTGTGAGTGCTCCATGCCGGAAGTGCACTTCACACAGCGCTCGGTTTGCAAAGCACTCCTCTCCCTGGACATCCACAAGTCGAGTGGGCCTGACGGAATCCCCCCAATTGTGCTGAGGACGTGTGCTCCGGAGTTGGCACCGGTTTTAACGCGTCTTTTCCGGTACTCCTTCTCCCTAGGCGTAGTCCCAAAATCATGGAAGACAGCTTACGTCCACCCGATCCCTAAAAAAGGCGACTGCTTTGACCCGTCCAACTACCGGCCAATCGCCATCACCTCCTTGTTCTCCAAAACAATGGAGTCCATTGTAAACTGCCAGCTCATGAGGTACCTTGAAGATCACCAGCTGATTAGTGACCGCCAATACGGTTTTCGCCGTGGTCAGTCAGCTGGTGATCTTCTGGTCTACCTAACTCACAGATGGGCGGAGGCAGTAGAGTTCAAGGGGGAGGAATTGGCCGTTAGTTTGGATATTGCGAAGGCCTTCGATCGGGTTTGGCACAAAGCGCTTCTTTCGAAGCTCCCTTCCTATGGGCTTCCCGAAAAATTGTGCGATTGGATCACCAGCTTTCTTGCAGATCGGAGCATCAAGGTCGTTGTAGACGGTGCAAGCTCCGATTGCAAGCCTATTAATGCTGGTGTTCCACAGGGCTGCGTGCTATCGCCAATGCTGTTTCTTCTGCATATCAATGACATGTTGCATACTCGTAACATACATTGCTATGCAGATGACAGCACTGGTGATGCTCTTTACACCGGCCGAGCCAATATTTCTCGGGAAAACGTCTCCGAGTGCCGGGACAAACTTGTGTCTAAAGTCGAGTCTCTGCTGGACAGAGTCTCGGATTGGGGGCGACTAAATCTAGTCCAGTTTAACCCCCAGAAGACACAAGTTTGCGCGTTAACCGCTAAAAATAACCCCTTTGTCGTATCCCCTCAGTTTCAAGGCACTCCCCTTGTTGCCTCAGCCAGTATCGGAATCCTCAGCGTCGACATATCGAGTGACGTGCAGTTTCGTGGTCACTTGGAAGAGAAGGCCAAATTGGCCTCTAAAAAGCTTGGCGTGCTCAGCAGAGCGAGACAGTATTTCATGCCGGCACACCGCCTGCAACTTTACAAGGCGCAGGTTCGGCCGCACATGGAATACTGTTCCCATCTCTGGGCTGGGGCTCCCCAGTACCAGCTCCTTCCACTTGACCGCATCCAGCGCAGAGCGGCTCGAATCGTCGACGACCGAGTGCTTTCCGATCGGCTCCATTCACTGGCGCTGCGAAGAGATGTTGCATCTCTTTGGGTATTTTATCGCATCTATCACGGGGAGTGCTCTGAGGAATTGTTCGGATTAATCCCAGCCGCCAAATTTCGTGAACGCACTACACGGCAAACGTCCCGATATCATCCACACCATCTGGATGCTTGGCGGTCCACCACTGTACGTTTGACAAAGAGTTTTCTGCCACGTACAACCTCTCTGTGGAATAGTTTACCACCGGCGATTTTTCCGGACCGATACGACCTGGGGACCTTCAAGAAAAGAGCTTACTCCTTTCTAAAGGGCCGGCAACGCACCCGCAATTCTCCAGGTGTTGCGGTTGCTCATGGGCGGCGGTAGTCACTTAACATCAGGTGAGCCGCATGCTCGTTTACCCCTTCCTCTATAAAAAAAAGCCTAAGCACTATGCTCAATAGTATGTCCTAACGGATAGGTCTTAAGGTGAACATGGACAAAACAACGGTCACGTGTACTAATTCTGTGTTCCTGTTCACTTCACTGAATTCTATGGTAAATCTTTTACAGTTCAGGCTACACACAGTTTAGTGTTACGGGTTTGAGACGTGGCCCTTCACTGCTGGCTGTATACGCAAGCTCGGGGTCGCTTAGCGAGCTAAAAAGAGGGCAATTCTTTGAGTTTCTCTGCGTGATAGAATATGAAGATATCCGCAGTAGAGCTAGAGTAACCGATTTAACCCTACGGATCAGTAAGCTGAAGTGGGAGTGGGCCGGCCATATAGCTCGAAGAACCAAC
The DNA here is from genome assembly GCA_036936625.1 of Parnassius smintheus behrii. NCBI lineage: Eukaryota > Metazoa > Arthropoda > Insecta > Lepidoptera > Papilionidae > Parnassius > Parnassius smintheus. The sequence continues at coordinate 15,177,727 of JAUPFT010000014.1, forward strand.
AACCAATGGGGAAGAAATCTCCTTGAGCGGCAACTTCGTACCGGTAAGCGAAGCTTAGGGTGGCACCCCATTAGATGGAGTGACGACCTGGTCATCGATGAAGAATGTTAATGGATTGAGGTGTTTCGGGATCATGCCTTATGGCATTCCTTGGGGGAGGCCTATGGTCAACAGTGGACTTATGCAGGGCTGTAATGATGATGATGACCGTTATATAAAAATTAATTTGTAAATACAATTTTTCAAATTCTGATATTGATTTTATAATTCTATTTAAAATTCAAGCAACAGCTCTTTTTAAAGTATGAAACCATTCAACATTATAAAATCCCTTGTCCACTATACAATTTATACCTTTAACTCCCAAGCAAAATGGGATATAAAATATTTTAATGTTTTCATTAAGCAGGAAATTCATTTTAACGTGATAAAAATCTTAAGATTGAATGTAAATTTACAACCCGCAGATGATCCAAAAAAGGAAAATGGGTTCTAAAATGAAATTAAGCTAAATTGGATCTCTGGCATTAAAATGCATCATTATTTACATAATTGTCATTTTTTTATTTTCAATATAGTTTTCTCATCTGGAAAAGATAAATATACATAAATATCAATAAAATAAAATAAATATAAAAATACATAAATAAATAAAATCCCAACCAGATGGAGGCCCTCGGCAGGGGAGACCAAACGGTTAGGGGGAAAGGGAAAGAAACCGGCGGACGATGCGGGCGGTATCGAGGAGCACCGCCTTCTGCATTTGAGCCTGGAGCGGTCCGCCACGTAGTTCCAGCCGCCTCAGATGACCCGAGAGGCTGACTGGGATTAGCCCGTGTGCAGAGACGACTACAGGAATAATTTCGGACGGCAGACCACCCCCGCATGTCGGTCACCTCGTGAGCCAGGTCCAGATATTTTGTTTGCTTATCTGTTTCGGCTTTCACGAGGTTCTCGTCATACGGAATGGTGATGTCGACCAAAAATATCCTTGATTGTGCCCGGTCCATCAGCACAATATCAGGCTGATTCGCAAGAATAGTCCTGTCTGTGATGGTGGCCCGGTCCCAATAGAGCCTTGCGCGATCATTTTCGAGCACGGCTTCCGGCAAGTACTTGTAATACTGCAATTTCCGATCAACAAGACCGTATTTCAGAGCGAGCTCCTGGTGAAGAATTCTGGCTACTAGGTTGTGCCTGTGCAAGTACTCAGAGTTAGAAATCGCCTAACAACCGGAGATGACATATCTAAGTGACTCGCCGGAATGGCGACAAGCTCGACAGATGTCGACGGTGCCATCCTTTAGGATGTATCTCCGATAGTTGTTGGTCTTAATAAGCTGATCCTGTATTGCACAGATAAAACCCTCGGTTTCCCCGAAGAGGTCACCAAAGCGTAGCCAGTGGAGGGAAACTACTGTGTCTACGAAAGGCTCATGTAGAGCCTTGTAGAACCTCCCATGGAGCTCCTTCCCCTTCCATACGGTCTCCCGGTCCGAAATGCTCTGCACTGCCGGGTCTTGCCATTGCTCGTTGACTAAGGATAGAGAGGTAATTCCTTTATCACATGAAACGACGTCCTTATGGAATGGATCATCCGATCTCGCCAGGAAGTTATTACGGAGGCTGTACACTTCGCGATTATGCATGGTGAGCGCGCTCAAGAAGCTACGCCCACCATGCTTTCGCGGCAAGTACAGCCTCATTACTGACGATCTCGGATGACGTCATGGTAGTGTGGACTTTTCTATCCAGGGCGTTAAGTTCAGTCTGAGTCCACCTGAGTATGCCAAAGGTATACATGAGGACAGGCATGACCCAGCCGTTATATGCGTGTGTCTTATTCACACCGGACAAAAGGCTGTTAAGCATTTTGGTCAAGCGTGCATAAAACACGTCGCAAACTGACTGTTTCATTCCAGCCTCATCGATACCGATGTTCTGTGAAATACCCAGGTATCGGTATGTTTCAGCCTCGGAAAGGGTCCTTAAGTTGACGGGCATAGATAAATCTATGCCCTCAGAGTTAGCAACCCTTCCGCTTTCAACATGGAGGACCGCACACATATCCGACCCCAGCTCCATTCCAATGGAATTGCTAAATTGTGAATTTATGTTAAAATGTGATGTCTAGCAATTCCATAAGATACGAGTGACTGGAGGCGAATTTGTTGGCAACTTGAGTAAAAAAAGCACTTTTGTACCTCCTTTCCGAAGCTGAAATCCCCTCCCAGAGCCCTCCAGTAAAGTACTGAGAGGGTTCAGAGAGAGGCAGAACCAGATTGGACTCAGACAATCGCCCTGGAAGATACCTCTTCTCCTTATGTGGTTCTCCGCAGGCATCATCCGCTCGCCCAGATAACAAAGGATCGTACTCCACTGCCCCATACACTGCCCGAGGAAGTCTCTAACTGTACAGTCAATCTTGTACAGCTCGAGGACTCTCTTTAGCCATGTATGGTGCACCGAGTCGAATGTTAATTGTCATCATTATTATCATATCATTAATACAGCAATCACAAATCCACTGCTAAAATTATGCCCCTCATACAAACTGCCACAAAGCACGGGCGTGATCCATCTGCACACATTGACACCATGGATGGATTTTTTACGGGTGAGTTGTCGGGTGAATCCAGTGAGTGATCGCTTAATACTGCGCTTGCCAACAGAACGCTACTGCTCAAAAACCCTTTTTACCCATCGCTATGGATTCTTTAAGCAATATGGTCTTTGAGACACTTATGTTACTAATTTTATCACGCAGAAATGAAAAAGAAGATTTCTAGATATAATTGTTCTATAAACGGTGTGTCACAATTTCCCTAACACGTCCTAAGTCTTTAAATTATAGGGAAAGATTTCAAATGCGGAAAAGAACGAAGTCTTAAATAACCTTTAAAATAAACGATAAAATATGAGCAAAAATTATATATTTTTGTTTTTCTTTATCTTTCACTGTTCATTAAGTCAGTGTTTAAAGGTTCACTAAGGTTATAAATTTTAGAAAACCTTTTTAAACCATTACCTAACTAAATTTTATTACAGAACAATACTAAAATATCTTTGATCTTAAATTAGTTGCTTCTCGTTTTGAAACATTAAAATATGAAATAAGCTTGAAGTAAGCGATGAGATGTTGACCGACTGATGAAAAAGTTGAGACATACTAGGTAGTCTAGGACTGCTTATCTGTCTAGGATTCCGTCCGGGTACGTAACCTATTTCTGCAGGCTTTCAGCAGGGTGCGCACTGCTGTGTTCGGATTTGATCACAGATTAAGATCGACCGCATTATGAAATTTATTGTTGCCAATGTCTTTCCTTATCGATATAACTTAGGGACCTTCGAGAAAAAATCACACTTTTTAAGTCATCAATAAACCAATAATTCCTGGTGGCAAAGTCCAAATAGTACTCGGCGTTTTTATCTGCAAAATGATTGTTCACGAAGGTTATTTGACGAAAATATCTGTCCTCTGAGCGCAATTTTTGATTAGGAAACAAAAACAAATCGCTTGGGGCTAGACCTGGTGAGTAAGGCGGATGGTCAAGCAGTTTAAACCGTAATTAGTGGATTTTCGCCATGGCAATCGCTGAGGTGTGAGACGGCGCGTTGTTGTGGTGAAACAGGATTTTCTTTCCCTAGAAATGTGGCCGTTTTTCCGCAATTTCTGCCTTCAGTTAGTCAATTAATGATGTGTAGTATGCTCTTGCGCATGATTCTACCACGTATAAGAAATTATTCGCATTTTTAAAAATATTCTCATTTTAAGATAAAAATAGACATACCTGAGGCCTTTGGTAGACAAACGGGTCTGACCGCAAACGAATACTGTACAGGTTCATTGAGGCGAAGCAAAGAGATATCATTTGTAAGTTCCGTCAACGTAAAGTTATGCACAATCATCTTCGTGATGTATCGCGCCTCCGGACGGGGCTTGTATACACATCGATCATGCTCTCCGAAAGTCACGCGAAACATGAACCACAAGAATCTGAAAGGAACAAAGAAATGAAAAACTATTTCTAACATGGAAGAGCCGTGATGTAGCTACGACACAATTGTAACACGAAAGGGTCGGCCCGACCAGGAAAAGACCACGCTCTTACAGAATACCAGCGTAAAATACTGGTAGTAGTTTAATGCAAAGACCCTTTTAACTAGAAACTAAGCATTCCATCTTAGTCCTCAGGTTTGACAACGTAACTAGATTTTGATTCTAAGTTGAAGATAAATGTACGAGAGATGGCCATGGGCCATGAAATTCAATCGTGCTCGTTTGTCAACCTGATCTTAAAAAAAATTATGCTGTAAAATCATTTGCTAAAACATCAAACGTAAACACATTACTAACATACACAAAACTAATTGTGTGTAATCAATGTAATACCAAAGTTACATTAAACAAATGGTTTTTATTACATTACTCGTTAATCTAAACTTGAATCATATATTATATAGCATATTTCATTTTATCTTATTATACTACTTAATTTAACGAAACCAACCATAAGAAGAAATTTTCACGAATGTCTCGTTGGTCTAACAGACGTGAGTGACTACAGATCATGCGATCCCAGGTTCGAATCCCAGTTCCAAAATAAAGAACTGTTTCTATCAAGAATTCCTCAGTAGAACCCAGAATCAGAAAATTTGTGGTATTGATCACTCTCCGGTTGTGATGAATTTTCGTCCATTCAGAATATGAGAGTGAGGAAATAGAGGGTACACCGATGTTTACACACACACTTCTGCACTATAATCCTGCGCAGAAGGCTAGTCTTCATTAAGACGCCGCCGTGACTGAAATTCGGTCTGGTGGACATCTCATTTTACCGGGCACCAGAAATACTTTATGGTCTCCAAAAAAGGGCTGTTTGCCATAGCGTATCTGTAAAATAACCAGACCGGCGACGGTGAGCAGCACCAAATCTGCGATACGACTGGTGCTGCGGTCCTCAATACGCCTGACAGATTACGGCAAACGCTTCATGGATTAAAAGAGGCCAAAAGAAAGAAAGAAAGAAGAAACCACTTCCTAAAGTAAGAGATGTCTGATACTGTGATGGCATATTCACCACAATAAGAAGATGCATGTTCAGCAGGTCTATTGGGGCTGACAAGGTGTATAAGAATTAAGCATTATTTCCATATAACACTCTTATTTTTGTTTTAATGAATATTTACCCTTGAACACAATGAGCTGCTGAAATAACATATCTGTCATTAATAAGGGAAGCTCCACAGCCAAACGATTTATGATAGATTAGACGGGCGATCCATGGAAAAGCATTAACATTAGATTCAGAACCACCAACTACTCTTGGTTCTTCGTTACGTTCTCCACAACCTGTGTAATAATTAATTAGTTTTTTAATATGTACAATAGGAACTTATGTTTGAGCTACGTTTTAAAGATAATCAAATAAAAAGCAATTAGAAACACTAAAATACCAGACCACGAACGGCAGAAAAAGACATCTCATACTATCATTCTACTGTCGTAGATATTTTTGTGATATCATTACTTCTGAATGATTTGAACACAAATCATTCCGAAATAGCATTAAGTCAAATTTCAACCTTTTTAATAACTCTTACTTCATAGAGATAATAATTAGTTATTATATCATACGTCGAGGGTTTATTAAAGTTGAAAATAAAGATAGAGCCATTCTATGCATTGTTCAGTTCCAGGAACGAATCTCAAGATATGGTAACGGGTAGCAACATTACGGGACTGAATTATTAAATAGTATGAGTTTTCATTATTTTTCTTGTTTATGTTTTTAGATTAAAAGAAGTTAAATTGATGGGATTAATTATTTAGTGTGATCATTTCATGTGTAATAATGTTGGGCAATATTTTTCAAATTATTATTCCAAAATATTTGTATCATGAGGACTTTGTGATTTGAAAAAAAGAACGTTATTTAATAGAGAATATGATAACTTACTGTGATTTTATTATAATACAGAGGATGATCCTGATCCTTATTGGTTAATTAATTATGTTAATTAATGATTTCAAACTTAAATAACTGCCCTAAAATCAACTACCCACAAAAGTTAAAAATGTAACATTATAACCTACATACGTAACCGTATAAACTCAACGAAAATATATACCCTGAAATTACGATAATCTTTAGAAGAAGCAAGAGCCTTTCTTAACACTATTATCATTTCACAAAAGAAAAGAAAAAGCTAGCAGAAGTAAAACTGAAGGGACGAATGAACTCATAGACCACCTGATGGTATGTAGCGACCACAGCCTGCAGGTCTGCAGCAGATGGAATGCCTCACAGCCTATAATTATACTAGCTCTCTTTACCCTTCAAATCAGAATACATTACACGCACTGCTTTTAGGCGACAGAAATAGGTAAGAAGGTTCAACTAACCCAGACCGACCCCTAAGCAGGAGTCCTATCACCTAGACTGATATGGAGCATAAATGACTTATCAATACCAGATAAGTCATTTATGCTCCATATCAGTCTAATATATCTCATGATCAGGTTAACTCCAACACCTGTGTTGGAGGACCAATACAGGTGTTTTATACGTGGCGGAGCCACGCTGCAGCTATATTATGGTTGTAGCACGAATGGGTCGGCTCGACCGGGGAAGGACCACGCTCTCACAGAATACCAGCGTAAAATAGCAGCCTAATACTGCTGTGTTTTGTATAGTGAGTGTTGAGATACGGAGACCCTTTTTTACTTGTTACGAGGCATTCCAACTTAGTCCACAGGGGTGACAACGCACCTGCGTTTTGATTCTTAATCGAGGATAAATGTAGATATCTATGGACCACAGCATCCACTTACCATCAGGTGGACTATGTGCTCGTTTGTCACCCTTATTCTATAAAAAAAACATGTTTTCACAATGGCTGTATTTAGAAATTGCAAATAAAAAATAACTTTGTATTTTTTTTACGCGTAACTAGTTTGGCTATGCGTAGTACCTATATTACGCATACGTCATAACGTAATATAGTACATATATATATATACCATCGAAAAAGTAAAGAGGTAAGGAGTTGTCAATATAATTCCCAATAATTCCAAAATATCTTAAACTTACTGCAATCTCTACACGGCGGTAACTGCTGTCTCTTTAATACTGAATCTGAGGCACCGTATGATGTGTCGGAGATTTTTAATTGAGCCTAGAAAATTTACAAAAATGTCAATACTTTGTTTATATCAGGACAATTTTGATCTTATATTAAGTATATAATTTAATATCAACATATTATAAATAACCAAAAATAGCATAAATAAAATAAACTAGCATTAATAAGTAATTAATGATTTTTTTAATAAATTTAAGATTAATAAATTTATGTCCTCAATAACCCTAAAACCTATCTGAACGTCTGTAATATATTTATTTAAGTAATTAAAGTTAAAGTAGTTTAAGTAGAATGTTTATTTAACAAATCAAACTTAAAAGTAAGCAATCGCTCAAAAATGTACCGTTTCACAACAAAAGTCTATAAACTAGAATAAATAATTGCCTACCACAACTTTTACGAAAGAATTTATAATATTGAAGTCACCTTACCTTACTCAATGTGTCACCGGCGCTAATAAAAACGAACAAAAAGTAAATAAAATACCACAGAATTCTTTTCATTTTGACGTACAAAATAAAAATAAATATTATTTTAATATTTTATCTAATGTGTACACGAAGGAAACTAAAATTTACCATGCCTAAGTATATCACTGTGCTCCCTGTTATTGATACACTAACTTATGTCTTCGATTTCAACGAGCTAATGATGTTTGGGCGCCCTAAAATGTAGCTTATAATTCGATACAAACAAACCTAAAAACAAGCTACATTAAATTAAAAAAAAATCCTGCTCAAAATACTTTTTTTGGAATTTATGCTGAATATGCGTAAGATAAAGCAGATTAATTGTTTAAATATTTTATTCCAAAAGCTACTTGTGAAAAGCGCCGTTTTAGACATTCATTGGAGGCTATATGGGCGAGCGTATTTGGCAATGACCTCAGGGATCAATGACCTCGACGTCACAATCACTAATTTGATTCTTATTTTCTAAGATATAAGAACGAAGTCGACTTCATCCATTATCATCAGAGGCAGCTGAATTAAGTAAATGGCGCAAATAGTATAGTCTTTGAGAAGTGAAGGACTACATATTTGTGCCATTTGCTGTAGAGACTATCGGTCCGTGGGATCCACGTGCAGTGAAGTTCTTATAGGAACTATATCCACGACTGGTCGTCGCTGCTGGTGATAAGAGGGCAGGTTCTTTGGATGGCTATACTTAGCCTTTGAGCGAGGAACCTCAGCCAGCGTTCTTGGTACGAAACCAAGGGGAGCAGGACTTTATGATAATTTAAATTTTTATATTTAGATTTTCTATAATATTGTTCTTTTATATTGTGTGCAATAAATTTTAATTGTAAATACTATTATTAATTATACATATATTTTGGTATTGGCGATGGTTAAAATAACATTTATAATTACTTACAATAATACAAATAATATTTGTAATTACAATAATAATAATTGTAAGTATTTCATTTTAATAACTGTAAAAATTGTAGTTTTAAAAATTGTCTTTGTATAAAATGTCATCCTTTACTTTTTTATGTAGAATAAGAGCTACAAACGAGCACAAGTCTAGCTGATGGTATGTGGATGCTGTGGCCCATAGACGTATACAATCTACATCTATCCTCAATTAAGAATCGAAATTCAGATGCGTTCTCTCCTCCTCGCACGACTTTTATGTGGAATCTTCCACCACCAGCTATTTTTCCGTATCGAAACTACTAAGGGCCTATCACTATCAGCAAAAAACTTCTGGAAGCGACCCTACCACTAAAAGTGTTCTCCTATATAGGAGATGTACATATATATATATATATATATATATATATACAGTCAGCTAGTAAATGGATGTTGTGGTGATAAATCTATCCTCGGTCAGTAATCAAAATGCAGATGCGTTGTCACACCTGAGCACTAAAATAGAATACCACATTTCCAGTAAAAGGGGTCTCCGATTCTCCTACACTCACCATACGAAACACAGCATTACGATAGTATTCTGTGATTCCTTTCCCGGTCGAGCAGACCCATTCGTGCTATAACCATAATATAACTGCAGAATGGCTTTACCACATAAAATATTTAGTGAAATTTACTTATAAAGCAGGTTACAATATTGCAATTACAATATCGAAAAATAAAATACATTTTTTTCCAAGTACTTTATTGACTATCCAAATTGTAAACAATAAATATTCCCACATAATCTTAGTCCTAATTTAATGGCAATAAAAAGAATCTTCCAATGCTAAGAAGAGAAATTTTTGGTAATAGGTACAAAAATTACATCGAAATAATTTAAAAAGTTTATTTAGTATCACATTTTAAGGATATGATAGATTAAGATTAATATTAAATTGCAGAAAATTGTCTTTCATTTTTTATTACATTTGATGCAAAACTATTTTACGTTCCAGGTAAATAAGTATAATTTTTTCATTACATAGGCGTATTTTTTATTAACTGGTACAATAACAAGCGTCTTGAGTGTTCTCCTTGATCCAATCTATGTAGTTGGTGACCCGGGTATAGACGCCTGGATATCCGACTCTAGCGCAACCGTTGCCCCACGACACCACGCCTTTAAATAGAAAATTATAATAACTTGCATCGTATTCTTTAAGCACATAATTCAAATATTGACCTGAACATAAACTTTTATCTTCGCCTTATAAATTCTAAAAATCCGGTCCTTGTGACGCAGGTGTTGGTTTCGAGTTCGTTTTGCACTTTGATATTTAAAAAAAAAAAGTATTTTTACCTGCTTTGAGAAATATTTGGCGCAAGGAGTGTGTGTAATTTTTTTTGTAGCATAGGGTCACAAACGAGCACAGAGTCCTTTTGCATGCATTTGCATTTTGATTTGTAATCGATGATGGACATTTACATCTATCATCGATTACAAATCAAAATGCAGATGCGTTGTCACCCTTGAGGACTAAGATGGAATGCCTCGTTTCCAGTAAAAATGGTCTACGGTTCTCTGCACTCACCATACGAAACACAGCAGCGTTAAGCTGCTATTTCACGCTGGTATTCTGCCGAGCCGATCCATTCGTGCTACAACTATACTACTAATATAACTGTTGCATGGTTCTACCACGTATAAAATATATATTTTATCATCAATATGCTTTAATTACTGGTGGGTTGTTTAAGAAAGTCCTATGTTTAGCAGTAGACTTGTAATAAGTTGTGATGATAAGGCGACAAAATAAAAAGTTTTCATCAATTTATAAGCATTTTTAACCTTTTTATTTATCTTAAGCCCGCAAAGATCCAATATTAAGTGGTTGTCCCCTGATGTAGGATTTTCCCTAAGCGCCATGCATGGCTACCTGCCACGATTGTGCCACGTTGACGATCTCATTACCAGATATCTCGCACCTTTGGCGCTGATACCGGTTAAGTATGTTACTTCTGGCGCAAACGAGATGGTTATATCACCATCTATTGGAAACCCTCAGATCTTTCTGTCTTCCAATCCGGTTTACATGGTCTATAATAACCCCTGGGAATGAGGTGATCGCTTCCAAGCTGTTTCTAAAATAAATTTTGTAAATATTATGTGACCATTGACATTGCAAAATTTATTTAAAAAAAGTCTATGTTTTCTTGCACCTTTTGGTGAATCAACACTTAAATTTTCATTGGCGCCGACGAGGATCGAACCCGGGTTGTCTTAGTATTATCCTGTTCTGTATATATATATATATATATATATATATATATATATATATATATATATATATATATATATATATATATATAGAGAGAGAGAGAGAGAGAGAGAGAGAGAGAGAGAGGGAGAGAGAGAGAGCAATAGTGATGTGCACCCGTTGTTGTTCTAGTGTAATTGCAAGCTCTAAGGGATTCCATCTTAGTCCCTAGAGCTTCTTTCTTTGAAACGTGCTGCAAATACCTAACCATGCGCTGCAATAACCACTTATGGTAAGTTCTGTTTGCGACTTTCACGTCCTATTTGCAACATTTTTACTTCTAACTCTTTAATTTCTTCTTCTAACAACTTCTCACCGTATTATATGGTAACATTTCAATTTACGAGTTTTTGAATGCAAGTTCATCACTTAATAGTAGACAGTATCTAATAGTTACAAATCAACACAGAAAGCAAAATGTAGTAATAAATAGGTCACATTAAATAAATTGCGTATAGTAATTTATCGTTAAAGTACTTAAGTAATATGTCATTGTTTACCAAAGGATAAAATGCCAACAACATTGAATATTAGTATTGCAAACATCAATATTCATTACCTATTAATTCGTAGCGTTTGTCATGCTTTCTCTCAGTAATAAGTGGCCCGCCGCTGTCGCCCTGAAAAAAGTTAGAGAGTGAGCAAATTTTTTAGTGTTTTTACACAGTACCATCTCATAACGCATTGTGTATGCTGACGGCGAATCGGTCGACACACAAGTACTATCGTATAATTTGCAATAGATGAATAAATGACTATGTAATCTACGTGAATATGTTATTCGAAGAAAAAACTATTTTAGTAAATGTTTTTAAAAACTTACAAAAGATATTTAAACAACAGAAATTATAAAAGTATTTTAAATTCTATGTACATATAATCTATATATTTATCGCCCTGATGTAGGATTTTCCTTATTTTATAGGATAGGGTGACAAACGAGCACACAGTCCACATGGTGGTAAGTGGATGCTGTGGCCCATAGATATTTACATGTATCCTCGATTACGAATCAAAATGCAGATGCGTTGTCACCCATGAGGACTAAGATGGAATGCCTCGTTTTCAGTAAAAAGGTTCTCCGATTCTCTACACTCACCATACAAAATACAGCAGTATTAAGCTGCTATTAAGTTTTCTGTGAGAGCGTGGTCCTTCCCCGGTCGAGCCGACCCATTCGCGCTACAACTATATAAATTTTGTAAATATTTTGTGATCATTGACATTGTAAAAGTTATTTAAAAAAAAGTCCCGCTGGGTTTCTTGCTGGTTCTTCCCAGGACAGAGGTTTTTTTTCGAACCAGTGGTAAAGTAAAAAATTGACTTTCTTAAATTTATTATTAATATTTTTCTTAAACTTAAATTATATAGGTAGATATAATTTCATATTCTATCCTAATATAATCAATATTTCTATTATTAAGATTGAATGCCTCATTACCAGTCTCCGGTTATCTACAGTCACTATACGAAACACAGCAGCATTCCCAAGTAACATTTTTTCCGAGCCTAGGTTGTAAAAAATGCCTTTAGGGTTTAAAAAAGTTTTAAAAAGGTTAATGCTTTGCTATCTGGTCATATCAAGTACTTGGGAATGATTATTAAGCCCTAACACTAATAGTTTATTATTACAACCTTAAAGCTGCTGACAAGAGTTTAAATTAACGTTATTTTGACTAGTGTTTCAAGAGCATATAGTCCTAGGATCATAAAGTTGTTATTTACTCCTGATTAAGTTCTAAAAAGGCTAGCATTTTACTTAAGTAAGATCCAAAGGTAAAACTTAACTTTCATATTACCATACGGTTGTAGATTATTGAAATCGCTTATAAGTAATTTCTAAAACCTAATTCAAACCTTTAGGCTGTATTAGAGTTATCTATGTAAACAAATTAGGACTGTGTAATAAAAACCCAAACCAGTAAGCTGTTCTTAAGAGTTGAAGGTATGATTAAAGTCCTACAAGAATATTTTAAAGCTTTACAGACGTCCTCAGAGAATGTCAGTTGCCTCCGCGACTTCAAAGTAACGATTGTCTTACAGAATGGACCAACACAGGGTGATACAAAAAACGAAGCGGAAATGTTAAACGTAAATTGCGTAGAAATTTCTTAAAAATAATTGATACCGGTATTCATGACCGGTAAATTTCAAGTCATCGTGTTATTACAGATGATAAGTATAGTAGATTGTGATTGCCAAATATGGGCTTTTAAGTACAAAATGTGCTTTAGCTGATCCCGCGACATGTTATATCCATGATGGAGTTCCTCTTGTAAAAATGGTTGTTTGGCTGTTCGATTTTAACTATTATTATAGATCATTGTTCCGCTCAAGGTACCCGACCTCCTAAAACTCTTTAGTTTCAACCACAAGTGACGTGACATCGTCTGAAATATTTGAAGAATAACAAAAAAGTAAAGCAGATGATGATGGTGATTTATCCGAAAGTTTTGAAGATCTTGAAGCTCTTATATTAGAAACTACGTGTTGATGCAACAAAGATTAAGAATGTGGTCTTTGAAATACAAAATCAAACATGTTGCATTAAAAGACCTTTTAGACATATTGAACAAACGAACTAATCAGAAACTTTCTAAGGACCCGAGATCCCTATTGAATACTTTCAGTGGTAATATTCAAATAAAAAGTATTAACTACTAATTAACAATGGGCTTGAAAGATGCTTTGAGAATTTTTTCGTGATATTAAAGCTAACGAAGACAGTTTAATTACGATAAACATTGACAATTTGAACCCTACCACCTATGATTATTGGTATTTATTATGGAAAAGGAAAACCACTAGACCTCAACGAATTCCTGTCACCATTAGTTGATGATACGTTGTGATTATACTGTAGCGATAACATTAAAATGTTTTTTATGTGATTCCCCAGCGAGGTCATACATCAAAAGTAGGAGTGACCATTTTTAAATAAAATTAGCTTGTTTTATTTGGTAAAATTTCTACGATAATCACATGAAATAAATGTTATTAAACCCCTCTGTAAAAAGAAAGTAGAAGGTGTAAGTTTAATGTGAAAGTAAGCTGTAGTGTGCTGTGCAAATTTTTTTTAGTTTCCTAGTTTCGGAAAGCTTACCTTATAAACCCATACCTGTTGAAAATATTTTCAAAAGCCAGGTTTAGGTTGTTGTATGCAATGCATTCTATATCAAGTTTCAAACCCTAAGTTAGTATAATTACTTATTTTTTTACAGGAGTGACCAATCTCAATTCTCAACATGGCTGTCATAAATGCTCTATAGAGAAAGAGTATACACCCGTGTCCCACACTAATTACTATCCGAATAAAATCTTCCCGAATAGGACTGACTCGCAATAAATACGATGAATATCATCACAAGATGGATTTCCCTTTTAAAACTTCCGATCGTTACATTTGATAGATCTGGCCCTCTCACTGGTTGGCGTGACGGATATTTCAAAAATAAGTCGTTTAAATGGCCTAGTAAAACAAACAAAGAATTATCTTTAAAAATGCAATTCCTCAAATTGCCTAAAGAGCTACACAGAAAAATAAGAGGATTGGATTGCTTATCATTTTGGAAAGCATTGTAATACAATTTTTTTTATTTTATTACTGGATTGTATTACTAAAAGGGGTGATACGAGATGACTTGTATGAACATTTTCTGATTTTGTTTTGTGCAGTTACAATTTATTCGACAGATCATTATCATGCTTACGTATTTTCAATACAATCAATATCCTACTCACTTTGGTCAAACTTATACGAAATTAAAAATATGTTTCGTAGCGGTAATAAGCCCTTAGCTCAAATAGCTACCTGGCTAATAGAGATTCAAAAAATCTCAGTATGATGTGCAAAAAGATGTGAAAAGTGAGGTACCTATATCCACGGTTAAAATTCGGCATCAGCAATTCCTATCTTAGACATGTGATCAAAGATAATAATTCAAAGCCTATTTTAATGCTAATATTAGAGAATGTTTGTTTTGAAGGAAAGTAAGAAAATTGTTGGATACATACAAAGAATAATCGCGTTGTTCGAGTGATTGCATTTTGTAAACTTGACAAACAATTTATTTTTACTGGAAAGTAGATGAAACATTGCTCTGTTTTTTTAGAAAACAAATTAATTAATATGAACTAAACGTTTACTGTGTCCATATATCTACTGTGCATTCAAATGATTTAATGTCTTCAGAATCTACTTTTGAGTTGTCAGACATAAAATGCAAACTTGTCAGGGTTTCATACAATTCTATTGTGTTTATTCCAGTATTATATACGTTAAATTTATAAAAATAAAGTCATTTAAAAGTTTAAATCTTTTTATTCATTAATATATTAAAACCTACAATCAGTTCTTTTAGAACTGAAATTAAAGAAAAATTGAGTTAAAGAATAATAGAGGATACGACGTTTAAAATAGATTTTTTCTAACAATAGATAGAATAATATTATTATAAAACTTCAAAAAAAGTCAGTACTTTTAATTATTTTTATTAGTTATACTCTAGTAAGTACTATATACGTGTTATTATTATAGAATAGTGGAGAGATTGCCACATAAGCATTCATTAGGATTTCTCAACACAAAAATTAGATTTTTTCTAACATTTATGATTACAAAATCAACTTTTATGATAATATGATGTAAATTCACTATTCTATTAATGACTACTAATAATATGAATGTGCTAATGGAATTCGGTGAAGTTTATTATTTAACATTATTTCATGAAATTCTAGTGAACGAAGATTGGTTCATTGCTATGCAACACTGGTTGAGGGCTGTTAAACTTCAAGTTAATCTGCAGTTGGCTCTGTGGCGTCATTTTGTGATTCAACATTGGACCTTTTTACGATTTTTAGGCGTACTTGCTGAAATGGGCTTTAAGGTCGCCTGGAAACGTTGTTCAGAATTTTTTATTATTGCTTTTATACAATTATCTAGCTGACCTACAGTACTGTCAGCATTTTGTATTACAGAGAATCTGATGAATATGCGTAAAAAAATTGTATGCAATCTTTTCATTTGTGTCCATAGAGTTGCCACTCCAAGATACCAATGTTAAAAGCTCTCTGGAAAAAAATTATCTATTAACTTGTAGCAAATATTGGCCCCTTTGGTTCCTAATCCGGGAGAGTATAATGTTGACATGATTTTAAAATTTTTCAAAACCTTTCTAAAACCTAAAATGTTACTTGGGTTAAGCTGCTATTTTGTATTCTGTGAGAGCGTGGAATTTTGATTATAAATTAATATTACCAACCAAAAAAATAATATATTATGTGTATCCCTAAGAGTTTGTTAACATTCTTTCTTTCATCTTCTTGACCATACCAAGAAGTCTTATTATCACTAACTCTTTATTATCCACTGTCGTACCTGACATGAGTCCTTTTGTCCAGTCTTCGGATCACCAGCACACAACATATTATCTGTGATCATTGACGCCGTATACTTTGTTTTACGACAGTCTTCATTACTCATTACCGGAACCTCTACCTCTTGAAGAGTACATGAGACCTTGCCTTCTTCACTAAGGGTGCCCCAGCCTGATGCTACTGCTTTGACTCCGACATAGAGCTTAGCTGTTAAAAAACTGAGCTATTAATTTTAATTAATAATATATTACCGTCATTGTTGCAGTCTATCTAAAGAGATCTAAAGTCGATTCCAGACCATATTTCTATAGAGTCTTCTCCATATATTGTCTCATACGGGATATTTTCCGTAGTTGCGAACGCTTGTTAGCAGGTTGGCAACCGTAGTTTTTTTAGTTGTTATTGGGAAGGCGCTACTGCCTACATCCCTTCGTTTATTTTTCTCGTTCGTTTCCCTCTGTCGCCTCTTATATACGCATACACATGCTCAAGAACACAAGTTCAGTACTCAAATAATATAAAAAATATTATAATATATTTTGTAAATATTAATAAAATATTGATACAATTGTATATAGGTAATACTACAAAATTAACACACGGTCCATTCAGTATTGTATCAAAGCGTATTCTTCTTTATTAGCCCATAACAGTCCAGTGCTGGAAATTGGTCTCTACATCTCCACAATCACAGGAATTTAACCTTTGACGCTTTGGCTAGTTTGGGTATTAGGTAACGGTAGCAATATAAACGATTATACCGCAATCTATTGGTGGCAATGAGCTCTTTCTGTTCGTGTGCATTACTTCCCTAGATCAAAATAGGATGGATTCTATTTCGTAGCCAGCAGATGGCACTGCTAAGTCGTTAGACTTGTATCGGAGACAAAACTAACAAAACAAACATTCCTCTTGACGACACCAATGAAATCATCTCAGATCATTACCCCGCTGATCATTGTAAAAGCGTTGGAGTGAGAAGAAATCGTTGCGTATTTTGAGTAAATTTTTATGGGCTTCACACGATGTGTCCTTGAAGTTTATTTTACACATGCGTCCTCACGATGTTATATTTCATTTTAAAAATATTAAATTCGTATTTATCGCACACCATACGTGCAATAGTACGGACATGAAGCCATTGGTTAGGTGTGTGTATCACTCATCAGCCCGTTAATCTTAATATCAGCGGTGAATTTATGAAAAAACAAAAATATAATGAAATAGAATAGAACAAATTTTATTCCTTATAGATTACTAGAATACCTATTGATATTAATTTATTTGGAAAAAAACCTCTGTTCTGGAAAGAACCAGCAAGAAACAGTAGGACCCTTACCGAATAAATATTGATATACGATAGAGCAGTCTAATTATCTAATAATAATTGTCTAATTTGATTAACATGCGCAAACTAGAAGTCATAATTTAGGAAGGTGTTCAGAAAACTTTTGGGTCTTAAATTTGACCGTCGATTGAAAAGAGAAGAATTTTCCTGGTGTTGCGGTTGATCATGGGCGGCGGTAGTCACTTAACATCAGGTGAGCCGCATGCTCGTTTGCCCCCTCTTCTATAAAAAAAAAGAGAAGACTAACGCTATGAAGATTGCATATAAGCACTGTTGCTCAAGAACTGCTAGCTAGATTGAGTTCTCAATTGTAATTTGGTCAGTTTGCATCGTTATATTATAAATGGACATGATGAAAATATATTATGGTATATTTTTTAAACTATTTAGAAATCGAAAAACATTAAACGATATTTATATACAAAAACGATTATCGTAATCGGAATAACCTCGATCAAGACAATATTTTTTTAGGACTGCCTCCAGTTTAATGTTTCGGACCACAACAGAAGAAGATTATGGCATTGACGGTATCCATGAATCACAGAATACACAATTTCTTTTGACAAATGGGAAAATACTAGCTAATAGATATTATTGAGTTTAATTTCTAATTTCTTATTATACTGACGAAAAAGAGTCGTTACTAAAAAGAAAGTTACATCGTTGAGGCGTAGATTTCCTACGTTAAAAGGCTTTTAGCATCGCCTTCTCTACTGCATACATATTTGTCCAGCACAAAGTAAGCGTATGGCATTCGGCGGACAAAAAGTTACTTTAGTGGAAACGCTTTGCTTATTATCTGAAAATAAAGGAACTAAATAAAAATGTAGCCGATCATGAATCTAATTCAATAACACGCCTTTTATATTATCGAAAATTATTATATGGTTTTCCATTTAAAACGAGATTTCGAACGTCAAAGTGTTATCCCTGCGATTAAATTTCAATTTTTTATCTCGATTAATACGTTAAGTATTTTAAAAATTCGTTCGATTAAGAATTCAAACGAATATTTCATGTATACGCAATATTATTTTTAAATAATATAATATTTCAAGCAGTATCAATTCCCGAGCGTCAATTTCGAGTTAAAAATACAATAACAAAGTTAGCTTTGAGTTCTCGGTCGTATATACCTATTATATTTCAACAAACTGTTTCATATCCCACCTCTTTTTGCAAATGACAAAGCCTTTGGCTACTACAGTAAAAGAGTCAAGTAAATTATCTGCTTTAAAATCTGCGTCTAATATTAAGGCATTTCAAGGTAGTGTAATTCATAATTGAGACAAATTGAATTTCCTTAACTCAGATACCTCTTCCAAATCGCCTCTCCCAATTGTAAAAATATAAAGGTCTGAGTAAGAGTGTGTCCTAATGGTTTAAAATGACGACTGCAAATCTCGGAGATGCATGTTAAGCATTTTTGAATGGATATTGAGCGACGGTCAAAGTTGGAGTTATCTACTCGGACGACTTGTATTAAGCAAATAAATTTCCTACAACAGGATAGTGCCATGCAGCAGTAGATTTTACATGATGAACGAATGAAGTTAAATGAAACAAAAAAGTACCTACAATTATTATCTTTTCAATCCCTAATTAAGTTTTATCACACATCTATCATAACTGCACAAGCACATACATCTATTACTCCATAACTCCATACAACAAAATTATAAAATCGAGGACATTTTGGAAAGTCTGAGTACCAATTAATTAGCAAGCGATTTATTGAGAAGGAGTGAAACAATAATAAATATAACTAGTAATATAGAAAAAAAAACTTGTTCCTCCTGAGATTTCGATATGATTATTTGCCTGAATAAATTTGAAAATACAACAAAGCCAAAAAGATCTACATCTTTAATAGTAGAAGTAGTTGTAGATATAATAGTCAGCTCGTTTTTCCTAAAACTACTGTAAATTTATATAAATTCTACGTAAATGTTGTACTTACTTTTATCTGTGGGCAAGCAAATAGGCTTTATGGCATCTGACATCGGGACCCGTTCGTTAAGTCGAAGCAGCGCTATGTCATTGTCGAAGTTCGTGAGGGTGAACTTATTGGCGATGACTCGTATCACGAATCTTGTCTCAGGACGGACTGTCGCGTTGCAACGGTTGTGCTCGCCGAATGTCACTTTTATCATGAACCACATAAAGCTGAAAGTTTATCGTTAATAATTAAATCTAATTGAGCCTTTAGTAAACTGGTGATGCAAAACGAAATAAGGCAGCGTTGCCCCCGGGAACCTGCTGATTGACGAATAACGGGAATTTCTGTAAATTCTTTTCTTTTCTTTCTTTTTTTTGTATATCTTATATATGTTAGTAACACCAGGATTTTTGCCTGTATCGTGGAGGCAGTTAAAAAAATCCATACACAAAATAATTACTTGTGAGTCATAGAAATACTTGTTACGTACGGGATTCGAACCCACTTCCCTCAACGCACCAACTTAATGCTTAATCACTGCATCACTGAACCCATGAAATTTTACAGCCTGATGATGGTGACCAACCCGTCTGCGCGGTAATATAAGCAAAACTTTTAAAAAAATATGTTGAAACAAATTGGTACATAGTGAGGTTGTAACGAGTGCATTCACTTGGGATAATAATTTCGTCAGTTATCGGAAATTATCTTCGTGTTCTGTAAGCAAGCAGTTGGATATTGGCATCGCAAAAATGGCCAGCAAAATCTTATGGTTTCAAATTGAAGCTATAACTTAGAAGCAGGCGCTTAAGTTTCGAGTATCGCATATCGATTTGAAAAGTGCACCGATAGAATAGAATTCTACACATAGATTTTATAAACATTTATCGGTTTATTACAGGATGAAGGT
The DNA here is from genome assembly GCA_036936625.1 of Parnassius smintheus behrii. Lineage (NCBI taxonomy): Eukaryota > Metazoa > Arthropoda > Insecta > Lepidoptera > Papilionidae > Parnassius > Parnassius smintheus. Next base: position 15,198,131 of record JAUPFT010000014.1, read on the forward strand.
ATTCCGTCTAAGATCTCAGGAATCACAGCATATATTATGTAGTCTTCTTTATTTAATAAGATAATTGTAATTGCTCGTGGTCTTGCAATATCTGCTTACTACCAATATGACTGTTAGCTAATTTATCGTCACAGCGTTAAAAAATGGATGAAAATTATTTATCACCATCACTACAGCTCATCACAAGGTTACTGCTGAACACAGGCTTCCCCCAAGGAATGTCACAGCACGATCCTTAGCCACCTGCTTCTTTTGATTTCCTGCATCTGTTACCAGATCGTCACTTAATCTAGTGGGGAGCCGCCTGGTACGTAATTTGCTTACTGGTACGAGGTTGCCACTCGAGAAACTTTATAGCATTAAGAACTGACAACCGATGAGAAACATCGGTTGTCAGTTCTTAATGCTATAAGGCCGAACCATTGCAACTTCAGCCATCGGAATCGTAAGGCTGTATCGATTAATCGGATTCTTCAGCCGATATCCTCATTGCAAAGTCTATCATGCAGAGAAACTACGAGCATAGTCCTCTCCATTGCTGGTTTAACGACCTTGAGTTTTTTCATATGGCCTGCTGTGAAGGATCTCGTTTCACATCCACATGTCATCACTGGCAACACACACTGGTTGTAGACTCTTGTTTTCTACAGGTATAAGTGAGAAGATGGGTCGAAATCTCCCGAACCCTGTCCAGCCTAGTTGAATCCATCGCTTAACCTCTCGGCCGAAGCTGGACAATTTGTCATAGATGAATATACTTGCCAACAATTCTACCCTAATGACTATGCCGTCGGTGAGTGATGTACTCACCATTGACATTGAAAACGGATCTTTTCCAGTTCAGTAAATTTCAAAACGTTTTCTAAGCAGTGATGAAGAGTTTTAGAGATTCAACGTCACCCTGTCTTACATCTCTCTGCAGTTGGATAGGTTTTGTACTCTGGTTCTGACACCACCTTAACTTAACACCGCCCAAATTTCGACTGAATCAAAGGCTTCCTTATAGTCTTTATACCCAAGACAAAGTGGCAGAATGTACTCTTCGGTCTTCTGAATAATTTTTCGGATAGTATGTAGGTGGTATATGATTCTTCCTATTCGGTAGGCTGAAGTTCGTCTATTTTGCGTACGAGACAATTCGCAAAATAGCACGAAGACAAGATTTAGAAACTTCTGTAATAGAGCGTTGTCGCCTTTCTTAAAAAATAGTCTTACTATAGCACTTCTGTTCCACACACCCGGAGTAGTGCCATCATGGAGAATGAAACTGAAGAGCTATCAAAAGACTTTAAATGCTGGTACTGTACATGCTGTCAGAAGCTCTTCTGTAATTGAATCCCCGTATGGGGGCTTGCCATTTTTAAACTGCTAGAGAGCAATTCAACTCAGTAGGGTGGACCTCCGAACTATCATTGGAATAGTGTAAGATGTTGCAATGTTATTCACACTAACGTGTCCCCTCTAGCTATGATTTTTACAGTTGTCAGTAGAGTTTCCTTATCTCACTAAAAATCTCAGATATCCCAAAAATAACCCCGACATACTCGATCTTCAACCGTCAACGGATAACACTGGTTGTGCCAACGCACACCCTTGCATTTCGTATCTGTTGATGTATTTGTTAGTTGGGTTGGCTGGCTCTCTCTTCCGTTCCTCCCCCGCACGGACCTGCCTAGTAAGGGAAAGCTAGATATGACGGACGCATTTTTGGTCCTCCAATGAGAGGCGTGCTCCACCAAGTAGAAAGGGGAGATGGCGGAAGCTAAAAAAAAAAGCGCTCCACCATCGTCGTCACGATGCAATTTTCATAGTGCCCGCATGGCCGTTAAGAGAATGACCGCTCGCCGCTTCCTCTAGGTAAGTGCCCATCCTTATTATGAGCTGTTTTATTTGTTGTTTCCTTATCAGCAGCAGCTCGTCGTGTCTGCCAACGCCTCAAATAAATTTCAAAGAAAGTATATTGTCCAAATTCCGCCATATGCCATGCCCGCCATTTTGTGTTGGTTCCTTTTGAACCACGCTAATACAGTCCACTTTAATGTTCGCTCCATCATACTCTTGGCCACCCTTAGCCTTTTCGCGCACCCAGACACTTTCTGAAAAATAATTTAGTCTCGATTCTAGTTTCTTCAATACGTGTATTTACATACTACATTTAAAGATCTGTTTGTTCATTTAATCTTCTAGGAACTGAAAATATATTTTGTAATTCGAACTAAAAGTTTTTGGATCTCTGGATAGAATGTTAGCTAGACGGAACGAAGACTTCATCAGACGTGACATTTTGAACTTAACGTTAAGGTACAGTGTGCCTTTTACCATATTTCGCTGATCGCTAGCAGTACAGCGAGTAGTTGCGTAGTAGTGGAGATAATAAAGTCAATTTTATTTTCGGGCTTAACCTGTCCACTTTTTTTGGACCAGTCTATTTTCTATGGGGCCACTTCTGAAAAACAAAGAAGGTCCCTATTTCTTCCTGAAGTAGGTCAGCATTGGCTTCCGCCGCCCTATTCCAAACTTCCCTAACTTCAGCTCAGCTTTTTTGTACCTAGTTTAACGTTGAAGTCTTCCATTATCATCGTATGGTAGGTTCTGGAGGAATGCCTGGCTTTAGATATATCTTCAAACATCTCCTCTAGCTCCTCATCACGGGTTGTAACGATGTTCGTCCATGAATCTGTATGACCTTCAACGAATACAGTTTGGTAATTCTGAGGATAATGTACACGACCCTTGTCAACTTACTCCGAATTTTTACAAGGATGTTAACGAGAGACTTTCGAACGATTCATTCCTTGGAACAGATGGTCACCCACCCGGTAATAGGACAAGGCGTCGAGAGCTGGAGGCCGTCTTTTTGTTCCTTTTTTTGCTGCGAATTACATTTATTTTACTATGACGCTAAGCAAAATAAAATATATAGCATGAATTATCAATATGAAGATTGATACTAGTGGTAAGAGACAGACAACAAAAGACATTACATGCCATTCTTATGTAATAAAACTATTATTAATGACAAAAAAATTATATCTTTCAAAAAATTCTGAATATCATTACGTACGTAGATACGTCATTGTGGTGTTAAACATGTATTTAAAGTGAGCGAAAGTGACTCAGTAGTTTTCGTCTGTCCACGGATATACATACTATTAATGACCCCCTCATATGCGCTTTCACTTACTGTATTTTTTGCGTCTTATTTTTATTTTATAACAACAAACGACGATAATTCCTTTTTGGCGCATGATTGGTTTCGCGTAAACAAGTCGTTCGCATTTCTTGGTATCGGTATAACGTCTATAAATTTAGATGGGTAAATTAAACAATCAACCCAAAAACCACAAAAAGAATTAACTAAAAGGTCCATTGACGCGCTTAAAATGTACATATCTTGAGGAGAATGAACTGTAAAGTTTGGAGCCTGCTCCTTGGGCCGGTTTAAAGGTGAACGCACTTATGCTACTGATTGGAATTTGAAAGATCGGTCCAAGAACTTATTTGGGCATGTTTGCCATTTCTGAGGTTATCGGTCTTGGGTCTTATTGATTTACTGATTTATCTGCTATTTAAATTTATCTGCATTTGAATTTTTACCAAAATTGAGCATTTCGCGTACATGATAAACAAGGTCTCGTGTTAAAGAGTTCAAAGTGTATGTCGAACGCGCCGCTAGGCAGCACGCCCCGCCAAACGCTTTCTAGTCAGTCCTTAGGCTTATTTTGATCTCCAAATACGTATAAACAAGGACGTCCTGACTTTATACGTCTTCTACATGTAATAAATAAAGTTTCATAACAATCAATTGTTATTTTGTAAAAAAATATTTACAGCGCGCTGTTATGTTTTATTAGGAGTAAAAAAATATATTGGAATATCTAAAAATATTATTAAACATACTATAACAAGATATTATTAAACAGTAGTAACATCAAAACAGTAGTAAGTAAGAAACACCATAACACGTTAGCGAGTCAATATCCTTTTAAGTTTTGTGCAAATATTTAAAACTTCATACTAAACCACGTACTCACGCTCCTATATTGATTCAAGTAACTTTAGAATTTACCAAAGGTTGAGACTAGAAAATTTTCGAAACCTTTTACTGCTTTAGTTCTTACACGGTCAACATTTATATAGGACGTATACTTTTTATGTTCTATTTTTTATATGTTCACGACAGTGCTACAAATCGAAAGCACTACCTACCTAAACAAGAAGAACCATTAGTTTATGTACATATTTAATGAGTTTCATTAACATATTGCTTGTGAAATGTTACTCCGCGCTAGTAATTTCTCCTATATCGTAGTTTAAAAGTACTATCGTTAGTTTTACTTTTTTTATAGGATAAGATGACAAACGAGCACACAGTCCACCTGACCATAAGTGGCCGCTGCGGCCCATAGACATCTACATCTGTCCTCGATTACGAATCAAGATGCAGATGCTTTGTCACCCGTGAGGGCTAAGATGGAATGTCTCGTTTCCAGTAAAAAGGGTCTCCGGTTCTCTAAACTCACCATACGAAACACAGCAGCATTAAGTTACTATTTGACGCTGGTTTTCTGTGAGAGCGTGGTCCCTCCCCGGTCGAGCCGACCCATTCGTGCTACAACTATACTACTAATATAACTGCTGCATGGCTCTCCCACGTAAATTTCACATTGACAAATATCCAGATCCGGAACAATGATTTGTACTTTTTATATCTATTATGTCACGCTGCAGATCTTTTTTTATCTTTTGGTTGTAGTACGAATGGGTCAGTTCGAAGGAGAAGAACCACGCCCTCACAGAATACCAGCGTAAAATAGCAGCATAATGGGACTGTGTTTCGTATGGTGCGTGCATAGAATCGGAGACCCTTTTTACTGGAAACGAGGCATTCCATTTTAGTCCTCACGGGTGACAACGCATCTGCATCTTGATTCGTAATCGAGGACAGATGTAGATGTCTATGGGCCGCAGCGGCCACTTATGATCAGGTGGACTGTGTGCTCGTTTGTCATCTTAGTCCTCAGGGGTGATAACACATCTGTATTTTTATCCTTAACCGATGTAGATGTTTTTGGGTCACTGTATTAATTTACCATCAGGTGTATTATGTGCTCGTTTGTCACCCTTATTCTATAAAATGACCATATTTATCCGTGCGGGATTGGAACCGCAGCTAAATGCTTAGATACTACGCTACCGAGCCGTCACTTACATTAACCGGTAACCCTGAAAGCTGGATGTGAACCGACTAGTAATGCGTGGTCCAACTAATACCTACTCGTAGAAGTTAGTATTAGCTAATTTCTCGCTTAATTTCTATTATCCTCATTTATTCTAGTATAAGTTACAATAAAATGAAAATCTAGTCAAATGTTTAACCTTCATTATCATTTCTGTTACAAGGTGACAACACCTATACCTATTGTAGATGAAAATTAGTTAACTAATCACAACTTAGGATTCAAGTTGATATGCATAGTAAGATGATTTCTTTCACAATAACTTCGGATTCGTTAGTATTAGTCCATGTGACGAGATAATAAATGCATCGGGAAATTCATGAATTCTGAATGAAGAATGTATCGTTTGGTACACGGATTGGCGAATTTTACATTTTACATCGTACATACACGAGATGCTAAAGCGCCATCTATCGGAAGCTGTATGATATCTTTCTAGTTCTTCCCATGGTTGCCCTGACAACACCCATGAAACGAAATGGGGAATTCCGTGACGCCGCGACTACAAATGTTAGTGTAGAAAATTAATAGATTAATTACCCTTTGACACAATGAGCAGCAGACAGTACATATCGATCGTTAATTAGCATTCCACCACAATAAAAACGTTTGAAGTAAATCAATTTGGCCATCCAAGGGAACTCATCGTTGCTAGCTTCTGTACCGCCAACGATACGTGATACTTCATTCCTCTCACCGCATTCTGAAACGGAAAATTATAAAATATTCAACATATCACAGACCAGTACAATTACTCCATAGACTGCAAATACTATCATTTAGGTAGTTAGCTTGGTTGTCACTTTGATATTATAAAAGAAACCCTTGATGAATTAGTATGAACTAATAAAGTAATAACGTTATTATTTCAGAAAAGTTAAAACAATTAACATTCTTCTTAAGCACTCGATGACGAAGTATTCTTGTTTCAGTCTACTGCGATTTTAGTTAGCTACTATTTATATATCTCAAGCCACACGATATAAAAGTAAAATAAGTAAAGGATAAAATATAAAATAACTTAAACACTACGAACACTAGCGTCTTCTTTGACGAGTACCTAAACCGAAAGCTCCTCATACAAAATTGTAAGGTATAGCTGCCATGAATTGGCCGATACTAGGAATATTTTCTGACCTAAGAGCAACTGTCTTAAATATACACAAAAGTAAAACAACTAGATTGTTGGTCAAATTGTTTGCTACCCGCATTATGTGATCACACACACACACACACACACACACACACACACACACACACACACACACACACACACACACACACACACACACACACACACACACACACACATCACACATCACACATCACACATCACACATCACAGCTCTATCCACTCTGTTTTATTAATTAATTGATTTGAACATAAATTTGAAATATTTTACAAGTTTTATTTTGTAAGAAATTCCGTACAATACTTATTTAAGAGGATATAGTAAGTCAGCTCAAATTCTAATTTCGACCCCACTTCCCCGCGCGTCGTATGCTATGTACCAACATGTTTGTAATCACTAATACTATAAGTAGATAGGTCGTTAGATACTTATTTCATTAGGTTTATCATATTTATGCCTGTTTCTTAACGCCAACCCAGTCGCTTCTTATTTTTATCACGGTTTTTGCCATTTTAATTTTACGCCGTCTTGTTGCGTAATGTGTATTCTGATCGTAAGCGACAAAAGCCTAAGCGATACTAACGGGGCGACAGGAATCAAGCTTCAGGGCGCCGATAGTTTAGGTAATTTCTTTTTACAGTGAAAATAATGGTATTTTAAAAAAAGTAAATAACATAAGCACTGCTTTTTAGTTAGTTCAGTTAGTATGCAAAGTTTCATGATCTTATTAAAAGTATTTTATGAATAACAGCGGTTTATTGTTCAGTTTGGAGGTAACTTTGGATTTTTTTTCTATCGAGTAAATTTTACGGAATCGTGTTTTCGTCTAACATAATCTTTAACATTAATCCTCAACTTTACCATATATTTATTTCAAAATTAATGCTACAATATAACGGATATAATATAACGGCATAACGGAGGATCTTGCTAAGCCATTTCAGGTTATATTTCCCCTTAAGTATTAAATAATTCTTATCTGAGTTTACAGAGAACTTTGGTAGAGTTGATATAATAAATTATTAAAACAAGGGGTAAAGAGAGGGAATTTTCTTTCACATTTGCGTATTTTCGTCGACGCAAAACAGGTGGATAAATTTTCCTCTCCTTAATATATATATATATATATATATATATATATATATATATATATATATATATATATATATATATATTGTAGTGTGTGTGTGTCTATGTGTGCGTGTGTGTGTGTGTGTGTGTGTGTGTGTGTGTGTGTGTGTGTGTGTGTGTGTGTGTGTGTGTATAGTCACCTATATGTAATAAATATAGGTACCGTTACAAAATGTGACCGCGAAACAAACTTGCGTAGATTACCAATATTACCTAGAAAATTCTGCAGGTATCGTCTTTTTGTCATTTTTTTAAAGTCTAATTATACAAGACTGTACAACAATATGGTCACCTCATGTATCCTGTTTGTATAGCAAACTGCGACAATTTTAACGTCGCTTCGATGGTTCATGATTCAAGGGCTAAGCGCTCGTTTTAAGTTCTGCAGAACATGAACACCGAGCAGTTACCGACCAGGATAGCAATCATGTTCTCGCAGATCCCCACCAGGAAACCTTCGTCGCCAAGGAAGGAACCCGTCCCGAGCGCCGTGCTCAAGCCCGCTGTACCCGACTGTACGAGTGGTCGCCCCTACCGCAGCGGCTGAAGAAAATGGCACGAAGAAATACTTCACCATAGACCGATGCATCGCTGTTCGAGAAGAGGCAATGCACCGGCTCACCATATCATCTGAATATTCATCCACTTCGCCAATATCATCCTCAAAGGATAAAGAAATCCAAAAATCGGACAGGTCCAAGAGCCGTAAAACGCCACTAAAATCGCCATCGCTACCGAATCCAACCCCTCCCGTCTCACCCGATCGTCGGAGTATTGTGGACACGGCGGAGTTGGAGCAAGGGGGAGAGGAGTCGTATGGGTGGGACTCAACTACCTATGCGAATCTAGCGACATCTGCCGGATAGTCAGTGCCACAAACCAAGCCTGCCAGCGGACACTTAGACCATCGATGCATATTAAGCTGCCTAATTACCACATTTACAGGAGGTTAACGCCCAAGTAGTCGCCGATAGAGGCACGACTATCCTTGTGAGGAAACTTGAACTAGAACTTGATTTACCATCTTTTGAAACTAAGCGCTCCATTGGCATAAAAATAGAGGCGGCAGGTGAGGAGCTAAGGATTTTCGCAGCATACCACCCGCCAGGGACTCTATTTTATTTCTAAGACATCCGAACGATTATGGAAGGTACGGCACTTACCATCATCGCTGGGGACCGTAACGCCAAACACCCAGCGTGGGGATCCAGACTGATCTACCCACCGGGTAGAGAACTATACGAAAACGCAGAACAGAACAACTACAACCTCTTAGGTTCCGAAGAGCCAATTCACGTTTGTAAGGATCCATGGAAACGTCTGGATATACTGGGCATCGTGCTTTCTAAGAACATTAACTGCCCGATAGTGGTAGTGGTACGATATGAACACACAGCACCTCTCTATACTGATTACCCTTGGCCTCAAGGCAGTGACTTCGCTGTCCAGAGCTTTTAAGAAGAAAATCGACTGGAGGCTCTACCAATATTACTTACAGGAGAGACTTCCAATCTACACCGAGATTAACTCAGCGGACGACTTAGAAGCCGGTTCTACCAGAATTACAAAGACCATCCAAGAAGCCCTCTACTGAAGTACCTCTAAAGCATAGTAGAGACAAGCTGCCGCGAGAGTTGCGTGTGCAGTTCAACACAAAGCGAGCGCTGAGGAAGCTCTGAGCACGCACCCGCTCCTCAAGACTGAAAACCCAACCCAATAAACTGACGAATGAGCTATCGCTTGCAATCTAGGCCCACAGAGGATAGTCGTCGCTCTACAAATTGAACCGCCAACTTACAAAAACCAAACCTTCCCTCTGCCCGCTGACCAGCATTGTGGGCGAGCGTTGTTACGAGGCCAAAGGTAGAGCGGAGATCCTGGTAGAGCACTTTGAGGAATAATTTATGACGAACCCAGCAAGTGCGGAGTTCATGGAGCTTTAGGCCCAAAAGAAGAGCCGCATACGGGAATTCCTGTCGTCGCCACTGCTGGCAAGAGTGGGGTTCATATCCTCCGCTGAACTGCGGAGGATAGTAGCCCGCCTACAACCGAGAAAGGCGCCTAGGCACGACTGGTTAACCAACATAACATTCGACAGTTGCCCAACAGAACACTAGTAGAGATAGGTCGGCTCTACAATGGAATTTTACGGACATCCCACTTGCCGGAGGATTGAAAAACCGGCAAAGTTATCGTCCTGCCGAAGCCCGGGAAGGACAGGCATAGAGGAGCTATTTATAGACCGATAACGCTGCTGACGCGCACAGCCAAACTATTAGAACGCATACTATTAAGAAGAATCCGCTCGTGCATACAACTTCGACCGGAGCAACATGGATTATTGAGGGACCACTCCACAGTAATACAACCGACCAGGGTGTTGTACTTTTTAGCGGCCGAATACAATCGCGGCCGCTCATCGTTGGGCATCTTCCTCCATATCAAGAAGGCGTTCAATAGTGTGTGACATTCTGAATTACTTTATAAACTAGAACATCAAACGAGTGTCCCTCCTGCTATGCTGCGGCTAGTGTCATCATTTCTAGCCGACAGGAGCTTTTACGTCTATGTCGGAGATGCCGGGTCCGCAACGAAAGTAATAAGAGCCGGCGTACCATAGGGCAGCTGTCTATCGCCGAACCTGGACGCGGCTTATCCTAATGACATTACAACGCTCAACGATAACCTACGCAAATAGGAAGACGGGGTAGAGTTGGCTCTATGTGCCGAAGATAGCGCCTACTTTACATCGTCTAGAAAAAAGAAAAAGTCCATGACACGGCTGTTAAAATGCAGCGCCTGCTGGACCTGCTGCCGCCATGTCTGGATGAGTGGAGGATGGCCGTTAATGTTGGAAAGATGACCGCTTTACTCACCCGCCGCCTCAGAAAACTTCCACCACCGCTGACGCTGAGGAGCCAGGAGAGAGCGTACCAGAAAGCCGTAATCTACCTTGGATACCCGATAGGTAGGATGCTGCGCATAACTGCGCACGTCAACTTCCTAGTCCGTAATGCCAGATGTGTGCGGGCAATGCTCTATCCTATCCTGGGATCCAGGCTGCCACTGAATACCAAAACTAAAATATACAAGCTCTACGTAAGACCCAAGATTATCTACGCTGCACTGGCTTGGTATACTCCCCTGAGCGAACGGCAGAGGCAGCGGCTGCAGGCCTAGCTAAATTTAACCCTTTGAACCATTGTCGGTGCAGGTCGCTACGTACGGAACGACATCATAGCGGCCAACCTAAAGATGGAGACCATTAAGGAATTTGTGGCTCGGCTGGCGTGCGGTATATACGACCGCGCTGACAACGGGCCACATCCCCACCTCAACAACTTGGCACCTTTACATGCCCGGCAACCGGACGGAGGACCTCTACCAAGAGAACTCCTCTATTTATGGATTAGAGATTCGAGTAACAACCCACAATGTCACAGATAGACCAACTCTGACATATAAGATAACTTTTAATGGAAAATGGAAAATGCCACTTACTAACAATGCCGATCATACAGCTCCCAGGACCTGCACATAGCAGTGGGCCGTTAGGAAAATCCGTGTAATGTGGAGTGCCTCGAGGCCCACAACCTGCTGGACCCATAGTCCATGTACATGTACATGACAGGAGTGACCTATCACCAGACAATTGAAACATATATTGTTTTTCTTTATAAAATCATGTCCTTTATTAACCGTTAATGCAGAAAACTCTTTACAGTGACAAATTTAATGATTCTGTGAGCAGTAAGTACAAGTGCTTTCAACTTCGGAGGCAAAGCTTTTGACTGTAGTTGTTTTAGGAGTATGTTGATCAGATTTCGGTGCGTCTTTTCTAAATGTTTCTCGAGGTTGTGAAAGATTGACCAATTCCATTGTTCGGGATCGTTTTTATAGGAAGTTGTTTAGTACGTCATATGTGGGAATATTTGTTGAGCTTTCTAACGACTGTTCCTAAAGCTCGTGAGATTCAACGTCTAACTCTGAGACGAATATGAACGACTATTGCATTCCGTGAATCAATTTTCAAATTTTTTAGAGATGTGAGATATTGGCTAATAGTGTCTAGTAAATCTTTGATACCTTTTGCTGATTCAGTTGTTAGTTTTTTCTGAGTTAAAATCGACTTAGAATATTATTTACAATCACTCGCTTATTCTCATATCTTTTATTTAGTTTTTCTATGCATTATCATAGTTCGCTTTAGTTAAAGAATAATTTATGAGTACTCGATTTTAAATAATGATGTTTATCGATTTTAGACAAGCGGTCATCAAAATGTATCAAGGAAAGAAATAGATCTCTGAAACTCATCCACTGATTATAATCACCAGAAAATTGTGGTACAGCTATTGGAGGTAGCTTTGGTCTAAGTTTAGGAAGTTCTGAAGTTGTATCAGATTTTGAAGATTCACTCATTGGTATAATATCATAAAACCTATCGATTAGCCAAGTCTTTATGTCCAAATAATGTTCCTCAGTTTGTTCAAAATTATTATATTCGGTTCTCAATATTTCACTGTCCAACGATACAGTAAGCAAATCATAACGTTTTGTATAACAAGCCCAATATTCAAGTAATGTCTCCATGCGCCTATCTAAATAACCTCTTGTTCGTTGATCCTTTGAACATTTCTTCGTATTTGTAAGTAGTTTCTCAAATTTAGTTGAATTTTGAATCATAAAAGCTACATGTTGTTTTGCAAGTTGATCCGCCATATTGAATTTTTTTATAGGAAAAGGGTGACAAGCAAGCACACAGTCCACCTGATGGTAAGTGATTGCGGTGGCCCATAGACATCTACATCTATCCTCGTTTGGGAATCAAAATGAAGATGCGTTGTCAGCCTTGAGGACTAAGATGGAATGCCTCTTTTCCAGTAAAAAGAATCTCCGGTTCTCTACACTCACCATACGAAACACAGCAGCATTAAGCTGCTATTTGACGCTGGTATTCCATGAGAGCGTGGTCCTTCCCCGGTCGAGCCGACCCATTCGTGCTACAACTATACAATTAATATAGCAGCAGCATAGCTCTACAACGTAAAATAATATTCGGAAATGTAAATAGACTAAAAATAGAAATAAAGAAAACTTTAATTTATATTTGTATAAATTAGAGTCACTATTTCACACAGACACTAAATGTTCAAGTCTTTTTATCACACAAATTCAACCTTGTCTTTTTTTCTCAATGAAATTTTTCGAAGTGTTTTTATTACGTGAAATCGGCTAAGTCTTTTTTTTATTTTTGCATTTTTAAATAACTCTTAGACGCACTGTTATTGCACTATGTTCGACACTTGCACTTCACTTACAGTTTATCTGACTCGAAGGATCATTTGGTTAACGAAACACTCACACTTTATCACTTTGTTTTACGCACACACCACTATACTGTTTTGTAGAAAACTCAAGGAGGCCAAGATTGTTTAACTATCCATCATAATGAAAAATTCAAATGATACCGCGACTCACTCGGCGATAGCACCTTCTAGGGAGAACAGGAAGAACTAAATTTACTTAGAAAGTTTGTTAGGTAAACAAAATGTGTATCTTTTTGTCTAGTAAATAAGTTTATATTTTGTATTACTATCTTAAAAAGTGCGCGCTGCACCGCGTCGCGTCACGTCTCGGTGTGAGCTGAACCTCATTCAAACAGTTACTTGATTTAAAAAAAATTAGGTTACTGTTTGAAAAAACTCTATGTAATTTCTTTTCTGACAATACAGGTGCAATGCAAGGGGTTGCACCTGTATTGTCAGACCCTGCTGCTGGTGTCCATGGCCTATAATAAATACATATTACTGCAAGACATTTTTTCACCACTGCCGACGATTTGTGAAAGATATCAACCAATAGTTAATTTGCAACCATCCGCTTGATTATTATTATTACATTTAATCAAGCAGATGGTTGCAAACTAACTATTGGTATCTTTGTTATAATGGATTTCGCTTAAGTCAAGAATTTTCGTAACTTAAATGTTCAACAAGAATCAGGATGCAATTTCAAAAGATTCGTAAACTCCTCTAACTCTTAACTATCTTAACTTTAAATATCTGGACGTGATACTCCCATGGTCAGGAGTGTTTTGTAATTTATAATATAGAGTATGTGAAGTCCGGTGACTTATATGATACGTGGTAGAGCTATATTATGATTGTAGCTCAAATGGATCGGATCGATCGGGGAAGGATCATGCTCTCAGAGAATACCAGCATAAAATAGCAGTTCAATGCTTCTGTGATTTGTATTGTGAGGGTAGAGAATCAGAGACCCTTCTACTGGAAACGAGATATTCCATCTTAGTCTTCTTGTGTATGATTCTTCTTGTAAATGGGACAAATATATATTGCTATTATTATATATTGCTTAGTATTATAAACTTGCGAAGGTGACCTTAACTAATTATATTAATATCATAATATATGAAAACAAACTACTTTTTGAACTACATTTTTTTCTTTTCCTCGAATCTCATCTTTAATTCATTGTGAATAATATCAAAGATTTTAATCGTAATCTTTGCATAATGGATGATATTGAAAACGATTATCAGTCTTCATGCTCTTTTTTGTTATTTTAAGCCATTGCTGTCGATATAAAACATCAAAGGTTATAGCAAAAATTTTTTGTTTGCCTAAATTACAAAATTATGTTACTTATTAAAACTTAAATAAATGAAAAAAATATAGTGAACTCCTATCATTTAGCGTAGATTTTATGACTCAAATATTGTATAGAAATTTTATAACTAATTATTTATTTTTTACTTATTCCGACATTATATTTGATCATTTATATATCATCCGGTTTTGATAATTTACGTGCCATTTTATTTGTACGAATAACGCCACAACGATCTATTGCCAGAGCAATATACATAATTGTAGCTAAAATTGTAAATTATGTGTGCGATTAAATATCGTTATGTTATTTTATACGTGTTAGAGCTCCGCTGCAGCCATATTATAGTTATAGCGTGAATGAGCGGTTCGACCGACTTCGGTGCCATGCTCTTACAGAATACGCATGGTGAGTGCAAAAAAAACCTGAGACCCCCTTCTACTGGAAACGAGACATTCTATCTTAGTACCACGCATTTGCATTTTGATTCTTAACCTGACGATAGATGTAGATGTCTATGGGCCACAGCATCCACTTATCATCAGGTGGACTGTGTGCTCGTTTGTCTCCCTTATTTTATAAAAAAGCCTACTCATTTATAGAAAAAGAATTTATATTACTACAAATATAAAGAAGATAATACTAACTGCAAGTACATGTTGGGTTAGGGTGATACTTTTCCATGATCGGAGGACGGTTTCCCCACAACCCGCCAAAGAAATTCTTTGCAAACTCTCCTCGTCCATCTTGTGCTGCATCCTCCTAAACATGAAACTTTATATTTTTATATAATTAAAGCCTAATGTGTTATAAAAATTTAAATAATAAAATTTGTTATCACAAAAAATAAAAATACCATCATAAAATCATAGATAATATATCAGTACTATTTAGTACGACAAAATTGAAATAGATTTTTGTATCATATTTTGTATATTATTAAGTAATAACATAATATAATTTAAATAAAAAAAATATATTCCTTTAGAAAACCGTTTATTGTTAGTAATAGTTTCAAAAGAGAAAGTTAAAACTCTTTGTGAGAGATATCATTAGAAATCTAATTTAAGCTGGAAATAAAAGAGGAAATTGTAAGATATAATTCATCACCAACCTCGGAATTAGCGAAAGTTATAACAAAAACCAGTAAAATTAAAGAGCACTTCCACATCCTGAATCTTTGTCCTGGCTTTAAATAATAAATATAGAAAAACCTAGCAACATAAGTCGAATTTTAGAATTTCGCGCACGGCTGGCGCATCGTCTTTCGTTTTCGTTCTTGAACTTGTCGCGCGCGTTCACAAACGGACACACACTGAGATGCGTTTGGTCCGCAGCCATGTTCTCGCGGACGAACGTGATTTGCTTACGACAATATCGCACTACTATCACTAGTCAAATAATTTATTATAGCGACGTTATTAGCACTACATGGCCCATGTTGGTCTGGGACTTATATATTCCACGTTTATGTGAAATTCATATTACAAATATTCTGCCAATTATGCTACTTACCTAGCATGTCGTAAAAGGAAACCGATGGAATATTACCTAGGTTTATGATCATGTAAGCTATCACTCCTACACTCTATCTATCACTACTTTTACCGTCTAAACCCGTATTTTTGACTAAAAATGATCCGAGTATCTCGCTGCTATTTGGACTCTGCCTACCCTCTTGGGGATTACATGGGAGACGCTACATATATTAGCAACATTTCCTAGTTAAAATGTTCAATATTATGTAAGTTTATACGTTATACCCCTCTATAAGTGAAACAACCAAAAAGGAAGATAGATTCTTAGAAATACTAAGAAATATACGCTAGTTTTGTATCTATTTAATAAATGTGAACAATATATTTTTAACATTAAGTATAGTAAACCGAAAATAATAACAATATTTAACAAACAGGTGTAATAGTTAAAGATCCTTTAAACGCCTAGCGAGAATATAAGCGAAAGTCACGCTTTCCATAGAGGTCACTGTGTCCCAACGTCTCACCTTTTAACTATTTATGCGACTAGTGTTCTCTCTCAGCTCAACCTGTACTTTATTGTTAATAACAAATATTTTATTATGTGGACAACAATTTAAAAACAACCCTTATCTAAGAAATTACCGTTTTATATAGAAAAAATCTATATTTAATCAATCGATACATCAGCCTTGAAAACAAGTGGGTAGGAGAAATCAACAAGCCCTAGTCTCAGTTGCTTGATAGCGAGATTATCTTTCATAGTTTTCAATTGTTTACATTTGCTAGATCAAATCCATCAATAAATAATGGCGGCAGAGGTCTGCCATAATCACAAGCAGTTTCTTTTGACTGAACGTGAGTTTAGGCGACGAACGTTTCCAATCATCATGCAATCCTCACTTTTTGTACAAGTAATAATCTGATTCAAAATCTCCGCATCTGTGTGCCGATTCCACAAATTAAGGCTAGTTTCGCGAGTTTACTGTTGTCTTTCAGTAAGTGTGCTACACACTTTCCGAGCTTCATTGCTCTCTTGATTTGACCGAAATGAATTAATATCGTTTTGTTGAACAGGTGATGTAACTAATTCGGTAGCTTTTGCGATAAATCCGCTTTTACTAGAGTTTTCAATTATTTTTATCGTTTTGTCGTGTTGGTTTACAGTCCCATCGGATTATGAGAGTGAGGGAATAGAGAGTGCACCTGTGCTTGCGCATACACTTGGGCACTATAATCCTGTCCTGCGCCGATGGCTAGCCTCCGTTGAAACAGGCCGCCGTGGCCGAAATTCGGTCTGGAGGACATTTTTATTACTTGTGGGGCACACAAATATACAATTTTGTTCATGGACGGAGACAGCAATATGTTGCATCATTTTTACTAAGTAATTCAAACACTATATATAGGTATAGGTAGGCTATAAGTAAAGACTAAGGACCTTATTCGAGGTAACGTATTTTAATAACACTACAATTTCAAATATTGACAAATGAGTAAGTAATTCAAGTGATGGGAAGTGGCTTCTACGGCCCATATAATCCCGCAGCTAATTCTAAAAAGTATGGAGTTCTGTAGTCCATGGTAAAAAGTAAGACAACTACTGTCCGTTGACATTTGTTACGACTGAGATAGAAGTTGGCTCTCTTCAACGAACGGGGCGTCCCTATTTTCTGTAACCTTCAAATGGGAACATAAGTAAAAGAATGAGCATAGCTGGAGCAAGGCAAGGAGCTGCGCTATTTATTGATTTTTTTTAAATTCTTGAGAAATAAAAGGAAAAGTAAATGAGCACAAATACCGTATAAATACTTAATTAAAATAGATGACCGTTGCAAAGAAGACAAAAATGCTATATTTATTTTTGGATAAGAAATACATCAAATCATAACAAGCCAAAATTAATCTTAAATAAGGTAATAGAGACGGAGTACGTACTCGCATACCACCGCATCACCCACATGCTGCAGGCTTTTTTTGCGTAAATTTTATAGCTATTTTAACTACTTCAAGAAAACATATTTTTCACGGTATGGCTATGTTCCCCAGCTAAACTACATTTTACTTACAAATATAAAAATACACAAAGTCAAATACTAAATATTATAAAAGCAAATACTAAATAATGTAAAGCACTATTTCTTATAAGAAGGCGCTGAAAATATCCAAATTGCACTTAGTGTGACACCTTAATTTACCTTAATTATTTTATAAAATTGTAGTAACAGTCCACCTTAAGGTAATCTGCTACCAACTTCACGCAAATAAGGCTAGATGCATTGTCATCTCTGAGGGCGAAGATAGAATGCTTTACAACCTGTAATTTTACCGGTCCTCTATACTCAAAAGTCAAAGGATGGTACCCACCCAGACTGATTCTTAAACAGAAAGGTTTTTCTACAGAAAAAAAATCAATACTTACATTGTTAAACCCATATATTATTACCCCTATCGAAATAAAACTGTTAACTGCAATAATAGCAATAACGTATAAATCATTATATACATATGCCCGAATACATAGACTATCCTCAAACATTTAACGGTGTGTGAAACTTAGAGCAGCTTAGGATAGAGATCCTAAGCTGCTCAAAAGTTTCATACTATCAAATGTAAATTTTAGTCATATCTTAAATTTAGTTTAGTCTTAAACACGGATGTAAAAACTTATGGACGTATGTCTCTCAAAAAGCTGTAATCAATTAGATATTAAGATGGTGGTGCTCTTAGTTTGCATACATAATCTACTTTAGTGTTATCTTATATTAATTTCTAACACACTATAAATTGTAAAAATCTAGTACTTACGGAAATGTTGATGCATCAACTCCATCTCTCACAGAATCATCATCGTAATCATCATAATTACAGCCCTTAACAAGTCTACTGATAAACATAGACCTACAAGAAAAGCAACAAAGCACGATCATGAGCCACCAACATCCATTGACTTCCTCTATATCTTACCAGGTCGTCACTCCATCTATAAATTATAATATACAAATCAATGCTTTATTCCCCATCGGATGTCGGTTCTTCTCACAAGATACCAGCGTAGAGTAGCAGTATAAAGCTGATTTTAAATGGTGAGTGAAGAGAACCGGACATCTATTAACCGTTTACTGGAAACGAGGCATTCCATCTAACACCTAAGTCTTTAGGGGTGGCAAAGTATTTGCATTTTGATTCTTTATCAGCATCGTGATGACGGTAAGTAGGTGTTTGTGGAATTAGTTGGCTGTGTGCATGTCACCCTTACTCTACAACAAACAAGCTAATATAAAATTATTAATTTGTAATTTATTTTTGCAAGTAGGTTTTTTATTACATACTTTTTGTTACGTAATTGAAACGATAAAACGATTTTTAGGTATATAATTAAAACACATTTAATTAACAAATTATACGTTTCATTTAAATATTTAAACATATTAATTTATACACATATTGGTCAAAAACTAATTCGCTTGTAAATTTCAAACATTAGATCGTTACACCTTCTATTAAACTAATTAATAAATATATTAAAAACAACTCTATAAATAATAATTAGTATAACTCTATAAATGTATCTTAATAAAATTAACATTTTAAAAACTCTCAACAATTTATAAATTAACAGATTATTTGATATATTAAGGGCGAAGTAATCACAGTTACAGCCTAAGAGCGCAAATTCTAAATTAAAATAATGTAACCTTATATATAAGCAGATTTTTATTAATACATAATATATTTGTATAATAACCTGTGTTTCTATTTAAAGTGAAAATTACATAATACATAAATATACAATCGTACTCTGGCATAGGGATCAAATAGGGATCATAAACTCGACAAAGTTGAATATGTTTGTGTTACGACACTATTATAAACAATGTGTCAAAATACTAGGTGGTAGGAACCCCCTTCTCACCAGGACCGGTCTGGGTAGATTGGTAGATGACTACCCTCTTTCCCACTTCTATGCACTGGTGTGTTCCAGTAAGAAGGGTAAAGAAAACCACTTTATTTACAGACTGTGAGGAATTTCATCTTTTTCCTCAGAGTTACCAATGCATTTGTAACTATCTTTATTTGATGGTGGTTGCATGTGTCCTCCAAGGGCTGCAGTATCCAATTACCATCAAGTGGACTGTAAGTCACTACAATTTAATAAATAAAAATAACGCTTACTTTTATCTCCTACGTAGTAAAGCCATGCTCTAGTTATTTTGTGGCTGCAGCTTAAATGGATCGGCTCGACCAGGGAAAGACAATGTTCTCACAGAATACCACCATTAAAATAGCAGCTTAATGTTTTAATGTTGCTGTGTTTCGTACCACTGAAGACCTTACTGACAACGAGGTCTTCCGTCTTGGGGTTGACATGACACTTAATCGAGGATAGATTTAGGTGTCGGCACCAACATCCACTTGCCATCAGGACAGTATTTTCATGTGTCACCCTTATACTATACAATAAACTTAGCATCAATGTGTCGCTTAACTATTATTACATGACATTATATATAAAAAAAATTGTATTTTCCATTGTAAAATGATAATAAAACAAGAAGATAGAAATTACCTCTAGTTTCTTTCTAGTCCTTTGGGATACTGTATTTTAGATGGATTTATAACATTAGTAAAAGTTACAAATATACGTAAATTAAATATGCTCCGATTTGAATAAATGTACCTATTTTGTACGGTTGACTGTTTTCAAAAACTAAGGTTAGATGCGTCAATAAGCTGTATCAATCAAGAATTTCCACACTGGTTACTATTTCATACTACTTCTACCTACTTACTCTTGACACCTAAGTTTACAATAAATAAGAATTTATGCAAATAATCTTAAATGGCGTCAATAAAAGAAACATAACAAGTAGTAAGTAAATTTTACAACTGTAGGCTATAGCTAGATTAAAAAGTTAGATTTTAAAAACTATTTACAATCATTGAACACTTAGGTAGTTGTCTACAGTGTCTTAAATTCTAATGGTAATCTGCACCACCGGCCTGAACCTTATTCAACATAGATTATTATTTATATTTATATTAATTAACTATACAAACATAAAAATACACAATTACTTATTTTACATTCAAATGTGCGAAATGAAATTTTTTGAAGACATCCATAAATGAGAATTTAGATTTTTCGTTTATTGGCGTTTTTAAATTTGAATTACTATTTTTAAACTTTGGGGCGGCTTTTTTTTCGTAATAATAATCCGGATATATTTATAAATATCCATATTATTTATATATCTTATAACACGTTTTATAATAATTGTACTTGTTTTGGTTCTTTAATACAGAAAACTGGGACGAATAACTGTTATTGTTTAAACCGGCTTTTAGGATAAACAATGTAAATCGTCTGCTTTCACTTGGTTCTACGTCACTAGCTTAAAATTGTCACACTTCTATTACATTAACTTTACACAAGTTAATTCGTATTATTTAATTAATCTGTATCAATAAAATTACGGGCAGGAAGAACGAGCAGAAAATTTGTTTCGCATTAAGTTAATGAATTATTAAGTAATATCCAAAATTACAGCTTTACGGTAACTATCCTTGGGCGTAGAATCAATGAAGTGAATGAAAGAAAAAAAAATGTCCGCAAAAAAACAATAGATACAACATTACGTCGAGCAAATACAAGATATTTCAAATAAAAATTCAATTTTGAAAAATGCTAAAACCGTAACAGTTCACATTCGGGGCTATTAGGTATCCTTAAAAAAATTCACTGATTATAATTAAAATAAGTAGACACATTATATATACATATTTTTAAAATTACAAATTCGTCAAAAATATATTTTGATTTTTGGGACTACTTTCTACAAATTGCATAACGGTGTAAATAATATTGTTTTGTAAGCTTGTACAATTAATGTTAAACATTTTTGTACGTAAAGGTACGTATACTTAATAAACGGAATGCAATCCTTTTGAAAATTAAATGATTTCTAATTTAAAGTAAAAAAAATAGTTACTTTAACAATAATCTTATAAACTATACTTAGGTACAACATATGAGTATATATTAGATTTGGTCTAGGTTACTCTAAACTCTTTTCTTTATCTTAACATTAATATATTAGATATGATGAACAAATAATATTTTGGTTAATCGTTTAGTAATAAGCCTTATATGACACATTTTGACTTGTAAATTTTTTGTTTCTAGTTATGGACAACACACACGGTCAATTCAACTGATCATTCCAACTGATTAGTTCAAACTAGGACTGTTGATATTTTTTAAAATATCGGATTTTCGATATATCGATACTTATAAATATATAAATAATCAGTTTGAATTGATCAGTTGGAATGATCAGTTGAACTGACCGTGTTTGTCGTCCATTAGAGCTTATTACTTAAGCTTATTACTAAAAGTATAATCAACGTATTAGACTGCTTATAACTAACTAGCTTAGCAAATTTAATGCCCTGCTCCTGTATTTCTATTAAGAAACGTTTCTTTCTGCAATACGATCCGTTTTAAAAGAACGTAAAAACCAATATTATTTCGGTATGTTCGTTCAGAAACGAACCACTTAAATTGAAATAAGTAACTTAAGTTCTATTTCATGAATGGTTTTTTTTGTGCATTTTGTACACTGTATAACAGTTCGTGGGCGATATTTAAAAGTTTTTAAATATAGAAATAAGGCATTAAAAGCGCCAATGGAGTTGCATAACTAGTTTCCGGTCACTATTTAGTTTTATGTCAATTAAAATAGAACATTTAAGAAAAAAATATTATTTAAAACGAATTTCAACAACGTGCAAAAATAACTATAACAAAATAAAAGGAGAAACTCCTTACCGTATTTGATCGATTTTTCGTGTGCGATTTTAAAAAATGCTGTGTCTATAAAGCCGAAAGATGTCACCCGCATTATGTGTATCATGCAATATCGTATCATATCTTTCAAATTTAAAGACGAATCATGTATAGTAGCTTTCTATTATTTATCCGTCAAATAAATTATAACCTGAATCAATATAAAAATAAAAATAATATTTAAACTCTTAATTTTTGAAAAAAGGATCTACAAATTTTTATCTTTACCTTACGTTTCGATAATTATATCTGGCGTTATATTTTTAAAAGCGTTATAATAAATTATGTCTTAACTTTTAATACGCATATATAACTTTAACTGCCACATAAACAGGAATCTCTGAGGTTAGCGCGCAACCAGGAAAGATACCGTGTGATCCGTGTGTAAACTCCAGGATAACCTGGCCGGCCACAACCTACACCCCATGAGACTATACCTGGAACAAAAATAAATTTACTATTCTTAACACGAAACAATAAAATGCTTTGAAAACACCTTTTTTCATTTCAGTGAGATGTGGTGGAAGCTTAAAAATTTCCAACACTCAATTCTGTGGATAAAATTAAAAAGTAAGTAACATTTGATAAACAATTTTATTTGTGTTTACTTTTTTCCCACATTTTATATCATCGTCATTACAACTCATTCCAAATTCACTACAGAGAATAACGTCCCCTTTTCCGTTTCGAAGACTGTTACATAGAACCAGCATCCAACGTTCCTGAGCCACTTTCACCCATTGAATTGCATTGTGTTTCATCAGGTCGCTGGTCTTTTTTATAATAAAAATATAAAAAAGAGTCCTACTGCGGCCCATAGACATCTATATCCATCTCTATTACGAATCAAAATGCAAATGCGTTGTCACCCGTGAGGACTAAGATGGAATACCTCGTTTCCAGTAAAAACGGTCTCCAGTTCTCTACACTCACCATATGAAACACAGTTCAATTCAAGTTACAGGGCTTGTAAGGATGAGTCTGCCACCTGAGAACTTTCGAGAATCGATAGTTAATTCTTCTAGCTATATGCTACTTCAGGATATTGATTCGTCATTTTGTTCTAGTACCTTATTTAATTTACCATTGATATCCTCGTTATGGATACGTTACATTACAAAATATCCTTACCTAATCCAAGAAAGCGCATAGGTGCAATGTCATTACCAAAAACAATTATATTATTATTAATGAATATAATAATGTTATTGTTTTTTAAAATACACGATTTTTTTAACAGTTTGCTAAAAATTCAGCAAATTTTTACATCTGGCAGCACTGTCGTCAGGCGGTAACTTCTAACGTGTGGTGGTATTGTTAACCGACGACCTGTGTATTGCCATGTATGTTTAACAATTTCAGTAATTTTTTGAGTGGAATGTCGGAAAATATCTTAAAAATGAAGTGAATGTGATTACAGGAATTTAGTAAATAATTTGTAAAGCTTTACTAAATAACGAATCGCAAGGTGTTAAAGACATATAGACAACTTGGCAAGTGGGTTGGTAGCCGCACATTGCCATTTTTGTTCCATATAAAACTGTAATCAGGAACATGCTGCGGCCCATCTCTTAACTATTTTATTCATAGACCTGTATTTTTTTAATTTGTTTTGTTTTTATTTCATACCATGACTTTCATCTGATCATTGAATTATCTGCCCTTAATTAAAAATATTCACTAAAAATTATATTTTTGCGAAGTCTGATGACATGGGATGAAATGGGGTGATTGGATTCCCATACACACATGACCTGGAATGAGTAGCTACTGTGGTTCATCTTTTAAGGAAATAAAATCCAATGCTGGTTATAAACATTCCTAAAAAGTGCCTAATTAATCATTTTTTGAAAAATTTTCTAGCACTCACCATGCAGGGTAGACGAGCTATTTAGCAGTAGAAGCTATACATAGACTGATGATGCTGAAGCAAACCAACCTGATCAACGTGAAATTAGTGGTTGCTTTCTTTGTGTGAGAAACAGTACGGCAGAGCTTGATTCGTTAGGTTAGCAAGGTGCCCTCAGTATTGAAAATATTGTCTCTAGAAATTTGACTATCTTACAAAACTGATTAAAACATGATACAAAGAGCATCTATTGTTATACTATAGTTATTACCGTAGTACTTACCAACGATCTGATACTTTTCGCCTTGTTGGATGAGCAAGGGACCACCGCTGTCGCCTTGACAAGAGTCAGTTGACGCTCGACCCGCGCATAACATGTTGTTCGTTATTCTGGAAGCTCTATACTTCATTCCCCGGCACTGCGTTAAGGACAAGATTGGCACGCGGACTTCCTGAACAACTGCCGGTAACTGTCCTCCTTCAGATGTCCGCCCCCAACCCACCACTATGCCTTGTTTCCCAGCTGGTTCAGTTCCTTGAATAAATAATGATTCATTGTTACAATTGATATATAATTGTATAAATTGGAGATATTTCTACAGTTTATTTATGTGTTTTATATATTAGCAAAATGTATATACTTGGTAGCTATTAATTTTTTATTCTATATTGCTACACCTACGTCAAATTCTCACCATTACATAGGTTGACTGGTAGAGAATCCTCCTTTTGTATTCTTTTATATTAAGAATTGCAATAAAGAATAAATGAACAAATTAAAAAAGGTATAACTGTTACTGGTACTTCTGACTATTTGGCCTAGAAATAGTGCCCTTATTTCTTTTCGGCATTAGGTTTATGCAAATTATTTTAGTGCAATAATTTTTTCTATCTATCTATCAATGATGTATGATGATAGGATTACGAATGCTCAGGAAATAAAAAGTTCGAAAGAACTCAATATGTTTCTTGGAGACAGAAGCATTGAAAAAATGGCACAAAATTCTATCCTCTTTATTTTACTGATTTTCATATCTCGCGTTATATTATAGAACATAATAAATTGTAGTATTAGATTACATTAAAGAGCGAAGTTGTGACCACGTCTTGTGGATGCTGAACATCAATGGGGTCAGCATAACATTTTTGACATATATTGCAAACTGGTAACATTCATTGCTATGGAGACGACAGCACTGGTGGTCATGTCTAATACACCGGCCGTGCCAATATTTCTCGAGAAAACGTCTCCGAGTACCGAGATAAGCTTGTGTCTGAAGTCGAGTCTTTGCTTAACAAAGACTCGGATTGGGACAATTCAATCCCCAGAAGGAGAGAGAGTTTTCGTGTTAACCGCCTTTGCCGTATCTCCTCAGTTTGAATAATGCACCTTGCTGCCTCAGCTAGCATCGGAATCCTCCGCATTGACATATCAAATAGTGTGCAGTTTTATGGTCACTCGGAAGGGAAGACCAAATTGGCCTCTAAAAAGCTTGGCGTGCTCAGCAGAGCGAGACAGTATTTCATGCCGGCCCATCGCTTGAAACTTTTCAAAGCGCAAGTTCAGTCTCACATGGAATACTGTTCTCATCTCTGGGACGGGGCACCCCAGTGCCAGCTCCTTGCACTTGTCCGCATACAGAACAGAGCGGTTCGAATCATCGACGACCGCGTTCTTTCTGATCGGCTCGATTCACTGGCGCTGCATAAGGATGTTGCATCTCTTTGCGTTTTCTATCTACTAGGGGGAGTGTTCTGAGAAATTGTTCGTATTAGATCCAGCCGCCAAATTTCACGAACTTGCGTGAAATTTGGCGTGCGTGAAAATGCGTCAAAATTTATCTGGATGCTTGGCGGTTCACCACTTTGCCTTTTCTTCTTCGTACAACTTCTTTATGGAATGGTTTACTAACAGCGACTTTTCCAGACCGATACGACTCAGGGACCTCCAAGAAAAGATCTTACTCCTTTCTAAAAGGCCGGCATCGCACCTGCAATTACCCTGGTGTTGCGGTTGTTCATGGGCGGCTGTAGTCACTTAGCATCAGGTGAACCGCATACTAGTTTGCCCCCTATAAAAAAATAACTAAACTAAGTTTGAATAAAACTATTATTTACGGATTTTATCGCGTTTAATTACTTTAATTTATTTTTATTATCCCGACGTTTCGGGTGTTACACCCGATTTTTATTTTTATTAATTTATTTTTGATTATTAAATATTAATTTATTTTTATTAATAAAATAAATTAAAGTAATTAAACACGATAAAATCCGTAAATAATAGTTTTATTCAATGTGTAGTGTTCGCGTAAATTTAATAATTCATTATGTAAACTAAGTTTGTATAAAAAGGGTTATTATAATATTAAGGAATTTATGGATGATAATAACCCCTGGGAAGGATGATCGCTTCCAAGCTATTTCTAATTTGTATTGTATTTTTTTTTAATATTAGTAATCCTATTAATTAACATTACTAATATTCCTTTAACCACTCCTGGTAAGCTTAAAACGCTTGTGTTAGGAGTGGTTCACGACAGTAGTCGAATGGCGGATTCGAACCCACGACTTTTTGAGTTCGCGGTCCGAGCCCTGCCATTAGGCTACCGTCGCTTAATTGTAACAAACATGATTGTAAGCTATTACTTTTAAAAAAATTGTCCCGCTGGGTTTCTTGCTGGTTCATCCCAGGATGGAGGTTTTTCTTCCTATCATCATCATCATCATCATTACAGCCTTTCACAAGTCCACTGCTGAACATAGGCCTCCCCCAAGTAATGCCACAAAGCACGGTCCTGAGCCACCTGCATCCATCGACTTCCTGCATGTCTTACCAGGTCGTCACTCCATCTAGTGGGGGGTCGCCCTACACTACGCCTACCGGTACGAGGCTGCCACTCGAGAACCTTTCTTCCCCATCGGTTATCGGTTCTTCGAGCTATATGGCCGGCCCATTGCCACTTCAGCTTACTAATCCGTTGGGCTATGTCGGTCACTCTGGTTTTACTGCGGATATCCTCATTTCTGAGTCTATCACGCAGAGAAACTCCGAGCATAGCCCTCTCCATAGCTCGCTGAGCGACCTTAAGCGTCCTCATACGGCCAGCAGTGAAGGACCACGTCTCAGATCCGTAAGTCATCACTGGCAACACGCACTGGTTGTACAATCTAGTTTTTAGAGATTGAGGTATACCTGACGAAAAGATATGTCGTAATTTCCCGAACGCTGCCCAGCCGAGTTGAATCCGTCGATTGACCTCTCGGTCGAAGTTGGACTTACCTAGTCGGACTATTTGTCCCAGGTAAACGTACTCGTCAACAACTTCGAGCATAGTGCTCCCAACAACTACCGGCATAGGTGTGACATGGACATTGAACATGATCTTTGTTTTGTCCATGTTCATCTTAAGACCTATCCGTTGGGAGGCACTATTGAGGTCATTGAGCATAGTGCTTAAGTCCTCCAGCGATTCTGCCATAAGGACTATATCGTCGGCAAATCGAAGGTGAGTGATGTACTCGCCATTGATGTCAATACCGTATCCTTTCCAGTCCAGTAGCTTGAAAACGTCTTCCAATGCAGCGGTGAAGAGTTTCGGGGATATAACGTCACCCTGTCTTACACCTCTCTGCAGTTGGATAGGTTTCGAGCTCTGGTTCTGTACTCGGATAGCCATCGTAGCCCTACTGTACAAACACTTCAGCACTTCGATATACCGACAGTCAACTTGGCACCGCTGAAGGGACTGTAGCACCGCCCAAATTTCGACGGAATCAAAGGCTTTCTCATAGTCCACATACGCCAGGCAAAGTGGCAGATTGTACTCTTCAGTCTTCTGTACAATCTGCCGCAGGGTATGTATGTGGTCTATGGTACTGAAGCCTTTTCGGAAACCGGCTTGTTCGGGAGGCTGGAAGTCGTCAAGTCTGCGTGCGAGACGATTCGTAATGACTCTCGAAAACAGCACGTAGACGCGGCTCAGAAGGGAAATCGGTCTGTAGTTCTTTAAGAGAGCGTTGTCGCCTTTCTTAAAGAACAAGACCACCGCACTTCTGCTCCACGCCTCTGGAGTAGTGCCACCATGGAGGACGGAATTGAAGAGCTTCTGAAGGACTACAAGTACCGGTGTTCCACCCGCTTTCAGAAGCTCCGCTGTAATTCCATCCTCGCCTGGGGCCCTGCCGTTTTTAAGGTGCTGGAGAGCCATTCTAATCTCGCTTAGACTGACGTCCGGGATATCATCGGAATAGTGTCGGATAAGACTTGCTCTTGGATCGTTACTCACACTTGCGTGTGGCTCCAACGATGATGTGTACAGCTGCCCATAGAACCTCTCAATCTCACTCAAAATCTCAGGTGTCCCGGAAACGATGTTGCCACACTCAGTCTTCAGCTTTGACAGTTGGCTCTTTCTGGCAGACAGATCTCTGGCAAAGACTTTGGAGCCCTGGTTCCGCTCGATCGCTTCTTTAATACGAGAAGTATTAAAGTTGCGTAAGTCTCGCCGCATGCATTTGGAGATCTGTCTGTTCAGTTGCCTGTATGCTGTCAAATCTGTTGACGATTGCAGCCTCATCTCCCGTCTAACAGCCATGAGATTAAGAGTGTGATCGGAGAGTTTTTGTGTTCTTCTGCGGCGGGTCTTGCAGAACTTAGCTCCGACCGCATGGACAGTTTCCACGAGCTTGTCGTTCATATCGTCCACTGCATTGCAATCTTCTAGGCACTGGAAGCGGTTACGTAACTCGAGCTGAAAGGTTTCGGGATTCTGGATTAGAGCACGAGGGGGACGAAGCGTTGACTTCATTAGACGAGACCTCTCCAACTTAACGTTTAGGTTCAGTGTGCCTCTAACCATTCGGTGATCGCTGCCAGTTTTCACCCTTGCGATCACTGAGACATCACTGAACAGTTGGCGTCTGGTCGTCATAATGAAGTCAATCTCATTTTTTGTCGAACCGTCGGGGCTCGACCAGGTCCACTTCCTGTGGGGCCGCTTCTGGAAGAAAGAGTTCATCATAAAGAGTCCCTCTTTCTCCATAAAGTCGGCCAGCTGCTGGCCCCTTCGGTTCCGTTGCCCTACTCCAAATTTCCCTACCTTCAGCTCACCGCTTTCTCTTGTGCCTAGTTTTGCGTTGAAGTCTCCCATCAACACCGTGTAGTGGGTTTTGGAGGAATGTATGGCTCTGGAAATATCCTCATACATTTCCTCCACCTCCTCATCGGGGTGTGCCGAGGTTGGTGCGTAAACCTGAATGACCTTCAGCGAATACCGTTTGGTGATTCTGAGTATCAGGTACGCGACCCTCGTCGACACACTCCCAATCTTTACAACGTTGTTGACGAGAGACTTGTGGACGATAAATCCGACACCTCCTTGGGACAGATGGTCGCCCTCCCGGTGATAGAACAAGTTGCCGGACTCGAGGATTGCCGTGTCCTCCCCCTCTCTTCGGACCTCGGATAATCCAATAATATGCCAGCGCAACTTGTCTACCTCTTCTTCCAGCTCCAGTATCTTCTCGTCAGTCCTCAGGGTGCGTGCGTTATATGTTGCCAGGTCGAGTCGTCGTAGGTGGCAACCGAACCTCCACCGGAGATTCTTAGCACCCCCTGCCCCGCCGTTACCATGGTCGCCACCGTAGCCAGGAATAGCGGGGCCGCCGGGGACTGGGGGCCGTCTTTTTGTGTATTTGTTCATTGGGGGGTATTTGCCATAGTTGCCACGCTTGGCGAGCGGGTTGGCAACCGCAGTTTTTTATTACGTCACAGTTGTTATCAGGAAGATGCTGCTGCCCATCTCCTGCCTGTCTCCCTCTGTCGCCTCTTACGACACCCACGGGAAGATATGGGGTAGTGGATATTCTTAACCGCCACTACACGGCTATTGTGGTAAATTAAAAAAAATGATTTTCTATAAGTACTATTTATAATCTATATTGAATAAAAAAGTTTCTGTTTCTGTTACATTTTAGCCCGCAGAGATAACAACCCACCTGCGTTGTGATTATTATCCAAATATAGTTGTAGCTATCTATGGAACACAATATCCGCTTACTGTCAGGTAGTATGTGTACTCGTTTTGTCATCTTTACATCTATAACATTTATACGTGACAGTATGTTATACGTGGTAGAGTCACGCAACAACTTTTACTGTTGCACGAATGGACTGGCCAAACCGGGATAGGAAGTACTACGCCCTAATAGAATACTATCGTGAAGTTTAAGTATTTATACTTCCTCCTGGGCGTGGATACTTAGGTTGCCCCGCGTATTCCCATCAGTAGGGATTAAAAAGCTCAACACGTTACTGAGTCTGTCAACGATGTCAATTTTTTATCTCATTATCTGTTGCACCTATCGGTGGCAGAAAGCAAGCCTTGGTTTTGTAGCCTCTGCAATATTGCGTCGCAACGAAACAGGAGTGTAACAAGACCTAAGCCGACTCATTGGTAACTCGGGAAGTAAACACTAACGCACTCAAAAATAGATACAATTCTGCCTCCAGGTCTTTAGTTATCGTTAGGACAAAGTCAGAGCACATTGGAAGAATTTGCGAAAAGCCAATTTGCCTTCCTTCGTGAACTCATGTATTCTGGTCTCCTACCAAGGCTGCTCAAGGGAATTTCTGTAAGCCATCATTCGCTTTGCTTCACTTTTTGCGCCAGCTCCACTCTTGACGATAGGAGGCTTCATACAGAATGTTCGGTTAGACCATGTTAAGACACAGTGCTCAGTGCTTTAAGGTTTTACTCTTCCTGGACGTCCATAAGCCGAGTGGGCCACAAGAAACCCTGCAATTGCGCTAAATACGTGTGCTAGTACGTGCACTAGAGTTAGCACCGATTCTTACGCGTCTTCTCTGGTACTTCTCTATTTAAGCGTCATTCCAAGCTTATGGAAGATAACTTTAGTGCACCCGATCCTTAAAAAAGGTCACCGCTTACACTCGTCCCGCTACAGGACTATCGCCACCTCTTCTTGTTCTCTAAAATAATGGAATCTACTATTAACTGCTAGCTCATGAAGTTCCTTAAAGAGCTTTAACTGATTTGTGACCATCAATACGGTTTCCGTTGAGGTCACTTAGTTGCTCGTTCATGTCCTTATGTATCTGATTCACCGATGGCCGGAGGTAGTCGAGACAAAAAGGGAGCCCTTGGCGGTTAGTTTGGACATATCGACGGCATTCGAACGAGTTTAATACAAAACGCTTCTTTCGAAGTCTCCTTCTTACGAATCTTTGTTTAGCAAAATCTCTGACTAGGTGTGACTAAATCTAGTCCAGTTTAATCCCCACAAGACTCAGGTTTGCGCATTCATCATTCGAAAGAACCCTTCTATCGTAAAATTTCAGGGCACTTTTTTTGCTGCTTTAGTCAGCATCATTGGTGTCGACATCAGAGGCTGAACTGTAATCTAAAAAGCTTCATGTGGTCAATTGAACGAAACGACATTTAATGCTGGCCCACCGCTTGCAGCTTTATTAAGCACAGATTCGTCCTTATATGGAATACTCTTCTCAGCTTAGGGCAATATCGACTCCTTATACTTGACCGCATTCTATGGAGCGCTGCTCAAATCGTAGATGACCAAGTTCCACAGGCCTTGCGAAAAGACGTTGTATTGCATAATATACCACGGGGGGTGTGGGGAGTTTTACGTTGTATTGCATAATATACCAGGTGCTGAATAACTACATTGTACGCTTCGGCAGAACTCCATATTCAATTTTCAACATCCTGACGGTTGGCAGTCAATTACCATGCGATTTACGTGATATTTTTTGCCTCGCACGACCACTTTATATATTTTCTGTTCACAGTGTTTCTCCGGAATGATACGATTAAAGGACCTTCAAAGAAAGGCCTTTTCCTTTCTAACCGGCAACACATCTACAATTCCCCTGGTGTTGCAGATACTAATGGGTGACGGTCATTACCATCAGGTGAGTCGTATGCTTGTTTGGCTTCTCTTTCATAAGAAAAACATTACTTTTGTATGTAAACAATTGACTTGGTATAGAAAACTCACCAGCGGGTGGCAAACATACAGGCTTAATAATCCTGGAAAAGTTGACAGGTTTTCGTAATTTCAGGAGTGCGATATCGTTGTTATATGAGTCTGCGTCGAAGCTACGATGTCGGACGATGGCATTCACGGCACGCATAATAGCCGCGCTCTCGCTCGTGATCGTTTGGTCGTGGTCGCCGAGGATAACTCGAATCTTCGATCGTTTTAGTCTGGAATATTACATAACTGATTAACATTCCTATTTAATAATAATTTGATATCCTATATATAAACAAGCTATTCTTGTATTCACTCATTCATTCATTGAAACACATCTATCCACCCGTAAGTACAGCCCATCAAAAGTCTAGATTTCCTCATAGAAGGGATATGTATCTTGCTTTTCCCCTCTATCGACACACACGCAATAATATATGGTAGAAGATTCTCTCACTTCGTGGCGGAGTAAGGGAATCCCCCTCAACTAACGACACGGTGATTGTTTGTTTGTTTTCTAACGCCGAATAAAGCTCAGCTCAGGTACTGATTTATTTAAACTAGTATACAAATGTCGTTTATTCACAGTACACGTGCAATCCGCCGGCGCGTGCTGATTTACCACATTTTTGGCGGTGAAAGAAAACTTCATGAGGAAACGACCAGGAAAAATAAACATATTTCGAAAACGTGTAAAGTCCGTCAACACGTACGGAGCAGCGCGGTGGACGAATTACTCTATAACCCCCTCAGAAATTAGAAGAGGCCTGTACCCAGCAGGGTACCTACGAATACAGGCTGTTTACTTTTCACATATGTATCTGATCCACGGCATTTGTTTTATTACTTGCTAGTAGTTCCCTCGTGGCAACTTCAAAGGTTTAAAAAAGTCTCGTTTAAAAAAAGAAGTGGTATAAAATATACCAGCATACCAGCGTAAAGTAGCAGCTAAATACTGTTGTGTTTTGTATGGTGAGTGTAGAGAACCGTAGACCCTTTTTTTAGCGGAAACAAGGCATTCCATCTTAGTATTCATGGGTGACAACGCATCTGCATTTTGATTCTTAATCGAGGATAATTGTAAATGACTATGGGCCACAGCATTCACTTACCATCAGGTAAATTGTGTGATCGTTTGTCACCCTTATTCTGTAGATAAGAAGGTATATCGTCCTTGCTGTTAATAATGTTCTTTACAAAAATCTAAATACAGGTACACTTACGACAACGTCAGTGTCTGTTTGCCTATCCGTGTTTCAAAGAATGTTTTATCTATGAGGGAATGATTGATATTAAAACATAATATGTATGTTCGATGTCGATTATCTATGTAAATATAATATTACTTTTTTTATGAAGTATTTTTTATTTATTATGTGCGAGCAGCTATGCAGGTCTAGGAAGAGACCAGTATCACTGCGACTTAAAGGATCTATTGTGATTAGTGATTACTGCTATGGCTGTAGTCACTATATGTCTTCAATAAATAGAAGGAGTTGCTTAGCTGTGAGCAACTTCACTTTTTCTGGGCGGAATTTCCCAGATGAGTGTTACGTTTGCGCATTCTCCTTCTTCTTAAAGTGCCATCTTCTTTCGAAGGTCGGCGATCATTAAGGCAACTTGGATCTTTGATGCCGCGGCTCTGTATAAAGAACGGGTGCTCTTTCCAAACCATTGGCGTAGGTTTTACAGCCAAGATATTCTTCTTCGACCCACACTTCGTTTTCCTTGGATCTTGCCCAACGTTTGCGCTTTAAGGGTCCGCAATCAGTTGGGGAGGGCAGAGGTCTTTCTTCCGTTAGGGAACACAAACGGCACATCGTTGACTTACTCAGTCCCAAGATTTTTTTAAAGAATATTAACAATGCTATAAACATTACTAATATTCCCCTTAACCACCTGCGGTAAGCTTAAATTGCTTGTGTTACGAGTGGTTCACGCCAGTTGTCGAATGGCGGATTCAAACCCACGACCTTTTTGAGTTCGCGGTCCGCGCCCTGCCAATAGGCTACTGTCGCTTATATTTTTTTACATGTATTTTTAAGACAACAGTGTCCAGCTATTGCCAGAATGTGCAATAATTTTTTTATCACAAGGCTTCTGAAACGAATTTACGATCAACAGCCTGGATTAAGGTTTTAGAATCTTTTAAGGCTCGTATGTCAGACCAGATCTTAAGTGATTTATTATGGTAAAGAGTTTCAAGGGTCAATCGGGCTAGGCTTTTTGAGAGTCCTCAAAATGGCTCAGTTTTTTTGTGTACTCTTTGAGCCCTCCCGTGTGAGCTTGTCGGCAAATTCATTGTCTACAATACACGCTTGACCCGGAACCCATCTTAAGACGACCCTGTTGTTACATCCCAGGGTGTTTAGATGGTTCATGCAATCTTCAACTAGCTTCGAGTTCATTAAGTTTGACTTGATGCCTGACTATCAAATTTTATATAAATTTTATGGTTGACGTAGTGCTCTAGCAAATTTATTTCCGCATATTCCGCTTCCGCAAGCATTTCGGTCTCACTATGCTGCTGTAAAGCCATAGGATCATACTGGGATGCAAGCCTCAGTTGTTCCCGACTAAACGACTGCAAGTATCTATAGCAATTTTTGCCTTATGGCATACGTTGCTAAGGTGAGAGTTCCATGTTAGTTTTTGGTCGACTATTACGCCCAATTACTTAACTTCAGTGGAGAATGAAGAACCATTGAGTTTTGGTGTGACTAACTTGTCTAACCGCCTGT
The DNA here is from genome assembly GCA_036936625.1 of Parnassius smintheus behrii. Taxonomy (NCBI): domain Eukaryota; kingdom Metazoa; phylum Arthropoda; class Insecta; order Lepidoptera; family Papilionidae; genus Parnassius; species Parnassius smintheus. The sequence goes on from JAUPFT010000014.1 coordinate 15,233,202, forward strand.
TATTGGTAAAGTGTATTATAACTGTTTTATCAACAATAACTGATAAACTGTTAACCCTACACCAGTTATTTACGGTGTTAAGGGCTCTTTGTATGATTAATGATAAAGAACTTTGGCAAAGGCCCCTCGCAATTATTATAAGGTCATCAACATAACCTAATGACCTAGTGTGTCAATGCGAAGGTCTGCCATCCTGTACAATAGTTAGTCAGCCGCAAGAGTCCAAATAAGGGGTGATAATACACCTCCTTGTGGGCAGCCACTTGAACTTGTAACCATAATCAAAGGTTAGTAATGTTATTATAAACAGATAAATCGACTACGAATAATTTTACACGTAGAATACTACCATTTACAATTAGGATAAGGATAACATTTTACAAACGTATTTTTTGCATTGTTTTCAATTACCCGCGACGGAACGGAGATGGTATACGCGTTTAGGGTGAGAGGTTGTTTGCTTGTTTGTGTGTGCTCTTGTCAGAATTACGTTCGGATTTAGGAAATGTTTTGTTAAAATGTGCTTTTTCAATTTTTCAATAAAATACTGTAGCTTTTTGCGTGGGGAGTGGAATCTGCGACGTGGATTGAGAGTGCACAAAACCAATAGTTAATTCGTTTTTTTTGACGACCAGACGCCAACTGTTCAGTGATGTCTTAGGGATCGCGAGGGTGATAACTGGCAGCGATCACCGAAAGGTTAGAGGCACACTGAACCCAAATGTTAACTGGGACAGGTCTCGTCTAATAAAATGTCCCCCACGTGCGCTAATCCAGAGTCCCGAAAACTTTCAGCTCGAATTACAAAACCTTTTTCAGGCTAGAAGACTACATTACAGTGGACATTATGAATGACAAGCTCGTGGAAACTGTCCATGCGGTCGGAGCTAAGTTCTGCAAAACCCACCACAGGAGAACACAATAACTCTCCGATCACACTCTTAATCTCATGGCTCTTAGACAGGAAATGAAGCTGCAGCTTCAGCAGATGTGACAGCATACAGGCAACTGAACAGACAAATATCCAAATGCATGCGGCGGGACTTATGCATCTTCAATACAGATCGTATTGAAGAAGCGATTGAGTGGAACTAGGGCTCCAAAGGCTTTGTCAGAGATCTGTCTGCCATAAAGAGCCAACTGTCGAAGCTGAAGACCGAGTGTGGCAACATCGTTTCCAGAATACCTGTGATTTTGAGTGAGATTGAGAGGTTCTATGGGCAGCTGTACACATCATCGTTGGAGCCACACGCAAGTGTGAGTAACGATCCAAGAGCAAGTCTTATCCGACACTATTCCGATGATATCCCGGACGTCAGTCTGAGCAATATTAGAATAGCTTTCCAGTACCTTAAAAATGGCAAGTCCTCGGGTGATGATGGAATTACAGAGGAGCTTCTGAAAAGGGGTGGAAAACCAGTACTTGAAGTCCTTTATAAGCTCTTTAATTCCATCCTCCGTAGTAGCTTTACTCCCGAGGTGTGGAGCAAAAGTGTGGTAGTCTCGTTGTTCAAGAAAGGTGACAACGCTCTTTTGAAGAACTACAGACCGACATCCCTTTTGAGCCGCCAGTGGCGAAGCTAGCGCTCCAAACTAGGGCAAGCCCAAGATATGGTTTTGTTGTTTTTAGCAGTTTTATAAAAATACACCAATCTTAATCTGTCTCCACTCTTTAGTTTCATATTCAGTGCTGTCAAGGACGTGTTTAACAAAGCATACCGAAGGCATAGGTACTATCGCTAGATAGATTGTATGAGATGTGTATACCTTCGGTGGCTTTGAAAGGGCCGTTTGGGTTTGCTTGAGCGAAAGAAAAAGATATTTACATACAATACAATACATTAACACAAGAAAAGCATGAACAAAGTACAAACAAACTATGTACAACATTAAATAATTTAAAAAAAACGGCCAAGAGCGTGTCGGGCCACGCTCAGTGTAGGGTTCCGTAGTTTCCCGTCCGTCACAATAAGTGTTCCCACTTATGAGTTTAAAGGTAGGTATCCATTATGTTCGCGCTCCTGCAACTGCTCCCGGTAGTGGGTACTGTTGTTTCCATCCAAGTTCAAAATGATTTTCCTAGAAAGTCCTTATAAAGTTCTACTTTTCAGATTTTTCTCATATTTTCTAAACTTATGGTTCAAAAGTTAGAGGGGGGGGACACATTGTTTTTTACTTTTGGAGCGATTATTTCCGAAATTATTGACATTATCAAAAAATGATTCTAGTAAACCCCTATTCATTTTTAAATACCTTTCCAACAATATATCACACGTTAGGGTTGAAATTAAAAAAAAATCACTTCCCACTTTACATATAGGGGGGCTACCCTAATAAAACATTCTTTTCCAATTTTTATTTTACCACTTTGTCGGCGTGATTGATACACATATTGGTACCAAATTTCAGCTTTCTAGTGCTAACGGTCACAGAGATTAAGCGAGGACGGACAGACGGACAGACAGACATGGCGAAACTATAAGGGTTCCTAGTTGACTACGGAACCCTAAAAAGGGACGCCTGGCAGATGTGTAACATCGAAATTATTGTTTTTGTAATATGCTTAGATAGATCTAGCGTAATCTTTACGTACCACCGTCAGAATCAATAAATTTTCGTTCGATAAAATGACTTCACCTATAGAATTAAGTAGATGGCACTATTAAAATTTTATATACTGAACTGAATGACTATAGTAAATATTCTTTAAAAATCTCAATACATGTATTCATTTAATTTATTACATTAAAATGTGGTCTTCACATTAAAAAAAGATTGTAAAAATTATTTGCTATAAAATTAAACTCACACCTAGGTATCTCATATTTTATGCTGAATTTCAAAATGAAATTTTTAACTCATATGATTATATAAGTATTGAGTTATTGAACTTTTAAATACGCCTAGAATAATTAAACTTTAATACTAAAGAGTTCTGTACCTATTAAAGTACGAAGAAATGTTTATTGAATTAAAATTTCATTTTTAAAGATTTTACTCTTCACAGCTGTATTGCAACGATATTAACATATAACTGCAGAGAGGTGTAAAATAGGGTGACGTTATATCCCCGAAACTCTTCACAGCTGTATTGCAACGATATTAACATTAATGGCGAGACCATCACTCACCTTAGATTTATCGCAATATAGTCCTTATGGCAGAATCCCTGGAGGACCTAAGCACTATGCTCAATGACATCAATAGTGCCTCCCAACGGATAGATCTTAAGATGAACATAGACAAAACGGAGGTCATGTGTAACGTATTTCTTATATAGAATTAGGTTGACAATCGAGCACACAGTCCACCTGATGATAAGTGGATGCTTTGGCCCATAGACATCTAAATTTAACCTCGATTAAGAATCAAAATGCAGATTCATTGTCAGAATGGCTCGATTCCAGTAAAGCCAGTCTCCGATTTTCTACACTCACCATACGAAACACAGCAGCATCAAGCTGCTATTTTACACTGGTATTCTGTGAGAGCGTGGTCCCTTCCCGGTCAAGCCGACGCTTTCGTGCTACAACCATAACACAGCTGCAGCGTGGCTCTACCATCCATAATAACGTCCATGTCACGCCTATGCTGGTAGGTGTTGGAAGCACTTAGCTCGAAGTTGTTGACGAGTATATTTACAGGGACAAATAGTCCAACGAGGTAAGTCTAACTTCGGCCGAGAGGTCAATCGACTAATTCAACTCGGCTGAGCAGCGTTCTGGGTAATTACGACACATCTTCTCGTCAGCTATACCTCAAAACCTGAAAACGAGACTGTACAACCAGTGTGTGTTGCCAGTGATGAGTTATGGAACTGAGACGAGGTTCTTCACCGCTGGTCGTAGGAGGACGGTCAAGGTTGCTCTGCAAGTTATGGAGAGGGCTATGGTTGGGGTTTCTCTGCGTTATAAACTTAGAAATGAGGATATCCGCAGTAGAACCAGAGTGACCGACATAGCCCAACGGATTGGTAAGCTGAAATGGAAATGGGCCGGCCATATAGCTCAAAGAACCGACAACCGATGAGGAAAAAGGTTCTCGAGCGGCAGCATCGTATCGGTAGGTGGTCACGTACTAGATGGTGTGACGATCTAGTAAGACATACAGGAAGTCGATGGATGCAGGTGGCTCGGGACCGTACTTTATGGCATTCCTCGGGGGAGGCCTAGGTTCAACAGTGAAATTGTGAAGGGCTGTAATGATGATGATGATGATTGGTATTAAGGCATTATTGTAAAAACTAGTTTTTTTTATCTTTATGTCGTTTTGAAAGTTTTTTATCTAGTCATAACCAGTATTTTAATTAAGCATTCTCCAAAGTACATCTTTAGGTCACTATCAAGTCCGGAGGTAAGATCTCATCATAATTAACGAAACGAGGCCAAACTCAGCACATCTAGTACTTCTCTTCGAGGAGTTCCAGTAGCTTCACCGAAATACAACTTCAGGTCACTCTATCAAGTCCGGAGGTAAGGTCTCATCATAACGAACAAAACGAGGCTGCACTTGGCACACCTAGTTTTACTCTTCGAGGAGTTTCAGTAGCATTCACCGAAGTACACCTTCAGGTCAAACTCGGCACCCTTACTTAGTTTTACTCTTCGAGAGTTCCAGGAGCATTCACTGAAATACACCTTTAGGTCACTAATAAGTAGGTGAATATGTGTAGTAGCTATATTTGATTTTATTGCCGTGTTTATCGCTGCGACATACAAATAGGTACAGAAAGGTATGAAGGAATAAGGCAAGCAATAATTAGTTGTTTATTATGACAGATTTCGCGACAAATCAACAACAAACACTTTTTTTATGTTTTATGACTTAAGTACTTCCTTTTAGCCGGGGTGTTTTCGAAGATTTTATTTAATTATCTTTTTTTATTTGGACTGCCAACATAAGAAACAGCAATTAATGTTTGGTTACATTACAGCGCTATAAATTTTACATGATTAACTGCTCCCATAATTATAGGCAATTACAGCATGCCTTGTGTTACAAATGTTAAACAAAATTGAGAATAATATGGTTGCGCGGAAAAAACCATTGGATTATTATATTTGACGGTAGGAGTGTCAAGTCGCTTGTTCCTTTCCGAAAACGATACCATTCGTACCCTCCTATCGACACATCGGGGTGGTGGGGTGGGAGGGGCAAGAAGATGATTCTAGAATGTCACGTAATCATCGGAGCCGAGGACATATAAGGCACGCGCGACCGTTGCGCGTCCTCTTTCCACCGCAGTCGTCGCTGAAACCACACCGCTAGTAGAAACCGCTTTAGCCTGGAAGCAGTCGAGCTCCAGAAGACCCGCCTCACCTCGTGTGAGATATAGTCGCGCACCGCCTCTCTCCGGACTGTTCCAGAAGAAGTTCCAGAAATTGCAGCTATAGTGCTCAACAGGATAGAAGAAACCCCGGTGAGTCAATACTCCTTTATTTACTGCCTGATATATAGTTTAACCCGCTCCAATTTTGTTGTTCTCCTAATCAGGCAGGATTCCTTTTCAGCGATTTGGCACAATAATAGTTTAGTTTTAGGAAAGAGCGAGTGCATTATACCGCATGCTATAGTAGTCGCCTTTACGTAAGCGTAGAAGCAATCGCATATACAGTCCACTTTAGTTAATATCTCGCGTAATAGGTTTAAGGTTCGACCGGGGAACTAGACTTCGGCAGCCTTAAACACGTGGCCCCATCATTTTATGGTCACTTCGAGCAGGATTTTGGTCGAATTGTTGAATTAATTAATTAGATAATGCACTCTAATTTATAGAATAGACTTAAATAGTGTTCGTTTAAATTTAAATTTTGATTAGGTACTCGCAAACAGAATTATTCGTTTTATAGCGCTCGTATTTGATTAAATTTAAAGCCTATTAAATAATTGAAACAGTGTAATAGGAACCGTTTGATACGCTTACCCACAATCTTGATAAAATTATTGAGTGCAAATGACGCGTCACCTCGACTCGCTGCGCAGGTGTTCGATTTAATTACGTAATACGGCATACCGAGTGTCCATCCTTTATTGTTTGTGCGTTGTGAGATTAATTGTGATTGATATAACTTTATTATAATAGTTTAAAATGGCAGTTAGTGGAAGTGAAATCAAAATTAAAACGCTTTATGCCAAGAGGGACATACTCTTTTCGCGTATGCAGAATATAAGTGATTATATAAAGAACATTCATATAGAAGCAGTGCGGGAAACCTTTTTGACTGAAATCGAAACGATAGATTCTTTACGAATAGATTACGAAAGAATATTAGACCAAATTAATCATTTGGAATTACAAATCGACCCGAAATATATAGTGAACTACCAACCGCTGCTGGCATTCGAAGATATGTTGTGTCGCGTGAAAAGAATTGCGAGGTCCCTACTATCTCAAAACGAAGCAAAGCCGGAAAAACAGGTACGTCCAAGCGACTCGATTAGGTTGCCGCCAATAGATATTCCGGTATTCAATGGTGATATTAAGACGTGGCCCTTCTTCTTCAGTAGTTTTCAAAACAATATACACAATAACCCATCGTTATCGGACGCCGAAAAATTATATTACTTAATTAGTAAACTTAGTGGCAGGGCACAGTCGATCTGCTCTGGTTTTACACCTACAGCAAACAATTACTTATTAATATTCGAAACGCTTAAAACTAAATATGAAGATAGGAGAATGTTAGCTTCCGAATATTTGAACCAGATATTCGATCTTAAATCTATATCATCCGCGAACATCAACGGCTTAGAGCAATTTCTAGATAAATTTGTGGCATCGGTGGCTGCACTTAAGAATTTGAAATTTAATGATCTTATGGACGTGGTGTTTCTCCATATTGCACTAAAGAAGTTGGACCCCGACACCGTGCGTGCGTTTGAAATGGAGCATCGTAGCTCGGAGATGCCTTCCTTTCATTCATTAGCATCGTTCGTGCGAGATCAAATAAAGGTGATGCAGCGCTCTCCGAACGTTAAACAGGAGATTAAAAGGTGCGTCGACCGTAGACAGACTCAACCATCTAAAATAGCAGGGTCGTTAACTTACGTAACCGCTACGCCAACATCACTCCAGCATACTTGTATAGTATGTAAAGATAGACACGGTAATTTAATATAATTGCGCGACTTTTCGTAAATATTCACCAAGCGAGCGTTATAAATTAGTAAAGACAAACAACCTATGTTTGAACTGCTTAAGCGATAAGCATTTAGTTGCAAAATGCAATTCGAGTTCCGTATGTAGCAAGTGCGCCAGGAAACATCACACGCTATTACATTTTGAAAATAGCAACATAGCGGCGTCAAGTAAAGCGGATAAGGAATTCGCCCCTACTAAGGTCAACGATTCTAGCGGTCGACCTGGTGATGTCGCTCTGTGCTCATTGGCAAATATGGGAGCACAACCTCCTTCAACCGTGTTACTGGGTACGGCACGTATTTTGGTTAGGGATTCGCGTGGAAACGAACAAAGCGTCCGTGCACTGCTGGACAGCGGAGCCCAAAATAGCTTTATAACGCGACAATGTTGTCGGCGCTTAGGCTTAGTAATAAATAGGTCACTTTCATGTCCTGTAATTAAAGGCATCGGAGGTACTAGTAAATCGACACAGGGATATATAAATTTAAAAATTTATTCTCGGATAGATCGTAATGTTAACTTTGATATAAATGCAATAGTAGTAGATAGGGTCACTGAACGGTTGCCAACCGTTTCAGTTGACACCTCGGCAATGATTGAATTTAAGAATTTGACTCTGGCGGACGACACTTACGCCGTTCCTGGAAACATAGACATGCTCATTGGAGCATCGCTTTTCCCTCATCTTTTGTTAAACAATAAGGTCAGGGGCAACTCTTCGCATACCGCGCCTTACGCACTGGAAACCGTATTGGGCTATGTGATCCTTGGCTCCGCCCCCATCATAGATAGTATTTCGGCAACCTCTTATTGTGGTATGGCTGTCGAACCGCTCGAGTCGTTAGTCCGCAAATTTTGGGAGATGGAGGAGGTTAACGTCCCACCTATAGCTAGCTCAGATGACAGGTTATGCGAGGAAATTTACGTCCGCACGACCATTCGTGATCGCGACGGTAGATATAGTGTAGCGCTACCCTTTAAAGGAGATGTTTTATCTCTCGGCGATTCGCGTCAAATGGCGGAAAAACGTTTCTACAGCTTGGAGCGTAGGATGTTCGCTTCACCCCAGTTAAAGGAAGCTTACGACGGCGTCATTAGCGAATACATAAGAGAAGGTTACATATCACTTGTGGCTTCGAAATTAGATAATTACGAAGACACACCGTCGTATTTCATACCACACCACGGAGTCATTAGAGAGGACAAACTTACATCTAAGTTACGTGTAGTGCTCGACGCTAGTGCTAAAACTAGCACTCACCTGTCGCTTAACGATATCCTCTATAGTGGGCAAAATTTACAGGACAGTTTATTTAATATAATAGTCAATTTTCGTTTGTTTAGTATAGCACTATCCGCCGATATTCGTCAAATGTTTCTTTGCATCCCAACCCAAAGGAACCTCTAATGGTGTTTGAATTTAACCGCGTTTGTTTTGGTTTAAAGTCGAGCCCATTTCATGCGTTACGCACGGTGAGACAGCTCGCTCACGATGAAGGTCCCTCTTATCCTAAAGCTAAGAGGGCAATTGAGAGCGGATTATATATGGATGATTTTGTGTACTCGGTCGATAGCGTGGAGGAGGCAACCCTAACCACCGCCGAGGTTATAAGGCTCATGAAATCGGGTCAATTCGATCTTGTGAAGTGGACTAGTAATTCGCGTCCGGTTTTGGATACAATCCCACTATCACACCGTCTTTCGGCGATAAAGGAATTCGACGATTCTGATACACACAAGGTGCTCGGTCTGTGTTGGTCACCAGAGTCCGACGTGTTTAGCCTTAAGGTAAATCCGCCCGTAGAGAAATGCACAAAGCGCACAATACTGTCATGCGTTGCTAGATTATGGGACGTCATGGGTTTCGTAGCTCCAGTGGTACTAATAACCAAAGTTGTTTAATTAAAAGTTTAGTATACGCTAAACTTTTAATTAAACAACTTTGGTTATTGGAATGCGACTGGGATGACTCGCCGCCTGACAGCATTGTTCGGTTGTGGCAGCGCTTTAGAGAGGAACTTCCTTTATTAAGAGAAATTAAAATACCGCGTCATATAAACGTAGATAGAAGTAGCGCCATAACAGTCGTTGGGTTTGCAGACGCCAGCGAGAAGGCTTACGGGGGCGTTGTATATTTCCACGTCCAGAATAATGGTAGAAATTCGATTAGCCTCATTAGTTCTAAGTCGAGAGTCTCCCCCCGTAAGGTTGTCTCTCTGGCGCGCTTAGAGCTTTGCGCAATATTAGTACTCACCAAGCTTATTACCGCAGTTATCAGCGCATGTAGGGATAGAGTTCACATAGAAAGGATATTTGCCTTTTCCGACTCCACCGTCGCCTTATGCTGGGTTCATTCTTCACCCCACCGTTGGGATACGTTTGTTGCGAACCGAGTGGCCAAGATACAAGACGAGTTAGAAACGCAGAACTTTTATCACGTGTCCGGTACGGAAAACCCCGCCGATTGTCTATCCCGTGGACTCACCCCGATGCAAATAATGGACCACCCGCTTTGGTTCCACGGACCTGCTTGGGCTCACTTGGATCCCTCGCAATGGCCAATAACCGATTTCGAACCTTCGTCAGTGTCACAACCGCCGGAAGAAAAGAGACACGCTCTAGTGGCGAACGTTTCGAGCGAGGTTTCTCCAATCATTGCTTTGGCGAACCGCTTGTCCTCTTGGTCGAAATTATTGCGTAGCGTAATTTACGTTTGTCGATTCGTGAAGCTGTTACCGCGACGTTCGTATGTCTTAGCATCCGATTACAACTATGCTGAGTCGCTAGTATTACGTGAACTTCAACGTGCGCACTTCTCTGAAGAAATTAGAAGATTACAATCGAATAGAGCTTGTAGTCGCGCCTTTCAACGCCTTAAGCCATTTTTACAGGATGGGATTGTAAGGGTAGGTGGACGCTTGTCCAACTCGCAATTGAGTTTCGACCAACGGCACCCTATTGTTTTACCGCGTAAAGACCATATCATGAACTTATTAGTCGACTACCATCATAAATTGAACTCGCACGCTGGCCCCGACTTGTTGATGTCGATTTTCCGTCAGAATTATTGGATTCTTTCTGCACGTAGTTTAATACGCAATCGGGTGCACAGATGTATAGCTTGCTTTCGGGCACGCCCCAAGCCGTCATTTCCGGAAATGGCGGAACTTGGATCTTGTAGAGTAATACAATCAGTAAAGCCCTTCACGCACACCGGGTCTGATTTCGCTGGCCCGTTTAAGGTCACGCTCACTCGCGGGCGTGGTATAAGATCCACAAAGGCTTACGTCTGCATTTTCGTATGTCTAACTACTCGAGCGGTGCATATAGAACTCGTTGGTGATCTAAGCACAGCAGGCTTTATGGGTGCATTTAAAAGATTTCTATCCTGCAGAGGCCCTGTAAGTAAATTGTATTCGGATAACGGTACGAACTACGTCGGTGCAAAACGTATTCTATCAGAACTACATGAGCTCTTAGCTAGCAAATATTATAATTCGGAGTTCGCTCACATTCTAGCCGAGAACCGCATTGAGTGGTCTCTGAACGTCCCAGCCGCGAGTCATTTTGGGGGCAATTGGGAGACTAATATCAAGAGTCTAAAGAGTCATTTATACCGAGTAATAGGAGATCAAATTTTGTCCTTCGAAGAGCTAAGTACGGTGCTCGCTCAAATTGAATGCGTAATGAATAGTCGCCCACTTTGTCGTACGTTGTCTAGTGACCCCTCGGAACCGCTGGCTCTAACTCCAGCACATTTTTTGAATTTAACGCCTTTAAAGTATTTGCCAGCCGTAGATATGGATGAGAACAGACTTAGCATTTCCGCACGCCACAAATTATTAGATCGGTTAGTGCAATCGTTTTGGAAACGATGGAGGATGGAATACTTGCATACTTTGCAGTCTCGACAAAAATGGAACACAGCAACTGAGCCTTTAGCTGTAGGAACTGTAGTTGTGCTCACCAAAGAGAATACGCCGCCTCTCCACTGGCCGTTAGGAATTGTCGAAGAGGTCTTTCCCGGTTCCGACGGAGTAGTTAGGATAGCTCGCGTTAAGACCACGGTTGGGTCTTACTTGCGTCCGGTTGTCCGTTTGTGCCCCCTGCCTCTTCCATAATTTAAATTAGCTTTCTAGATTAAATTGTAGCTGAATTTAGGTAATCTTAGAGTTAGTTAGTTATTTTGTTAGTTGATCTTAGCTCTAGTTGTATTAGTTAATTTTGAAGGAAATCCTTCAAGGGCGGGGGAGATGGTTGCGCGGAAAAAACCATTGGATTATTATATTTGACGGTAGGAGTGTCAAGTCGCTTGTTCCTTTCCGAAAAACGATACCATTCGTACCCTCCTATCGACACATCGGGGTGGTGGGGTGGGAGGGGCAAGAAGATGATTCTAGAATGTCACGTAATCATCGGAGCCGAGGACATATAAGGCACGCGCGACCGTTGCGCGTCCTCTTTCCACCGCAGTCGTCGCTGAAACCACACCGCTAGTAGAAACCGCTTTAGCCTGGAAGCAGTCGAGCTCCAGAAGACCCGCCTCACCTCGTGTGAGATATAGTCGCGCACCGCCTCTCTCCGGACTGTTCCAGAAGAAGTTCCAGAAATTGCAGCTATAGTGCTCAACAGGATAGAAGAAACCCCGGTGAGTCAATACTCCTTTATTTACTGCCTGATATATAGTTTAACCCGCTCCAATTTTGTTGTTCTCCTAATCAGGCAGGATTCCTTTTCAGCGATTTGGCACAATAATAGTTTAGTTTTAGGAAAGAGCGAGTGCATTATACCGCATGCTATAGTAGTCGCCTTTACGTAAGCGTAGAAGCAATCGCATATACAGTCCACTTTAGTTAATATCTCGCGTAATAGGTTTAAGGTTCGACCGGGGAACTAGACTTCGGCAGCCTTAAACACGTGGCTCCACCAAATATGTTCTTAGATAAAAAATAAAACAAAAAATAATGATAAAGAAATAAAAGTTCATTGTGCAACCGGAGTTTAACGTACGTCAACATGCTTTAGCTTGGCAATAAATTGAGCAAGGGTATCATGGTGAACGTCAAGGTCGGGTTCATTTTTGGTGAGCTTGTTGTACAAGCTACGATATTCATTTTTGGTGAGCTTGTTGTACAAGCAACCTACGATTGAGAATCTTTCGATTACAACCTTTATATCTCCATCGTAGGTTTTACAAACATTGTAACTTAGCTTTTTAATTTAAAAAAGCGCAAAAGCGACTTGTGACGCATGTCTTTGGGGAAACAGGCATACCCAAAAAAAGTTACTATAATCATATCCTCTGTAATCGGTAGAAAGCGCCATGAAGCAAGCATGAATAATTATATTATGTACTACACTAACGATCTCTATAAAAATGGATAAAATCAACTTTAATTGGCGTGACTTAACCCTGAGATATGTCGTTCATTTTTTGAGTTTCTGTTAGTGTTCACAATTGCAGAAAGTAAACTTGGCTATTCTGTTACTGTAACTTCTGTAACTGTTAATAAAGTTTATAAAATTATAAAGTAAGCAGTTAATAAAGTTTAGAGAACCAACAATTTTAGCACTAATCTACAATAGAGTAATGGTACAGCCACACTGCAGTTATATTATAGTTATAGCACAATGAGTCGGCTCAACCAAGTATAGCAGCATAATGCTGATGTAATTTCATGGTGGAAAGAACTAGAGACCGTTGTACTGGTAACGATTCATTCCACCTTAGTTCTTAAGAGTGACACGTTTGCACTCTTAAACGAGAGAGTAGATTTAAGCGTATGTGAGCCACAATATTCACCAATAGGAGGACATACGCTCGTTTGTAACCCTTAAGTTTATCAAAAAAATAAACCCTGATTCTGGTTCTGATAAACTTTTGTAACTAGATTCTGTGTGAACTATCGAAAGGTCACTTTGTTTATGACATATAGGTTTGTTCGCATATTATATTTTTCTATCACCGCTGATCTTGGGGTAAATCAATTAAGTGGTGCTATCGGGATTCGCACTCGTATTACTCCGGCAGTTTGAAATTTTTGATGAGTGCTTAGTCGTTTAATGCCACTACACTACACTCTCGACGTACTGGCTCAATGTGTTTTTTATATACTTAAACTTACTTTCTGACGCAATGTGCCGCAGTGAGAACGTATTCCTTAGTAAGTAAGGATCCCCCGCAATGAAACTGACCGTCATAGACAATTCGGGCCATCCAAGGATATCGATTAGCGCTCGCCGGTGTCCCACCAACGATACGATTTTCTTGACTTGATCCATTACATTCTGGAATACAACAATATAAGGTGCGTTGAATAAGTGAATTATTAGCATTTTTACGTCATTTAAAACATTATCTGTAAGTATTATAACTGATTGGTTTAGTTGAAATGAACAAAAAGATAATTTGTATAAGGATTTTTGATTGGTTGAGGTAAGTTTCGTTAGTATATACCTATATTTATACAGAAAACTTTACTGTCAAAAAGCAGCAATGAATCCACCACTGCATTAAAGTTCGAAGGGTAACTAGACTTTCCACCTTTATCTTCAAGGGTAACAACACATCTTGTCCCTTAATCGAGGGTAGACGTAGATATCTAGAGATATTCATGGGTCACAGCAACCAATTGCCATCAGGTGGGTTGTATGCTCGTTTGTCACCCTTTTTTCTATAAAAGAAAACTTGGGACGAAATACAAACAAAAAAGGATCACAGCTTTAATGTCACGCCTGTGGACTAATATGAAATATTTTAAACCTTCAAATGTATTGATTTTACGTATGAAATCAAGCTTTGAACCTTCTGAAAATGCAGTTCCTCTGACTGTAGTAAGGTATGGTAAGGATTAAATTACAATAGCATAGTATATTATACAGAATATGCAAATAATAGTAGTACAAAAATTGCTAACAAATATTTTGAAAACAAAATTTTGGAGCTATTCAGTGGATAGCGAATACGAGCATATCTCGTTTCATAATTACATTCTAAAGAATCTTATTTATCGAATATGAATTACATTGATCAAGCGTAAGTTAGAAGAGTTAATGCTTCTATTTTTTTTTTTTGCGTATACACTTGTGTTACTATTGTGCAGGTCGCTATTTTGGTACTGTGTGTGTGAATTAGAGTGTCCCTGCATCAAATCAGACCGATAAATAAAAGTCACTGGTTTAACGACTCTATTTTGTGAATCCGACACGTTTACATTTTATGACTGAAATCTGCACTTAATTACAAACGGGCGCATCGGCGAGACGCTAGATACGACTGGCCGCGTTGACTGTTCCGATAAAAAGAAAGGTTCTCGAGTGGCAGGCTCGAACTGGCAAGTACAGGTTTATATGACCCCCTACTAGATGGAGTGACAACCTGATGAAACACAGAGCTTGTCGATGGATGCATGTAGCTCAGGACCGTACTTTTTGACATTCTATTATTCGGAAACATTCCAGTATTATTCGGAAGTTGCTGCCGTAATCAAAATCACCCAGAAGGACATAATAAAATATGAACTCTTAATGTATTCAAGTTATTTGAGTAATTAAAATCCAAATAGTTCCGCAGTATAGTGAAAAGCGGAAGCATTGCCAGTTCTCAATTAGAATGTTACTGCTGTAGATGTCAAAGCAGGTACTATTATTAAATACTTTTACACTTTAATGAACTTCGTCTCAGAACAGGAAGGCAACGTACTTCACTTTCACCGTCAATCTCACAGTTCTGCAGCCTTATAGAAGCAGTTACAATACTTTTTCTAGTTTAAAAAAGTCGATAGCTTAACTACGTAGATAAATAGATGTTTTAAACGTATTCGATATCAATATTTTAGGAAATAATATTATCTATCTAAGTAGTTCTAATTATACCTATTTGTTAATTATGCTATTTATTTATTTATTAATTTATTTCAATCAACAAGGATCATAGGGTAAAATAACATTCATTAACATCTATTCTAATACTAAAATTATAAATTATTTATAATTATTATTATTTACCATGGCAATATCATTATTAATACAAGTAATGAATTCTTTACCGATAATACAAGTGTAATAAGATTTCTTTTATGATATTAATATCAATAATAATAATTTAATTTTAAATTAAAAATACTGCTAGAAATACATTTAAGTACTAATATTAGTAAGTATTCAAATGGCAGATTCATACTCACTATTATACTTGATCGACATCAAATCGTATTATTTCAACCAGTTTTATTTATCTTTCTTATTTTTACCACATTCTGTAAGTATAGGTCTGGAATTTATACTTTTTATTTATTACTTATACATTTTATTATAAGAATAACAAGATATACATCATTATAATAAAATAAAAAATAAAAGCAACAGATGTAGGTACAAGAAGAGTTCCATCATTCCGCAATTTAGAAAAAAAAATATGAAAGAAAAACATAATAAAATGTTTTTTATTGGCCTGTGATAAAAGATATAAAATTCCATACCTAATCAGAATCATTACTAAATGATTGATAGATTTATTTATTTTATATTATATATAAATATGTGAAGCTTTCTTAACAAATCACCTTAAAAAGGTGGATAGTAAAAAAACGTTTTTAGTAAAAAAAGCCGTTGGTTTCTGTGAGTATGAGATAAAAAGGAAGGCATAAGAAATTGTGCACTTACAAACAATCTACATTGGGCTACAAATAAATATTTACATTAAAATACAATTTATCTATAGCATAGTATAAATAAACATAAATATATTTACAAGATTTGATTTACTAACTACAATTGCTGTACAAATATCAACTTACCCATCTTTCTAGGAAGTGGGTTTGCTCTGCCGCATTCTAAAATGTGAACGTGAAATGTTCGTCATTATTACATTTGTACACTAAGAAGAAAAACTTATTATCTACATTCCAGTAGTTTACAAAATATAGCTTTGTAGTGTTATAAAGTGGTGTTCCTATATGAATGTCTGTAAATTAAAAACATATTAGTTTAAGCCTGTTGGTTATGTACGTAAATGAAATTATTTAATGTATGCATCAACCAACGAACTATAAACACTAATCAACAGTAATATTACTGTTGTAATTTGTTGGAATTGAAGTCTGATTGTATTCTATTGATTTGTTTTGTAACTTTTGTGTTACATAAATATTAATATTGACGGAGAAAATTTAACTTTTTATTATGTGGGTACTTATTTACTTTTGAAACGTAACGAAAAGAATTAAACAAATAATACCGTGGATTCAGTGATTCAAAATATTTAAATACTTAAAAAATATACAATGTTTGACAATTTATTGAATAATACTTGCCGCATGAGCAGTTCTTGATTTGAGAGTCATCTTCATCATCTTCTACGCTCTGTTCTTCAAAGAGTGGCACTTCTAATCCAAAAATCGCATCGAAGAGGAATCTTTGCGTTCTATTGCCTGACGATACCTGAAATTATAATATATAGATATATTTATCGTATCATATGACACGTGGTATATAATTAAATTAAAAATTCAATAGAAATTTGAAATCACGTATAAGGATTTGTCAATGATTTTAAAATTTTTGCATTTTATTTCTTTTGTCTTTGCTTTTTATAGTAGGTAGTCCTTTATGAAAATTTTTAAAAGTATAGATGTAGGTCCTTCCTATGAAAAACTAGACATAGTGGAGCTTTTTACAATTTATTACTGATTTATAGGTTTAAAGTTCAGAATAAGTAATATAGGCAAATGTTAAAGAAAAATTAATTAAAAAATCTCAAACATTCTATGCTTTTTATCTTTTGTGTTCAAAATTCGTGATTTTACTGCGTGCGCAGTAAAATGACGAATTCGTAAGGGAACACATTCGTAAGGGTCGTCAATCGGTAGGCAAAAACGTTGTTTCCCATAAATCACATTCAATTTAGGATAATTTCAAATAAAAATAAAAGCCTTATTTGCTCGTATTTTTAAAAACTACATTAACGGTATATCATTATTTACGTATTTGAACATAAGTTTAAAATTTGGCTATTCTTCGAAAAATAACCCTGTGTATAATGAGTTAACAATCAACATTACTGAAACTAGCTACCTTAAATTATAATTGACGACTGATGACCTCAAATCATTTTTATGACCTGAGGTAGCTACTGTAACCCTTGAAAACCGGCAACCATTTAATAATTAAATATTTTTGTTTATGCTACGGCTAATAACCGAAGAACAGTTGCACCTAGGCTTAGCTGGCTATAACTAGATGCAGCTGGTGCGGTTAAACTTAGGTGTATTCGATTCATTCATGACTAAAATTAGGTGTTGCCAGTTGCTTTCCAGTAAAATCCGAAATAGTAAAGTCCGAAAAAAACGAAATCGCCTATCAAGTAATATCAATGACACTAGGTTTTTTATTTTGATTAATTTTTATTAATTCTGATTAATTTGTCAAAAATACGAAAGCAAATATCAAGTGACAGATTGAGGTGGACATTTACATTATTCTGTTCTGATTGTATTGTGACTTGTTAATGTTCTCATATCCTTCCTAAGGTCTATTTCTCACTCACGTGCACTCACATGCATATTTATACAGCCCATTGGAGGGAGAGGATAATTTATCCTATAAAATTATTTAATATTTATTTTGAACTCGATGATATCATTACTACTCATTAGAGGGAGAGGATAATTTATCCTATAAAATTATTTAATATTTATATTGACCTCGATGATATCAATACTACTCGTCAGTGGATGGATCTGTGCCTGGAGTGTGTTTCCTCACTTGCCTGGATAAAGAATGGAGTATGCGGCTAAGTTATGCAGGTGACAAACCATTTGAGCAACAATCTGGGTGTTTTACAAATATATATATATTTGAATTAGTAAATTCATCGACTAAAACAGGTTTCTAATGTTCTTAGCAATTTCAATTTGCTTTTAAAATTAATTTTAGATCTTGAGCCGCCCATTCACGACAACAGTGGGTACTCTACCATTATACATATTATATATGTATAATGGTAGAGTACCCACTGTTGTGTATATATATATATATATATATATATATATATATATATATATATACAACTCAATTTATAAAACTTTAAATAAACCAAAACTACAAGGTATTTTTGAGAAAGAATTTAGAATGCCTCGTTTCCAGTAAAAAGGGTCTCCGGTTCTCTACACTCACCATACGAAACACAGCACTAAGCTGCCATTTTACGCTGGTATTTTTTTTATATATAGAAGAGAGGGCAAACGAGCGTACGGTTCACCTGATGTTAAGTGACAGCCGCAACCCATGAACAACTGCAACATCAGGAGGCCCGTTGCCGGCCCTTTAGAAAGGAGTAGGCTCTTTTCTTGAAGGTCCCCAGGTCGTATCAGTCCGGAAAAATCGCCGGTGGTAAATTATTCCACAGAGAGGTCATACGCGGAGGAAAACTCCTAGTGAAACGTACAGTGGTGGACTGCCAAGCATCCAGATGGTGTGGATGGTATCGGGAGGTTTGCCGCGTAGTGCGTTCACGAAATTTGGCGGCTGGGATTAATCCGAACAATTAACTAAATGCAAAGAGATGCAACATCTCTTCGCAGCGCCAGTGAATCGAGCCGATCGGAAAGCACTCGGTCATCAACGATTCGAGCCGCTCCGCGCTGGATGCGGTCAAGTGGAAGGAGCTGGCACTGGGGAGCCCCAGCCCAGAGATGGGAACAGTACTCTATGTGCGGTCGAACCTGCGCCTTGTAAACTTGCAGGCGGTGCGTCGGCATGAAATACTGTCCCGCTCTGCTGAGCACGCCAAGCTTTTAGAGGCCAATTTGGCCTTCTCTTCCAAGTGACCATGAAACTGCACGTCACTCGATATATTGACACCGAGGATTCCGATACTGGCTGAGGCGATAAGGGGAGCGCCTTGAAACTGAGGAGATACGACAAAGGGGTTCTTATTAGCGGTTAACCCGCAAACTTGTGTCTTCCGAGGGTTAAACTGGACTAGATTTAGTCGCCCCCAATCCGAGACTTTGTTCAGCAAAGAGTCGACTTCAGACACAAGTTTGTACCGTTTGTACCCGGTACTCGGAGACGTTTTCCCGAGAAATTTTGGCACGGCTGGTGTACAGAGCATCACATTGCATCACATTGATATGCAGAAAAAACAGCTTAGTGATAGCACGTAGCCTTGTGGAATACCAGCAATAATAGGCTTGTAATCGGAGCTTACGCCGTCTGCAACGACCTTGATGCTCCGATCTGCAAGATCGGAAGAAGAAGAAGATACGCGCGTAGTGTAGATAGATCCAGGTTCTGTGATAAAACAATTCTAAATGGATGCGGCAGCATGTTATGTTGAACATGTCTCTCGGGTTGCTATTCTGTACAAGTTGTTTTGTATGAAATTTCAATTATTTTTATATCCTCGGTTCCAGTTATGCAATGAAATTAACATTCTTAAACAGCAAACCCGCTTCCAAGGGTAGGATGCTAAGAAAGACCGCATCCTATCCCAATCGACTGACCTATTGTGCCAAACACGGCGGCAGCCTGCAGAATTCAACCGCGATTTCAGCGTGAGTGGCACCACACTCCGGACAAGACAATAGTATTGTTACAAGCTTGAGGTCCGTGACAATAAAAATTGCCGATAGAATTACCTAAATTAACACTTTAATTTTCTTTACACAAATTAAAGTTTAAAACACCAATAATTAAGCACACTAATTCACTTTATTCCGCTCCGAAGCTTCGCTTGTCTCGCCGAATTCAATACTTCCCTGATCGCACCTTGCAGCGCCAATAAATACTCATTAGTACCGAATCATCCAGGACTTTCAAGTAAATACGCGCACCAATCGATAAAGCGCCGAAAGTTCGAGAGTCAGCTTCCAGAAGCTTAGTTCTTCGTTTCGACAACAGATGGCGCTGTCGGTTGAAAGATTTAGTGATGTCATTTTCTGGAAAACTCTCCCCTCGCTCCGCTACCCGACACTAGATGGCGCTAGTGCCTGATGTCAACTTAGCCGCGCAACAGTATTTTGTGAGAGCGTGGTCGTGCTTATTTGTGCTACAACCATACACACTCTATTATGAATTATTTTACAGATATTACCTGCAACATTGCACTATAGCACAAATTGGATGAATTAAGATTCCAAAATAAAATAAACGGACATCCTTTTAAAACCAATTTATGTAGGGGCAGTTCAGAGGGCTGCTCAAAGAATTAAAAAAATATGTTGGGAAGTAAGCAACATCTTTCAAGTCGAACACAATGTCTACAGAGTAGTGTTTGCGTCGATGCATTGATCTTCGAGATAATTAAGTCATTTATCTTACCTCCATGATAGTTTGCATACAAACTGGAACACCCTTTTCACACTCTTAGGTGTTGAATTTTCCAAAATCATTTATACGTATGTCCAGAAAGTACTAAGCTACTGTCCAAATATTAGCTTTCTACGCCTAGCGATTTCGACTGCGAGTCACAATACGATATTTTTATACAAACTTTGCTCCCTTGTTTCAAAACCTAAGGGTATTTTTTTGTAAAAAAATAATAAAATACCTATTTTTACTTTTTCAAGAATTTTCGCACCAGTTTATAAATTTAAAAAAACGTGAACTAGTTTTTTCCATACAATTTTTTGAGACTATAAAAAAGGGGTTGTTTTAAAAAATCACAAAATCCGTATTCCTTTACTTTAATTACAGAGTGCTTTTAATGAGATTCGTGACATTTGCCTAGTAAATTAAAAAGTTTCAAAGAAACTCTATACCCTATTTCCAACTTTGAATTTTCCAAAATTCTTTCTTAGTGGATGCATACGTCATTAAAGGCAGCTACCTACTGTCCAAATTTCAGATTTCTACGTTTAGCGCTTTGGTAGATGAGTAAGTCATCCTCTTTTATATATACAGATGGATTATTGCAAAATTAATCCGAAACAATCTGAAACTTTTCTGAAAGAGAACTCAATATTTTTTAAAAAGATTTCTTTAAATTCATAAGATGCGAGTCGCATTACAAACACAAAGCTTGTGGCCGAAGAAACGAAATCAGCTAATAAAATATTATGCGAGACAGTAAGATGTAAAGATCCGTAGCAGAAAACAATATAAAATAAGGCATAATTTTTCGCAAAATGTCGTATGTAATTATCTATGATTACGTCCAAGGGTTGATCGAAGAGGAAAAAATTATTCATAGATCCAACTATGGATCGTAGAGGAGAAAATTTATCCATGTAGGTATCCACCAGTGGATCATTATTGTGGATCCAAGTGTACAGAGTCATAATGCCGGCTGTACACGCTCGTCGAGACACCACGAGACATGCCTAGAGGTGAGCATTATTTAACATAATCGGTTTCAGAAACTGCTTACGAGCTTGATAATCGTATACCCAGTTTCGTGGACAAAATGTAATGATTATTTTACGTACGCAGTTGACACACACCACGACCGGCGCTCGCGTAAGCGTTTTGTTTTGAACAGATTATTATTAAGATGAATATAGGTAGGTACGTAACACGATATACGACTCGCACAACGAGAGTAAAGAGTCCCTTCGGGATAGTTAATGGCTTACACGCAAGATGTGGATCATAAAAATTATGTGATGTGATGGACAATAATACTTAGGCACTTACATATTTTGTGAGTATATAATTGTACAAAAGTACTAATATTGACGATGTCACGCGCATATTATAATTATAATACCTATAAAATAATAATAATAATATTCCACAACTATCACACAACGCCATCTAGTCCCAAGCTAAGCAGAGCTTGTGTTATGGGTACTAGACAACTGATAAACATACTTATATATTTCTAAATACATAAATATTATAGATAAATTACACCCAGACACAGAACAAATGATCGTGCTCATCACACAAACATTTGTGCTGGGTGAGAATCGAACCCACGACCTCCGGCATAGCAGTCAGGGTCACTAACCACTAGACCAACAGGCCTGCCTGAAATGTTATATATTCATAATCATAACATAACACAGTTAAACTAATGTTATAATACCTATAACCTGTTAATATTTTGCGTAATCATAACCTAACACAAACACAAAACTAACCTACGCTATACTGTATTGTATACACATGTATGTAGCGTTGCCAGGCGTCCGGATAAAGCCGGACACAGTCAGGCTTTTTGTTTGCGTGTCCGGCCAAATTAGACGGTGTCCGGGCCTGTCCGGCATTTGTCAGGCTTTTTATATTTGGCCATTTTTTTACATTTTTCACGTACTTAAATACAAACTATTGCAATTATTGAAACTGATATTGTAATGAATATTGAATGATTAATAATAAAGAACACTGATTCTTTTAATTTAAGATTTTATGGTAAATGATATAAGGTTAGCATTGTTTTACTTTAAAAAATATATTATCGTGTTATACTAAGACTGAATAATTAAGGGTGTCCGGCCTTTTTACCAAAATGTCCGGCTAAGCTGGATGGTCTGTTCAGCTTCTCGGTTTAAAGACCTGGCAACCCTAGATGTATGTAGCTCATGGCGGCTGAACACGCTAGTCTCGTCGCCTCGTGTGCCTCTCATCACGTAAAGGCTCGACACGAGAACACACCATGTACACACTCGTTGTATCATTTGAAGTTTGAACTCCATATGCCCCCTAGCTAAAACTGTTGCTGCGTTTTGCCTTTGAACTATTATATTTTTTACACATTTACTAAAAATAAAATTAATAACCCATTGCTAAGAAGAAGATGGTGGATAGTTTCTATTAATTTACCGTAACAGTACCATGTACGGTGAATAGAATAGTGTATAGCTTGTGGCTTGCGCCACGAAAGATGACCAGTGCGGTGCGGTATGACATACGGGGAAGCGAAACCATAGCAACGGGCGACGCGCTAGCCCCAAGTAGTGTCTCCCTGCGTCCAGTCACCCGCGCACATACTTGTGTCGTCTTGCATACTATCGATATCGAAAGTGTTAGCGACTACCTGTTATACAATATTTAAAAAAAATATATGTATAAATAAAGTAAATAATTATTCAATAAACCTGGCACTTAAGACTTAAATATTGATATCGGTATTAAGAGTATGAAATATTTTATGAGATTTGTAAAACTTAGCAGGATCTATTGAAAGATGACTGTAATTATGTAAAGAAAAAGAGAGGTTCAACTAGTCCCGGAAAAAACACATGTTTCTTCATAAATTTATATATATATTTTAAATGAAATTAAAAAAATCAATAATATCATTAAACACTGTATTTAATAAACTTTCTAACAGTGTATTACACTTCTTTATACATTATCATCAAAAAAAGTTATTAACAATAAAATCACGTATGTCGTCTTGAGACAAAACAGAAATTACAAATACAAAATATTTTACCTCTCTAACTAAGTGTACACAAAATACAGAATATTATTTATCAGCAATGAAAACCTAACGATTATATATAAGTGCGTTTTCGTAGAGACTTTGATGTGTAGTTATAATGTCGACCTTTGACTTTTTACATATTAAAATGTCATAATACGGTTTGCATTTTTCTGCTTGATTATACATGTTATACACGTTAAGTAATATCATCATTCGCTCTCGAATTTCATCGCGATACCTACGAGACCCTTTGACTCGAGCACAAAAAACCGACACGCTTCCGAGAGCGCACGAGGGCCACGAGACGCGACGCAACGCGACGAGAGCACTCTGTACACACTCGTACTCGCCCTGTCTAGACATGGGTCGTAACGTCTTTTGGACGTAATCGGTACGTAGTTTCGTGGATATGAGTAACTAGTTTCAAAACTGCTTATTTTTGTAATTAGTTACATATGTATACAGTATAGCGTAGGTTAGTTTTGCGTTTGTGTTACGTTATAATTACGAAAATATTAACATATTATAAGTAGGTATTATAATATTAGTTTAACTGTGTTACGTTATGATTACGAATACGTAACAGGTTATAGGTATTATAACATGTGCGCGACATTGTCAATATTAGTACCTTTGTACAATTTTATACAGTCACAAAATATGTACGTATTTAAGTATTATTGTATCACATAATTTTTATGATCCACATAATACACAAAAATTAACTTAATACAAAAAATATTTATTATTTATTTACACCAATTATATGTCTGTTTATGTACACTAAATATTTATATACACTTTAAATGTTTATTCACAAAGAAAATTATACATGTTATAATATTTATAAAAAAAACGCAAAGTTTTTAAGAATAAAATGTTAAATAACGCTCGCCTCTAGGCCTGTCTCGTGGTGTCTCGACGAGCGTGTACAGCCGGCATAACATATTGAAATTGATGTATGGTACAACGCAATGTGTAAATCTAGCAATTCCAGATACAAATGAAAAAACAATTAACGCTATTAATGCAAATAGGTAAACATCCACGTGTTCGTTGTGCCCATAGTTCTCTCTTTAAACTGTGGTTGTGCCCTTGGAGAAATAAAATTTAAATTATCTATCTACTCCACGTTTGCAATTTTCTAACACACACATTTATCAAAATAGTAAAAACGAAGTTGAGATCTCTAGGATCTTAAAAATGAGTTTTTGTAAGTGACAACTTTTTATTAAAATAATATACGACGGCTTAGTATTTCGTAGTTATCTAAAAATCTAAACATAGTGTTGTTATCGTTGTTTTAGAGTTAACTTTCATTTTATCTATTATGCTATAGTAAAAAAAAACTCTAGGAGGACGAATGTTGTTTTTTTAATAAATAATTGAATGTTGATTGAGGCTTTCAAACTACACTAATATTTTATTCAAATTGAAGAGTTATGGTATAGATCTTACTTTATATTTAGTTATATAAGGTATTATTTCATCATGAATACCGATCTAGTGCATAATATAGGTAATATTTTAAAAAAATCTTCGCAACGTTTAAGTCGCGTGGGACTTGTAGGACCTATTATTACAATTTTTAAATAAAATATAAAAATATGTCATACGATTCATCATTTAAAATTTATGATAAAATAAACGTTTTGAGTATAATTACAAAAAAATTAAACAAAGACAATAATATATTTATGACTGGTCCTTTTAGTGTCAGTTACCTTATATAATACAACTTTAACTAATTATATTCATCTTCTGTAGGAAATGACTTTACATAATGTTTGTTTACAGGTTTAAATTGACGTGTTTTACTTTCACGGTTACGCGGCAAGAGGTTAACTAGAACCTCTTGTCCTCTTGTCAACTTCTTTCCGCGTGTTGATTATTAAACCAGGATTGCTATAAGTCAAAGACAATGAAATTTCATATTTTTTCCGTACCGGTCAGGGTTGAATTAAGAGGTGTTAAGCTCTGGTTTCCTAAAATTACGGTGCTGTCGCATAGCGGCCGTATCACAGCGGACAAGACTACAGAAGAACTGTAGAAACATATCCGATGCAGGCGAAAATGGACAATCTTAAAGATTAATAATTTACTTGTAGGATGAGCAGTGATCAGAAGAGGAAAATAATCGTATGGAGGAAGATGATTTGTTCAAAGCTATATAGAAGGTGCATTTAAGATTTTAGAGCGCCGCCGTCTATGTTGCAAAGATGAGAAATTCTGGGAATATTTTTGCCCAACACCACCATTTAATTGCGTACTTAACCGATCAATTCCTTAGCGGTCTCATGAGACCGCGGCCGTATTCCGTCAAATCTCTAGCGGGCTCATGAGACCGCACCCACCCACAGCACTATAACCCATAAAAATTGTATTTGAAGACTATTTTTTCACGAAGAAGTTTGGTATTATAGAATCAATACGAAATTTTCTATCCTCTAGTTGAATAAAAATTCAGTTAGTCTATAGATATTCATTTATAATCTACATTCAAAGTGAGTCATTGTCGAGTGTCCGTTGGTGTACATTGTTGCGTTGATTTATGGATTTTTCTAAATTAAGAACAGTTTTTTTGTACTATAAAATTGTTATGAAAGTTTTTTGTAAATATATTTTTTTTACGTAAATAATTTCGAGTGATATATAGAAGTAATAGTAATTTTCACACTACCGACATCCGCTTGGTATGTAGTTAACAAAATACAATAACATATTTTTGTAATGATTATTACATTCCATAACTGACTTTTGTTTAAACTGTAGAATAGAGAATTTTGTATAGATTCTATAATGCCAAAGTTCTTTATAGAAAAGTAGTCTATAAATATAAGTTTTATGGCATCCTTCCATCAAATCCCAAACGGTCGCACGCGACCGCACCCATCCGCAGCACTTTAAACCATTAAAACTTATATTTATAGACTACTTTTCTTTAAAGAAGTTTGGCATTACAAACAATATATGTTTATAATATAGTCAACGTTATAGTGATGTCAT
Source organism: Parnassius smintheus behrii (assembly GCA_036936625.1). Taxonomy (NCBI): domain Eukaryota; kingdom Metazoa; phylum Arthropoda; class Insecta; order Lepidoptera; family Papilionidae; genus Parnassius; species Parnassius smintheus. The sequence continues at coordinate 15,259,724 of JAUPFT010000014.1, forward strand.
TCACCGCTTTATTACTACCGACATATTATTATAGCGGTATCGCAATCCTAGGAAACCAGAGCTTTAGAGACCTAGCGCGCCAAAAGAGTAATTTTTTTAAATAAGAAAAAAAGTTGAGTTCAACAATATCCGTCTTTTTATATTTTGCATATTCGTTAGGCAATTTTAGTTGTTTCGTTTAGGCTCTGAAACTTTAGCCTCTGTTGTTCTCTCTATGCATCAGCTCTTGCTAACGACCCGTCCTGACGAACTAAAATAAACATAAAAACATTTAGAAAATGCTTTTGAATATTATTAAAGCAGTGTAGATCAAACAGAATAATTGTCCGCTTATGCTAACGTCAAGTAAATTGGGCAGAAATATCAGTTTTATTTTCACAGTTAGATTGGTGTTTCAATATTTTGGTGCCTTATAACAGTGCCACATTGTGTTATAAAAGCGCAACAAAATGTAGGAAAAACATACTTAATTTTGTTGCCATTGTATGAAAGCGTAACATGTACGACATGTTGTACATCATTTGGCATTTGGTGTGAAATGTCATAAGAAATGGACAATTTGTCTAAAATAATAACCATTATATCACGTTTGACCAGTTAATGGGACTCCTTTTCTGCCTAGGAGTTAATCTAGGTAGGAACTACCCTCTTATCTACTTCTACCGCCAAGCAGCAGTAAACCTTTTAATTTTTTTATTAACTGACTTTACGGCTCTGGGTTCTAGCCCTTCTGAGCCTGAAGCCTTCTCAGCGTGTTCTGGACTTAAGAGTATAGAGAACCAGTATATTTATAGGCTGTGAAGCATTCTATCTTAACTATACGTGGCAGAGCTAAGCTACTGCTACAATAGTCACAACACGATTGGATCGGCTCGACCGTATATTGAGGGTAGAGAACCGGAAACCATTTTTACTGGAAATAAGGCATTCCATCTTATTCGTCGGGGGTAACAACTCATCTTAATTTTGATTCTTAATCCAGGATAAATGGGGGTCATTGTAGAAGCGTGCTCGTCGCGACCCCTGCCAGCCCTTTTCAGGGCTGCAATTCTACACAGCTGCGCACCCATGCGAACGAGGGTTAGGGCGTCCCCCCAAGGCGACGCACACCAGCTCGTCCCCGTTGGTGTGGAATGCAGCGCGCAAAGCGGCGATGGGGACCGCCACCCGTCACGCACAGCCCGACACGGCGGAAGGTGGAGGACGGAGTGCAGAGTTGGCACGTGGAATGTTAGAGGAGGCATGAGAGATAAGACGAATGAGTTGATCGAAATAATGAAAGAAAGAGAATTAGATGTCGTGTGTATGTCGGAGACCAAACGGAAAGGCAGTGGTATTGAAGAGCTCCCTGGCGGGACGTTAGCTATATGGTCCGGAGTCCCGGAAAGCGAGAACGCCTGCCAAGGAGTGGGAGTGCTGTTGTCGTCCCGGTTGGTCGATCTTATGACTGAATACAAGGTTGTGAACTCAAGACTTCTCTGGGTTCGCTTCAAAATGGGACTGACGAAGTTATTCCTTTTGGCTGTTTATGCGCCGGTAGCTTCGTCGTCCAGGGCTGAGCTGGAGGAGTTTTGGGAGAATGTAAGAGAAGTTCTAGATTTGGTTAAGGGAAACGAAAGAACTGTTGTATGTGGTGATTTGAATGGATGGGTAGGCATCGCTCGACCAGGATACGAGTCGGTGCTTGGAAAGTTTGGAGATAAAAGGGTTAATGATGCTGGCAAGCTTATACTGGCTGTATGCAAGGAAAAGGGTCTTCTTGTGACAAACACTATGTTTAATCACAGGAAGATCCATATGTACACTAGAGAAAGAAAGAATGAGAGAAGTATGATTGATTTGTTCCTGGTGGATGACCGACTGCGAAAACAGGTGATGGATACACGAGTGTTCAGGGGTGCTGACCTGGGAACGGATCATTATCTAGTAATTACTAGATTTAGGGGTTTGTTCGCGGGTTGGCGCCACCGGACGGCAGTAACAGAACCACAGTCGGTCTGTCGCATCCGAAGCTGGAAGCTTCAGGAAGCGGATACTAGGGACAAATATCACACGAGGGTAGCCGAAAAGCTTGACACCATCGATGGCAGGAAAGAATGTGTGGAGAGAATATGGCAGAACCTTAGGGATGGAATGGTAAGTGCAGCGGAAGAAGTATGTGGTACGACAAAAAGAGGTAGTAGTAAAAGAAGAGATGCATGGTGGAATGACGAAGTGAAAGAAGCTGTAAAAAAGAAGAAAAAAGCATGGTTAGACTACTTAGCCTCTAGTAACGATGAGCATATGAGAGAGAAGATGAAAGAAAGATATAAGCTGCAGAAAGTTCATGCGAAAACATTGATTGAGGAAGTACGTGAAAGGTGTAGAATAGAAGCGGACGAGAGGTTGTCGCACAACTTTAGGGAAAACTCCAAACTCTTCTGGAAAGAGGTTGGAAGGTCCCGGAGTGGTGCGACAGCTTTAAGAATGAACAAAGTGCTTTCGAGAACCAATGACGTCCTCTCAGAAAAATCGGACGTCATGCAGCGATGGAGTGAATTTTATAGAGAATTGTATGCGTGTCATGATCTTAGTGAAGGATCCGGGGGTGACGCCGTGACTGGCACGCCAGACACGGACCTCGATGACACTGAGGTCATCAGCATGAAAGAGATTGAACGTGCGATTCGAAGTTTGAAATGTGGTAAGGCTGCGGGACTAGACAGAGTTACTGCTGAAATGGTCAAGTACGGTGGGCCTCGCGTCTGGGACAGCTTTCATCTGCTGTGCAATTTGTGCTGGCGGACGGGAGATGTCCCGGATGATTGGCGATCCGCGGTCATTGTGCCTTTATATAAAGGTAAAGGTTCACATTTTGACTGCGGGAGCTATCGGGCGATCAGCTTGACCAGTTTAGCAAGTAAAGTTTATTCGAAGGTTTTGACACGCAGGATGCAAGAGAAATCGGAAAGATTCTTATGGGAGGCACAATGCGGATTTAGACCTGGAAGAGGATGCACGGATCAAATGTTTTCTCTCCGCATGATCACGGAGAAGCTTCTGAGTGTTAACCAGAGGATTTTCTGTGCTTTTGTGGATCTGGAGAAAGCATTTGATAAGGTTATAAGGAAGAAAATGTGGGAACTGTTGCCGGGATATGGTGTGGATGGTCGATTGTTAAGGGCTGTGCAGTCACTCTACTATGACTGTAAAGCCTGTGTGCGGGTAGGGCATGACCTGTCACCCATGTTTAGCGTCCAAGCGGGCGTAAAACAGGGTTGTGTCATGTCTTCCTGGCTGTTCATACTGTATCTCGACAGCTGTTTACAGAAGCTGAAAGATAGCTGTTTGGGTGTGAAATTGGGTGACATAAAAGTTAATTGTCTACTGTATGCTGATGATGCAGTGCTTATTGCACCATCAGAAGCAGAACTGCAGGCATTAGTCACGTGTATGAAAGAGGAATGTGAAATTAAAGGTCTCCGTTTGAATGCTAATAAAACTAAGGTTCTGGTATTTGAAAAGGACGAAGAGAGAACGAAATGTGAAATATGGGTAAATCAGGAATGTCTAGAACAGGTAAATGAAATTGTATACTTGGGGAGTGCTTTCAGCCGGGATGGAAGATGTGATTTAGATGTGGATAGGCGTGTCGCTGCCGGAAACAAAGTCAATGGTGCCCTGAATGCATTAATAAAAAGGCAAGGCGTGGTGAAGAGTGCACGCCTTGCAATACATAACGCAGTGTTGGTACCGACTTTGTTATATGGCAGCGAAACCTGGGTATGCCAGAAGAAGCATAAAAGCAAGTTGAATGCAGTGGAGATGCGATCTCTTCGTAAAATGTGTGGCGTTACCATAGCCGACCGAAAGCGAAACGAAGAGATTCGCAATATGGCAGGATTGAAAGATGACCTTATCACAAAAATTGATAGGGGCGTACTCCAATGGTTTGGACACGTTGAACGAATGAGTGAAGACCGAATGGTGAAGAAAATATATAGAGCGAAAGTAAATATTAAAAGGTGTCGAGGTAGACCGAGACTAACTTTCGAAGACCATGTGAGCAAATTGCTCGAAGAGGGGAGGGTCAAGAGTACTCGGATACCTAGACGTGCATGTATGAAGAAGTTAATGAACCTGAAAGAAGCGAAAGAGGTATGTAAGGATCGTGACACTTGGCGATCTGTTCTCTCTGGCGACCCCGTTAGGGATTGTGCGTGACGATAAGTAAGTAAGTAAGTAAGTAATCCAGGATAAATGTAGATGTATATGGGACACAGCATCCACTTATCATCAGATGGACCGTATTGCTCGTATTTACACCATTATTATAGAACATTACACCCATTATACAAGAACACTAACGAGGGTTTTTAACAGCGCACCTGCAGCCTTCTTTTATTTGAGTTGAGGTTAGTTCCAGGTGTCTATAGAAAACAGTAGTCCCTTGCCATCGAGTTAACTATAGATTGGTTTGCCACTCCTATTTCATAATAAGTTATATATACACTATGTCTTTTTAACATAGCACTTGTTCAAAATCATGGTTAAACTTATTGATCAAATTATTCTATTTTTCTCTGCTAGGAAACTTTTTAAAACAGAAAATATGACCAAATAAGTTATTCGAGAGAGGCCAAAACTCGCGATACCATCCATACCATCTGGATGATTGGTGGTCCACCACTGTACCATTCAAAAGATCTACCACCAGCTATTTTTCCGGACCGAAACGGCTGAGGGACCTTCAAGAAAAGAGCCTACTCTTTTTTTAAAGGCCGCCAACGTATCTGCAATTCCCCTGGTGTGGCAGTTGCTCATGGGCGGCGTGAGGTAAGCCGCATGCTTGTTTGTCCCCTCTTATACAAAAAAAAACAGAAGTCAAAATACCGCTGTTTTAATCAGTAATTTAATCTAAATTACTTAAATTATACAAACCTGCACACAAGGTACGACATACCTTAAAACCGTGAAAATATCTGGATTTATCGTAACAAACGTATAAATCCTTATCTCAATGTCGCGACATTTGTATTGCAGTAAAACTCGCCTACATTTTACCTACTCTATATATGAACGTCGACTTATGCACATCACAGGCACACACTTTCTCTTGAGGCGGTCAACTCACGTAACTGGTTGTGACGAAACTGATATCATGGTTAACTCCACCATCCATATTTGTTGATATTAAATAATATGTTATGTTATGTAATTATGAAATGAAGGAGGCTAAGGTTACAACGATTTTTGTCTTTTTGCTACATGAAATATAATAAAACATTTTGATTTTTTTTATAATAAAGTAGCATGCGGCTCACCTGATGGAAAGTGACTATCGCCGCTCATGATCAACTTAAACACCAGGGGAATTGCAGATGAGTTTCCTTCCTTTTAGAAAAGAATAAGCTCTCTTTTTTCTAGCATTGGGCTGCCATTTTACGCTGGAATTCTGTGAGAACACGGTCCCACCCCGGTCAAGCCGTTCCATTAGTGCTACAATCATACTGGTAATATAGCTGCAGCACGTTTTTTTATAGAAGAGGGGGCAAACGAGCGTACGGCACATTTGATGGTAAGTGACTACCGCCGCCCATGAACAACCGCGACACCAGGGGAATCGCAGATGCGTTGCCGGCCTTTTAGAAAGGAGTAAGCTCTTTTCTTGAAGGTCCCTAAGTCATATCGGTCCGGAGAAATTAGAACACGGAAAACAAAGGGGCCGCACAAGGAAGAAAAATCCAAGTAAAACATACAGTGGTGAACCGCCAAGCATCCAGATGGTGTGGATGGTATCGTGAGTCTTGTCGCGATGTGCGTTTATGAAATTTAGCAGCTGTGATAAATTCGAACAATTCCTCAGAGCACTCCCCATGGTAGATGCGATAGAAAACGCTAAGAGATGCAATATCTCTTCGCATCGCCAGCGTGTCTAGCCGATCGGAGGGGACTCGCCCCGGCCGAGAGATAGGAACAGTATTTCATGTGTGCGGAACCTGTGCCTTGTAAAGTTGCAGACGGTGTGCCGACATGAAGTACTGTTCTAATCTACTGAACATGACAAACTTTTTATAGGCCAATTTGATTTTCTCTTGCAGGTGATTAGGAAACTGCACATCCTTCGATGTGTCGACACCGAGGACTCCGATACTGGCTGAGGCAACAAGCGGAGTAATTTGAAACTGAGGATATACGACAAAGGGGCTTTTTAGCGGTAAACGCGCAAACTTGTGTCTTTTGATGAATAAACTGGACTGGATTTAGTCGCCGATTCGACTTTGTTCTGCAAAAGGTCTACTTCGGACACAGGTTTGTTCCGGTACTCGGCAACGAGTTGCCGAGAAATATCGGTGTATAAAGCATCACCAGTGGTCTCGCCCGCATAGCGTTGAATGTTACCGGTTCGCAACATATGATTGATATGCAGATGAAACAGCGCAATTGATAATAAAGGTAATGATAACCACATTTACTAAAATAAAATTCAATTAGGTATTACTATTTGTAAGGTTAATTATTTGTAAGGAACCGTTCTCGGTGTTCAGCTCACGCCTTAAATTTGACAGTACACGAGCAACCTGGGTTGGAACCACACCGGCACCGTTGAAAATGTTTATTTTATTTTAAGAACTTATTAACTACATGCTCGGTGGTAGGTAGAAAAATCTTATAGGTGTAGTTCGCCAACACACAGTAGGGCAGTGTAGACGCTTTCTTGCCCTAAAACCCTCTCTGACATGATGTTTGTAGGGTATCTCGCAGAAAGGATACAAAAGTGTAGATTATTTCTTTTACTTTGGTCAATTCTTTTCACACGTGAAAAAAGTATGTACATAGTCTAAATACTGAAAACGTGAAAGTTAACACATCGTAAAATTTCAGCAGAATATAGCTGTTCCAATGTCAGACGGTAAACACAAACTATGAAACCAGGCCAACACTTATTAAAGACAAAAAAAACTACAAAAAATAAAGCTGCAGATTTTCAGAACTCATCCAAATTTAAAAGATTGTTCCATGACCCAGTTAAATAGACAAATGATTTCGTAAATTGTGACATTAACAATAGCTTAATTTATTTTAGTAACCGGCCTTTGAAGTTCAATAGCATGTCAGAGGCCGTTCGAATGTATCACCAATTTAAAACAAACATCGCCTACTTCGTCTACTTTTTCAGCTATGCTATAATCACGGCTGATGATAAAACAGAATTGTTTTTAATGTTGTCCTGAAAAAATGCGTTCATTTATCCCATTTAACGTACACAATTTATTAAATTTTTACTACTTACTATGATAATATAGAGTTGTTTACCAACTAAATAAATAAAATAAAGTTCTCCGGACCGAATTTCGGCCACGGCGGCCAGCCTCAACGGAGGCTAGCCATCGCCGCAGGACAGGATTATAGTGCCCAAGTGTATGCGCAAGCACAAGTGAACTCTCTATTCTCTCTATCTCATCCCTCACTCACTTCTCTATTCCCTCACTCTCATAGTCCGATGGGACGGTAAACCGACACGACAGGAGAGAGATCAGGCGCAGAACCAACGGCTTTACGTGCTTTCCAAGGCGCGAGGGTGAGACACCGCCAACTTCCTGACCCCGGGCAGCTACTGAGTTTATTATTTACGGAAAAACTCAATTATTAATTTTTGGGCCTAACCTGGGATTCGAACCCAGGACCTCATGATCAGCAGTCGCACTACTAAGAGTACAACCACTAGACCAACGAGGCAGTCACTAGTGTAGTGTTTATGAACTATTAAGACAGCAACCAAATAATAGATATCAGATAAAGATTTAAATAAGTCTATACACATATAAATAAAATTGAATGTCTGTCTGTAACACTGAAATAACTGACTGCTGTTAAGCTCAGGGAGTTACGAGTATTTGCATGCTTATGACATAAATAACCATTTATAAAATGTTTGCCTACCTTAGCCCGAACTAATACTCAGAATGGCTGAACCTATCGTGATGAAACTTTACGATCAGATAGAGAATAATGCCATGAGGGATCTAGGCTATATTTATGCTGAAAGACCTATTTTTTAAAGGCTAAAAATTGATAAAATAAATGGTCTTTGACTATCTCAAATCTAAAAACATCACATTAATCGAACCACAACTATCCTTACCAAACAAAGCCCGAGGGTGTCGCTAATATAAAATAAAGATAATTAATTAGTAGAATAGAAGATAATTAATAGAGTTAGGCGTTACTTTGCGGAAGTTCATTATATTAAAGTAAATAATACTTTGCCCACATCCGCTTAATGAAATAAAATGATGTGTCTTATTTAGTTTGAAGAGCAACTCCCGCCCTTTCTCAATTGCGCGCACTGTCCCCGTCCCTGCTAATCCCAGCACCACTACTCTTAGCGATCAGCCACCGCAGAGTCTACTTTACCTGAGGATGCCTCATATAGAGGCGAAACACATTCGTGTCGAAACACATGTGGTATTATCGTCGGTGGTGTGGCTTTGCTAATATAGTGGTGTTAGGAGTAGTGGTGCTGGGATTAGTGGTAACGGGGATAGTGCACACAATTGAGGGAGGGCGGGGGGTGTTCTTCAGTCTAGGTAAGACACATCATTTTATTTCATTAAGCGGATGTAGGCAAAGTAATTTTTACTAAGTTTAATAAAATAACTATTACTAACAACTATCAGTCACGCTTCACCGGTTTCATTTTCCCGCGTTCGCTATTATCAAACCACAGAATTCGTAAGGTCAATAAGTAAACTACTTTCCAAAGTGTAATTGCTGGCGCCTTTCACGAGGTAATTGTTGAAGCACTCTCGTTTTTGTTATCCGTGTCGTTTATCAAACGCAGGAAACTCAAATTGCAAGACATCACATGCGGTAACAAAAAATCACGATTCTTCGTCCAAAATTAACATATCGTTTTTTACGAATCACTTTCGCTTAGCAAAGGATTACTCAACCGCACGTTTAAAATCGGAATTACCATAAAATTTATTAGCCATGATTATACTTATACATAATTATACTAATCACAAAATAACGTCAAACGGTCGAGTACGTAAGGATTTAGAGTCAAATTAGTCGAACAGCCGTGATTTCAGGTATCAAGCATAAGTACATTCGTAAGCATATAAATAAAAAAATAAAAGTTAAATCTTGTTTTCATACCAAATTATACACGAACATATTCGGTAAGAATTTGCATACAAGCCAAATTTTTGGATGTAACCTTTCTTATAAGTAATTTACCTTGGTTATAGGTTTCTACAAGAAATAACTAATTGGCATGAATGGTTTGATTTACCCATACTCATTCAAGGTAGGCAAATTGACGAACGCAGCGCCACCAGCGCCTGTACCCTCGTGCTAGCCGCCATTTATGAGTTACCTACGAGAAATTCTGTCTAAGCAGAGCAAGCACATCATGAACAAGTGATTAACGTCACTTGTTCATGATTTAAACTAGGAACTATCCCCGTTACACAACAATTATTTAAGATATTTTTTAAAATTAAATAGATTTCTTATGATACACTGACAAATGAGCTACAGTCCAACCTATATTAAGTGTCATGGAGCCAATGAACATATCACCTGACTTCAAGGAAGCCCTACTATCTATATAATATTGAAGCGACAGTAGCCTAATGGCAGGGCGCGGACCGCGAACTCAAAAAGGTCGTGGGTTCGAATCCGCCATTCGACTACTGGCGTGAACCACTCGTAACACAAGCAATTTAAGGTTACCACGAGTGGTTAAGGGGAATATTAGTAATGTTTATAGAATTGTTAATATTCTTTAAAAAAAAATATGTAACGCAACAATACAACGTATAAGTAGCCGAGCTATGGTAGCTCGGCAACCCAGGTTCGATCCCCGCCGGCAGCAATAAAATTGTTAATTGCAATTTTAGGGAATGATTAACTATGTGCTCGTTGATAAAGGAAAACTTGAGTTCGTGAGGAAATCTGCATTTTTTACAAATTAAAAAATATTTCGAAGATATGTCAAGCACTCCACGTCCAACACCCGTTGGGGCAGCCATCGAGTAGGACATTTTCTTGCACTACAACTCTCAGATATAAGGAGGGGCTGCACCCAGCATTGGGACGTAAATAGGCTGTAATTGTACTCTTTACCGTCTAATTTTTATCAGCATTACATAATTATGCAGTTTTAAAGATTTTGACACGTACGCGAAAAATCATAGAGCATGCAATACTACCGCTTTCATTAAAACTAAAAGTCTATAGTTTAAAAAAATCAAACAATCGTGCACCGTAACGAGAACACGCATTAACTTGCGTGTTCCGTTCCAAGCAGTCAACAAGCCACAAAATATCGGAACCGGATATAACTATTACATAAATACGAAACAGAGACTCAAGTGTATGTCAATTAAATGCAATAGGAACGTATTACGTATGAGTAAACATTTTATTGAATTTCGTAACATGGTTTTTTGATAAACAATTAAAGCTTACGTAACAACCCAAAGTGGTATAATTAAGCTAACTAAACTTTTTGTTTGCCAGAAAATGCCATTATGCGCTTCCCGCGATTTCGTCCGCATGGAATTTACAACGATGGGACTTCTCGGGTTTCAATTTTTTGCGCGGAGCCTAATTCTTTTTCTATTAAAGTAGTCTAAGTTACTCTTTATAACATTAGCTATCTGCCAGTGAAAGTCCCGTCAAAATCGGTCAAAGCATTTCGAAGATTAGCCGAAACAAACAGACAGAGAAAAATTTACAGTTTCTTTAATATTGCTAGACCTTTAATTTAGACCATATTACGAGAAGAAACTTCTAATTTACAGGTGTTATGGTGTTTGCCAATTTCTCGATTCCTGTAACTCGTAACCCCCTCAACTGTGACGCTCAAGATCCTGCTTTGTGGGAATCCATGAAGAAGCCATATTATGTTTAACAGTAGACTTGTAATCGGCTCTTATGTTAATGATGATTTAAACTCATATAAAGATAATATAAAAAAAATATTAAACGCAGAATCGGGCTTCGTAATAAAGTAAAAAAACAACATGAAAATATTTAAAAAAATTTAGCCCTAGTATGAATTACATAATACCTAACTCTCGTAACAACGAAAGTATTACATATTCATTTCATATACAATTATGTTGTTTTGTATCATTATATGTCGATTTTACTCGCAATTTGGTTGTAAATAATAGTCAACGTGAATTTATTTCAAAGTGAAGGTGAACTGTCGCTCATCACTAACATTGTACTTATCTATGCAAGGAAGTAAAAATCACGAAGTATGGTATTTTGTTGCCATGCATAGACAATTTTCTTTTCATCGCATGATTGACAATGACAATAGTTCTCATATTAAACTGAAACTGCTCCAAAGTATCATCCACAATAGAGCACGTAATTGATATCTCAACTTTTTCCGATGTTTCTTGCGTTTCTTAAAATGGAAGAAGACTAAAAAACGATTGACAAACTAAATTTTGATTTCTTACGTCGAAAACTGAAGAAGTTTCATTTAATTTCATTTTCATTATTGTAATTCAGCTGGTTTTTATTTTACTTCAATTCAAATCTATCAATCAATATTATGCATTCTTAATTGTACACCAATACCATCGATCACTAATAAAGAACTAGATACACAATCCCATACAAAAGTTCTCTAAAAACTGTCGCCAATTGTTGTGACGTAATTCTAGTTGAAATAAATATACATCTACGTAAATTCAACCTTAAACACATTGCCTATAGTTGTATTCTCAAAGATACATACGAAAAACAATAATTTTTTATGACCGAGGCTCGTAGTTGGGGCGAGGAATCATTGGAGTCGAACTGCCCAATATTTTTTGTTATTGTTATTTTAATTTTAAAATGTTTCAAACTTGTTTTAATAACTGGTGTACATAAAGCGTATTCTATTCTTTTCTATGGTGTATTATATGTAATGGTTACAATTAACCTGAATGTAAATATGTTTTTGGATAGGACACCACATTCATTTAGTAACGAAAGTACTTGAAACAGTCATAATTATTTATTTATTCTTCATCTTGTGTCAATAATTTAAAAATATTGCTTGACAAAGAACTTAAATCTAAATTCAATAGTTACTAAATATAAAAAGTATGCACATAAAGTTGTAAGTCGTAGTCACATATTCGTCACTTTCTAAAATATGCTTCGAACATACAACGCTTCCTTGGGTTGGCTTGAAGAATTCTTCGGACCTTTGACATGCTATGACTGAAATCATTCCTTACACCTAACTAGATCTCGAGGAAAGCTGAAAAATTAAAAATAAAATCTTACATCTATAAATTCACTACATGCACATATTCAAAATTAAGTCTATAAAATGTTACTATAATATTTAGAGAAACTATAGAAGTCTCATTAAACAAAAAAAAAACAGTCATACTTCAATAATAAAAAAATAATAACGTCTCCAACAAATGGAACAGAGTCAACGCACATACCTCGAACAATTATGACTTATTTTATTAAGACTTAATTAAAAAATGTTTTACGGAGCTTTCTTGCCAAAATGTAAGTATTTACAATACAGTGATAAGAATATTAAATAATGATAATATTAATACGTACCGAAATTAGAAAATTCCATTCTTTTCTAGCGTCCTGGATGTGTGATTTTTACACTTTTTAAACGAGCACTGAGGCATGTTTACCGTCGGGGCGTTCGAATGTAACTAAATTAAAAGCGCACCCAAATGTTCGAATGGGTGCTCATTCGGTGAGGTCGTCTTTTGTCACTGATTGTGTATCTAGTTTTTATTAGTGATCGATGACCAATACACATTAAAATCATTCACGGGAGGATTTGGTGGTTATGTAAAGATTCAAAATCTATCGAATTGGATTAATTATTGGTTAGTGAAGGTGATTCGGAATATAATCATGATCCAGTATTGACGCCGTATTGAGCCGTGGTGGCTCAGTGGTTAACGCTCGCTGTAAATATAACAGAACGCGAGTAACCCGGGTTCGATCCCCGCCGGCACCAATGAAATTGTTAATTGCAATTTAAGTGCTGATTTACCACGTGCTCGGCGGTGAAGGAAAACATCGTGAGGAAACCTGCATGTCTGAGGAATAAGAAAAAAATATTTCGAAGACATGTGAAGTTCGTCAACACGCATTTGGGCAGCGCGGCGGACACTTCCTTGTCCTAAACCCTCTCAGAAATGAGGGGAGGCCTGAGCCCAGCAGTGGGACGTATATAGGCTGTAACTTTACTTTACTTTACTTTACAGTATTGACGAAATGATGGAAATGAAATGGGATAAAATTTATAAAATAAGTTTTATTCAACGTATATTTTAGGCTTTGATAAAAAAAAATCATGACAATGAGCACAAGATTTTAACATAGGTTTGTAATGTAGGTACATACCAAGGTATTCAAATTTAAAAGTTTACTTAATAATTTTAATAAATTTTAAAACTTTTATTCCAAAAAAATATATTAGAAAATTTAAAATTAAACCTACTCCTACATACTACATAATTTAAAAAAATCTACCCCACCTGACACTGCATTTGAAAGTATTATTAAAAAACTGAATACCTATGTTATGAAGAGTAAAAACCAAGAACAGGTGTACTAATGCAGATATTTACTTAGTTGAAGATTATTTAAAAGTGGGTAAGAACATTTTACGCTAAGACAGTGCCATTTACAATCTAGTGCATCATCACCAGGTAGGATTATAGTCACGCCCTGGCTTATAAGTAAAAAAATTACCGCTTGACACTAGAGACAAATTTTATTACTCTTAACTTAATTACCGTTTATTTATATTATTCCATTATCTATTACTGATGATAATAAAGAAACTCTAACTAACAAAAGCATTAATTGTCGCCTACCACTCTACTTTAAAGCTTTACGTTAAGATTGAAGAGGATGTTGTGTCATAGACCTGATCGTTTTTAATAAAAATATTCATTATTTTGCAACTTTCCGTTTCCTTCCTTTCCGTTTCCGGATCTGATTCTATCAATGATCATTTTATGTAAAAGGAAATATAATATAATATGTATTGACCGAAATTCAAAACCACGTTTAAAAATGTTTAAAATAGTTTTCTTGGAATTACTTTAACACCCTTGTTTTGATCAATTCTATAATCTAATCAGCTCTTCTACTCAAAAAATGACGTCTATTTCCGTGAACCGCATCAAAATCAGTTGATTCGTTCGAGAGATATCTATACCAACAACGTGATCCTATGGGTTTCGTATTTTCCTTTTGAGATACGGATTCCTTAGAACGACCACTTCTTTAATACTGGTTTTATAGCTAAAATCAAATACTATAAACATATTAAGGTTATTTTTAGATATTAGGTACAACAATATTTTATTTTATAATATTTATTTTTAAGAGATTTCTCTTATCGTTAACGTAATTTGAAAACTGATCATTCCATTGAAATATATCTCTCTCACATTGATTTTTGACATTGAACCAATTTGCAACACATCAATCCCGAAAAACAATAGTGTGCATACAGCACAATTTACAGAAATCTAAATCATATAATAATCAAGAAACGGCTTCAATTATATTAACAAAAACATTACTAATCTTAAGAATATTTTGTTACATAAATATGTCCATAAATGACAAAAAGAAAATATAGCAGTATTGATGACCTTCTCCGTTTTTGAAGGCGGTTAAGAATGTAAAATAAATATTTATTATATCAAACTATTCTTTGGATTATAATGCCAACAGCAAATGATATGTATATATTATGATATATTATACTTTTAATAAAAGAGAAAATTTATACCTGTAGTACCTATTCATATTAACATCGTAAAAACAAATAACGACATGATATTATCTAAGAAAAACGTGGATTACACTAATGAGTAAGATAGGTCGTTGTCTCTGAACCTGTTCACAGTAATGTAGATACAGAATAAGAGAAGGTATCCGCGGAAAGTAAAAGTGGAAGTTTCAAGTCATTGCACCAACCTCGTAATAATAAACCTCTTCCCGTGATAATAAAACATGTTCCATTGCGATGAATCTGATTAACAATATTTCATATAAAGTGGTAACTTACATGATTATCGAAGTTAGAGTTATCTGGTAAGCTTATTTCTCTGCCGCGCGTCGAAGAAACAACCAGGATCACATAAAATATTGCCACTATTCTCCATTGGCACATTGTAGTAGAACCGATGTTAAGAGCGCGATGTCAGGATTGCTTGAGGCCACTATTTATTTGCGAGACATCACGGGCGTGCCGTGATTACTGACAAATTCGGCGACAGCTATTCAATGGCATTATTTCGCAAACAAATCGCAGGCCGACTGTCGGCCGCGGCCGCGGGGAATCCGCTGAATGCTGTACCGAGGTCTTCGGCCACCACCACATACTTTCACTTCGATCCAAAAACCTAATGTGCAGATCCCTCCAGCCCCACCGCCGACTCTGTCGCAACGTAGCGCCGGCTCGATATTGATGCATTTACACGTTGTCAACGCGGCTGCTAAGTACCAGCAGAAAATTATTTATGCAGAAATTGATTAATTATATTAAAATTGATTATATTAAAGTGATTTAATCACTACTTACAACGGTTTAAATATACATACGATACGATACATAGCCTATCATTAGTAAATGGTTTCATTTATGGAATCTCACTGATATTCTCACTTCCGAGTTTTATCTACAATGAGATAATATCTATAGGTACTCAAAAATATTGCACGTAACATTGTCTATACATATAAGTATGCTGTAAGCTGCTGTTGAAAGTCACTTTCTTCAGCCATTTCATTTAATTTCGGGTACTAGTCCTCATGCCTTGTTCTCAGTATCATATGGATGTGAAAACTACGGCAACAACAGTTGCAATACTTCAGAAGGATCCCCCTCTCGCTAGCAACGCAAAGTCAGGAATTCGCAGTTTGAAAAAGCAAAAATTGGGGACATTTTAGGTGCTCATTAGCTGCCTAGTTTAAAATTAGGTGCTCTAAAATATTTACCGCAACGAACTGTTGAAATAAACGTTGTTGACAGAACGTATCGCTAGCAACGCAGTAACGATAATAGATATACGATAAATATTAATAGCAAGGAGTTAAGTGCTGCAAATATAGGCAATGACAAGGCTCCTCAGTACAAACACCTTCCACTTCACCGCATCCAGCGCAGACCGGCTCGAATCGTCGACGACCGAGTGCTTTCCGATCGGCCCGATTCACTGGCGCTGCGAAGAGATGTTGCATCTCTTTGCGTATTTTATCGCATCTATCACGGGGAATGCTCTGAGGAATTGTTCGGATTAATTCCAGCCGCCAAAAGGCTCCTTGCACTTCCTCCTGCCCTTCCCCCCATGCGAAATTGTGTAGTTTATGAGTATTTAATTTTTTTTTAATTATTACCTCATATTTTTACACAGGAATATTGTACCTAAGTAGTTTTAGCTTTTTCTACATGCAAACTCCTGACTTTGCGTTACTATTGAGATAGAGCTTCAGAAGGGACTAACTCGTAAATATGGTGCAATACTTTGCTGCATGTCACGATGTACTAATGTACTATGTATATCCGAAATGTTTGGGAGAGATCGGAAATATGCATCGGATGGATCAGGAAGAATTAGAGCCACAACTACTAATGAAGACCGATACATCAAGTTAACTGCACGTCCTAAGCTTACCTTAACTGCCCAGGCGTTACAAGCTCGTCTACGACAGTCTACTTCACAAAGATATTCAACGTTCACGAATGCGTACTATTCGTCTTAAACCATTACGGGTATATCGTTAAGCACGCTTATTTGTTCGCCCGCGACAATTGTACTGGATTAAGAAAAACTGCAGAACTACAATACACTCTTTACAAACAAATAATATTTTTCATAAATCCACGGAACAGACCGTTTTTACGGCCAGTGTTAAGTGGGGTGTGTATGGGTGGAATAAACTTGCTAGGTCAAACTGACCTAGTAATTCTTAATGAAAGTACTATTTTCACCGCCAGTTACGTAGAGCGAGTAGGTAATCCAACCACATATCATCCAATTTTCACAAACAGTTGCAAGATGCAACATAATGCTCGCTCGCATACGACACGTACACAACATGCACAGTCGTCCACATCCCCCATAGACAAAATATAAGTTTAGTTGAAAAGTAGAATCAAAGCAAACTATAGCATTTTCAATAGTCAATCAATATTCATTTATAAAATCTGGATACTTATAAGTGTATAAATGATTTAAGAATTGAGCAACAAAAATTGTGGGCCCTATTTTGTTTGAATAGTTTATTTTTAAAGTTACTTCGAACGTAAAAGGCAGGTAAGTTTTTTAAAATTAGATTAAATAAAAGAAAAATACGATCAGATCGCTCTATTTATTAGTAAACTTAATACTAAAATAAAGATAATATAAACATTATTTATTATCTTATATATTATATCACACATTTCTAGCGAAAAATGTTAATATCTACTAAGCTTTAGAATGTTACAAAATACCGTTAGTTCTGCAGAAAATAAATCAAAAAATATAACGCATCACACAACTAAAAACTATTATTTTGTATGTAATTGCGTTATTTTTATTTTTAAATTTTTTTATAGTTTTCATATATATAAGTACAAACAAATAAAAAACGATAAAACAAAAAATATACTTACAGATTATAAACATAAAGTGCCAACGAAAAAAATCTTGGACATTATATCATAATATTATTCACCGCCGCGCATGCAACAAAAAAATAAATAATTTAAAGCATTGCATTCATATTTTCACAATCCTTTATTTAACATGCGACTCAAGCTTATGGTTTAATAAATACGCACTTTACGTGCAGTCCTTTCAACATCAATATATCTTTATTGTTACTTACTCATTCATTGTTTAATACTCGCACAATAACAATTTTTTGTGTTTGTTTCAAAATATAAAATGTGCACATAAATACTTTAATCTACATTTATTTTCAAATAAATATCAACTCTACTTTTAAACGAAACTCTTTGTTGAGCTCGTCACCTTTATCAAATACTTAAGTAATTATCTATTCTATTTTTAATAGGCTGTAACTGTAACTTTATTAACTTAACTCTCTACAATATTTTGTATGAAACGCAATTAACTATTTTTTGTTAATGAAACAAGGTAATTTTATAAAATAAGTGTGACAAACGAGCACACAGTCCAACCGATTGCAAGTGGGTGGTACTATAGTCCATAGACATCATTCACCCTCGATTATAATACAAAATGCAGATGCTTTGTCACCCCTGATGACTAAGATGAAATATCTAGTAAAGAGGGTTTCGAGTTGTACAGTCACCATACGAAAAATATCAGTATTAACCTGCTATTTTACTCTGGTATTCTGTGAAAGAGTGGTCTTTCCTCGGTCGAGCGGACCCATTCCTCCTACAACCATAATATAGTTGCAGCATGGCTCTACCACGGATAAAAAATAAATGCTTTTAATGATATGATAACAGAAAATGAATAATCATTTAACTGTCATAAATGTAATGTTTACATTTAATTTTATGTATTCATATCCTCATTTTGTTGCTGCATGCTGTTTTCTAGTTGATACATGTATATACTTAAAATTGTAAACGAATTGGGAGTGACAGTGGGAAGCAACGGAGACTGCGACATCGGATTTTCCACATTGATAAGATGAAAGTGAAATCATGAGTCCCACAGCTTGCAGCGCAGTTTCCGCTTCACGCGGCGCCGGGCACAAAACGACACGTGATCGTGACGACCGTCAAACTCTCAATTGAGATGAAAAGTGACTTATGTAACTATGTTTTTTTTTTATTCTATTTTGTCGTTTAAAATTAACATAATTTTATTAATACTTACCTACGCTTTGCGTTTCTGTGTTCTACTCTGCTGTATACATATATATTACTCTATACTATACTATACTCTACTGTATGTATTTACTACATATTTTCTATGTAACATAATTAACGCACTCACTCATACAACATGTAACATAATTAACGCACTTTGAGAAAGTAGTTTGTTAAGAATTGTTTACTGAATCGATTCCTATCATTTTTAATATCATCATCATCATCATTACAGCCTTTCACAAGTCCACTGCTGAACATAGGCCTCCCCCAAGTAATGCCACAAAGCACGGTCCTGAGCCACCTGCATCCATCGACTTCCTGCATGTCTTACCAGGTCGTCACTCCATCTAGTGGGGGGTCGCCCTACACTACGCCTACCGGTACGAGGCTGCCACTCGAGAACCTTTCTTCCCCATCGGTTATCGGTTCTTCGAGCTATATGGCCGGCCCATTGCCACTTCAGCTTACTAATCCGTTGGGCTATGTCGGTCACTCTGGTTTTACTGCGGATATCCTCATTTCTGAGTCTATCACGCAGAGAAACTCCGAGCATAGCCCTCTCCATAGCTCGCTGAGCGACCTTAAGCGTCCTCATACGGCCAGCAGTGAAGGACCACGTCTCAGATCCATAAGTCATCACTGGCAACACGCACTGGTTGTACAATCTAGTTTTTAGAGATTGAGGTATACCTGACGAAAAGATATGTCGTAATTTCCCGAACGCTGCCCAGCCGAGTTGAATCCGTCGATTGACCTCTCGGTCGAAGTTGGACTTACCTAGTCGGACTATTTGTCCCAGGTAAACGTACTCGTCAACAACTTCGAGCATAGTGCTCCCAACAACTACCGGCATAGGTGTGACATGGACATTGAACATGATCTTTGTTTTGTCCATGTTCATCTTAAGACCTATCCGTTGGGAGGCACTATTGAGGTCATTGAGCATAGTGCTTAAGTCCTCCAGCGATTCTGCCATAAGGACTATATCGTCGGCAAATCGAAGGTGAGTGATGTACTCGCCATTGATGTCAATACCGTATCCTTTCCAGTCCAGTAGCTTGAAAACGTCTTCCAATGCAGCGGTGAAGAGTTTCGGGGATATAACGTCACCCTGTCTTACACCTCTCTGCAGTTGGATAGGTTTCGAGCTCTGGTTCTGTACTCGGATAGCCATCGTAGCCCTACTGTACAAACACTTCAGCACTTCGATATACCGATAGTCAACTTGGCACCGCTGAAGGGACTGTAGCACCGCCCAAATTTCGACGGAATCAAAGGCTTTCTCATAGTCCACATACGCCAGGCAAAGTGGCAGATTGTACTCTTCAGTCTTCTGTACAATCTGCCGCAGGGTATGTATGTGGTCTATGGTACTGAAGCCTTTTCGGAAACCGGCTTGTTCGGGAGGCTGGAAGTCGTCAAGTCTGCGTGCGAGACGATTCGTAATGACTCTCGAAAACAGCACGTAGACGCGGCTCAGCAGGGAAATCGGTCTGTAGTTCTTTAAGAGAGCGTTGTCGCCTTTCTTAAAGAACAAGACCACCGCACTTCTGCTCCACGCCTCTGGAGTAGTGCCACCATGGAGGACGGAATTGAAGAGCTTCTGAAGGACTACAAGTACCGGTGTTCCACCCGCTTTCAGAAGCTCCGCTGTAATTCCATCCTCGCCTGGGGCCCTGCCGTTTTTAAGGTGCTGGAGAGCCATTCTAATCTCGCTTAGACTGACGTCCGGGATATCATCGGAATAGTGTCGGATAAGACTTGCTCTTGGATCGTTACTCACACTTGCGTGTGGCTCCAACGATGATGTGTACAGCTGCCCATAGAACCTCTCAATCTCACTCAAAATCTCAGGTGTCCCGGAAACGATGTTGCCACACTCAGTCTTCAGCTTTGACAGTTGGCTCTTTCTGGCAGACAGATCTCTGGCAAAGACTTTGGAGCCCTGGTTCCGCTCGATCGCTTCTTTAATACGAGAAGTATTAAAGTTGCGTAAGTCTCGCCGCATGCATTTGGAGATCTGTCTGTTCAGTTGCCTGTATGCTGTCAAATCTGTTGACGATTGCAGCCTCATCTCCCGTCTAACAGCCATGAGATTAAGAGTGTGATCGGAGAGTTTTTGTGTTCTTCTGCGGCGGGTCTTGCAGAACTTAGCTCCGACCGCATGGACAGTTTCCACGAGCTTGTCGTTCATATCGTCCACTGCATTGCAATCTTCTAGGCACTGGAAGCGGTTACGTAACTCGAGCTGAAAGGTTTCGGGATTCTGGATTAGAGCACGAGGGGGACGGAGCGTTGACTTCATTAGACGAGACCTCTCCAACTTAACGTTTAGGTTCAGTGTGCCTCTAACCATTCGGTGATCGCTGCCAGTTTTCACCCTTGCGATCACTGAGACATCACTGAACAGTTGGCGTCTGGTCGTCATAATGAAGTCAATCTCATTTTTTGTCGAACCGTCGGGGCTCGACCAGGTCCACTTCCTGTGGGGCCGCTTCTGGAAGAAAGAGTTCATCATAAAGAGTCCCTCTTTCTCCATAAAGTCGCCAGCTGCTGGCCCCTTCAGTTCCGTTGCCCTACTCCAAATTTTCCTACCTTCAGCTCACCGCTTTCTCTTGTGCCTAGTTTTGCGTTGAAGTCTCCCATCAACACCGTGTAGTGGGTTTTGGAGGAATGTATGGCTCTGGAAATATCCTCATACATTTCCTCCACCTCCTCATCGGGGTGTGCCGAGGTTGGTGCGTAAACCTGAATGACCTTCAGCGAATACCGTTTGGTGATTCTGAGTATCAGGTACGCGACCCTCGTCGACACACTCCCAATCTTTACAACGTTGTTGACGAGAGACTTGTGGACGATAAATCCGACACCTCCTTGGGACAGATGGTCGCCCTCCCGGTGATAGAACAAGTTGCCGGACTCGAGGATTGCCGTGTCCTCCCCCTCTCTTCGGACCTCGGATAATCCAATAATATGCCAGCGCAACTTGTCTACCTCTTCTTCCAGCTCCAGTATCTTCTCGTCAGTCCTCAGGGTGCGTGCGTTATATGTTGCCAGGTCGAGTCGTCGTAGGTGGCAACCGAACCTCCACCGGAGATTCTTAGCACCCCCTGCCCCGCCGTTACCATGGTCGCCACCGTAGCCAGGAATAGCGGGGCCGCCGGGGACTGGGGGCCGTCTTTTTGTGTATTTGTTCATTGGGGGGTATTTGCCATAGTTGCCACGCTTGGCGAGCGGGTTGGCAACCGCAGTTTTTTATTACGTCACAGTTGTCATCAGGAAGATGCTGCTGCCCATCTCCTGCCTGTCTCCCTCTGTCGCCTCTTACGACACCCACGGGAAGATATGGGGTAGTGGATATTCTTAACCGCCACTACACGGCTCTTTTAATATAGGTAATTTTAATATAGGTAATTTTTTATCCCAAAAATAATTAAAACTACGTAAATTACAGTCACACTAAATCTGTACAGTCAAAACAAACTGAAATGGACCGCAACTTAAGGCAATAAGACTTTTAAAAGTGCAGTTTTATTTGTATTATTACTAATTCTGTCATTCTATAAAAATAAAGAAAAATGAACTATATTTCAAGCACGTTAAAGTCTTTGCGTTCGTGGATTTGTACTGTGATCACAAAATTCTTCCGGAATTAGTATAACTAATTTGATAAATATTCAGTGCATAAAACTCAGATGAAGTAAAAAAAGGTAGATATCGCACCTAGAATAATAATAATAATAATAATAATAAGACAGACAGACAGGACTATTCTTGCGAATAAGCCTGATATTGTGCTGATGGACCGGGCACAGTCAAGGATATTTTTGGTCGATATTACCATCCCGTATGACGAGAACCTCGTGAAAGCCGAAACAGATAAGCAATCAAAATATCTGGACCTGGCTCACGAGGTGACCGACATGTGGGGTGGTCTGCCGACCGAAATTATTCCTGTAGTCGTCTCTGCGAATGGGCTAATCCCAGTTAGCCTCTCTGGTCATCTGAGGCGACTGGGACTCCGTGACGGACTGCTCCGGGCTCAAATGCAGAAGGCGGTGCTCCTTGATACTGCCCGCATCGTCCGCCGGTTTCTTTCCCTTTCCCCCTAACCCTTGGCCGTTTGGTCTCCCCTGCCGAGGGCTTCCATCTGGTTGGGCTTTTATTTATTTATGTATTATTTATTTATTTATGTTAAAATATTAAATATATTTAAGTAATTTTTTTTTTTTTTGCGCCCGAAGCAATTAAAGGGCTACCCTGTACGTAGGGAGGCGGAAAATGCATTACGCATACCACGATAGCCGGTCTATCGTGGTTATGGGGGACTCACTGTCCTACCGGGGACCCTAAGTGATACCCCCTAAAAACCGCCTTTGGGGACAGGCAGCTGGCTGATTAAGCTCTATTGTGCCTTATCATGAGCGACCCTCTTTTGGGAAAAGAGGGCGCAGGCGGCTAAGAGCCGCTGAGGGAGTGCCTACGAAGGCAAAATAATATTAGTTGATATAATAATAATTAATTTAATTAGAACTGGCCTGAGCCGCCAGGAGGCAGTTCAGGTCGTTTGACAGTTTATTTGGCGGGTCCGAGAGAGAGTTTCTCGGCCTGCGGACACGATAGCGGGAGGGGGGTGGGGCTGCATAAGAAGCCGCCTCACGAATTAAATTGTTTGGGTGCGACTCTGAGGCTTTGAAGAAGTTCTCAGAGAGTTTTTTAAGGAACTGTTGAATTGTTGGGAGCTCTAAGTCCCGATGAAGGTCGGCATTACGGACGTACCAAGGTGCGTTCGCAGCTCGACGACAGAAGAGGTTCTGAACTATTTGGAGTTCATTTAAAATGTTAGGGTTTGCGTGGGCAAAGACGGGGCCCGCGTAGGACATGACGGGTCGTATACAGACCTTATAAAGGGTTCGCTTGTTCCGAAGGGACATTTTACTGTGTCTGCCCAACATACTGTTGAGCCTACTCAGGTAAAACCGTGCGTGACGGGTGACTCGTTTGACGTGGGGCCTAAAAGTGAGCCCTGTGTCTAGAGTGACACCTAAATATTTGGCTGTCGTATGCCAGGGGACAGGGGTCCCTAGCATACTGTTATGTGAATAAGTCAACTAGCGCCATCTAGTGTCAGGAGCGAGAGCGGGGGGGGCTTTGCGGAGAATGACATCGCCGATCTCTCGACCAACAGCGCCGCCCGAGGAACTAAGTTTCTAGAAAATCTATACTCGAGCTCTCGGTACCTTACGCGTGTTTACTTGAACATTCCGGATGTTTTGCTGATTTGAATAAATAGATGGCGCGGGATGCGATCGAGACAGAGTTTAACTCGGCGACACAAGCGAAGCTTCGGAGTGAAATTAAGTGATTTAGTGTGTTTAATTATTAGTGTTTTTTAACTTTAAATTGTATAAAGTAAATTAAAGGTTAATTTAGGTAATTTTATCGGCAATTTTTATTGTCACGAACCTCAAGCTCGTAACAATTGGTGTCAGAAGTGGGATAAAATAATGCCGATTTTACCTGAGGAGGAAACGGAGGGTGTCCGTACCCGAAGTCAACGCCAGCAGGAGACGGACCAGAGGAGATTTGGTGGTGCAACGCCGCAGATGTCTGAGGGCCAGCCGCCGGCCACGGAAGCCGGTCCGTCAGCAGCTTCTACGTCTGTGGCACCTGACTTAGGTGCTCTGATGGTGATGCTGCAACAGCTGCGGGACGGACAAGAGGAACAGGCCCGCCGACAGGAGGAACAGGCCCGCCGACAGGAGGAACAGGCCCGCCGACAGGAGGAACAGGCCCGTCGGTTGGAAGATCAGCAGGCGGAACAGGCTCGTCGGTCGGAAGAGCAGATGCTCCTCATGAAGGACCTTCACGCTACCTTTGGGAAAGAGATAAGGCAGGTGAAGGATAGGGTTGCTCAACACGACAACCGTCTGTCGGAAGCTGAAACCCGAATCGAAGAACATGAAACCCGAATCAACCATGTGAACCATCGGGTTGACAACGTGATGGCCGACATGAAGAAATCACTGGATGAACTCAAACTTGGAGATGGAGCTACAGCTCCCGCAGTAGCTACAACACCTTCGCTACGTGGGTTCAAGGTGCCACCGTTCGACGGTACCTCTTCCTGGTCAGCCTACAAAATTCAGTTCGAAGCTGTTATGAAGGCGAACGGCTGGAATAAAAATCAGGCCATGACTGCTCTCACACTGGGCCTGCGCGACCAGGCCTTGAGAGTTCTGGAAGCTCTCGGTGAGGAAGTGACTTATGAGCAACTCCTTGAGGTATTGGAGGCGAGATATGGCGACGCTCACCTGGAACACGTCTTTCGTGCGCAGCTTAAAGATAGTGTGCAGCGCATCCACGAAAACCTGCAGCAGTGGGCTCTAGAGGTGGAGAAGCTGGTGCGAAAAGCTTACCGGTCTGTACCTGCGCTCATTGAAGGGAACCTGGTGCAGACATTCATCGACGGCATTCGCGACCTGGAAGTCAGAGCTGCTGTGAGGCTCGGGCACCACGAGACGCTTAAGGACGCCTTGGCCCATGCACTGGAAGTGGAAGCCGTGCGGCAGGATCATCGTTCCCATCGCGTCAGGGAGGTTGCAGCAGCTGCAGTTCGCGACCGCAACAAAGGATACAGCCCAAAGTGCTATGGCTGTGGGGAAAAGGGCCATCTTCGATCTAGCTGCCCTAAGCGAACCGTGGAAAGGAGAGTTGATCGATCTCGAGAGGGTAGTGCAGCTAACGGCACTGCCTGGCGGCGACAGGATCATCGTTCACCTCACGCTAGGGAGGGTACAGCAGTTACGGTTCGCGACTACAATTAAAGATACAGCCCTAGGTGCTATGGCTGTGGGGAATGGGGCCATCTTCGGTCCAGCTGCCCTAAGCACACCCTAGGAAGGGAGGGTGAACGGTCTCAGAAAGGAAGTGCGGCTAACAGCACTGCCCAGCAGCAGCAGGTATACGACTTTCCTATTAGACACTGCAGCGGGGAATCTCCTGGCAACGCAGATGCATTGTCAAGAAGACCTTGTCCTGAAGATGGTAACCATTGTAGTAGGCAAGGTAAGGAAGTGGTATCCGTGAGGATGCTCAGGACAGACCACCTCAGTAACGGGTGGAAGGACAGCTTACAACGTGCACAGCAGGAAGATCCGGACATCAAGCCGATCCTGGAATGGATGAAGGCCAGTGCTCCCAAGCCCAAGTGGAGCGACGTCTCAGCGATGAGTTCGATCACTAAAAGCTATTGGGCCCAGTGGGATAGCTTGCTGCTTCAGGATGGAGTTCTGTGCCGTAAATGGGAAAATGTTCGGGGAGACAGCTGTCATTTACAAATGGTTGTCCCTAAAGCTAAAGTACCGGATGTTCTACAGCTGTACCATAATGATTATTCAGAAGGCCATCTGGGAGTTAAACGAACTCTACTGAAGATCCGAGAACGGTTTTACTGGGTCCACTGTCGAAACGATGTCGAGGACTGGTGTCGCAAATGTACAAGTTGTGCGGCTGTAAAGGGACCTCAGACTCGTAGTAGAGGTGCATTGAAGTTGTACAATGTTGGTGCACCATGGGAGAGAATAGCCATTGACGTGGCGGGGCCGTTTCCGGAGAGTGAAAGCGGTAACAAGTATTTCATGGTTGTAATGGATTACTTCACTAAGTGGCCAGAAGTTTTCGCCATTCCAAATCAAGAAGCTTCAACAGTTGCAGATAAACTAGTTCATGAAGTCTTCTGTCGTTTTGGAGTACCTTTAGAGATTCACAGCGATCAAGGAAGGAATTTTGAGTCTCAAATATTCCAGGAAACTTGCCGAGTTATGGGTACTCATAAAACAAGAACGACTTCTTATCACCCGCAATCTGATGGAATGGTGGAACGATTTAATCAGACATTGGAGAGGTACCTAGCAAAAGTTGTGGACAATCGGCAACGAGATTGGGACAAGCACATACAACCGTTTTTGTTGTCATATCGAAGTTCTGTTCACGAAAGTACGGCAGTGACACCAGCTTTCGCAAACTTTGGAAGAGAATTACGGCTGCCTGCAGACCTGATCACTGGGATACCACCTGATGCCCCACGCAGTATAACCGATTATGCATATGACTTGCGGAACAAAATGAATGACATTTATGAGCACGTCAGACAATCGGGCCAGCAAATGTCTGAGAAAATGAAAACCCGGTATGACCGCAAAATGAACAATAAAGGGTTCAACGAAGGTTCATTAGTGTGGTTGCACAATCCAGTCCGCAGCAAAGGGAAATCCCCTAAGCTTCAAGCTAAATGGGACGGCCCGTACCGGATTGTAACCAGGATCAACGATGTGACCTACCGGATACAGAAAGGCGCGAGAGGGACTCCTAAGATCGTCCATGTGGATCGCTTGGCGCGTTATTATGGGACCGATAATGCTCGGGACGAGCATGTCTTAGGAGGGGGCAGTGTTATGTGAATAAGTCAACTAGCGCCATCTAGTGTCAGGAGCGAGAGCGGGGGGGGCTTTGCGGAGAATGACATCGCCGATCTCTCGACCAACAGCGCCGCCCGAGGAACTAAGTTTCTAGAAAATCTATACTCGAGCTCTCGGTACCTTACGCGTGTTTACTTGAACATTCCGGATGTTTTGCTGATTTGAATAAATAGATGGCGCGGGATGCGATCGAGACAGAGTTTAACTCGGCGACACAAGCGAAGCTTCGGAGTGAAATTAAGTGATTTAGTGTGTTTAATTATTAGTGTTTTTTAACTTTAAATTGTATAAAGTAAATTAAAGGTTAATTTAGGTAATTTTATCGGCAATTTTTATTGTCACGAACCTCAAGCTCGTAACAATACGTATTGGAGGAGTGTTTTTAAGACGGCGTCGTTTATAATCGAAGTGAACGGCGGAGCTCTTCTCCGGGTTCACATCGATGCGCCATTTTTTGAACCAATCTCCTAGGTCATCAACTGACTTTTGGATCTTGTTCCGTATGAAGGGTAGTGAGACACCTTTGCAGTAGATGGCAGTGTCGTCTGCGAAGAGGGAGAGTTGAACACCTTTCGACGGGATGGGAATGTCGTTGGTGAACAGGATGTACAGCAAAGGAGCAAGTACTGAGCCCTGAGGGACACCAGCCTTGATAGTTCGCTGTGAAGATAGCGTGCCTTCGTGTCTTAAACGAAAGGTACGATGCTTCAAATAGGAGGCCACGAGACGAACTAGACGATCGGGGAGACCTATTTTGTAGAGCTTGTAGATGAGGCCTGTGTGCCAGACTCTATCAAAAGCTTTGGCTATATCGAAGAAGACCGCGATGGTTTTATGACGTCGAGGATAGAAACCGCTGAGGATATATTCCACAATGCGGTGAACTTGTTGGGGACATGAGTGTTTGGCTCGGAAGCCGAATTGGTGGGGAATGATGAGAGGGTCACCGTCTGTGGGAAACAGATAGCGCCTCATCCGTGTTTGGATGACTCTTTCGAAAAGCTTGCCCATTGCCTTGAGGAGGCTAATGGGGCGATGGCTGGAGGGGAGGTTGAGAGGCTTGCCTGGCTTGGGAATTCCAATCACAGTTGCCTCTTTCCACGTAGTGGGAAAATAACTAAGGTTGAAGCAGGCGTTGAAGATAATAGATAAAAAGGTTAACACCTGCTCGGGAAAGTGTTTAAGGGCTTGGTTGGAGATGCCATCCGCGCCCGGAGCCTTTTTAGGCTTAAGTCCTTTGATGAGAGATGAAATCTCATCATTGGACACAGAGATAGGTTCGGAGGCGGTAGGGGGTGAGTTCCGGCGGCGGACCTCATCCTCTACTGCCTGGACGTGTGAGGGGTCGACAGGTTGAGAACTAGGGGAGCATTGATCGGCAATGCTATCCGCAAAGCACTCAGCCTTCTCCTCGTCCTCGAAGGCAACCGTGCCGTCGGGACGGGAGAGAGGGGGAGTGTGGGTGATAGCGTCTATGCGGAGGGCTCTAGCCATCTGATAGTACGCTGTGTGAGATGGAGAGATATTCTCCATGAGCTTACTCTTTTCGAGATCTTGAAATTCAGAGAGGCGGAAGCGGAGTTTTCGTTGAAGACGATTGGCCGCGCGCCTATATTCGGGGGTGGGATATTTTGCTGCTCTCCGGAAAGCAGCTTTTTTGGCTTTTAATAGGTTGCTAATATGTAGGGGAAGCCCACTATTGTTAGCAACCGGGACGACCCTTTCGTTCTCCTTAAGGGAGGATTTAATAAGGGTGGAGAGTGAGTCGACCGCGGTGTCGATTTTTTCGGGACTGTCTAAGTCCGACGGAATGGAGATGGTAGAATCCTGTGAGTCCAGAGCTTTAGCTAGGGACTCCTTGAATCCCTTCCAATTAGTGAAGGTTTTTGTGTGTATTGGGGGAGGTGGCTGATGGCCAAGAATGATGGAGACCGGTCTGTGATCTGATCCTAGATCGTCTAATGTCTCGATTGCTCCGAGGTTGAGAGAAACTCCTTGGAGTAACGCAAAATCTAACACATCGGGAGAGTGATCGGTGTTATCGGGAAAGTGAGTATCACCGAGAGGACTATGGACAGTGATATCAAGAGACTGCGTGATATCGAGCAGTATCTTGCCACTAGGGGACGTAGTGCGGCATGTCCATTCAGTATGCTTGGAGTTAAAATCTCCAAACATAATGACTGAATTGCCCAAGGATAAAATGGCTTCAAAATCTTTTTTGAGGGGATAGGTTCCTGAAGAGATGTAACAGGAGGCTATGAGGATGGACTGATGTCCAGTCATAGCTAGCTTGCATACCGTGGCTTCCATATTGGTAAGCTGCGGAGTAGAAATGGGCGAGCAATGAAGTGTCTTCTTGTAATAGATGGCCGTTCCGCCGCCTCGGCGGTCGGGTCTGTCATTACGAAGAAGAGAGAAGTTTCTAATAGAAAGGCCTCTAGTGTCCTTAGCTTTAAGATTAGTTTCCTGTAGGAGGAGGAAATCGACTTCACGATTTCGAAGAAAGAGCTTAAGCTCTGGGAGGTTATTTCGCAAGCCGCGAATATTGAATGATACAAGCGATAAACCCTTAGGTTTGATACGACCGTGGGATCTTGGTAGGTTAATATTATTATCAGCCATTGAAGTTAAGTTAATTAAGTTAACTTAACTTACAACAGAGCAAGCAGAAGATCATTATGTTCCGCAAGAGCGATGAGACGCTCTTGGGGGGACTTCGCCGCGCGCAGTTTGCGTGAGATTACTGTAATCTCCCTAACATCTATATTCCTAATCGCGGAATATAGTGTGTTGTAGTCATCAATTGTGGGCTCTGCCTCGTGTGCGTACGAGGTTGTCCGCGGAGGGTCTGCCTTTTTGGGCCCCCAGGGAAAGACTGGAGGCTGCATTGGCTTTGAGAAGCCCGGAGGGGGCCGAATTATGCCCTGAGGGGGCCTAGGGGGACCCTGAGGGGGCCTAGGTGGACCCTGAGGGGGCCTTGGGGGACCCTGAGAGGGTCGAGGGAAGCCCTGGATAGGCTGAGGAGGGCCCTGGCGGGGCCGTTGTTGGAGGGCCGGGAATGAGCGGTCATTCACCGGCGGTGGAGCTTTCCTACTGGGGCGAGGTTGAGGTGCGCGTGAGCAACCCTTGTAGTTCGCCGGGTGACCTGTCTGGTTGCACAGGACACAGGCGGGCGGGGATTCGGCGTCTTTGGGCCGGGGACACTCTTTGGTGTTATGAGGCTCCAGGCACTTCACGCACCTGGGTGGGGCGGAGCAGTTGGCCGCCGCGTGACCATAAAGCTGGCAGCGGTGGCACTGCGCCGGGAAACCGGGCCTGTGTGGGGGCTCAACCTTCACCCTTGACAGGCCGCACACTGTGCGCACCTGCCGGAAGATGGCTTTCGCCTCCGGCACGTTGGACAAGATTACTAGGGCAAGGTTGTACCTCTTGCCCGTACGGTTGTGCATTTTGTGCACTGCTTCGACTGGGAAACCTTGGGACTTAAGGTCCTCAAGTATCTCCTCGTTGGAGAACTCAAATGGGACGCCTCGGATGACGGCCCTGACTTTACGCTCTTCGGGGAGAGCGTATGTGTGGTAGGATACCCTTTCGGCTGTGAATAGCCGGGTAATTGAGCGGAAGTCCTCGATGGAGCTAGGGATGATTTTAATCGCCTCCCCGAGGTTGACTGCACGGTCATACTTGATGCCTGCGTCGTAGCAGGTCTTGGACAGATGGGTGAATTTAGCCTTGTCTCTTAGGAAGACAGGGGGCGGGACTTGCTTCTTCGCCAGCACTGGGGCACAACGGGAGGCTGGTTTAGATGGAGTAGGGATGTCTAACGATATCAGTGGGACGGGGGCAGCGTCAGGAGCTGCGGAGGTTGAGGGAGCGGCAGGGGCCGCTGAAGTAGGGGGGGTGCGTTTCAACGCGGCGCGCTTTCCGTTGCGCTTAGAGGTGACCGTGGTGAAGTTTGACTCACCGGTTCCGTCGGAGTCAGAGGATTCCGATGAACCGGAGCCTGAGGTAGTGGCGGGCCTCTTCCGGGAGGTAGACGCCGAGGATTCGGAGCATGCGTACTCCATTTCTGAGGGGGCTGAATGTAGCGGGGCAAAGGAGTTCCTCGTTTCGAGGAATGCCGCTAGTACTGGCGGCGGAAGGTGTGCCTGAGGGGCAGGGGGGGGAGCCTGGGCGGCGATGGTGGCGATGGCGGCGCGGACCGTCTCATTGCCGTTTAACCCGTATTGGGTAATGAGGGCGGCTAGGGACTCAGTGAAACTGGAGTTGGCCATATTGGGTTGAGTGAGATGAGATAATCTAGTAAAGATGAGGTCGGGTCCCTGCTCTCGGTAGAACAGGGACTAGAACGCGAGACGTACTACAACACACTATGCACGTAATAGTAAAAGTAAAGATGCAAGAAAACACAAGAGCAAAAAAAAAAAAAAAAAAAAAAATTAAAAATTAAAAATTTAAAAATGATAAATGAAAAAACTATAATGAAAAATTATAATGAAAATGATAATGAGTGAAAAATGAAAATGAAGAATGATAATGAAAAATGAAAATGAAAGCGGAGGTCAGTCAGACCTCCCTGCCCGAAGACAGGGGGGTAAGAGCTGTAGCAAAAAGTGACTCACCGGCAGCCTCGACGCTGTTCCGCGTGAGCAGGACAGCGGAGGCGCGTGAGAGCGAGACAGCACTACCGTACTGTACGGGAGCGCGGACCACCAGGAGGCGACCGTCCGAGAACGATGCCGCCGGCGGACTGAGCACTGCGTCGTAGGCGTGTGTAACTCTTAACGGAACTGACTCACTGATTCGAATCACTGAAGTGTTTCAAAAGATTGGTTCAGTAACAATGTTTCAAATGCATCATTTGGATCTGGAACATTACTTTGCTCATTTAGTGCGACGCGTCTCGCTCGCGAGGCGACTGAGCCACAAGCGAGAGAGTGGCGAGTGAGCGCACGAAATAATAACAATCTATACAAG
Source organism: Parnassius smintheus behrii (assembly GCA_036936625.1). Taxonomy (NCBI): domain Eukaryota; kingdom Metazoa; phylum Arthropoda; class Insecta; order Lepidoptera; family Papilionidae; genus Parnassius; species Parnassius smintheus. Next base: position 15,292,049 of record JAUPFT010000014.1, read on the forward strand.
TCAGAAAGAGATAACAAATGAGAAGTGTATAACTCAACTCGTACGGATTTAAGCTATAGTTATTCATGCACGTAAAAATGACCACTAAGGCGCTTACGTATCAAATACTATACGGTCGTCTTTTGCATATAATTGTTATGTTAACAAGTTGTCCTTTTATGTTGATCCGGCACTAACTTGTCAAATTATTTATGTTCGTTTGCGCCTGTTTACGAAAACATACTGTGTTCTGTTTAGGATTTCTTTGCGTAGTGATTATTGTGACTTGCTTTCTTCCTTTTCATCATAAATAATACGCCAGCTTGCCATAAATTAAGGACTAGCCGCCAGTCCTGAGTCTGGATAAAATATAAAGGAGGATCGATTTTATATACAACCTTATTACGGTACACAATAAATAATAATAACTAAATATATGATAAAAATAACCTAAGCACTTATATCATTCAGCATTGTTGCCACATAACATTTCACTGAATCAGTCAGTAATAAACAATGACGTATTAAGTTTATACATCATTGGTAATAAACGCCCGCGTCGCAACTTAAGACGACACATCGAAAACGCTATCGCCGTACTGATCCGAGTGAATACATAACTTCTATAAAAGCTTGAAGAAACGCCGTCTTAAGGTCTAAAATTGCGTAGCGCCCGCGACGATTAAAAGCGCTTAGAAATTGTCAGAATCTTAAAATATTTTTTTAAAAATTATTGATTTAAGTTATCAAAATAATGAACAAGTAAATTATGAATATTGATGTTATGAATATATTCGAGTGTTTTTCAAGCATATAGATCAAATGATTTCGTTGTAATTTCAACTATAGTGATTTTTTAAAGGTGTTTTCGCAAATAATTACGATCGAGTCAAAATTATACAATCGTGTTTACGAGTAATCAAATTCAAGATAAAGACATGAATTTACCTATATCAAAATCCCACTTTCGTTAGTGGTGTCATAGTCCTATACTATTTGATGAAAGGAGGTGCATTTTTTCACGGTGTCGCCTTAATGTATTCGTAACATTCTGTATTTTATATCTTTTGAGTCGATGATCCAAATGAATCAAATGAAACATATCAGTGCTTCGGAACATTTCAGTGATCGAGATGCAAATGTTCCAATCGCAAAAATGATACACTTTGCCCACCTCCACTGCGTCGGCGCTGTACAGCGCGAGCGGGCCAGCGGAGGCGCGAGAGCGGGAGAGCACTACCGTACAGGAACGAAAGCGCGGACTACCTGGATGCGACCGCTCGGGAGCGGTGTCACAGGCGGAATGTGTGTGTAAATTTATTTTTTTTTTTTTTTTTTTTTGCGCCCGAAGCAATTAAAGGGCTACCCTGTACGTAGGGAGGCGGAAAATGCATTACGCATACCACGATAGCCGATCTACCGTGGTTATGGGGGACTCACTGTCCTACCGGGGACCCTAAGTGATACCCCCTAAAAACCGCCTTTGGGGACAGGCAGCTGGCTGATTAAGCTCTATTGTGCCTTATCATGAGCGACCCTCTTTTGGGAAAAGAGGGCGCAGGCGGCTAAGAGCCGCTGAGGGAGTGCCTACGAAGGCAAAATAATATTAGTTAATATAATAATAATTAATTAATTTAATTAGAACTGGCCTGAGCCGCCAGGAGGCAGTTCAGGTCGTTTGACAGTTTATTTGGCGGGTCCGAGAGAGAGTTTCTCGGCCTGCGGACACGATAGCGAGAGGGGGTGGGGCTGCATAAGAAGCCGCCTCACGAATTAAATTGTTTGGGTGCGACTCTGAGGCTTTGAAGAAGTTCTCAGAGAGTTTTTTAAGGAACTGTTGAATTGTTGGGAGCTCTAAGTCCCGATGAAGGTCGGCATTACGGACGTACCAAGGTGCGTTCGCAGCTCGACGACAGAAGAGGTTCTGAACTATTTGGAGTTCATTTAATATGTTAGGGTTAATGTAAATTTATTTTACCCTTTTTATATTTATACAGCCCAACCAGATGTGACTACTCTATTAATAACCCAATAATAATAATAATAATAATACATTTTTATTTACTCTCACAATTTAAATTAACAAGTTAGAGTATAAACAGTGTACATTATGGGCTGAGAGTATGGTGTCTATACTAGGCGGAAGCCTGTGTTACGGATCACCAGGGTCTCCCCCTCAGGATATTATCAACAAAACTAAACAAGTTATTTGTTTGATTAACAATTGAGAGATATTGTATTATTAGTTACTTTTGTGTTGTGTTGTGTGTGTGTGTGTGTGTGTGTGTGTGTGTGTGTGTGTGTGTGTGTGTGTGTGTGTGTGTGTGTGTGTATTGTTTGTGTGTGTATGTATGTGTGTGAATGTGTGTGTGTGTGTGTGTGTGTGTGTGTATCTGTAAGTTGTGTATGTATGTATGATCTATCCAGTACTAAAACTATGTATATGAAATAAGAAGGTTTTCAGTGGTCTCATAGTCCAGACTTAACAACCATTGAGTTACTTTTAATTTGCAAGTGCGTTTATTAAGAGGATATATACCAATTCTAGCGTTTACTTTATATATAGAAAATTACTCAGAAAGATAAAAAATTTATGAGAAAATTTGGTGCAATGCGTGTTGTAGTAACAGACTAGATCATTTCTGCGCTTATCTTTTATCAATTGTAAATTATAGTGTAAGAGTGAGTGCTTTTTAATGATACATTGCAGAATAAAGAGCTGCCTGACAGATAGGACTTTCCAATGTTTGTATAGGTCGACAGTAGGGTAAAGAAAGGGAAATGAGGCGGATACTTTTAGTATAGCTCTCTGTGCTCGTTCCAGTTTTATTATTTTTGTCCTTTCAGAACCACCCCAAGTTGTTATGCAGTATGTGATAATCGATTGACATAAGGCAAAGTAAACTATTTTGATGACTTTTGAGTCAGCTATGTGCCTAAGGTTTTTAAAAATGTATATTAACTTTCTTACTCTAGTTGTTAACATGTTTATGTGGTTATGAAAACTGAGTTTGTCATCAATAATTACTCCAAGATATTTTGTATTATCTACTCTCTTAATAACACTGCAATGACATTGTGATGTTTTCAGCTTTGAACATGTATGTACTCTTAATGAATATTGGGAGTTAATGTTATTTGTTGAACGCATGGTAAAAGTCATATATTTTGTTTTTTGTATATTTAATGTTAGAATGTTGTTTTTTAGCCAGTCGGATACTTTATTTAAGCCTTCTTGAGCGTTTGCATATACTTCTTGCCACGTATTTGCATGAAAAATGAGGGCTGTATCGTCAGCAAAACTTAGGATCTTACCTTGTGTAACTTTAATATTGAGGAGATCGTTTAATGTATGTTAAAAACAGTGTAGGACCGAGTACACTTCCTTGTGGTACGCCAAATGATATGTTAAGTGCTTCACTAACATGATTATCAACCCTAACTTGCTGAGTTCTATTTGTTAGATAGTCTTTTATAAGATCTAAAGGTATGCCTCTAACGCCCATATAATCTAATTTATTCACAAGCAGTGGAATGTAGACGGTGTCAAACGCTTTTGCTAGATCTAAGAATATAGCTAAGACTTTTTGTTTCTTATCAAGATTTTTTACGACAAAATCAGTGAGTTCATGTACGGCATCTGCCATTGATTTATTGGGGCGAAAACCAAATTGATATTGTGATAATAATTTATTACTTTCTAGATAATTAGTAAGTCTTGTATTAATTAAGCGCTCTAAGATTTTTGACATTGTTGGGAGCAAGGAGATCGGTCTATAATTGTTTAAACTATGTTTATCTCCACTCTTTAGAATAGGTATTGTAATCGATTTTTTAAAAACTGTTGGAAACTTACCAGTGGTTATAGCTAAATTACAAATGTGAGTTATGGGTTTGCTAAGTAAATTCTTGTTATGTTTAAGCAGGTCACCTGAGATATTATTCAGTCCTACTGCACAACCTTACTTTAGATTCGATATAAGTAGATCGATTTCCTTCTCATCCGTTGGCAATAAAACAATAGATTTTGAGAAGGGGCCTATTTCTGTACGGGTTATTTTATTTAATTGAATTATCTCTCTAGCTAAGTTTTGACCTACATTAACAAAGTATGAGTTTATTTTATTTACTGAGGTTTTTGGGTTATCTGATATTGATAATAATTCAGTCGGTGATTCTTTAGCTTTAGAACAAGAAACTGTAACCAATTTTATAACTATGTGTGAGTCAGAGAAGTGTTGCCACTTTTTTTTAAAAGTCCCTGAAAATCGAGATACAATACTACAAATATAAGAGTAATATGCGATGCGAATGTGAAAGTATAGCTGTCTGTTTTAACAAATTTCAACAATTTGACAATTCAAAAAAAGATGAAGCACGTAGGAGGCGTCTATAAATCATTAAAAAGTCTTCTTGATAGATTGTCTGAGCACGTAAGCATCGATAAAATACAACATATGTAATGTAAAACATGTTTTATAATAAACATGTTTTACATTATGTAAAAATAACTTAATAAAAAAAATCTAGTTGGCTGGAACAAAAAAATAAATTTCCATGAAATTAAAAATGTACTTTTTAAATGAAAAAAGTGTATTTTAGTAAATGCAAAATAGAACAAACTCCAGCCGGGGTCCCAAAGGTGTGTTCTAATTTGTACCTCGGGTAAGAGATATGAAGTATCAGCTGGAGAGGACACCTGAGTTTAGGTTAAAAAGAGCAAGGCCGGCTTCACCGTCTCCGGGTAGTAGTGGACAGAATTAAGATTGGAATAAAGTGTCCTGATGTTACAAAAATTCACGAATAGCGTGACAGGAGTTGCCTTGATCTTATTGCTCCGCTTGCCCCTAGCAGTTTTAGTCGCGAGCATGATCCCCCCCCCCCCTCTTCCCCAGAATATACGGAACAGCCACGCTCAGGAAGAGTAAAGTAGCTTGGTCGTGGATGCTTAGCGAGGGATTCTCCGTCACCAGGAGTGAGAGTACCCTCTTGGGGTAGTTTTTATTTGATCCCGCTACGATGTTAAGGGGGAGGGGGAATTGGGCCTCCAGCACAAGCGAAACGTAGAGATATTATGTGAGGTCGTGGTACCACCACGGTTCAAGCTGGTCTATTCATGCGACATCAATAGCCGCCACGTGGCTTTACCAATCAAGTCAAGAGGATGGTTGCCATTTTGGTTCATTTCAGCTCAGTCTTATAGCAGCTACCCTTAATTTTTTATAGGATAGGATAACAGACGAGAATACGGTCCACCTGATGGTAAGTGGTTGCTGTGGCCCAATGACATCTACATATATTCTCGATTAAGAATCAAAATGTAGATACGTTGTCACCCGTAAAGACTAAGATGGAATGCCTTGTTTCCAGTAAAAAAGGTCTCCAGTTCTCTACAATTACCATACGAAACAACGGCATTAACCTACTATTTTACGCTGGTGATCCTTCCCCGGCCGAGCCGATCCATTCGTGCTATAACTATACTACTAATAGTATCTCTAGGCTCTACCCCGTAAAAATTCACGTCTTATTAAAATATTCGTTGGTAGTCTAAAATCATAAATATTTTTTGATAGGAAAATGGTTTGTAAGTACTCAACAATTAAAACAGAAACATCAGCGGCTTAAAAATTAAATATTTACCTTGACTTCAATGTAATGTAACATAATAACAACTAATAAAAAAATATACTGAAGGTACCTTTTTTACTTCATCTGAGGATGAAGTAAAAAAAGATAGATACAGCGCGTCCTTTGGTATTGGTGAAGCTAAAAACTCCGCTCCTATAAGTAAGTACACGCGTTCACGCACACACATGCATCAAACTTCGCTCAGTACTTCCCGGGGCGTCGTGCAGTAAATTTGCCTACAAAATGCCGTCCTGTGTAGTTAAATGGTGCAAAAACAATACTAAAGTGAACAAAAAGTCTGAAACAATATCGTTTCACTCGTAAACACTCATTTAACTATATTTTAATTTGTTATTCCAACACAATTTTGAAGGTTATTCGAAGCACGAATGTCAATGTTTCGAGATTATGTAACGGGAGAATGTTGCCAGTATTTCATATTTCTAAGGGTCCAAGATTTGGGTAATTAATTTTAGGCTAAGTTATAAAAACATATGTAGCCAGCGTATTTTTTTAATTTGTTGTAATTATGTTACATCGAATTTAATTCAAGGTAAATATTTAATTTTTTAAGTCGCTGATGTTTCTGTTTTATTTGTTGAGTACTTACAAACTATTTTACTATCAAAAAATATTTATGATTTTAGGCTACCAGCGAATATTTTGATAAGACATGAATTTTTTACGTGGTAGAGCCATGCTGCAGTTATAATATTAGTAGTATGGTTATAGCACGAATGGGTCAGCTCGACCGGGGAAGGAACACGCTCGCACAGAAAACCAGCGTAAAATAGTAGCTTAATGCTGCTGTTTTGTATGGTGAGTATAAAGAACCGGAGACCCTCTTTACCGGAAACGAGGCATTCCATATTAGTCCTCACGGGTGACAACGCATCTGCATTTTGATTCGTAATCAAGGATATATTATGTAGATGTCTATGGGCTACAGTAACCACTTACCATCAGGTAGACTGTATGCTCGTTTGTCACCCTATGCTATAAAAAAAATGAAGGGTAGCTGCTATAAAACTGAGCTGAAATGAACCAAAATAGCATCCATCCTCTTTACTTGACAGTGATAGAGCCCCGCAGCGGCTATTTATGTCGCATGGATGGGCCAGCTTGAACCGAGGTGGTACCACGACCTCACAGAATACCTGCGTGAAGTAGAGGTTTACTTCTGCGTTTCAATTGGGCTGGAGGCCCAATTCCCCCTCCCCTTTTTCATCGTAGCGGAATCAAATAAAAACTACCCCAAAAGGGTACCCTCACTCCTGGTGACGGAGAATCCCTCGCTGAGCATCCACGACCAAGCTACTTTGTTCTTCCTGACCGTGGATGCTTAAGCTGCTCCGCGTATTCTGGGGGGAGAAGAAATTCTGCTCGTGACTAAAACTGTTAGGGGCAAGCGGAGCAATAAGAATAAGGCGACTCCTGTCACGCTATCAGTGAATTTTTGCAACATCAGGACACTTCATTCTAATCTTAATGCTATCCACTACCAGCCGGAGACGGCGAAGCCGGCCTTGCTCTTTTTAACCGAGACTCAGGTGTCCACTCCGGCTGATACTTCATATCTCTCCTACCCGGGGTACAAATTAGAACACTACTTTGTGGCCCCGGCTGTAGTTTGTTCTATTTGGCATTTACTAAAATATACCTTTTTTTCATTTAGAAAAGTATATTTTTTATTTCCATGGAAATTTATTTTTTATTCCAACTAGTTCTTTTTAGTATTAAGTTATTTTTTATAATAAACATGTTTTTACATTACATTTGTATATTTTGTCGATGCTTACATGCTCACTGGACAATCTATCAAGAAGACTTTTAAGTGATCTACAGACACCTCCTATGTGCTTCATCTTTTTATGAATCGTCAAATTGTTGAAATTTATTAAAACAGACAGATATACTTTCGCTTTCGCATCGCATATTACTCTTGTAGTTGTAGCATTGTATCTCGATTTTCAGGGACTTTTGAAAAAAAGTGGCAACACTTCTCTGACTTACACAAAGTTATAAAATTGGTTACAGTTTCTTGTTCTAGGTGCGATATCTACCTTTTTTACTTCATCTGAGACATTAAATGTTTAACTAAAAATTCAGTGTATGGTATTATGATTATAACATAATATACTAATTGGGGTGTCTGAGGGTGTGCGTTTTTGACACTTTGTGAACTGATGGAGTATGACACACTTGTTCCATCCCGATGCCTTAACAATTTAGCGATACTTCGTGTACCTAAGTTCGGATTCCAGCGAACGACATCTACCTCCTGCCGCTACCGGAGCAATGGGCCGATTTTCCAACACTCGCTGAAATGCTGCTGTTATCAGACGAGAGTCAGTTGGGTGTCGAGCGGTCGGAAATTTTTCTCGGTAAATTCGTAATGCACGCGAAGCATTCTCGCGAGTTTCTCGAAGGCACATTAACATGTTGCCGTATTCAAAGAAAATTCGTATTCGTAGAAGATGAGGAATTGTGGTTTTATAGTTGAAATCCCATAGTTTTTTTGATTCCAGCAGTTCTAAAAACTTTATTGTATTTTCATTATTCCACTCGAAAGGCATTTTGGTAGATCGTACTTATTTAATAACAAGACGGCACGCACGTCCGTTCATCCAGGCGCTTGGCGCGAAGTGAGCGATGGAGCTGAATGTAAAGGTGGGCGAAACTGTATTATTTTTCTAATTCGTTAAGCTCAGAACAAATTATCGGACGCGGCTGACAGCCGCGGCTTATTGAGATCTAGCCAGTACATTTAATACTACACTGTGCAAACTATCGGCCGTAAGACGCGGACATGACCTTGCGTCGCTCTTGAGCGTTCGGACGTCCGAACAGAATCTGGCCAGCTGGATGTTTGGTGCGTCCGCGGACAGTGTGAACGGGGCACGGGACGCGTCCGCGGACGTTTCGAGTGTCACAAGCGAACCAACTGCGCTCGCGACATGATGTGTAATGAAAAAAAATTAATTGAGTGCCTATATTTATAAGTACATATTAGTACATTCATAAGTACATTTTTTAACGTTTATCATCTTTTTGTAAGTCTGCATACAATGTATGAAATTCATCATACTCGAGTCGTTTTACATTAATATCATGGACAAGGAGTGTTTGGGTCCCCTATTTTTTGGAGGACGACATAAAGCAGCTGCCGCTAACTTTATAAATTCCTCCTCGCTGTCACTGTTTGTCATGTTTCTCGATTAACAAAACCTTTCTGGAATGACCGAAGCGAGGCGTCCGAGGACGCCGTCTCAGCTACCGTGCACACCGCTAAGCCGCGTCTGTCAGCCGCATGAAGACAAAAAAATATTTTTAAGTTGTATTAGCATCATTTGAGTGTTTCACGTTTTAAAAGAGAATCATTTAAAATATGTACGAGGGTGGATTGAAAAGTACTCGGCCTAACCAAGAAAATAAACACATACTAAATCAGTTATATTTTTATTTTACATAATCACCATCAAGTTCAATACACTTTTGCCACCTCCCCTTCCAAGCATTTAGACCGTTGAAAAAAATGATTCTTCCTTAGAGTCAAAATATGCGTCTACAGCTGCTTTGACCTCGTCGTTTGTCGAAAATCTTTGACCTCCCAAGTGCTTTTTTAGGTTAGGGAACAGAAAGAAGTCTGATGGTGCCAGATCAGGTGAATACGGCGGATGCGGTAACAGTTCAAGCCACAGTTGTGAATTTCAGCCATTGACTGTACTGACGTGTGAACACGGGCGTTATCTTGATGAAACAGGACTTTTCTTCTGAGCATTCCTCGACGTTTTTCTTTTATTTCCTCTCGTAAACGACGTAGTAAGGTGCAGTAGTAATCAGAGTTTATAGTCTGACCCCTTTCAAGATAATCAATCATAATCACACCTTTCGAGTCCCAGAATACTGAAGCCATCACCTTATTTGCCGACAAAATCGACTTAGCCTTTTTAGGGGGTGGTGAACCAGGTCTTCTCCACTGTTTTGATTGTTGTTTTGTTTCCGGAGTACAGTAATGAACCCATGTTTCGTCCATAGTAACAAAACGATTCAAAAAATCATCTGCATCGGCTTCAAATAACTCCAAACAGTCGCGTGAAATAGTCAATCGCGTCCTTTTTTGTTCAACTGAAAGCAGTCGCGGAACCCACCTCGCAGACACCTTGTGGAAACCCAACTCGTTGACAATGATGTTTTGAGTTCGTTCATAAGAGATGCCTATAATCTCGGCTATCTCTCTAATTTTTAATCTGCGGTCTCCCATTATTAAATCAAGTACTTTTTTAATATTTTCGTCAGTAGTTGACGTCGAAGGCCTTCCAGAGCGGGGTTCATCTTTCACACTCTCTCTACCACGCTTAAATTCTGCTATCCATTTTTTGACGGATGAATATGACAGAGCACAATCGCCAAATGTACTGACCATGTCATCATGGATGGCTTTTGATGATAGCCCCTTCTTATGGAGGTACTTAATGACGGCACGCTGCTCGATTTGCTCCATTCGCGGAAATTATGTCCGATTACTTTGTTAATAAATTTATAAAATCACAACTAATTATCGCACACGTTTCGAACTTCACACAATGAACTAGTCTGAACTGAACTAAATAATGTGGGTAGATTTGATTTTTAGAATTGAATGGATCTGTGTTAGGCCGAGTACTTTTCAATCCACCCTCGTATGTTAAGTTCAATGAACTTCCCTTCCTACTACATATTTACAAGCTTAGGACTGTCTGAACGTATTTTAAGCTGTGTAATTATTGTATCTGTTATAATTATTTACTCATATTTTCAAATATTTTAAGAAAAATAACTAATTCAGGCGTAGTTAGAAACTCATTGATGTTATGTACATTTTGATTGGATTTTCACATTATTTACAATGTCGTCAAAGTTTTAGTTATCTACAATTATTTACATTTTTTCAGTTAGTATTCAAAAACATTATTTGGTTTACTTTTGACGACGTAAGCCTTGTGCGTCTATCCGGCAAACGGCATAACTCTTCATACACTCCTACGTGTCTTTGCTTAAGGTGAAGCTTTAAATTTGTAATTGTACTTTTGAAAGATAGTTTTTTTAATTGCACACTTTTTTTCCGTGCACACTTTGGACTATAAAATAGTTCCAAATGGCTACGCTACGCTGACGCGACATTATTATACACTTTTACATACAACGCGCTAAATCCTATCTATATACACAAAATATTTAAAATTACTTTAGGAATAAAACTTAACGAAAAATAAACAAAAACAACAATAGCTTTTTCACGTAATATGGGGACCTGCTATCAAAACATTACGTATATAATTTAACAGATAACAGTGTCGTTGTCATCTCAGCTATAAGCTAATAAGCTCTTATTAAGTTAGCTTAGAGTTTAAATTAGTGTAAGCTATACGCAATCCTTGTGGCATAATAAATATAGTATTTTATTGACTCCCATAAGATGCCGCGTCTCAGCCGACGGCCGGACCGTAAACATAAACAGATGACGCTTTCTAACGATAATAAATATATTATAACATTCAATGGTTCACTATTCTAATGTGTTGTAAGATTACAAATATATATATATATATATATAATGAAATATATTATCTGTTGTATGTTATAACGCCCAACTTTAGCTGAATGTGAACACTCACTGCCGCTCGCGCTGCCCGTCCTTTGACTTCCGTACGAAAAACCGACATTTGAGAGATCGTCGGGCAGTGGCAGCGGCAGCGGCAGTGTCAGCGCGAGTAGCCTGTTTACATACTGCCCTGCTCACTTCCCTGCCCAACAGGGCTGAATGTAAATGGGGCATAACAAATTATGGGCTCAACTGTACGTAAGCGGGAGTGTACTAGTAGTACGTAACTCTCTCTATCTATCTTCTTTTGAACTTCATATCTTTTTAAATTATTAACATAATTTTGTATTGCAAGAAGACACACTGCCATAGTCGAAAGCCGAAAGTGATGTGAGTGGTAGGGCAGAGTGTGAATACACACTTCCCGCGATCCTGCTACGGCAGTATTTAGAGAAGTATTGCCGGCAGCGCGAGCAGCAGTGGCAGGGGCTAAATGTAAATGAGGCTTTACTGTTTGTTAATTGTTTTGTTACGTTTTTTTTGTTTGTTTTTGTTCCGTTAAGTTTTTATTGTTATTGACTGTTTTGTTTTCATCTGTGTGTTACACACATTAAGTTTTGGACTATTGTTGGTTGTGGGAAAGTACTTTTATTATTTTGTTTAAATATGCCTCGCGGACGATACAACGTTTTACGCAGGCAAGCCAGAAAAATGGTGTATAATGTCGTGCAATTTATGAAAAAGGATAGTGAAGACGGCGTCCAAATTCCTCTGAAGCTCGTTCAAAAACGAGCCGCAGCAGCTACAGGCGTCTCACTAAGGACTGTACAAAGAATAGCTGCAACAGCAAATGAGTCGGAGATGGTAGCCGTCTTTCGTACTCCTGGCAAAAAAAGGAAGGGAGTCAAGAGAGTGACGAATATTGACAGCTTCGACCAAGGTGTCATCAAAAGGTGCGTGCACAACTTTCACGTGACTGAAAAAGGATTGTGAACACTTAAACAATTACAAAAAAAATTAAAAGACGACGAATATTCGGCCTAAGCTGGTTACAGAACCGTTGAAATTTATTTCAACGGTTCTGTAACCAGCTTAGGCCGAATATTGAAACAATTAGAGTTTCAGTGGAAGAACACCCAAAATGAGAGAAAAGTATTAATAGAGCAGTCTAATATACGTTTACAGCGCATTGAATATCTGCATAGTATTACAAAATATCGCTCGGAAGGCAGACCCATTATATATACCGACGAGTCTTGTCGATTCTTCCCACAACATGTCAAAGGCTTGGGGAGATGGGTCACAAATGGGAGTTAAAAAGAAAATTTCGAAGGGTCAAAGAGTTGTAATAGTGCACGCGGGTTCTGAAGCCGGTTTTGTACCCAATGCACTTTTAATGTTTAAGGCGGGTACAAAAACCGGCGACTATCATGATACGAGTAACATGAATTATGAAAATTATGAAAAATGGATCAAGAATCAACTCGTTCCAAATTTGCTAGCAAATTCAATCGTTGTTGTTGTGTCATCAACGTAGTAATATTATTTTTCTGTGCCCTTGAGGACTAAAATGGAATGCCTCGATTCCAGTAAAACGGTTATCCGGTTCTCTACGTTCACCATACAAAACACGGCTACATTTAGCTGGTATTTTACGATGGTATTCTGTAGAGCGTGTTCCTTCCCCGGTCGAGCCGACCCATTCATGCTACAATCTGCAGCGTGGCTCTACTACATTATAAAACCATAAGTTACAATATGTACCCTGGGTAGGCAAGGTACGCCGCATTTAGAGAACATCTGATCTGAGCCTCAGTCAAGAATAGTAAGTGAGGCTTGTCAGTCTCAAGGTGGTAGCAGACTGCATTAAGATGCAGTTTCAGACTCGGATGTTTGTGAGGTGCACTTTGATGGCGATTTAAGCCGATGTAAAAACTTTCTCTTCTTTTACCTTATATTCATTGTGTGGCGGAGTAAATTAGTAGGTTTTATTAGTTATTTATTAGTAGGTTGAGAGGAGAACGGCAGTTTGACGAGGCGTCACACATATTATAATCTAGGAACGAAACGGAATCACATGCTGTGTCATCGATGCTAGCGTGAAAATCGCGGAGACACCCGAACGCCCCTGGAAATCGCCACGAGACCCTCTTTTCCGGTTGTCTACCAGCATGGTGAAGCCATCATAGGATTTTTCGTCCATCAGTGGCTGGTTCATTAATTGCACGCCCAACTATCAGTCGGCCAGCGGTGCAACTGTACTTTGGATCCTTCTATCTCCATAACCAGGCTTTAAGAAAACCGGTAAGAAAATGCAACCGTTTCTCATGCACAGCGCAACTGTCCAGACCCATTCCCCAAAAAAATGAGTTTCACCTAACATCTTAACGGAATACGACTTGCGTCATTTGGCGGTATGTCTTTGCCAGGTGGGTGGTAACTAACCCTCGCCCGGACTTCTCACTAGTAGAGGACCAACGTCCCACCATGTGATGCTGCCGGTTTAGCATTACCCAGGGGATACGTGTACCTAGTCAGAATGCAGGTAACTCCTACGGACGCGAGCAGCTTGTACCTTAGTTTTGGTATTGTTAAGTCCACGCAATAACACAGACTAAAACAAAAATCATTTCTACATCATGATTTAATAGCTTCTCAATTTGGTGCCAGGGCATAATGCATAGAAGAATTGAAGACTATTTCAACAGATTCAATAATAGAAAAATCTCACAACAGCGCCACCTACCGGTTACAAATGTGAATCTAAGCCATCTAGGGACCCACTCACACACGGAAAATTTCATCAAAATCGGTCGAGCCGTTCATAGATTACAGACTAGAGCCAATTTTTGAGTTTTAGAGGAACGGACCGAATTAATGGGGTTTTATTAAAATGTAAGTAGATATTCCAAATACATATTAGGCTTATCGTAAATTACGAAAATCAAAAAAAATATACCGTTAAAAAAGACTTTCTTAAGGGGAAATCGGGGCCTCTAATGGTTTAGAAAGATCTTCCGTTATGCCGAAAATATTGCAACATTAATTTTGAAGTAAATATATGTATAAGGTGAATTGAGGATTAATGTTAAATACATGTTAGACGAAAAGACGATTCCGCAAAAATTTATCTATAGAAAAAAAATCAGTTGCCTCCAAACTGAACAATAAACCGCTAGGTATTCATAAAATACTTTAAATTAGATCATGAAACTTTGCATACTAACCGAACTGAACTAACTATAAAGCCGGGCCTGTTTTTTTAATTTATTTTAAATCACCAATATTTACACTGTAAAAAAAATTACCTAAACCATAGGCGTCCTGAACCTTATTCCCAATCTCGTTACGGCTTTCGATCGGAAAATCGACAAATTACGCAACAGTACAATGTAAAATTAAAATGGGAAATAATCATAGTAAAAATAAGAAGCGACTGGATTAGCGTAAAGAAACAGGCATAAATACCTGATTATATACAAACAAGCTCAGTACATAGCTTACGAAGCACGGGGAAGTAGGGGCGAAATTAGAATTTGAGCGGAGGTAGTATAGGCCCTTAAGGGGTTGCATCCAATAAGAGGTTGAAAGAAATCGCTTTTGTAAAGAATTAGCAAGTGACATGTCGTCTTTAGTTATAATTAGTCTTCATGCTGTAGCCATTATAAAGTTTGCTTTTACCTAGTACTTCATTGTATCGATAAGGGAATAAGAAATAAAACTCGCATTTAATATATGAAAAATTATTTATTTCTTTAAATAAAAATACATTAATAATGTCTACTTCAACTTACCTTTAACTGAAAGTAACTTGACAGATCGATAATACTCCGTTCACCCCGCAGTTACCATGAAAATAAAATTGAACATATTAGAAAGAAACAAAAAAAATAAAAAACATTTATTTTATCCAAAAATAGTTATACTTTATTGTATGGGACAATACAAAACCAAAGACGAGGTAGGTTGCACAGGACAACAAATTTGTAATGAAGTTTCATAATTTTTTTACTAGGTACCTACCTAAAGTACACTAATTAATTTTTTAACCCTTATGTACATGAAATTTCCTAGGCGGTAAGACACCCTTTCTGACCAGGACCAGTCTGAACACCACACTCTTATTTCCGCTTCTAAAAAGCAGTTCTTACACTGCTTTTTCTGGTCTGACATAATTAGAGCCGGTATAATTACAGGCTGTAAGCCATATCATCTTAGTCCTTAGAGGTGACAACACATAATAATATGTAGCCTTCTTATTTTGAAGTTGGCTGCAAGTGTCCGTGAACTGCAATAGCCATTTACTATCAGGTGGATTGTATTGGTTTCTCACTTCAATTTTATAAAGAAAGAAACTAACGAATCTATAAGCAATCTCGAAATTTTCGATTTATCGAGAATCGATTTTAATGCGCTCGATTCCATTAGTGGTTTATTTTGGAATTGTCATACATAATATTATGACGGTGCCGATTCACCGCGTGTTTGAATACATCGTAATGAAACCTGCATATCCAAGAAATAAATCATTTCGAGGACATGTGCAGTCCGCCAAACGCAAACCGTAACAAGGCGGCGGACTAATTGCTTCATAATCATCGTCATCACTACAGTCCTTCACAAGTCCACTGCTAAACCTAGGCCGCCCCGGGGGAATACCACTAAGCACGGTCTCGAGCATGAGTCGTCAACATCTATTGGGGGGCCGTTCTCTGCACTTCGCCTACCGATACGAGTCCGCAACTAGATGATAACCTTTCTTCCCCACCGATTGTCGGTTCTTCGAGCTATATGGCGGCCCATCATCATTTCTATGTCGCACACTTTGTTTTTGAATTGTTAAGAAGATGCTCCTTTATATTTATTTTAATTTCCTCTACCGCTTCGTACACCTACAGGATAATACAGGCTACATATCAATTATAGTAGTGGGTTCCCTTACACCAAGTGGCTTAACTACATTGGCTATCGCTCGGAACTAGAGTTTGTATTTCCTATAATGTTGTTCCTGTGGTCTGGATTTTTGTCCGCCTACAATTATTAAACGTAAAACGCCTTTACTATACAGAAATTTAGTGACGCAAAGATTTCATTACTATTAATTACGCCAATTAACAGTATTTTAAGATTAGTCGTAATCGAGAATTAAGTAGGACACTAAAATCTTTCTACTATTTCTTAGATCTAAAAAATTGGCAATCGCGCATACAGTAACCGCTTAAATCTATTTCGATTTTTAATATATACAACACATAACATAATCAACGCACTTTGAGAAAGTATCGTTTACTAGTAGTAGTTTGTTCAGAATCGTTTACTGAGTCGATTCCTATCATTTTTAATATAGGTAATTTTTAATCCCAAAAACCGGCCAAGAGCGTGTCGGCCACGCTCAGTGTAGGGTTCCGTAGTTTCCCGTCCGTCACAATAAGTGTTCCCACTTATGAGTTTAATGGTGGATATCCATTATGTTCGCGCTCCAGCAGCGCTCCGCGCTCCTGCAACTGGTCCCGGTAGTGGGTACTGTTGTTTCCATCCAAGTTCAAAATAATTTTCCTAGAAAGTCCTTATAAAGTTCTACTTTTCAGATTTTTTTCATATTTTCTAAACTTATGGTTCAAAAGTTAGAGGGGGGGGACACATTTTTTTTTACTTTTGGAGCGATTATTTCCGAAATTATTGACATTATCAAAAAATGATTTTAGTAAACCCCTATTCATTTTTAAATACCTTTCCAACAATATATCACACGTTAGGGTTGAAATTAAAAAAAATCACTTCCCACTTTATTACATATAGGGGGGCTAACATTTTCCAATTTTTATTTTACCACTTTGTCGGCGTAATTGATACACATATTGGTACCAAATCTTTCTAGTGCTAACGGTCACAGAGATTAAGCGAGGACGGACAGACGGACAGACAGACATGGCGAAACTATAAGGGTTCCTAGTTGACTACGGAACCCTAATAAAAATGCATGTGCCGTGCTAAGCGATTTACTTCTGAACGCATTCCTGCTTCCCTACTCTATGGCTAACTGACATTGACAGTTGACACTTCATATCCATGACATAGACGCTGTTTGAATTGATGATAATATACTATTTCGTAATGTATCATTTTTATTTAATTGATCGTAAATAGTGTCGTGATGTTGGAAAATCTGAAGTCAAGTGATATTTGAAGACGAATTCACCTAGACACAAGATCGAGATTGTATTAACTCTTTGTAACTACTGTAAACAGTGAAATTTCTCGCAGTACAAAGGATTCTTTCATGAAGTATCTCATGTACCACGTCTTATTTGTGTTATGTTGTGAGTTTTGCTTTTATGTCACGCCCTTGAAGGTGACAGTGAAACGTAGAGAGAGGATATAGGGCGCTTCAAATTAGAGGCGTGGGGAAGCACTGCGGTGGTGCTACCAAAAAGAAGCGCTATAGTGGTGTGACTGTGCCGCAGTAGCCGCGCGTCAGTAATGCTTCGGTAAATTTGAGTGATGTGTGTAAGGTTTTGAAAAAATTTCAAAATACATACAAATAAAACAATGGTGTTTTTTTTTTCTGGTATTTAGCATCAGGTTGTAGCCTTACAAGTTTACACTACTCTTATCAACGAGGACTTTCAACCATTTGTGGGATTGTGAATGAAATATGTCAAATAATCTTCGAAATTCTGAATGCTAGTTATATCCCGAAACTAAGTCAAGGTGACTGGTTAGGTGTCGCAAGTGGATTCTTCAATAAATCCAACTTTCCTAATTGTTTGGGTGCCATAGATGGTAACATAATATTTGAATCATCCAACCAAAATACTCGGGGTCTTTGTATTATAATTATAAACATTATTTTTCTATTGTTCTTTTAGCTGTATTTTATTCTAATGATTGTCTCACCTATACCCATTTCAGAACGGCTTGTACTAATCGTGCGTTGATGTTTAAAAAATTGTACTGATTGCTGTATTTTATTTTACCGCGCGGAAACGACTTCGATCGTTCGTGCGTTGATCTCGCTACACAAAGCAGAGAATTGCGTGGGATTAAATCAAATTAGTGACGTGTCGTGACGTGTTCAAGATGGACGTTCACTTTATGGATCGCGACGGTCGAAGTAAGTAAATTATTTTTCATTATAACGTATCATATTTATTATTTTTCAAATCAAAATAGTTAATTTTTATGTTCACGTGCAGTAATGTCAAATAGTCCTAGCAAATTTATAAGTATTAGCTATCGTAACCGGCCCGCGAAATTTAAACGCACGATCGTGCGTTATCGTTTTCAATTGTTTCCCTTAAGTTAAATGTTCATACCAATAACCTCGCATTTTTTTTCTCAGGACAACCTCTAAACTACGAGTTGTTACAAGATGTGCTTGGAGATGGGTGTCAGTCAGACCTGGACATATCGGATGAGGAGACAGAACCGGCTGTCAATGCACCTCGACTACTAGATGATGAAGATGATATACACTCAGAGATTCCACCTAACAACCATGACAACGACAGTGACAAAGATGAAAATATGACTTTGACAGAGCTACAGAACAGAAACCAGGAGAACTTACCCCCACCTGCAAACTCCTGCCACCTCGAAATGTCGAGTAGTCGTCAGGCACAAAAAAGATCTAGAATCTGGAAAGCTGTTACTTTTACTGATGTGGAGCATAATTTTCCTTCTCGATCGGAACCCTCAGAAATTAAAACTCCACTGCAATACCTTTCTACATATTTTAAGGAAGATTTTTTCAAAAACATTGCACACTGCACAAATTTGTACTACCTGCGTAAAACTGGTTCAGTCTTAAGCACAACCTCACAAGAAATGCGCAAATTATTTGGTATACTTTTGGTGATGGGCTGTATACCATACCCACGAATTAATATGTACTGGCGTACAGGTATGCGCCTGGAATTAATTGCTAGTCAAATGCCAAGAGACCGTTTTTTCTTATTAAGGAATAATATGCACGTAGTATCCTCAGATGAACCACCTTCAGGAAATTCAAATCCGCTGTGGAAGGTACAGCCCGTTCTCGACGCTGTTAAAAAAGCTTGCTTGTTACTCGAAAGGGTGGCAGGTGAATACTCAATTGATGAACAGATTATACCTTTCACAGGGAAATGTAAATTGCGAGTCCTAGTAAAGAATAAACCGAGACCACTCGGGTTAAAAAATTACGTCATTACAACAAGTGACGGGTTAATGTTGGATTTTGAGATTTATTATCCAAATAATCCAGCATTTACGGACAAATCCCTTGGGGAAGGACCTGCAGTTATACTCTGCCTAGCGAAGAATGTTCCTCAGAACAGTTGTTTATATTTTGATCGTTATTTCAACACCATACCTCTTCTAGATCGCCTCAAAGAAATGCAGTTGCATGGAACTGGTACAATTATGCTGAATAGAGTTCCAGAACACAAGAAATTGAATTTGAAACAGGACCGAGCCATGAAACGTGGCGATATAATTCAATTTACATCCAAAGAAGTAGTTCTAGTTAAATGGAAAGACAACCGAGGTGTTCTAATGGCTTCGAATTGTACTGGAGGGAACAAGACTGCATTGATTCCTAGGTGGGATCGGAAGGAAAAGGTTTACGTCCAAGTAACAGCACCGAACATAGTTCTTAATTATAATAGAAATATGGGCGGGGTTGATGTTCTTGATCAGTTAATGGAATATTACAGAACTTACCAGAAAACAAAGAAATGGACTGTAAAAGTTATAACACATTTCTTGGATCTTGCTGTCGTTAACGCTTGGCGGCAATATAAGATTGCTTGTGATATAAAGAGAGTAAAACCCAAAGATTTACTGTGGTTAAGAATGGAGTTAGCTGACGCACTTATGAACCACACTACAGTTAACCAGCCTGACGATTTGGAGATGGAGCAATCCTCATCATCTCAAGAGAGACCTCTAAAAAGATACAAGCCTGCAGTGCCACCATCATTAGACAAACGATTTGATCAATATGGCCATTTCCCAGTTTCTGATGACTTGTCTAGGGGCAGAAAATGTCGATTGGAGAGCTGCTCTTCAAGTACTAAAATAAGATGTACAAAATGCAACGTCTATTTGTGCATTCTGAGAAATCAAAATTGTTTCCTAGAATATCACACAAAATAATTATTGTATGACGTTTTTTGGTTCAGTTTTATTGACTATACTACCATTTAAATAAAAAAATGTTGTTGTCTAGAATTATTTTATATTTTGGAGGTAATAGTACTTAAGATAACAATTATTATATTTTTGTTTGTTAATTATTTAAAAAAGACTGATTTATGTAGACTTAGCAGTAATTTATGTGAAAAAAGTCCAAAAATTCGTTGAAATTGCAGTTGATCTGGAAATACTGCGTTATAAAAGTAATACTATCTTTAATAATAATTGAATAAATATATTAGAAAACATTTTTGTTACAGTTTTATTCCCTATGCACGATCGTGCGTTAGCACACTTAAAAACGAGAGCGCACGTACGTGCGGGGGGGCTACAGCAAAATTTAAAGAGGGGGGATTTTTTCTATTATTTTTTCTAAATACTATACCCATTGTATATCTAGAATTCAATGTAAAATTTTTGAGAAACTGGATAATTTTTTGTCGTTCTGAAAGGGATATGGATGTTGGGTCTTACGGCAAAGCTGCGGATTTACAAATTTTTAAAAATAGTGACTTCTATAGAGAACTTCAATGAAGAAGACTTGACATCCCAAATAGCGCATCGATTGATAATAATAGAGGTTCAATATAAATAAAAGCGTGTGTCACTTCCCCACGCAATAATGACGTGCGTATGTCACGGTAGTGGCGCTGGAGCTGCGCTTCTAGAAATTGTATAAAAATTTGTAGTGGCGCGGCTAGCGTACCACAGCGGCGCCACGGCAGCGCTTATTCATGCCTCTAATTTCAAGGCGCCCATAGACTAGAGAAGTCATCAGCGTATGACTTGTGGGATAGAAGTAGTATAATCAGACTATGTGCATGCGACTCGAATTCAATATGTAATTATCTGTATTTGCATGCTTCACATTTTGGTTGGTTTATTGAGATAAATCTGAATTTATTTTCTTTATTATTTTATGTTTTGCACTATATATATATATATATATATATATATATATATATATATATATATATATAGGTAATATAATAGATTTTAGTCACTTTTAACAAAAAATATGCGATACGGATTTATAACGAAAATTAACATAATTAGACACCACTCATTTTTCTGCCATCAGCCGAACTGGTGGCAGACAACAAAAAACCTGTACGCAAATAGAAAAAAAAAGACATAAGCTGCCCTTTTCTCTCATACTGTACTTTTCATATGCTTCTTCTCATTAGTAATTATTCTTTTGAATGGCGAGTCTATTGTATATCCTCTGTCTGTCTACGCAGTCAAACTGTAGAGAACATTGAAAATAATGTTGCATTTAGTTTTGGTTTTTGAATAGTGTCTGTGCCGACTACAGCAACAATAAGAACTGAGAATGGACCCTACTCTTGTAACTTGCAATGGGTGGTGTACCTTTTTAGCTTGTGTTATGAAGGATGATTTGCTAAATCAAGTAATAATAAGAGATTATTTCCTTACAGACTGAAACGCTTACAAACTAACGTAACATTCCACGGCATGTAACTCATTCAAGATGTAGAAATAAGATGGGATTCAACATAACAGATTCAAAAAACAAAACATTAACAATGATACAACTAGGTCTGAAATGAAATAATGAACAGCTAGTAGTAGCAAATTTCAAGCAATAACATAGAATTTAAGTAAAGATCCTTAAATATTATCACAAACAACACCTTTGGACAGTAGTAATTATTAAGTGCCTGAAGAATTTGATACACAGCTTCAGAAGGATGTCAGACCAATGAGTACAGATTTAAAAAAAGAGACAGAAGGAAAGCATAATTGCAACAATATTAGATCCAAGATATAAATTCAGAATACAGTTCAGCTTGAATAAAAACAATTAAAAATGTCTATTGCAGTTGAATAAAAAAAATTAAAAATGTCTATTGCATGTACTTCAGCAAAATTTTGCTCCAACATTCACAAACAGCAGATTAAATATATTTTTTGCTTTGATATAGACGCTACTGTTCCTCATCTAAAACATCTGGCACAAACATATATTATTTCTCACTGAGAGCAAATCTTAATGGTGGTCAAGTTGTTCAAAGGAAAAAGCTGTAAACAATCAAAAGAACAACTGTAACATGCTTACTTCCTTGGCGTTCATTATAAGAATGAATGTACAGAATGAAGTAAATACCCCACCTTAGCATATAAATAATATTATGTGAATGCACAAGAAATGTGTATTATTTTTAAAAATATTAGTATACTTCATTTACTAAACCTTAATTTATTATATTATAACCCGTTTATTATAAACCATGTAGTGGCAGTGTAAGAATATCCACTGCACCTACCCTAGGTGCTGTAAGAGGTGCCAGAGGGAAATTGAAACAGGTGATGGGCAGTAACATCTTGATAACAACCCAAAAAAACAGATTGACAACCCGCTCGCCAACGTGTCAGCTATGGTAAAATACCTCTAAGAGTGAGTTTATCTAAGGGGGAGGCCAATACTCAGTATAGTGGACTTTAATAAACTGTTGGTTTTTATATATTATATTTTATATATAACTTTTATAAATTGATGGCTTAAATACAAAATTTTAACATAAGTTCCTTGTCCAAACCAGCATCATTTTTTGCTTATTTTTTTTTATATAGGATAGGGTGACAAACGAGCACACAGTCCACCTGATGGTAAGTGGTTGCTGTGGCCCATAGACATCTACATCTATCCTCGATTACAAATAAAAATGCAGATGGGTTGTCACCCGTGAGAACTAAGATGGAATGCCTCGTTTCCAGTAAAAAGGGTCTCCGCTTCTCTACACTCACCGTACGAAACACAGCAGCATTAAGCTATTTTACGCTGGTAATCTGTGAGAGCGTGGTCCTACTAATATAACTGCAGCATGGTTCTGCCACGAAAAACGTTGAAGTGACTGATTGAAAAAAAGAGTGTCCAGTTATAAAAATCATAAGAAAAAGGTAGAGGATTCTGAAAGGATGTCTAGAGTAAGCAGCGACAAAATTTAGAAGCCCGTTTGGATTGCCTTTGACGTGATCGATGATTTTCTAGGAGAAAGCGATAATAGTAAAAAAACTACAAATACGGGTTTTTTTATCTTTTATATACACGTAATTGTCGTGAGCCAAAGCGTGTGTCACGGCGATAGCAGTGCATATTTCAACGTCCATTCTCGACGAGCGCGCGAACTAAAGTGAACGATTGCGAATGTGGAGGGATAAGTTTTTCGCGACGACTTCGCGGCAAAATTACGGCGTGAATTCACCCCGTGAATCGGAGTTTGGAGCCCGCAATATGAATTTTCTGTAGCCCCGTTATGTAAACCTTACGTTCATGATTACGTTTCCGCTCTTATTCACACGTTCAGTGAAATAAAAAGCATCAAATTGGAGTCATTAGACAGGGAACGTGTTAATTTTATTAACATTTCACTGATTGGGCTATAGCTGAACATGAAAATATTCGACAAAAACTAAAATCCAAACTATCGCAATAAAATTTTGTCTCCTAGGTTTGATTGTTAAAGGAATACAGTATATAATTAAAAATCCCACTTTATGAACCCCCGATTTAAAATATTAACATTCAAGGTTACAAAGAAGAGACAAAACTATCTTGCATAATGGATTACTACTAAGAAGCCTACAGAAATCAATTCGGTTGCAAACAACAACCATAAGTTAGGTTGTTTTTGGTAACAACAAAGCTGAGGAAACACTTGTTCCATTTTAGTATATTCATAGTGTATGAGATCTCAGACGCGTGGCGTGGCATCGTCGTGTATCATTTTCGCTAGTGTGGACACAAAATGATACACGATCATGCTACTCGTCGCAGCTTTATTATACACCCCTAACCGCGTGTATCATGATCGGCAGAATGATCTATATATAGTATGTGACAAATGATTGAGAAAAACGGACAATGACCTTTCGGTCGTTTAATTTTACTCGGTGCAGTCATCACTCGTATTTTCACTTGATGTGTATTCAGACGAACTGTAACGTTAATTATAAAGCGATCTGCAGTTTAGTCAATTCTATCATTCATGCCACGCATTTTTGTTCAACCCGTAAGGACATGCTGAACACAGTTTTTCCATTTAACATTTGACTTTAACTTCTGTTAACCTGAAGTTTGTGTTGGCCCAAAAAAGGTCTCATCTCTGGCTGCCATTGTCATGTTTCTTTTAGAAGGAACTGACGTAACAACGCGCGTTTTGTTTATTTTAAAGGGATGAATTTGCAAAAAGCTCAATATGGTGATTATATTGCTTCAAATATTTTTTTAATATGAAACTGTTATTAATTGTTATGTTACTTACCATAAATTGAAATATGAAATATAAAACATTTTTCGCGATGTACAGTAAGATTTTACGATGTTTATAGGAACCACTGACAATATCATTTAAGAAAAAAAAAACATGTGCTGACCTAGAAGCGTGAAGAATATCAATATTTAAATATTGTTATCAAATCTAAATTGAGATTTTGTAAGTTACGCCTTTTGACACTGCTCATATCCGAGGTCATTGTACGTTTTTCTCAATAGATTTGGCACATACTAGTATGAACGCATTTAAGTCACTGCCACACCCTGAGCTATCAGACAGATGGATTCTGGGTTAATCTCAACTTAATGAGACATGTCGACTAAATCACAAGAAAAAGATGATACGAGGATCGTAGGAAAAATTGAGCGTCAAAGCATGACACTCGTCGGTGACACGCTGACAAGATATAATATCAAGTGGACGTGATTTTACGGCATGACACATACGTTATGGTCGAAATGAGCGTCTACAAATATTATATACATCTTTAAAATTGCTTCAGTTTCTATAGTGGCAAGCGATAGAGAAAACTGATGAAAACAAAATGGTGGGATACAATTTGCTGTTGCAGCTGCATACATTCAAAATTTCATTACACCAATTCATAACTAAAGAATCAAAGAATTCATTACGTTGAGTGAGGACTGTGACGTATCGCGGCGCGCTGCGGAGCGTAGGAAGTTAGGAACGCCGCCATTTTAAAGTAGTATAATTTTACGTACACGTATTCACGTAAAACATACGGCCGTGGCCACGACAGTTACACCCCTATTTCTTTATATTCAATATGACGATTATAATAATTTTCTCGCGACTGTCCTATATAATATTTAATTCCCAAGAATTATTTTGGTGACGACGCCAATGACATTAAGTTTGTCTAGAGTAGATATCTGACTTTAATATCGAAGGTAGCCTAGTAAGACTTAGTGGGACTTGGTCTCTTATACCGGCTTTATGTTACGACACCACTACCCCGTATCATCCCCGTATGTGTCGTAAAGGGCGACAGACGGCAACTGAAACAGGAGATCAGCAGCACCACCTTCCAAGTTAAAAAAAATGCAGTTGCCAACCCAACTTCTAAGCATGGCAATCATGACAATGATGGGCATCATTTATTCAATCTATAAGGCCTAATGCAATCTATGGGTTAGGCCTATGTTCAGCAGTGGCCTTTGATAGGTTCTCACGATGATGGCGAATATGAGAATATAATTGTTTATTATTTATCAGAAACGAGGAAACAAAAATAGAAAACTGACAGGATATGGTTAATAGTTTCGTATAACTTATATAAGTGGTACAAAACTATTTCTTTGGCCTGTTGTGAAAAGCTGGATTCAACGAGATTGTTTTAATACTTGACAATAGCATATAGTACTTGCTGTTTCAATTAATACTCCATTACTCTAACCCTAGTGAGACTTAACTTTCAATTATTTTGAGACACCATTAACTAAACAGGAGATTCTCATTACCATGGGTTATTTCATGATGTGTAACAATACAGCCAAAAAATTACAACATTCTTCATAAAATACTTTGTTCTGAATAATCGAGCAATTGTCAATCAAAAGATTTTTTTTTTCTGAAATATTATGCACAATAAACATATGGCAGATTTGAAACATCAATTGAAATCACACTACATACACAATAGCTCTTGGAAAATTGCGCACTTTTATGTAATGAAAGAAGTTCATAACATTCAAGAAGAATTAATCGTGACTTAAGATTTAAATTTCAACAATGAAAAGATAACTTTTGCAATGTTACGATTTCTTGATATTAATAGAGGTCTTAGCCTTGAATTATTACTGAACTAACACCCTTATTGTATGTACCCGTATTGTTAGTCACTTGAAATTCACATTTCAAATAGTTGTACAATTATGAATATTTTGCAGATGCAATGTAAGTTTATAAAGCATGCTTTAACATATTTATTAAGAGTAAATTTTAATCAGTGTCAGTACAGTATGCACAATCAATATAGGTACTTTGTGTCATACTTAGTGTAAAAACTGCATGTGTACAAGCAGTTTTAGTTAAAAAAATAAAAATAAAACAGGAATATATACAGATCTAAAGAAACAACCCTACTACTTTTTGTATTCAAACTTTATTTATTCATTTATTTAGCCTATAAGTCCATTAATTCTATACCTAAAATTTTAAAACAGCTATTTGAGAACTTAATACTGAGTAGTCAGGAAAATTAAAATTATCATGTATTTCTTATGTCAACTTAATGATCTCATAATATGCCTAGCTTCTATTTCATGGGACTTGTTACATATTAATCCTATGTTGTACTTAATTATCCGTATAAAACTTTAATTTGACAAACTATGTAAAATCCTTAAAAATAAGTCACGGTAAGTACCTACAGTACTACAATAAATAGAAGACCAACTTACATATCAGTACAATTTAAAAGTAATCTATTCATATTCTCTATAAGATAAAAGAAAAGAACTCCAAACTACTACAGTTTTATTGGTTTCCTGACGGCTTCTCCTAGGCAGTCTCATGAGAAGACCATGAGATGTAACTAGTGCTCCGGAGCGTACTGCCTACACTAGCACGGGTATAGTCTGTCTGCTCTACTAGTGTACTTAGCACGAAACCTAGAGATTGAAAAAATCTTATCAGTCATGTACCAAAAATAAATACAAATAAGGGCTATCTTCATAGCATTAATTGTATAGAACTATCAATAAACAAGCTATCATTCCTATTCTTAATTAATGCTATGTAGTGCTCTAAAATCATAACCTAGGAATAAGAACCCAATTACTATTACTTTCCTATTAAAAAAGCTGTGGTGAGTCTATGGATAGTTTATGGATTCTTGTTGTGATGAAATGATGAAATACAATTTGTATACATACATTGTTTAATATCTTCCTCCTCTTCCTTGACCACCTCCATAGCTTCCACTTCCATAACCTCCACCGCCACCTCCCTGGTTCATACTATATGGTGCAGCGCGGTTATTGCTGTATTGTTGACTTCTTGTAGGTCCCCCACTGTAGCTTTGTTGACCATAGTTACCAAAGTCTTGGTTACCCCAACCACCGCCACCTCCTCTCTGGCTTCCACCTCCATAACCACTTCCTTGGTTTCCACCCCAACCACCCTGGTTGTTATCCCAAGGATTAGCATTATTCCATCCACCTCCTTGGTTGCTTCCATAACCTCCTCCTACAAATAATAGAAGTGTGTATTTCTTATACAGTAAATAAAAAAGACAAAGTTGACATCAACAAAATAACATACCAGAATTACCCCAGTTATCGTTTCTTCTCTGTCCTTGTCTTCCACCCCCTCCTCCTCCTCCTCTTTGGTCAGATCCATCCTTAGGAAGAGCCTTCTTAACATCCAACTGTTTTCCATTAATTTTATGGGGGGCATTCACTGTAATAAATAACAGCATTACATCAATCAAGTTTAAAGAAATATAAAGTTTAAACAACTGTAAATATAAAATTAAATTGTTTGTTGACTTGCGTACCAGATCTACCAGTTTATTTCGTAGTCAGGTATAGCTTTAATCAATACTTTACTCTCCACAGTTAGAGAAGCCAAACTTGGACAAATTATTCCACTTTGGGGCAAAACTGTGGAACATTAGATATAATAAATCTCATACTTACAGCACACTTTATCCACTGGATCATAATCGTCAAATTCGACAAATCCGAAACCACGCTTCTTACCAGTGGCTTTGTCGGTGACAATGCTAACATTTTGCACGTTGCCATAATTTGAGAAATATTCTCGCAGTTGGTCTTCTGTGTGATCATCTTTAATACCTCCTATGAACAACTTCCTGACGGTGGCGCCTGCCTCTGGGTTTTTAATATCTTGTCTGGCTACTGCCCGTTTTGTTTCTACGACACTGAAATATTTAGACAATATCTATATAAGTAGCGACTAACAAACTAGAAAACAAATTGAAAATAGATTTAAATTGTCGACGCCACAGAAAATGCCACGTGGAAGAACACACGAGACATTCACCAAGCAGCATCTTTTAATATTTGCAGTATAAAACGATATGAAAGTAGCATTTTAACTTACATATAGCTGGACTGCAAAAATAATGTATTCACGTATACGTAGGATAATAAAATTAGAAATTACATACCGAGTATCAATTGTATGTGGTCGAGCGTTCTGCGCATCATCGACCATATGAGCCTTTGAGTATGTAATAAATCCAAACCCTCGAGACCTTTTGGTTTTCGGGTCCTTCATTACAACAACATCTACAATTTCTCCCCATTTTTCAAAGTGGGCTTTCAATGATTCATCAGTTGTTCGATAATTAAGACCACCAATAAAGATTTTACGATGGACCTCCGGCTCGTCCTGAAAATTAGGGCGTATAAAACAACCGTCAACAAAATGGCGGATGGCGTGGCTTTCCAGAACATGAACTTTTTTTTCAAAATATTACATATTTATTAACCACTGTAAGTGCAAAATCGAACCGGTAAGAGCTAATAAAATCATTATTATATAAAAACAATTCGCTTAGTCAAATATAATAATTTCAGAAATAGCTGAACCGGCATTGAATGTATTTATAATAATATAAATTTACTTACAAAGCCATCGTCGCCGTTTTGTTGAGGTCTCATTTTCAATAACTTTTAAGCCAAAATTAGAAAAAAATTAATTGATTGTAAAGATAACTCTGCAACTTTTTAAACGCAACAAATAAACCAGTGATACAACTTGGACACCTCCGAACTCAACCGACGCCACGCCAAAAAGAAAGTGCGAAAGATCGGTGACGGAAACGATGACCATGCGCTAATGCTAAGTGTTGCCAACAATAAAACTGCCTCTCCACCAGACTCACTTCTACAACCACCATAAAATCACTAATATAAAGTAATGCTACGCTCCTATTAGCTAAATTTTCCACTAAACAATTTTTTGTTTATTTCGAAAGAAACAAATAGGTATATTAATTTAATTTTTTACTTTAATTATTACATTCTATGTAACAAAACATTAAATTTTATGAAAATAATCAATAAATCAACAAAACAATTAGTAAATCAACAAGACAACAACAAGAATATATAATGTAGTTAACTGCTAAGTACTTTAAATTAAAATCGTATTTTTTAGTTGAATCATTTTTGTCGTCACCATCGTCATGCTTACAATTGTATGATTCCTTTTTTAATGTGGATTTTAAACCGATCTTTGAATGATCTCGCTAGCCACTGTTGGATTGGATGGATGGTTAGTATGATCGTGAACTATGTAGACATATACATGAGGCAGTTTGGGTTGAGACCTGGACTGTTCACTAAAACTGCAATCCCACGACTCAAGCTTACCTTCCAGTAATATGTTACGAGAAAAATACCTTTCTATACGTGTTTTTGGACTTGTCGGAGGCATTTGACAATTTGTTCTGGTATCGCACAACATATTATGGAATAACCTTCAGAAAGAAACCATCACGCCTAAGGAGAGTCAATATAATAAGGACTTGGTACCACAAACAGATAATGTTTGGTGGGCATGCTCATACTCAAGCGAATATACGCTCTTTATGAGGTATATAAATGGATTGATCGATATCAGCAAAACCAGCGTCGGATGCTCAATAGGCAGTAACTTCGTAAAAAACTTCGGTGACGTAGATGACATTGTGATGCTGAGACCAACCATCAGGTCACTCGAGACATTAATTAAATACCCGCATTAAGAAAATACGAATCAGACACTCAGATGACCCGAGAGGCTGACCGGGATTAGCCCATTCGCAGAGACCACTACAAGAATAATTTAACCACCCCACATGTTGGTCACCTCATGAGCCAGGTCCAGACATTTGTTTTCTTATCTGATTCGGCTTTCACTAGGTTTTCTTCATATGGAATGGTGATGTCAACCAAAAATATCCTTGACTGTGCCCGGTCCATCAGCACAATATTAGGCTTATTCGCAAGATTAGTCCTGTCTGTGATGATGGCCCGGTCCCAGTAGAGTTATTATTATTATTATAGCCCGGAATTCCAAAACGTTTCAGTATACTGTGGTTTCGACATATTGACGTATGAACTCGTAAAATGGATGACATTGAGTTTAGCAGGCTACTACTAAAATATTCTACGAAGAAATTCAGCGAATTGTGCCACCTGGATGGGGTGTCTAAGTTCACGTCACGATGTCTGAGGAATCAGGAAGAAGATGAGAGAGAAGGAGAGAAGAAGGAGTTTTCTTCCGCATACGACCTCTCTGTGGAATAGTTTACCACCGGCGACTTTTCCAGACCGATAACACCTGGTAATTTCAAGAAAAGAGCTTACTCCTTTCTAAAGGGCCAGCAACGCTCCTGCAATTCCCCTGGTGCTGCGTTTGATCATGGGATCATGAGGGGCATGCTCGTTTGCCCCCTCTTCTATAAAAAAAATCAGTGCTGCCAATACAACAAAAGTAAATTGTTCTCAAATGAAGTAGGAATATATTTCGAAACGTGTGAGTGGCTTGAAATGAAATGAAATGAAAGTTTATTGTTTCCAACATTTTCTTAAAATTAGAACGAGTTTGAGGACTTCTTTTAAGTATAAAGATACTTGTGGTAGAAGGCCCTCGCCCTCCCTTTACTAAGTATAATTAACATAGGAGAAACTGTGTGTGTGTGTGTGTGTGTGTGTGTGTGTGTGTGTGTGTGTGTGTTTGTGTGGGTATGTACGTGTGTACGTATGAGAAAAAGACAGTGAGTGAATACATTTATAGGATAAATTCTAATAAGGCTTCAGTTTGATCGTAATTAAGTGTCTTAAGCCACTGCATTATTTTTTTCTTACAATCGTATGTCTTTAAAGGATATATTTGCAATATTTTATTAATTTGATTATATAAGTGTTCTGATCGTTTTTCATACTGATTTTTCGCAAAGTTGGTTTTCGTACTGCATATAGGAACTACACTATAATTTCTTCTTTTACTACCGTAAGTAGGATTAAAAGACAAAGACTTATGTTTTTTTTAACAAAGTGAGTAATATGTACAACTGCCTCACCGAAATCACCCCACAAGATGAATACAAAATGCTAGTGGGCTTAATAGTTAAGTGACCATTTTTCTACTATTTGAAATTGAATTCTTCTGAACCAATAGAAAAACCTAAAAGCCACTAAAAACAATATTCTTCCACGAAAAGGGGTGTCGAAACCACCAGTTATGGTGCAAAATCAACTTAGTTGGCAACACTGCAAATGCGTTGCGTTTGCAGTGTTGCCAACCCTAACAGTTCATTTTCCCTCATGTTCAGTTAGTGTTTTCAGATTTAAAAAAAACCCATACACACAGATAACCCCCTAATAGATTCCGCATACACGGTCACAAACGCGCGCATCACATGCTTGCT
The DNA here is from genome assembly GCA_036936625.1 of Parnassius smintheus behrii. Lineage (NCBI taxonomy): Eukaryota > Metazoa > Arthropoda > Insecta > Lepidoptera > Papilionidae > Parnassius > Parnassius smintheus. The sequence goes on from JAUPFT010000014.1 coordinate 15,324,126, forward strand.
GTAGCTAGCATACAAAGTAACGTTAAGAATCACGATATCAGTGTCGACCAAGTTTGTGTCCCGTAGATGTCTGAGTGTTTGACAATTTAAAAATAGTCTTGTATCCAAAATACGCTACAAATGGCTTCCTGTGCAGTAAAATAGTGTGGCAAGTCATCTTAGACATCCTGTTATCAAAAAGACGGCGCAGCATTTCGTCGGTAAGTAAATTCTATTCTTATCACGTTAATCTATTTCAAATGCACCGGAGTTCAACATATACTGGTAATATAAAGGAACAAAGGCGTCGTTTCATGGTGAGGCCATACGCACAAGCGGGCCTTTGCACCTTCAATTTATGCCGAGGCACGGCTCTAACACCTCTTGGCAAGGTGCTGACTGACTGCGCTGCTGTAGCAGTTTTGTCACGTAACCATTACGTCAGCGGGCGATGAGGTCGTCACTTCTCTACGCCTAATTATTATTATATATATAATTATTGATTTACTATCATTATTTTTATTTTTATATTATTTCACCATTTTTTAATGTTTCTTTTTGTAAATAATTAAAAAATTACTTCGCAGATACTAGTAGTATCGACGGCAACGCAACTATAAATTCTACTAATTTTCAGGGATAGGCTATCCTTTAGTGCGTAGCGATCGTTCTCTTGTAACCTCCATGCACTACGTGATAAAGCATAGCCCGCCTGTCACTGACAGCTTCACTCGCTTATCCTTTCTAATACACGAAGGTACTGTATGGCGCTATAGCTCTCTTTTACTCATAAGCCCTATATAGTTTATACTAAATCTATGCTTTGCGTTGTTTTAAGGAGAACCTTCACTATATTAAAAAGTGTCCGTAGGAAAGCGCTAAATAAAGGTGGCGCAAATGTAGCTAGAGGGTAAATTTTAAAAAACTTTATACTGCGCAGACCATGAAGATTAGAGAGGAGAGGAAAGATCGCTACGTACTAATACATAACCCGCCTGTCCCTAAACTGCCGTCGGTAAGTAGTATCTGTGAAGTTAGATATTTATGAGTACAAATAGATGAAGTTAGTTGAAAAATGCAAAATGGTGAAATATTGTATTGTGCGTGGATGTGCAAGTGGTTTAGCATCTGATCGGAAAACAAAACCGAAAATGACTTTTATTGAGACAACTTAGCAATCCCAGTGCCTCACTTGTTTTATCCATATTTCTGGGACACTATTTTCTACAACGATTATTCTCCTTCTCTCTAAACTCCATGGTTTGGACCGGAAAACATCAAACATGTAATGTTTTGTAACAAATGGCATAAAAATAATCACACAACGTGTTTTGTTGATGGTCGCGTTCGCATTCACAAAAACTGTGTAAAATGTTCAACAGATATTGAGATTTGTAGTTATTTGTTTATCTAACCTAGAGTTTGCACTGACGCGATTTGCACAAAAAAAAACTGTTTTAAACACTGTTTTCTGTCAATGTATCAAAAAGCGTATGCATAGTTAAATAACATGTTCTAGTGAAATATGTTTGACAGTTTATTGTACATTACGAATTTTAACTATATTATATCTTAATAACTACAGAAGCAAAATGTTTGAAAACAAATTTGTAGAAACATTGTCATGTTGATAAATAAGTTTGAATAAACGTTGAAAATTTTACACAGTTTTTGTGAGTGCGAACGCCACCATCAACATAACTTGTTGTGTGATTTATTTTATGCGATTTGTTTCAAAACATTACGTGTTGGATGTTTCTCAGTGTTATTTTTAATGTTTCGGAATTTGTTTTAAATCGTGTTTTTTTTATTATGCAATTTAGTTGCCAAACATCATAAAACGTTATTACCCCTAGCAGAGAAGAACGATGACTATATAAAATAAAATAAATATGGTATATTTCCACTGAATCCATCTGCAGTCAGATTACCTGCAATTTTCTCGTGTTAAGTGACCATTTTTGAACGGAATAATTTGTTTTTTTTTTGGGGTTTTATTTGGGGTATTTTTTTGGGTTGCCTATCCCAGAGCTCGAAGAATATAATAAAATACAAATTGCTATTTATTTATGAAATTAAAATATATTACTTAAAAATATATTTATTACACTGTTTATCAAATATTGTAGTTTGTCAATGTCATCTTCATAATGTGTTTTAAGTGACAAGAAATTTTCTTTCCACAACATGTTCTACTCACTGCATAAAACCTGCCTAAAATACACCTGCATAAAATATTTTTATTTATTATTATTATTACACCAATAATAGAAAAATTTATTGCTTTATTATAAAAACTAAACAAAAATTAAAAACCTGTTCAGCACACAAACCCGAATGGGTTAATTAACTTATCGATGGCTAAAGTTGTGGCGTACATCACTACATTGCAGTACATTCGGTTGCAGTGATACCAGTTTAATTTTGCAAAAATTGCATAAAGTTGTTACGAAGTAGCAAGTTTCGATTCAACTTATTTGGCCTTTACTTTGAATAATATTTTGATTAAGACTACTTATCGATTATATTAAATTATAATATATTCAGAATCGTATTGGGGTTGAGCTGAATATTTAAATAATTTGACAATATCCACCACACATCTTAATGTAATGATTATTATTCATTGCAAACTGATTTGGTTGAAATGGAATAAATTTTCGTTAATAAATTTATTTTGTATAGTAAATTATATTTATTTTAAATCACTTTATTTTCACTTTATGAACTATTCAGACAACAATGAATATTTAACGAAAATATTCATAAAATACGAGTTTCACGTTTACAAATCCTTGTCCTTTTGTAGATTCAACGGTTTTTATTGTTTTTTGCATGAAAATACACTGCAATTCGGCATTTTTGTCGGAATTCAATTGAATGGCACGATCACTTGCGTTATGGCGCAGGACACGGTGCAACTAGTTTTATATAACGGCTGTTCGCGCCCGATATTCGAGCGGGGTGAAGGAACGGTTAGCGAGGTGCGGGAGTCGGAGGTTAGCTGCATCGTACGCGCAGCACAGTGGGAGTCTGCAGCGAGCCGAGTTGTTAGTGGGTTGACGGCGGGGCGGGGCTGCACCCGTTCGGCCGCGAGGCCGCTGGCCTCCGAGAGTGGCGTTAGATGTCGCGAGGATGATATGATTGGGCGTCGACAGGACGGCCTACTTATGTTATCTTATATTAGTATGTGACTTGATAACTAGGCTTATTTCTTTTGTTTGTTGCGCGAAGCCCAGGTCGATTATATATTGATAGTCTCCTTGTGTTGTCTTATATTTGTAAGATAATTGATAGAATCAGGCGTTACTTTGCGGAAATCTTTGCGGTAATAAAAAATAAAAATATAAATTTCTTTGCAACCTTCCGCTAAATAAATACAATGATGTGTCTTACCTGGATTGAAGAGCACCTCCCGCCCTCCCTCAATTGCATGCACTAACTCCGTCACCACTGGTCCCAGCACCACTAGGCCTTCGAATTAACAGCTGCCGCGCACCACCGCATTATTCACAAATAATACTTAACACGGTTACAAACAATTATTTACCTGAAGATGCCTCGTGTAGAGGCGAAACACGAGTCGTATTATCGTCGATGGTGTGTCTTACCTGGAATAGTGGTGTTGGGAGTAGTGGTGCTGGGACTAGTGGTGACGGAGTTAGTGCATGACATTGAGGGAGGGCGGGAGGTGCTCTTCAATCCAGGTAAGAAACATCATTGTATTTATTTAGCGGAAGGTTGCAAAGAAATTTTTATTTTTTATTATATTTAACCGTAATTGTATTAAATAAATTAATTGTGTAGTGCAGTGATTTCCAAAGTGGTCTATATCGACCCCTAGGGGTCTATGATAACCTGCAAGGGATCTACGTCAACGAAAAAAAATTTGGGGGTCCCTCAAATGAAAATGGGGGTCCACGATAGTGGATCTCAACACATACACTGATAGTACCTATTTACTTACATCATACTATCTTATAATATCAAAACATATACATTATTTATAAAAGTACCTATGAAGTAAAAAATTTATTATGTATGTTTATAAAATTGTGTAAGTTGTAGGATGTTGGTATTCGCTTTGTGGTCGCAATACATTTTGAACTTGTAAAAACCTGAGAGTCGCAGTCTCAGAGCTTCGCTACCTTGCACTGACTTGTTCAATTCGCCACTCTATAAATACGATTGTGGGACAAATACGTTTCTTCGTTTCCTGAATCTTGAAAAGGAAAGTGCTAAGAAAATATTTAAAAAAAATATAAACAGATAGTATATTACACAAATTATAGTGAGTCAGTGTTATTTTGTTTGAGAGTGCTGGAGAAAAGTAAGTACATTATTTTTTATAAAATTTTAGTTTTGTACTCGTAGTTAGCAAAGATAGATAAATTACGCCAATCATGACTTTAGTTATTAGTAGTTTAATATTCAATCACGCAAAACTACTCGAGTACTCCTCAATAGTTTCTTTTTGAAAGTTTTAGAAATCGGTATTATAATTACAGTGCAATCTCCGTAATTCGAGCTAATTGTTACAAGAAGATGTTCGAATTATGGAATGTTTTCGGAAAAATCAAAAAATATTTTTATATACAGCTGCTGGATTTTCTGTCTTATTTAAATAATTTAATTTTGCCCACAGATGACTGATGCCATGTCGGAATCTACAAAGAAATGTAGACAGTACAGTGTCGATTATTTGAAATTTGGCTTCATTCCATCATTGCCGGACAAACAATTGCCTATGTGCCTTCTATGCAACAAAGTTTTGGGCAATGACGCTATGAAACCATCTAAGCTGCAAGATCATCTGAGAAGATGCCACCCTGATAAAACAGAGAAAGATTTGAAATACTTTCAAACACTCAAAGATAATCTTCAGAAGAGACCTACACTGGACAGAATGTTCGCTTCGACGTCACAAAGAAATAATGATGGTTTGCGGGCGTCTTACAATATCTCGTTACTTATAGCAAAATCCGGAAAACCGCATACTATCGGAGAGAAATTAATTTTGCCAGTCGTTGAAGAGGTTTTGACACAAACCTGCATCTGATATCATTAAAAGAATTCCCTTAAGCAACAATAGTGTTGAAGGACGTATTGATGAAATGAGTTCTGATATTAAAAGCTTCTTATGTAATTATTTGCAAACGACCCATTTCTCTATACAACTGGACGAGTCAACTTTACCTGATAATGCAGCATTATTATTGGCATATGTTCGTTTTATTATGAATCAAGAAATGTACGAAGAACTGCTCTTCGCAAGAACTTTGATAACCAACACTAAAGGTGAATCAATATTTCATGTTTTGAAGGATTACTTCATTGAAAAAGCAGTTCCTTTATCAAATATAACATCAGTAGCTACAGATAGAGCACCTGCCATGGTTAGACGTTATCGTGGATTTATAAGCTATTTAAAACAAAATGTGTCAGGGGTGTTTCAGTTGCTAAAAATTTGAGTGTTAGATTGCATGAATCACTTCATTTAGTCATTGATGCAGTAAACAAAATCCGAAGCAACGCGTTAAATACGCGGTTATTTGCGCAGTTGTGTGAAGAAAATGACGAACACTTTCATCAATGACTCCTTCACACTAAAGTACGCTGGCTGTCTAAAGGTTTATGTTTGACAAGATTTTGTGCACTTTTTGAGACTATTTTAGAATTTTTGGACACTAAAGATAAAATTTTAAAAGGAAATTTAATGAAGAAGAAAACAGACATCGCCTATTTAACAGATCCCTTACAAAATTGACACCAAATATTGATAATTTATTACTAAAGCATCAGGTTCATACTTCTCACTAAAAATATTGACTGATTGCTTATGTTATTTTATTTATAGTTTATTTTATGTTTCTTTAATGCTACGTATATTTTACATAACAGATACAAAATTTTATTTTGCGTAGTTTAAATTTAAATTCAATTAATAAATGTATAAATTAACATATGGTTTTTACTTTAAGTTTTTACACTAAACTTCACTACGGTTAGAAATTTACAGGAAATAAATATCAGGTAAGTAGGGGGTCTATCCAACACGGAAAAACATGGCAAGGGGTCTACGACACAAAAAAGTTTGGGGAACTCTGGTGTAGTGTGATTCAATTTGATGGTAACTGTATTTAGTATGTATTTTGTATTTAGTAGTTTTGTAATGATTCCTTATATTTCTTATATTAGTAGTTTTGTATTCAGTAGTGATGTCATTGCACTGCCAGGGCCTTGCCGTTTTGTGCCTGGGTGCGACCGGTGCTTCCTCTCGGGGCTCTGCCGGGCACTCGACTCCCACGGGCGGGGGCGCTCAGTCACGCCCCCTGTCGGGCGACGCTCGGCGCTCTCCTGCGGGCTACTGTGCCCCCGGTTCGAGTGCCGGTCTGATGGAGGCAGGCCACGCAGGCCACGGCCGCCTCCACTGATCTTTGAGTCGTCAGTCCACTTATTAAACGGTTCTATTGTCGACGGCTTCAGGGAAGGTGTACCACCCGAGTGGCGATTGTGTAACAGTTCGCGCTATATTGTATTCGGTCAAACTCGGTGCGGCCTCCACTTGGTTGGTGGAGAGACTAGGGCTTTTCTGGAGCTTGAATGCTTAGAAAAAAAATATTTGCTTTGGTTTTTCCGCGAAATGTTTCGTAGTTGTAGCAGTAAATTTTTTGCTTTGGTTTTTCCGCGAAATGCTTCGTAGTTGTATTAGTTAATACCTTTTGAATACGTGTACATATGTTTTGTAACTATATTGATCATTATGTTTGTTGTTGAAGAAAAATTGATCCTTCTTTTATTTTCACATTTTGTTGGCGTAGTCGAAGATATTTGTTTTGGAAAAGATGGTTGCTCTAATAAGGGAATATGGTTGTCTTACGTTTATCGTTTTGCTTAATTTATCTGTTTTGATCAATGCGCACCGGGCAATGATTTTGCTATAGTCTGTTTGTTTGCAAGGTTGCATAGTAGTTTGAGTATTGATGCTTTGAGGCTTGGATGAAGCGTAGCATAGAACTGCATGTTTGGAAAAGCTACTCTTAAAGTATGACGGTTACGTGCGAAGCGCTCGACCGCGTGACAGGAGCCTCTTATTGATTGTCTCTCGTGTTTTAAGTGACAAGAGGTCCTTTTGAGTTTTGAAACGCTAGGAATATGTGACCTGAGAGGAGATCGCTTCATGTTGAATATAGATTAATTGTGCGCGTACACCGTTCGAGTAGAAGTATGAATATAAATCGGATATGTTGAACGATTGTTAGTAGAGTTTACGGTCAGAGTTTGTGACATTTTACATTTATTCGAGGTAGCTCTTAAATTTTGTTCCTTGTTTTTTGGTTTTGTTCTTCTGTTTTTTTTTTTTGTTTTTCTTGTGCTTTATTATTGTGCTTTGGTTGCTGGTAACTCACCATAATGATCAGAATGCGGTTAATTGCAGCGGAAGTTTTGGAATTTGTCTGGCCGACGCACTATTCGGAGCGTCACTTTTGGGAACATACTTTGTGGTAGATTGAGGGCCACCATACCGCAGCCGATGATGAGTGACTTACCATCCGACCACATCGGGTCCATCCGACCATCCACTGGAGTCGGAACCGACTTTGCTGGCCCCTGCCTCGTCAAGTCCTCCAACCTACGCCACGCGCGTTCACATAGGGCCTATCTGTGCTTTTTCGTTTGCCTCGCCACTAGGGCCGTTCGCTTGAAATTTGTAGGTGCCCTCAACACTGTAGCCTTTGTGGTCACGCTGGGCCGCTCCTTATCGCGTCGCGGTTTGCCGGACCGGATCCGGCCGGATTGTGGAACTGATTGTAGGGGCACTGATGGATATTTGAAGGAGGTCGTTGAATTTCTGTCCTGCAACATGACTTATTGGGCGGCTGCGATGTCCGGGAAGGATATCCAGGGGAAATTCGATTCCTCGGCTTAGCCACGCTGAGGCGGTGATGTGAGGTGGTGGTTGGCGCTGCAAGAGCGCGTCTCCGTCGCGTTAGTTGCCGAGGTCTTGGTTGGAGATTCGGTCTTGCCTCGTGCCGTCGTGACCCTATCCCGGTTGCCAATTTACTCGCGGACATAGGTTTTTATGTCCGGTACGGGGGTATGTTCGCGCCCGATAGTCGAGCGGGGTGAAGGAACGGTTAGCGAGGTGCGGGAGGTGGAGGATAGCTGCATCGTACACGCGGCGTAGTGGGAGTCTGCAGCTAGCCGAGTTGTGAGTGGGTCGGCGGCGGGGCCGGGCTGCACCCATTCGGCCGCGAGGCCACGGGCCTCTGAGAGCAACGTCCGCGCGAGTTGAACGCCGGCGTTCCCGGGTCGAGTTAGATGTCACGAGAATGATATGACTGTGCGTCGACAGGACGGCCTACTTATGTTATCTTATATTAGTACGTGACTTGATAACTAGGCTTATTTCTTTTGTTTGTTGCGCGAAGCCCGGGTCGATTATATTTTCATAGTCTCCTTGTGTTGTCTTATATTTTTAAGTTTCCGGATAACGAGGCCATATTGGATAATTGTTTTTAACCGTGGTAAGTATTATTTCTGAATCATACGGTTGTGCGCGGCAGCTGTTAATTCGAAGGCCTAATACTTGTGTTAATTGAACGCGCCATTTTGAATTTATTATTGAATATCAGAAAATAACCTAGACCGCCTCGAATTTAGTGTCTACTTCGAACGTGTTACGTGACGGTGACCGACTTGGAATTTGTAGTGATTAAAGGATCTTTTATTTCGTTAATTGCATCGACGCGGTAGTAGTTTTGTTCTACGTGAGCCTGGGACATTGAACTTTAACGCACCGTCCTTGAGTTGTACCGCGTGTCCCTGTTTAACGTCGATTAACTTGATTTGATTGAGCTTGAAGATAATTAATTGTACAGTAAAGTGATAAACGAATATAGTGAAAATAGAAGTTGAAGTGTTCCATTGATGAATGCACCTTGGATGGATCCCACATTTGAAGAGAGGCGACGCCTTTGGATCTGCTGTCTAACACCAGCGGAGATGTCTGGTTACACATGGAACACTTACAGAAAATACATGTCTAAGATATGTATTTTCTATCTTTCTTTACATTTAAAAATTATGACGTGTGAGAATAAGACGATATACTTCTGCTGGCAAGGTTCATGTTTGCATGATATTTGTATGACCAAAAAATATAATTATATAAAATTACTCCTCTATTTATCCTCTATTTTTCTTACATCTATGGTCTTATCTCTAATTCCTTGGACAGTCATTTCTGTTGGCAGCACCAAAATGGCGAAAATCAAATCACCTCATTACGTCACGGTGTATAGCCAGTCCATATAAAGAGGACAGTTAATGGAGTATAGAGGTAAGGAGGATAATCTCCTATAGGAGAATTGTTGAAAATGTGTCCATCTTTAAGCAGTAAATAACAGTTCAAAAACTCTTCACAACAGCGCCGGAGTAGCTACTGGTATGAAATGAACTTAGCAGTTGTCGACGGTTTGAAGTGTGCTGCTAAGCAGCTCAGGAGCTCTAAAATCTAAAATAATTTAATTAAGTAAATATAACCTCGAAAAAGTCTTCTATCCTACTAATATTTTTCGGCACGTTCTTTAAAATTTAACCCGTAGCTATAGTGGCGCCACCCTTATTTAACGGTTTTCTATGGACACTTTTTAACACACAGTCTGTACTCCTTACTTCACTACTTGTACTCCTTACTACACTCCATTATCAGGGTTTATCTAAAAAAATTACGAAACTTCATAGGCGTGAGCTGTCATTGGAGTATAGAGGTAAGGAGAATAATCTACCGTAAGAGAATAGTTGAAAAAGTATCCATCTGTACAATAAATAACAGTTTAAAAACTCTCCACAACAGCGCTAGAGTAAATAGAGGCAGTTAAATACTCTCCACAATAGCACTCGAGTAGCTAGAGGGTATGAAATGAAATTAGCGGTTGTCAACAGAGTGAAGTGTGCTGAGTTGAGAAATTTAATATTTGTTATATAACAGTATTTAAAACTTCAAATAGCCACGTTGTCTAAAATAATTTAGTAAATATAACCTATAAATAGTCACCGTGAAACACGTTGAGAGTGATTTTGAAAATAAAAATTTTAGGACAATAAAATGATAATTATAAAAAATAATTATGGTGAAAGTTTGTGCCGCGGAGGTTAGAGAGAAGGAGAACAATAGCTGTAGAAAATAGCGTCCCAGAAATATGGACCAAAATTAGTGAGGCGCTGTGATCGCTAAGTTGTCTGAATAAATGTCATTTTCGGTCTATTTTTCCGATCAGATGCTAAACCACTTGCACATCCCCGCACAATACAATATTTCACCATTTTTTAATGTTTCTTTTTGTCAAAAATTAAAAAATTACGGAGCACGATTACTTTCTTACCAATGCCGCGAGGAAAATTTGTACATTAGGTATTCAACTAACTTCATCTACTTGTACTCATAAACAGCTAACTTCGCAGATACTACTTACCGACGGCAGTTTAGGGACAGGCGGTTTATGCAACAGTACGTAGCGGTCTTTCCTCTTCTCTCTAACCTCCATGGACTGTGCAGTATAATGTTCTTTAAAATTCACCCTCTAATTACAGTAGCGCCGCCCTTATTTAGCACTTTACTACGAACAATTTTTAATGCAGTGGTGGTTCTCCTTAATACAACGCAAAGCATAGATTTAGTATAAACTAAATAGATTGGGCTTATGAGTAAAAGAGAGCTACCAAACATACAGTACTTTTGTGTGTTAGAAAGAGAAAGCGAGTGATGCTGTCAGCGAGACTAAACACATATTTGGTCATTTGTGAGCTAATACATTTCGGCTATGTCTTATGTGAATTATAGTGATAACTAGTAACTTTATTGTGTTTAATGGAATGGTTTCTTGATCTGTACCAGGTTGTGATTAGTCCTAAAGGAATAATCCCCAGCATTACTCATTTCACCAGTAAATTTACAACTTGGTTTCTATCATTAGTTTTTTAATAATATTACACAAATGCACCGGCTTTAGAGAAAATGTAATGAAAAATTACTTTCATGTAGTACTGAGATGAATTAGCACAAGAAAAACAGCCGTATTACGAAAATAACAAAGAGAGAAATATGAGGGCATTTGTAACCTCACCTTTTAGTGATGATTGCTCGGTTTGTTTTTGATGTCGACTTTTTTATTTATTTATTAAGGTTTACCAATGTTTGATTACACTGTATTTAACAAAATGGCTTAAGAACTAACTTACGTAGCTAAGTGTAACAATCGTTTAAGGTAAACACCACATGCAACGACACGTGTCCCCCTACGGCGATATATAGATTCTACGGCCGTAGCGTAGAGTCCGTAGAGTCTACATCACCTGAGGATGCCTCGTGTAGAGGCGAAACACGTGTTGTATTATCGTCAATTGTGTCTTACCTGGAATAGTGGTGTTGGAAGTAGTCGTGCCGGGAGTAGTGGTGTTGGGAGTAGTGGTGCTGTGACTAGTGGTGACGGCATAAGTGCACGCAATAGAGGGAGGGTGGGAGGTGCTCTTCAATTCAGATAAGACACATCATTGTATTTAGTTAGCGGAAGGTTGCAAATTAATTAATATTTTTATTATAATGGATTTCCGCAAAGTAACGCCTGATTCTATCAATTATTTATTTTATTTAAATTCTAGGTGTTTAGGTCGTACAGCACCTCTACCACTACCGGGTAGTTGACAATCCTAGAGAGCACGATGTCCAATACATCCGGACGTATCCTAGGGTCTGTAGGGATGTGCGTTAGTTTCTCGGGACTTAAAACGTCGTAGTTGTGGTTTTTCCCGTCTTCGTAGAGCTCACGACCCGACGGGTTGATTAATCTTGACCCCCACGCCGGGTGTTTGGCATTTAGGTCCCCGTCGATAATGGTGGGTGTCGCACCTTCCATAATCGTCCAGATGTCTTAGGAGTAGAATGGAGTCCCTGGCGGGTGGTATACTGCAAAGATCCTTAGTTCCTCGCTCGCCGCCTCCATTTTTATGCCGATTGAACGCATCGTCTGGAAATCTGGCAGGTCCAGTTCTTGGTGGATGATGTCCCGCCTCACCAGAATCACTGTCCCTCTATAAGCGATCCCTTGAGGGTTGACCTCGTCCTGCCTGTAGATGGTGTAATTTGGCAGCCTTAGATGCGTTGATGGCCTTGGTTTGGTCTCTCCCAGCAAGATCACCTGGATGTCCCGTTGCTGGGCGACCGTGCGGAGTGCATGGATCCTTTGTTGAATCCCGTCCGGGTGCCAGCAAAGAAGGCGCAGGTTACTGTCCTCCGTAATGCCTTGCCAGCAGTGATGCCAGCGCCTTCATCACGGCGGTTATAGGGTCTGTCCCAGCCCTTATGTCGGCCAGGACTTGTGTACCGACTTCGATAGCTATGCCTACCAATCTATGGATGGCATCGGCTGTCTCGAGGCCGGATGTTGGTGGTGGTCTGCGTTGATATGAAGGCACTGTTCTCGGGGCATTGATGGTCAATCTTTGTGTAGAGCGCGCTCTCTGTGTAGAGCGCGCTCTATGTGTAGAGTGGGCTCTGTTTTCCGGTAGAGCCCTTTCTGGCGCTCTACTTGTCATGCTCTTCGGTGGTGGTCTTTCAGTAACCTGTGTCTGTGAGGCTATCGGTCCTGATGTTGTAGGGGTAGTGTTGGCAACAGCCTGAGGAAAAGGCTGCTCCGACTTCCTGCTCCTATTCCTCCGCTTCTTCTTCTTGGAAGGCTGACGGCCTGTGGCGTCGTTAGCGGGAGGCTTGAGAGTCACCCCGGTGGTTGCCCTTGACTCTGCGGGTTCCACCGTTTCCATTGGTGTTATAGGAGGGGGTGGGGGCTGGTTGCCTGCCTTTTCCTCTGACGATGGTGGCCCACCCATCCTCCCGGATGGTAACAGCTTTTGGGCGACTCTGTGGGATCCTCTTTGGATTCTCTGGGAGTAGTCCCGGCAGAACGATCTCCTACTTCCTAGCAATCCTCTTCAGGACTGAGAAGCGGCGATCGTTGGCCGTGTGATTATTTGCGCGGTTTGCGCATTTCGGCTCTTCCTCTCTACCCCTTGGGCAAACGCTAGTGATATGCTCCCCAGCACAGCGAACACATTTCACTGGCCTGAAGCAGTTTGCGGAGGCGTGTCCGAAAGCCTGGCAACGGTGGAATTGTGCCGGTCCCGCCTTCCTCTGCCAGGCTTCGATGACGACTCCTCTCATATAGAGGAGCTCGTCGATCTGATAGAGTTCTTGTAGCCGCTCCAGGCTCAGATGATCCAGCTGTGCGTAATAGAGGAAACCAGGTCAACCTCTACGTGGTGGAATGGCCTTCACGTAGCTGATGGGGAAGCCTTTTACCCGGATAGCCTCCTCGTTCCTTTGGGTATCGGTGCCCACTGGCAGTCCCAAGATGCCCACTTTAGTGGGCTTCTCCTCCGCCGGGGTATAGCAATACCACGACATTGTAGGTAGTTCTTTGGAGAGTTCAACCATATATTTCTGAATAGTTCTGAACTCCTCCGGGCTCTGGGCGAACCTTACACCCTTCCTGAACGGACGGACATTAGAAGGGTGGCCCAACTTTCTGTTGAACTCCTCAAAATTCTTGGTCCAGTCCGGGAGAAATTCCGCAAATATAGGTGAGTATATAGCCATTTTTTTTCGGATTTTCTGGGCTCTTCTGCCACTTGCGGTCATGGTATTACCGGAGCTGCTGCCATGTGAGCACAGCTCGTTGACAGCCGCTGTCCGTCGTCTTGTGGTAACCCAGACGGGTTGGTGATCTGCACCGGTGAAGATCGTCCGGCGGATGCAGCTAGGGTTGCATAGGTCGTAGACCTCCAGCTGTATGATTCCTCGCCTCCTTGCTCATACAGGGCCGAGTCATGGCTGCGTCGGTCCGGTGAGATGGAGGGGGGTGGTTGCGGTGGTGGTGGCGACTTCGGAGGCGAGGTATGCACCTCCTTCCTAATCGCGAGTTGGGGCTCTTCATCATCCGATGATGATGATGATGGTGGTGCTGATGAGTCATGGTCATGAGACCCATTGCGCTGCCTCTTCTCGTGGAGGGAGGCATCGGTCTCTGGTGTGGTATTGCGTCTTGCCGTTTTCATAACCCGCTGGGGTTGGGGCGTTGGTTCCTGTCCAGCCGTGTGCTTAGACACCGCAGGCGTGAGTGTGACGCTCGGTGCGGACTCCCTTTTGGGCGGAGACGATGGCTTCCGGGTGGGTATCTAGGATTACGACTGTACTACCCTGGTCCGTTCAGGGTTGAAAAGGTCTCTGTACGCTATGGGTCGGTCTAAAACGCCTGTTCGATCCGGTAGTTTTCTTGTTCGAGGGGGGGGGCTCCCCCTTGTCCTTGTTCGACATGGTGTCAACTTACCTAACAAGTGAAGTGCTCGGTACTCTCTAAGGCCCTATCAGTTCTTACCAAACGAATCGGCAGACAATAATGGCGCGCGACGGCGAATGGTAGGGATGGTTGTAGATGTTAAAAATGGCTTCAGCACTGGGGCACTGCCTACCCCTTTCCCTGTGAAAGGGTTCTATGAATGCGTGCAGCTGAAACACATAAGAGCGCTGAGGAAGCTCTGGGCGTGCACTCGCTGCCCCAGACTTAAAACAAAACTGAACACCTTAACGGACGGTTGCAATACAGACCCACAGAGGAGAGGCCTGGGAGCGGCGCATTTGGAAGGCTGACGAACATCAAGCGTCGCACCATACATTGAACCGGCTGTAGGGGGTATTTTGTGAATTGTGACCCTCTACATATAATTGATATGTAGTATATTAATGTAGGTAGTATCTTCTACGTTACGGGATGTGGTAATTAAAACTGTGTCCGTTTCCGTAGAGAGCGTTTATTGTACTGAAAATACTTATGAATAAAAAATGTAATTATAGTGAACGTGTCGCGCGCGCAGGCGCGATATCAGCATTATTTTCTAAACTGTTGAAATATCATGTACTTGCTCGTACATCTTGCCAATTTTATAAACAAGAAGAAAGTTTAAGGCGATGAACCCCTATTGAGTTTACGGGCAGCCGTAGCGATCACCGCATCCACACTATCGATGTCCGAGACCCCATGCTCCGATGAATGTCCTTGGGTTGGCTGCTCGACATTGTTGGGGTCTGGCTTGTCGCGAAGATTCACGCTGCAGCCTTGACGTCTTCTTTTCAGCCGGAATGTCCCCCATGCAATGAAGGCTACAATAATAAATCCGACTACGGTGTACAACACATAGTTGTGTGTGTCATGTGTGAGTGATTGTACACTCAGTGTTTGTTGCTGTTCCTTGACCTTATCAATGTTGTTTTTCAGCTCTTGTAAGGCGTCTTTATGATCTTCAGGTCCAAATGTATGATTAAAGTCTGTCAGTATGTGGTTCAGGCTTGATTCACGCATGTACATTCTTTCTTCACTGCCTGTTAGTTTCAACTCGCTGTGATAGTCGTTGCGAGCATGAATGATGAAGCTTTCTCCCTTGAGCATACACCCAAGTCCGAGTAACATAATCCCCGTGCCGTGTAAGTGCTGTGACGTCACTCCAGCTGGGCAGAAAATGCGCATCGTGCAGTCTTCGCAACAGGAGAACAGCCACGCGCCACGATTGTGTAATCGCACCCACCTGTCGTTGCAATCCAATACTCTTGTGCGGCATGTTGATGAGTCGCCATTGTTTAATATTTGCGCTTCACATAATGTATCGGCTACCTTAATGTTGTAAATAGGTTGATTGATAGCACATAACATTTTGTTTTCTTGCAGATTTAAGCATGATGATACATCTCGGTTTTCTAAGGGTATTATCATGTCCCCTTTTAGGTTTACAGCAAGGTATTCAGATGTGAGTACTATAGTTTTCTCTGTGTGTCCAGTTATTTGCGGAATAGGAATGATGTGGTTAAGTTCATATTGTTCGTTGTTTATTAGCGGTAGCTTCACTTCGAATATTATGTA
The DNA here is from genome assembly GCA_036936625.1 of Parnassius smintheus behrii. Taxonomy (NCBI): domain Eukaryota; kingdom Metazoa; phylum Arthropoda; class Insecta; order Lepidoptera; family Papilionidae; genus Parnassius; species Parnassius smintheus. The sequence goes on from JAUPFT010000014.1 coordinate 15,340,073, forward strand.
TGCACTTGTTAAGCGCACGTGCACTCGCGCCAGCTTGTATAGGCTTCGCGTGCAATGGCGTGTGTTCACACAGGGTAGCGATAACTCGCTTGGTAAATGACCGGAGATGATGTTGAGCTGATCTTCAAATTGGTTGGGCTTGATGAGATGGGTGTCAACTCTCCCGTCCTTCACGTCAGTTACTAGGTCTAGGAGTTGCTGTTGTATTTGTCGTATGTTTGAAATGATCAAGTTCACGGCCAGAGCGGTAGCTGTTATGTACATAGCATTGTCATGGCTGAGTTGTATGCGTTTTTCCGTTTCAGCGAGATGATTGTCGATGATACGAAATTGTGTGTTCATTACTTCCTCGTTTCTTTTTAGAAGATTATATTCACTTTCGATGATCGATGTGTGATTTTTGTAGAGATTCAATAGATGATTTTCGTTTGACTGGATTATGTTGATATCCTTCACGTACTGATTGGCAAATCTCTCATCCAGAGTACCAAAAAGGGAGTTTGCTAGGTATCCTATTCCATTCACTAGTCCTCTTTTTCTTCGAGACGGTCCATGTTCTGATCGTAAGATATCGTTATAGTGTTGAATTTCGTTAAGTTCGTGTTGAAACTGGGATGAAATTGTAAGATAGGCTGCTTCATTCTTGCATAATGTGTTCAAATGGTTGACATAGTTTTGTATGTTGTCCAAACTCCGCCAATATGTCGTCATGTTGTAGTATACAACCATTTTCCACGTATCTTGAATAATCTGCACATCAGACACCTTGTCAAAATAAACGACTCTTGAACTGCTAAGCCTTGTTATGTTGATCATTTGTTGCGTAGTAGGTCCAACACACATCGAAAATATAAGTAGTAACGTACAAAAAAGGTTGTTGAAGTGTTTTTTGCCGTTGTTGTTTCTTCGTTTTCTTTGCGTATTTATTGCAGGCTTCGTAGTGTCAACGTCAGAAGATGCAGTTGTATAAGATGACGGATCCAACGGAAGGCGTGACAATTTTGTAATCGGTCGCTTCATATTACTTGTTTTAGTTTTCAGTGTGACGACTCGTACCCGGCCGTCCGCACCTGGGTGAGTCTCCAACACCCGTCCCAGGATCCATTTGGCAGGAGGAATGTTGTCTTCTCTGACGATAACGACGTCCCCAACTTCTAAGTTTTTAGTAGGGAAGTGCCATTTGCTTCGAGTTTGTAGAGTTTGAAGATAGTCAGTAGACCACCTTCTCCAGAAGTCCTTGTACATTTTCTCCGTAAGTTGCCATCTTGTAGAGAAGGTCATGTCATTACCCTCAGCGGATAGTGGTGATTCTAGAGAAGGCTCGCCGATTAGGAAGTGAGCTGGTGTCAAGCAGTCAAGGTCTTCGATATTCTCTGACAACGCCACCAAGGGGCGAGAGTTGAGACATCCTTCAATCTGCGCCAACAGTGTAGAAAATTCCTCGAACGTAAGTTTTTGATCCCCAAGTACTCGTTTGAGGTGATGTTTCAGGCTTTTTACTGCAGCTTCGTAGAGTCCACCAGCAGTAGGCCAGGAAGGAGCGTTAAAATGCCATTCAATGCCCCACTCTGATATGTTAGTTATGACGTCATTGTTTATGTAGCATTGTAATGCCTCCTTTCGTTGTTTTCCAATGCTCTTGCTGCGCCCACGAAGTTGGTGCCGTTGTCGCTGTAGATGTGACGAGGCTTTCCTCGGCGGGCACACATTCGTTTCAAGGCGTTCAGAAAAGCCACTGTGCTGAGATCGGAGACAAGTTCGAGGTGAAGAGTTTTTGTGCACAGACACACAAATACAGCTACGTAGGCCTTCATTGTCTTTATTCCTCTGCCCTTGTTAGCCTTTACCTCCACATGCCCAGTGAAATCTACACCGGTGTGTGTGAAAGGCCTTGATGGTGTGACGCGTGGAGGAGGTAAATCACCCATAAGTTGGTTGTTGTTGATAGTTTTGAAGTGATGACACGTGATGCACCGTATAAGTCGTTTTTTCACTGCTCTCAAACCGCTGATAATCCAATATCTGTTGCGTAGATATGATAGAGTTAGTCTGGCTCCACCATGCAGGGTCCTCTTGTGCGCTTGGTCGATCAGTAACTCCGTTAACCTGTCATTGTAAGGTACGATAATTGGATGTTTTTGTTCTTGACTTAAGTTGGCATTTTCCAGACGTCCTCCTACACGTAAGATTTCGTGTTTGTCCAGGAATGGATTTAAGTTTAAAATACTGCTTGTTATTCGCACTTTAGGATGTTTATTGAGTTGTGCAATGTCGTCGGCGAAATGATTAGTTTGTATAGCCTTGATAATTGCATTATGTGCGTTCTGCAGGTCACTCGTTGCTAAGTACGATGACCGCATGGCATTGTTGACGTCACGTGCATTGTTTATGAACCGAAGTATCCAACTTAGGATTCGAGTTACGCGTGCCATACAGCTGTGTTTGTTTAAAAGTTCTCCGATTAATGGCATCGACCTTTGTGACACGCAAACTTGTTTGACCTTTTTCTCTTCAACAGTTGTGTGGAATTGGTCTTGAAGTGGGAGATCGTTGTCCTTTAGCCAAATAGGTCCCCACCATAAATGATGATTCGCCAGTTGTAGTGGAGTTAGGCCTCTGCTGGCACAATCTGCTGGGTTATATTCAGACTTGACGTGCCTCCAGCATCCCGATGGCATGATGACAGTGATCTGTGTTACGCGATTAGCCACAAATGTAGTCCATCTTGAAGGCCCCCCTTGTAACCAACCCATCACGATCATAGAATCTGTCCAACCATGTATTGTTACAATCTGTGAGTTTATTGACTCTATGACCTTTTTCATAAGTCGAGACAGTAGTAGGGCACCGCATAGTTCAAGCCGTGGTAAAGACGGGGGTTTTCTTAATGGTGCGAGCTTAGTTTTTCCCGCCACCAGCGTGATAAATTGTTGCCCTTCTTCACTAATAGATTTACAGTAGATAACGCAGCCGTAGGCTTTCTCGGAGGCGTCACTGAATCCGTGTAACTCGATGGGTTGTTTAGTGTTACCAATCCAGCGTTGTAAAGCGATGGTATTGATAGTGGGCAATTCTTGTTGAAAGGTTGTCCACTCTTGTTGTATGTCTTCCGGAAGAGGTTCATCCCAATTTGTTGAAGCAAGCCAAGCTTGTTGAAATATGAGTTTTGCCTTCATTGTTACCGGAGACAGCCAACCAAGTGGGTCATATAATTTTGATAGATCAGAGAGCAATGTCCGCTTCGTTGTGACGTCACGTGTGTTACTAAGTGGCGCCTTGAATGTAAACTGATCAGTGTGCGGATTCCAGGTTAAGCCGAGTGTTTTGTTACTCTCTGCGTCCTTGAAGTCAAACATATTCTGGCTTATGAGATGTTCAGGTAAAGGTTGAAGCAATCTGGGGTGGTTACTAGCCCATTTGCGAAGATTGAACCCACCGCCTTTTAACAGGTCAATCAATTGGTTTTGAGCGTCTTGTGCTTCTAACATGTCGTTGCTGCCACCAAGTAGGTCATCCACATACAGCTGGTGAGTAAGGATCTCTGCCGCGAGAGGATAGCGGTGTCCATCGTCCATTACGAGTTGTATTATGGTGCGCATTGCCAAAAATGGTGCAGCTTTGGTACCATATGTTACAGTGCACAGTTGGTATTCTTTGATGAGATCTGTAGCAGAGTCACGCCATACAATTTTTTGCAGGTGTTGATCTTCATCGTGTATCAGTACTTGACGGTAAAACTTCTCAATGTCTGCAGTGTAGACGTATTGAAAGGCTCGCCAACGTAGAATCATAGATTGTAGGTCTTGTTGGAGGTTAGGCCCGCACTCCATGAGATCGTTCAAGCTTTGTCCTGTACTTGTCTTGGCAGAGGCATTAAAGACTACGCGCAATTTTGTAGTTGTTGAGTCCAGCTTTTGTACGCCGTGATGAGGTAAGAAGTAGCTTGGTTTATGGTGTTCAGTGCATAGCTTCATGTGGCCGAGTTGTAGATATTCGTCAATAAACTTCTTGTATGACGTAGAAAATGTTTCCTGTTTGGCCAATCGTTTTTCTAACTGCCGAAATTGTGCGATTGCCTGTGGCTTAGAAGTGCCCAAGGTTTGTTCGTAGTTTATTTTCATTGGAAGTCTGACTGCATATCGTCCGTCTTCTTTTCTTGTTGTTGTGGTTGAATAAATAGATTCACAGTATTCTTCCTCTGATGTTAGATTGTGATTGGTTTCGGTTATCTCCTCCATCTCCCAAAATCGAGATACATCGTCAAGATTAATGAGCACGTGGCAGTTGAAGGTTTTGATATTGCCCAGCAGTACCCAGCCCACTTTTGTCTGTTGAGCCATGGGTGCGTGTGAGGGTCCTCGTAGCATACCACTCATTACTATGTCAGCATACACTCCAGCGTCTAACAGAACGTCCACTGGTCTCGAGATGTTGAAGTCGGGATCCGCCAGTTGTATGTTCTGAATATGTGGCCAGTCTTGTTTTTCGAAGGTGTAATTAGGCAGGTTGCTGAGCATGTTGGCCATTACCATGGCTTCGATTGTAAATGAATGGCCTCCGTACAAAGACTCACAGTCTAACCGTACGGTTCCGTTGCTATGATGTGCTGACGTCCCTATGCCTGAGACTGTGGCGTTTCGATTTTGTCTTTGCAGTCCCAGCCGTTGCGCAGCATCTTCAGTTATTAGATTTATCTGTGATCCTTGGTCGAGAAGGCATCGCAATTGAACAGTCGATCCATCAGCTGCCATCACCTTTAATTGAACGGTCGCTAGTAGGACTTCGTTATAATTTCCAGACACGTGGTTTGCCTTTTGCTGTGACGTATGTGGCTTGTTGCTAGGTATAACGTTATTTGAGACCGCGATTTCAACTTTGCGGTAAATATCGTGCAATGTTGTGTGGTGTGCTTCTTTGCACACGCGGCATCTTTTGTTGGAGTTGCATTTATTGTCGTTGTGTAAGTACAGGCAATTGCGACAAATATGTAGTTGCGAAATTGACCTCATTTTGTCTTCCGGTGACATGTCTTGAAACGACTTGCAGTAGAGTAAAATATGATTGTTTTTACACAGCGGGCAATTTTTGTCTGTGCTTGTATGATATGCTCGAAGAAAACTACGCCTGTTGGTGTTGTTAAAGTCCTTCTTAAATTGAGCTGTTGCCTCCTTGTTGGTCGAATTGTTTGACTTGTTAGGTGTCTGTCTCTTCTTTTGAACAGGTTCAAGCGCAGTAAACTTGTTTTCCAAGAAGTTTATCAGCTCATCCAAGGAAGGTAGCTCTCTCGGAGCCTTTCTGATCTCCATGTAGGCTGCATACGTGTCGGAGTCCAATTTGCCAGTGAGAATGTGCACCAGGATCGGATCCCAAGTCGTTGTGTCGATGCCCAGATTGTGAATAGCATGTATGGTCTCGACACTTGTGTCATGTAGCTTCTTCAGCTCGTATGCATTCTGTGTTTGCAACGCCGTTTGTCCCATAAGGGTTTGTATATGTTTTGTAAACAAAAGTTGTCGGTTGTTGTACCTATGGGTGAGTATCTCCCAACAGGTGTCGTAATTATCAGCTGATACTGTAAGATGCTGTACGATGCGCTCCGCCTCGCCTTTAAGTTTGCCCTTGAGGTGCTGCATCTTTTGCGTTTTTGTCAACATGACATTGTTGTGGATGGCTTCACAGTAGAGGTCCATGAATGTAGGCCACTGGGTATAATTACCAGAAAAAGAAGGAATCTCAATTGTAGGCACTTGCTGATGCTGTTGAGATACTGAGTTAAGCTTACGATTCAAATCCCTTTTTGTAGTTTCGTACAAGGTTTCGTATGCAGAAAACTCTTCTTCGTAGCCTACATCACCGCCAGAAGTCAGGTTATCGATTTGCCAGTGGAGTTCGTCGATCAGTTTCCAGCGAGACTGCAGCGAATTCAGTTTGTCACAAATTTCCCACTTTTCTGTCAACTCTTTGGTGTTGATGTTTTTAATCACCCTAGAGAGCGCCCGGAAATTAGTGCGTTGTTGGCTAATGAACTCATCAGACCTTGATGGTACTCCAGTTTCCGCAGTTTTCACCTCGTAGTTCGCCAGCATGTCACGAATCGCTTCGTACCGCTTCTTTGTGGTGGTGTAGGTATCATTGATGAAATAGTCGTCATCCAAGTCACTGTCTGTTTTTTTTAGAACACCATGATTCATGTTGAACACCTCCCATTGAGCATTCAAAGCATCCAACCTTTTCTGTATGTATGTTCCTGACTTACGTGAATCAGAATCCTTTTTGAAGTTAGCCTCAATTTTAAGGATAGATTCAATGATTGTTCTCTGTTGTTGAAGTAGGTTCTCCATGGTTTAAGAACGATGTTGTAAATAGTTGGTTTCAGATACGTGTGACTGCGACTCTTACCGTAGTATGCACCTCAATCAAGCTGGTGAGACCCGCTTGTGGGAGGCCAGCAACCAAAGTGACACTACAGATAGAATCACGAATTACTCTTTTTTTTTTTTTTTTCAAATACACTTTACTGTTGAACTATTGTAGACGTAATATGCAAGTCTTAGTTCACGTCGAAAGCTCGAAGGACCAAAATGTAGGGGGTATTTTGTGAATTGTGACCCTCTACATATAATTGATATGTAGTATATTAATGTAGGTAGTATCTTCTACGTTACGGGATGTGGTAATTAAAACTGTGTCCGTTTCCGTAGAGAGCGTTTATTGTACTGAAAATACTTATGAATAAAAAATGTAATTATAGTGAACGTGTCGCGCGCGCAGGCGCGATATCAGCATTATTTTCTAAACTGTTGAAATATCATGTACTTGCTCGTACACCGGCAGTTAACGATAACTCGCCCGCTGACCAACAACGCGAGCGAGCAGCGTTATTATGCCAAGGGCAGAGCGGATATCCTAGCAGAGCACTTCAAGGAGCAGTTTATGCCGAACTCAGCTAGTGCTGAGTTCATGTAAATCCATACCCGGAAGGAGAGCCGCGTGCAGGAGTTCCTGTCGTCGCCCGCGCCACCGCTTGCAAGAGAGTGGTTCATCTCCCCCGCCGAACTGTGGAGGTCAGTAACCCGCCTGCAACCGAGGAAGGCGCCGGGGCACGATGGGATTACCAGCGCCGCACTACGACAGCTGCCTAATAGAGTCCTTGTAGAGATAGGTCGGCTCTACAATGGCATATTGGGGACATCCCACTTCCCGGAGGACTGGAAGAAAGGCAAAATCATCATCTTGCCGAAACCCGGGAAGGACAGGCGTAGAGCTGCCAGCTACAGGCCGATCACACTGCTACCGCATATAGCTAATCTGTTCGAAAGAGTGTATCTAAGACGCCTCCGCCCGTGCATCAAACATCGGGCGAAGCTGCTTGCGGTTGAACAATACCGCGGCCGCACATCGTTGGGCGTCTTTCTCGATATCGAGAAGGCGTTCGACAGGGTGTCACTCTGAATTACTCTTCAAGTTAGAAGACCAGAGAAGTGTCCCTCCTGATAGTGGGCTAGTGGCGTCTTTCCTCGCAGACAGGAGGTCCTACGTCTATGTAGAGGACGCCGAGTCCGCAATAGGATCCATGACAGCTGGTGTGCCACAGGGCAGCTGTCTGTCTCCCGTCCTGTTCGCGGCTTACATCATTGCAGGTCATCTGCGCGAACGGGATGACGATGTAGCGCCTACTTCACCTAGTCCAGAAGATCCCATATCGCCACTTCCAGGATGCAATGTCTGCTGGACCTGCTGCCACCATGGAGGGATGAGTGGAGGACAGCCGTCAATGTTGGCAAGACGACCACTCTGCTCACTCAACGCTTCAGAAGATTTCCACCACCGCTAACCCTCAGAGGCCAGTAGATCGCATACGAGAAGGCCGTGACCTACCCTGGATGCCGGATTGACAGGATGCTGCGCATGACTGCGCACGTTGACTTCGTCGTCCGCAAAGCCCGATGTGCACGGGTGATGCTCCGTCCAGTCCTGGCATCCAAGTTACCGACTAAATCGAAGTTAACCACGTACAAAATGTACATAAGACCCCTGCTAACATACGCTGCTCCGGCCCGGTATGCGCTCCTGAGCAATCGAAAGAAGCGGCGACTACAGGCCCAGCAGAATTTGTCAATACGAACCATAGTCGGTGCGGGTTGCTACGTCCAGAATGACGTCATAGCGGCCAACCTAAGGATAGAGAGCCTTGAAGAATTTTTGGTCCGGCTGGCGCGTGGTATGTTCAACCGCGCCGATAACGGGCCACATGAACACCTTCTTTGCACCGTTACACACATGGCCCCCGGACGGGCGACCCTATCCAAGAGAACTCCTCCCTATATTGATTAGGGAGTCGAGTAAACTCCACAATGCCGCAGATAAGCCAACTCTGACAAAATATTTGTATTTAAATACAAATACAAGATAACCTTTTTTATGGATTACCCGACTGCGATAAAAGTCGTTTTTAAGAACATCGCCTTTAATATCATACGCACCCAGGACCGATACACTGTAGTGTGCCGTGAAGAATTCACGGGTAAAGGGGCCCGAGGCCCGAAACCTGCTGGGCAGAAAGCCCACGCAGAAGACAACAGCTCAGCAAATTCTAGGTAGAATTTACATCGTCCATGTAGATCAACAATGTATCGGTATAGTAGAGACACTGAATCTTATTAAGTGAAGCTGATAATACAATAATGATAGTGTACTACTCAGTATAGTAATTCAAATCATCCGACATTTTCCTCTATGATAGATTTCACTTTCTTTAAAATATTGTTACGAGCTTAAGGTTCGTGATAATAAAAATTGCCGATAGAATTACCTAAATTAACACTTTAATTCACTTTACACTCATTAAAGTTAAAAACACTAATAATTAATCACACTGATTCACTTTATTCCGCTCCAAAGCTTCGCTTGTCTCGCCAACATCAATACTTCCCCGATCGCATCTTGCAGCGCCTATAAATATAAATTAGCACCGAAATATCCAGAATATTGAAGTAAACACGCGCAAGGTACCGAGGGTTCGAGTTTCAACTTCTATAAGTTTAGTTCTTCGGTTTTAGACTAGATGGCGCTGTCGGTTGAAAGATTAGTGATGTCATTTTCTGGAAAGCTCCCCTCGCTCTCGTCTCTGACACTAGATGGCGCTAGTGCCGTCGACTTAGGCGCGTAGCACTGCCCCCTCCTAAGACATGCTCGTCCCGAGCATTATTGGCCCCATAATAACGCGCCAGGCGATCCACATGGACGATCTTAGGAGTCCCGCTTGCGCCTTTCTGTATCCGGTAGGTTACATCGTTGATCCTGGTCACAATCCGGTACGGGCCGTCCCATTTAGCTTGAAGCTTAGGAGATTTCCCTTTGCTGTGGACTGGATTGTGCAACCACACTAGTGAACCTTCGTCGAACCCTTTATTGTTCATTTTGCGGTCGTACCGGGTTTTCATTTTCTCAGACATTTGCTGGCCCGATTGTCTGACGTGCTCATAAATGTCATTCATTTGGTTCCGCAAGTCATTTGCATAATCGGTTATACTGCGTGGAGCCTCAGGTGGTATCCCGGTGATCAGGTTTGCAGGCAGCCGTAATTCTCTTCCAAAGTTTGCGAAAGCTGGTGTCACTGCTGTACTTTCGTGAACAGAACTTCGATACGACAATAAAAACGGTTGTATGTACTTGTCCCAATCTCGTTGCCGATTGTCTACAACTCTTGCTAGGTACCTCTCCAATGTCTGATTAAATCGTTCTACCATTCCTTCAGATTGCGGGTGATAAGAAGTCGTTCTTGTTTTATGAGTACCCATAACTCGGCAAGTTTCCTGGAATATATGAGATTCAAAATTCCTTCCTTGATCGCTGTGAATCTCTAAAGGTACTCCAAAACGACAGAAGACTTCATGAACTAGTTAATCGGCAACTGTTGAAGCTTCTTGATTTGGAATGGCGAAGACTTTTGGCCACTTAGTGAAGTAATCCACCACAACCATGAAATACTTGTTACTGCTTTCACTCTCCGGCAACGGCCCCGCCACGTCAATGGCTATTCTCTCCCATGGTGCACCAACATTGTACAACTTCAATGCACCTTTACTACGAGTCTGAGGTCGCTTTACAGCAGCACAACTTGTACATTTGCGACACCAGTCCTAGACATCATTTCGACAGTGGACCCAGTAAAACCGTTCTCGGAACTTCAGTAGAGTTCGTTTAACTCCCAGATGGCCTCCGGAACAATCATTATGGTACAGCTGTAGAACATCCGGTACTTTAGCTTTAGGGACAACCATTTGCAAGTGACAGCTGTCTCCCAGAACATTTTCCCATTTATGGCACAGAACTCCATCCTGAAGCAGCAAGCTGTCCCACTGGGCCCAATAGCTTTTAGTGGTCGAACTCATCGCTGAGACGTCGCTCCACTTGTGCTTGGGAGCACTGGCCTTCATCCATTCCAGAATCGTCTTGATGTCCGGATCTTCCTGCTGTGCATGTTGTAAGCTGTCCTTCCACTCGTTGCTGAGGTGGTCTGTCCTGAGCATCCTCACAGATACCACTTCCTTACTCTCTTGCCTAGTACAATATTTCCAATCCTCAGGGCAAGGTCTTCTTGACAATGCATCTGCGTTGCCATGAGATTTCCCGCTGCGATGTCTGATAGTAAAGTCGTATCCCGGCTGCTGCTGGGCGGTGATGATAGCCGCACTTCCCTTCTGAGATCGTTCACCTTCCCTTTCTAGGGTTCGCTTAGGGCAGCTGGATCGAAGATGGCCCGTTTCCCCACAGCCATAGCACCTACGGCTCTATCCTTTATTGTGGTCGCGAACCGTAACTGCTGCAACCTTCCTAAAGTGAGGGGAACGATGATTCTGACGCCGCCAGGCGGTGCCGTTAGCTGCACTACTCTCTCGAGATCGATCAACTTCCCTTTCTAGGGTTCGCTTAGGGCAGCTGGATCGAAGGTGGCCCTTTTCCCCACAGCCATAGCACTTAGGGCTGTATCCTTTATTGCGGTCGCGAACCGTAGCTGCTGCAACCTCCCTGACGCGATGGGAGCGAAGATCCTGCCGCACGGATTCCACCTCTAGTGCATGGGTCAAGGCGTCCTTAAGCGTCTCGTGGTGCCCGAGCCTCACAGCAGCTCTGACTTCAGGATCGCGGATGCCGTCGATGGATGTCTGAACCAGGTTCCCTTCAACGAGCGCAGGTACAGACTGGTATGCTTTTTGAACCATCTTCTCCACCTCAAGCGCCCACTGCTGCAGGTTTTCGTTGCTGCGTTGCACGCGATCTTTAAGCTGCGCGCGAAAGACGTGTTCCAGGTGAGCGTCACCATATTAGGCCTCCAACGCCTCAAGGAGCTGCTCGTAGGTCACTTTCTTACCGAGAGCTTCCAACACATTTAAGGCTTGGTCGCGCAGGCCTAGGGTAAGTGCAGTCATGGCTTGGCTTTTATTCCAACCGTTCGTCTCCATGACGGCCTCGAACTGGATTTTGTAGGCCGACCAGGAGAAAGTCCCGTCAAACGGCGGCACTTTGAATCCACGTAGCGAAGGTGTTGTAGCTACTACGGGAGCTGTTGTTCCATCCCCAAGTTTGAGGTCGTCCAGCTTTTTCTTCACGTCAGCCATCACGTTATCAACCCGATTGTTCACTTGGTCGATTTGGGTTTTAGCTTCCTTGATTTGGGTTTCAGCTTCCGACAGGCGGTTGTCATGTTGAGCAATCCTATCCTTCACCTCCCTTATCTCTTTCCCAAAGGTGGCATGAAGATCCTTCATAAGGAGCATCTGCTCTTCCAACCGACGGGATTGTTCCTCTTGTTCGCCCCGCAGTTGCTCTTCCAAAGGACCGACCTGTTCCTCTTGTCCGCTCTGCAGCTGCTCTTTCAACTGACGGACCTGTTCCTCCTGTCGGTAGACCTGTTCCTCCTGTCGGCGGACCTGTTCCTCCTGTCGGCGGACCTGCTCATCCTGTCCACCCCGCAGCTGCTCTTCCAACCGACGGACCTGTTCCTCGGCATCACCATCAGAGCACCTAAGTCGGGTGCTGCAGATGTAGGAGCTACCGACGGGCCTGCAGCCGGTGGCTGGCCCTCCGACGTCTGCGGCGTTGCACCACCATATCTTCTTTGGTCCGTCTCCTGCAGGCGTTGACTTCGGATACGGACACCCGCCGTTTCCTCCTTAGGTAAAATCGACATGATTTTATCCCACTTCTGACACCAATTGTTACGAGCTTAAGGTTCGTGACAATAAAAATTGCCGATAGAATTACCTAAATTAACATTTTAATTCACTTTACACTCGTTAAAGTTAAAAACACTAATAATTAATCACACTGATTCACTTTATTCCGCTCCGAAGCTTCGCTTGTCTCGCCAACTTCAATACTTCCCCGATCGCATCTTGCAGCGCCTATAAATATAAATTAGCACCGAAATATCCAGAATATTCAAGTAAATACGCGCAAGGTACCGAGGGTTCGAGTTTCAACTTCTAGAAGTTTAGTTCTTCGGTTCTAGACTATATGGCGCTGTCGGTTGAAAGATTAGTGATGTCATTTTCTGGAAAGCTCCCCTCGCTTTCGTCTCTGACACTAGATGGCACTAGTGCCTTCGACTTAGGCGCGTAAAAATATGAAAGCTGTAACCTATTTTGCTGAAAATATGTGCTTCAAAAAATATAGTTCATAAATTTTCGTTATGTTAAGCTCAAACCGGAGTGGTACCACGACCTCAAAGAATACCGGTGTGAAGTGGAAGCTCTGCTTCCGCGTTTCGTCTGGTGAGTGCAGGTGGCTGGAGGCCCAAATCTCCCCCCCCCCCCATCAACGTGGTAGCGGAATTAAATGATGATAGACTACTCCAGGAGGGTACCAGCACCCCTGGAGAATCCCTCGCTGAGCATCCACGACCATGTTTCTCCACTCCTGAGCGTGAGTGCTCAGGCTGCCCCGCGTATTCTGGGGGGAGGGCAAAATTCCGCTCAAGACTCAAACTGCTCGGGGCAAACGGAGCAACAAAACCAAGGCGACCCCTGCCACGATATCCGTGAATTTCTGCAATATCAGGGGAATTCACTCTAATCTAAACACCGTCCACTACCATCTCGAGATGGCGAGGCCGGCTCTGCTCTTTTAACCGAGACGCAGATGTCCTCTCCTGCTGATGTCTCGTATCTCTTCTACCCGGGGTACAAACTGGAACACTCCTTTGGACCTCGGGCTGGAGTTTGCGTTTACGTCAGAGAGGACATCTGTGACCTGTCCATCCTTTGACTACGCGTAGACAGCGACGACCATCCGCGCGTCTACGGGTACCTCTTTAGTCCCATAGCGGTAATGCCAAAACAGACCGACTCTTCGATCACGTCCAAATGGCTACAGTTTCGTTCTTACAGCAGATCCCCTCCGCAGACATCGTGATCCTCAGCGACTTTAAGGCCCATCACGCCGAATGGCTTGGTTCATGTTTAACCGATCATGCGGGGAGATCTGCTCATGATTTTGCCTTGGCATATGGTCAGACACAACTGGTTACCTCGCCTACACGGATTCCAGATGTGGAGGATCATGCACCTTCCCTGTTGGACCTTCTGCTGACCTCTCATCCGGACGGATATCAGATTTCCGTCGACGCCCCTTTAGGCTCCTCGGACTATTGTCTTGTCCGGAGTGTGGTGTCACTCACGCTGAAATCGCAGTTGCATTCTGCAGGCTGCCGCCGTGTTTGGCACTATAAGTCAGCCGATTGGGATGGGATGCGGTCTTTCTTTGCATCCTACCCTTGAGGGCGGGTTTGCTTCTCGCCGGACGATACCAACGTTGTTGCGGATTCTGTCGCTGATGTGGAAGTCCGAAGTATGTATTGCAGTTTTACATTCTCAATATAAGAATGTAAAATCGTTAATATATTATTATTAATCATTAATATTTTTTTCTCATCTCTGGATGATCAGGATTCGATAAACAATCAAAAGTGCTTATAAGTAAAATTGGTCTTTGAGAAGTTTTATAGCAAATAATTAAGTATGAACACAAATTGCAAAATGTAAAGAAAGACAGCATTCGACAATTTTTTCAATAAAATTATTTTTATTAATTATTTTGTAATGGTACTTGAATAAACATTTTTGTACGTCTTTATTTTAGTTAAACTTTTTCCTGTAGATGTTACCAAAATAAATGCTACTTTTTTGGTCCAGGTAGTATTAGATAGCCGCAAAGGTGGCGTCATAGATTACTGTTAGTACGTTATTACATTACGTTCGTAGACAGAGAAACCTATAGACAAATTGACACCTTCATTCGCATTCGCACATCAAAAAGATAGATTTATGCATACGTCATTGCATAGAAATGAGACAGAGCGGTGTGATTGTTTGTCCCTTTCTCCGTGCCGGTTTTTTTGTTTAGCAAACTCAACACTTTGCTAAACAACTTTGACAGCGTAGCGATTTAAGGAGCTTACAAGTTGGTTTAAGTGAGAAAAAAAGTGTTTTGTGAGCTTAAGATTGGTGAATCTTGTTCTGTACAGTTCTTAGAACAATCAAAATTTTTATCTAAATGTGTTTAAAAGTCATAAAGATTATTGTATAACCTAAAAATTCGTTATCGTCCTTTTTCACTCGAGGCCACGCCGATCATTAATCTACAGGTTTCTCTGTCTACGGTTACGTTATAGTACTCTTATTAGTTTGTAGTATCTATATATCTATGAGTATAGCCATAACCCGCCATAACCGCCAATAACCGCTATAACCACAAACTAATAACACCCGTATTCACAAACGTTACTGTGCAGTCTCACAGTGCGCTCGAACGCACAGGGTACAGAAAACGTATTCATAAACAACACTTGAGGGACGAAAGACACTATGCGCTCATTATAATGAACGCACAGATAAAGTAGCTCGCTAGCTACTTTACGCTACGCATAGTGCGACAAAGCAACGCAATTATGTCAAACTGTTTACGGGTATATAGGTGTTTGTTGATTTGTGATACGCTGATTTGTTTTGATTAATTAATTGCGATGGATTACAGCAGCGATGATGATTTTGATAATTATATCGTGGAAAGAATAAACGTGCAAAGAACAATTAGCACAAGAAAAGTGATACGTGATTTTCAAAATCCTTTTGATTATTACAGTGCCAATGAATTTAAAAGTCGCTATAGGTTTTCAAAAGATTCCGAATTCCGAAGAAGTAAATAATAACTTCTTTGAACTGTAAGAAAACAACACGTGTTATTATTTGCACGAAATTGACAACGAATCAAACAGAAACATAAAATGTAATACTTACCATATTTTAGGTGATTCCGCATTCATTATAGGCAAGCAACTCGTATTCAAAATGAAAATAAAATAAAATTGTATAAGTAAACTATGTTTAGAATTCAAATGACAAAATAATATCTTGGTTGAGTGACGTTTAACTGTCATTCAACTCGACTGAAGTCGCGTCACAACGTTAACCAATCACGGCGCCCCATTCAATGCTATGTGTCCGCACAACAAAGAGTCCACTAATTATTGTTTATGAAATGAACGGCCTGCCATGACGAACGCAGTGAGAAATATCTTACTTAGCATAGTGTTGCTGCCATACTTATGTAAGTATCGTTCGTGAATACGGGTGTTAGAGTACTAACGTACGTGGCCGTAAACAGAGAAACCTATAGACAAATTGACGCCTTCTTTCGCATTCGCACACGAAAAAGATAGATTTATGCATACGTCTTGCATAGAAATGAGATAGAGCGGTGTGATTGTTTGTCCCTTTCTCCGTGCCGGTTTTTTTGTTTGGCAAACTCTACAGTTTGCTAAACAACTTTAACAGCGTAGCGATTTAAGGAGTTTACAAGTTGGTTTAAGTGAGAAAAAAGTGCTTTGTGAGCTTAAGATTGGTGAATCTTGTTCAGTTCAGTTCTTAGAACAATTAAATTTTTTATCTAAATGTGTTTAAAAGTCAGTACCCGGTTGACCGATCGGTTTTTTTTAATTCGTGTGTTTTGGAAAATATATTTAGATACAAATTACGTG
Organism: Parnassius smintheus behrii; assembly: GCA_036936625.1. Classification (NCBI taxonomy): domain Eukaryota; kingdom Metazoa; phylum Arthropoda; class Insecta; order Lepidoptera; family Papilionidae; genus Parnassius; species Parnassius smintheus. The sequence continues at coordinate 15,356,112 of JAUPFT010000014.1, forward strand.
CTGATGAAATATAAATAATATTTTTTGATCTTAGCGACATAACAGAAAAAACGGAACTGGTTATTTGAATAAAAAATCATGAGTGCAATTATTTTAATTTAAATTTTCGTGTTTTTAAAAAATACTAAAAAAAGGGCTCGAAAAAATAGATTTTCTCAAAAAAGAAACGAACTTGAAAAAAAATTAAAAAAAGTCGGTCGGTCGGTTTAGGCTCGAACCGGGGTTTTACGATTCTGTGACCGCCCATTATACCAATTAAGCTATTCGTAATCATTAACAATTTGTCAAAATTTGCCTTCTTAATCTAACGATATTGTAGCAGTTTTTCATTGCCTAAAAACACGGACAAAAATACAATTTCTAAAAATAAATCCTAGCTAGATCGATTTATTATCCCCGAAACTCCCTGGACACTAAATTTTATGAAAATCGTTGGAGCCGTTTCCGAGATCCCGATTATATATATATATATATATATATATATATATATATATATATATATATATATATATATATATAAGAATTGCTCGTATAGGATAAAGATTATTATTGTATAAGCTAAAAATTCGTTATCGTCCTTTCTCACTCGAGGCCACGCCGATCATTAGTCTATAGGTTTCTCTGTCTACGTACGTGGCTATAACCATAGATAAATAAATAATAAATACGAATAAACATGTGTAGACAGCGTAGACAGAGAAGACCCCGTCAGGGTAAATGTATTCTGTGGAGAAGACAGAGAAACCTACGTTGACCGTAGACAGAGGGCCAGAACCATAGACATTAAACATAAATTATAGTGTATCTCTTTGATTAGTGTTTTTACCGGTTTTTACCGTAGACAGAGAATGCTATTCTCTGTCTACGGTAAACGGTTTTTACTTTTTAGTTTATGAACGTATGTAAAATCATAGATAAGACTGTATTGGGTAAAATAATAAAGTGAAGAAAAAACTACATATATACAATAAAATATTATTGTTTATCATCGCTTCAGTGTTTATTGCTTAATAAACGTTTATTGTGTAATTATAAACCTCATAATGAAGCGTAGCGGTGGTGATAATGAATATGTAAGTTTTACTTATATGAGACAAGTTGTCCTATCCAAATCAATATGAATAAATTGGTAGACGTTCCATCATTTTTAATGGGCTACACCTGCAGTAATATAACCACATAAACAAGTTATCACAAAGTGAATAACATAGTTATGTCTATGTTATCCATTTTGTTTAGCAGCGACTGTAGTAGGTATGGTTCGTAGGATAAGATTGTTATTTTCCTCTGTGAAGTCGGTTCGACTCTAAAAGGATTTCACTCGCACGGTCATTGAATACCAGCGTTGAGTGTTACTCTTTGATTATGCTGTTGTGTTTCTTATGGTGGGTGACGAGAATCGGAGGCATTTCTTATCGGTATGGATGCATTCCATCCATAAGGATATTCATATGCATTCTGAACCTAAATCAAGAATAGATGTAGGATTCTGTAGCTCACTGCATCCATTTACTATCAGGTGCACTAAATGCCCATTCATTACCCTTGATTGTTTAAAAAAAAAGGTATTTCTTTAGTAATCTGCCGCACGAATTTATGGTCGCCGAGTGGGCGGGTAGATGGGGGCTGGGGTAGGAACCTCCCCCTAAAAGGGGGAAGTGTCGGAGACCCCCCTTTTTTTGTAAAATCATAACCTCATTTTTTATACAGGAATATTGATGCAGTTACTTCTGCAATGGCTTCGGCACTGCGGGAAGTGCAGCCCCTTCGCCCTTGCGTAGCAAATCACAGGCACCCATGCTCGCCTTCGCAGCTTCGGCTTGTTGGATTTGCTACAGCGGGGTTCTGCTCTCCCTCCATGCCTACAGCTTTACAAAAACACTCTAGGTAGGGCCGACAAGACTATGTGAAGTTGGGGTGTACTAATTCGGTTTTAGAACCCATTTGACCTATTTTATCTATAAAGTCTAGTTGCTCTTAACTCTAAAAATGAAATAATGTAATGTGAATTGTTATAATTTTGTTTTCTGATAAACCTCTGGACTGCTCTTCACTGCAAGTTGTATATAAGTCCCATCTCCAGTCACAAATGGATTGTCTGAGTCCGAGTGATTAACTTTTTTATAAGTGGATCTGTGTTAAAAAAACAAACTGACATATTTGCGTTTTGTTATGTAATTTAAAGTGAAATTTATTTTTATCGTAATTAATTCAAAAGGCATTTCCGAAATCCAAAAACAGTGTAAATGGTTCAAGCTTAACCCTAACAATCCTAAACTGAAAACATAATTAAAAAATCAAGTATCGGAAATCTACTTCATAATACGAGAACAAATTGACATATTACACTATTTTTGGTGAAATTTGTTTTTATCGTAATTAATTCAAAATGCATTTCCGACATCTAAAAACAGTGTAATAGGTTTAAGATTAACCCTAACAAGCCTCCTAGACTAAAAAAATTATCAAAATCAAGTACCGGATGTCTGGCCAACTCAATATAACCTCAAAATTTTAACTATCGATATCTCGAAAAATAAATATTTCCGGCATAAAAAGCAGCTAAATGGTAATCAATAGCATCATTGCCTGTCAACTAAAGCTAAAATAATCACTTAAATCGTGCAGCAGATTACTAAAGCCGACCCCTTGAATGCTCCGTTTTGTTGCCCATTTCAATCTTTGTGATGTTAACCTAACCTGTAAATCTTCATAATTTTTTTTTAAGTTTCATAATTTTTTATTTAATATAGTTTTTGGGCCATCTATCCAAAAATCTGAGTTCTTTAGGATTAAGAGCTTCCATATGGTTTGTCTCCTTCTATGGAAAGGCATATTATCTTCTCATTACAAATTGTTTTAGAATCCTTGCATACTAGGCATGCAAGATAGGAAACTTATTGCATATTCATTATTAAACTAGAATTTGGTATCCAATCCATTCCATTACACTTGTTTAGAAAGCCTTGCAAGAAAAAAGGTCTTTATTGTTTTTTTTAACTTGTGTAAAAAAATACATAGCATATGTAACGAATCAACTTTCTGGAAAATCTGCACTCTGTAAACATAAACACACAGAATTCTCTTGCTGCTACATCAGATTTGATAGACCACAAATCTTCCCAAAAGAACTGATTCCTTCCAAAAATTATTTTCATTTCAACTGAATGTTAATTTTACTTACAGGGTATCTCAAACGTCTAAGTCTCACTCTGACCATGAGTGTGTTAAAGTATTTGAAACATCGGGAATATAAAATAATTTAGTTAAATGAAATATAATCTGTAAAACTATTTCATTCAATGTCATATTTCTCATTGTCATTATAGGAGGAACCTGAACACTTAAGAAAGTTATTTATAGGTGGTTTAGATTATCATACAAATGACAATACCTTAAAAGAATTCTATGAGCAGTGGGGAGAAATTGTGGATGTTGTAGTTATGAAAGATCCTCAAACTAAGAGATCCCGAGGATTTGGTTTTATAACATATTCTCGAGCACATATGGTCGATGATGCTCAAAACAATAGGCCACATAAAATAGATGGCAGGTAAGTATTGTTTTTACAAAGTTTTGAATTTTTGAATTTAAATTACACTTTTTTGTTTAAATGCTTATGTGTTTCACGAAACTAAAACAGTTCTACAGTTAAAGTTTTATTATTAAATCTTTTCGAAGAACTCTTCATAAGCATCTAAAAATGTTCGAAACTCTTTCCAGTCTGTCTTTTCTATGGCCTGCTCGATCAATGCTAGTACATCTTCTGTTTATGAAAACTGTTTGGCTTTCAGCTGATTTTATTTTAGGGTTTAAAAAGTCACATGGTACCGAATTAGGGCCGTAGGGAGTGTGCTCAAAATGGTGCTGCTCAATAGCACTATCCAGGGACTATATTATATTGTCATGTGTAGAGTCAGGATTCAAGTAGTTGCTGATGTAAGCAGCTACATCCTTCCAGACATACAAGTCCGTTACATACATTATGCAAGATAACTTTCACTGGAGCAGTATGGCAGACCCTATCCATAGTGGGATGATTACAAGCAGTTAATATTGTTTAATGCATAATAGGTAACTTTCAACGGGAAATATTTTTCAGAGTAAAATTTAAATATGTATGCACTTTAATTTATCATTCGATCTCTCATTTCTGAGAGTATTTTGTGCTTTGCTACCCCTAACATGTTACGAAACTTAATATTATTTGTTAAATTAGACATTTTTCTTTAGCTAAACATAGGCCTTTCCCATAAATTGCCTTATATGGGGAATATTTTCAATAGATGTCATGCTTGGAAAGCAGGTTCGCAACTGCAGTTTTTTTTTAATATTTTCAGTTGTTATTAGGTCTCTATTAGCCATTATTTATACATTTCTTAGATACTTTACCTGGTGGTGGGACTCCTTCTCTGCCTAGGAGTCTATCTGGGTATGTTTCATTTTAGGGTATTAGAACAGTGTATTACTTTTTCTTTTTCATGGGAGTGTGTAAGGGTAGTAGTGGACACTCCCCTCTCCCCCCACTCTCCGTCATCCTATTAAAACCATTCCTGCCAAATGATTCTAAACTTTTACCAGGCTATTTATTAAAATTTTACTACATTTCAGGGTGGTAGAACCTAAGAGAGCAGTTCCTAGAGAAGAAATAAAAAGACCAGATGCTAGTGCTACTGTAAAAAAATTGTTTGTTGGAAATTTGAAGCATGACATTGAAGAGGAAGATCTAAGAAATTATTTTTCACCTTATGGTAACATAGTGTCTGTGAGCATTGTTACTGAAAAATCTACTGGCAAGAAAAGAGGGTTTGGTTTTGTTGAGTTTGATGACTATGATCCAGTTGATAGAATATGCTGTAAGTATAACTTTAAATAATGAGCTTGTCATTCTTTATTAGACTTTTGACCTCTAAATAAATGGTGGCGTAGAAATATTTTTTATAATTATTTGTCTAGTATGTCAAGAAATTTTTTTGCAATAATTTCTTCATTATTATAAGATTTTTTCACATTTATTAGGATATTATTCACATTTATAAGGTCAAAAGAAAGGCTATATTTCTTATTATAATATTAAGGTTATTATTCCTAAGATGCATGTATGTTATTTGTCTGTCCCTTCGTAATTGTGTTGCTAGCCTAAACACTGATGGGAAGTTTATGATTAATTATATGTCATATAAAAACACTTACAGCCTAATTCAAATCCAAGCTCATGTCTATTTCATTTTAATAATTTTATTGTTGTTCTATTATATGGTTTTGTGGTTTATTATAGCAATAGAGCTTAGGGACTAATAGCTCGTCCTAAATTAACACAGTACGCGAGTAACCCTGGTTCACCCACCGCTGGTACCAAGAAAAACATAGCATGTTCAAAAACTTATAATAATCGAAGCCATATTGTATAGTCCGCCAAAATGCTTTTGACGGAGTGGTGGGCACTTTTTTGCCCTCAAACCCTCTCAGAAATGAGAGGAGGACTATGTGGTTGATTATTTTGTAATTTTTTGTGTAATGACGATATAGTGGCATCCAGGAAAAGTGCTCATGGGTTTATGTTATGGTGTGCAAAGGGTTAAACCACATAATAGTAAAAATGACTTAGTATTTGAACGATGATGTTTTTTATATATCAATCTTTTGCAACATAATATTTTATTAAACAATTATGTGTAGCCATAGTGGCGTATGAAACAGGACTACACATTTCCTATTTTATTATAAATTTATTTTGATAATTTAAACCAATAAGTTTAGCTTTGTTTTAGGAATATCTGGTAATATAGAAATTCTTGTACGCCACAATTTTTAAAAGTCCTACATCTTCCAAAAATCTTCTTCATCACCTAGTAGTAATCCATTGCTGGACGTGGGTCTCTCCTCCCATTGCAAAGAGGAATTATGTTAATGTCACATTTAGCAGGCAGACTTAAGATCGAAGGATCTAGATTTATGTCTATATGTATATAAATTTGAGTCTAGTCCATGTAGCATAGTTTAAGAATCAATTTTTCAGTTTGTGTTTAAATTCTAGATTGTCTTTGAATATCAGCCTAAGTCTTTCCATGTATTGTTATCATTTTAGTCTACGTTTTCACATTTACATGTTTCATAATATCTTTAACAGTGCAGCATAATCACAAGATCAAAGGTCGTCATCTGGATGTTAAAAAGGCCATGCCAAAGTCTGAAATGGCACCTCGCGGTGGTTCTAAAAATGATGGAGGTAGTGGCAGACGTGGCGGCCGTAGGGGAGGGAGCTGGGGTAGCCGTCATAGTGAACAGGATTGGGGTATGATTTTATAAATAAAAAAATATTAGTTTTGGCTAAACAGTACATCATTTAAATATCAAAAAACAAAGTACCAGAATTCTCAATTTCAATAATGTTTATTACTGCTTACATATGCATTAGTTCTGTGCATTAAAACAGCCATTGCCTAAGTAATCATTTTCTGGTAAAGATTTTCTTGAAGCATTCTTCTCTACAGGTAATAGAAATAAGGGTGACAAATGAGCACATAGTCCACCACCTGATGGTTAGTAAATGCTGCGGTCCATATGGCATCAATATAATAAAATAATACATGGTAGAGCCACGCTGCAGCTATATTATGGTTGTAGCATGAATGGGTCGGCTCGACCAGGGAAGGACCACACTCTCACAGAATACCAGTGTAATATAGCAGCTTAATACTGCTGTGTTTCATACGGTAAATGTAGATATCAGCAGAACCTTTTTTACTGGAAATGAGGCATTACATCTTAGTCCTTAGGGGTGACAACACATCTGCGTTTTGATTCTTAATTGAGGATAAATGTAGATGTCTATGGGCCACAGCATCCACTTACCATCAGGTGGACTGTGTGCTCGTTTGTCACCCTTATTCTATAAAAAAACCCTTATTCTAGATTTTAAAAAAACCGTCGCCATAAAAAGCACGTTTTCTGAACAAAAGATTACTCATTTAGATTATCTAATAAGAAAGGATCCTATTTATTTGATTTTCAGATTTTTCCCCTTATAATTTGTCATTACCTAGTTATATGATTTAAATATTTATTATGAAATGAGTAGCCACAATTGTTCACAAAAATACTTTTAACTATAATCGGTATTGTTCATATTATTGTTTTTCAGGATATGGAGAGGAACGTGGTTGGGGTAACCAGAATCCTTGGGAATCTAATGACTCCCAGGGAAATTGGGGTAGTCAGGATTATGTTGATGAGAGTTGGCCGCAAGACAATTTTGGGGGTGGATATCAACAGAGCTATGGCGGCGGCCCTATTAGATCCAACTATAATGCGCAACGACAGCAACCTTACAATAGTGGTAAAACTTATTGACTTTCAAAAGGTCAATTTTTAATAAAAATATTTTGACTTTGTCTTAGAAATATTGTGGAAGTGAGTTGCTGTCATCTGGTGGTGTTGTAGGAGCATCCATCGATACATTTTTTGCCATGGATGCTATATATGGAGGATAAAATATATCTATTCCGATATATGGCGGTAAAACTACCTCGTAAAATACTTAGCACATGTATAATATTCAATAGCAGCAGCGTCATAAGTGCGAGACGTCTGGTATTGCTAGTTATAGGTCTTGGTATGTATGCTCTGGATGTTATACTCTTTACCAGGGGAATGGCCTGTATTCAATAGTGGATTTTAGCGGGCTTTAGTGAAAAGGTGACTTGTATAGGGTACTTGAAAAACTTAAAAAAAATCATATTAAAGAGAATATTGTCAAACTTAGCCGATTGGATTTAAATTATGTATGTACATAATTACACATAATGGTTGTTTAGGATTATATTTTTTTATTTGCTTTTTATGTTATGAAAAAGAAAAATTGGGTAATTTGTGATCACGGTATCTAAAAATGTGATCTAGAGAATCGATTTTCAACAGTAAACAATATGCCTACCATCATTTAAATAAGTGACATGCATTTTTTAAATTAATGCCAGAACTGTAGGTCCAGGTGATAGGCCTTTTATGCAAGGTACGACTAGGTGGGTACGACCGCAGTGCCAGATATTCTGCCGCCAAATAGTTATGCGTAAGCGTTACTCTGTTCCGGTTTGAAGGGCACTGTAGCTAGTGAAATTACTGGGCACATGAGACTCAAGAACTGACGTCTCACAGTGATGCAGTGCAAGCAATGACTGCGAAATATCAATCCCTATAGATAATCACTGGCAATATGGCATTAATATGATATAATAATAAATGTGTATTAAATGTATCTCTTAGTTTCTTCACCGAAAAAACTCATTTGAATAACATACATTATATTGATACAATATGTACTATTGTATTGTAACTATGTAACATGGTTTTCAAAGAAAAAAAAACTTACTCTAAAATTTACTAGTGCATAATATTTGAAAATGATTCATCATGTTTGTCTAATTTTAGGTGGCGGCTCTAGGCAGGGATTCAATGCTATGGGGAATTCTTCATCTGGTGGAAATCTGCGACGTTATTAAAACCTCCAGATCCTCTTGTAAGTATCATCATGCTTTATTTGTATAATGTAAAAATACGATTACTCACCACATGACAATTTTAACACTTGTTCATATTATAAAGTTTTGCATTCAAAAGTTTCATCAGCTTAATTTTTAAATCGTTTAACGCTGATTTAAGATATACTAAAGGAAATTATATTTTAATCCCTTAAAAACCTGTCAGTATCTTCTGAAGATGTTTAGTAATAAAAGAGGAAAATCTGAACCATTTTACGAAAACATAGAGATTGGGTTCCGAATTATTTGAATTAATGAATGTATTATTAGTTTTAATGTGTAAAACACAATTTACTTACGGATAGACTACAAGAAAATAAGAATACTTAGAGTTCGATCTAAGACCAATATAAAGAGAGGGACCATTAAAATAAAAACGCCATGACGTTTCACCTCATTTTCCTATCGTGTAATGAGGGAATTTTTCTTAAATTTATCTTTTGGTTTGTAACTACGAAACTATTGGAAGTGCTCAAATTAATTTCGCCTGAATGGGGAAACGAGCGTAGGGGACGGCGAGATTTAAAAAAAAATATTTCCGGAAAGTGTCCTTCATGCACTTTTGATTCATTTTTAGTATTAATAAAATTTTAAGAATCCTTAGCCTTCCTATAATCGCACAAAATTTTGTAACACCACCATCACCCAATTTTGTAAAATCTATAAGTACGGCCTTATAGACCGAAAGTGCATAAATGTATTTTGAACTTCATTCAAGAAAATTATTCTTGAAAAACTATAATATATACTTATTATAGTTTTTTAACATTGAGAAGAAATATGTAATTAACGAGTTAAACCCAAGACATTGTGGATGTATTATTTATTCGATGAATAGGACTTTCATTAACATCTATGTTTTTCTTAATATATAAATTATATATTTTTTTACTTCTAACAAACAAAAACGTACTGAAATATTAAAGATAACATGATGAAGTAAATAAACTAATCATACATGCTATAATAAATAGGATGCTCCATACACAAGTGAATTATAATTTATCATAGCTTTAACACATTCTTATAGTCCTTTTTAGACTTGCAATAAACACAACAGCCGGTTTTATAGTTATTAGATACTTCTGACTATCTAATTAGCTTAACCGATTTTGGCAAAGATGTGTTGATAGCCTGTGTCTTGAGAAATAATGAGGTCATAGGAAAAAGCTTCTATGGTTAACTTTCTTACTGAAATTTTCTTGACTTAAAATTGTGTTTATTAATTTTAATTGCATGGAATAGTAAAGTTGTTAGAAATTAATCTGTTTCATTCCGTCTAATGACATAAAATTATGTGTCCTGCCCAGTTTGAAGAGGACCTTCCGCCCTCCCTCAATTGCGAGCACTTTCTCTGTCACCACCACTTCCAACACCACCACACTACCAAAGAAACCACCGTCGATAATATGACACGTGTTTTGCCTCTACACGAGGTATCGTCAGGTAAACTGCGCTGACTGACCGCTAAGTTTTAGCCGTCAACCACAGCAGTCTACTTCATCATTCATAATTTTATTTCATTACGCGGAAGGCACAGAATTAAGTTCTAACAGCTTTAACAAAATGGATTTCCGCAAAGTATCGCCCGATTCTATTAATTGCATGGAATAGAAGAGCAGCGAGTCTTGACATGTATAATCGATTTAAGGTTGTAAAACTTTTTATTCTAACACAAAAACCCCAGTATTTATCAGATTGGAATTACTTCTACTTTTCGTATCAGAATTTGAACTTTTATATACAGGGTGTGAATATATATTCTTCTTTCCCTTGCCCAAAGTTGCATTCAACCCTTTCTCTGATCTTTTCGCTTAAAAGTAACATTGGATATGGGTAAATTAATATGGGCGAGAGAGTTGGCATTGTTTGTTTAAATATTTTCAATATTATAATATAAATGCCATAGCGCATAAACAACTTTTGAGAGTACTTAGAAGTATCAAAACAGACACATAGGCAAGGTCCTGTTTACGAGTCCGGATATTTACTTTATAATTGTAAATTGGGTTGTTTATACAATTACCTATTTATCTTAGTTCTGAAATGACTAACAAGATTTTTTAACTGTTGTGTGTCATGCTAAAGAATAATTAAAGTTTTTTTTGTTAAAAATCCTAAAATTAATTAATAATTTATTATAACTCTGAATGAAGCCAATGCGTTTATCTAATACTCACTAAATATTTTTAATGCTTAGGTGTGAAGTTGCGCTTAATTGAAGCTAGGCAGGGAGATGGTAGAGTAGACAGGAGTAGGCCTGGAGTCGTCTAGATATTGAGGGAAAAACACAAGCGGACTTAGGAAAGGACCACATTGTATAGTTATTCAACATTTAAATTTGACCTTGGCTTAAGGTCTGTTCACACGAAGGTATTGTGCAGGCTAAAGGTTATCTTTACACTTAAGTTCTTGTTTCACTTTTCACTGCCAGATGTTTTCTACGCGGCTAGAAGAAAATATGTTTTAGTTGCAAAAAAATGTAATATTTGTTTTATGTACCCAAATATTTATGGTACTTCAATTTTATCAGCAATTTCACTGAAATTCGAGAAGAGTTTTTTTATTTCTATATTATTAATTTGCTCATTAATAATTCTTACATTAAAATGACGCAAATAACATTCCGTGGTTTATATTTGTTATTTTGTATTAAAATTATTATATTTGTTAAATTATTATTAGAAAGAGTTAAGTTTAATTACAAAATTAGGTTTTTGTTAAAACAATTTTAAATTATCTTAATTATTATTATTAGTTATGTCCTATTATTAATAACCGATAAGTGTTTTAAGTATATTCTAACAAAACATATTTAATTGTTCATATTTGTAGTCTAATTTGTAAGGTAGTAGTAATATGAATATTCGTGTGCAATAATAAACTAAATAAATCCTGTTTTCCATGGACTCTTCTACGCGGTGGGCAAGTATCTGTTCGTGGAAAAGGCCATGGTAAGTGGACTTTGGTGGAATAAAAGTATTGAAAAATTTCTCATTTTTTTATTTTAACTGACACATTATTCTAATAATACTTTAGTGACTAGTTGCTTAATATTTACATTGTCATATACATTCTTTATCAGTAGTTCATTTGAAGTGCATATATTTAAAAAAAATTGGCATATGGTTTTAAATTCAGAAAAAATATTAATCACAAATTACTTGCAAATCTTGAAATCATAACCACACATTAGGGTCTACACACACTTATCACAACCACAACACGTGGGCGGTCGCATTTTGTATTGGAAATGAATAGTACAATTTAGATGTACGACATTTTACCGTCATTATCGACTGCGTAAGTGATAACGACTACAAGGCAACCACGACGCAATCAATGCGGAACCAGACGGAACTAGCGGCCGCTACTAGCGATAACGCAACCACATCGACATTTTGCCGCATTACGACAACGCAATTGCAAAAAGCTGCAGCGACACTGTTCACACGTGACCACATTTTGTCGCTGCGATGTGGTGTGGTTGTGGTACATGTAGGTCGATCCTTCCTATATATATACAATATGTAACGTAATTAACGCACACCCTCAGACACCCCAATTAGTATATTATGTTATGATCATAATACATATACTGAATTTTTAGTTAAACATTTTTATGCACTGATTATTTCCAAATTAGTTATACTAATTCCGGAAGAACGTTGTGGTCACAGCACAAATCCACGAACGCAAAGACTTTAACGTGCTTGAAATAAAGTTCATTTTTCTTTATTTTTATTGAATGACAGAATTAGTAATAATACAAATAAAACTGCACTTTTAAAAGTCTTATTGCCTTAAGTTACGGTCCATTTCAGTTTGTTTTGACTGTACAGATTTAGTGTGACTGTAATTTACGTAGTTTTAATTATTTTTGGGATAAAAAATTTCAAAATTCACGAGGGAGTAGTTTGCTCAAAATTCACTAAACGATTCTGAGCATTTTTCTGATTCTTTCTCAAAGTGCGTTAATTTATGTTACATGTTGTATATATATATATATATATATATATATATATATATATATATATATATATATATATATATATATATATATATATATATATATATGTAATATATGATCGTTAAAGAAAACTTATCAGCATTGTCATAATAAATAGTCTTTTTAAGATCGGTGCTGGATGTATTAATTACAAGAATGTTTCTGCAGATAATTACTTGAAAGATATGATACGCTAGTTAAGAAGGGTTAGTGAGCACAAAACCATAGACGGGTTTTTTGCCACCAGTCCGTTGCCAGAGTCTCGCTCTTTAATAAATCAATACGGAATTTGACACACATTTCGAAAGAAATTAAGATATTTCTTAGGAAAACCTACATATATTTTCTGCGCCGCCAAGTTGGAGTAAAATCGGTACGTTAAATTGTTAGTTTCAATGGTTCTTTATTCCGCGTCTTTTAAGAGCGATGTAAGGGAATGTATACGATCTGCATACGATCTGTCAAAATCCTTATCCTTTATTTTTAGGTTTATGCCATTGAAGTAATATGTACTTACGTACTAGAACAGCTATCTCAAACAAAAAATGTGCGCTACTCTGTGTTCGCGCGGTTGTTTTTTTTATCATAGAATAAACATAGCTAGAATGACCCGTAGGTAATAGTAGATTGTATTGTTAAATAGGTAAATTATATCGAGATCAATTTTGTCATTTATTTTGTATATTATATTTGCTTATTTAATATAATATTACATAATATTATATCACAATTACATATGTCGCATCTGAACATATTCATTTCATAATCTATATTCCATGACGACGATGAATTTGTTTTATTATTAATACATAATACGTTTTTATTGACTAAGTATCTTATTAACCGATGAAAAGTAATTCCTTGGTTTTTACTGACATTTCTTGAATTATTTGTGCAATATCTAAGTACACACGACGGCATATTTTTATCAAGAGATATTTTTTAAATCAACACAACACGTGACAACTCTATAAGCGCCTAGCGAGTGACTGCTTAAAGTGCGGTGTATGCACTGCAGTTGAGTGGAACAGAGTAGCTGAATGCAGTGTCGCCTCTAGTACGTAGTACATAATAGCTCAATGGTTTATGCTACAATATTTGATATTTCTATGTAGTAAAACTCAGGCTCAACTGTTAACATCGCTCTTTAACTGGTTGGTACCTACTGCAACTATCTTAATACAGTTGGATAAGTGTATATTAAAATAATCATAAAAAATAACTATAAATAATACTGAAATAAACATATTAAATTGCGTCGTCTGTGATGTGATGATATAAGTCATCACGATTCTGGCACTCTTCGGCGACTGCATCTGCAACTCATACGAGTCTTAATGGCCCAGCCTGTATGAGTTCTTCCTTATCTACCTATGAAGTATTAGCATGTTATATTGTCAAATTCAACTAATAGACAGGACAAAAATAAGTAATAAATTAAATAATCTGTATAGGACAAATATACGTATCTACTACTGATTGCATATGTAATAGTGACTTCACATCTGTTACCTCTCCTGTGAATGTCGTGACTGATAACGGAGATTATAAACCAGGTTTAATCAGCCTACCTATTAATTTATTACATGTACGTACCTTCTTTTCTTTTTGATACTGATAAGTATTCTGTGAATTTCATGCCAATGCTAATAACAGCAAGCATCCTTTTTAAATAAAACTTGCACGATATATTTGCTACTAATCTGCCAGCCAAAAGTATTGCCCCCTAAATAGAGAAGTTTTTACATACACACTATAATATGTAATTAAACACATTATTGTGTAAATAGGCAGACAAAGGGTGCAAATACATTGAATCGGTCATTGCTTTTTTGGAATAATTAAATTATTTTTTATAGTTAATATTACTGATAATTAGTTTTGAACACATTATTTGTGGATCGCTTGCTGTGGATGAACTGGCAGGAACGGACATGGAGGAGGCTGGCCGAAAGGTGTGGTGAGTATGGTTGGGAAGAAACCAGACGCGGCTGCTATTTGTCTGTAACGATAAAAGTAAATATAGTTGTAAAACTTACTAATTAAAGACACGTGTATTAAATTTCTGTAGGGTGGTAATGTTAAATTAATATTTTGCAATGTTAGTATTATTTGTTAAATTCCTTTAAGATATGGAATAAGTATTAAAGTAGAAAGAATAGCTACAGCCTATATACGTCCCTGGCTGGACATTTTAGTATTTCCTGGAGGGTTTTAAGGCAAGGAAGTTGTCCGTCGCGCAGCCCAAATGCGTGTTGGCGGACTTTACATGTCTTTAGAATATTTTTTAATTTCTTAGTCAATCAGTTCTTAAAATACAACTATGTAATCATTTCATTAGTGCCGGTGGAGATCGAACCTGAGTTGGTCGCGTACTGCAAAATTTACAGAAAGTTCTTCGCCTTGTAGAAATAATAAGCCTCGATTGTGCGAAAAGACAGGAAGATCTTGATAGTTTGTGACATTGGAATTATATACAACTTGTCATTAATCTGGTATCTACACAGCAGGGGAACTTGTGCTTCCCTATTTAGATGGTATAGGAGCCACTACGTGGTCATCATCATTATCATCATCATTAAAGACCTTCACAAGTCCACTGCTGAACATAGGCCTCTCCCAAGTAATGCCACAAAGCACGGTCCTGAGTCACCTGTATCCATCGACTTCCTGCATGTTTTATCAGGTCGTCACTCCATCTAGTGGGGGTTCGCCCTACACTACGCCTACCGGTAAGAGGCTGCCACTCGAGAATCTTTTTTCCCCATCGGTTATCGGTTCTTCGAAGTATATGGACGGCCCATTCAGCTAATCCGTTGGGCTATGTCGGTCACTCTGGTTCTACTGCGGATATCCTCATTTCTGAGTTTATCATGTAGAGAAACCTCGAGTATAGCCCTCACCATAGCTCTCTGAGCAACCCTGAGCGTCCTCATACGGCCGTCAACTCGCATTGGTTGTACAATCTAGTTTTCAGAGATTGAGGTATACCTGACGAGAAGATTCCCGAACGCTGCCCAGCTGAGTTGAATCCGTCGATTGACTTCTCGGTCGAAGTTGGATTTACCTAGTCGGACTATTTGTCCCAGGTAAACGTACTCGTAAACAACTTCGAGCATAGTGCTCCCAACAACTACCGGCATAGGTGTGACATGGATATTAAACATGATCTTTGTTTTGTCCATGTTCATCTTAAGACCTATCCGTTAGGAGACACCATTGGTTCCGCTCGATCGCTTCTTCAATACGAGCAGTATTAAAGTTGCGTAAGTCCCGCCGCATGCATTTGGATAAATATCTGTCTGTTCAGTTGCCTGTATGCTGTCATATCTGTTGACGATTGCAGCCTCATCTCCCGTCTAACTGCCATGAGATTAAGAGTGTGTCGGAGAGTTTTTGTGTTCTTCTGCGGCGGGTCTTGCAGAACTTAGCTCCGACCGTATGGACAGTTTCCACAAGCTTGTTTGTCATTCATGTCGTCCACTGCATTGCAATCTTTTAGGCACTGAACGCGGTTTCGTAACTCGAGCTGAAAGGTTTCGGGATTCTGGATTAGAGCACGAGGGGGACAGCGCGTTGACTTCATTAGACGAGACATCTCCAACTTAACGTTTAGGTTCAGTGTGCCTCTAACCATTCGGTGATCGCTGCCAGTTTTCACCCTTGCGATCACTGAGACATCACTGAACAGTTGGCGTCTGGTCGTCATAATGAAGTCAATCTCATTTTTTGTCGAACCATCTCGACTCGACTGGGTCCACTTTCTGTGGGGCCGCTTCTGGAAAAAAAGTTCATCATAAAGAGTCCCTCTTTCTCCATGAAGTCGGCCAGCTGCTGGCCTCTTGGGTTTCGTTGCCCTATCCCAAATTTCCCTACCTTCAGCTCCTTCTTGTGCCTAGTTTTGCATTGAAGTCTCCCATAAACACCGTACAGTGAGTTTTGGAGGAATGCATGACTCTAGAAATATCCTCATACATTTCCTCCACCTCCTCATCGGGATGATCCGACGTTGGTGCGTAAACATGTATGACCTTCAGCGAATACCGTTTTGGTGATTCAGAGTATAAGGTACGCAACTCTCGTCGACACACTCCCAATCTTTACAATGTTGTTAATGAGAGACTTGTGGACGAAAAATCCAACACCTCCTTGGGACAGATGGTCGCCCTCTCGGTGATAGAACAAGTTGCCGGATTTGGGAATCACTGTGTCCTCCCCCTCTCTTCGGACCTCGGATAATCCTATAATATTCCAGCGCAACTTTTCTATCTTTTCTTCCAGCTCCGGGATCTTCTCGTCAGTCCTCAGAGTGCCATGTCGAGTCGTCGTAGGTGGCAACCGAACCTCCATCGGTGATTCTTAGCACCTCCTGCCCCGCCGTTACCATGATTGCCGCTGTAGCCAAGAAAGAATAGCGGGGCCGCCTGGGACTGGGGGCCGTGTTTTCGTAACTATCATGGGGGGTATATTGCCATAGTTGCCACGCTTGGCAAGTGGGTTGGCAACCGCAGTTTTTTTGTACAGTTGCTGCTATCAAGAAGATGCTGCTGCCCATCTCCTGCCTGTTTCTCTCTGTCGCCTTTTACGACATTGTTTCATTATTTTTTTAAATATTTTAGGAACTTTTAAAATACCTGTATTGTTGATCAAGATGCGCCTTTTCAATTCTTTTATCTTTAGCTCTTCGGTTTTGGAACCAAATTTTCACTTGTGTTTCGCTTAGAGACAGTGCAGATGCCAGCTCACATCTATAATATTAAAAAAATACTCATGATTACATATTAAAATCATACTAATTAGTAAGTGAAGGATTAACCATAACAAAGATATAGACGTCAGCGATGTTCTTTACTGGCGGCTATTATATATTGAGCTAATGGGCCAACATCTTTGATATAAGAAAAACTTACATCTATGGCTAACATGGTAAGGGAGAGATATTTACTTTATAGGTACTTGCGATTGTTGTCTCTGGGTGGAAACTCCAATTATATAATGATTGACACACATACACTGGATTCATTTATATCATATTCACTAGATAACTGATCAGTTTCGCCTTGTGGAATCATTAGGCCATATGGTGTATGATGATGCCGCAAGGCAAAACTGTGTGACACAACAAATAAAAATGATGTGTGGTACAAGCCCTTACGTTAATGCTATATACCTAGGTAAGTGAGATATATTTATTAGTGTAAAGTAGAACATGATTTTTAAAAGTACCTTGGTAAGCGCGACAAACGAGTTCACGATAAACTTGATGGGAAGTGGTTGTTGTAGCCAAAAGACTAGATCTACATCTATCATCGGTGAATAAAATGTTTACTACCCCGGAGAACTAAGATACAACGCTTTTTCACCATTAAGAATAGTCTAATAATATTTTTTATTATATTAGATCCGAGCCGTATAGTTTAGAGCAAAGAAGAACAAAAACGACAATTCTTATGGCTGCTGGTAGGCAGAAGTAGGTAAGAAGGTGGTGTCTACGGACTCCAAGACAGATAAGAAGCCTTATACTTAGTATTAACGCAGTAATACTGACGAATGCTGACTGCAAAATTGAAATGTCGTAGGTTCAAATCCGCCATTCGACTACTGTCGGTAACACAAGCGTTACCGGTATGCTATTTATAAAAAGAAGTATCGTGAAGACCTATGTATGTACTGTATGCAAGACCTATGTAGTATTTTAGGCTTTTAGGCTATTTTTTAAATTAATATAAAAATAACATCATCATCATAACAGCCCTTTACAAGTCCACTGCTAAACATAGGCCTCCCCCAAGTAATGCCACAAAGCACGGTGCTGAGCCACCTGCATCCATCGACTTCCTGCATGTCTTACCAGGTCGTCACTCCATCTAGTAGGGGGTCGCCCTACACTGCGCCTACCGGTACGAGGCTGCCACTCGAGAACCTTTCTTCCCCATCTGGTATCGGTTCTTCGAGCTATATGGCCGGCCCATTGCCACTTCAGCTTACTAATCCGTTGGGCTATGGCGGTCGCTCTGGTTCTACTGTGGACAAGGGCGTCGCCAGCCGATGGCGCAGGGGGGGACAAGTTGACTTTACATACTACAATTCATACTTTTCTCATTCTCTATGAATGAGAAAAGTAGGTATGAATTGTAGGTAAAGTAGGTATGAATTGTAGGTATTCTGTGACAGTACAGAGTCCAATGTATAAAGCTACACGAGCACGAGCTCTTGACTATGCAATAAAAAACTTGTAAATAAGTTAAAATAACATTTATTAGAAAAATAGAATAAAAAGGAGTTTGAATTTGAGTAAGTGTACAGCGTACAGCGTATTTTTTTTAATTATCAGATTTTAATATTATAATGGTCGTTGTTTGTTTATATTAGGTTAATTAAAATATAATTTTCGGGGATTCATTGTAAACTTCTCGACCACTTTATTATTAAAATCTTGTAAGTTTCCATGTATAAGTTTTCGGTGCACACTCATCATGGCCAAACCATTGAGGCGATTTTCACTCATAATGCTTCTTAGCCAGGTTTTTAGTCTCCTGAGGCTGCTAAACGATCGCTCTATCGTACACGTCGTGCATGGAAGAGCGATCAAAATTTTCAACGCTTTTTCCGTGTCGGGAAAGAAGGTTTTTGCTTCTTTTAGGATATCAACAACGGTTTGATCTGTTGAGTTTGGTTTATTATGCCAGAATTGCTGCCAAAGCTCGACTTCAATTTTTATGTTTGGTAAATTATAAAACTGAGCAATAGTTTCACAAGTTTCTGTGAGATTTTCGACTGACATCGTTTGCATTTGTGCGGGGTGTAATTTAGATAAAGCATGGAGTATTTTCTTCAGCAAAGCGTGTTTCAAGCGATGTAATAACGGAGTCCAAGTATGGTATTATTAATGATCTTTTCCAGAATTCTGAAGGGCTTTCTGCTGGGTGATTGCTTCGATGACGTTGTTTTCCAACAATGCGCGGCATTGAAGTGATATCCTCCTCCAGGCCGACTTTCTCCGCAACAACAGTAGCATCCTTTATAATTTCATCTGTGACTCTTTCGGGATTATCACGGTGGCTCTTAAGCAATTGCAAAATGCGTTTGACGTGTTGCGAGGCCTTAACCACATCCAAAGCTATGGATTGGAGTGCGTTGACAACAGGTTCTAACAAAGCAGAGTATTTAGCTATCAAAGTAATACAAAGTATAAACGAAATTTTGAAAGCAGCCACATGGAGTTGAAAGGCATTTTTTCGAGTAGCACTGTTTCCTTCACGCGATAAGTTTTCTAAGGCTTCCAATATAACAGGAAAATTCTCCTTAAATACTCCGATAGTTTTATGTTTCTCACACCATCTTGTTTCGCAGAGCCTGGCAATATTAGGTACCAATTTTCTTCTCAAAACAGATTCCCGAAAAAAATTAATAATATCTTTAGTGGTTCCCATGATGTTTCGAATTTCAGGAAGAATATTGAGATCATTTATTACCAGATTCAATTTATGGGACGAGCAATGAAAGAACAGTGCTTTGGTATATTTTTTGCGAAGGATCGCTTGTACTCCACCGTCTTTTCCGGACATCGTCGAACAACCGTCAAATCCAAAACCAACGCATTTATCAGCAGGATTAAGGTCTTCTTTTGTCAGAAACTCATCGATGCAATATGCAATAGATTTCGCATCCAGACCTTTCAGCTCAACAAATCCGACGAACATTTCTTGGACCTCATTGGCTTCCTCGTTAAAATATCGCAGCCCAATCGATAATTGTTCAGTACCGGAAATATCAGCTGTTTCGTCTGCTAACACACTATAAGCTTCTGCTTCTTTTACTATTTTCACAATGTCTGCCTTAATAACATCTCCACAAATTGCGATAATTTCATTTTGAATAGCAATCGATCGATAGCTTGCATTCTTTTTCCCATGCTCAATGTGTTTCTTCAAAACTAAATCTCCCGCGTCAATTCGTAGCTTGTATAAGTCCTCGAGATTACCTTCGCCATAATGTTTTCCACTCAGAGCTAAGTCGTGCGACCCGCAAAACGTAATGCAGGAAATAATAGATGTTATAATTTTTCGGTTTTCTTCAATAATGCCCCGGGAGTATTTGTTGAGTTGTAAATCTACAGGCACACTTCCAAGAAATGATTTAGCGGCTTCCAGTGCCATCTTATGGAAGTGGGTTTCCATGTGCTTTTTGCAATGCTCGTGAATATCTTTGAACTTACAAAACGGCCTTATGATAAATGACCCTAATACGCCTCTAAAAGAATTTGGATTTGGCGGGAACAGTGTACAATATTTACAAAAGGCTCCTTTTTGGTGCCTGGAATAGGCCAACCATGGAGAGTACGTTTCCAACCATGAATAATTAAATTTCCTCTTCAAATGTTTAGCGTCTTCCGCAAAGTCATACGTCGCAGACGGAGACCAAGTGTTTTCAAGCAATTCTTTCTTCATTTCAGTCGATAACATTGATGCTCGTCCAATAAATTTACCGATGTCATTTTCGTTGCAGTCATTTATCGAAGAGTCGGGAACTAAGTTCGGTTCTTTGGATGTGCTAGGTCTCGCCAGGTCACCCACGGAATCATCGCTGTCACTGCTTGCTCCTTCAGGTTTCTTTCTTTTTAAAACTGCAAAATAAAATATTTGAAATAGCAACAACTTCTTCTGGTCCGCAATTCACATTGAAAGCATAAATGCCCTTCAAGACGGCGGCAGGCTCGAGCCCGCGCAAGGACTAGCGTCAACGATATTTTTTTATATCAACAGTCCTAGCTATTTCGAGCGGCTTAACCGCCGCGGCTATGCTCGCGCGGTCTCGGGCATCCTCGCTCGAGCACTCTAGAGTGGGCGCGACGACACGCACGCACCGGAGTCTCAAGCATACGCGAGCCGACTGTGCCGAATCGGCACTGCCGATATTCATTCTTACAATTTTCTACTTTGAGCTATGTTAATACGGTCCTATTTTCGATTGAACCATTAAATTGAGCAATTTTCCTTTTGGTTTAAACTGACGACCCTTAAGAATCGGATATCGTGCCTAGAAAGGGATCTTTGCGATTTTAAAAACCGATGCAAAATCAGCATTTATAATCAAATCAATTGACGTTATTTTACGGACGGAAAATACGAAAGCTAAACGCAAGTGATACTCACCAAAAAATTTTCTGATGTCCATATTGATTATGTGGTCACAGCAACTATTTAGATGTGATAATAGCGCACAAAACAAAGTAAAAGCGGGCAGTGGCAACGCTAACGCACGAATAAATGACAGACAGACGATAAAACAAAGGCGGCTGTGTGGGGGGCGCGGGCGCCACGCGGTTACGTTGCTTTGCTTCCCCACTCCCTCTCTCCCGCTTCAACGATAGAGTAGAGCAGAGCGCAGCGTAGTACGGAATATTAAGAGTGGAATTGGTGAATTCATTCGAGTTTCGACCCACGGGAATGATTGTTCAAGGCTTGAACTTTAAGCAAATCAACTCAAATACTTAGGACTTTGGTTGCATTATATTTGGCAACTTTTTTAGAATCTCTAGGGGGGGGGGGCAGCTGCCCCTCCCTGCCCCCCCTTGGCGACGCCCTTGACTGTGGATGTCCTCATTTCTAAGTTTATCACGCGAGAAACTCAGAGCATAGCCCTCTCCATAGCTCGCTGAGCGACTGAGCGTCCTCATACGGCCAGCAGTGAAGAACCACGTCTCGGTTTCGTAGGTCAACACTGGCAACACAGCACTGGTTGTACAACTTAGTTTTCGGGTTTTGAGATATACCCGACGAGAAGATGCGTCGTAATTTCCCGAACGCTGCCCAGCCGAGTTGAATCCGTTGACTGACCTCTCGGTCGTAGTAAGTAAGTAAGCTCGAAGTTGTTGACGAGTACGTTTACCTGGGACAAATAGTCCGACTAGGTAAGTCCAACAAATAACAGGACAAACTAAATAAAACCGTTTAAAACTATAGACAGTTTCGTTTGCAACGAAATAGACGAGACAACACTCGCGTTTACATTACATTTTTGAAGCGCGAAATTTAAAAGTATCGTTGAATAGGCCATAAAAATATCGCCGATGCCGATATATCGGTATCGGATGCATCCCTAATTATTATATTCATTACAGACCACAAGTCCAGTGCTGAACATAAAAGCATTCTCCATGTAAGAATTGCTAGAATTACCATAATTTACACATTTTGGTTTGTGGAATTGTTAGATTTCACGGTTTTGTTTAATTGTAAAATACTAGTGTTTATTCGAGAGATTTTATGCTTTTTTTACGTAGGATAAGGTGACAAACGAGCACACAGTCCACCTGATGGTAAGTGGTTGCTGCGGCCCATAGACAACTACATCTATCCTCGATTACGTATCAAAATGCAGATGCGTTGTGCCCCGTGAGGACTTAAATGGAATGCCTCGTTTCCAGTAAAAAGGGTCTTCGGTTTTCTACACTCACCGTACGAAACACAGCAGTATTAAGCTGCTGTTTTACGCTGGTATTCTGTGAGAGCGTGGTGCTTCCCCGGTCGAGCCGACCCATTCGTGCTACAACTATACTATTAATATAACTGCAGCATGGCTCTACCACGTATGATAATAGACTCACGCTTGTAATAGACCCTATCGATTTATTTAATATAATAGCGACGGTTTATTTTTTGCTAGCTAGGCATAGCTTACCAGGCAGACGTTGTTCTGCCCTTTTCGACGACCCTTTGTCATGTTATATTAAAAATCCTTAAATTCGCAAAAAATATTGTGGATCACTCATGGGTAAAAAAAACTATCCTATCTCTCAAGTTGGACCAAACTGATTAAAATTAGATATGTAGCTTAGGAGTCCATCGCGGACAAACAACGTAACACGTAATTTTATATATTAAGGTAAATGGTATTTTCTGTTAATCTGAAATTTAAATAAGTACATATTCTACCCAGGCGAAGCCAGGGCTGGTACCTAGTTTAATAATATATGCACAACAAGACTTCGTACAAGCAATAATACACATAAAATAAAACTAATATAAGTAACGTAAGTATAATAAGTAAAAAAATAACGTATAAGTAGTAGAGCCACGCTGCAGATATATTATGGTTGTGGCACGAATGGCTCGACCGGGGAAGGACCACGCTCTCACAGAATAACAGCGTAAAATAGCAGCTTAATGCTGCTCTGTTTTGTATGGTGAATGTAGAGATCCGGAGATCCTATTTTACTGGAAACGAGGCATTTCATCTTAGTCCTCACGGGTGACAACGCATCTGTATTTTGATTCTTAATCTAGGATAAATGTAGATGTGTATGGGCCACCGCATCCACTCACCATCAGGTGGACCGTTTGCTCGTTTATCACCCTTATACTATAAAAGTATACGTGTCTTAAGTACGATGTGATGTTTCTTGCGCATCCACTTGCAGTAGGCCTGTTTTTCACAAGTTGCACTAGTACTTGGGTTACTAGTTAGACTGAAATGAACCATTTACCTTCGCGTCCTCGCTACATATTCGCCTCTCGCATATTCCAGTTCAAGACGAAGGGTTTGATGTGCCGAGAAGGTTGTTCTTTGGCGACGAGGTCGACTCTCTTTGCGTCTTCTCCGAGCCACTGAAAGGACAAAAGTATTTATTTGGAGTTCTTTGGACAGGCTACTCAAACCTTATTCAGGAATTAAACGAAACTAATTTGTAATCAACAACGCTGCAGCTACACTATAGTTGTAGCACCAATAGGTCGGATCGATCGGGGCAGGACCACGCTCTCACAAAATACTTGCGTTAAATAGTGGATTAATGCAGCTGGCATCAGTATTTCGTATTGAAAGTGTAAAGAACTGGAGACCGATAATACTGAAAACGAGGCATCCCATATTAATCCTCAGGGGTGACAACGCATTCTTCATTTTGATTCTGATTCGAGGATATATGTAGATTTTAAGGGTCACAGCATCCACTTACCATCAGATGGACTGCTTGCTCGCTTTCTTCCTTTATTCTCTCTATAGGTCTATCTATATTATATCTATCTATCCACATAATGGAATTTTTTTAATGTAATTTTCACCAATTTGTAGCTGTCTTCACAGATCATTATCAATGCGTGTTGTTTAAGTTTTTTTTTTTACTCTTATAGGTGTTATTATGTATAAAGATAGATAATCTATAAAGAGTTAATTTGTTATGTATCTACTAGCAGGCCCTCCCGGATTTTCATTAAATAATTATGTAAAAGGGGTTTTGAAATTGTCAAGGGCATGATACCTTACCTACTTCCTACCATCAAACTATGAACATTTTTAATGAAAACAAAGTTGGCGGAAATCACAGCCAATAATTATCGTTTATTGCTCATAAACACGTTCAACTAGGTACTCGTAAAGTTATTGTTAATAATCTCAGAAAAATCCAAAAACAAATTAAATGTAATTTGTTTTGTTAAAACCTGTCATACTATAGGTACCTACATATTGCGTAACAATTTATTACCTTACAAATCATATAAGTAATATTGTGGATTTAGGTTTTACATTTTAATCTTGAGCGGACGACGTACTACTACCTATAAGGATTCTTGGCGGTTTTATTAACGTCGTCAAGTGATTGAGGCGTGAGAAAAATGTGCTTGTAAGAGCTCCGATTCCGCACCATATTGCTACGGAAGTGAAACCTTGCTCCGAACGAGGGTGAATCACGATTATTTTAATCTTTCATAACTTCGCAATCCGATACCTGCATATCGGTTGGTCACTATCATACAAATTTTAATACACGCGGCACCATCTGTTACTATTTCGTTGGTACAAGGGAAGCAACTTCCGATTTGTAAAATTGTATGTAACACAGGTCAATGGTTTTTTTTAAATATCGATCACAATTACATAAACAATAAAGAAAACATGTGTATGTAAGAATGTTAAGTTTTTATTTTATTTTAAAAAAGAATATTAACAATGCTATAAACATTACTAATATTCCCCTTAACCACTCGTGGTAAGCTTAAATTGCTTGTGTTACAAGTGGTTCACGCCAGTAGTCGAATGGTGGATTCGAACCCACGACCTTTTTGAGTTCGCGGTCCGCGCCCTGCCATTAGGCTACTGTCGCTTAAAAAAGTTTTAGTTATGTCCAATGATGTCATGATATGACATTAGTTTCACCTGATGTAATTTTTCTTATTTCTAAATGTGGAATGTTTAATCTAGTATCCAAACTTTAAAATTACGTAAGTTAAGAGATAATATGGCAATTTCTATTTCATAAATTGTATCAATGTAGCGGTAGTCTGCAACACGCAAGTCACGTCCATACATAAAGAAAAAATTTATAAGCAGCAAATGGTAAAATTAAAAAAATTGTACAACCTTCTTCTTCTCAGACTTCAATATAAATAAAATGAGAACATCATTCATGTATTCGCAGTCAATTAAATACGATTTATTTAAGGATAACTTAAAAACAACGTGTCATATCTTATCAAATTTATATGAGACCCCGCGAGAAGCACCAGCGTTCAGATAGAAAAAGGAATATCAAAATCGGTTCACCCAGAAAAATGTTCTAAGGTAACACACATAAAAAACATACTGTCGAATTTTTCCTTTTTGAAGTCGATAAAAAAAGAAAAACTACAAATATGATTTATTGCGTTATCCTCTTTATAGAACATATCTACAATGGAATCAAGCTATTCTAAGGATATTTCAATACGTTTTTTTTATTCTCAACGCTATATACTTGATAGTTAAGGATCTTTTTCAATTTATTGGATAAATTATCGTATGCAATAATTATAATTTATTTTAGTCTAAACTAAGTTTTTGGAATAATATGCATTATTATATTACGTTCATGATCAGATGAAGCATGATATACGAGAATGATGCGATGTCCTGTCAATTTGCAATCTCCATAAGGTACATTGATTATATCGATAAACATAGCTCTTCCGTTGTGTGGGCGAAAGGGACACAAAAACTGCACGAGTTTTATGGTTATATGACTGCCACCGAACCCTTATTATTTAATTGCGGTTAATTTCATCTATTCGTGATTTTGTCTTTTTTTATAGAATTAGGGTGACAAACAAGCACAAAGTCCACCTGATGGTAAGTGAATGCTGTAGCTCATAGATTCAAGAGGCCCTGTCATCCTTAAGGATTAAGATGGAATGCCTAGTTCCCATTAAAAAGGTTCTCCGTTTCTCTACACTGTCTATAAGTACGAAACAGCAGCATTAAGCTGCTATTTCACGCTGGTATTCTGTGAGAGCGTGGTCGAGCGCACCCATTCGTTCTACAACCATAATCATAGCTGCAACTTAAAATCTCAAGTCACATGTCTCTTGTTCATGTCTAGAGATTTGTTAGTGCATACCTAATATTTATTTAATAAATAAACAAAAGGAGATACATAAAATACAACAAGAGAATGTTACTAATACCAATAAATGCTTATTGTTTGGATTGCATATTGGATTACAGAAACAAAAATAGTATTCCCAAAAGAGGTCATTGCTTATAAACCTAACTTTTAAATTATTAATTTTTAATAGACTAGGGCCGATTTTTCAATCGTCAGATAAAAGTTTTTTATGTAATTAAATATAACATAAGCGATTTAATAATTACACCAGCATGAATAAAGTAGTTAAATTGTGTAACTTTTATATTTCGTCAGGTTATAATTTATTACCCATTTTACTGTATTTACTGTATCCGAATAATAAATTATGCTTGCGCAGTCTTTACTGCTCCCCATCTTCGATTATGTTGACATCTAGATATCTAGACATTACCGAAGAGCAACTTAACAAACTTGAGCGACTCCAAAATCTATGTATAAGGTTTATATTTGGACTTCGTAAATATGACCATGTATCAGAATACCGCGCTAAGCTCAAGTGGCTTCCAATACGTCGTCGTCTGAATACTCATATCCTTTCTACTCTCTAGTCTCTACTACGTTTTATTTAATATATCAAGTCCTCCCTACCTTAAAGAACGTTTCCAATATCTCAGCTCCTCTCATAAACTTTCCCTTCGGTCCTTAGGAAACCTTTCCCTTCTATGTCCCTCGCACTCTTCAACATTTTACGGTAAATATTTTTCAGTTCTTGGAGTGAAGCTTTGAAATTCCTTATCATCAATTATAAAACGTGCTCAAACAATAGACCCCTTTAAAAACCAAGTTAAAAACATTATATTTCCTTCTAAATCCCTCCTCTCATCTCTTCCCGTCCTTTTACGGTCACTAGTCTCTGAATTAAGTAAATTCCGGCATGTTTATTAATCTACTTTTATATTTCTAGATAAAATATTATTTATAGTGCACTCTATTAATTAATTAACCTTTTACTTATTTTTATTTCCTATTTAGGTTGCCTGGAAGAAATTGCTGCATAACAATAAGACCGCCTTTTGTTTTTCTCTGTTTGTTTCTTGTTATGTTATTTGTTTTCTTAGTGTTCAATAAAGGGTATTGTTATTTACCGACAGATTATACTTTGACTGTGACACTGTTTGAATATCAAACAGATCAGAGATTTCTTTATAAAAGAGAATGTGAACAATATTTACAAGTACCGTAATTGTTTTATGACTGTGGTGAAACTCGAAAATGTTCAAACTCACATAAGCGAAACTCACTAGAATAGAACTAGTAACTTATTTTTTGCATTAAATCTCACTTTTTCCTTATATCTGTTTAAAAATTCCACTTCTAATAACCTTTCTAAAATGTAGACATTTTTTTTCTGTATGTTTGTATATAAAGCAGTGTGCAGATTATCACTACTTTCAGAATACTCAATGCAACAGTTTTAGTTATATTTTAATAGAAAGTATTTAGCAAGAACTAATTTTCGAGTTATTACTGCCACTCACACACACACACACTCATAATGCTACGGGGCCATGGCGCTCCATGGTCCCGAGCATTTTGCCCCTTGCTACACCACTATGTGGGTGTCGTAAGAGACGACAGGGGAAAAAGCAGGAGGGTGAGCAGCAGCATATTTCTGGCAACAACTCAAAACTCAAAATAATAAAAAAAAAACTGGGGTTGCTAAATCGCCTGCAAGGCGTGAAAACTAAGGCAAACATCCGCTCTATGAGGCAGTCTTTGGAGAAAGCCTATGTTCAAAAGAGGACTTTTAATGGGTTGTAATAAATGATGAATGAATAGCAAATGTGGAGGATGAAAAAAGATATCCGATGCAGGTAATATAAGAAAACTTAGTATTGTTTATATTGTTGAAAAGAAAAATGATATGTTATGAATAGTTTGCATGATCCAAATCGTTAGTGTGATGTATGCGTGAGAGATTGCTCTTAATTTATTTGCCTTGAATACTATTTTATTGTATGAGTATAGACGGCCCATTCGTCTAATGATAGCTTCAAATACTTAATTGAAGCGAACAATGGAGGCGTTTTATTGTGTGCGTACGCATAGTTCGTTATTAGTTATTACTAAGGTCGATATAATGAAGTAAGAAAATTACTGTTGAGTATACAAAGGGATACACTTACGTATTATAAGTAATTGAAATTACATTTGAGCGACTCGTGTTGTGTCCGTCAAATGTTCAGAATAGTGATAAAAGGGTGGCAATTATGGCTGAACCACTCTACAACTGAAGAGGTTTATGTTTAGGAGTAAACTTTTACAGGTTGATGATGAGAAAAGAATCCAGCGCCCTTTCTTACTTGATAAATTTTACTAGCAACAGATCTCGACTTAGCTTGCGGTTAAACAGTGTGTTGTTTGTTCTTCTCGCGACTTAATTATTCACGGAAAACCAACATTACTTTACAATCAAGAAATTGAAGAGAAATATTGGGTTTTATACATCTGTTATAAGCGAAATCTTCTTCAAGAATTCATTAAATGATGGTGAAACCGCATTAAATTCCTAAAAATATTCTTCTTTTCATTTAAAAAAATAAATCTACATAATATATTTAAAGTTTTACCTGAAAACACAAAGAAACGGGGAAGAGATTTTTTAGTATTGTTACGAGCTTAGGGTTCGTGACAATAAAAATTGCCGATAGAATTACCTAAATTAACACTTTTATTCACTCCGAAGCTTCGCTTGTCTCGCCAAATTCAATACTTCCCCGATCGCATCTTGCAGCGCCTATAAATATAAATTAGCAGCGAAATATCCAGAATATTCAAGTAAACACGCGCAAGGTACCGAGAGTTCGAGTTTCAACTTCAAGAAGTTTAGTTCTTCGGTTCGATACTAGATGGCGCTAGTGCCTTCGACTTAAGCGCGTAACAGTATTATTAAGTGATTATAACGTTACGCATATATTCGCCAAGGGAGTAGGTAGGTAGTCTAAGTAGCAGCGAACTATTTGGACCACGTTTAGCCAAGAAATGCTTAGATGGAAAATTTTGAAAGAAGTGACACTCGTCGTCTTTTACGATATGCTAAGTAAGTACCTTCCTACTATACAGTTGGCATAACATTCATAACATAGGTACAATAAACATGGGACTATAAGTATATAACTATAAATCCCATCATGGGACTATATATTTATTATGATCAATATTGGTCATATTATTAAAGAAGAGCCATGAGGGGAATTGAAATTGAGTGTGTGTGTACTCGCGCGTGCGTGCGTGCCTGCATGTGTGCGCTTACTTATGTGTGTGTGTTTGATGGGGGGAGGGAATATGAACTTAGATGGTCAGATTTAGTGAAAGTAATTTTTAGTAGCTATATTTTTTGTAGTACCTACCTACAAAGCTATATCATAAGCTATGCGGCAAATGCTCACAGCTTAAAATTGCCTAAGTTTTTGAAAGTTTCGTGCTTTTTCGCCAATCTTTAAGTGAAAGAGCCACGCTACAACTATAATTTGGTTGCGGCACGGAGGAGTCCCCTCGACCGGGGTGGGATCACGCTCTTACGGAATACCAGTGTAAAACGGCAGAATATTGGTGTGTTTTGTATGGTGAGTGTAGAGAACCGGAGGCCCTATTACTGGTAGAGGTATATCATCTAGTCACAAGTTGACTCCTTAATAGAGGATAGATGTAGATGTATATGGGCCAGAGTATTCACTTAGAATCAGGTGGACTGTGCCCGTTATTTTTTTAGCTCTCATATAGCGTAAATGCAAGGTCAAAATTACCTCAGTCAGCACTGTTTTGTAAGATAATCAAAACGACGTTTGACAAAAAAATTAAGGTAAATTAATATATTGGCCTATTTAACAAAATCACAAAAAGGGTGGATGCGATGCGATGGGAGACGTCAGCTGTGGACACCCCGCTGCATATGTAATTGCTCCACAATAAGGGTATTATCTGACTGAGCGTTGTCACATTAAATCGTCATCCGCTCGATAGAGTCGAAAGCGAGTGTGACATTAGTAGAGATTTTGTGAGGATTTACCTTCATAACTTATCCTAATTTTGTTTGGTTTATGAAGTATAAATTCATTTAAAGAAAATGTATATGAAGTATGAATTAATTTAAAGAAAGGAAATAATTTAATTAAAAAGTTAAGGAAAAGCAAAACGGGTTAAGTAACTCTTTGTAAAAAAAACAAACACCTTAACTGGAATGTTAATTTCAGCAAAGTCTCAAGCGTTAAAAACGATGTTAAAAAAGAAAATATCTAAAGATATTGAAGCAAATTATTGTCTTTCTTAAAATAAACATGGATATTGTTTGTTTCATCGTGATATCTCTGAAGGTAGGTTTAAATCCAAGTTTAACTAATTATCTACGATTTCTCGATACTACCCCTCGTCCGATATCTGTTTTGTTATTTTAGATTGAAAAGCGATTGTGTTTAATCATCAGTTCTAACAATAGCATAATAGTACAGATATTGGGGCTCTACCCCTTAATATTCATTAGCGAAGATCCCCTAATTACAAGTCCAGTGGAGCGTCGGTCCAGTCAAAGCCGATGATTAGAGATCTACACCTGACTTGGTTGAATTTGCGTTTTGTTTTCAATACGAAGCTTGCGAACGCAAATTGATATTGTGGAGAACATTTGCTTCGCTGAATTTCTATTGAAACCAATAAATTCACTGGTATAAAAATCGGTATTAAATGTTAGCTCTTGAATGAAAACGGAATTAAAACTTGTACAGTTTTCTTCATTTAAAAATATACATATTTACTTTCATTGTGGAATTATTCAGGCGAGGTATGTAAGGTAAGGTAGGAATATAGACATCTTATAGTAAAGTTGGCCTGAGTCGTCTTCGCAAAAAACGCAGTTGTGTATTTTAATGGATATTTGTTGAAAAAAAATATACGTATTAAGGAGCATTTCCAAGTTTTTGATAAGTGGCTCGATATGTAAGTAGGTACAAACTTAGTTATCATCGTCAAAATTATCATTTCTTATATTCTCCTTCCTTATCTTCTTCATCAGCTTAGCCCTCTTCATAGCTTGCTGAGTTTTTTATATGTTTTATGATAGGTACCAATGTACCAATGAGAGACTGTAGTTAATTGAAGACCAACAAAAAAACCTCCCATGATGAGTAAGCTAAAGGTTAATGTGCCGGCTATATAGTTTGAAGAACCGGCAACCGATGGGGAAGAAAGGTTTCCGAGTGGCAGCCTCATACCGGTAATCGGTGTAAGCGAATTGCATAGCGGTATCCCACTAGATGGGGTAACGACCTGGTAAGACATGCAAGAAGTCAATGGATGCAGGTGGCTCAGGACCGTGCTTTGTGGCATTTCTATAGGCCTATGTTCAACAGTGGACTTGTGAAGAGCTGTAATGATGATGATGGAGTGAGTTCACGGTTTGACTGCTATAACGACTAAAATTAGGAAAATGGTAACCGAAGGACTTATTTTCAAAGCAGTCTTATAGGGATTAGTATTCAAAAAAGATTGAAGAAGCTTTTCGTTTTGAAAATAACACAATCTATTTACATCAAATCGTCATAGTTCACTATCCTTCAATTAGTTACCTGCAGTGGAACCCTAAAATATACATGACCGTAACGAACCTATCGTAAACCATCCTGAGGATCGCCCATGTAAACTAAGAGTACCGAATAAAATTGTATGAAGCTGTATGAATTTATGAATAGTGTAAATGAGGCCTACAATAACTACCAAATAAAAATCAAACGGAAGTGGTTTGTATGTCAGGATCGGTTTCTTGGCGATTGATCCTCTCTGCCAACTCCACAAAGGAAAAAGTAAAGATATATATATATATATATATATATATATATATATATATATATATATATATATAAGTCGCTTTTTTCAAAAAATATTTATTTCTTATAGTTTACAATAACATTACAAAGTTATAATGCAGCTAGTTTTAGGTCATTTTATATGGAATTGCAACGAAATTTTTATTAATCCTAGACTCCTAGTGCTTTTTATAAGTTGGTCAGCTCTTACTCGTTATCTTAAACCTATTTAGCTGTGATAGTTTTTTTTTTTACTTAATTATATATATTAATATCGTGCATACTTTTCACATTTACAAAAAAGGAGTTCCGTTGGTAAAGGGCACATAGCTCTAATATAAATATCATTTTAAAGCTAAATATTTCGCAAACGAACCCCTGAATCAAAAAATTTTCCATACCCATAATATTTTTGAAAGACCTATCTAACGACACCCCACACGATGGTATACACGAGTAAAAAGCAATCTCCCTTTGCCTGTATAGGAGGTACCGAAAACAAAAATGTCTTTCAAGACTTTATTTCACAGTTTTGTAGGCGTGATTAATATCTAAATACGCCAAATTACGGGTTGGTAGCACTTAACGTCTCTGAGTAAAACTGCGAAGAGACGGACGGACGGTCATGGCAAAACTATAAGAGTTCCTTGTTGTTTAACCACGGAATTCTAAAAACATAGAATTCTACGTAGCGGTGCCGATCTGTCGAAACCATGTTCAACTGCTTGATACACTCACGCCCAAATCTTTCTTCTTTCTTTCTTTATCAGCCTATAAAATATGTTCTCTACTCGACGTACATAAATGTACCTAAAACTACGATGGTGATTATAAATGATAAGGTATAAATGGATGTTCTTACAATAGGTTATGTATAGTTTCTTAGTAAATGCATAAGGTTGAACATGATTGAAATGTACTTATTGTTCTTCTTGTTATTCTTAGTGGGTCTTAATATGAGTGTTAAATACAGAATTTAAAAAAAAATGGAAGGCAAAAGGCAGTTACAAGAATTACCTTAAATTTACGTATTTTACGTAAACAATCCTTCATATTATCTACTATCTACATTATTTCCTCCTGTGACAGCACTTACTTGTGTTGTCCATATTTTATGACTAAGATACAACTCATTTCTAACGTTTTAACTCGATAAGGTGAAAATAGATATCGGTTAGAACATCTATAAAAAATTATATTAAAAGATCATTTGACCATGTTAATAAACTAAACATGTTATTTTTTAATGAACAGGACGCCGTCTGTTGCGCTCTCTGTCGCACTTTACGGCAGGCACAGTGACGCATCATTGTCGTGTCGATGTGTATATTATGAAAAAGTAAAGACTGCAGAATGAAAAGAAAACTATAACTATATTTATTATTGGTCAAAAACGCATACTTAAACTAAATAAAATAAATAAAAATTTTAATTAAGTATGCAATAATTAATCTTCGTCAGAGTCAGAGACACTGTAGCTATCGTCACCTACACGGTGACGATACTACGGTAAAAGGTGCTCACATAAATGTGCTTTCTGTAAATGTTCTTCTTGGAGTGCTTCGGCGTGTAGAACACATATACGCCAATTTTCACAGTTATAATTGCAATGGTTGTCTGAATTAAATGCTCCACTTCAGAAATTTTAAACGTGGCCTTTTTATTCGCCACTTCTCCCTTTACTTGCGCCCATATAAGTTGGCAGGTGCTTAATTTCGTGGCCCCATATATTATCTGCCAATTAATCCTAATTGTATAATTTATACGGGCGATGTTTTTTTTCATTTTCTGTAAATGTTCCAGTTTAGCATTAGTATAAGTTAAACTGGAAATGGAACTTTGAGTATTTAACATTAGTATTAGTGAACATATTGCTAAAATCATTGCAAGTACCTGGATGACCGAGCTTTGCTCGGTTTTTTTTTGAAATTATATTTAGATACAAATTACATACTGATGAAACATGAATAATGTTTTTTGATCTAATTGACATAATAGAAAAAACTGAACTGGTTATTTGAATAAAAAATCATTAGTGCAATTAGTTTAATAAAAATTTTCGTATTTTTAAAAAATACTAAAAAAGGGCTCCAAATAACAGATTTTCTCACAAAAGAAGGGAATTTGAAAAAAAAAGGAAAAAGTCGGACCGAAGACAGGACGTAAACCATGGCATCACGATTTCGCCGACCGCTCGATATCCACTTGAGCTATTACGATCATTAACATAGTGTCAAAATTTACCTTCTTATATTGTAACAGTTTTTCATTGTCTGAAAACACGGACAAAAAGACATTTCCTAAAAATAAATCCTAGCTAGATCGATTTATTGCCCCCGAAAGTCCAAAATTTTATGATATATATATATATATATATATATATATATATATATATATATATATATATATATATCAGGAATTGCTCGTTTATAGGTATAGATTAAAAAGATACGAATTAAATTATATTTCATGTAATTATGTCGTTAAAATTAAATTATTACAACTTAATTGCGGGTGAACAAGTTCTCTTACTGTGATCTTTCGAGATGCTCTGAAGGTAAAAAAATAGATAAACATAATGGGACTATTTCATTCTGTATGGAATAATACTATATGAATTTCAACGCGGAAGAAGCTACTAAACAAGTAAAGGTGGGCGAAACTGTTATATTTTCCTAATTCGTTAAGATGTTGTAATATATTTTTCTAACTGTTGTTTTAAATTGTTACAATATATTATAACAGTTTAAAATATTACATTGTACACGTGGTTAGTTAAGTCCAGTTGTCGGCTGTGTTAGCGTTTTGTTGTATATATTATATTGTTACAATATAACAGATAACAGTGTCATTGTCATCTCAGCTAGACACCTAGACAGCTAACTGAACACTAATATATTCAATGTTGCTACATGGAATTAGTGAAGGTCTCTAGACTGCCATCAAAAAGTCCCTAGTTATAAGTGAATTTAGTAACAGAAAAAGTCTCCAAATGTCGCTATCAGCGGTATATTCATTTTATAATCTTGATTAATAATAAATTTAATTAAATAACAAACAATCACTTTTAAATAGAAACAAATAAAATTAGATACACGGGAGATTTAAAAAAAAACACTAAACGTACTTACGTAAGTATTGCGCGCAACAAGACTAAAGTGACAAGAATGAATATTATGAATATAACTATCGAGGAAGTCCCGATCAAAGCAAATAAAACAGATAAAATATAAACAAATAAAGAGTGAAAACAACGTGGTAGGTGTAATCCGACAAAATTAGGAAATAGCTTATTCTCATTTTAAATAAAACTTTTAATAACAATTCTCTATTGTCATAAAATAAGTTTATTTTAAATAGTATTATTTATACTTTAAATAATACTATTTAAAATAAGTACTGTGTAAAATGATTATTTGACTTTTAGTTGCTTTAGGATTTAAAAGGCGTTTCATTTTTATTTTAAAATTATTTCTCATGTATGTTACGTTGTTATTAATTTTAATTTTGAAAGCAAGAGATTTTGATGAAGTACATGTTATGTGATTTATTTGTAACAGGATTACCTATTACAAATAAATAACATAACATTTTTCCACTAGGAATATTGTTGTGATGTTTTACATGTGTTTGTAAAAGCGATATCCAAAGAACCTTTGTTTCGGTTCCTTTACATTTTATAATTTCGTTAGTGGATGGAGTTTATTCCTTACGCCTAAAGTTGTCAGATGGTAAAAAAATTGAAGTACAACACGTACGAATTAACTTGAGACTCCGCTGGAATGCGACCCCCTTCCCGACTCCCCGCACCGCGTCCCGCGCTGGCTGTGCGCGCTCAGTACCGATAGCATTTTTGTTACGGATACGCGTCACGACTCTAGTTCGATATTTTTGATAATTGTTTGTTGTTTGCTTTGGACTTTTGTTTGTTTTTGTTATACTTGAACGAATTACGTAGTTTCACTACACGAAAATCGCCTAGCATGTAACCTACTTAAAGGTGCACACGACGGAGCCGCATGTCACGAGGCGCCGAGTCAGCAGGCGCCGACAATCCGACGCCCGTTGCAAGTTAGCGTTGGATTTCGCTATTCTTCGGTCACACTTCGACCAAGTTAATCATTTTAGTTTTAGTTATAAAAGTATTGTTATCTTTCTTTAATAAATTTATATTTTAAGAATTGGTTTTTTTTAAGTCCTGCGGCTGCAGCTAACGTAATTGGCGCAGTCAGTAGGATATTAGAGTCAGTACACGGCGTTAAAATCTCCAAAAATCGGTAGATTTCGGTTGGCACTGAAAGACGCTGATTTGGCTCTCAAGCCTTAATCTAGTATCCGAACCACGTGGCAGCAGCACCGGGGACGAGTATCTGAAAATCGATACGCGGAGGAAACCAGAATGATATTGTAAGTACGCAAAACTTTCTTTTTGTATTGCTTTTCTTTTATCCTTTAAGTTTTATCCTTATTGTCCAAAATTTTTCACCCAAAAAATAGGGTGCCTAGCGAGGCTGGTTTTTGACAGTCTCGCTGAAATATAGATTTAGATAATTTAAGGAATATTGAGGAAGAATTAAATTTAAGTTCACTAAATTCTAAAATGTCTCATGATCCCGATGTATTATATAAGGCCTTGCGCCCAGTGCCAGATTTCGATGGTAATCCAAATATTCTCACTAGATTTATTAAAATATGCGATCAGGTTGTATTAGCTTACATGAGCTCTGAAGCCGGTAGTGAATTATCTAATTTATGTCTACTAAACGGAATTTTGAACAAAATCACCGGACCTGCGGCTTCAATCATAAATTCTAATGGCATCCCTGATAATTGGCTAGGGATTCGCGAATCTCTTATAAATAACTTCGCAGATCAAAGAAACGAAACTGCGCTGTACAACGACCATTCCTTAGCTTCGCAAGGCCACAAAAGCCCTCAGGAGTTTTACGATCACTGTCAGACTCTTTTTAGTACCATCATGACATATATATCGTTGTACGAAACTATCCCGACAACTATCGAGTCTAAGCGGGCATTGTATAAAAAGCTCACTATGCAGGCTTTCGTTCGTGGCTTACATGAGCCCTTAGGGTCTAGAATAAGGTGTATGCGCCCTTCTACAATAGAGCAGGTATTGAAATTTGTTCAGGAGAAATTAAATATTTTATATTTGCAATAGCGTAATAATGATGTACTCCCTAAAAATCCCAGCCGCCTCCAAGAGCACAAATACAAATTCCAACGCCTTCTCAATCTAAGCAAAATTTCCAGCCTCCACCTATGATGTTAGCACCCGCTACTCAGAGACCGATGTGGATGCCACCTCAACCTCAACCATTTAAATTTACTCAACCGCAAAATCAATTTAAGTCCAATGCGGGCCCTCAACATCAGCCTCAGTACCGCATGCCAACACGTACTCAACAAATGTTCAGTGCACCACCACCGAATTATAACCCACGTAGTAACGTATTCCGTATTCAGCCTCGTTATCAACATCCTCAGAATTTTGGCCCTAAGCCTATGAGCGGTGTTCAACATTTCACAAGGCTTTAGCCTTACCTCCTACAGGACGATTAACTGGCCATGATTGGAACCAGCACGGTAACCCACCACCTACAAATTACTTTAAAAGCCGTGAAATGAATTTTAACGAGTGTGACGGCTATGCTAACTATTACTATGAGCCTGACTACAACAACTATTACACGGATTACTACGAATGTCCATCTTACGCGAGTAGCTATAATGATTATATAAGCCACGAGAATTACGGTCCCGAGTTCGTTCCGACAAACGATCATCCAAGCGTCAGTGATACAGAAAACGATCCTCAGCCCTCCACTAACCAACAGGAAAATTTTCACGAGGATTCCCCTTCAAGACCCAGCGTCAGCTACAATTTATTCGGATATTAGATCCTCCGTTGAACCTTCTCATCGATACCGGAGCGAATCAATCATATCTGAGTCCTGAGGCATATCAAAGGCAACACTACTAAGAATGAAAAACGAGGCGAAAAAAGTTCAGTCAATTTCTCAAGACCAAAATGATGATGTCACAGCAGTATCGGAACCATGTACTTCTCAAGCAAGACCAGAAATCCAACAGAGAGAATTAATTATATCCCTCGGAGGGGAAGAATCCAGCTCAGAGAGTGAAAGTGAGGACGATCTAATGGACGAAATAGAACCGATCGTATACAGTGACAATGAATAATAAATATTATAATAAATCCTTATTAATATTCCTTACTTCTATTCCTTGATTTTACATAGTTTGTGCTGTTCCGCTTATCCAAGATTGATTCACTTTCACCCTAAGGTTGGGAGAGATTGCTTTTTAGCAATAAGGTCGCCTATTATGCTTTGTATTTTTATTGTGTACGAATCTGTAACACTTTTTATAGTGCAATAAAGTGTATAATAATTAAATTAATAATATTATAAATGAGAAAGTGTGTATGTTTATTTCTTTGTCCTTCCTTGACGCGTTAACTAAAAATACTAGTAATATTATATATATATTATAAAAAATAAACATTTAAAATATATAAAAATGGCAACAGTATATCACTTATTACTTCACCCCTTGCCAGAACATTTTATTTTGTTTTTATTAATAATCTCATGCAAATCTCAAAAATTTCATATAAAAAAATATTACGATGCATTATTTTGCCCACCGTACATTGAGAATTACGTCATCGGCCCAGGTCTCAAGTTAATTCGTACGAGTTATATGTACAGATTGTGCAAATGGCGCTATAAGACGCCAGAATATTATTTGTCGCTAAACATTGAATTAAACTCCCTAAACTAACAAAAAAGTCGTTAGATCTAGCGACAAAGTGGCTAAAGTGGCAACACTAAATATATTATAACAGACCAAAAATTGGCAAAAATTAAAACAGGCAAAACAACAGCTAGCAATAAACTAAATACAAGCAAATAGATTTATCTTTATACTTTAGTGTTTGTAAAATAAGCTCTAGAGTGTTGACTTAGAGTTTAAATTAATGTGAACCATTGCACGATCCTTGTGCTGCTTCTCGGCCGACGACCGAGTTAGGCTAGACCGTAAACTAAACACAAATGATAGTTGTTACTGTTATTTTTGTAGATGGGGCTTTCCAACGATAATGAATATAATATTATAATTATAACAGTCAATGGTTGATTATTCTAATGTGTTGTAAGATTATAAATATATAAAGAAATATATATATCTGTTGTATGTTATAACGTCCAACTTTATAAATAAGACATAATATACGTAAAGGAGCCCCGAGACGGTCCAACGGTTTGATTCAAACTTCACATGTTTGACAAAATCGTTTGATGTCGCGTGCAGTGTGGTGCAGTGTCGCTTCAACATTGAGTTATACAACACTTCAAAGTTCAAACAAGAAAGTCCTATTTTGATTTCAAAAAATGCCGTCGACTATGGATAAAGATTTTCTCGCGTTTATTGTATTCACGTCTTGCCCCAACCAAATTCTCTTTTCTTTTTTCTTATTATCTAATAATAAGAAAAAAGAAAAAGAATTTGGTGCAAATATTGGCGCTTCAATCAAAACCAAAATATAAATTTCCATCAAACGAACTTCAAACACGTAACGTTTGATCAAACCTGTCGTACCAACGGCGTAAAGGATCAAATTGGTTTGACTCAAACCAAAATTTACGTATTTGAATCAATGATACAATACAATATATTTTTTTTTTAATTTTGACATTGTAATTACAATGATGTGTAATACATTCATAACAGTAATAAGATTAAATCGGTTCGATCTCGGCTCAAATACGTTGTAAAACGAGACGATACAATTTGTGGCTAATGTAGATCGAAATGTTATGTTTCCAGAAGAGCGCGCGCGGATCGGCCGCTGGCGCACGTGTCCGCTCCCACAGATGTAATCCGCTCTCGAATTTATTATTTTCAATACAATTAACCATGTTCGAAAAGTACTACTCTCGCAGTTTACACTTGCGTGTGTGACTAGAGTAATAGCGTTCTGTGTGTGTTGTGTGTAAAGTGTGCCATAACAAAAATTATAATACATATGTGAGACATTTTTTAAGTTGTTTTCATTTTTTGAGTAAATCGAGCGAAACTTCTCTTTTCAGCCAAGCTTAATTTCACGGATTCGAATACCGCTGAGAACAAACATTTGTGGTTAATAAAGATAATAGCTAAATTATCTTCTTCTTCATAATCGGCCCGTTAAAGTACACTGCTAGGCCTATCCCGTTTTAGGCAGGATTTGCCATAATCGCCACGCTTGACAGGCGAATATGCGATCGGATTACCAATTAAACAGCTCGTAACATCACCCGCTACATGTTTTACGTCCATCCACCGTAAGAAACTAAGAAACCTTTCTAGATTTTTTCATAATCGCTTCCTACTATACCCATTGGATGAAATAGGGTAATGGATCTATTATTTCGCCACCACACGGCACGTCATAATTACGACTGCATTTATCTATGTATTATACCTATATACAAGGCGTGGGCTCAGGGACAAAGCGCTCGCTATAAATTTCACAGTACGCGAGCAACCCGGGTTTGTTCCCTGCCGGCACCAATGAAATTGTTAATTGCAATTTTAAGTACTGATTTACCACGTGTTCGGCGGTGAAGCAAACATCGTGAATAAAACCTGCACGTCTAAGAAATAAGAAAAAATATTTCTAAAGGTGCCCTTACACGAGGGCAATAATTGCTCGGCGACACGAATGGACCGATCTGGAGCAATTAATGGAGCAATTTCAAAGCAATGGAGCAAATTGCGGCAATTATTTCGGTGATATTGCTTCTAATTGCTCAAGATATTTCATATCGCTCAATGTCGCAGATACGAATTGACGAATATCCAATGGTCTTGGAAATTTCTAGCAATTTTTGTATATATCTCATTCGCACTTGTTAGTTTTGCGGCTTGCCGTCTTGCTTCCGCGGGGAGCAAGACGGCAAGCCGCAAAATTATTTCAAATTTTATTTATTCAAAAGTAATTCAAAGTCTGTTCGTGACATTCTAGTAAAGTTTTTGTATAATATATCATCTAATTCTTTACACAATGAAAATTGCGGCATCTTTGCCAAAAACGATCGCACCCAGATACACCTATTCCTTTTCCTTCTTTTTTGTTTTTGATTAATAATAAAAAAGCGCTACAAGCCGCCGCAGCAAGAACAATGTCGTCCATAGCGAGCGAATACTGAAATGCTCGTGTAGGACAGTATTGCCTAGTTGATGAAGTTGCGCCATATCGCTCAATATTGTACTGCGCAGTATTGATGCTTGTTGCCGTTGCCGTAAATTGCTTGAAGTAGTCGTGACGTCATAGTTGACGAGTATTGACTGGAATTGAGCAATTTTAGTTGCCCGTGTAAGCGCACCTTAAGACATGCGAAGTTCGGCAACACGCATTGAGGCAGCGCGGCGGACATTTCCTTGCCCTAAAACCTTCTCAGAAATTAAAGGAGACCTGTGTGCAGCAATTGGACATATATATGTAGGTTGTAACTTAACTTTTATTTATCTATGTAGATTGTCTAGTAGAGATGGACCTTAAGAAGTCATTAGGTCAATCTGCGCGATTTTTTTTCATCAGTCCGCAAATGTTCACTACTGGACACGGTCATATATTTTTTATTTATTTTTAAAGGGCTAAGCTAGCTCAGGGCTTTAGCTCTTTCCATAAGTTACACAGAATGCGAGCTTCAGTTCGATTCCCGCCGGCACCAATGAAATTGCAACGCAATGCATGTTGATTTACCACATCCTTAGTGGTCGAAGAAAACATTGTAAGGAAATCTGCTTACTAAGGAATAAATATGTCGAGAATATCTGCAATGCTTCACACCACTCTTAGAAATGTCAGGTAGCATGTGCCGTAGTGGGACGTAAAAATGTATTTATATGTAGACCGCAATTTTACTTTTCACTTCTAAATAGAATTAAAGAAACGTAGTAACTTTTTTATAGAATAAGGGTGACAAACGAGCACACAGTCCACCTGATGGTAAGTGGATGCTGTGGCCCATAGACATCTACATTTATCCTCAATTAAGATCAAAATGCAGATGTGTTGTCACCCCTGAGGACAGAGATGGAATGCCATGTACACACAGCAACAAGGGTCTCCGGTTATCTACACTCAACATACTAAATGCAGCAGCATTAAGCTGCTATTTGACGCTGATATTCTGCGAGAGTGTGGTCCTATCCGGGTCAAGCCGACCCATTCGTACCACAACCGTAATATAGCTGCAGCGTTCTATTCTAATTTATGACAAGGTTTTGGACCACTTTAGGAAATACCACTAATTTGTGTTGACGTATTAATTACTTATTTATATTAGTGGTAGCCTAGTGGTAAAAAATCGGCCGATAAATAATCATTACATTTTTTATTTTGTTTCATATAGAGAACA
Organism: Parnassius smintheus behrii; assembly: GCA_036936625.1. Lineage (NCBI taxonomy): Eukaryota > Metazoa > Arthropoda > Insecta > Lepidoptera > Papilionidae > Parnassius > Parnassius smintheus. The sequence goes on from JAUPFT010000014.1 coordinate 15,399,311, forward strand.
AAGCAAGCCGTATTTCACTATCAACTGCACATTTAAAAACAAATATCTCATATACATAATGTAATGTACCGTAGATCCCAGGGATCAATATTTAGGAAGCACAAGTCACACTATTGTAAGTAGTATAATATTACAAGTTACACTAATATCGGCTCGCAGTAAGCGTCCACGTCTTCTCCCTGCGGCGGTCGGTCGGGCAGTGCCGCCCTGCCCCGCGATTCCGCGCGTGCGCTTCTCGAGACGACAGAGTTATACACAACTATAAATGTCTATACGCTACATCCCTCCCTTATTAATGTTTTTTCTAATATAAATATATATATACAAATATAAATAACCATATCGAGTTAGGGAACTGCGATCAGCTTAACTTACAAATAAAATACATAATTACCTATTCGTACGGTAGTTTAATGAAATTTTTTCCTTTTTACATAAGTAAGTATATCAAGTACAATCAGCAAGTTCTTATTCAAATTATGTTCAATCACTGATCATCAATTATTTTGTCATTATCGTCCATAATTTTATTCACTCATTGTGTGATTGATTAACGTCACCATTATCGTTAGTTTGAGCACCACTAGCATTATTTTCATCATCTAATACCTTCCATTGCCCTTCCACTCGTTTTAGATGTACGACGTTCCGTCTGATTTGCTGACCAGTTTCATCGTTCCATAGAATTACGTCCCCTCCTTTGTTCGCTTCGACGGTATGTGTTTCGGGTTCATAGTTTAAGCTCAGCTTGTTTTGTTTAGACATGTTCTTGACGTATACTTTATCTCCGACTTCCAATTCACAGTTAGTAGCCCCTCTCTTCCTATCCGCATATTCCTTCCCTTTTTCCTTTAGTTCTTTATCTCTATCCCTCATTTCAAGATCCTCTGGTGGATGCGTTATGTCTTGGATCATAGGCAGTTTGTCTCGAAATTGCCGTCGAAAGAACATTTCTGCAGGTGTTTTTCCTGTAACTGTGTGAGGTGTGCTATTGTACATCACCATATACTCCTGGAGAGCCTCTTTCCAGTTCTTTTTCTCTACTTGAGAGATCTTGAGGCGTTTTAGGATGTCCCTATTCTGGCGCTCCACTTCTCCGTTTTGTTGCGGCCAGTAGGGAATGGTATTGTAAAGTCGTATGTTCCTCTCTGCACAGAAGCTCTTAAAGTCTTCGCTGGAAAATTGTCTACCATTATCTGATGTGAGCGTGACTGGATTGCCAAGTCTGCTAAAAATGTCTTTAAGCATTTCAATTATTTCAGAGCTTGATATGGTTCTGCATGTTTTCACTTCTTTATATCTGGTATAATAATCCACGACTACCAGGATATAGTCCCCACTAGGTAATGGGCCCATGAGGTCGATTGCTATGTCAACGTATGGTTCGGAAGGTAAATCTCTTCTTTTTAATGGGTTTGGGGCGCTGGGAGCAGAGACCAGGATGCATCCTTTACAGGCTTTGCATATGTTTTCAGCATCTTTGTCGCACTTAGGCCACCATACTTTGGTCCTCAATCTGCTCTTCATCGCGACTATCCCCGGGTGGCTTTCGTGCGCAGCTTCAAGAACTCTTCTGCGTAACTTGGTTGGGATTACAATTTTCGTGCCCCTGAGGAGAATATCGCCATGAAAGCATAATTCATCCTGAAAAAGTTTATAGGTTTTTACCGTTTCCTCCCAGTTTCCGTTGTAAAGACCCTCTCTAACCTTCTGTATCTCTGCATCTTCAAGAGAACTCGCAGTGATCTCTTGTAATGGAATGGCTACTGGTCGTGCCAATTCGGTAATCGCCTGAACATGATCTTCAAGTAATGTCGTCGGATTTGTTGCCACTTCACATAGTCTCGATAGTGGATCGGCTATATTGGTCTTCCCCGGACTATATTTCACCTTGAAATTGTAGGATTGTAACCTTAATACCCACCTTTCAATGCGAGCGCATGGTTTAGCTTTCGAGCCAAATATAACTTCAAATGGCTTATGATCCGTTACTAGATCGAACACCTTACCGTACAGGAACATATTGAAATGTTCGACTGCCCAGACCAGGGCTAAGGCCTCCTTCTCTGTTTGGCAGTAACGACGCTCACAGCTGCTGAGGGTTTTATTACCAAATGCAATTATTCTCGGCCCATTCTTGTTGATTTGCACCAACACTGCACCCAGACCCACTGGGCTTGCATCTGCAATCACCACCGTCTTATCATGAGGATTGTAGTAACCTAAGTTTGGTACCTTCATAAGTGCCGCCTTGAGATCGCTAAATGCCTTCTTTTGGGCATCCCCCAGTCATCTTGAATGACTGTGTTTCTTCCCGTTCTTTGCCGTAGCAGTTGCTTAAGGGGTTCTGTTACCGTTGCTAAGTGGGGGATCCATTTTCCCACGTAATTCACTAAACCCATAAAACTCTGCAGTTCAGCGATATTCGTCGGGGCTCTGAATCCCTTTATAGCCGAGATATACTTGTCTAGTGGTTTGACTCCCAGTTCTGACAGTTCATGCCCTAGGAAGTGAACTTTCTTCATTCTGTAAATACATTTGTCTTCTCTCAACATCATGTTATTTTCCTCTAACACTGCCAAAACTTTTTTAAGCCTTAAGTCGTGTTCTAATAAGTCTTTCCCAAATATCAAGATGTCATCTATGAAGTTGATGACTCCTTCGCAACCTAGAAGGATTCGTTCCAGTGTTTTTTGGAAAATCTCTGGCGCACACGAGATACCAAACATCATTCTTTTGTATCGATACAATCCTTTGCTGGTAATGAAGGTCGTGATATGCCTTGAGTCGGGGTGAAGTTCGATATGATGGAATGCATCTCGTATGTCCAGCTTACTAAAGATTTTGGCTTCTCGAACTTTTGGCAACAGTTCTTCTATCGTTGGCAGTGGGTGGTTTTCACGTTGTATAGCCGTATTTGCTCGGCGCATATCGACACATAATCGGATGTCGCCCCCGTTTTTTAGCACAGGGACTATAGGCGATATCCAGTTAGAAGGACCTTTCACGACTTCTATAATGTCCCTTTTTAGTAATTCTTTCAGTTTATTCTCTACTTTTTCTTCAAGTGGGATGGGAATTCTCCGATACGGCTGAGCAACGGGCTTCACTGAATCGTCAATCGGAATGGTAACTAAAACGCCTTTAAATTTTGTAAACGCGTCAGTACCGACCTGGTTGATATCCAAATTGATCCGAAGTAGTCCCAATGAGGTTGCCGTCACACGTCCAAGTAGGTCACGCGTACCGTTTCTGATCACGTAGAATGTTGTGACGTGCTGTGATGTTCCGGCGAGCTTTATCGTGGCTTTAAATGATCCTAACAACTTCAGCGGTGTTGCACTTCCGTAAGCTACGAACGTTTTGTCAGGATTCGAATCTTGATTGGAAACTTGAGCGTTATTTTTCTTCATTCTTTCCCAGGTTTGGTCTGTTATAAGGTTGTGCTTGCAGCCTGAATCTATCAACATTTCCACGTTGGTTCCACCTATGTTACATATGACCTTTGCGTCGTTCTCTATATTGAAAATGTAGTCGACTTTTCTTTCATCTGTGATTATGTTTGCAGTTTCCTCGATATTGTTTGTTGTCCTGTTTTTCTTCTTTATTCCCTGACTGTTCGATGATTCTCCTCCTTCAAATTTCCTCTTCTGAGTTTGTCTTGTCCTGCATTGATCTCTGAAGTGTCCTAAGATGCCACATTTAAGGCAAGCCTTTCCTTTTGCTGGGTAGTTGTTGTCACGGGCCAAATGTCTGGGACTTCCACATCTACTACATTCCAATCTTCTTTTTTTTTTGCTTCTCCTTCCATGTCTCAGTACCTATTCTGTTGATTGACTGACTTTCCACAGGTTTCGTACTAAAGTTTCCTAATTGACGATCTATGGCTTCCAATGCATTCGCTTCCGCAATTATTTCATCTAAAGTGATCTTGTCTCCTGTTTTCAATATCTTCTTTCGGAGTTCTTCTGCTTTACCCTTTTCCGTTATTTGGTCTATGATATGTTCGTCTTCTTTTCCACCAAACTGACATTTCTTTGCCTGCAGTCGAAGTCTGATAAGAAATTTCTCGAACTTTTCATCCTGTTCCTGTTTTATGAGACGAAACAGGTGTCGCTCATACACTTTACTCTGTTTGGGTGCAAAGTAGTTGTCTAATTTTTCGATCGCGATGTTAAAAAGTTCGCCTTCAGTTGCATTAGCTCCTGGGATGTTGTAGAAGACTTCTTGTAACTCGGGGCCACCAAAATGTAAAAGGCTAGCTCTTTTCTTTGCCTCAGAGTCTATGCCTGCCGCTTCGAGGTAAATGTTTAGACTTCTTTTCCATCTTTCCCAACGGACAGAGACTGAACCAACTTCCCCGTCACATTCGAACTTCTCTAAGGTGTACAGTGCCATTTGGGGCTACCTGTTGACAAGGTAGTAACAATGTTGCATATTATAGATTTTATAACACGCTATTGCAATCTAATGCTAGTACTAAATCGTCTACTTGTCTGTGTACTTAACTGTAACTATGCCATAGGTACCCGTATCTACACCCGTAGTACACATTCAGCGCTCATGACGACACTTACTAGTCATACTGTGCAGTACTGTGGCACTTGCACGTGAGTATTACCCAGCGCGCAGCCGCCAAGCGGCGAATGGGTGCTCCAAGTGTTAACGTAAAATTTGAACCCGTGTAAACTTCGCAATTTAATGCTATTTAGGTATGTACGCAATTTAATGCTATGTAGGTATGTACGCAATTTAATGCTATGTATGTATGTACGCAATTTAATGCTATGTAAGTATGTACGCAATTTAATGCTATGTAGGTATGCACGCAATTTAATGCTATACCGGTAATCTCCGCAATTTAATGCTTTTATTATTTATCTCATACCGCAATTAAATGCTCAGTCGCAATTGAATGCCCAGCTGCAATTTAATGAGGAAGGTAGGTTGACAAATATGTAGGTATGTCTCCCCCCTGATGTACACCCATAGAAATCTAGATACCTAAAACGTGAACGGAGGATACCTACACAACTTACGGCCAAGTGAGTACCTAGTTATTTCACTTTTACTTCTATATTCCTTAGTCAAAATGTTATATACAGTCAACATCAGTTAGTAACGATGATAACCTTAAATACACTTTTATTTTATAGGTAAGTAACTAATTAATACTGTGGATCAATTCATTAACCTCAGAATAATGAAAGGAAAAAGAAAAATGTTTATTATGTACAACAAAACACACTGTAAAGACTAAAATTAGAATTACCCTTATTACTGGTACAAGGTGGCTAAAAGCCTCGTATTCAACACAGACAACTCAAGTACAGTCTGTACTATTTATATTCTGTAGTCTGTGTTTTCAATGGCATGAAACTTCTATTATCTATGATCAAAGCAACAATTTAATTAGTTATTTACAATCTAAAACTACAAAACGCCGCATATAGATAGTTTAAATAACCACTGTATTACTTTCCAATCTCCTAATTATAATGACAATAAAGCCTTGTGTCCCATCTCCGTAGGAACAGAGGTTCTGTGGTTACTTTACTTAATAAAATCTTATACAGCTATATGGGTTATAAATACTGAGACTCAACTCAAGAAAGTAGGTAACTTATAGGTTACTCACATAATAATCACTTGATTAAAGCTCGGTAGTTTTATTCAACGATTGTAGTCGGATTTATGTATTTTGTAATGTAACGTATGTTTATCTATCTTTTCCTTTATTTTAATTCTTAAAATACTCACAGTTTATCTCGTCGCCACATGTAATGTACCGTAGATCCCAGGGATCAATATTTAGGAAGCACAAGTCACACTATTGTAAGTAGTATAATATTACAAGTTACACTAATATCGGCTCGCAGTAAGCGTCCACGTCTTCTCCCTGCGGCGGTCGGTCGGGCAGTGCCGCCCCGCCCCGCGATTCCGCGCGTGCGCTTCTCGAGACGACAGAGTTATACACAACTATAAATGTCTATACGCTACACATAATATAAGCTAAACGCTTTTTTGCTTTGTCATACTTACGTAAACTCAACAATTTATTGAAAAAGGAATAATTGAAATCACACAAGATTGAGTAGTAATTATTTTTTGGCAACCCTTAAAAACTCACAATTTCTACTCGGTGCGACTGTTTGACCACAGACTATGTTGAAATTGGCGGTATGAATGTTTTATTTAATTTAATGTATTTGACACCCATATTATATATAAGTTTTAGCTTTGTGCACTCCTTCTCTATATAAACCATAACTATGCAAAATCTAATACTCCTGCGTAGACGCAATATTCTTTAATTAGTAGGCAAAGGTTTCCGTTCACGTATTTAACATAAGAATTTCAATTTAAATAATTTCCGTAGTTTTCTATCGCTCGTGCTTAATTTTTGTTATTCAGTTTCACGGGCTGTTGTTCTGTAATAGTTATACGAGTTGAACAATGGAAAGATTTTATTGTGGAGTTAGAGAACACTGCGAGCAATTTTCGCGAATGAGCGGCATTGAATGGACCGCCGCCCCCCGCCATAGCTGGGCATCGAGTCGCGGTGTCTTAATCGCATCATCGCAGCTTCTCCACCTCTCCCGGCATCGCATTAAACTTCCGCGTATTGAAACCCGAAACATTTTAACGACGCGACAAACCTTTATGATTCAATTTTGTGACGGTGAACTATTGACGAGAAAACGATTTCCTCGTTAATCATCTTAAATTAAATTTGTATATAACCGTACCATTATTCGAAAACAATAACAAAAAATGGGCGTTTTTAAGGACTAATTAAACGTTACGGTAGGATAAGATAATGTTATTTATGACATTATTTGATTTTTGCGAGATATTCATCATCGACTATTCTGATTTTCAATACTTCGATTTCACATATTAAATTCTCCAAGCTTTTCGGAAAAGTTTAACCTTTATCACTGCTGGTATTACACATACAGACATATAATCATACAGACAATTAAAAAAACAAAGATCATGATCAACTAATATCATATTGCAGTCATCACAAATCCACTGCTGAACATAAGTAAGGCGGCCAAGGACTACTAAGCACGTTCTTGATCGACTTACATTCACCATCTTACTGTAAAGTTTCAATAATCCCTTCATCTTCAATCAAGTTATGAGTCGCTCAACACTGGGCTAGGCCTTCATGATAGCTCCACACCGAAAAACCTTTCCTTCCTAGCGGTTTTCAGTTCTTAAAGCATTGTAGCCGTTCCATCGTCATTTAAGTCTACTAATCTGTTAAGTTTTTTTAAGGTTTTTAAAAATACGTGACTAGAAAATGAGCCGTGATCTCCCGAGCAGTGCCCAGCTGAGTTAGATCCGTCGATTGATCTCTTACTTAAAATCAAAATTACCAAGTCGGACAATTTGTCCAAGATAAACATACACGTCAACATAAAAGACAGTACGTTTGCATTGAGAAACATCCGACAAGTAATGTTTTTAAACAAATCGCGTAAAATAAATTACACAACATGTTTTGTTGATGGTGGCTTTCGCACTCACAAAAATTGTGTAAAATGTTCAACAGATATTCAAACTTATCTTTCAACATGACAATATTTCTACAAAATTGTTTTCAAACATTTTGTTTCTGTAGTTATAATGATATAATATAAAGTGCATTGGGGTAAGATCGGTGGTAGGGTAAGACCGTAAAATTAAAATTTACGGAGAATTATGCTATATTTTTGAAAGCTAGCAATATGGTACAAGACGCCCTTTTTATTCTGCCCCGACCCCAAGTTTCAGCCAGTCGCTCCGCGAAGTAGGGCGTGTGCTGCGCAGTATTTTATAAAACAAGGTAATTTTTGTATTTTTTTCGTCCGTCCGGTCTTTCCCTATCTATCACTTTTATTTGCGATTTTTAGCGACGTCCGGTCTTACCCCTTGATGGCTAATTCTCCATCATGCATATAAAAAATTATGCCTTGTACACGTTTTAAGCAGAAACTGTTGAGTTTTGAAGATTAAAAGCTTCTTATAGCTAAATAAGTTTAACCATTAACGATTTGCGCCACGTTTCAGAAATCTGACGTATATGGATGTCGAGAAAATAAAGTTTTTGCCCGACTCTTTTAACTAGTCGAACATCGCCCGGTATTACCCCAATATATATATATATATATATATATATATATATATATATATATATATATATATATATATATATAGTTAAAATATGTAATGTACAATAAACTGTTAAACTACAACATGTTATTTGGCTATGCAAACGCTTTTCGATACATTGTCAGAAAACAGTGTTTATTTTTTATGAAAATCGCGTCAGTGCAAGCAAACTCACGGTTAGAGCGCAGCGCTTCCAACAACCGGCATAGGTGTGACACGGACCGCACGGACGTTACATGTCGTGACTGTTTAAGTAGTCCATTTCACCTTGAGCTAGACTTATGCTCAGCTGTTGATTTTTTAGTTGATATCGAAAAGCAAAATAAACTAAGTCTGGACACAGGCCTTCTCTTATTATTCAGAAGAAAACTTGTGTAATTTTTGAATGAAGTAAAATCTTTGAAACTTAGTTAATTGAAATAAACATTTTAGAGTAAATAATATGAAAATTTTAAAAAGGTTCTTTAGTCTCAATCCGTACAAAGTAAAAGACGGATTTCTTATAAAAATACAGATAAAAGTAAAATTTTACCCTGCTTTCCATTGAATTTTCATAAAGGAACGTCCGGCAAAGAGTTGAGGGGGATTAGATAACTGTTCCTATTCCGTAGCGGGGCTTATCGAAACCATCGGCCTATTCAAATATTTTTCTAGTGATATTTTATTTTTATAAATAAGAAACCCAACAATATATTCCGCGGTGTGTGTAACAAACGTACTAAATATTTATACATATTATGTAATAAACCTGATAAAACGGTTTTCATTATTATCACATAAACTATAGGAGAATTAAAAAACTTTCCAACAAAACCGTCAACTGAGTGCGCAGTTCTCACTCTCAAGCATACTGTCAAGTATTGTATGAATAGGAAGACACCACTTTACGCAACTTTTCTTGACATATCCAGGGAGTTTGACTTGGTTAGGTAGAACATCCTGTGGAAAAAATCCTGGGAGATTATAAATATTCTCAAGTATTGGTATGGTCACCAGACTAATCAAGTCAAATGGTTAGATCAGCTTTCTGATGCGTACGGGTTGGAGGGTGTGGTGAGGCAGGGTGCCTTGACCTCCCCGACACTTTTTAACTTGTATGACGAGTTGATTGTTGGGCTTAGCAACGCCAGTGTCGGCGGTTTCATTGATGGTCACTGTTTAAACAGCAGCAGTTACGCGGACGACATGGTGTTGCTGAGTCCGTCAGTTGATGCTCTAAGAAGGCTGATCTCGATATGCGAATTCCCATGGCCTCTTGTATAAAGTTAGGAAAAGCGAGTTAATGGTTTTTAAAGCTAAGACCCGTAAGGTGATGTATGTACCGCCTGTCAAACTTAACGATAGCGAATTTGTAAGAGTGCCATCCTTCAAGTATCTCGGTCACATGGTTACCGAGGATGGCAGTCCGCTGCAACATGTTGGCTCACAGGTTTGCACGTAGCAGTCCAGCTGTTAAAATAACACTGTTTAAGGAGTACTGCCAAACACTTTATACGTGCAATTTATGGGTGAACTACACGCGGGGGGCTATCAACGGTCTCCGAGTACAATAATAATAATAATGTAATAATGGTCTGAGGATGTTGTTGGGGCTTCCAGGTTACTGCAGTGCATCAGGGATGTTTGCGCTGGCGCACACTGATGGGTTTCACATCGTAATGCGCAAGCGAATCGCATCCCTCCTGCGTACAGTGCAGAGAAGCGCCAACACTATTCTCAGTTCGTATCAGTGAAAAGCCTGATTGACCGATACTGCGGCATGTTGCTTACATATTTTGTAAGATCTCTTTTTTTATGCTAACAATATGGACAAACGTCTGAAATAAATCATTTTTTATTTATAGATATATCTTATTTTAAAACTTTTTTTGTTTGTAAAAAGCATATTTTCGCACTTTGATTTTTAAAATTTTTTTACTTCAACGTCATTTATAAAAAATAAAGAGATAAGGAATTACACTGACTTGACACTGGCTGAATTCTATCAAGAGAAGCCATAATTTAAAAGAAGAAGAAGACAAGAAATTTCGAACATTAGCTTTAATTTAATGGTATTACTAAATCATTAGTTGATGAAAATTACCCCAACAAAAACATTATAGATCTGCAGGTTTTTTGTTGTTAAAGTTGTTGCTGACAATGTGCTGGGCTAACTATGACATCGGGACATCAATCACCAGAGCCAATCATCAATACAAAACATTCCATGAAAATTTAATAATGTGACTGCCTTGTTGGTCTAGTGGTTGTAGTAGTGCGACTGCTGATTAGGGGGTCCCGGGTTCGAATCCCGGGTCGAGCCAATAAAATTCAGTTCATTGAGTTTTCCTCAAGAAATTCTCAGTGTTTGCCCGGAGTCTGGAAGTTGGCGGTGTCTCACTCCCGTGCAACGGAAAACACGTAAAGGCGTTGGTCCTGCGCCTGATTTCTCTCCGGTCGTGTCGGTTAACCGTCTCATCAGACTATAAGAATGACTTAGGCCATCGCATGAAAACACGATGTATCTCACAAGTAATACATACGAGTATTATATTAAAATAGATTGTTTAGTGCGATTGCCAAGTCAATCTATTTATTAAAACAAAAGATTTTTAATATTGATATGGTCACTATAAGATGTTGTTAGGTTAGCTAATTACGTAATACCTTAAAACAGAAGAAACCTTAAGTAGGGACTGAATAAATTGACCGACTTGGTATTGATCGACATGGGTCTTCGAACTTTTAACGGTAGAAAAACTGAGTTGCGAGATTTGTTTTTTTTTACAAGTTATGTTTTTGATGGCATCCCATTTATTTTTGTAGATAGTCCTAATTTTTACCCTACACAGTTCAGCACACAGTTCACCTGATGGTAAGTGGATGCTGTGGCCCACAAACATCTACATTTATCCTCAATTAAGAATCAAAACGCAGGTGCGTTGTCACACCAGAGGACTAAGATGGAATGCCTCGTAACCAGTAAAAAAGGGTCTCCGGATCTCTACACTCACCATACGAAACACAGCAGTATTAAGCTGCTATTTTACGCTGGTATTCTGTGAGAGCGTGGTTCTTCCCCGGTCGAGCCGACGACCCATTCGTGCTACAACTATAATGTAACAGCAGCGTGGCTCTACCACGTATAAAACTTCTACTTCTTGAATACAAACAACGTACCTATCTACACCTATTATTCCGTTATATTATGCATATTCAGGTACACTGATTCATTTACTGCAAATGTAACTTTGTAATCCTATATATTTATAAGGGATTGCAAAGTTATTTATGCAGTTAGTGTATCTAGAAAATTTTAATTTTTCCTTGATTTATACACTAAACGCTAATTGTATTCTAAATTTGAAGCTTCTATGTCTGCTAGTAGTACCAGTTACTCGACTCAACCGAGTCAGTAATTCATTCTTGGGGCGATGTATACGCTTTTACAACGAAATCCCAGAAAATATACAAAATTTGTCATACACAAAGTTCAAAAATGTTATAAAACCAAGTTTTTATAAAAAGGGTTATTATAATATTAAGGAATTTATGGATGATAATAACCCCTGGGAAGGGTGATCGCTGCCAAGCTATTTCTAATTTGTCTTGTGTTGTTAATTGTAAACATGATTGTAAGCTATTATTGGAAAAAATAGTCCCGCTGGGTTTCTTGCTGGTTCTTCCCAGGACAGAGGTTTTTTTTTGCGAACCAGTGGTAAATAAAAAAAGTGGCTTTCAATAAGTATTGTTACAATCTACATTAAATAAAAAAGTCAGTGAGTGAGTGACAAAATTAAGAAAATTTGACTAGTAATAATTCATAAACTACTGGTTCAAATTGAATGAAATATGAAATATATCGTGTTTATATAATGCCTTGGTTATAAAAAATTCAGGCTTCTAGTTTTAACCACAACACAGTTATAGGGGGTCAAAATGGCCTGAACTGCTTCGAGAAAAGGATGTTACGGCCGTGCCGTTTTTTGCTCGACTAGGCGGGGGCACTGCAGTGCCACTAGATATTTGATACAAATAGTACCTGCATAGCTTCTATAAATATTAATATTTATTTTCTATCCAAGGGACTAAACTGCCAACCAGTAATGATAAACTCAAAAATAATATTAGTACACTGTTGACAACGTTTAAGGTTCTAATAGTTTGGTTTGTAACAATTTATATGTGCTTTTACCTATGTATATTAAGCGAATTGAGGGTATTAAATAGTTCATTTGCCACAGTAAATATATTTTGCGATTAAGAGTATTCATTACTCAACATATTAACCGTTATTTAATAATGTCTGATAAGGTTTTAGTATCAATCCTGGTACTAGATTTTGCTGTTTACATATTACAATTTGCCAAAATTTATTAACTTATAACACATAATACATTTCTAAAAACAGATAAAGGCTTTACATTATAGACAGCCTACATTACCATACTGTGTAATGAATAACAAAATACTACTAATACATGGGGTATACTGAAAGATTTGCGTTACTCATAAATATAACAATTTATACATTTCGTCGCCTACTCATATGAACGGTTAAAAGTGAGTTAAATTTGCAAAATTGCTCCATTATTCGAGATCTATGTCGTCTCAATCAGGCTAAGCTCAAACTACATTTTGAATTTAAAGTTACGGCGTAGTATGTCAAGAACACTTCGTATGAGATTCGTAGATCACCTTTGCGCAGTGACAGTAATATAGGTCCTAACTATCTTTTGTTGCGACTCGTAATCGTTTGTTAACAATACAATATAAGACACAACAAAGAAAATCATACCCACAAAAGCTGTTACAATGGTACAATTTGTTAAACTATAGTTGTGTAGCAAATTGTAAAGAGAAAAATCGTCACTGTTAACGTTTTATAGATATTGACCACTAAGTTATTTACAACGAATTTCATGGCACATGTGATACGTCTTTGAAAAAAAGACTTTATTTTGCGACACATTACTGAATATCAGCCAAAACAGCGAACACTACTACCGGGAGAAATTTTTTTAAGGCCTATAAGATCACTTAAACATTACCTATGTCTTGAGGGCCAAAAATACGAGGTGTGCATTACATTATTTTGGAGCACATTTGCTATATCCGAAAATATTGTTCGTATTGTTTTGGTTGAACAGGAATCATACGTCAAGATGGTCAAGATAATTGAGGTGGTCGTGTAGAAAGTCTCAAACACAGATAAATTTACTTGATAGAGCCACGCTGCAGCTATAGTATTGCTGCAGCACGAATTGATCGACGCAGACGGGGTAGGATCACGCCCTCACAGAATACGAGTACTTGTACTAGTAGTGCTTGCTGTGTTTCATACGGTGAGTGTTGTCGTTGAATGTTACTACCAAAAAAACTAACTGTAACTATCAAAATGGAGCTGGGGACAGATAGAAGTGCGCGGTCCTTCATGTTGTAGCGTTAATTTCTTTAAAAAAGAACATTACCAATGCTATAAACATTACTAATATTCCCGTTAACTACTCGTAACGTTACGAGTGGTTCACGCCAGTAGTCGAATGGCGGATTCGAACCCACGACCTTTTTGAGTTCACGGTCCGCGCCCTGCCATTAGGCTACTGTCGATGCTGCTTGTCTATGCCTTTCAACTTAAGGACGCTTCCTAAGACTGAAACATGCCGATACCCGGGTATGTTGCAGAATATATGTCAATGATATATTAGAAAATGCACAGTCGCCAAGTTTGTAACCTCTGTAGGTAATTACTTCCTGATGAGATTGGATGATCAATTCTACATCGATGTCAATTTTCGTGGTAAAAGGCTGACCCTTCCACCGTTAGTCAACGAGCAATGGCAAACACGGCAGGTCACAAAAGAACACGGCAGTACTGAGCATTTCCGAATGGGAGACCGTATGGAAAGAGAAGGAGTCTATAGGACTCTATACTTAGACTACTTAGACTTCTGGACTTTCGTAGACTCGGTTGCTTCCATAGAATACTATAATACACATACACTAGTTTCTTCCCTCCACTGCCTATGTTTCGGTGACCTCTCCTCGTTAGTTAGTCTATGTGATATAGGGTTAGGTTGTTTTAGGACAACATAATGATTTCTCGCCAAAAATTAATATTAAAAAACTGAAAGCAGCCGGCTTACTATGACATCAGGACGTCAAACACCCGTCTCACCCGTGACCGTGGGTGCTGTAAAGCACCCGAAACGTCGGGAATTTAAAATTAGTTAGTTCAACGCGTTAAAATCTGTATAAATAGTTTTATTCAATCATTACGGCCAGTCAGGGTAGATTTAAATATAAGTAAGCTCGTCGCCATCTTCGGTTGCTAGTTGACACAGACACAACCCAGGACCTAGGTCTAGCTCTGAAGTACGGTGTAGTAGGTCAGAATCTGCTTTATTATAAGTATTCGTCCGCGCCAGGCTCTATAGGGACCAGTCCATCATTACAGTCAGGACAAGGTCCTCTGGCGAATATTATGGTGATGGACCGGCGATCGTGAATAGTTTTGATCGACATTATCATCTCGTATGACGAAAACTTTTTGTAAGCCGAAACAGGTAAGAGAATTAAATATATGAACCTGGCTCACAAGGTGACTGACATATGGGGGTGGTAGTCTACCGACTAAAATTAGCCTCACGGGTTTCTTAGTCAACTGGAGCTCCGGGACGTAGGTACCGCTCTCGGCAGAAGAAGACCGTGCACCTCGATACCGCCTGCATCGTCTAGAGATTTCTTCTGCTTTCAACATTACCCTTGGCTATTTTTTGGTCTCCCCAGCCACGGCAGGGTGTAGCTGCCGTCAAATTGAGGTTTATTTATTTATTTAATTGCATATATCCTAATAAGTATATGTTTTATTCCATCTTATTTTTGTTTATAGTATATTTTTATAAATAGTTGTAGATCCCAACCAAATGATGAAAACAACAGAAATATCCTTT
Organism: Parnassius smintheus behrii; assembly: GCA_036936625.1. NCBI lineage: Eukaryota > Metazoa > Arthropoda > Insecta > Lepidoptera > Papilionidae > Parnassius > Parnassius smintheus. Next base: position 15,414,406 of record JAUPFT010000014.1, read on the forward strand.
ATTTGTTACCCGCGTCCTTGTACGTCCAGACAGTAGTAATTATTAGATACTATTGACCCACGCTTATTATGAGATCGCATAATGCGGAAAACTCAAGCTATCGCATCAAAGCCGCCCTCACGTAACCTTCATTTATATTATTATAAAATCGCAATATATGTCTTCACTTATTTTATTTACAGAGTACTTTTAATAAGTTTCGAGTCAATCGCCCCGTTAAAATAAAAAAGTTTTGTATGGACTGTAACACCCTATTTCACCCTCTTATGGTTGAATATTCAAAAATTCTTTCTAAGTGGATGCGTACATTTATAAAGATAGCTTATATAATGCACGCATAAGGGTGACGAATGAGCACACAGTCCACCTATCTATCCTCTATACGAATCAAAATATATCTATCTATCCTCGATTACGAATCAAAATGCAGATGCGTTGTCACCCCCTGAAGACAGATGGAATGCCTCGTTTAAAGTAAAAGGGGTTTCCGGTTCTCTACCCTCACCATACGAAACGCAGCAGCGTTAAGCTGCTATTTTACGCTGGTATTGTGTAAGAGCGTCGTTCTTCCCCGGTCGAGCCAACCCATTCGTGAACAACTATATTACTATAATAGCTGCGGAATTGCTCTATCACATAATACATTAAAATTGAAGCCCTTTAGTTGAATTTGTGGATTGCCTGACGGCAAATATGGCCCAGGCTGCGCAGATTTAGGAGTCCACGTATAATTTGACTTCATCACTAAGCCCGTTCCCAATCTCAGGGTGCATCACAGAGTCCTATCATTGGCTTCTAGCACTCTTTTGCTATCAACCACCTAACATTGGGCATCGTTCCACTTCTAACCAGTAAGTGTCCCACATAACGTTTGAATAACAACTGGAATCACATCTCAGATACGTCTACGGTTGTCGCTTTTGTTGACCTTTTTTATAGAATAAGAAGAACTTACGAGCACACAGTCAACCGTGTTGGTAAGTGAAAAAGTGGGTTTCGATTCTCTACACACCATACGAATCACAGAAGCATTAAGGTGCTATTTGACACTGGTATTCTGTGAAAGCGTGTTCTTTCCCCGTTCTAGCCGACCTATTCGTATTCCAACCAATAATTGTAGCGTGGCTCTCGATAAAAAATTGTTAAAGATTTCTGTTCTCCAGAATGTCTTTATTATGAATTTTATATAGCAAAAAATCCCCGAAGAAAGTTTTTTCCATTCCAATATCGAGCTGGTGGAGTATGGCTTAAATATCTATATGAACCTATTTATATTATAATAAAAATAACTATACATTTTAATTGTAAAATTTTAGTGCACAAAGGAAATTTTTATTGTTGTCATAGATTTAAATAGTATAACAGTGGTTTATATAATATCTGAAATTAACTACGAGACATAAAAATTTTTCATGATTGTGACATAATATGCCAAATGTAACAAAACAATTCGCAACAAAGGATTTCTGAAATACTATATATTTGATTGACTGATGAAGAGCTATCGTACCGCAAAGCCACATAAGAGTTTGTCGGGATATTTTTCATATTTGCGCATGGGGATTTTGTTTTTGTTCCCACTACAGTACCTGTTCAGTATTTGAAAAGTTCTAGTCCGCGTATGATAACTTCAAGACACGGTTGCTAAGGCCGCCATCGTTTGTTCTAGCGACGCCATACGTTCGTGGATCTCTTACACTGCAGCTTCCAATTGCAGAACCGTCCTGTGACGCACCTACGTAACGACGCATGCGTCTTGTTACCAAGACAAGCAGCCTTCATATTTTGACTTTGACTTTTTTATATCTTCAGTGTAATTTTTAAGTTACTTTATTGTGTTTTTTTTAATTTGTTTTAAGTTATTCTTTTTTGTTATTGTATTTAACTGTTGTGAATGCAGTCCGTAACCCAATCTAGTGATGACACGGCAAACGCAACACTTATATGTACACAGTGCAACAAGTCATTCAAATCTTTAAAAGGCCTCAACATACACACTACAAAAACACACAGGAAATGTATTAGCCAAAACAGTTCACCTTTAGACATACACCCTTTTATTCCAAATACGCCTACTTTTGCAGCCAACTTTCCAACTCCTTTCCACACATATCTTAGCCATTTGAAAAATAGTATACAGACAGTTAAAAGAATCCCTCGAGGAGCTCGAATAACCGTTGCTACACATTTGTCACAATTAATCCAGAAATGTTACATAAGCAATTGTACTCAAGACTGGCAGAACCTATTTTTATTTTCATACAGCACACTACATATAACAAAAACTGATAAACCAAATTTATCCTTGACACAAAAGATTAAAAATAACTGTACTGTCAGCTCCTCACCTTCTCCCGCACCTCTAATCAAACATGATGCCCCTCGTAATCGCAACAAACTAATCGAAAACAAAATCTGTGACGGAGATCTCAAAGGTGCCGCTCGCCTTTTGTTCTCAAACGAGGTACTTTCACCAGATACCCCTGACACCCTTCAGGCCTTACGGTCAAAACATCCTCTAGCTCCAGTAAACCCATATTTTTTCGACCGACCAACAGTAGGGCAAGCATGCCTTCAAATTCAAAACAAAGATGTAACGGATGCCATTTTATCTTTTAAACCAGGTTCGGCTGCAGGTTTGGATGGAATCTCACCGCAACATTTGAAAGACTTAACATCGCATTCTGTGGGTGATGCGGGTGAGCAACTTGTAAATTCAATCACTAAATTAATTAACTTTATGTATTCCGGTAATGTCAATCCAGAAATTGTTCCAATTCTTTTCGGCGCGAACCTCATTGCTCTCACCAAAAAGGACGGAGGGGTGAGACCATTTGCTGTTGGATCAACACTACGACGCCTGGCCTCCAAAATTGCTGTTCGACATATTTTACAGAAATTAAATTCGGAATTTGAACCCGTACAGTTAGGCTTCGGTGTAAAAGGAGGGTGTGAGGCAGCCGTCCATGCCCTACGTTCTTTCCTAACATATGGACATCCTGACGTGTTGCTCAAAATTGATGTCAAAAATGCTTTCAATTCGGTAAATAGGGGGACCCTACTGACTGAAATAAATCAACATATACCCGAAATATACAATTATCTTCTTCTCAGTTACGCTGACCCAACAAAATTGTTATATCGATCTAATGAATTATCCTCGGAAGTAGGTTGTCAACAAGGTGATCCCCTTGGACCAGCAATTTTTAGTTTGGCTATAAATCCCATAATCAAAAGTTTAAATTCTAAATTCAATATTTGGTATCTGGATGACGGAACCTTAGGAGGTGATATGGAAACTGTATTTTCTGACCTTTTTTCAATCAAAAATAAATTTGAAGCCATTGGTTTGGAGCTTAACTTTAGCAAATGCGAACTTTTTATAAATAACTGCAACTTAAATTTAAATGACGTAAAACACAAATTTAATACTTTGGCACCAAATATTAAAATAGTTAACAGTAATTCCCTTTACCTTTTAGGTTCTCCAATTTTTAACGAATCTATTTCTGAATATATTAATAATTCAATTGCTAAATTTCAAAATTCTGCTGACCGTCTCCTTGAAATTAGTCCACATTATGCACTTTGCATTTTAAAATCTTGCCTTTTTGTCCCGAAATTTACGTAGGTATGTGCTCCGTTGCTGCTCCTTTTGGAATCACCCAGACCTTTTGACACAAGTGGACAACTTAATCAAAATAAGTTTAGAATCGATTCTTAATATACACATGAACGAACAATCTTGGACCCAAGCATCCCTACCCATCCGTTATGGTGGTTTAGGAATTCGCAAAATTTCCAGTGTCTCTTTACGAGCCTTCCTATCTTCTGTCCACAGTTCAGCAAATCTCATAAGTAAAATTTTAAGGGCATCCCCTTCAAACTTTGAGATTGCTGGCCTGGAAGAAGCTAGAAACGCTTTCTTAATTACATGCCCTGGTCAAAATTTTCAATTTCCTCTAAATTCACAGAGGAGCTGGGACGACATAAACTGCAAATTGACTTATGACAATCTTTTGAGCTTTAGTACAGGTTCGGCGCGTGCTAGGCTTTTGGCCGTGGGTACGCATGAGGCCGGCTACTGGCTTCACGCGTATCCTTCGTCAAATACAGGAACATTTCTTGAGCCTGACACGCTCCGAATCGCAACCTGTCTACGGCTTGGGGTTCCGGTCTGCGCTCCTCATAAATGTCCGTGTGGCAGTGACGTCGACAAGCTAGGATATCACGGGCTATCATGCCAAAAAAGTGCAGGTCGCTTCTCGAGACATGCAGCACTTAACGATATCATACGCCGGTCTCTTGCCACCGTCAACGTGCCAAGTCTACTTGAGCCGTCTGGTATTGCAAGAGACGATGGCAAGAGACCGGACGGTATGAGTTTGATTCCATGGAGGATGGGCCGGGTGCTGGTATGGGATGCAACCTGTTCAGACACGCTGGCCCCTTCCCATCTACGTGGAACCAACAACAGAGCTGGTGCGGCTTGTGAAGCGGCAGAAAAGGCTAAAGTTTGCAAATACAGGGGTCTAGGCTCCGAATATATTTTTGTCCCTTTCGGTGTCGAGACCCTTGGTCCGTGGGGTCCTAGCGCTATAAGCCTTTTTAAGGAAATAGCAAAAAGGTTAATCGACGTCACAGGAGACCGAAGAGCTGGCAGTTACCTCGGACAAAGAATTAGTCTAGCTATTCAACGGGGAAACGCTGCCAGTATCTTCGGAACCTTGCCTAAAGGACCTCTTTTTTAATAATTTAATTTAGTTATTATAATATATATTTTTAAGGTTTTTAGTATTAGAAATAATGTTTATAAATTTATGGGTTAGATTTAATTTAAAGTATATTTATCATTGTATATTTATATTTACTTATATATAAAAATCAATTAATGTACGTTAGTGTCGCTTTAACTCAAAAACGGCTCGACCTATTTTGATAAAATTTTTTGTGTGTTTGAATGGGTTTCTAGATAGATTAGATCCACATTTTTTCACACATTACACATAAATATGTCCGCAGTTTTATTAATTTTGTCGCTTTTTTAACGTTATATAAGAACATTCTTTTGGGTTAAAACTGTTATTACTTCCTACTAGTCTAAAGTAAAGTAAAGTAAAGTTACAGCCTATATTACGTCCCACTGCTGGGCACAGGCCTTCCCTCATTTCTGAGAGGGTTTTAGGGCAAGGAAGTGTCCGCCGCGCTGCCCCAATGCGTGCTGGCGAACTTCACATGTCTTCGAAAATATTTTTTTTTCTTATTCCTCAGACATGCAGGTTTCCGCACGATGTTTTCCTTCACCGCTGAGCACGTGGTAAATCAGCACTTTAAATTGAAATTAACAATTTCATTGGTGCCGGCGGGGATCGAACCCGGGTTACTCGCGGTCTGTTATATTTACAGCGAGCGTTAACCATCTGAGCTACCACGGCTCTAAAAAAATAGCCAAAAAACTACTAACTCCACTAGCCTAAAAAATAGATATAAATTCGTGTTGCTTTATAATCTGTGTTAGAAGTATTAAAAATGATATGTAGCTACTTACAGAATGCAGCTAATCCAGCACCGAATGCTATCTGCTGATGTGGCAATAACATTGGTCGCGGGCATAAGGGTAAAGGCGGTGGTGGCGTCCATAGTTGATGCACCCTTGTTTTCAGGTTTTCGTTCTCACCTATCTCTACATCAGAACAAGACTCACTGTCAGACTCCTGCTTGTTTTGTTCTACTACTTGAACTGGTGTTTGTTGAGGAGCTTCTAAATGTCCATAGATACGCGCGAAAAATTTCCTTGGGGACGACGGTCGTGGAGATTGCACCGATGTAGCTTTATGTATGTTATCTTTTCTTAGTTCTTCTGTCATTATAATCAAATTGTACTTCTTCTTAGTATTTTCAAATAATTGTCACTATCTTAAGCAGATACTACAAAATATTTAGTTATACTAACACTACAAACACAATAAAACATTGAATCCTAAATTAAAACATTGGACACATATATCTTCTTTAATCCAAATAGGAACAAATAAAATTGTTCACCGCGTAGTCTAAAGTATCACGCCAAGGTTTTAAATATTAAAATGTTAAGTGACATACGTGTTGTTCAGTGGCTATAGACACGTGGATTGGAGTCTGCGTCAGGTGCGTTCGCCATCCCTCGGGAACTCCAGCCACGCCCAATCGAAGTCTTTCTCCCCCAACGGGTACTTTAATTTAGTGGACAGAGGGGTGGGCGACCAATGGGAACGTTTAATTCAAGCCTACCCAACCCCCGAAAGGCGGGCTTAACTGTATTTTGATTTACATATTATATTATCAACATTTTCGTTGTTTATTTTAAATTTATTAATTTTTGTCTAACAGAACTGTAATTATAAAAAAAATATCCTTAATCTTCGTATTTATGTCGTATTAAAACATATTTTTGTATTTTTAATGGTCCGTTTTAGCAACTACTTATATCCAGTGGAACAAAATACAGCCTGTTATAATTTACAAAAAACAACAACTTCTTCGATTCCGGAAAGTTCCATAAAATCACAAATGTACAAAAATAATACATTACGATAACATTTGCAATATTCCAAGCTGCGCCGGTATTTTGACACACCACACATCAAAGCACGAGAACCTTGTCAATAGCTTAAGCTCTGGTTTCCTAAGATTGTGATGCTGCCATATTATAGCGGCCGTAACACAGCAGCCGCAAAAAGACGGCCGTCTTAATGGTGATGACATGCGGAAATTTCCATCAGTGCTACGATCATCCTTTTTTTAAATGAAACTTTAGAAAAGTATCCGATGCAGGGAATGTGCAGTCTTCAGAAAAGGAAAATAATCTAATGGAGGAAGATGATTCATTCAAAGCTCGTGATAGAGATTGTGCATTGGAGATTTAGAAATTCAGGGATACATTAGCCTAACACCAATTTTATTTGATTATGTACTTATGGCGACACCGTGAAAAAATGCACCTCCTTTCATCGAATGGTATAGGACTATGACACGTATGACATGTGGGATTTTGATATAGGTAAATGCATGTCTTTATCTTGAATTTGATTTTGCTCAAAAACACGATTGTGTAATTTTGACTCGACCATAATTATTTGCGAAAACACCTCTAAAAATCACTATAGTTGAAATTACAACGAAATCATTTGATCTATATGCTTGGGAATCACTCAAATATATTCATAACATCAATAAGTATTCATAATTTACTTGCTCATTATTTTGATAACTTAAATCAATAATTTTTTAAAAAATATTTTAAGATTCTGACAATTTCAAGGCGCTTTTAATCGTCGCGAGCGCTACGCAATTTTAGACCTTAAGACGGCGTTTGTTCAAGCTTTTATAGAAATTATGTATTCACTCGGATCAGTACGGCGATAGCGTTTTCGATGTGTCGTCTTAAGGGGAAATATAACCTCAAATGGCTTAGCAAGATCCTCCGTTATGCCGAAAATATTGCAGTATTAATTTTGAAATAAATATATGGTAAAGTTGAGGATTAATGTTAAGGATTATGTTAGTTAGTTTCTCGATAGAAAAAACATCCAAAGTTACCTCCAAAATAAACAATAAACCGCTGTTATTCATAAAATACTTTAAGTAAGATCATGAAACTTTGCATACTAACTGAACTCACTATAAAGCAGTGCATATGTTATTTACTTTTTTTAAAATACCATTATTTTCACTGTAAAAAGCAATTACCTAAACTATCGGCCTCTTGAAGCGTGATTCCTGCCGCCCGGTCAGTTTCGCTTCGGCCTTTGAAGGCGAAGGTTGTGTCGCTTACGATCAGAATACACATTATGCAACAGGACGACGTAAAATTAAAATGGGAAATAACCGTAATAAAAATAAAAAGCGACTGGCTTGGCGTTAAGAAACAGGCATAAATATGATAAACCCAATGAAATAAGTGTGTAACGACCTATCTACTTACAGTATTAGTGATTACAAACATGTCGGTACATAGCATACGACGCGCGGGCAAGTGGGGGCGAAATCAGAATTTGAGCTGACTTACTATATCCCCTTAATCATATAAGAGATGATTTAAGTTACAAACCGTACCACAGACAAAAAAGCTACATTAAATTCTAAATAGCGTTATGGTTAGGCACAAAATCTATTAAAATTTCGCCGTCCTCGCTGCTCTCTAGTTGAAGTTGGAGCTTATTTTGTGTATCGTCTCTGGTGACCGCTATCGATAAAGCGTTCGTGTATGGCGGACGTCGGCCCTTTTTTTCGATCTTATCGTAAGGCGTTTCATTAGAAACGGCAAGGTGAAGACATTCAAGTGTTGAGTGCATGTGTGCTTATACACGCACATACCATTAATTAAATATTTTTCTGTAACATTGAACTGACAAAGCCATAGTCTGGCTGATGCTAAGTGGTAATTGCAACCCTTGGAGTCTTATCATCTGAGGACTGCGATGTAAAGCCTCATGACCCGGTTCTCTATAGACTTCAGACCGCAGCAGCAGTGCACGCGCTGATAACTGACGGACTCCCAGCCAGAAAGACAGTCCTACCACCTCGTTAAAGATTTTGATAGATGATATGTTCTGATTTTCTGTTTCGTTTTTGCATTCTTTTAATATCTCGTAAACGCTCTCAAGTGTCGGGCGTCCCCCCATTAGATGGAGTGGCGACCTGTTATGACATGCAGGAAGTTGATGGATGCAACTGGTCTATGTTCAACAGTGGACTTGTGAAGGCCTGTAATGATGATTATGATTGTGATGATACGGTCTGGTGTAACAACTAGCTTCATAGTGCTCGCGACTACTCACAGAGAAAGCTCCGGTATACTACGAGGAGGTCTTTACGAGAAAGGCTTGCTACGTTCCTTCAATTTACACTATCTAGTAGAATCACTGAATATTAAAAAAAAACTTGTTTCCGTGAGTAGAATGTAATAATTTTAATTAGTATTTTTATAAAACTTGTGATTTATAAAAAATAGAAGAGATATAATACTTAGTAGATAGAGAAAAAAAATGTTTTTTTTTTAAAAAGTGACAAACTAACTATACTTACACCTGACGGTAAGTGGCTACTGCAATCCCTGGAGACCTGCAGCCAACTTCATACATTATTTATCCATATTTCATTTTATCTCTAGATAAAGTGAAGCTGTAGGTTAACTGGTTGCAATAAAAACACCTTCAAAAGGACGTCATACGAACAACTTTTTAATTAGATTTTTTTTCTCTGGTTGAATTTATTGCCAATTGCGAAAAAGAATATGCTTAAAGTTAAAGTACCTGACCACTATGGTTCCAATTTATAAGTTATTATTATTGAATTTTGACACTTCCAAATTCAATTATTTTGTATGTTTATAAATATTATGTGCAAACTTTACTGTTTTTGAGCGTGCACTTTTGAAAAGTTGACTTATCTACCTACTTGTCTTACTCTTTTTACTTAGTATTCTTTTATTTTTTATAATCATCCCACTTCACATTATGTCTATTGGTATCACAAGCACAACCCTGTGTAGTGTATGTGTGTGTAGTGTATGCTCATGTAGCCATATATATGATAGCCTAATGGACATTCAGATTTCAGAGAGTAATAAATCTATAGTCAAGACCACTAGACGTATTATTATTTATTCCCCGAATTTCCCAACATTACATGGCGACCGTGACAGGCGGTGCGCTACTACAATGAAAGCGCACCGCCGGGATCTGCATAGAAAATTAAGTAATTGATTGAAAATAAATAAATCAAAATAAATATATGAAAATAATATATTAATAAAATTAACATAATACCGGACGTGAAAAATATTTTTTTAAATACGAATGAATACAGGAAGAGACTACAATTTAAAAAAAATCGATGTCGATTATATACTTAAAGAAAAAATGAAGAATGGACCTGAAAAGCAAATTATACAAGAAGCTCCAGTAACATTGTTTTAACAACAAAATCAAGATTGACAAGTTCCAAGAAAGAAGATTCCAAGAACAGAAAACTTCTTAATCAAAACTCCTTAGAGAGAAGAGTAAAGAAGTTAAGAAAAAAGAAGCTTACGAGGAAGCCCAGACCCAACCACATCGGTGAGCTAACAACATCTTCGAGTACCAGAGCAGCAGAAAGAAGTCAGGGGCACAACCTAAGGTACAGTTTTACTTTGATATAATTACGATAAAAAGTGTATGTACCAATAAAACGAAATGAATGTTACGGAAATGTAATATAATACCCAAATAATTGGGGGCCCATATTTATAAAGTACCTGCGTGATAAATAACACGAAATAAAATATAAATGAAATGAATTAATACTCCGATTCCCGGTATCTAATAAATAAATAAATATATAAGTGAAAAGAGAGAAAGAGAGCTAGCTAAAGGTCAAAACTATTAAGGGGAAATATAACCTTAAATGGCTTAGCAAGATCCTCCGTTATGCCGAAAATATTGCAGCATTAATTTTGAAATAAATATATGGTAAAGTTGAGGATTAATGTTAAGGATTATGTTAGACGAAAACACGATTCCGTAAAATTTTCTCGATAGAAAAAACATCCAAAGTTACTTCCAAAATAAACAATAAACCGCTGTTATTCATAAAATACTTTAAGTAAGATCATGAAACTTTGCATACTAACTGAACTCACTATAAAGCAGTGCATATGTTATTTACTTTTTTTAAAATACCATTATTTTCACTGTAAAAAGAAATTACCTAAACTATCGGCCTCTTGAAACGTGATTCCTGCCGCCCGATCACTTCGCTTCGGCGTTTGAAGGCGGAGGTTGTGTCGCTTACACAACGGACGGAACTTAGGACGACGTAAAATTTAAATGGGAAATAACCGTAATTAAAATAAGAAGCGACTGGCTTGGAGTTAAGAAATAGGCATAAATATGACAAATCTAATGAAATAAGTGTCTAACGACCTATCTACTTACAGTATTAGTGATTACAAACATGTCGGTACATAGCATACGACGCGCGGGCAAGTGGGGGCGAAATTAGAATTTGAGCTGACTTACTATATCCCCTTAAGAAGATAGAAAAGAAAGTACGTACAAGAATTATGGAAAAAAGGCCTAATTATCGATGACAATACAAGATAATAAGGGGATCCCCATCTAAATCTATAGGGTTGGATAGGTAGTTACTTTGCATTTTTGTATAAGAACTATTAATGCTACCCAAAATGCCACTTACAAGTTACACATGTAATAACTGTAGGGATTGATGCACATAAATAAAACTATTAATCAAATACTTTGAGTATTAAACCAAAGGAGACGGCATAGCAAGGCACACCCCTCTGTAAAAGGTACGAGAGTTCGACTCATACTCCTTATATAAAACTAGTTGCTCCGCGTCGTGCGTCATTCCGAAGTGATTGTGCCAGTAAATCGAGCTCCGGCAAAATGCCGAATTGCAGTGTATTTACATGAAAAAAAAAACAATCAAAAACGTCAAGTATACAAAAGGACAATGTGACTTTTCATCTTTGAGTATTACATAATATTAAAGTAATTTTATCGTTAAAACTCGTACTTTGTGAATATTATCGTCAAAAACCGAGTGTGGCCATCATCAGTTCATAAAGTGAAAAATAATCTATTTTTAAATAAATGTAAAAATATTATACAAAATACAGGCCAAATAAGTCAAATCGAAACTTGCTACCTCGCAGCAAAAGTGTGCAATTTTTATAAAAATAAACTGGTATCACTGCAACCGAAAGTATTGCATTATAGTGATGAACGCCACAACTTTAGCTATCGATAAGTTAATTAACCATGCGGGTTTGTCTGCCGAAGGGGTTTGTAGTTTTATTTAGATTTTATAATAAAGTATTACAAAATGTAGTAAATTTTTCTAATATTGGTTTGTTTTTACAGATTTCCAAGAGTTCCTCTTAGGCGGCAAACTTGGATTGTAGCTTGTAGAACCATGAATCTTGGAATACTTAAACGGACTAGCACCATTTTCTCCAAACAGTTTCGAAAATCATATTTCGTACCCCAAGCTTACAATAAAAGAAGATTAGCTGACACTGCAATACCAACCTTAAACTTGTAATATTTTCATTATTACATTTCACACCAATATTATTCTATTTGAAAATATTTTATTAAGTTTACAAAAGCATTAACCTATCAAATTTAATGCATATATTTATATACCTATTATTGTAATTGTAAACTTAATGTAGTATAATTTTTGTACGCTATAAATGGCAAAACATGTAGCTCGTTTTAAGTTTGTAACACTTGTATTTTATTTACTCATGTTTAACAAAAACTATCTATATCTTTTTAATATATTTAGATATATACTGTGATTACACAATATCGTCTACATCGAAAAATGAAGGCTGGATGTTCCGGCAAAATTCCATAAGTTATCTCGAAAGTCACAATTCGAAAACAATAAAATAGAAAACAATAGCATAAACTTATAATAGGCTTCACAGGTTTGCAAGAAATACTATACCCTAACACTAAACTATTACTCACCAAAAGCCTATCGCTATGTACGTAAAACTTTTGGAACACGTTTGCCTGCACCACGTACATTGACTAAGTCGTACACTACCATCGATCGCCAGGGTTTACTCAAGAAGCGCTGACGGCATTAAAATTGAGAGCGGAGAGTAACCCTGGTAAAATTTTTATTATACATTGGTAATAGATTAAATGAAAATTAAGCAATTGACAGGATACCGTGCTAACAGCCAACGGCATTATGTATATAACCAAAATGTCTTTTAGAACTTGCATGGTACTCCGTCAATTGTTTTATTTTCATTTCATCTATCACTAATATACAATATAATTTCTTATCAGGGTTACCCTCTAGTCTAAGTTTTAAAACAGTTAACGCTTTTTTTTGTGTAGCCAAGTCAGCCATCAATTGTACTGTACCACTTTGTTATAGTATGTGATGAAGGCAGACCAATTCCAAAACTTTTGATGTTTCGCACATATCGTTAAGCTTTCGGTGAATAGTAATGTAAATTTATAGCAAAACATCTTTCTGGGGAATACTTAGCCCTAGGTAGATGTCACTATTTATTTTCAAGCAGCTGTCTGATTAAAATTCACTTTGTTAAACTATTATATAGTGTAAAACTTTTTTGTTTTCCTAATTTATTAAATATTTTGCCCATAGTTCATTTAATAACTCTTGAAAATCAACAACTTTTTTAAAATAGCGGTTTTGTGATTGAAGCTTTATAATAAAAACAAAAACTTGGTTAATACTATCTAAGACGATAAACTGATGGGACTCTTCTTTTCACAAATCTGATTTTTAAAATAAGTTAACCAAACCTCCTATTTCGATTTGTTAAATGTTTTAAAGTTTATCCTGCATAATGTAAAATAAACCTGTAGCAAAATAATAAACTTATTTTCAATAATTTCTAAGTTTTTTTCCTGAAAATCATTTCTAAATACTTTAAAAAAAGAATTTCAAATAACACCTTGGTAGGGGAGAGGTGGTATACTTGATCCCCGAGGATACATGATCCCCCATTTAAAACTAGCGCCAAAAAGTGTTTTAAGGTGTTCTGTTGGCTGCATTGGGACGCCGCCATGATGGCAAGTACAAAATAGTAAACATTAAACCGAAACAACAGCTCGTTTCCAAAATAATTGGAAATTTATGTTTTTACCGGATCTTACTTGTTTTGTTTAGTGTACGACAATTCGAAAAACTTCAGGTACGTGTACTTTACAATTTTTTGTTTGTATTTATGAAATATTGTGTGTATTTAGCTGTGTAAATTCAATTATTTCCGAGTCAAATGTTTTCATCTTGTTGCTGTTTTTTTTCCATTTTAAATAAAGTTACTGCTTCGGGATAGTTGATCCCTTTTGCTAGGGGGATGCTTGATCCCGGAGTCAAGTATCCCACCCATAATTCTTTTGTTTGGGTCAAGAAGTAAATCTCATAACTTCCGTTCTTTTAGATGCCGCGGAAGTACGTATCGAAGCAAGGAGCCATGAAGAGGGTACCTTACGACCCGGAGGCCTTGAAAAATGCGGTCCAAGCAGTTAAAGATGGAGCTGCTTACAAAACCGTCGCAAGAGAATTTAAAATTAATGTCATGACACTTAAAAGGCTATGCCGTCGAGACTCTTATGTTCAACCTGGTTTTACCAATAGACAAATTTTGTCCAAACGTCACGAGGATGAGCTAGGAGCGTATCTTGTTCATATGTCTAAAATGTATTATGGACTTACCGTTGTACAATTGCGTAAGGTAGCTTACCAATTCGCCAAAGCAAATAAGATGAAATACCCCTCTTCATGGGATCACGCGCAACAGGCGGGTCGCGATTGGTATCGTGGATTTTTGGAGAGACAGCAAACTCTATCCTTAAGAACTCCAGAGCCTACCAGCTTGGCGCGAGCGACAGCGTTTAATAAACACACCGTGGCGGAATTTTATGGAAATTTGACTGCAGTTTTTAATAAGCATGAATTTACTGCCGAAAGGGTGTGGAATATTGACGAAACAGGGGTAACAACTGTCCATAAACCCAGCAAAATTATTGCAGTTAAGGGTTCCAAACAAGTAGGAAAAATGACATCGGCCGAACGAGGTGAGCTGGTTACCTTTTGTGCCTGTATCAACGCTGCCGGGGGCCACATCCCGCCATACATGATATTCCCCCGAAAAAACTGGCAGGATAGGTTCCTCAATCATACCCCTCCTAGCAGCGATGCAACTACTCATCCTAGTGGATGGATGACGGGCGACAGTTTTATAAAATTCCTCAAGCATTTTGTTCGTCATGTTCAACCCAACGCTGATAGGAAACACCTCATCATCATGGACAATCACGAGAGTCATTGTTCTGTCGACGTCCTCAACTACGCAAAAGACAACGGAATCGTTCTTCTCACAATTCCACCACACACATCCCACAAGCTGCAGCCATTAGACAGGACTGTTTTTGGCCCCTTAAAAACCTTTTATTCTCAGGCAGCATCAAATTTTATGCTGAGACACCCCGGGAGAACAATCACAATCTACGATGTTTCGGAACTGTTAGGGGAAGCTTTCCCAAGGGCTATGGTGCCTACCAATATAATTAGTGGCTTCAGGGCGGCTGAAATATGGCCCATAAATGCCGACATTTTCACGGAGAGTGAGTTCATGACCAGTTTAGTTACGGACCGCCCTCCCCCTTCTCAACTTGAAGAACCAACACAGAGAAGTGTGATAGCGTCGGACTGCCCTCTCCCTTCTCCACTTGAGGAGCCCGTACAAAGCAACAGTGTGAGTGAACGCGCTTCCCCATCCTCACTTGGAGGATCAGTGCCGATGCACTTTTCACCACAGGACATCATGCCCTACTCCAAGGCAGGTCCACGCTCGCAGTCGTCGCGCGGGAGAAAGCGAGGACGTACTCGCATCCTAATCAATACTCCGGAAAAAGCAGCCCATCGAAGAACAATCAAATAAAAAGTTGGCGAAGATAGCAGAGATAGAAATGAAAAGGAAGATTAAAGAAAATAGGCCTACCAAGAAAACAGTGAGACAAATCTTTTCACTAAAAAAAATTGACGATGACACCTCATCTGATTCTGATGAATGTCCTCCACTTCCATCATCGTCAGGAGGGGAAGAAGAGTTATGCAGTGATGGCGAGGGTCATAGAGCTTTTGAGCCCATCAGAAAAGAAGTAGGGGAATTTGTAGTTGCAATTTACAATGGTTTGTCATACCCAGGAAAAATTACAAAAATACATGAAAACGGGGCTACAATAAAAGCAATGGAAAAAAGTGGAAGGCTTTGGAAGTGGCCAGCAAGGGAAGACGAAATATTTTATGTGTGGGGTGACATTTTGGGACACTTGCCGGAGCCGACGAAATTTTCAAAAACACGTGATATTTATTCCGTGCCACTTCTCGAATAATTTTCCCATTTATTTTTTGTTTGTGTTTTCAATTTTTTTATGTTGTTTTCATTTTGTACCTACTCATCTTTCGAATCGTTAATTACAACTTATTAAAAGTAGACCTAAGTTTATTTAATTTCCATATTTAGGTAGGCCCATGGGTGAAACTTTGACGGGTGGGATGATTGATCCTCCGGGATCATACAACCCACTCACCGGGATCAAGTATCCCCATAGGGAGGGTTACTTGATCCTTGTGTCGGACTTTAAAAAAAACATTTTTGTCGTTTTTTTTAATAAATAAGAAGGTCTGTATTGGTGCTAAATCAGTAGTATTGAACGGAAATACATGTGTGATTTAAAAGAAAGTCAGATTTATGAAAATGGTTCGAATTACTAAAAGAAAACCAAAACAGGGATCAAGTATACCACCTCTCCCCTATTACTTATCTATGTTATTACTTACAATCAAATAAAAACTTATGCGGACAATGGTTATTTGTTTATCGATAAAAAATATCGACATAGTCGACGCCTTACGTTGCTTACGCATTTAGACAGCGCCATCAGTATATCGACACGTGTACAATTTATTGGTATGCGTAAACGCTATGAACACAAATACAAATGCTGTAGTGTGCTTTTATAGTGACACGATTTAATTTTAAAGCATTTGTAGTTGAGTATACAGTTGTGTGTTTCTCTTGCGCCCCCCTGATGTTGACTGAATTTTTGTTAGGAATTAACGAGCATGGCCTCTCCAGTTGGTTGAATACTCAAAGATCAAATACAATAAAAACATTTGCACGTTATTGTCTTACCACATTTTATAATAATTTACGAGATTTTTTTTTCATATTTAGAGACATTAATTCATATTTACAATAATTCTACTTGAATTTCTTTTAATTGTCATATATTTTTTATGTAAAATTTGTACATTTTAAACTATATTTGGCTATATAAATTTATTAATGTAATAGTATTCTTTTTTTTCTTTATAAGAGACAACGGAACCTACAATTACGTTACCTGTTTGAAATAAAATTGCCTTTTTCAATGTTAATAAATAATTCGTAAAACAAACTTGAGCTGTGTACCTAGTAGTGTTTTTTTTATATAAATTTCATGTCATGAAAAAATGAGTTTTCGAAATTATAAATAACTTAATTAATGATTTTTTGTTAATGTACCTATGTAAAAGTATAATACTTTTACAAAATGAATTTAAAATTGAATGTGACAATATATATATACATATAGAGGTACAAACAATTGGGAAAGTCAAATTCATTTTATTTACGATATCATTTGAATGCATGGTTGAATTGAGCGAATGATAAACAATAGAAAGAAAAGATTCTTTTGACCGGAGTTAGAGACTATATACTTATACCACAGAATAAATAATAGTACTACGTACAGAAGTTGCACTCCTTTGATGTCGACTGCTTACCGACTTTAATAGCCTACATAATTATTATTAATCAGATAAATTGCACACGCAAGCTAAATAAAACTTTATCGCTGCGCGCTAGTGTCCATATTACTTTGCATCTTTTTTGTCACGGCGGACTTTCCGTGGTTATTAAGGGATGTCAATAGAAAGTAAAAAAATACATATGCGAAATGTTAATTATGTTACTTAGGTGAAGTACTAACTAATATTCTGACTATGATTGACTAACCATACTTTCACCCATATGTGGGTTTCGGTCATTCGTCGGGAATCGTAACGCTTGGGAGAAATAGGTAGATAGTGTAAACAACAAATAAACCTGAAATACGATTTCTAACAGAAATGTGATCTATTCTATTTAGTTAAAAATCTTGTTAGTACTTATACAAAGTTTTAATTTCAGTATTTTGTGTTATTATAACTCAAAATATTTTAATTACAAAAGACAAGTATATGTATGTAAGTAAATACTTGGACAGTGAAGTAAATTTTAACTAATTTTTGTAATGACGTACTTAGGTATTTCTTCTGTAGACCAAATTATTACTTAATTCTTTTTTGCTGTGAGTACCTATCTAACGAAAAAATTAAATAAATTCACCTTTCATAACTTCCTTCTAAAATTCTTCGGTAACTTAAAGAACGATATGAAACCTTTAGTTGGTCATTTCATTTAGTATCCATCTAAGCAACAGTTATAGTAGGAACGACGTTTTGCTATTATAATTTATCAAATAGGTAATATACATATTATATAATTTTTAAAATACATTAAATCTTTTACAACTATTTTTACCTACAATTAAATATACTAAACACTAAACAAAAACTATTTCAACAAGTATTTACATAAAACTATTTACGTAAACAGCGTTAAAAAACTCTGACATTCAAATGCCTCCAACGCGCTAGCTCTGACTGCGTTATTTCGCCCGGGCGCGTCGCGATTTTAGGTAATTATTTCACGCAGGTAGCAAGAGTGATAGAGGCCTGCTTATACAAAATTAGTAACGTTACATAATTATGTAAATCGATGTGACAAGTGTTTGCGATATAAACACTTAAATAAATATATAAAGGAACCAATGGTTATAAGTTATAACCGATACGGGATATTCCGCTTTAATATAGTTCATTTAGATTTAGTAGGGCCCTTAAGTATGGATAGTGCTAGTAATGTTTATAATACGCATACTACGTGTGATTTAAATAAGTATGTTGAAGCTTATCTACTTAAAAATAAGGATAATATTTTAACGGTATTGACTATTTTACATTTAAGGTTTATTAAGATAAAAAAATTAGTTTAAGTTTAAGAAAATAATAATATTGTAAACAGCCTTATATACAATTTTTTAAAGGATATTAACAATGCTATAAACATTTAGTAATGTTAATTACTAAATGTTTATAGCAATATTAGTATATTCCCCTTAACCACTCGTGGTAAGCTTAAATTGCTTGTGTTACGAGTGGTTTACGCCAGTAGTCGAATGGTGGATTCGAACCCACGACCTTTTTGAGTTCGCGGTCCGCGCTCTGCCATTAGGCTACTGTCGCTTAAAATTTATATTATTTTTGATAACTATGTTTTTTTTTAAATTGTATTTTAATGTCAAGTGAATTAATAGTTAAACATGAAAATTGAAAAAGTTAGGCAGTTATGATATGCAAACTAAAAGTATTTTAAAACAAAAACTTAGAGAATCAATACAATTACGCAAAGAATTTGAGAATTGTTTAATAAATTTAAATACAGAGATAGAAAGTTATTTTTTTAATTACAGTGTTAACGATCTTTTATTATGTTACAAGTATGAGATAGTATAATAATTTTAATATTTTAAAATAATGTACATTTTTCTTGATTTTTAACGCCAAGATTTGTTTTGTAGAAAAACGTTTGTAATTCTCATTGAAGTAATATGTATTTACGTACTAGAACAGCTATTTCAAACAAAACATGTGCGCTACTCTGTGTTCACGCGGTTGGTTTTTTTATCATAGAATAAACATAGGTAGAACGATCAGTAGGTAATAATAGATTGTATTGTTAAATAGGTAAATTATATCGAGAACAATTTTCAAATTTTGTCAATTATTTTGTATATTATATTTGCTTATTTAATATAATATTACATAATATTATATCACAATTACATTTTAGTGATATTTTAAAAGGTATCTATGTCAAATATAAAAAAAAAACATACTAAATGTATGTTTAACCAAACTTATCAATATAAAATTTAAATTACAAATATATTTATTTAAATTAGAATAAGAGTCGTTCATAAATGCTGGGCACGCGAGAGTTAAAAATAGACGAATTTATTCCACTTTGACTTTGATGTGGAACCTAAAAATAATATAAAAGAATGAGAAAGATGAGAAGAGCAGATTTAAATATAAAAAATTGGCCTAATTATGATATATGTTTCTACAAAAAAATTTACAAATAATATATTCGTTCTATACTTAAGTACCCACAGAAATGTCGCATCTGAACAAAATAATTTCATAATATATATTACATGACACAAGATGGCGTCTTAGGAATAATTTATTTTATTATTAATTTATAATATTTTTTTTATTGATTAAGTATCTGCTATTATGATTAAGTAACCGATGAAAAGTAATACCTTGGTTTTTACTGACATTTTTTGAATTATTTGTGCAATATCTAAGTACACACGACGGCGTATTTTTATCAAGAGATTTTTTTTTAAATTAACACAACACGTGACAACCCTACAAGCGCCTAGCGAGTGACTGATTAAAGTGCGGTGTATGCACCGCAGTTGAGTGGAACAGCTGCTGAATGCAGTGTCGCCTCTAGTACGTACTACATAATAGTTCAATGGTAGGTAATTTTACATTTTTTTTCTTTTTGCCGATGGGCGTGTAGTGTGTGTGTAGTGTATGCTCATGTAGCTATATATATGATAGCCTAATAGACATTCAGAGAGTAATAAATCTACAGTCAAGACCACTAGACGTATTATTATTTATTCTCCGAATCTCCCAACATTACACCTGTTATTCCGTAACTGGAACAGTCCGTAACAATCATGGGCATGACGTGAGCCCTTTCTATTGTGGGAAGGATATACAATAGTCGCCAAGCATTGCGGAATTGGCGATCGCAATTCAGTACTACACATTTGACGCTGCCCTGTAGCCTGCCTAAATCTTGGATAAATATTTTCATAGATATTATTTTTTAAAGAAAATAGATTGTATATGTATATAAAGTATTCGAAAAAATACCACAAAGATAGAACAACGTCACATATTGTCAAAATAAATCTTATAAAAAATATCAATGACTTATTTTAATCGTTAAATACATTAATCGATAATATATGTGCGTAATTAGTATAATATATGTAATTAGTATCTTGTATGATCTTTGGTAATTTACAAATATGGAAAGGAACGGACCAATGTTATCAACTGTTTGTACGTTGTTGTTTCTTTCGTTCAATTTTACTTTCCCATTACGAAAAGAGACGTCCACTTCGTCTGCAAGGGATCTTTATGCTAATCGTAAGATATGACCACAGCCTTAAATATATATATCTTGTGTGTTATTTCATATTTTCATTATAGTATTATAGTATTAGTAGTGTAGTATATTTATTAATTAAGGGGAAATATAATCTCAAATGGCTTAGCAAGATCCGCTGTTATGCCGAAAGTATTGCAGCATTAATTTCGAAATAAATATATGGTAAAGTTGAGGATTAATGTTAAGGACTATGTTAGACGATAACACGATTCCGTAAAATTTTCTCGATAGAAAAAAAAATCCAAAGGTACCTCCAAACTGAACAATTACTGTTATTCATAAAATACTTTAAATAAGATCATGAAACTTTGCATACTAACTGAACTAAGTATAAAGCAGTGCTTATGTTGTTTACTTTTTTTTAAATACCATTATTTTTACTGTAAAAAGAAATTACCTAAACTATCGGCGCGTAAGCTTGATTCCTGTCACCCTTTTAGTATCGCTCCGGCTTTTGAAGGGAGAAGTAGTGTCGCTTACGATCAGAATACACATTACGCAACAGGACGATGTAAAATTAAATTTAAATGGGAAATAACCGTTATAAAAATAAGAAGCGACTGGGTTGGCGTTAAGAAACAGGCATAAATATGATAAACCTAATGAAATAAGTATCTAACGACCTATCTACTTACAGTATTAGTGATTACAAACATGTCGGTACATAGCATACAACGCGCGGGGAAGCGGGGGTGAAATTAGAATTGAATGAGCTGACTTACTCTATCCTCTTAAGCACTATAAAAAGCTTACCTACATACATCGATATAAATGACAGATATGGTCGTGTGAACAAAAATTTTTCACGGTTTAAGCATAGAGTAAATTAGCGCCATGTTTTAAATACTCATTAGAAATACTCCCTAAATTATTGTAAAAAATCTAAACAGCCTTATTTACACCTAATTTTGAATATTTTAAGAACAATATCATTGCAAGTTTTGAATATCTTTTCACGATATTTTTTTATAGAAACTTTAAAACAAATAAATTAAAACACTTGAGTTTTGTGATGAAGAAGACGTTCTCACTTTTAAATTATAATAACACAGTCTCATAGGAAAAATGAATATATAACTAAGTAAAATATTATACCGTTATTCCGATATACAGAATGAAAAACTTTTTCTTTCTACACTTTTCTAGCTATTTTTGGCTCTATCCCCTTCGATAAATCTTTAAAACAATTTACATTGAGTGGGTATAGAAAACAGGGTTACCTGAAGTTCGATTTCACCCCAAATTATCCAAAACCCTGTCAACTTGCCTAAAGCCCTACCTATATTAGTAGATTTACCATAAAATAGTGCATAATATCTAAAAGTGGAAACACTGCACGCATATGAGCTCGCGTTGGTACTCCATAAACATTTTAGCACCAATGAGTCGGTGCCATTTTGTTTGTTCAATGGCCCGGTTCATACGCAGTAAGACTATGCCTACATATTAATATAGATATGGCTTTTGTGCTATTTTTTCATAGTATTGAACTGATAAAAGAGCTATAAATCCCACAGAATACTAAGTGGCTAATGCAGACCATGAATACGTTCAACCAATTTTAAATAAAGAAGGCCATAGATGCGTTGCTATCCCTGAGGTCTAAAATGAATTGTCTCACAGTCTATATTTATTCTAGATCTCTGTCCCTTCTAACTGACACATAGCAGTGGATATACTCTCAAAACAGAATTTTCTTTTTGTTCCGTTCCGTGGGTACACTGCAAATTGTAGGAAAAATAAATA
The DNA here is from genome assembly GCA_036936625.1 of Parnassius smintheus behrii. Classification (NCBI taxonomy): domain Eukaryota; kingdom Metazoa; phylum Arthropoda; class Insecta; order Lepidoptera; family Papilionidae; genus Parnassius; species Parnassius smintheus. Next base: position 15,437,105 of record JAUPFT010000014.1, read on the forward strand.
AGTAAATGTAACTTAATCAGATCCTTCGGCAGAAAAGGAACCCCATCATTTTGTTATAAGTATTTGCCACATTAAGGATATCGGCATATTTTACTAGATCGATTTAAATGGTCACGGATTTGAGTAGGTATTAATATTTACTGTTTTTAAATATTTTGTATGAATAAGTAGTGTATTGTTTAAAAAAATGTACATATAATCCTAATTTCCTTAGATTATTGATAGGACTTCATGCGCTCAGACGAAGACCTATCAATAATCTAATTAAATTAATTATTGATAGGTCTATTAGTCTAGTATATTATTAATAATCTAAGCCTAATTTCTAATGGTTCAGGAACTCTGCAATGTGGTTCAGTACATCATGAAACCATCGCAGAAATTACGAAAAACGTAGCAGCCGGCTTGCAAAACACCGTTAGAAAAATAAGAAATTCCACTCAAAAAGAAATTGGCACATATGTGAGTCTTAGAAATTTTCCTAACAAAAACATACTAAGCGAAGCAGACCTGCGACAGTATGAACAATTAGTTATTATGAAAAAATATCCATTTTTAGATATTAAAGAATTAGAGATGAAATACAGTCCAACTTCGAATAAAGATACCAGGCAGAGCGTAAAGTTTCATTCTAGGGTGAATATCGTACCCGATTCTGGCATATGTGAACCTGTAGAAGACATCAATGTAGAAATAAGTAATAGAGGTCTAACTGGGTTTGCTATACCAACTCAATTCGTTAAACATTTAGTAACTACAGATAATAAATTAAAAGTCACTGACTTAGAATCCAACAAACAAAAGCTTGATAATACAGACAATGTTTCTAAGAAATCTACTGACAGAAATATTTTGGAGAAACTAAAAGATGATATTAATATGTTTATAGACAAAAAGGAAAGAGAATAACTCAGCTAGTTCTCTTTTTGTTTTATAATTCGATACAAGTCGGAAGAAATCCTAAACACAGGTATATAGAGGTGAAAAGAGAAAGCTTGTAAACAATTTAATAAAATTTCTATAGTGCAAGAGTGTCATTTCATTTATTATATTTTATTGATGCAGTTAAAATAAAAGTATTGTTGCCGATATAAATCAAGAAATATCTACGGAATGAAAAAAATGTTTCATTCCTATAAAACGATCGCTAAGAATCACGGGATTCAAGTTTAGATCTCAAAATACAGTTTTCTGTATTCTGAGGTTTAGATCATGATTTATTTTGTTTTATGTTATGGAACCGTTGTACATTCATAAGTTTATTTTTTATCAGAACAAAGAATTTATTGCTTGGGGTGGATCTCTCCCATAGTATCAGCTATCTCTCCCACTTCTGTACAGGGAGGACGACTCACTGGCCCATGCCACAATGAAAAAAGCCGTAAAGGCTCCCTCTTTGCGTTTAACTCTACTCTTAATGACGGGGGGAACCGACCGACTATCCCGCGGTGTGAGTGCTCCATGCCGGATGTGCGGCTTACACAGTGCTCGGACCGCAAAGCACTCCTCTCCTTGAATGTCAACAAGTCGAGTGGGCCTGGTTGAGTCCCTCCTATTGTGCTGAAGATGTGTTCTTCTGAGTTCGCGCTGGTTTTAACGCGTCTTTTCCTTTTCGTTAGAGATCAATTTGCCTTTTATTAATAATAAATAAGGCTGTATAGTCTAAGACCTTCACCGTTACCGTTACAGCCTATTAAAGTTTAAAGTCCACTGCTGAACATAGTAGGCCTCCCTCATCCGCCCCGAACGGGTTCTCGTCTCGTCGTGGCGGGGGGGGGGGGGCTTATTAGCAGTGGCGTGGTCGCCCGCGGTGAACAAAGAGGAACCCATATGGCTGGCCCGAAGTGAAGGGCCGGCCCGACGAGGCCACTCCAAGTGGGCTTGGCGAACCCACTTCGGATGTGTGCTGGTGGACTGTGGCGAGAGGGGTGTCCTCTCCCCCTACCGCTGCAGCGAGGTGGAGTCGCGGTGGAAGAGGAGTGTTGGTATGGCAATGCTCCACTCACCCTGTACTCCGCGACTCAAAACGGGGCCGCATCGTTGATAAGGTATGTGGTAGATATTCACCACGACTCTTTTAATGTTTTTCGATGCAAAATTTATTAAACTACTAATATTTCTTTGTAGTACCTAATTTTTTTTGTATTAATTTAATTTTTTTTTGTAATTGTGTATTGTATATTTTTACCTATTATATAAAGGCTAGTAGGAAATGCTGTGAGCACTACACAAGGGGTATTTACCTATTATTGAATGTAAACTTAGTTTATATCACTGTCTTAGAATTAAGCAAATGTATCAGTGTAACATTTGTTGGTGAACCAAATAAATAAGTAAATACGGTGGTGGTGGGGCTGCAGGAGGGAGAGGAATATCGGTACTGTGAGGCGCCGCTCTCCCTACCCTCCGCACCTGAATCTTGGTTGACGGCGAAGCCATAGACCGGATCCGCCGCTGGGGTCGGGAGGGCTAGTGCTTCTGAGTACTCGTTTTTTCTAGCCCCATTGCCCCCGCGCATCGGACACGGGGGCGCCGTTGCGCAGGTTTAGTTGGGGCCCATGGAGGAAAGTGCGCCATGTGTCCTGGTGCGCCTTACTTGGGCAAAAAAACGGGAGGAGAATTCCTCTCCCGAGGAAATGCCGCCATGGGGCGGCCAGCACTGGTGGGCCCGAGGATGTGTGCGAAGGCGTTCCCGTGGCCCTGCCAATTTGCGACGAAGGTGGAAAACCATCGGGTTTTAGTCGGTGCGAGTCCGACATAAGAAGCACGAAGTAACGAAGTTTTCACGAATGTGTGGCTACATACATTGCGATAATGCAATATTCGCGTTATTGCGATAGAGCCGCAGCAAAAAGACAAGCATCCAGGCTAATAATAAAGAAGGTTACGTTAGTACTCTTATTAGTTTGTAATTTTTGCTTTAGGGATAGAAAGTAAAAATTATATCGATATTTTATATTTCGATATTTTGTAAATGTATGAATAAGTATAACGTGATCGATTTATCGTCATATTTTTTTTCATCGTGCGCGGATCACCGTTAAGAGAGAGGCCACTCGCCGCTTCCCCCAGGTAAGTGCCCATCCTTATTACGAGCTGTTTTATTTGTTGTTCCTATATCCGCAGCAGCTTAACTCAAGTCGTGTCAGCCAACGCCTCAAATTAATTTCAAAGCAAGTATATTGTCCAAAGTTTGCCACGTGCCACGTCCGCCATTTGTTTTATTTCCTTTTTGAACCACGCTAATACAGTCCACTTGATAGTTCGCCCCGCCATACCTTTGGTCACTTTTCGCGCACCCAGTAACATTTTAAAATATATCGAAATTAATATGAATTTGATACTCTAATATAAATATCGAATATCGATATGTGGCGGTTAAAAATATCCGTTATGGTTCATAAAAGATAGCTTGATCTCTGCGACAGCTGTCAGTAAAATCACGCCTATGAAGTCCTGAATTTCTTAGTAGTTTAGAAGTACCTGTCAATGTCATACTTTATGGGCATGCCGACCTAATTAATGCCGCCATCTTGTTTGATATGAACCTCAATTCTCTTCAGTACGAGTGCCGACGCCTTGTATACGCTACGTGTTTTCCGTTCTCATTACTTTATTTTTGTTACCATTGCTGTTATTGTTTGTTAATTTGTTGAGTTTTGTTATCTTTTGTTAATATTGTTAGTTTCTTGTTGGCATAATGCCAAAGAAAACGAAGAAAACCGTTTTAAATAGTCAAAGTCGTGAGTTTGTGATTCGCTTCCGTGAATATTTTGAGCGAGAGAACCAAAATGGCGGGCCGCTATTACCCATGGAGAACGTATGTGATAGAGTTGCAGATGCTCTTGGCATTGGACATGCGACAGTAATTCGCATCAGCAAAGAAAAGTATGGCGAATCTTCAACCGCAGCATTGACTGAAGACGAGGACAAAAAACTTGCAACACCAAATAAAAAAAGGAAAAAGGCTGCTCCTATCACAAACATTGAACACTTTGACGCCGCTGCGATTCACAACCATGTATATGGTTACTATACACGGGGTGAATTGCCTACATTGACAAAACTTGCCGCGTCCCTCAAAGACGCAGACTTGTTCAAAGGAAGCTTGCCATCTCTAACGAAGATATTGAAAAATATTGTTTTTTCCTATAAAAAAGTGATAAAAGAGAAATTATTATCTCGCTCGAGTGAATTTTCTCCGAAAAGTCAAAAAAATCACAAATTGGGACAAAGTAGTGTTTCTAGACGAGACATGGCTAAACGCCAAGCATACCTTATCCAAAGCTTGGACCGATGATACTGCACAATCAACCACCAAAGTACCCGAAGGCGAAGGTCAAATATCAATCATCACTCATGCTGGGACGTCATCTGGTTTTGTGCCTAATTGCCTATTGGCATTCAAATCAACTAAAACTACTGAATACCACGAGGAAATGAATTTTGAAAAATTTAAGGAGTGGTTTTTAAAATTATTAGATAATTTAAAGGATCCACATTGCATTATTATGGATAACGCCCCATATCAGTCGGTCTAAAAACACAAACCACCAACTTCGGCAAACAGAAAATTAGAAATCATTGCATGGCTTCAAAAAAAAAGGAATAGAGGCCAATGAAACTATGCTTAAAAATGAATTATTAAGACTCGTTTGTCTGCACAAACCTAGTTCTCCAACGTATGTCTTAGATGATATACCCCACGAAAAGGGTCATACCGTCATTAGACTACCCCCGTACCACTGCCAGTGTAATCCGATCGAGCTTATCTGGGTCCAAGTCAAAGGTTTGTTTGCTTGAATTTCAGTTAGATAGGTACTTTATTTATAACTACTGTTTAATTAATCTTATTAAAAATATGTTTTCTTTTAAGGTTACGCTGCCAGATACAACACAACACCGCCTTTCACGGCAAATAAAATTGTTGCAGTTATTAAAAAGTGCGGTCGACAATGTATCTGCAGAAGACTGGAAGAAGGTGGTATCCAAATGCAAAAAACTAATGGAAGAAGATTGGGAGCGGGACGTCCGATTTGATAATATTTGCGAACACGAGTTTTTAATAAATTTACAAGATTGTTCTAGCGATTCAGAAACTGATTCAGATATGGATTTAGGATGTACTCCTTTAAGAGAATAAATGCATTTAATATTCAAAATATTCGTTTAATTTAGTAATGGTTATAATTAAATTAAACCCAATTATTATATGTTATATTAGCATCGATAATTGTAAGAAACATCGATAATTTCCTTTGAGTATTAAACCAAAGGAGACGGCATCGCAAGGCATACCCCTCTGTAAAAGATACGAGAGTTCGACTCATACTCCTTATATAAAACTAGTTGCTCCGCGTCGTGCGTCATTTCGAAGTGATCGTGCCAGTAAATCGAGCTCCGGCAAAATGCCGAATTGCAGTGTATTTACATGAAAAAAAAAACAATCAAAAACGTCAAGTATACAAAAGGACAATGTGACTTTTCATCTTTGAGTGCTACATAATATTAAAGTAATTTTATCGTTAAAACTCGTACTTTGTGAATATTATCGTCAAATACCGAGTGTGGCCATCATCAGTTCATAAAGTGAAAAATAATCTATTTTTAAATAAATGTAATTTACTACACAAGTTATATATATATATATATATATATATATATATATATATATATATATATATATATATATATATATATATATATATTAACGAAAATATATTTCCTAATAACTAACAGTTTGTGATGAATAATAATCATTACATATAGATGTGTAGTGGATTTTGTTAAATGTTTTATATATTCAGCTCAATTTCAACACGATACTGAATATTATATAATTAAATATAATACCAGTATTTATTAAAATATTATACAAAATACAGGCCAAATAAGTCAAATCGAAACTTGCTACCTCGCAGCAAAAGTGTGCAATTTTTATAAAAATAAACTGGTACCACTGCAACCGAAAGTATTGCATTATAGTGATGAACGCCACAACTTTAGCTATCGATAAGTTAATTAACCATGCGGGTTTGTCTGCCGAAGGGGTTTGTAGTTTTATTTAGATTTTATAATAAAGTATTTATTTTAAAATGCCGAATTGCAGTGTATTTACATGAAAAAAAAGACAATCAAAAACGTCAAGTATACAAAAGGACAATGTGACTTTTCATCTTTGAGTACTACATAATATTAAAGTAATTTTATCGTTAAAACTCGTACTTTGTGAATATTATCGTCAAATACCGAGTGTGGCCATCATCAGTTCATAAAGTGTTTAGCTATCGATAAGTTAATTAACCATGCGGGTTTGTCTGCCGAAGGGGTTTGTAGTTTTATTTAGATTTTATAATAAAGTATTACAAAAAGTAGTAAATTTTTCTATTATTGGTTTGTTATTACAGATTTCCAAGAGATCTCTTAGGTGGCACACTTGGATTGTAGCTTGTAGAAACCATGAATCTGACACTGCAGTTGCAATCTGACACCAACCTTGAATTTGTGGGAGGTAATGTTGGGCTGCAATTATATTTAGTTCAAATATTTTTATTATTACCTTTGACATCAATATTATTCTACTTGAAAATATTTTATTAAGTTTACAAAAGCACTAACCTATCAAATTTAATTCATATATTAATATACCTATTATTGTAATTGTAAACCTAATGTAGTATAATTTTTGTACGCCATAAATGGCAAAACATAGCTCGTTTTAATTTTTTAACACTTGTATTTTATTTACTCATGTTTTAGAGTTTTAATTTTAAGCAAATTTGAACACTCTATAGAATTGGGTCACTAAGTCAATGACTCAATGAACTTGAATGAATCTTTGAACATTAAAAAGCGACGTTGCCACGCAGTGCAAACTATTGGTATTACGACATATCGACAGCGGTGTCTTTTGTCGGCATGCCACCCGCGTGCAACGTTGTCATTCTTCCAAGGGGTCAAGGTACGTTGTCTAAACAGAGTGTTCGCTTTTACTGATTTTATTTTAATATTTATTTTGTTTGAAAATTTCACTTTTTTATTTTACGTGTTTTAATTTAATATTTAATTTTTCTACACTTCTACGGACTAGTATTACTTGTGGTTTCATTTATTGCATATATGTGGGACCCATTCTGTATATATATATAGCTTGAATCTTCTGACTAAAATAAAATTATTTATTTTAGGGTGATCGTGGTGATTGCACAATATCGTCTACATCGAAAAAAGAAAGCTGGATGTTCCGAAAAAATTCCATAAGTTATCTCGATAGTCACAATTCGAAAAAAAAAATCCTTATATAGCCCGAACTAGTCCTACTCCCACTGCGAGTACGGGCCAACACTGGAAAATTAGAATGAAAAAATGCCTTGACATAAAAAAACACAGCTTAAACAGGCTTCACAAGTTTGCAAGAAATACTATGCCCTAACACTTAACTATTAGTCACCAAAAGCCTGTCGCTATGTACGTAAAACTTTTGGCACATGTTTGCCTGCACCCGTACATTGACTAAGTGGTACACTACCGTCGATCCCCGACCAGGGTTTACTCAAGAAGCGTAAGCGTAGCGAGTAACCCTGATAATTTTTTTTATTGTACCTTGGTAATGGATGAAATGAAAATTAAGCAATTGACAGAATACAATGCCAGTAGCCCAAGGCTACTGTATATAACCAAAATGTCTTTTAGAACTTGCATGGTACTCCGTCAATTGTTTTATTTTCATTTCATATATCACTAATATACAATATAATTTCTTATCAGGGTTACTCTCTAGTCTAAGTTTTAAAACAGTTAACGCTTTTTTTGTGTAGCCAAGTCGGCCATAAATTGTACTGTACCACTTTGTTATCGTATGTGATGAAGGCAGACCAATTTCAAAACTTTTGATATTTCGCACAATACTTAGCCCTAGGTAGATGTCACGTTTTATTGTTAAGCAGCTGTCTGCTTAAAGTTCACTTTGTTAAACTATTATATAGTGTAAAACTTTTTTGTTTTCCTAATTTATTAAATATTTTCCAGGCAGTTCGTTTAATAACTCTTGAAAATGAACAACTATTTTTATTTAGCGCTTTTGTGATAACATAATAAACACTCACGCCTGTCACCCAGAGGGGTAGGCAGAGACTACGGACTTCCATTTGGCACGATCCTGACATACCTCTTTCGCCTCTTTTACATCCATATATCTACGCATACATGCTCGTCGGTTAAGGGTACTTCTAACGTGGCCCATTTTTAAAATATCGCCAATTTGGTCGATAAACTTTTTCCTAGGGCGTCCCTTCCCCACTCGGCCGTTCACATCTGCCATATAAATTTGCTTTGTCACTCTTTCCTCATTCATTCTTTCCACATGACCAAACCACCGAAGCATTCCTTTCTTAATCCTGGTCACAACATCATCTTGCATACCACATTTATCTCTTATCACGCAATTTCTCACCCTGCCATTCAGATTCAACCCTAGCATATTCCTTAAAGACCGCATTTCTACAGCATTTATTCTACTTTCGTGCTTCTTCTGCCACACCCAGCTTTCACTACCATACATTAAAGTAGGGACTAACACAGCATTATGAATTACCATACGTGCCTGTTTTGACACATTCTGGTTCTTCATAATAGAGTGTAGTTCCCCATTCACTCTATTCCCTGCATTTACTCGTCGTTCTATATCCCTATCATATCTACCATCCCTGCTAAATACACATCCCAAATACACAAACTCATCCACTTGCTCAATTAACTCTCCTTCTATTCTTATTTCACATACCGTTTTGCTTTCTTCTCTTTCAAAAACCATCACTTTCGTCTTACATGTGTTCACTTTCATTCCCCTTTCTTTTAATTCCCAGTTCATTAATGTAACCATCATTTGCAACTCAGCCGCCGATGACGCAAATATGACTTGATCATCGGCATACAAAAGGCATTTGACGGTTAACTCGCCCATTCTTAACCCACATTCTTCATCTTTCAAAGTTTGCAAACACCGGTCCATAAATAGGTTGAACAGCCAAGGGGAAGCTACACAGCCCTGTCTGACACCTTTTTGGATGCCAAGCCAGTCCGAGTAGACCCCATTGATCCTGACACAAGCACTAGAGTCCCTATAAAGAGACCTCAATGCCTGTATCAAACCATCGCTCAACCCATATGAGTTCAGTGTTTGCCATAACACATTCCTGTCCACTCTGTCATAAGCCTTTTCCAAGTCCATGAATGCACAAAAAACTTTCTGGTTTTTGGCCAAAAACTTCTCCGCAATCATGCGCATGGAAAAGACTTGATCCGTACACCCCATTCCCTTTCTAAAACCCGCTTGCACATCCCAAATTTTTCCATCAGTTTCTTTCATAACTCTTTCAATTAACACCTTAGCATACAGTTTACCCACAATACTAAGCAAGCTGATACCGCGGTAGTTTTTGCAGTCCTGCTGTGACCCTTTTCCTTTATATATTGGTACTATAACTGCTTTACACCAGTCATCCGGTACCCGTTTTAATTCCCAACATAAATTAAACAAGGTGTACAGCAGGCCTGCCACCACTGCCTCTCCAGCCCTTAGCATCTCGAGTGATACTCTATCATATCCAGCTGCCTTACCTGCTTTCATGCTTTTCATTGCTTTCATTATTTCATCTACACTTATCTCCATACCCATTTCCACTTCTTTCGGAATTTGTAGTTCATTTAATTCAGACGACTCTTCACTCATAAATACGCTTTCAAAGTATTCCTTCCATCTGTTTAAATTCGAAACTTCATCATTCAGAATACATCCATTCTCGTCTCTTATAGCATTTATTATAGGCTGTTTTGTATTTCCCCTGGCAGTTCTTACGAGTTTCCAGAACATTTTTATGTTAGCCTGGAAATTATCAGATATCCTTCTGTCATTCTTATCCGTTCTTTCTTTCTTTTTCCTTTCAACAACTTCTTTTACTCTCTTATTTAGACGTCTAAATTCTGCCTTTTTTTCTTTCAATCTCATCATTCATACCAGAAGAATTACCAGCTTTGGTTGCTAGTAAATCTAACCATGCTTTCTTCTTTGATTCAACTTCCAGCCGTGCCTCATCATCCCACCATAGCGTATTACTTTTCCTTTCATTTGTTCTCTTACTTACACCACATACTTCGGTGGCGGTATCCACTTTTGTGATAACGAAGCTTTATAATAAAAACAAAAACTTGGTTAACACCATCTAAGACGATAAACTGATTGGACTTTTCTTTTCAAACAATCTGATTTTTTAGTGACATGATTTAATTTTGCATTTGTAGTTAAGTTCACAGTTGTGTATTTTCTTGCGCCCCCCTGATGTTGACAGAATTTTTGTTTAGGAATTAACGCGATAATTTCTATCGAAAAATTTTTTATATCCTGACAACCCTAGGAATGTCAGTTTGACATATGTCGCAGAGATCAAGCTATCTTTTATCGTCTATAATTCAATATATCGAATTATCGATACTATCACAAAATTGTCGATATATCGATATTTATTACAAGCCTATTTTGATTTATTTATGACTGACAGTTTGACTTTGAGTTTGACATCACCGCAGTGTTGGGAAATGTACAATAATTATTGCATTCTTACAATAATTTGTTACACGAAACTAAATTGTACCATAAAACATTGCTTTCTCATTATTGTACGCTTTCATACAATATTTTCCTATTTTTACACAATATAAGTTCAATACTAGACACACGCAATTTTAAAATGTATGAACGAACGCATCACGTACTTATACCAAATAATGTAGTTATCGCTTCTAGAAGCGCAAAACGTCTTGTATAGGAATGTATATCATTTGAACCCACGAAACAATTGGCAAATCAAATTGTCTCTAATGTCCTGTATGCAACAACTTCTCAGCAGTCAAATCCGTCTACATCTACACGTCGAAATTTCGAACTCGAAGAAAAAGACGACTTCAAATTTTCCATTCCTGTTTAGTTCATATTGTATAATTCCGTGCCCTAAGTTTTATTATTTTAATAAAAAAAAACATTTAATAACGTATTTTTAGTTTATGCAAATATAAAGAAATAGCAAAAACCTATTAAATTTGGATTTAGACAGCTTAAATAAATAAAAAAATACAATAATTCTATCCAAAATACAATATTTTATAGCTTGGCAACACCATAATTTCGCACCAACTATTTCCCAACACTGCATCACCGTTCTCTACATAGATAAATAAATATGTAGCAAGCTAGTTCTCTAATATATACGCAGTAATCTATGATCACCGCAAAAAGCGTAGACAGAGAAACCTAGGTTTCTCTGTCTACGGGAAAAAGTGCAGAACCACAGAGTTCTTTCCACAGAGTACCTTTCATAGAGGAAATGTACCTTTGTATAAACTGATTCTTTCTAATATACTGAAAGTGCAGAACAAACAAGATTACTGTATATATACTAGATAGTAGATACTTTTTCCATTTAACATGGAGTTACAGTGCAAAGTTCAACATTATGATTGGGGAAAATTAGGTCAAGATAGTACAGTTGCTAAATTATTATCTAGCAGTGATCCTAATGCTAAAATTGATTCAAAGAAACCGTATGCAGAATTGTGGATTGGAACGCATCCAAATGGACCTTCTCTTATTATAGAAAGAAATATACTTCTCTCAGAATATTTAGAAGATAATACTGATGCTATTGGTCCTGTAGTAAGGAAAAGATTTGGTATCGCTGTTCCCTTTCTACTTAAAATATTATCTATACAAAAAGCTCTTTCAATACAAGCACATCCAAAAAAGGTATTTCACGGAGTAATAAGCAATATTATTTATTATGTTTTTCGTTGAATAGTTCTTCAACCAATTTCAAATGTATGTTTTATGATAACAGGAACATGCGGAGCAGTTACATGCTGCTTTACCTGATATGTACAAAGACCCAAATCATAAACCAGAGCTTGCAATAGCATTGACTCATTTTGAAGCTCTTTGTGGCTTTAGGCCTATTCTGGAGATTAAAGAATTTCTTAAAAGTAAGTTTTGTATCAAATTTCAACATCAATATTATTTTGTATATTTTTTAGTAAATCTCTTTTGAGTAAAATTTTCAAACTAATTTTAACTTTTATTTTTTGACAAATGCAACAAATCAGTAGTTTTTATGAATATATATGGTGCAGATCTATGACAAAACCTAGTTTTGATAAAAAATTAGCACAAGACAAAATTACTACTTTATGTTATTGGTAACGCCAGTTAACAATCTACTTTATCAACATTACATTACATATCGCATTGAGTTCGTCCTAAGTTATATCTACTTTATCAACATGACTAGTGCATATTTTTTGTTTCCTTCCTTCCTTCCCTTTCCTACCGCACGCGCTGCCGCCGAGGTGAAAAAGAGGATCTCGGCGCGCGTCATTATACTAAGTGATATTACGCCATCCGCACGGCCACCCGTCGCGTCTTATGTACATTAACCGCAAACCGCGCAGGATGAACATTGAGTTCTCCTGTTTATGTTTAATATTCACCGCATCAGACATTGTGTCTTTGTAACTCATAAAAGTGTGAGACGCCCCCGTAAGGGCAAAGGTGGAGAGTGTGGGACTTCACGAGACTGTTCCGAGAGTGCGTGTGCGCCGAACCACGTGGCGAGCTAGCTGTATAGCAGACACTCCAGGAGGAAGGCGTGGCAGCCCTCATCAGGTCAGTGCGTGCTATCCCACCTATTTATTTTCCCCTTTGCCGTATGCACCAAAATTACAGTCCACTAAATCTTTATCGAAGATACCTTAAGTTACTGGCGTCTCCATTTTTAATGGTCACTTCTCGCTGGATTGACCTTGACTTTCCGCCCTTATTAGATCGTTATCGTAATAGGCGTTTATATAATTAATTATTTATATTTTAATCCGACTTCGGATTAACCCCGCCCTTATTAGAACACTAGATTAGGTCCTAATAGGTGACATTCATAGTAATTTTAAAACTATATTCATAGAATGAATAAGCATATAATTATCTATATAAATTATTTGTTGTATGTTCACATCACATCATCAACTTTTAACTACAACTATAGATTATACTGTTAAATTACATTTATTATTTGCACATATATTTAAGCATTATATTCGTTATAAATAACTTCATAATTATTATAAAAGTTAACAATTAAAGTTCATCGTTAACAAAACTAATATTTAATAATTCAACCGCGTAGCGAGGTCGCTTACAGACTACCCGCTTATAATTATATTATTTTACGCCGCATAACTTAAGTTGTAATGCCGCCTAAAAAACAAATAGCATCGAATAATAGCGATTCCTCGGATAATGAGGGCACACCTGATGCTGAGTTGGTTTTATTGTTAGCTAAACGAGATGCTTTATTTGAAATAGTGCAAAAAATATATGATATGTCCTCGGACATCCACATAAACACTTCCACGATGGAGCGTTTTCTTGATGGAAGTTCTAATATTAATGCTTTACGTATTGAGTTTAAACAGGTCTTAGATAATTATAATTCACATTTTTTAAAAATAAACCCTATTGCTAAACCTGATTATAACAGCCTCATTGCGTTTGAGTCTCTTTGTGGTAGAATAAATAGGCTTTATTTACAATATTCGCAATCTAATTCACAAAGTACTAGTACACCATCTAAAGCCACATTCACACTTCCGCCTATCGAACTTATGCCATTTTCGGGTGACAATCGCTCATGGCCTTTATTTTATGCTAGCTTTAAATCAACCGTCCATGACAACACATCGCTTACCGACGCTGAAAAGTTATACTATTTGCTAGGTAAACTAACGGGCAAAGCCCTATCTGTATGCTCAGGTATAACTCCTTGCGCTGAAAATTATAAAATTTTATTGCAAGCACTCGTTGACAAATATGAAGACCGGCGTATGCTAGCATCTACATATATTAATCAGATGTTCGAATTTAAGCCATTGCAATCGGCCACCGCAAATAATTTTGATTTATTTACTGATAACTTTATAAGTGCAGTGCGCGCTTTACAAAACTTAAAGTTAGATAATCTCGGGGACTTAATTGTTCTTCATATCGCGCTTAAGAAGCTGGACCCGGATACCATTCGCTCTTTCGAATATAGTCATAACTCGATGGTACCTACCTTTGATGATTTAGTAAATTTTATTAAGACCCGCTCCAAAGTTTTGCAACGCACCGATTCTAGTACAAATTCTAATAGCGCACCAAACAATCGACGAGGTAACGGTAATAATCGTCGCTGTAATAATACTTCGTCGCCGAAGTATCAGGCGTACGTAAGCACGACTACTAGTTGCTCAAAGTGTCTGTGCGATAATATTGTGCATCAACACCTATTTAAGTGTGCAGACTTTAATAAAATGACGCCGCAGGAACGATTTAAATGCGTAAAGAGTAACAATGCATGTGTCAAATTATAGTTGTCGAGTTTGTAAATTTAAACATCACACATTGTTGCACTTCCACCGCAGAAGCGATAATGCTTCCTCTGCGCTGGCGCGTTCTCCACCGCTTCAGCCAGTTACACTGAAGTCTACAACCCCCGCGCCCGCACACTCGCCACCCCTCACCGCAGGTGCGCGTTCAGACGTCGCGCTGTGTACTTCGTTCAAGAATGTTTCTCAACGTTCACCGCCTCCCGCGCGCGCAAGTCGTTCGCAGAGAACTGTTTTATTATCAACCGCTCAAGTATTTGCTTACGATGCTAAGGGAGAGAAACAAATTATTCGTATATTATTAGACTCCGCGGCTCAAAGCCATTTTATGACTAAAGAGTGCTGTCATCGTTTAGGCGTTCAACAACACGATACCGAATGTACTGTAGTAAAGGGATTCGGTGGAGTTGAAAAAATTGTAAAATCGAAATCGATTGATATTAAAATTTTCTCACGATTCGACTCGAATATTAACTTCAATATTTCAACGCTAGTTGTTGATCAAATCACCGACCTTTTGCCCACCGCTGTGGTAGACACATCTGTCTTATCACACTTCCATGGCATAAGACTCGCTGATGAATGTTATAGCATGCCTAATAAAATTGATGTTTTGATAGGCGCATCCCTTTTCCCGCACTTACTGTGTCCAGACGTAATTTATTCGTCTAACGACTTGTCCGGGCCCTCGGCTTTGAGTACGGTATTTGGTTACGTTATTATGGGCTCAGTGCCGACACTTCAGGTAAATCATTCTTTAACGTGCTGCTCAGTTCTAGAGTCTCCTATCGTTGACAAATTAGTGCAACGATTTTGGGAGCTTGAACAGCCACCCTCCGCACCGCCCATTCAGTGTCCTTCAGACATTGAATGTGAAGAGTTTTATAAATCTACGACATCCCGCGATCCTTTTACTGGTAGATATATTGTTGGCCTGCCATTTAAAGATGACGTTTACTCTCTCGGAGATTCTTATGAAACCTCTCGACGACGATTCATGTGCTTGGAGAGGAAACTTCAAGCCTCGCCTACATTAAGGTTAGCATATGATGACGTCATAAAGGAATACTTAGCTAAAAATTATATATCCCCCGCACCGCCGTATGACTCTCATGAACCCGCTCCAATATATGTCATACCGCATCATGGAGTCTTACGCGAAGATAAGAAGTCAACGCGTCTGCGCATCGTCCTGGACGCTAGCAGTAAGACTAGCACTGAGCGATCATTAAATGATAATTCTGCATTCAGGACCAAATTTGCAAGGCGACTTGTTCAATATAATTTTAACTTTCCGCTTACATCCAATCGCTATGACAGCCGACTGTCGCCAACAATTTCTGCAAATAGTTGTTCGCGATTCTGATCGTCGTTACCAATGCTTCCTATACCGCTTCCGTCCACAAGACCCACTTGTGTTATACCACTTCAATCGCGTGTGCTTCGGTTTAACTTCGAGTCCATACCATGCATTGCGCACGGTAAGACAGCTCATTGATGACGACGGCGCAAAGTATCCGCTTGCGAGTCGTATCGCATTTACTTCGCTATATATGGACGACATCGCGTTCTCTATGCCCAGTGAATCCGAGGCCAGTGAGACCTCTCGGCAGCTGATAGACATATTCAAGGGTGCCCAATGGGACCTGATAAAATGGCATTGCAACCGTCGATCTGTTTTAGATGACCTCCCTACTTCCCATAAAATTACAGGAGAAGTAGAGTTCGATAAATCAATGCCACATAAAATACTAGGCTTGCATTGGTCTACCGATAGTGACGCCTTTTATTTTAAGATATCTGTTCCCGCTGATGTGACGTGCACTAAGCGCGCCATCTTATCTACTGTCGCTCGCCTGTGGGACATAATGGGTTTCGTTGCTCCCACAGTCGCGTACGCCAAATTGTTAATAAAGCAGCTTTGGCAACTTAATCTAGATTGGGACGACATACCACCACCGCCAATTATTAAGATGTGGAGGCAATTCTGTGCTGAATTACCAGCTCTTAATGATTTACGTATCCCGCGACATGTTGGTGTATCCAAAAACTGTACTGCGTCACTCCTGGGGTTTTCCGACGCCAGCGAGCACGCATACGGTGCCGTAGTCTACATACATGTAAAGAGCGTCAATGGTAACACCGTCCAGTTGATTTGTGCAAAGACTAAAGTCGCACCGACGAAACCACTATCTATTGCACGCCTTGAGCTTTGTGGAGCGGTTTTACTCTCAAAATTGCTTCGCAGAGTACTCAACAATTATTCTCTTGACCTTGCAATATCAGTCTATGCCTTTGTAGATTCAAAAGTAGCTCTGTACTGGATAAAGAGTTCGCCACACAAGTGGCAGACCTTTGTTGCAAACCGCGTTGTTCAGATTACCGACAATATTCGCGCTGATAACTTTTATCATGTCGCAGGTACTGAGAATCCCGCTGACATACTTTCACGTGGCGTTACGCCAAATAAATTAGTTTCAAACCCCCTGTGGCTCCATGGGCCTCAGTGGACTTCGTTAGATCCATCTCAATGGCCTCTTCGTACTTTAGACAATGAGGTTATTGCAAATATGCCTGAGAAGAAGATTTTGTCGCACACTGTGTGCACATCCGTCTGTAATTCTGCGATTTATGAGCTCGCACTCCGCATCTCTTCTTGGAGTAAACTTCTACGTATAATTGCGTACGTGTGTAAGTTTGCTAAATTATTGCCCCGCCGCAGCACTACTGTAGTGACTGCTGATGATCTCAGTTTCTCTGAGGTTATAATCCTCCGCGCCCTGCAAAAACAGCATTTTGCAGTGGAATATTTAAATATTGAAGGTAACAAACCTTGCTCGCCCGCTTTCAATCGTTTAAGGCCTTTTATTGAGAATGGTTTAATCCGCATTGGTGGTCGTCTTTCGAACTCCGCATTAGATTACACACAAAAACATCCAATTATACTCCCGCGCAGTGATCATGTAGTGAACATGATCATTGACTATTATCATATTAAAAATTTACACGCTGGGCCTGAATTGTTATTGTCATTGCTCCGTCAAAATTTTTGGATACTTTCCGCACGCCGCACTGTGAGAAGCAGAGTCTACAAATGTAATATATGTTTCCGGCTTAGACCCCGTCCAACTTACCCTTTGATGGCTGATCTTCCCCATAGTCGTGTAAGACAAGCTATTAAGGCATTTACACACACGGGCTGCGATTATGCCGGTCCTATCGCATACACTCCTGTACGTCGTCGTGGTGTACGCAGCGAGAAGGCGTACTTATGTGTTTTCACATGCCTCACGACTCGAGCTGTACATATAGAAATCGCTACAGATCTTAGTAGTTCTAGTTTCCTCGTTGCGCTTAAACGTTTCCTCTCTAGACGAGGGCCGATTCAGTTTTTATATTCGGATAATGGAACGAATTTTAAAGGTGCCGCTTCGTATCTTCGCGATCTCTATAAATTTCTAAACGTTGAATACCGCCCAAAGCTTGAGCAAGAGTGTGCTGAGAATCGTATAACATGGAAGTTCATCTGTCCCAACTCTCCTCATTTTGGAGGCGCCTGGGAGAGTATGATCAAAGTCGTAAAAACGCATCTGTTCCGAGTTATTATTCTTGCGCAAATTGAGTGCTTGCTAAACTCGCGGCCCTTGACAGTATTGAGTTCTGATCCTGCAGAGCCTTCAGCTCTTACTCCGAGTCATTTTTTGAATACCGCACCTTTATTGTCATTACCCGCACCCAAAGTCAAATCTGACTCTACCAGTCTGTTATACAGGCATTCTTTACTGGATAAATTAGTTCAGTCGTTTTGGGACCGGTGGAGGACGGAATACCTTCACGGATTACAAGTTCGTCAGAAGTGGAACACCCCGTCTACGGCTATCGTACCAGGCATGGTTGTAATTGTGATAAATGATAATGAACCGCCCCTTGCTTGGCCATTAGCGATTGTCGAGTCTGTTCATCCTTCGAAGGATGGCGTAGTTCGAGTAGTGACCGTGAGAACTACTAAGGGAACATATCTCCGTCCTGTTGCTCGTATTTGCCCTCTCCCAAGACAATAAATCACGATTATTTTGATTATAATTATTTATCTAAATTAGGAATTAAGTTTATATTTATATATATTAAAAAAGTATTAAATCGCAATATTATATTTATGTATACATTTTCTCGCTTACCAAGTAAGGTTAGTAGATGAGACATGCGCATTGAGCGCATCCTCTCACTTTATATACCGCTTATTTATTTGTTTTCCTTTTACTTTTATATTACGGTTGTCTTTTAAAGGTGACCCTTTAAGGGCGGGAGGAAATGGTAACGCCAGTTAACAATCTACTTTATCAACATTACATTACATATCGCATTGAGTTCGTCCTAAGTTATATCTACTTTATCAACATGACTAGTGCATATTTTTTGTTTCCTTCCTTCCTTCCCTTTCCTACCGCACGCGCTGCCGCCGAGGTGAAAAAGAGGATCTCGGCGCGCGTCATTATACTAAGTGATATTACGCCATCCGCAACGCACGGCCACCCGTCGCGTCATATGTACATTAACCGCAAACCGCGCAGGATGAACATTGAGTTCTCCTGTTTATGTTTAATATTCACCGCATCAGACATTGTGTCTTTGTAACTCATAAAAGTGTGAGACGCCCCCGTAAGGGCAAAGGTGGAGAGTGTGGGACTTCACGAGACTGTTCCGAGAGTGCGTGTGCGCCGAACCACGTGGCGAGCTAGCTGTATAGCAGACACTCCAGGAGGAAGGCGCGGCAGCCCTCATCAGGTCAGTGCGTGCTATCCCACCTATTTATTTTCCCCTTTGCCGTATGCACCAAAATTACAGTCCACTAAATCTTTATCGAAGATACCTTAAGTTACTGGCGTCTCCAGTTATCATAAACCTTAGAAAACACAGTTTTTTTAAGGTCAACTCGGCGAAGACCGGCATACTAAATTTAAAAAAATACAAATGGTCTTAGTTTGGCTATTCTATAACCTTAAATTCAAATTTAGTTAAACTAGTATATTTAGTTGATCTGACAATAAATATATCAAAATGACAAAGAAACCATCGGTTCAGAAAATAAACAACATTTTTGAAAACACTATGAAATAGACGGATTTGGGTATCATGTCGGTTAAGACCGTCTAGTGGCAATTTTCCCTAGTTAGCGATAGGTGGTGTAGTTATAGATACGAATGCCAGTGGGAATGAATGTGTATATGAATACCAGTTCCTGTCACAACTTAATATTTGTACCCTAACTCTCTGGAATAAGATTTTATTTCGCGAATGCTGCATTTGTCGGGTAAAACGCATAGGTTTCAGTTCCAGAAGTGCAAAAACTTTGGAAAATCAGTCACGTGACCATAACGACAAATCTGATTGGTTAAAACAATCACTCACAAGAGTAAACTCACAGTGCTGACCCTGTGACAAATGAATGGACAGACAGCAGAATTTCAGTAATAAATAAGTTTCATTGGTATCCTTTAAGTGTGGGACTCAAACCTACACATACACTTTATTATATTAGTTTTTTGAACCTCCTGCTAAGAAAATTGAAAATGTTCAAAATTCGAGAAGTTATTGTTTTTACCCCGTTATCGAAAATTGAGTTTTCATCAAATCTTGACGTTTTGAGGTCACAGGAAGCCACCCCGACAATTTTTCGATGTATGTAAACCTCATAACTTGAACTGCTTGACCAATTGAAATGAACTAAGCGGATTTCCAAAGTGTTTCATTAAACTTAGATTTCCTATGAATTTTAAAAAAATCGAAGCTGTAGATTGTGGAGATCTCAAAAATAAAATTTTGGAAAACTTTTTTTGGAAGGACTTTTAAACGGCTTTACCGATGGATTCCAAAAACTAATCAGCTTTTAACCTTGAAAAACCACATATATCGCCGCTGGTTCGGTCAAAATCGGTTGATTAGTTCGTGAGATATTGTTAACGATAAATTTTTAGAAAATTGGTTTTTTTAAATTACTCCGATATTTCATATTCAATGTCATAATTTGGTAAAGTTTGGAGCGCTATGTATTTGAAATTAGCGGGAAGTTCCAGGGATGGCCTGCAGGGTCAACCAATTTTTTAAATAATAGTTAAAACAGAAGTGGATATCTATTCTTGATTTTTAGCAGGCAGGTAGTGTCTGCTACTTTGTAGAACGTTATATTAGGACACTTGCTTAAACGTATAGGTATTATAGAAAGGCTTAATAAAACACCAAAGGATGACGATTTCTATAAGTGGTGAAGACCGGCATATGAAATTTATTATCCTCCAAGACCTAGATGGACTTCCCCGCAACATATTTTGAAGTTAGTTTTATTTTCATCAAGCCTAACTTAGTAAAATAATGTGTATAATACTAATGTATTTACCTATCAAATAGATGTATTAATGAAGAATCTAATTATTTGCATAGATCTGTGAAATAATTGAGATTTAAACACATAACTTTTTTTGTATGGTGAATGAATTGGGAATGCAAGGTGCTCACCATACTAAATTAACAACCGGATTTTTTCCGTTAACACTACATGTACCGTCATTTATTTCAATTGATTAGAACTAAAATTGTTTTATCGTTCCGCTGATTGTATTGCCATCTTCGTAGTTCTACTGAATTCGTTGTAATACTTGTTGTACAATTTTCCCGATAGACAGTCTTCAGTCTTCATCAAAAACCTAAACAAGATCAAGTTTTTTCTCTAAAAACAGCATTTTTTAAGTTATTGATAAGATTAAGTAATAATTTTGTATTCTTCTGGTTCATATTCAAAACCAGGTTTTGTAATAATATATATATTCATAAAAACTACACATATATAGGCCTCTCCCAAGGAATGCCACAAAGCATGATTCTGAGCCACCTGCATCCATCGACTTCCTGCATGTCTTCCCAGGTCATCACTGCATCTGGTGGGGGGCTGCCTTACAGTATGAGGCTGCCACTCGAGAACCTTTTGTCCCCATCGGTTGTCGGTTCCTTGAGCTATATGGCCGGCCCATTACAACTTCAGTTTACTAATCCGTTGGGCTATGTCGGTTACTCTGGTTCTACTGTGGATATCCTCATTTCTAAGTTTATCACACAGAGAAACTCCGAGCATAGCCCTCTCCATAACTCAATGAGCAATATTGAGCATCCTCATACGGCCGGTAGTGAGGGTCCACATCTCAGTTCCATAAGTCATCACTGGCAACACTTACTGACTGCCATTTAATTTTATTGAAACCCATGCTGTCAATATGACATACTGAATAGCAGAACTTACGGAACATATTTTGACCTTATTATTTTATTGTAGAATTAATAGTAGAACAAGATGGGGAAACCCTTCTAAGAATGAGAGGATAGGCATCCTCTCATTGTCTCCACATTATATGTCTTATGATGCAGTCCAATAGTCAACTTTCTGCATATCTCATCAGGTTTTCACTCCATATAGGGAAGAAGAGTGCATTTGCTGGTACAAGGCGGTTATTTAAAACCATTTTTCCATGATTTGTCAGTTCCACAAGCTCTTATAAGCAAGCATGGCCAGTCTATTGCCACTACATTTTATATAATACTAGCTTGCCAG
Source organism: Parnassius smintheus behrii (assembly GCA_036936625.1). NCBI lineage: Eukaryota > Metazoa > Arthropoda > Insecta > Lepidoptera > Papilionidae > Parnassius > Parnassius smintheus. The sequence continues at coordinate 15,459,171 of JAUPFT010000014.1, forward strand.
GTAGACCTTGTTCTGCCCTTTTCAACGAACCTTTCTCATTTCTTATTAAAAGTCCTTAAATTCGCAAAAACAAATTGTGGGTCACTCATGGGCAAAAAAAAACTGTCCTATCTCTCAAGTTGGACCAAACTGCACATGGTGTGCAAATTTGATTAAAATCGGTTAAGTTTGGGAGTCCATCGCAGACAAACAATGTGACATATAATTTATATATAAGATATTATGTGATATGCAATATATTATATAATATCTATGACATTTTTCACATATAACTACCAAATTTATTTCCTTGTAATCATTTTTCAGAATGTTTTATAATTTAGTTTCATTGAAATTTATTTATTTATTTTCAGAACTTCCAGAACTTACTAAAATTTTATCCAAAGAAAGTGTTAATTCATTGCTCCAAAATGAAGATGAGAATCCTAAATTGTTAATTAAGCAAGTATTCCACTCCTTGATGACCTGTGATAAAAGTGTTGTGGCTAATAGTCTAGAAGAACTTTTAAAAAGATTAAACAATGAAGGTATTTATTTAATTGATATACTAGCAAATTAAAAACAACATGCCATTCAAAACAGGTAATTTGGGTTGTTATGAACCTTTTAAAATGTGCTCCTTAAACTTTATTATAAAATGGAAGGGTTATTCTCTATTGCAATGTCTAAAGGTCGCCACACACTGAGCTACATTTACATTTATGTCAAGGGCACTCTTTGTGTTTGTTAGTATCATCAAGGATTTGTCACATACATGATTTCAAAATCTCCACAAGTCCACTGGTTAATATAGGCCTTCGCAAGGAATATCACTAAACATGGTCCTGAGCCACATGCATCCATCAACTTCTCCATCGGGATCTTCTTTGCTTCATGTCTCTCACATAGTGCTACCCAGAAGGACGGAATTAAAGAGCTTCTGAAGGGCTAAGTATCAGTTTTTCATCTGCTTTCAGAAGTTCGGCAATGATTCCATCCTCACCTGAGGCCATGCCGTTTTTAATGTGCTGGCGAGCCTTCATAATCTACCTCTGACATACAGGATATCATTGCAATAGTGGATGAGGATTGGATAACATTAGATGTAGAGATATAGAAATTAACAAGCTTCTTCTTTCAACTAATTATTTAGTAATGTAAATATTTAATCATATTTACAATGCTGAATAATTAGGTCAACTACCAAGCTAAAATGTTATATATTGAAGATGATACATCATATTGCTAAAATACATGTACATAGTACTTCCGATAAAGATTTGGTTTAAAGCTGTGACTGTTCTTCAATTTAAACAATATTATAGCTCTGCAGTCATCCACAGATTTTCCCAAACTTTGCTTACTGTTTTATGTATTAATAAAATCATTTAGTTTATTTTTTGTTTTATTACAGTGTTTCTGTAAAGGTTTTGATGTTCATGCTTTCAGATATATCAGTTCAATCTGTTTTGCTGTACAATACATTGCAAAAACTTCATGGAGAGTTTCCTGGCGATGTAGGCTGCTATGCACCTTATTTCATGAATTTCATGCAGCTTCATCCAGGACAGGCCATCTTCCTCAAGCCTAACTTACCACATGCTTATTTAAGTGGAGGTAAACAATCATTGGTTCATTATATAATAAATAATATTGCTGTGATTCTCTTATGACAGCATCTTTTAAGTTAGCACAGGGCTGCCATGCTTGCCAAAAGTCGAGTAAGTAAGGTCGACATTGTTTTGAGAAAATGACATACATTTGATTAAAATGGTAAGGTCGACATTGTTTTCAGAAAATAACATACATTTGATTAAAATGCGCCCTGCGCCCTCTATCTCATTGTACGAGTCTAGGGTTCGTGACAATAAAAACTGCCGATTTAATTACCAAAATTGACACTTTAATTACTGAACACCAATTAAAACTTAAAACACACCAGTAATTAATACTTTAGTCTTCGCTTGTGTCGCCAATTCAAATACTGCCCCGGTAAACGGCTTTATATAGGCTGTTCCACCGAAACATCTAGAATGTTCTAGCAAATACCGGTCCCAACCGACTAGATGTAGAAAATTCGAGTGTGGAGTTTTCTAGAAAGCTTAGTTCTTCTATTCGATACTAGATGGCGCTAGTAGGAGAGTTCTAGAAAGATCTTGACGCTCCTATTTCTGCTCCTTGATACTAGATGGCGCTAATGCCATGTACCAGGCATCAACTGTGGCGCGCAACATTATCATTTCTACTGGGTTCAAATGAAATATTAAATTTAGGATTTTATTTTATACAGAGTTCTCTCTACAAGAAAGTGTCCACATTGACAAAACATATTTTCTGCACTTTTGATTAAGAGAGCAGAGAGGATGTGAAAAATTACATTATGCTCAATTGTATTAACAAATCTGAATTATCCATTACATAATTATCTAAAGACAATTCTGTCTATGCAATGTAATTAGTATAGTTATATGCAAAGTTTTTTTGTATCCTTGTGACAACGTAGGTTTATTTCCTGTATGCATGCCCAAAGCATGAGGCCTCTTCCTTTCTTCTCTGTTTGTAGTCTTGTAGATTTCTTTCCTACTATTCCTATTATTTCATCTTCCCACCATGTTTTTTGTCTTCCTTTTCTTCTTTTTTTGCATAATTAAAAGATTTGGAGAAATTGTAGAATAACATGTAAATGTACCTTAATTATAATGTAATTTTTGTTTGCAGATTGTGTTGAGTGTATGGCATGTTCAGACAATGTAGTCCGAGCAGGTCTCACTCCAAAACATATTGATGTGCCAACTCTTATTGATATGTTAGATTACACTAGCTATGCCCCGGGGGACTTGTTATTCAATCCTGAAATAGAGGATGAGAATTGCTGCATTTGGAGACCACCTGTGCCTGACTTTGCCGTTGTAAAAATAAGAGTAAGCATATTTTTAAAATTAGGCAAAAGTTGAATAAGACCATTTTTTATTAGTTTTTACAGCTGAACAGTTTAAACATAAATATTGAAAATATTAGTAATAATGGTTTAAGCGACATTCTGGACGATGTTGAAATAAATCATACACTTAAATAATACAAGTTTTTACAGATTTTATCGCGTGTATTAACTTTTTTATGTAAACCCGAAGCTTCAAGTACTTTACAGCACCCATGGTCACGGGACTGAGATGTTCAACATCTAGATGTCATAGTTAACCATGGTTATCACAGATTCAATTTTCAATTTTTTTTTTTCCGATCTACACAGTATGAACTTATAGTGTCTTGAAGTCTTGCAGTTGTATTGGGTTGGGATTTATTTTTATTAATTATAGGATCCCAAGCAGATGGTTATAGGATCCCAGAGCCGTGGTAGCTCAGATGGTTAACACTCGCTGTAAATATAACAGAATGCGAGTAACCCGGGGGTCGATCCCCGCCGGCACCAATGAAATTGTTAATTGCAATTTTAAGTGCTGATTTACCAAGTGCTCTGCGGTGAAGGAAAACATCGTGAGGAAACCTGCAGGTCTGAGGAATAAGAAAAAAAAATATTTCGAAGACATGTGAAGTTCGCAACACGCATTGGGGCAGCGCGGCGGACACTTCCTTGCCCTAAAACCCTCTCAGAAATGAGGGGAGGCCTGTGCCCAGCAGTGGGACGTATATAGGCTGTAACTTTACTTTTTTTACTTTAAGCAGATGGTAGGGCCCAGCCATCTTCACTATAGAAATTAGGATGTTTTTGACTTCAATAGCCTCGCGAATCATCCTTGGAAGGAATCGGTGTTCTTTAGCGATGATTTGTGGTCTATCAAATCAGATGTAGTGACAGGGGCGATTCTGTACGTGTTCACACACTGTAGACTTCCCTGAGCGTGGATTCTTCACATCAGCTATATGTTCTATAATGCGAGTTTTAATTGATCTTTTAGTTTGACCTATGTAAGAGAGACCACATTCACAATCAAGCTTATAAAAAAGCCACATTCACAATCAAGCTTATAAAAAAGCCACATTCACAATCAAGCTTATAAAAAAGCCACATTCACAATCAAGCTTAAAAAAAAATACCGAGGAAAACTCGGTCATCCAGGTACTGTTCTTTAACGCGGGTTTTAATTATTGATCTTTTAGTTTAACCTATGTAAGAGAGACCACATTCACAATCAAAATCTTGTAAACTTGTGTTGTAAAAACTGATCAATCTTCTTCGGCGGCTTGAAGTATTTTTTAATGGAAGCGCACTTCAAGATATAGCCAATCTTGTCATTGACTCCTCTGACATATGGCAGTACAGCAGGTACACGCTCGACTGTGGCCGACTTCACTCGTTCACCGTGATGTAGCCGCGGGACCCGAAGCTTGTTGTCATGCAATACTTGCTTCAAGTGTTGGAGCTCGGCAGCTAGGTGTTTACTGTCACGGATCCCTCGTGCTCTCTGAAACAAAGATTTACCCACGGTAGCTAACTGTGAAGGATAGTGGTAAGAATCACCGTTCAAATATCTATCTGTATGGGTCTTTTTTCTTTACACAGTGTGGCTCAAGGATTCCGAATTACTAACACACCTAGAAATGCTACAGAATTGTTTGCCTCTAACTCTATTGTGAACTGAATTTTAGAATTTATAGAGTTAAGATGGTCTAAAAATGCAGTTACTAGCATTCTACCTTTAGTCTGCATGTTAGTAACATGCAGTCTAGAGGTAGAATTGTGAAAGTGTCGTCTACATACCACTTGTAGAAAGTCGGATTTACTGTAGAAGTAAGCAGGGCTTTCTCCTCAAAGTCTTCCATGAATATATCGGCGACAATGGGAGATACAGGTGAGCTCATCGCCCCACCATCTACGTGCTTGTAGAACTCCTCCTTCCACAATAGGTAGCCAGATGTAAGGCAGTGTCTGAGTAATATTTCATATTCTATGGGTATGTTGTTTTCTTCCAGCCTTCTAGTTACAATTGAGATGCAGTCTTCAACAGGTAAGCATGTGAACAATGACTGCACATCAAAGCTGACCATAGTTTCATTGTCTGCCAGATGTAGGTCTTTAATCTCGTTGACAAAATGGTAGTAATCCTGTATGTGTGCTCTTGTATGTCCCCTGAGCGGTGGAAGTATTTTCGCTAAGTGTTGAGCCAATCTGCATGTTGGTGAATCGATTTGGCTCACTATGGGACGTAGTGAAGCATTGGGCTTGTGTATTTTTGGTGACCCATACAACTTTGGTCACTAAATCACCACCTACCTACGTCACAGTGAACGAGTCCAGCCGGCCACGGTCGAGCGTACCTGCTGAACTTCTATAAGTCAGAGGAGTCATTGACAAGATTGGCTACATCTTGAAGCGCGCTTCTATTAAAACATACTTCAAGCCGCCGAAGAAGATTGATCAGTTTTTACAACACAAGTGTACAAGATTTTGATTGTGAATGTGGTCTCTCTTACATAGGTTAAACTAAAAGATCAATAATTAAAACCCGCGTTAAAGAACAGTACCTGGATGACCGAGTTTTCCTCGGTATTTTTTTTAGAAATCGTGTGTTTCGGAAATTATATTTTGATACAAATTACATACTGATGAAACATGAATAATATTTTTATATATTATTCATGTTTCATCAGTATGTAACTATTACATTTGCCTATTGTCATAATAGAAAAAACTGAACTGATTTTTGAAAAAAAAAACTAAAAAAGGGCTCGAAATAATAGATTTTTCCCAAAAAAGGGAACTTGAAAAAAAAGGAAAAAAGTCGGACCGAAGACAAGATACTACTATCTCTCTACAAGATGCAGGAGTGTATAAGCTTGATTGTGAATGTGGTCTCTCTTACATAGGTCAAACTAAAAGATCAATTAAAACTCGCATTAAAGAACATATAGCTGATGTGAAGAATCCACGCTCCGGGAAGTCTGCAGTCCGTGAACACGTACAGGGTTGCCCACGTCGCTACATCAGATTTGATAGACCACAAATCCTCGCTATAACCACAGATTCCTTCCAAAGATGATTCGCGAGGCTATTGAAGTCAAAAAACATCTTAATTTCAATAGAGACGATGGTTGGGCGCTACCATCTGCTTGGGATCCTATCCCATAATTAATAAAATTAAGTCCCAACTCAAGAATACAACTGTAAGACTTCAAGATACTATAAGTTTATACTGTGTAGATCGGAAAAAAAAGTTAAAAATTTTAATATATGGTAACCACGGTTAACTATGACATCTGGACGTTGAACATCTCAGTGCCCCCGTGACCATGGGTGCTATAAAGTACTCGAAACGTCTGGTTTATTAAAAAAAAATTAATATACGCGATAAAATCCGTAAAAACTTGTGTTATTATGTGTAGTGTTGGCGTAAACATAAAAAATCACTATATAAATCATACATATTTATAGCAAATTTTTCTGCATCCAACTATCAACATTCTTGGCAAGTTGAAAAACAAGGATGAACCAGGCGTCGTAGAGTAAGACGATTTTGAGTGAAAGTGAAAGTTGACTCAAATTAGATAAATTTCTGATCCAATTTTGCTTGAAGTGTTTATATGGTTGCATAAGATCTCTCCCTTAAAACGCTTATGTCTGCATCTAAAACAAATAAACATTTCACTTAAGCTTTTTCTTGCAACTGGCATTTTAAGAAAGGAATCTAACATAGGAAGCCTTGGAAATTTTTGATGATCTATCTGAAAATTACCTTTTAAATGAAGCCTAACAGGCAAGACCAATAAGATACACTAGCAGCAATGAATGATGCAACAATGAATCTGTCTGTTGTTATATACATTTTCTCTTATTGTTTATTATTTATGCTTAAATGGAAAATCGAAAGGATTAACTTTGTTTTTGCATGTGGTTAGCCTTACGCATGAATAACAGTTATAAAAACAAGTGAATCCTTTTGCTTCCACCAGTAACTGGAACTGAGGTGATTGAATCATTTTCCCTAAAAAAGTAGTTTATTTTGTACCTAAGCAGCACTAACTTAGGTTTGCAAATTTTATAATTTAACTCAGAAATGAAAATTGGCAGTTATCTAGTCAATTGGTATTTTAACTTATTTTTTTCCTAAAATCATTAACTTTTAATTGCACTTCTGTAAACTTTTTAAAATGACCCTTAAATTAATTTGCCTGTCACCCGTAGTTGGTTTGATGACTGAAATACAAACATAGAAAATCATTTACTTCTATTTAATGAACATGAAAGAAAATCTAATGCTAAAACCCATTTCCATATAAAAAGCATGTAATTGCTAACCATATAAACATACTGACCGTAATTAAATTGTTCTATATTGTCTACTAAATGCGGGTGGAGTTGCTAAATTTGAAATGTTATAATTAAAATTATTCATTACAGGTGCAAAGTGACGATTCATACAACACAATAATTCGCGCTAGCCCAAGCCTTATAATTTTCACATCTGGTGAGGGTGACGCATGTGATACGGAACCAGTGCGAGTCAGACCAGGGGTGGCATTGTTCCTGAAGGCAAGTCGACAGCTAACCCTCACACCATCACAAGGAAACCATTTGGAAGCATATCAAGCGATTTGCAATGTATGACGAATGATTAAAATATTTATTAATAAGCACTTACACTTGACTTAAGATTCATTTTATTATAAGTAATTTGCGTTGAAATTCACACACTTCTTAATTAAAATTTGAAATTATGTTTCGTGCCTTAAATTAAAAAAAAAACATAATATTGAAAGATAGAAGAATAGAATAGATAAATAGAAAGAGCATTTTGAAATAATTTGAAGAAAAATTCATTAAGGTAAAATTTTTACCATTACAGCCTATTAAAGTCCACTGCTGAACCTAGGCCTCCCCATAGATTGATAGATAGATAGATAGAAAATTCTTTATTGCACTCAAACAAAACAATTTGGTACAAAGGCGAACTTAATGCCGAAAAGGCATTCTCTGCCAGCCTAGATAGCATCATAAGGAGGATATATTTACCAACGTTGTCACACTTGTCAAGCGGTTTGGTAACCGCAGCCCATCTGGTTTTGTTTCCCTGTGTCGGCTCGTACGAAAGCCACGGGATAATACAGGGTAGTGGATATTCTTACATCACTAGTTCACGGTAAAATTTTACAATTATTATTATAATTAAATATATCTAGCTATTATTTATTTATATTATGATTAAAAATTTATTTGATGTATTAGTGCTATGTTTATATTTTATATTATTGTATTAGTATTTTCTCCTTTTTTCAAGATCAGTTCTAAATCTAGTTTTATATAACTGTTATTCTCCCGGTTTACAAAAACCTTGTAGATGTTTCTATATACAAAATGAGTGTACTTGGTAATAACGTAAATATGTATTTTGTACTAGATCGTAAGTTTTAAAACATTTATCTGTTACCTGTTGATTTGTTTAAAGTATTAATATTTTGAAATTTTATACAATGTTATTATTGTTCCTATAGTAAAATATATTACTTTTGTAAGAAAAATAATTTCAATAAAGTCATATGAAAATTTTGTATTTTACTATAATTCAACACAAACACATTAAAATTTTTATGTGGTAGCTAAAGTGCTAGACGTTGATTCCAAGGGAGGTAGGCTGACCCATGTATCGTTACCTGCTTTGTATCGTAAAGTACTGCGCTGGCAATATGTATTAGGTACAAATTATCTAGAAGAGATCGTAGTCAACGGCGCATATTAAGGCTCTCTCTCCTATGAATGCTGGTATTTCATAAGGCTTCGTGCAATCGCCTACTATGTTCCTTCTACATATCAATTGTATGTTGCGAAGTAATAACATTCATTGCTATGCAGACGACGAGCTTGGTGACGATTTTTATACCACGACGAAACAAGTTTTTCTTAAGGAAATTCTCGGATCGGATGTAGTCCAGTATAAAAATGAACCCCTTTTCATTGCACTTCCCATGTTGCATCAGTCAGCATCGGAATACTCCGCGTGGACATATCGAATAACGTTCAATTCCACGGTTATTTGGAAGAAAAGGCCAAATTGGCTTAGCGGGCTAGTATCTCATGCCGACACACCGCTTGAAACTTTACAAAGCGCAAGTTTTAGCCTCACACGGAATTCTGTTCTTATCTCTCAAGCGGGGCTCCCCAGCGCCAGTTCCACTTGACTGCATCCGGTGAATTGTCGCCGACCGAGTTCTTTATGATTGACTCTATTCACCGGCGTTCAGAAAAATTCCAAAGCCGCCAAATTCCACCATGGCACCAGACAACAATCTACGCTACACTACTGGGCGATTTCTTGTTGTGCGACCAGAAATTTTCTTCCTCGTACATATTTTTTGTGAAATCGGCTACCATCAGTAATTTTTTCAGCCATTTTTAGTGTCGAAATTCTAAGACCTTCCGACTGGGATCTTTCCGTCATCCACTGTACTCGCCAGAAATTGCTTTTAGCATTTAGGAGGAATTTTTAATAACTGAAAAAGAAAATTTACAGATACTGGCAAATTATTACACTCCTTTGCTGCAACAATCGTAAAAGGTAGCCGTGGCGGTTTAAGGCTATCCATCTACTACCCCATCTCGTCCCGTGGGAGTCAGAGTGTAAGTGATATATAATATAAATTGATTAAATTTTATTAATAATTATGAGAATTAATTTCAATTTTTTTTAATAATGAAAATAAAATCAATTTATCTAAATTATATAATAGTTATACTCACTTAATAATAATAATATTAATCATTTACTTATTTATCACTTTAGTAGCAGTAGTTAATATTACAAATATCTTTTTTGGCCCTTTACGTCTATCAAATTAATTATTAATTTAATACTAATGATAAATAAATTTTTACCTTTACGAAACTCTTCCATTATTTATTAATATGTATATATAATATTAATTATTAATGGATCATTAATTGATTTACCTTCTCCATCTAATATTTCATTATGATGAAATTTTGGATCATTATTAGCATTATGTTTAATCATTCAAATTTTAACTGGACTATTTTTAAATAAAAAATAAAAATATCAATTTCTTTGCAACTTTCCACTAAACATATAAAATGATGTGTCTTACCTGGATTGAAGCGCACCTCCCGCCCTCCCTCAATTGCATACACTAACTCCGTCACCACTAGACCAAGCACCACTACTCTCAACACCACTATTCCAGGCAAGACACACCATTGACGATAATACGACACGTGTTTCGCCTCTACACGAGGCATCCTCAGGTAATATAGACTATACGGCGGCTGACCGCTAAGTGAGCGGCGAGTCGAAACAGTTGCTATTTATACACGCTGACACAATCGCTCCCTACCAAAGTAGCGAGTGACCGCGTCGTGCGATAACAAACCTGTCAACAGTTATTATTATTGTTATGATTAATATTTTAAATACTATTATTATTAATGTTTTATTGATATTATTATAATTATTTATTATTATTAATCTTAAAATTATTATTAAAGATTGGCCTTAAAGATGTTTAACAAAGGTGAATTAGAAACATTTGTTTGTTCATTCAGCAGTGTATAATTACTATTATTACTTTTTAAAATCTCCAACTGCTCCAGCACACACAGTCGCAGCCCCTTATTACAGGTATGTAAGACTTCAAAGGAATGGTCGCTAGCTAGGTTGTGTCCAGTGTCCAAGAGATGTTTAGCAAAATGGGATTTATCAGGATTGCAATTTCTGTACGCGGCCATATGTTCTTTATAGCGCGTCCCGAAATTGCGACCAACTGTTTCGACTCGCCGCTCACTTAGCGGTCAGCCGCCGTAGAGTCTATATTACCTGAGGATGCCTCGTGTAGAGGCGAAACACGTGTCGTATTATCGTCAATGGTGTGTCTTGCCTGGAATAGTGGTGTTGAGAGTAGTGGTGCTTGGTCTAGTGGTGACGGAGTTAGTGTATGCAATTGAGGGAGGGCGGGAGGTGCGCTTCAATCCAGGTAAGACACATCATTTTATATGTTTAGTGGAAAGTTGCAAAGAAATTGATATTTTTATTTTTTATTATAATGGATTTCCGCAAAGTAACGCCTGATTCTATCAATTATGGACTATTTTTAACTATATACTATAACTGCTAATATTGAATTAGCTTTTTATAGAGTAAATTATAATATTTGCCGAAATGTTAATTATGGATGATTAATTCGAACTTTACATGCTAATGGACGACAGAGGGATACTGAAACAGGACGTGGGCAGGAGCATCTACCCGATAACAACACAAAATTATAAAAACTGGGTTTGCCAACACGCCTGCTAAGCGTGCAGTGTGAATGAGACTATTGGGAGTCCTATATTTTTAATGTTTTAGACTGTAATAGATGGATATGTAGATGAATGCAAAAGAGTGCTAAGCTAAAGTTTGTAATTTATTGAAGCTTGATGAAGTGATGATATGGTAAGACGTGCAGAAAGTCGATGGAAGTGGTTCAGGACCATGTTTTTTGGCATTACTTTATTAAGAAAATTTAAAGAAGCAAATATGTATATTTAAAAAAAAAGAATATTAACAATGCTATAAACATTACTAATATTCCCCTTAACCACTCGTGGTAAGCTTAAATTGTTTGTGTTACAAGTGGTTCACGCCAGTAGTCGAATGGTGGATTCGAACCCACGACCTTTTTGAGTTCGCGGTCCGGGCCCTGCCATTAGGCTACTGTCGCTTTAATTATATTATCTTTTACTTCCTGAACCACCTGCACCTATCGACTTCCTGCATTTCTTACCAGGTCGTCACTCCATCTAGTGGAGGTCGTCATACCGTTACGAGGCTGCCAGTCGAGAACCTTTTTTCCCTATCGGTTGTCGGTTCTTCAAACTATATGGCCGGTCCACTGCCACTTGTGGTTGAACAATCTCGTTTTCAAGTTTTGAGGTGTATCTGACAAGAATATGTGTCGTAATTTCCAGGTGCCAGCTTAATAATGTTTGTTGGTAATAATGTATTGCTGTTTCACGGGAAGGACTGGGAAACTGTTCAAAAACACATGTAACAAGTCTCACTCTCAATCAAGGTGCAACTGCACCCCCATAGAAAGGGTAAGTTAGTTAAGTAAAATTACAGTCTAGCCAATTACAGTCAGCCTATATACGTCCCACTGCTGGGCACAGGCCTCCCGTCATTTCTGAGAGGGTTTTAGGGCATGGAAGTGTCCGCCGCGCTGCCCCAATACGTGTTGGTGAACTTCACATGTCTTCAAAATATTATCCTATTTCTTAGACATGCCAGTTTCCACACGATGTTTTCCTTCACCGCCGAGCACGTGGTAAATCAGCACTTATAATTGCAGTTACCTATTTCATTGATGCCGGTGGGGATCGTTCTGTTATATATACAGCGAGCGTTAACCATCTGAGCTACCACGGCTCCATAGAATTGCAGAAAGCATGGTATCAAACATTAAATACCTTGGTGTCACAATAGATGAAAATCTGTCATGGTATCTAAATGGTAGGTAAACGGAACCCATTAATTTTCTTTCGGTTTATAATTTGAATTGGGTCCCGCCTGTCACTAAACTTAATATTTTACTTAGGCTTTCAGCTCATATAGTCTGTTAAACCAATGTATGGTTTACTTTGTTTCTACTTAATTTTAATTTTGGTTTTGTATTCTCAATCTTGTTTCGATCTTTTTAGTGCATTACTTTTAAATAGTCTTTTTTGCAGTCGGGTTTTTTAAATTATTATTTTATTTAAGGCTTTTTATTGTCCCAGCCCACTTTTATGAACAAAAACTGTGTTACTTATATAAGTCTGGCAAAATGTCGAAATGTGGAAACTGATGGCATGCCAAAAAAAAACAGACAAATGAAAATTACAATTTACGTAATCGGTTCAATTCTGATCTGACCTGAGAGTGACCTAACTCGGCTCAAAGCAACGTAAGCCTGACCTCTAGCGAAAATATAACTGCTTAAAGCAACAACAGCTTGGTCTAAAGTTGTTCCCCGTAATTTATGTACTGTCGCTGCCCAGCTCAAAATTAGTAGAAGCGTACGTCACTCCATCTTTTCTTTACCACGTAAAGCATCAAATTCAATGCCGGGTCGGTTGCCAGTTATACTAGAGTCATCAAACTCAAGAAATACAGCTTGAGGGAGTTCTCCCACTTCCAGCTGGTCTCGGCATAAAGCAGGCCATTCTATGTTATGAATCACCCCCATAGCACCATTGTCTAGTCCATGAGTAACATTTATGTTGCGCCTTAATAATCGGTCGTGATCCAATGCCAAGTTTTATCACGTTCGGTATACCCCCTGTTTTATTGAGATCGTCCGATATATATTCTTTTATCGGACTTATGTTTTAGGGTACAGTTAGATATCTACTGCATTAATCTGAAACATTTTAGTGCGTTTTTCTAGGTCTTCAGTTATGGTGGTACGGCTTTCCCATGACCGAATGCTCCTGTCAATGATACTCTTCGACAGTCTATTACGGATAACTGCAGAATTGTCAATTCTCAACTCGAAAAATAATTCTTTACATCTACAAAAGTGGTATCTCCAGCTTGCTTCATATTTTGAGGTGATTCGCAGAAACACAAATTAATTTCGGTGGACAATATCCGTGGCCAACGAAAGCTATAACATCCTCCAGCAACTTTAAATACCGGGGGTAATTGCATCAGATCTCCAAAAAGAAGAACATTGACTCTACCGAAAACAGCGTTATTTTCTTTATATTGTTGTAGTCGCAAATGAACATTTCGGGGAGTTAAATATGGCACCATCGATATCTCATCAATAATCACCTAATTTACATGACGCCACCTTTGACGTTCTCTTTGAAGTCTCTAGTCATCGGTCGCAAAGCTTCCATTCTACCGTTTCCGTGTGTAAAGTGCTAGCCCCAATAAGTTTAGCTCATCGAGATGTGCCGAGGTTGGCGTATAAACCTGTACGATACATACATAAATACATAAACACTCACGCCTGTCACCCAGAGGGGTAGGCAGAGACTACAGACTTCCATTTGGCACGATCCTGACACACCTCTCTCGCCTCCTTCACATCCATACACCTACGCATACATGCTCGTCGGTTAAGGGTACTCCTAATTCGGCCTGTTTTCAATAAATCGCCAATTTGGTCGATAAATTTTCGCCTAGGAAGTCCCTCTCTGACTCTGTCATTCACTTCTGCAACATAAATATTCTTTGTCACTCTTTCCTCATTCATTCTTTCCACATGACCAAACCACTGAAGCATTCCTTTCTTAATCCTGGTCACAACATCATCTTGCAAACCACACTCTTCTCTTATTACACAAACCTGTACGACCTTCAGTGAATACCGTTTTTTGATTCTGAGTATAAGGTACGCAACCCACGTTGACACACTCCTAATCTTTACGTTTTTAACGAGAGACTTGTGGACGATAAAACCGACACCTCCTTGGGATAGATGGTCATCCTCCCGATGATAAAACAAGTTGCCGGATTCGAGGATTACCATCTCCTTCCCCTCTTCAGACCTCGGATAATCCTATAATATTCCAGCGCAATTTGTCTATCTATTATTCCAGCTCCAGGATCTTCTCGTCGGTTTTCAGGGTGCATGCGCTACAAGTTGCCAGGTCGAGTTGTCTTAGGTGGCAACCGAACCTCCACCGGAGATTCTTAGCACTCCCTGCCCCGTTCTTAACATGGTCGTCACTGTAGCCAGGAATAGCGGGGCCGCTGGGGACTGGGTGCCGTCTTTTCGTAACTCTCATCATGGGGGGTGTATTGCCATAGTTGCCACGCTTAGCGAGCGGGTTGGCAACCGCAGTTTTTTATTGTTATTTTGCTGTGATCAAAAAGATGATGCTGCCCATCTTCTACGTCTCAGTTTCCCATTGTCGCTTCTTACGACACCCACGGGAAGATATGGGGTAGTGGGTATTCTTGCCCGCCACTACATGGAAGACACATATACGCGAGACAAAGTGGCAGATTGTACTCTTCGGTCTTCTGTACAATTTGCCGAAGCGTATGTAATGTGGTCTATGGTACAAAAACCTTTTCAGAAACCGGCATGTTTGTGAGGCTGGAAGTCGTCGAGTCTGCGTACGAGACGATTTGTAATTATTTGAAAACAGCACGTAGGCGCGCCTCAGAAGAGAAATTGCGGAGCCATTCTATTCTCGCTCAGAATGACGTCCGGGATATCATGAGAAGTAAGTTCGAAGTTGTTGACGATTATGTTTACCGTGGACAAATTGTCCGACGAATTCAACTGTTGCCAGGGATGATTTATGTATCTGAGACGTGATCCTTCACTACCGGCCGTTTCAAGAAGCTCGAGGTCGCTCAGCGAGCTATGGAGAGGGCTATGTTTTTTATACAATAAGGGTAACAAACGAGCACACAATCCACCTGATGGTAAGTGGCTGCTGTGACACATAGACATCTACATTTATTCTAAATTAAGAATCAAAATTTGCAGATGCGTTGTCACCCCTGAGGGCTGAGATGGAATGTCTCATTTCCAGTAAAAAGGGTCTCCGGTTCTCTACACCCACCATATGAAACACACAGGAGTCTCCGATGTAGAGACATTCGCCATACGAAATACGAAGAATTAAGCTGCTATTTCACGTTGGTATTCTGTGAGAGCGTGGTCCTACCTAGGCCGAGTCGACCCATTTGTATTACACGAGGGCGGCATTGAAAATTTCGGGAATCAAGGAGGTGACACAACATTACTATTTAAAAATTTATTTATTGCTTTTCGAAGTATTCTCCGCGAAATTTGACACATTTTTCCATACCATGGAACCAATCATTGAAGCAACCATTCCATTCGGAAGTTGGGGTCTCCAAAATGGCCGTTTTGTAGGCATCCACAGCTTCTTCAGGTGATGAAAATCTCTGTTCACGCAATATATTCTTTATTTTAGAGAAAGTATAGAAATCATTAGGGCTTAGGTCGGGGCTGTACGGCGGATGGTCTAATAATTCTATGTTTTCTTGCTCTAAAAACTCTTTTGTTCTGTGTGCGGTGTGAGAACTTGCATTGTCGTGATGGAGGATGATGCGGCGGTTGCAGTTCTCTTTACGGAGTTCAGAAACGACCTGTGGCAAACAAATGCTAGCATACCATTTTGCATTAACCTTTCTTTATCCCTCAAGAGGAATAGTCGTAACATGGCCGGTTTTGGAGACAAACGTGGCCACCTTTTTTTTTGCAACACTCCGTGAACGAACACTCACGTATATCCAGGATTCGTCACCCGATATGATGTTGAATACAGCATTTAAAGATCCTGCGTGGAATCTTTCGAGAGTTCTGACGCACCAAGTAACGCGAGCCGCTTTTTGCTCTTCACGGAGCGAATGCGGTATCCATCGGGAAAACAACTTTTTTACACCTGATTGTTCATGCAAGATTATTTGTATTTGACTCATGCCAATGTCTAAGGTTGCCTGAATTTTGCGGTATGTCACATTTCGATCTTCCTCAAACAGCTTACGCACAGCATCAACGTTTTCTTGTGTGACTGCAGTTTTTGGACGACCTTGACTTGAACTTGACTTGACTTAAAAACTTGGATATCCGCAGTAGAACCAGAGTAGCCGACATGGCCCAACGGATTAATAAACTGAAGTGGCTATGGGCCGGCCTTATAGCTCGAAGACTGACAAAGGATGGGGAAGACAGGTTCTCGAGTGAAAGCCTCGTACTGGCAGGCGAAGTGTAGTATGTCCCCCCACTAGATGGTAGATGGTGACGACTTGGTAAGACATGCAGGAAGTTGATGGATGCAGGTGGCTCAGGATTGTGCTTTGTGGCATTCCTTGGGAGAGACTTAGGTTCAGCAGTGGATTTGTGAAGGGCTGTAATGATGATATTAATTTTAAAATAAATCTTACCGATCATTCATCGTCGAGCTCCTCATAAAAAAACATTTTGCTTATTTGATTAGAATAGAATTTATTAATTTTTTTTTGCTATTACTAACTGTACCATTGACCGTGTTGCACACCGATTTATGGAATATTTTTTGTAATATAATGCTTTTGTTGAGAACAATTTATACCGAACCCTCAAGGCGCGAATCATTCTTGCACTTGTCCGATATTTGTTTTTTCTGTTTTTATAGTAGTAATGGTGACAAACGACCACACAGTCCACCCGATAGTGAGTGCTGAGACCCAAATACACATCAAACCTCGATTGAGAATCATAATGAACATGAGTTATCACCTCCAGGAACTAAGATGGAATGCCTCTTTACCAGTAAAAAGGGGCTCCGCGTCTCAGTAACTAGGATTCAAACATCTTTGACACATAGTAACATACCATATTATGTGTTGTTTTTGTTCCATTTATTTATTTTGAGTCACTGAAATACATCACTATTTTTTTTTGAAAATAGGCATGCGGCACAGAGCTTACAGTCCATACGTGTTCAGTTGTCCAAAACGCGAAAATGTTAAATGAGAACTACGATTTCAACATATGGGCTTTATGGAGTTAAGTCCTTATAAAACGTTTGAACTCGTTTTGCTATCTCACGGATATGCGCGCAAAGTTAAAACGGACATAAGGCTAACTTATCTGAGTGGTAAAAAATTGCATGATAACATTTACTGGTCCTATTACGGTTTATAATATTCAAGTTTAAAACTTGCTATAATTACGTCGCAACCCGTCATGAACTTCCATTATTACAAAACGTTAACACAATTAATAAAGTTCAGTAAACATTCTTTATATTGAACTCGAAAGAAACGAAACAGGTCTTTATACCTATATAGGTCCTTTATACATCATTCATTCATTCATTCATTCTCTAAACCATTTCCCATTATCTGGGGTCGGCGCAGTAAACCTTCTTGTTCCATTCCTCTCTATCAGCCGTCATTTCCATACTTACTCCTTTCATTCTCATATCACTCTTCACACAATCGATCCATCTTTTATTCGGCCTTCCTCTGCCCGTGTGTCCCTCCACATTCATATTCAACACTCGTATTGTGACATGACTTTCATTCCTCCGCATCACATGCCCAAACCATGCCAATCTGCTTCCTCTCACCTTTTCTACCACTGGCGCTACTTTCAGGCTTCCTCTTATATACTCATTCCTTATCTTATCCATCCTTGTCACACCACACATCCATCGTAACATTCTCATTTCATTCGCATGCAGTCTATTTTCATCCTTCTTCTTGACGGCCCAGCATTCACTTCCATACATGACGACAGGTCGGATGATCGATTTGTAAATTTTCCCCTTCAGCCTTATATAGCCTCAGCCTTATATATAGGTCCTTTATACCTGTTTATTATATTAGTGCTTATTGGCAAACAATTATATTTGACTCTTTTATGTATAACCGTGGTAGCGCTCGTTGTAAATTTCACAATACCCGAGCAATTCGAGTCCGATTGCCACCGGCATATACACGGTCACCCACACGGTCAGAGTGAAGTTTCCTAAATATCGTGAGGGAACCTGCATGCCTGAGGAATTCAAAAATATTGCAAAGATAATATGTGAAGTCCCCCAACACGCATTGGGGTAGCGCGGTGAACACTTCCACGCCTTCTCGGCAATAGAATATAATAATTTTTATCCAATATAGATACAGTACAATACAATATAGAATACAATACTTATTGGAAGTCTTTTTTTTATATGCCACTGGTTCGGAAAATATCTCTGTTCTGTGAATATTAGCAAGAACTCCAGCGGGATAATATTTTTTTAAGCATCTATAACTTTGCAATAATTGTATACAATATTTTTTTATAGAATGGTGACGATTACCCCATTCCCAGAGGTTATTTTCATTCACATATTCTTTGATATTATAATAAACCTTTTTGCACAACTTTTCTTTAATAAAACTTTTAAACTTGTTGATTGACAACTGAACATTTTTTGGAATTTAAAAAAAATGTTTACTTTGCCCCATAAATGAATTACTAATCTGTACACAGAATTGTAATTTTTTTATAGTAATTCATTTATATATAACCGATATTACAAGGTTATTTTTGTTCCTAGTGTTTAAAGTATGAACATCTTTATTCTTGTCAAAGCTATTCAAGTGTTTTTTGTATATATATTAAATTTTAATAAATATATTGCGGTGCCAAAGTTAATATGTTTATTGCTTTAATTTTTTCTCTCAGGGACTCTTCACAATTTAAGTCATAAATCGCCTTTACGGCTCTATTTTGTCAACCAAATATCGTTTCAATGTCAGTCACGTTACTCCATAGCGAAATTCCATAAGGCATTACGATATGAAACTAATCTAAATAAAAAAAAGAAAATCTAATCTAGCTGTTTCAACATTGGTGAGAGATTCAATCTTTCTTACAGCATATGCTGCAGAACTATTTCTGCATGCTAATTACGTGATAAATGGGAAGAAGCCGGTGTCCTACATAAATTATATATATATATATATATATATATATATATATATATATATATATATATATATATATATATATATATATATATATATATATATATATATATATATATATATATATATATATATATATATATATATATATATATATATATATATATATATATATATATATATATATACTATATAATGTCTTCTCGCACCAACATTTCGGTAGTCCATACATTTTCTGACAAAGATTAATTTTAACCCTTTTGAATTAAGCAAACCACCTAACAATAGTTGCGCGTGATGGAGTTGAAACCCCTAAGGGTCACAGCTCATTAGAGTCACCCGGCACCCGACCCTCACCGCCCCGTCGCCAGGCGTCCATTCGTCGTCGATAGATGGACCACGGATGGATGCCGCGTTGTCACCAGTGAACCTCGCGTTGTCATCGAGTGGACCTCGCGTTGTCAACGAGTGGACCTCGCGTGATTAACGATTGACCCTTAATTCATACAATAAATTATACTTCCGAACTTCTTCTATAAGTTTTCCTTGTTCATTTTAAAATCAAACAACAATGCGTCCGACACATTCGAAAGAAATGCGCGAAATGAAAGGTCGGTGGAGAGCGCCGCATCGCACTCGCGTGAACAGCGCGTTGCCAGCTCGCGCTTCACGCGAGGCAAGCATGCCAACAGCGAGCTATCATCGAGTGGTCCACTCGCAGACCGCGCGTGGGCACGGAGATCACGATCCGGTGATGGTACGGAGTTGATGTAGTGAGCGCAGGCCCATACAAATCCATACGAAGAATACGAATCGCTCGAGGCGAGGCGGTGAGGGTCGGGTGCCGGGTGGCTCTAATGAGCTGTGACCTTAATGCTGATTGTAACCGTTGTAAACTTGATTGCTCGGTTAAACCAAATTTAAAATCATAATAGATCATAGCGCGCAAATGTTTACCGTTAAGATCCATCGTTTTAAACGAAAAGCGCTGGAAGCGTTGCGGGAAAATTAATAGAACTTTGTTTTTTTTAATATTGAGCAATTGGCTTATGGAGTTTTATTTTTAAATAAATTTGCTTTTTAGAAACATATAACACGGGTGCGTTCTATTTTCTCTAATTTCGAGCATCTCAGGACTTACTGAGTGACCTACGTAGTAGCTCTTTTTCCATGAAGTCGGCCAGCTTGTCCCTTGGTTAACGTTGCTCTATCCCGAATTTCCCTAACTTTAGCTCACCGTTCTCTCTTGTGCCTAGTTTTGCGTTGAAGTCTCCCCTTAACACCGTAAAATGTTTTGGAAGAATGCATGGTTCTAGAGATATTCGCATATATTTTTTCCACCTCTTCATCGGGATGTACCGAAGTTGGGGCGCAGACTTGTATGATCTCATTATTTATGCATATATGTATGTATATGCACGCATTGTATACTAAAGGTAACTCATATGGATTACCAAGATAACTGTTCAATGAAGTTTGGAAGTACTAACTAAAGCCAGTTGTAGAATTTTTCAATTATTAACGGCATATGTAAATTTGGCAGTTATACGAGTATGTTATTTATTGGAGTGACGACCTGATGAGATGCATGTGGCTGTGGACCGTGCTTGGTGTCATTCCTTGGTGGAGACCTATGTTCAGTAGAGGAACTTGTGCTTGTGCTTCAATGATGATGGTGATGATGATGAAATACCGTATATGTTTCATGCAATAAACATGCATCAATCAAATCAAATAAAAATATGACACTACGAAACTCTTTCGAATCACACCATTATTTACAGTATCGCGTTGAACTCTTTTGTACCTCTAAGTCGACTATTACATCAACTGTATATTATTAAACATTACGTCTTTTTAACTTTATTATGTTTTCAATTTTTTTATTACCGTTACAGTCTATTAACACTAGCAAGACGGCAAGGGTCTATTGACCTGAATTTTTGGACTTGCAGCGCTGATTATTTTGTCACATAAACAAATAGTTTATACAGTTATGTACTTCGTGACTTTTAAGGAATTACGATTGTTTTATAAACAAAAGTATTTAAATTATAATAAGTTTATACAAATATGAATAAAAATAATATCATTCGCGTACAATGACGACTAGAGTCATTTGACCTAATTCAATAGATGCATCCATTGTAGTTGCGGGTAGATAATTATATTTATTTCAATTTTATTGCTTGATATTTTTCCACGTACCTAAATATTTTAGTTTATACGTTCATTACTTTACGCGTTCTCATTGAGTCAATTTCATTATTTTGGTTGATATTTTATATAAAAATGTCGCAGTGTATTATTGAAGCAGAAATATTGACATTATTGCAATCGTTGCCAGAAGATCAATCGAATAGTGAAGGTGAAGGTGTCATTACCACCAGAAGTTGAAGGTAGTGATCCATATATTCTTGCAGCTCCTGAGTCAAGTTCTAGTGATGATTCAGACAGCAAATACCGTTTGGAGGTCCATTCAACAACAAACTAAAGATCGTCTCGGCGACGACGAGTATGTGGCGTTCGAACATCATTTTATGGAAATACCTCTCATAACAATACGATGTCACCAGGTGTAATATTGTGGAAAAACCATACTTGAAAATAGCTCAGTCATAATGTTGTGACTGGACCGCCAGGACCTACTGGCTATGCACGGAGGCAAGTTGGAGAGAAATTCATGACAGCCTGGAAACTTGATAGATGATACGATTTTACGACACAAAAAATTGTACTGAAGCTGAAGTAAATCCTCGGCTTGGTCATTCATGGTTCATTCATCCTTAGAAGAACCTTGTGGCTTAAGATATTTATTTCCCAAAAGAATTAAAATTCACTTACATGAGAAATGTTTTACAACACTAACATAATTTTATATTAAACGACACGACACACAAACAAACTGATAACAAAATAATAAAATACACATTGTTGAAAAGTTATGAGTACTTAGTAAAATAATAAAAGAATTTGAAAAATTCATTTCGTCTGTATGTTAGAGTGATTTGTGTAGTAAAATATGGGGCAGTCCATATTTTTCTAAAACTACGAGTATGTCTATAAGGATATTATGTTCAAAGAAATTATGAAATATTTACGATTCGATGTGAGATCAGGACAGGACGAGAATTATCTCTATATATAAAATTCAATGGCTGTCCGTTAGTCTCGCAAAAACTCGAAAATGGCTCGACCGGGTTTGATGATTTTTTTGTGTATTCGATGGTTGGATTTGGATTATGATCCGACCCGGCAGGTGACGCTACTATCGAGATCCAGAATTCACTCGTGCAAAGCCTGGGCGGATCGCGAGTAACAGATAAATTTGCGTTGATTTCTTAAGTATGGAATCGCTTTATTGAAATCAAAGTCTTGGACAACACGTCATCATGCATCTTATGGAAACATTTCTGAATAAAGGTAGAAATGTGACTGCAGACAACTTTTTTACATTTGTCTCTCTCGCACAGAACTTGCTTTCACAACGTACAACTTTGGTTGGTACTATAAATAAAGGGAGACGTACAAACATACATTGGATTTACATATATATACACACCAAAGCACTAAAAACATGAAATGCCAAATGCTTATTGATTCTACTAATCAAAAAGCAGCAAAAATGTTTTGTTATTGAGTACATTAAATGATAGTGTTCATATACACAGTGGTGAGGTCAAGAAAAAACCTGAAACTGTTATATTTTAAAATTCAATTAAGTATAGTGTAGACGTGGTCTATCAAATGACGAGAAGATATAGAACCAAAGCAGCTTCTAGAAGATGGCCGGTACAAGTATTTTATAATATTTTAGATTTATCTGCAATAAATACCTAGGTCTTGTTACATGAAATAAACAACAAGAAAATACGTAGAAGGGTATTTATTCTGCAATTGGTGGTTGAACTGAGTAACAGGGTTGTTCCGTTTATCTAATCCCTATATTTATCTATTAAGAAATCCACCCTAGGGTGGATACTTGGAAACGCGTGTTCGTTTAAATGGGGTGGATAAACGGAATTCACATTTTTATTGTTATTCCGCCTTTCCACCCCAGTTCAACAGAAAATATATTAATAATTTATTGATTAATTTTTAATAACCGCAAATAAACAAAAATCATATACATATTGTATTTAAACCAAATTATACTTCCTTGTTTTAAATGATAATAAGTAATTTATAAATTCTGCAATATGTCCAAGAAATGACCAACACTAATTTTATTACTGAGTAGACGTAATTGTATATCCTGTATAAATTCGTCTCTTAATAAAAGACATTTTAAATTTTTTTAAGTACCGTACTATTTCTAATACTGTGTTTATATAATTAACAATATATTTATTTAATTTAAACACACACTTCAATAAAATATAATTGCAATTAATTGCATTAAAACATTTCTTTCATCATAAGATAAAATTGTCACATCACATGATATGTAATTGAACAATTAAACGTATTTCAGTTTTGACCTTTAAACAAGAAGTATGTATGTGTTTTTATATGTATGCTAATATCTACTAAGTAATCTTCAGCCAGTTTCTATCATATTTTTATAAAAGAACTGTACACAGCCGAGAAAGAAAATCAGAAGAAAAATAATATACGTATTCCGATTAAACGGACACGCGATTCCACCTTAGGGTGGATTTCTAAGGGTGGATAATAGTAATAACCCGAGTAACAATATAGAAGAAACTACTCGTGAAACCTTACTGCAACGTTCTGTCGCCTCAGAAATGCTAGCAGCTGAGTAGAGAAAGAGGCGTAATTGCTATCAAACTCTTTGTAAAAATAAAGCTGATAAAGTGTGTCATTTGTGCGAAAAACCACTATGTGGCGGATGCAATCTATTAAAAATATTCACGTCATAGCTGTAATTTTTTAATAAAACACATATTTACACTAGAAACCAAAAATATTACAAGTGCCCTTGTAACAATGAATTTTGTCTACTATTTCTACAATTACACGACATTTAAATTCAAACGACGACGAGCCGTGGTTGCTCAGATAGTTAACGCTCGTTGTAAATATAACAGAACGCGAGTAACCCGGGTTCGATCCCCGCTGGCACCAATGAAATTGTTAATTGCAATTTTAAGTGCTGATTTACCACGTGCTCGGCGGTGAAGGAAAACATCTTGAGGAAATCTGCATGTCTGAGGAATAAGTAAACAAAATATTTCGAAGACATGTGAAGTTCGCCAATACGCATTGGGGCAGTGCGACGAACACTTCCTTGCCCTAAAACCCTCTCAGAAATGAGGGGAGGCCTGTGCCCAGCTGTGGGACGTATATAGGCTGTAACTTTACTTTACTTTACTACACTTAAATGCATAATTAGATACTAGGCAACAGTGATGGGTCAAATAGCCCTTGACTGCCTATGTAGGTTAACTGCTTTTCCCGTCTTGCTAGTGTTAAAGTCCACTGCTGAACATAAGCCTACCTCTGAAATTGCTTCATAGGGTGGATATTTTTGCTAGATTTGAAACGCTGGGCAAGCGGCTTGGCCACCTTAGTTATTTATTTTTAGTCGTTATTAGTAAGACGCTGCTGCCATCTGATTCGTTTCACTCTGTCGCCTCTTACGACGCCCACGGGATGATATAGGGTAGTGGATATTTTTGCACCGCCACTACATGGTTTTATAAAAATCATTATTTGAAAGTATTGAGAATAAATATCTTTTTACATTGTGGCGATTTACTTTATTTTATGTCCTCCTGGCCAGTTTTTGAACCTAGTGAAATTTTTTGATTAATCGGAAGCTATCAATTGTGTTGCAGATACTAAACTACCACAACCAAGAGGTTTCTCTTATCTTAACCTACTTGTGCCCCGATATATAACTTATGTGAAAAGTTCGAAAGGCATATATAGTATATATATAAAGGTTCATAATAATTTATAAAAGATTGAGAAAGTATATCTAGATGAGAAATTGTATTAAATTAAAGCAATTGTGTTCAACTTAAAGACAAAGTAAAATAGGTGGAGAAAAATTTGGTTCTATATTAATTTTATTAATTAAAAAAGCAATCCAAAATAATTATGTTAATTTTAAAATAATGTCTAAATTATCTTTAATATGGTGGAGCGAAGATATGTCTTACAGTTTATTTTGCTTTATTAGTTTAGTTTCAATTTTAAAAGTACAACAGCATTCAAAACAATAGTCAATTCGAGACTCAGCGTTAGAACTCATTACACCCGAATTGTGCCTTCGTTATATATAATTTAAGCTAATCTGAGTTTTTATTTTGAGAAATGTTAAAAGAATATAAATGATAATCCACAACATTGTCCTATTCAAACAAAATGTACAGTTTAAAATAAGTAGGTCGAGAACAGGCATCTATTATAATGTAGCTTAACGGTTCCGCAAGATATTATTCTCTCGTCTTTTCGAAACAACGTTACATTACATTAAGCAAATTAGCAGCATGTCACGGTTGTCAGATCGAAAATTGCAACGTTTTATCATTATTATTACGTTTTATTATTAAGTTTCATTGCAATAGAATAGCAAATAATTGCATATTTCATGAACATAATTATCTAATGATTAGATTACATAAATATGGTTGCCAAAAAGTTATATGCCCTCCGGATCAAATTTCGGTAAAGGCGTCCAGTCTCAACAGAGATAATCCACCTGCGCAGGCCAGGATTATAGCGCACGAGTGTGAACTCAAGCACTCCCATACTCAATAGGACGGCAATATAACACGACTGAAAAGAGATAAGGCGCAAGACCAATGGCACGTGCTTTTCAAGGCACGGTATTGAAACACAACCAACTTGCAGACAGCTTGCTAAGAAGAATTTCTTTAGTATAAACAACGCTTGCGACCACTTGACCAACGAGGCAGTCAAAAATATATATATGTCTCTTCTTACATATAATAATAAATATATGTATCTTCTGTTACACACACATACAATATAGGTTATTAAAATGTAAATTACAGGCGTCTGTACATTGTATATTTTTGTGATAAAAATAATTGAGAGGGACTAAACAAAAGTAATAAAAAGCAAAACTATAAATAAATAAAAATCTACGACAGTGTAATCGAAAAAAATTAAATAATATTTTAAAACTCGCGACGAAAATGAAGTAAGTCACGAAAGGTAAAAATAAAATTCAGCTTTAAAAGGGTTGATTTTTTGCAAGGTCTGTCATAATAAACTACTAATTATGACTTTGCTATACTTAGTCCTTCCTACCCTTGTGTATCTATTTGTTTGTCGTAGCGATAGGCATAGCAATGGTATCAAATTTAGGTACTGCATAAATCCACCCACATATCAGGTAATAGAATTATAACCCCAAGAAAATGCGCCGAGGCTGCCATGCTCTATAAACTATGGATTTTTATGAGTTTGTAACTAATTGAAATTACTTTAGTTTGGTGTTTGATATAAATTGTTGCTTTTCTTAACTTTTCTATATTGAAATCCAAAAAGCCGCTGCCGTCTTTATTCCCAATAAAGACGGCAGCGGCTTAAAACAAAATTGTACGCGATAAATGCACGAGATGAGTCTAGAGAACTTAATACAATTATGGACAAACCTGCACCTGCTACTATTCCGGTAGACCCAAGTAACATCTATCACACATATACATGTTTGGGTAAAAGTAAAGTAAAGTTGCAGCCTATATACGTCCCACTGCTGGGCTCAGGACTCCCCTCATTTCTGAGAGGGTTTAGGGCAAGGAAGTGTCCGTCGCGCTGCCCAAATGCGTGTTGACGAACTTCACATGTCTTCGAAATATTTTTTTTCTTATTCCTCAGACGTGCAGGTTTCCTCACGATGTTTTCCTTCACCGCCGAACACGTGGTAATCAGCACTTAAAATTGCAATTAACAATTTCATTGGTGCCGGCGGGGATCGAACCCGGGTTACTCGCGTTCTGTTATATTTACAGCGAGCGTTAACCACTGAGCTACCACGGCTCTTCTCTAACATGTTTGGGTATGTATCAATGAACATCAAGGTAGGCGAAGGATTAGTTAATGGCGGTATGGGAGCAGTTCAGGATTTTCTGGGGGAAAGATTGAAAAGAGACTAGTTGGAAGATGAAGAGCTGCCCAAAAAGTCCTAATCTAATTTTATGACCGCTTTTTAGGAAGAACTACCGTGACGAAAATGTTTGGCTAGGCAATACTCCAATAATTGTATCATTTCAAGACAACAAAGGTACTGCAAAATAGAAATGATTCCACTCATATTAGGTTGAGCCGTCACGGTGCATAAATTGCACGGCACTACAGTAAATAAGGCGGTCATATATCTTGGACCCAAAACATTCGCCAAAGGGCAAGCTTAACTGATCACGTCAAAGAAAGCTCTTCAACAATCCACGTAATGGCATAGCGTTGGGAGAGTTAGTAATTGAGAAGCACGTTGTGCGGGTCACAAATAGAGGAAGCCGAAGAAAGAGCACAAAGCTGTCTTAGATCTAGATCTCATATTACGGTCCTAACATAGTGATTACTCTAGGAACCCAAGTATGATATGTTACCTTGATTAGCGTATTTAAATCAGTTAAGATGTTATCAGGGAACAATTCGCTACTCATTTAACGAGTACAAAGGTTTATTGCAACGCCCCCTCGCGAGTTAACACCATAGCACCTAACTAAGAACCATCGCCGATGGCCGACATATACTTTACAAAAAATAATTTCTAAATCGGACAATTGCACAAATATGTTTATTGCAGCACCAGCAGGGTCCGCGCGACGTCTACCCGGCACATGATTCCGCGCGCGGGCTTGTTTTATACAAATAAAAAGTGCCGCCGCCTGACGCGGGAAGGTCGCGCCGTGATAGTACACTCGATTTAAAATATCAGTTAAGAATAACTTTTTTGTGACCGGCATCTATATCTTTATAAAATTCATTTGCTATATGTCACATTACGGGCCGATTGTTACGCGTTCCGTACTGATTTCCTATACAGCGATATATTTTTTTTTTGAAATGTCAAGCTTCAGAAACACTATCCTGCAAACTGATGCACGTAACTGATTGTTGTAACATTAAATTACCAAATTTTACAATAGCAGACCTTTTTTTATGATTATCCTATCATTTAGTCAGAGCAGACAGATAAAAAGTCGAAAGGCAGTTTTTTCAGACTTGTACGAGTACACGCATTACATTAAGCAAACGCGAGACGCACACTAAAATGGACATATACATATCTCTTTTATTTGACAACTGATTAAAATTAAACAAACATTATACAGTACTTTTTGACCACGCTACTTTTATACCATTTACTCGACTCCAAAGAGTCAGAAATTCCTTCGTGTGGCAATGTATACGCTTAGACAGATTAGAAGACTTAGATATGCAGACCTTATCTATCAAAAGGTTTAAAATAATTATTAAGCAAAATTTGTTTAGTAAGGGTTATTATACTACTAAAGAGTACATTATAATAACACCCTGGAAATGAGTTGATCGATACCATGCCGTTTCTGAATATTTTCATAACAGTTGTATATTATATTGCAAGTTATGCTTTTTTTAAATGTCCCGCTGGGTTTCCTGCTGGTTCTTCCCAGGACCACAGAATAAATACTCGTAGTACTTACTACCAGTACAGAGGCTTTTTTCCGAACCAGCGGTAAAGTAAAAATGACTTTACAATAAGAATCACATGTAATCAATATTGAATACAAATTATTCTATTCTGATTATCTGAATATGTCACTGAAAACCAAATCCAAATTGGTTCAGCCAGTGTAGAAATTAGCGTGCACAAGCGCATAGACAAACAGACACAAATGTGTTAACGACTTTATTATACGTATCTACTACTATTTAGATAATTCTGTACACAGGCTGGTAGGACAAAACTTAATCCTATAGAAATATTCCTAAACCTTGATTTGATACCTATAAAAAATGTCATGACCGGTAAATATCAGCGAAATAAGATTTTCAAAGGTTTGACAAAAGCAGCTGCATTATTTAACTATAAGAACGTTGCGCCACAACCCTAGACAACGCTGCACCTGCGCAATATTAGCAAAGTGTACCACTGTTGACCCTTTACCGTCTACTTATAAAAACATAACGGCAGTTAATAAGGTGATAAAATGCTGAGTCCTATATTTTATATATGTTATGGACCAAGTGATTAATAGGGCATTATTTAAAATGCTCAGACAGTTTGAATAATGCCTAATATGTGAAGGCATTATAGGTAATGAATAAAGTCCGTTTCTTATTGGGCAGACTAATAAAAAGATAGGTTAGGTTAAATTTTTGATGTCACATATTTAACAATTTAACACAATGGGAATAAAGTTTTTCATGAAAAATATTTTTTTTGTCACGCAAAGGAAAGAATACTCGATTGCTGATATTTGATACTGCAAAATGGTTTTTCCCTTCTTTCACATTTTTGCTCTTGTTAATTTAAGATTTGGTACGTTATTAACTGTCTTAACAGTGGTTAGGTTAGATAAGGTTATATCAAATTGTGCAACCATTACGTAGCAATAGCAATATTCATAATGAGTTAAATGTATGCAAAATCGAACACAAAGTATAAAAACAGCATTTTGTTCCTCATGACTGGTCAAATTTGTTTTTATTGTATTATTAATATTCAATTGTATACAAAAAGATGCCATTGCCTACTGCATAACACTTGCCCACCGCACAATATTTTCTAAACTACAGGATATTCGGCTTGAACCTCTACTTCGTCCATCGTACTCGACATACCTTGCGCCTACTGATTTACATGTTTTTCAAACTTGAATAAATTTTACAGAGTAGAAATTTTACCCTAAAGGAGAGACGAAAAACAGCTTAGAAATTAACTGTATTTCTTTTTGACATAAGAAATCAAAGACAATATAATCACTACGTTTATAAGAAATTAAATTAATTTTAATTTCTGTTTATTAAATGACATTTTAATCCGATGGACTGAGTGATAGAGTACTTAATGTCATGTTATATAATGACATAAAATGTAAAATCCGTAATAGAACCAGTGTAATCGACATAGCTCTTTGAATCAGTAAACTGAAGTGGCAACGTATGAAGTGGCAATGGCAAACGGTTGGAACCAACAACCGATGGCGAAGAAAGTTTTTCTAGTGGTAGCCTCGAACCGTTAAACAAACTGCAGGGCAGTCCCCCTCTAGATGGACTGACGATATGATACTGGATAGAACCGTGTTTTGTGGCATTCATTATGAGAGCCCTTAATGCTAGCATGCTGAGCCCATAATGATGATGATGATAAAGAATGGCAGTGGCTATTCTTTTGACTATACAGCCATTTTTGCATCATGTTCAAAACTGTAATTTTTTTATTAAAAATGTAAAGAATACAGACACAAGTAACTTTTTTCTTAAATTAGTCGTACAAAAGTGTTTTAATAAAGTAGTTCAAACTATCAAATTAACTGGTCTTTACATAACGATGTTATCAACTTACCGACATTAATTGTACCAAAAAAAAAAATTATCTAAATGTTTGTTGCTGGTTGTTTAAAAAACTTTCCATTACTTAACAAACACAAGGCAGGAAGTAACATTTGGCCTTGTCACGTTTTCGAATTTATCAGTATAAACATATAAAAAACATTCTTTAAATTACCATATCATAAAATTTCACTATCGAAAGTCGATTACGTTTAATGTGAATAAGAATTCATGTTAATTAATCCTACAAAAGACTTAACTATTAGAAAGTAAATTATAATCTCCATTCAATCAATCCGTGGCAAACCCATCAAAAGTCTACTGCTGCACTGCTGAATATAAGCTTCCCCCATAAAATGCCATGGGAAGAAATTTGTCAAGGTTGCAGCTTAACAGGTGAGTTGGAAACCTCAGTTTTGCCGTGCACAATTTAACCACACATCTCCTCATTCAGTTTTCTTGTGTCGCCTAACGACACTCACTGAATGACAAGAGTTAGTGGATTCTCTTATGCCGCCACTACCAGTGTTGCCACTTTGGTGATTTTGTCACCAGATTTGGTGAGTTTTCAGAGCTCTTAGCGATATTTTTTTATCGTTTATCGACTATTTATTTTTTAGAAATTTTTGGGGATTTTTCAATTCGGATTTGGGAGCACTGATTTAAGACGGAAATCGTTCTCTTTCTGGTCTATTTTCGAGGATTCCCAGACATAGACTTTTAATGTTTTATCATTCTTCAAAGTGTTGTCGTGGTCAATTAAAGTGACTTGGAAATTGCACGTGCTCAGTGAAAGAATAGTAAAGAAATTAGTTAAAGAGTGTGTCCACCGTTCCGTACCATCGCACTGTGGTCCCGTTTTGGCGTTTTATACAAGTAGGATTTTCGAAAAATCAGAGTGTCTGTTTTCCTAATTTTATTTTAGATTCTTATTAAAAAGCCTCTTTTAACATCACATATTTATCTGTGTGCCGATGGAATGATAAAACGTATAAAAATTAATGTAATAATTGCATTGTTCGATATAAAATGCATGCACTGATATTTTTTGATAATAATTAAGTAGTTCCTTTTTTATATAAACATATCATTGACATTGTAAAGCTGTTTTAATATATGAATACTGTGAATGAGGCCTACAATAACTACCAACTAAAAATAAGCGAAAGTTGTATGTCAGGATCGGCCTTTTGACGAACGATCCACCAAGGAAAAAGTAAAGCTATAGTAGTAATGAATAAGTCATTTTCTTCAAAAAAGTGTTTATTACTTACAGTTTACAATAACATTACAAAGTTATAATGCAGCTAGTTGCAGGTCATTTTATATGGAATCATAACGAAATTTTTACTAATCCAAGTGCATTTTATTACTTGGTCGAAAGTCTGTTTAACTTTTTTTATAGGATAGGATGACAAACGAGCACACAGTCCACCTGATGGTAAATGGTTGCTGTGGGCCATAGACATCTACATCTATCCTCGATTACGAATCAAAATGTAGATGCGTTGTCATCCGTGAGGACTTATAAAAAGGGTCTCCGGTTCTCTACACTCACCATACGAAACACAGCAGCATTAAGCTACTATTTTACGCTGGTATTCTGTGAGAGCATGGTCCTTCCCCGGTCGAGCCGACCCATCCGTGCTACAACTATACTAATAATATAACTGCAGCATGGCTCTACCACGTATTAACTTGTTACCATACGTGACTTTTTTACCGTCTGGAAAATAATATGGTGCTTTGTGTAAATGGAATAGAAGCTAACCTGGAAATTAATTGTAAAATAAAAGTAATAGGCGAAATTTCTGAATATACAAAAGAGAAAATAAGAATAGGTAATATTATTTTAAACGGCGCGGCGCGACGTAGGCTACGATAGCTAGTGAATGAAATTTGTAAGCGCGAACGAGACGCTTGTTTGCACATTTCTTTCGTTAGGCATTTATCGTCGTTTTGTAGGAGCCAGGCGTTTTATAGGGGCGGCTACACATCGTTCCAGCTAATATTTCGAATCAGCGGTGTTCAAAAAGACCAAGCTGCAACACCTGCCTGCGTAATGCTTGCAGCTAAGTTTGTTTTCATACGGCGTCGTTTACGAATGCAGATTACTAACGTTCAGCCAGAATGACGTTCTCACTTCACGTTGACGTTTCACTTCATAGACAATGTCTAGCCTGATTATAAAGCGACTAATTAGGTCCATTTCCTTTATGAAAAAATTTCTAGCCACGATGCAAAAGCGCTAGTGAATGTTTTGTAATGCATGACACTTAAAATTCAGCATTATGAGCCGCATTGTAGAACACAAAAAGCGGATACAATACCTGATGTGCATTACGACTAAGCGTTTAAAAATACGTCTTATTTCTTACTTGACTGCGACATACATTCGTGCCGACCGAATGCAGCCGAAGCCACTCCCGCCGGAACAGAAAACCATTCGTTTCAGATTATTATTTTTTACTTTCGATCTTTCCTTTACACTTCTACGGACTTAAGACCGTCAAATATGCTGTAGTTGAGTAGAATTACATATTAAATTTTATCTTGCATTATAATGAATTCATAAACAGTTTCTAATAATAATTTTTATGCGTAGGTACCGTATACTGAAACATCTTAGGCGTATTCAATTCGTTTTTAACTGATTTCTTTATTTAGTTCAATTTTTTTATTTTTTAGTTTAGAACGTTTCTTCAAATTAGTATTATTTAATGATAGATTAATTTCATAATATTATGTTGATAAAGAAAAAATACTGTAAAATATCAGTGCCATAGGCTTCTGCTCCGTTCACCTATTGCACGCAATTTTTTTCCAGACGGTAAAAAATGTCACCCAATATAATACATATATAAATACAAATACAAACTTATTGTATACCTACATATTAATAAATATATATAATTGGTACATATAAATAAAATATGTACGTCTGTTAACAACATAGTACCCGGATGACCGATTTTTTTTGAAATTACATTTAGATACAAATTACGTACTGATGAATAATATTTTTTGATCTTATTGACATAATAGAAAAAACTGAACTGGTTATTTGAATAAAAAATCATGAGTGCAATTAGTTTAATTAAAAATTTTGTATTTTTATAAAATACTAAAAAAAAGTGCTGGAAACAATAGATTTTCTCACAAAAGAAGGGAACTTGAAAAAAAAAGGAAAAAAAGTCGGACCTGAGACGGGACGCGAACCAAGGCATTACGATTTTGCGACCGCTCGCTATCCACTTGAGCTATTACGATCATTAACACAGTGTCAAAATTAACCTTATATTGTAGCAGTTTTTCATTGCCTGAAAACATATTCTAAAAATAAATCCTAGCTAGATCGATTTATTGCCGCCGAAACTCCCTGGACACTAAATTTCATGAAAATCGTTGGAGCCGTTTCCGAGTTACCGATTATATATATATATATATATATATATATATATATATATATATATATATATATACAAGAATTGCTCGTTTCAAGGTAGAGGATACGACAAAACTTGGATGATTCATGTAAGAAGTAATTTTGGACAAATTTTTATATCTTATGATAATAAAATGGATTCTGTACGATAATCGCAAGTGAAAAACGCATTAGC
Source organism: Parnassius smintheus behrii (assembly GCA_036936625.1). NCBI lineage: Eukaryota > Metazoa > Arthropoda > Insecta > Lepidoptera > Papilionidae > Parnassius > Parnassius smintheus. The sequence continues at coordinate 15,493,624 of JAUPFT010000014.1, forward strand.
TGAATAAAGGTAAAGTACAGGAACAATGCTCTAAAGCGAAGCACACCCATAGAAAAGCAATATTTGCTGGTCACTTCGTGGTGTAGTAACTCGCTATAGCTTTTTGAGATTTGGTGTATCAATTTCAACAGATATCTATTAAAAAGAACTTCGAATAATGATGGCGAAACATCATTGTTTCATTATTCAGACACTGCGTACAGCCCTGAGTCGTCAATCTGTCTTCGAAATTATTGTATTAACGCAACACCTCATGCCTTTTGCTAGACCGTTTAAAAATTACAAGATCTGCAGTTAAAAATACGAGTATATCACCCTTCATACTCGCTAGACCTATACCTAACCGATTGTATATTTTTTTTGCAATTTGGACAATCTCCTGCAAGTAAAGGTATTTTATTCTTTGGAATACACAATGCCTGCAAAAATTATATAGAATCCAGATCCCAAACTTTTTCAAAGACCAAGGGTGTCGCACTAGCACGCAGTCCAACTGATGGTAAGTGGATGCTGTGGCCTATATTCATTTTTATATGTTCTCGATTACGAATCAAAATGCAGATGCGTTGGCATCCCTGAGGGCTAAGATGGAATGCCTCATATCAAGTAAAAAAGGCCTCCAGTTCTCTACACTTCATTATGATTTGTAAGCGAGGATAAACATAGATTTCTATGGGCCACAGCATCCACTTACCGTCAGGTAGGCTGTGTGCTAGTTTGACACCTATATACAAACCATCCATAATCAAATAGTAAATAGGGCCTCCGGTTAGTCCTTGCCAGGCGGTGTGCTACTATATTGCAAGCGCATCGCCGAGCCAAAAATTATGAAGAGTGATGTCAAATAAATTAAAATGAAATAACTATAAACTTACACAATATTACACCAGACAAGACAAAAAAAATAATATGATAAAAACGAGAAGAGGACACAATAATAAATTTATAGAAGCTGACTGATTTAAAAATGTGTATAGTAAGTACTATGAAGACAACTAATGAAGAATGGGGAATATAAAATGTGGATTTTTTGAAACGAAAACTTCTCCACGCACGTTGGGCATTTTTAGGGTTCCGTAGTCAATTAGGAACCCTTATAGTTTCGCCATGTCTGTCTGTCCGTCTGTCCGTCCTCACTTAATCTCTGTGACCGTTAGCACTAGAAAGCTGAAATTTGGTACCAATATGTGTATCAATCACGCCGACAAAGTGGTAAAATAAAAATTGGAAAAAAATGTTTTATTAGGGTAGCCCCCCTATATGTAAAGTGAGAAGTGATTTTTTTTTAATTTCAACCCTAATGTGTGATATATTGTTGGGAAGGTATTTAAAAATGAATAGGGGTTTACTAAATTATTTTTTGATAATGTCAATAATTTCGGTAATAATAGCTCCAAAAGTAAAAAACAATGTGTCCCCCCCCCTCTAACTTTTGAACCATGAGTTTAGAAAATATGAAAAAAATCTGAAAAGTAGAACTTTATAAGGACTTTCTAGGAAAATCATTTTGAACTTTGATGGAAACAACAGTACCCACTACCGGGAGTAGTTGAAGGAGCGCGGAGCGCTGCTGGAGCGCGAACATAATGGATACCTACCTTTAAACTTTGAACACTTACTGTGACGGACGGGAAACTACGGAACCCTACACTGAGCGTGGCCCGACACGCTCTTGGCCGGTTTATTGGAATGGGGAAAAAGCACTGAACTCGCGTGACCGTCATGCTCAGACACATAATATTGAAATGTTTCAATGTTATGTATCTACAACATAACATTGAAATGTTTATATTGATAATCCAATTGATAAAATTTTATAAATTTGATATGTATTTATAAATTTGTTTGTATTATATAGATAATAATCAATCTTATTCATATATAATAGGGAAATAAATGAAAGTTTTGATTAAAACTACTTTTACGGTCGCGTAAATATAAGAAATCATTAAAGGAAAGTTTTATCACTATGTTATTAATACGGTGATGAAAATAATTTCTAATAAATAATACTTCCTAAAAAATATTTTTTTAGGAAGTTAGAATTAACAACCCAAAAATAAGTGAAGCTGAGAAGTTTTCATTTCTGACGTACAATCCTACGACAGACAGCTTTTTTGTTTATTGAACAAGAATCAAAATTCAAGAAACGGCAAATTATTTTAAAATTAAAGAAACAGATGTACTATAGCGAGCTTAGCCAAGAAGAATATGAAAATTGTGATTGTGCGTGTCCGTGTGTGTGTGTGTGTGCGTGTCCGTGTGTGTGTGTGTGTGTGTGTGTGTGTGTGTGTGTGTGTGTGTGTGTGTGTGTGTGTGTGTGTGTGCGTGTGCGTGTGTGCGTGTGCGCGTGTGCGCGTGTGCGCGTGTGCGCGTGTGCGCGTGTGCGCGTGTGCGCGTGTGCGCGTGTGCGCGTGTGCGCGTGTGCGCGTGTGCGCGTGTGCGCTTGTGCGCGTGTGCGCGTGTGCGCGTGTGTGCGCGTGTGCGTGTGTTTAAGCGTGCGTGCGTGCATGCGTGGGGGGTGGGGGGTGCGTAGGTAGGTGTTTGTGTGCATGCGTGGGTGTGCGTGCGTGCGTGGGTGTGCGTGCGTGCGTGTGTAGGTGCGTGTGTGTAACGTGAAAATAATGTAAAAATGAAAATATGTTATAAGTGTCCGGACTAGATAAGTGTTATACGAGTAATGATAAGATGAGTGACATATGTCACTAAGTCACTCATCTTGTCATCATAACTACTAGTGACTAGAAAACTAAATGACTAAGAAATCGTACAAATAAATTGCGATTGTTTGCCGATGTATTACGTAGGGTAATTATCCCCGATTTTAAGAAATACGTGTGTACAATACGTCGACTTATATAAACTGAATGAGGCCTATCCTAACGTAACTTGATATACTGGTAATTTGTTAATTAGCTGAGGGGAATATGAATTTTTATTATGTATTAAAAAAACGATATTCTATTATTTTTAACCGGCTTCAAAAAAAAGAGGATGTACTTAATTCAACTGTATGTTTTATATTATTTTTATGTGTGTTATTTTAGAACTTTTTTCTTGGTAAACCGATATAGGTGATTCTTTTTTTATTTGAAAGCTGTTGCTTCTAATGTGGTCCCATATAAACATTAAGATCTGACCAGTAGTTTTTGAGTTATGCGTATTTAATTGACTTGAACTACATTGATGATGTTTGCATTTTTTTGATAATGAGTTCGGTTGTACAAAATTTTTAATTTTACTACTTGTTTATTATTTTTATTACGGTTGGAGGTGCAGTGTCGTGTAGTCCTTACGACAGTATATATACACGTATAAAGGTGTGTTAAGTGTAGAATAAAGTAAGTAGTCTAATTAAAGACCTAAACAGAACAACACGCCTCTCTCTCATTAACACTTTTCTATCATTACTATAAGTTCTACCACGTATAAAAGTTCTATAAAGGTAAAGACATAATTGATCTTCCCTGGTGGTAGCAGAAATACGTAGATAATGAGGACAAATATTTTGATTATATAAGTATGTTTGTTCTTAGAAGAAAACGGCTTTTAATATAAAACAGACATTACATAGTTTTACGGCTACTTAATATTGATAGCTTTTAAATTGCTTCAATTTAATACAATAAAGAAAATGCCTAAGAATTAATTAACATGAATTAGTAGAAGAAGACAACTGAGAGTCACTATGGTGTTGGAAATTTCCTTTGGATTCTTACCCATTATCTAATATTTAACATTCTGAGGCCAGGCACTTCGCTGATTAGTGCTATCATCGAATTATACTTTATCATCTATTATGCTAATTGTATGTTAAATAAAACATTTTACACATAATATATACACAACAGTGATATAAAACGTATACTATTAATAATTTATTTCTAGTATTGGTCTGCATGATTACATAACATAATGTTTTATCATAGTACGTCGGGGTAATATGATCATCCGGCTAATATGGTCACTTTGTTATAATTCAAAAACTACAGCCTTGTTTGATAAGATAGCTCTTCAATCAAATAATAAAGGATGAAAAGGACGATGCTTTATAAACGCCATTTTTACAGTTGATATTATAGTAAATATTCTAGTCGATTTTAGTATAGTGCAGGGTAGTTTGTTTTTGTAAGTAGATTTTTCGAAGTGTTCCTAATTATTGCCAAACTTTTTGCTAGTTTTTTCTCAATATATTAGTTATAGTATACAACCTTGTGGTTTTGCCTCTGTCTTCCTCCTAGTTTTGATTTCATAGGGCGGCAAAGCTTAAGGTGAGGTATATATTACCGTCACGTACCTTTTTTTATTATATGCGAGCAGCTATGCAGGTCTAGGTAAAGAGACCGGTATCACTGCGACCTAAAAGATCTATTGTGAGCGCTGCTATGGCTATAGTTCACTGCTAAGCCCTATGTCTTCTCTTCACGTTCTTCTGTCTCACGTACCTTAGTAGTGTTGTTAACTAACTAAACTAGTACTCCCTTTAGCCACCCCTACTAAGCTAAAATGTTGAATACGAACCCAATAGATTTGCATTTCGTTGTTCTTATTCTTAACCAGGCTATTTTTAATTTTCATTACCTTATTTTTAAGTGCCGCGTGTAATTAATCTATGTTTGAATTATTGACTCGGTAGCGAAATAAGCACTTGGCTGCATCGCTGCGAGGTCGCGATTTCGGAATCGCACGGAATAAACATTCTTATAGTCCCGTATATTTGCGACAAATAATCATCTAAGCCGATCCAGCCAGTTTCGACTTTTAGCGAGACTAACGGTCGTTAATTTCAATTTTCAGATATTTTCCTTTGTGTACGCCTATAGTTCGTGCCAAATCGATTGAGAAAAACAGACATTGACCTTACGGTCGTTCAACCAGGGGCTACAAACCTTCAATATATAGCACTTTTTATATGTAGTACTTTCTTTATTTATAATGATTTTTTTATTATTTTTTATAATGATTGATAAATATGTATCTATATATATATATATATATATATATATGTATATATATACACATATATATATATATATATATATATATATATATATATATATATATATATATATATATATTAACTATTATTAAAAAGTTATATAAGAGATCGCTGTAGAAGAAAAATGTTTTATTTTGTTATAAAGTACTTTATTCATTTAACAACAAAAAGCGTTAATTTATAACACCTATAAAGATTCGATTGATAACGACACCGAGTAAGAACGTACTTATTCAAAAAATTAAACTTTATTTTCAATATTATACAAGAACTTTATTTTTATTCGGTGCATGTGATCCGACCCAAAAAAGTGACGCATTTCTAGCTGCCATTGTCACGTTTCTTTTAGAACGAATTGACGTAACGAGCGTTTTGTTTATTTTAAAGGGATGTCCAGACCTAGAAGTGTGAATAATATCAATATTTAAATATTGTTTACACATCTAAATTGAGATTTTGTAAGTTACGCTTTTTGACACTCGGCTCATATCTGAGGTTATCGTCCGTTTTTCTCAATCGATTTGGCACGAACAATAATCAACCTTTATCTCAAATTTCTAATGTTTAAGTTACTTAAAATTGATCTAGATTTTTGTTTAATAAGCCAGTAAATTAGTGAAAATGGCACTTTTTATAACTTAATGAATGAAGAATGAACTATGGAATTTTTTGAGTTTAAGAGTTTGTTACAATGTTGGTGCGTCGCCTTTTACTATCCGAACTTGGCTGCTGCTGCTTAAGACACCACAATGAATGTAAAATGCATCCATGATATGGGTGATGAAAATTCCAGTACGGAACTTATTATATCTAATCTCTTAATTGTTTATCTTTGTGTAATGGGTAGCCAATCTTGGTGTATGTACATTTATTTTGAAGCAATCCTAGATAAAGGAAACATATCGTAATACTGAAATTATTGACTTTTATTTCAATATTTTTTTTTAATTTAATTAAAAAATTATAATACTAAGATAGACATTATGTGATAATTTGCACACTGTTGATGAAAGATTAATAGATTTTAAAAGTTAATCTACACATATATGTATATAGGCAACAAAATTTGCACCTATTTACCTCACATAACGCAATATTGAATAATTTTTTCTTTCACCGTTATGGAGGACCAACTCATTGTATTTATATCTGGAAATTGCTAATAATATGTTAATTCCGAATTCCTTTCCATCAAAATCATTCATATATTATTTAACTGATATGTTCTTCCGCATTTTATATAACTAAGACTGAACACATAACAATGTTACAAAAGCAATAAACTGGAGTGAGAGCGTACAAAAGTAAATACTTTTGAATACACAACACAACACATACACTCTGTGTTCAAAGGCAATTTTTTAAATTAAAGGTCATCTAATTGAAAATATGACTATGTATTGCGTAATTCAGATCATTTATAAAGTGGCAATTTTGGACAATTAGCTTCAATTCTTTAGGCAGCCTTGCGGCGATGTCGATCGGTTTGCGCTACAACAGTTGATCGTGACCTAAACTTATGAAAGGTGCACCGAATCCGCCTAACACTACCACTCACGCGCCCACAAACGTAAGCCGTACATTCTGACACGTGTTTAATAGTATATTACATGGTACATGATTTTGTATTACATACTTCATATTTTAATTGCGAGCAATAGCCACGCTAGTTACAATTTTTTTTATATAGAATAGGGTGACAAACGAGCACACAGTCCACCAGATTTTAAGTGGTTGCTGCGGCCCATAGACATCTACATCTATCCTCGATTGCGAATCAAAATGCAGATGCGTTGTCATCCGTAAGGACCAAGATAGAATGCCTCATTTTCAGTAAAAAGGTCTCCGGTTCTCTACACTCACCATATGAAACACAGCAGCATTAAGCTACTATTTTACGCTGGTATTCTGTGAGAGCGTGGTCTTTCCCCGGTTGAGCCGACCCATTCGTGCTACAACCTTATTATAACTGCAGCGTGGCTCTACCACGTATAAAATATTCATTTGGAAGTTAGACGATCACAAAAAGACGATTATGTGTAAATGTGTTATTGAAGTTGCAAGTTAGTGTTGTAATGATAAAATTTAGGTTAGCAATTATTGCAATTTCTTTTATTGATTCATCACTTAAATACTTTAATCACCATGAAAATTATGTAACCTTAACGTAAATATCACTTTTATTCCAGAACTAGAAACTTATCAAAAAAGTAACTGTACTACTAATATAACTGCAGCATGACTCTACCACGTATAATTATTTATTTCTTTTTATTTTTGTATCTCCGTCAAATAGAGTCCGGTAATGTTGTAGATATAAAATGCATTAACCATGTAGTGGCGGTGTGAGAATATATACTACTAGCCAATACCACCCCGTGGGTGTCGTAAGAGACGACAGAGGGAAAAATCAGGAGATGGGCAGCAGCGTCTTCTTAATAATGATTAAAAAAACTGCAGTTGCGCCAGGCGTGGCAACTATGGTAAATATCCCCCCTTATGAGGCCATCTATAGGAGACCTATGTTCAGCAGTAGACTTTATTAGGCTGTAACACTGGCGGTTACGGTAAAAAAAAAAAACAAATGCATAAATTATTTTTTAAAGTACTGGCTGGCTAGGCGGACGTTGCCCTGACCTTTTTTGTCTGGTGGCGTAAAGTAAATAAAATTTTCACACTTAATTCACTCCGAACTTTTGACATTATAATATATCGGTACAGTTAACGTATAATATATTTATTATCAACAAAAAATGTAAGAAATTACTTTATTTCAACGGTCATTAGTTGTGCTGTTATACATTTCAAGGTTTTCCCTTATATATAAGGGTATATATAAGGTGACAAACGAGCAAACGAGCACACAGTCCGCCTGATGGTAAGTGGATGCTGTGGCTCACAGACACCTACATTTGTCCTCGATTAAGAATTAAAACGCAGATCAGTTGTCATCCCTAAGGACTAAGATGCAATGCCTCGATTCCAGTAAGAAAGGGCCTCCGGATCTCTACACTCACTATACGAAACACAGCAGTATTAAGATGCTATTTCACGCTGGTATTCTGTGAGAGCGTGGTATTTCCCCGGTCGAACCAACCCATTCGTGCTACAACCTTATTATAACTGCAGCGTGGCTCTACCACGTATAAAATATTCATTTGGAAGTTAGACGATCACTAAAAGACGATTATGTGTAAATGTGTTATTGAAGTTGCAAGTTAGTGTTGTAATGATAAAATTTAGGTTAGCAATTATTGCAATTTCTTTTATTGATTCATCACTTAAATACTTTAATCACCATGAAAATTATGTAACCTTAACGTAAATATCACTTTTATTCCAGAACTAGAAACTTATCAAAAAAGTAAATTGTGTTGCGTAATATATATATATATATATATATATATATATATATATATATATATATATATATATATATATATACATATATTACATATATATTATTTATGTATATAAAATAATAAATAAATATTATATACATACATATTTATGTATATACATATATATTACGGATCATCCTTCGGGGAAGTTCGGGAATCCTTCGGGATTAGTTCGGGAAAAAGTGCAAAACCAGCAGTCAATAAGAAGAAAAAGTGTAGGGAAGTGATAGGGAAAAGTGATTACTCTCTCACGGAACGGTTTGAAGATAATTGCTGTTTTATTCCCAAGAAATTCATCCCTCAAAATTATACAGTCTACATCGAAGAATCAAGGCGTTGGGACCGGGACGACTTCGGAAGACCCGTAATCCCCGCCAGAACCTATTTTCTGAAAAGGAAGAGGTTATCGCCCTTGTGTGTTACTCCGTTGCGGAGATCACATACGTTGTTCCTGAACCCAACGTAGGCGTGATAGGAGGCCGGATCGAGAGAAGCCTCGATTCCTCCTTTCTGTTTCTTAGTTGAACGTTTAAGCCGACTGGGTTTCTTTTCAATCCCGATCCAATTGAAAAGGAACCAGGCATAAACTTTCGGACTCTGAAACAGAAGGGAGGAATCGAGGCTTCTCTCGATCCGGCCTCCTATCACGCCTACGTTGGGTTCGGGAACAACGTATGTGATCTCCGCAACGGAGTAACACACAAGGGCGATAACCTCTTCCTTTTCACATTTCTTAAAGTATTTTTATCATAAACAGTAAAAATATTTATTTCGAGAGCTAAAGACTAGGCCTTTGCAATTCATCATCATCATCATCATTAAAGCCCCTACCAAGTCCACTGCTGAACATAGGCCTCCTCAAGGAATGCCACAAAGTACGACATTGAGCCACGGTTCACCACGCATCTTACGAGCTCGTAACTTCATCTAGCTGGGGTCGCCCTAAACGTCGCTTACCGGTACGAGGTTACCACTCTAGAACTTTCCATTTCGGTTGTCGGTTCTTCGAGCTATATAGCCGGATCATTGCCATTAAGGAGACAAAAAAGACACTGAAAACAATAGTTCATGTAATACTGCTTCTTTACAAAAATAGTAAAGAGTGACTTCGTACTTATTTGGACGAATGGGTGAAAAATACTTTTATTAAGGTAGTCGTTTTTGAATTAGGTGTATATAAGGAATGCAGAGGCTGTATTCCTTAATTTATCCTTCCTATCTCGACTATTTCATGCAACGATGCATCAGCCCTACAGATTTGATTTGAGGGATACTTATATAATACGAAAGGAAGTAATTGCCTTCCGGTTATTTGTTTTACCAGACCGTTGCAATATCTTGGGGCTGTTCTCAGCTGGAGTAAAATAATTTATTTCAGTTTAACTTAGTACTTTTCCGTCATTTATCGTGTAGTAGCGGTGTAAGAATATGCACTACCCCATAAAATCACGTGGCTGTCGTAAGAGGTGACAGAAAGAATCAGAGCAGGAGATTGGCAACAGTGTCTTCCTAATAATGACTAAAAAAAACTGGTTACCAACTTACCAAACCGCTTGCAAAGCGCGACAACCATGGCATATATCCCCCTATGAGGAAATCTATGGGGGAGGCCCAAATTCAACAGTCAACTTTAATAGGCTGTAACGATAATAGTAATAGAAAATCAGTTGCTAGAAAAAAAAACACTCACAATTACATACTTAGAATTCCAAACTAACATCACTTAAGCGATAGGTATCTTAATGAACCCAGTTCACTCCTAATATTGTCGAAAAGAAGGAAAATTTGAAGTAGAGAAAATGAAAATTAGCTGACGCAACATAAATTAAGTCTGTTCGACTTTTGAGTAACAAAGCTTGCCGTGAAAAATCTACCTAATTTGGCATTATTATTATTATTAATGATAATAGCATGTTGGTGGAGCCACGTGTCTAAGGCCGCCGAAGTCTAATTCCCCGGTCGAACCTTAAACCTATTACGCGAGATATTAACTAAAGTGGACTGTATATGCGATTGCTTCTACGCTTACGTAAAGGCGACTACTATAGCATGCGGTATAATGCACTCGCTCTTCCCTAAAACTAAAACTATTATTTTGCCAAGTCGATGAAAAGGAATCCTGCCTGATTAGGAAAACACAAATTGGAGCGGGTTAAAACAATTATATCAGGCAGGAACTAATTAAAGGAATATTGACTCACCGGGGTTTCTTCTATCCTGTTGAGCACTATAGCTGCAACTTCTGGAACTTCTTCTGGACAGACACTCTGGGGCCCCAGGGGTGCGTCGGGAGAGAAGCGTTGTAGTTTCAACGACGACTGCGGCGGAAAGAGAGCTGTTGTTCCAATGACTGGCGCGGCGGGAAGAGAGCGCGCAACGGTCGCGCGTGCCTTATATGTCCTCGGCTCCGATGATTACGTGACATTCTAGAATCATCTTCTTGCCCCTCCCACCCCACCACCCCGATGTGTCGATAGGAGGGTATGAATGATATCGTTTTTTCGGAAAGGAACAAGCGACTTGGCACCTACCGTCCGATATAAAATAAACACGAATGGGTTTTCCGCGCAACGATCTCCCCCGCCCTTGAAGGATTTCCTTCAAAATTAACTAATACAACTAGAGCTAAGATCAACTAACAAAATAACTAACTAACGCTAAGATCACCTAAATTCAACCACAATTTTAATCTAGAAAGCTAATTTAAAATATGGAAGAGGCAGGGGGCACAAACGGACAACCGGACGCAAGTAAGACCCAACCGTGGTCTTAACGCGAGCTATCCTAACTACTCCGTCGGAACCGGGAAAGACCTCTTCGACAATTCCTAACGGCCAGTGGAGAGGCGGCGTATTCTCTTTAGTGAGCACAACTACAGTTCCTACAGCTAAAGGCTCAGTTGCTGTGTTCCATTTTTGCCGAGACTGCAAAGTATGCAAGTATTCCATCCTCCATCGTTTCCAAAACGATTGCACTAACCGATCTAATAATTTGTGGCGTGCGGAAATGCTAAGTCTGTTCTCATCCATATCTGCGGCTGGCAAATACTTTAAAGGCGTTAAATTCAAAAAATGTGCTGGAGTTAGAGCCAGCGGTTCCGAGGGGTCACTAGACAACGTACGACAAAGTGGGCGACTATTCATTACGCATTCAATTTGAGCGAGCACCGTACTTAGCTCTTCGAAGGACAAAATTTGATCTCCTATTACTCGGTATAAATGACTCTTTAGACTCTTGATATCAGTCTCCCAATTGCCCCCAAAATGACTCGCGGCTGGGACGTTCAGAGACCACTCAATGCGGTTCTCGGCTAGAATGTGAGCGAACTCCGAATTATAATACTTGCTAGCTAAGAGCTCATGTAGTTCCGATAGAATACGTTTTGCACCGACGTAGTTCGTACCGTTATCCGAATACAATCTACTTACAGGGCCACGGCGGGAAAGAAATCTTTTAAATGCACCCATAAAGCCTGCTGTGCTTAGATCACCAACGAGTTCTATATGCACCGCTCGAGTAGTTAGACATACGAAAATGCAGACGTAAGCCTTTGTGGATCTTATACCACGCCCGCGAGTGAGCGTGACCTTAAAAGGACCAGCGAAATCAGACCCGGTGTGCGTGAAGGGCTTTACTGATTGTATTACTCTACAAGATCTAAGTTCCGCCATTTCCGGAAATGACGGCTTGGGGCGTGCCCGAAAGCAAGCTATACATCTGTGCACCCGATTGCGTATTAAACTACGTGCAGAAAGAATCCAATAATTCTGACGCAAAATCGACATCAACAAGTCGGGGCCAGCGTGCGAGTTCAATTTATGATGGTAATCGACTAATAAGTTCATGATATGGTCTTTACGCGGTAAAACAATAGGGTGCCGTTGGTCGAAACTCAATTGCGAGTTGAACAAGCGTCCACCTACCCTTACAATCCCATCCTGTAAAAATGGCTTAAGGCGTTGAAAGGCGCGACTACAAGCTCTATTCGATTGTAATCTTCTAATTTCTTCAGAGAAGTGCGCACGTTGAAGTTCACGCACTACTAGCGACTCAGCATAGTTGTAATCGGACGTAACGATATACGAACAAACACTACTTATCGACTTTTAAACTACAAAGGCTACACTGTAACGACAAAAATGATTTAAATATAACACAGCGTATTGCTGTGGCGCGGCTAAACTATACTATTTTATTTTTAATTTTACGGAACACCAACAAGCTAAACAAACACTAAGGAAATACCAATATATAATTCTATCAACGGCAAACTAATATTTAAATAATAAAACTATCCAATCACAAGTATGCAATTTCTAAGCGACTAAGCTATAATTATTAATAAGCGGTGAAACTATGCGATGAACGCTTCGGAACAACACTGCATATGGCTTGTTGCTCGCGATGTCTCACTTCCTCCCGCCAATCAAGATTGGCCTCAGCAGGTCTATTCCGTAGCCTCGAGTGAGGCACGCTTTCTGTCATAGTCATAGTCATAGTCATAGTCATAGTCATTTATTCCTTAGAACAATATTACATTGTATTGGAAAATTAATTAAACAAAATCAGAAATTACGTTTACATGCAATTGACTTAAATAAAACAAAAATCGAATAAAATTTAAATATCATTTGACAATCATTCTATATACTTATATACATTCAATACTTTTCATGTCATAATTAAATATTTTTCATGTCATAATAGATTAAAATATAGTACATAAACAAAAAAAAAATTAACATTCATTAAGTTTATTTTTGTCATTTAGGTATTCGTCAACTGAGTAGTAGCTTTTCTTAATTAATAATGATTTGAGTTTATTTTGGAATTTTCGGTGGCAATAAATAACTTTAAATGAGATAGGTAAGGAATTAAATAGTGCAATGACTTGATGCCTTGTGCTGTGGCGTACAACATTCAAAGTTGGTGTAATTGAAGTTTTTAAATCTTTTCGACGTGTCATTTCTCTCTTTTTCCTTTCTTCGTTTGTTTCATATTTGTAAAAATTTTTTACTAAGTATGTAAGTGAAACTAAGATATACAGAGAGGGAACCGTAAGTATGTCAAGTTTTCGAAAATGTTCTTTACACGACTCAATTTGTGGAATACGTAACATGGTGCGGATCGCTCTTTTTTGTAATACAAACGCTTTCTTAATATTATATTTATAACTGTTGCCCCAGAATTGTATGCTATAACGAAGTTGTGATTCTACTAGAGCAAAATAAACCAACTTAAGCTGCTTTAACGTAACTTCGTCTCGTAAACTTCTTAAGGCATAGCATGCTGAACTGATAGTAGATTCTAGTGCTGTCATTTCCTTTTTCCAGTTCAAGTACATGTCAATGTGGATTCCTAGAAATTTTACTGTTTGAACAGATTCAATATTTTGTCGCAGCGGCTCGGTGTCTCCATGCGCCGCCACCGTGACCTCGATCCGCGCCGCGCGCGCTTCCGCTAACTAGATCGATTCGAGCACTGAATGTGTCACCTAGAGTTCAATATTGATGATAAAGTATTATGAAGGATAAAATTCATCATAACATTAACAACGAAAATGAAAAAAGCCAAAAAAAGTATTGATATGTAATGATTTGACACTAACATACTAAAAGACGTACGTGAAACGTAATTCAAACTATATATTGTAAACAAAGATGAGGTTAATAAATAATCTAAGCGAGGCGGATTTGAACTGGAACTCTGCATTGCTGCTGGATGTTCGCCGCTTAAAACATGTACGATCACGGATGCAGATTCGGAACTACTTGGTGCGCAAGTATAATTTCCCGAATCATGAGGTAAGGCGCGCGCAATAAGCAGACGGCTGGTACGGTTACGCTGCTCAGTTAGAACGCTAATACCACCCCGTTGTGCGTAGTTTACTACTTGGTCACCGCGATACCAGTAAATAAAGCTTGGTGGGTCAGGAGCGTGTTTTGTAAGGCAAGTGAGATTAATGTCCGATCCAGCTCTGACAAACAACTCGGGTCCCGATAATATTTCAGCTTTCGATACAACGACAGTAAGGCGAAATGAGAGGCTAATCTTTGGTTCCGTCGATACTTGACACTCGTAAGCTCCAGAATCTCGAGGCTGAGCAGGTGATATTCTCAAAGTCCATTCATCCGAACGATTAGTGATTTGCACATTTTAACAGTGGGTGTACGTATATGTATGTACACCCACTGTTAAAATGTGCAAATCACGCTTCCGTATCCAAGAAACAGATCTATCAGCAAGATTCCCTACTCGGCAGTGCAAAAACGCCGGTTGTCCCACCGCTGCGGTGGTTTCACGCTTCGTACTGTTGTCAAAATAAGGCTGTCCCAAAGGCTCCCAACTTCCAGAACGGGCTGATACATCGGGGTGAGTCCACGGGATAGACAATCGGCGGGGTTTTCCGTGCCGGACACGTGATAAAAGTTCCGCGTTTCTAACTCGTCTTGTATCTTGGCCACTCGGTTCGCGACAAACGTATCCCAACGGTGGGGTGAAGAATGAACCCAGCATAAGGCGACGGTGGAGTCGGAAAAGGCAAATATCCTTTCTATGTGAACTCTATCCCTACATGCGCTGATAACTGCGGTAATAAGCTTGGTGAGTACTAATATTGCGCAAAGCTCTAAGCGCGCCAGAGAGACAACCTTACGGGGGGAGACTCTCGACTTAGAACTAATGAGGTTAATCGAATTTCTACCTTTATTCTGGACGTGGAAATATACAACGCCCCCGTAAGCCTTCTCGCTGGCGTCTGCAAACCCAACGACCGTTATGGCGCTATTCCTATCTACGTTTATATGACGCGGTATTTTAATTTCTCTTAATAAAGGAAGTTCCTCTCTAAAGCGCTGCCACAACCGAACAATGCTGTCAGGCGGCGAGTCATCCCAGTCGCATTCCAATAACCAAAGTTGTTTAATCAAAAGCTTAGCGTATAATACCACCGGAGCTACGAAACCCATGACGTCCCATAATCTAGCAACGCATTACAGTATTGTGCGCTTTGTGCATTTCTCTACGGGTGGATTTACCTTAAGGCTAAACACGTCGGACTCTGGTGACCAACACAGACCGACCTTGTGTGTATCAGAATCGTCGAATTCCTTTATCGCCGAAAGACGGTGTGATAGTGGGATTGTATCCAAAACCGGGCGCGAATTACTAGTACACTTCACAAGATCGAATTGACCCGATTTCATGAGCCTTATAACCTCGGCGGTGGTTAGGGTTGCCTCCTCCACGCTATCGACCGAGTACACAAAATCATCCATATATAATCCGCTCTCAATTGCCCTCTTAGCTTTAGGATAAGAGGGACCTTCATCGTGAGCGAGCTGTCTCACCGTGCGTAACGCATGAAATGGGCTCGACTTTAAACCAAAACAAACGCGGTTAAATTCAAACACCATTAGAGGTTCCTTTGGGTTGAAACGATATAAAATGCGTTGGAATCTACGGTCGCATTCACGGACCCCTATGCAAAGAAACATTTGGCGAATATCGGCGGATAGTGCTATACTAAACAAACGAAAATTGACTATTATATTAAATAAACTGCCCTGTAAATTTTGCCCACTATAGAGGATATCGTTAAGCGACAGGTGAGTGCTAGTTTTAGCACTAGCGTCGAGCACTACACGTAACTTAGATGTAAGTTTGTCCTCTCTAATGACTCCGTGGTGTGGTATGAAATACGACGGTGTGTCTTCGTAGTTATCTAATTTCGAAGCCACAAGTGATATGTAACCTTCTCTTATATATTCGTTAATGACGCCGTCGTAAGCTTCCTTTAACTGGGGTGAAGCGAGCATCCTACGCTCCAAGCTGTAGAAACGTTTTTCCGCCATTTGACGCGAATCGCCGAGAGATAAAACATCTCCTTTAAAGGGTAGCGCTACACTATATCTACCGTCGCGATCACGAACGGTCGTGCGGACGTAAATTTCCTCGCATAACCTGTCATCTGAGCTAGCTATGGGTGGGACGTTCACCTCCTCCATCTCCCAAAATTTGCGGACTAACGACTCGAGCGGTTCGACAGCCATACCACAATAAGAGGTTGCCGAAATACTATCTATGATGGGGGCGGAGCCAAGGATCACATAGCCCAATACGGTTTCCAGTGCGTAAGGCGCGGTATGCGAGGAGTTGCCCCTGACCTTATTGTTTAACAAAAGATGAGGGAAAAGTGATGCTCCAATGAGCATGTCTATGTTTCCAGGAACGGCGTAAGTGTCGTCCGCCAGAGTCAAATTCTTAAATTCAATCATTGCCGAGGTGTCAACCGAAACGGTTGGCAACCGTTCAGTGACCCTATCTACTACTAGTGCATTTATATCAAAGTTAACATTACGATCTATCCGAGAATAAAATTTTAAATTTATATATCCCTGGGTCGCTTTACTAGTACCTCCGATGCCCTTAATTACCGGACATGAAAGTCACCTATTTATTACTAAGCCTAAGCGCTGACAACATTGTCGCGTTATAAAGCTATTTTGGGCTCCGCTGTCCAGCAGTGCACGGACGCTTTGTTCGTTTCCACGCGAATCCCTAACCAAAATACGTGCCGTACCCAGTAACACGGTTGAAGGAGGTTGTGCTCCCATATTTGCCAATGAGCACAGAGCGACATCACCAGGTCGACCGCTAGAATCGTTGAACTTAGTAGGGGCGAATTCCTTGTCCGCTTTACTTGACGCCGCTATGTTGCTATTTTCAAATGTAATAGCGTGTGATGTTTCCTGGCGCACTTGCTACATACGGAACTCGAATTGCATTTTGCAACTAAATGCTTATCGCTTAAGCAGTTCAAACATAGGTTGTTTGTCTTTACTAATTTATAACGCTCGCTTGGTGAATATTTACGAAAAGTCGCACAATTATATAAATTACCGTGTTTATCTTTACATACTATACAAGTATGCTGGAGTGATGTTGGCGTAGCGGTTACGTAAGTTAACGACCCTGCTATTTTAGATGGTTGTGTCTGTCTACGGTCGACGCACCTTTTAATCTCCTGTTTAACGTTCGGAGAGCGCTGCATCACCTTTATTTGATCTCGCACGAACGATGCTAATGAATGAAATGAAGGCATCTCCGAGCTACGATGCTCCATTTCAAACGCACGCACAGTGTCGGGGTCTAATTTCTTTAATGCAACATGGAGAAACACCACGTCCATAAGATCATTAAATTTCAAATTCTTAAGTGCAGCCACCGATGCCACCATCTAGAAACTGCTCTAAGCCGTTGATGTTCGCGGATGATATAGGTTTAAGATCGAATATCTGGTTCAAATATTCGGAAGCTAACATTCTCCTATCTTCATATTTAGTTTTAAGCGTTTCGAATATTAATAAGTAATTGTTTGCTGTAGGTGTAAAACCAGAGCAGATCGACTGTGCCCTGCCACTAAGTTTACTAATTAAGTAATATAATTTTTCGGCGTCCGATAACGATGGGTTATTGTGTATATTGTTTTGAAAACTACTGAAGAAGAAGGGCCACGTCTTAATATCACCATTGAATACCGGAATATCTATTGGCGGCAACCTAATCGAGTCACTTGGACGTACCTGTGTTTCCGGCTTTGCTTCGTTTTGAGATTGTAGGGATCTCGCAGTTCTTTTCACGCGACACAACATATCTTCGAATGCCAGCAGCGGTTGGTAGTTCACTATGTATTTCGGGTCGATTTGTAATTCCAAATGATTAATTTGGTCTAATATTCTTTCGTAATCTATCCGCAAAGAATCTATCGTTTCGATTTCATTAATCTATCCGCAAAGAATCTATCGTTTCGATTTCATTCAAAAAGGTTTCCCGCACTGCTTCTATATTAATGTTCTTTATATAATCACTTATATTCTGCATACGCGAAAAGAGTATGTCCCTCTTGGCATAAAGCGTTTTAATTTTGATTTCACTTCCACTGACTGCCATTTTAAATTATTATAATAAAGTTATGTTAATCACAATTAATCTCACAACGCACAAACAATGAAGGATGGACACTCGGTATGCCGTATTACGTAATTAAATCGAACACCTGCGCAGCGAGTCGAGGTGACGCGTCATTTGCACTCAATAATTTTTATCAAGATTGTGGGGTAAGCGTATCAAACGGTTCCTATTACACTGTTTCAATTATTTAATAGTCTTTAAATTTAATCAAATACGAGCGCTATAAAACGAATAATTCTGTTTGCGAGTACCTAATCAAATTTTAAATTTAAACGAACACTATTTAAGTCTATTCCATAAATTAGAGTGCATTATCTAATTAATTAATTCAACAATTCGACCAAATCCGGCTCGAAGGACCAAAAAATGGTGGAGCCACGAGTCTAAGGCTGCCGAAGTCTAATTCCCCGGTCGAACCTTAAACCTATTACGCGAGATATTAACTAAAGTGGACTGTATATGCGATTGCTTCTACGCTTACGTAAAGGCGACTACTATAGCACGCGGTATAATGCACTCGCTCTTCCCTAAAACTAAAACTATTATTTTGCCAAGTCGATGAAAAGGAATCCTGCCTGATTAGGAAAACACAAATTGGAGCGGGTTAAAACAATTATATCAGGCAGGAACTAATTAAAGGAATATTGACTCACCGGGGTTTCTTCTATCCTGTTGAGCACTATAGCTGCAACTTCTGGAACTTCTTCTGGACAGACACTCTGGGGCCCCAGGGGTGCGTCGGGAGAGAAGCGTTGTAGTTTCAACGACGACTGCGGCGGAAAGAGAGCTGTTGATCCAATGACTGGCGCGGCGGGAAGAGAGCGCGCAACGGTCGCGCGTGCCTTATATGTCCTCGGCTCCGATGATTACGTGACATTCTAGAATCATCTTCTTGCCCCTCCCACCCCACCACCCCGATGTGTCGATAGGAGGGTATCAGATCAGAGATCAGAGGCAAAAGGCTTCCCCATTAAATATGTTAAGGCAATACCACCACGTAGAAGCAGACCTGGCTGCATCTACTTTGCCCAACTGGATCACCTGAGCCTGGAGCAGCTCCAGAATTTATATAATATCGACGAACTCCTCTATATGAGAGGGGTCGTCATCGAGGCCTGGCAAAGGAAAGTAGGACCGGCTCAATGCCACAGATGCCAGGCCTTCGGGCACGCCTCCGCCAACTGCTTCAGGCCAGTGAGGTGTGTGCGCTGTGCCGGGGAGCACATAGCGAGCCTTTGCCCTCGGGGTAGGGAAGAGGAACCCAAATGTGCCAATTGTGGCAAGAACCACACAGCAAACGACCGCCGCTGCCCAGTCCTGAGGAGGACTGCTAGGAGGCAGGGGATCACCTTACCGGGGCTACTCCCGGAGGACCCTAAAAGGATCCCCCAGAGTCGCCCGAAAGCTGTAACCATTCAGCAAGACGGGTGGGTCACCATCACAGGAAAGGGCAGACAATCAGCCCCCCCCCCCCACCCGTAACATCCCAGGAAACGGTGGAACCCACGACGACCAGGGCAACCACCGGGGCGACTCTACAGCCTCCCGCCAATCCTGCCACAGAACGGCAACCCTCAAAGAAGAGGAGGCGGGAGAGAAGTAGGAAGAAGTCGCAGCCTCCTCAGGCTGTTACCTCTACCCCGACACCAACAGTACCAGTAGCCTCGCAAAAGGCGCAGATTACTCGGGAGACAACCAACGTGGGTACAGTGCCAGAAAGGGCTCTACCAGAACGTAGAGCCCGCTCTACAGCTAGAGCGCGCTCTACCCACAAGCCAAGAGGGCAGGACCAGGAGCATCCACACCCGAGACAATTGCCAACGCCTTCATATAGGAGAACACCCGCCACCGGCCTCGAGACAGCAGATGCGATACAACGCTTAGTAGGTATCGCCATCGAGGTCGGCACGCAAGTTCTGGCTGATATCAGAGCCGGGACCGATCCAGTCACAGCGATTATGAAGGCGCTGGCAAATCTACTAGCACGGCATTACGGAGGAGAGTAATCTGCGCCTCCTCTATTGGAACCCGGGCGGTATACAGCAGAAGCTGCACTAGCTCCGCACTGTCGCCCAGCAACAGGACTTGCACATTATATTGCTGGGCGAAACAAAACTAAATCCAAAGACGCATATCAAGCTGCCAAACTACCACCTATACAGAAGGGACGAGGTCACCCCTCAAGGGGCCGCCTACAGAGGGACGGCGGTTCTTGTGAGGAGGGACATCGTCCACCAAGAGCTGGAATTACCACCTTACCAGACTATGCGCTCTATCGGCATAAGAATGGAGGCGGCGGGCGAGGAACTAAGGATCTACGCAGCATACCGCCCGCCAGGGACTCCATTTTGCCCCTCAGACATCCGGACGGTGATGGAAGGCGAAACACCCACCATAATCGCCGGGGACCTAAACGCCAAACACCCGGCGTGGGGGTCCAGAGTGATCACCCCGCCGGGTCATGCACTATACGAAGACGCTGAAAAGAACAACTATGACGTTTTAGGTCCCGAAGAACCAACCAACGTTCCGACAGACCCGAGACAACATCCGGATGTATTAGACATCGTGCTCTCCAGGAACGTCAACTACCCAGTAGTGGTAGAGGTGCTATACGACCTGAGTTCACAGCACCTCCCGATTCTGATAACCCTTGGCACTAAGGCGGTGACTACGCCGCCCAGAGCATTTAAGACACGCATTGACTGAAGGCGCTATGCACAACATCTGCAGGCGAGACCTCCAGTCCACCAACTTATAAATACAGCGGACGACGTAGAGGCCGCTGCAACTAGAATTACCAAAAACATCCAGGAGGCCCTCCACGCGGCCTCTACGATCGTCCCGATTACAGAAAGGCGTGACGATCTGCCGCGGGACATAAGCGTGCAAATAAAACGCAAAAGAGCACTAAGGAAGCTCTGGGCCCGTACTCGCTGCCCAAGACTAAAATCACAGCTCAACATCTTATCGGAGGAGCTGTCGGTTGCAGTCCGGGCCTACAGAGGAGAGGCCTGGGAGCGGCGCATATGGAAGGCGGATGAGCAAAATGCGTCGCTCTATAAACTGAACCGACAGCTAACCAAAACCAGACCTCCCGTTTGCCCGCTGACCGACAGAGCGGGCGAACGTTGCTATGATGCCAAGGGCAGAGCGGATATCCTAGGAGAGCACTTCGAGGAGCAATTTATGCCGAATCCTGCAAGTGCGGAGTACATGGAGCTTCATGCCATAAAGGAGAGTCGCGTACAGGAGTTCCTGTCGTCACCTGCGCCGCCTCTTGCAGGAGAGTGGTACATTTCCCCCGCCGAACTGCGGAGGACAGTAACCTGCCTGCAAGTGAGGAAGGCGCCCGGACACGACGGGATTACCAACGCTGCACTCCGACAGCTGCCCTATAAAGTCCTAGTAGAGATTGGTCGACTCTACAATGGGATATTGCGGACATCTCACTTCCCGGAGGAATGGAAAAAAGGCAAAATTATCGTCTTGCCGAAACCCGGGAAGGACAGGCGTAAAGCTTCCAGCTACAGGCCGATTACGCTATTACCACACATAGCTAAACTGTTTGAAAGATTGCTGCTAAGACGTCTCCGTCCGTGCATCCAACTTCGGGCGGAGCAGCACGGATTCAGGAGGGGTCACTCTACAGTCACACAGTTGACTAGAGTGCTGCACCTGCTTGCGGCAGAGTACAATCGTGGTCGCATATCGTTGGGCGTCTTTCTCGATATCGAGAAGGCGTTCGACCGGGTGTGGCACTCAGGATTACTATATAAGTTACACGAACAGACCAGTGTCGCCCCTGCTATGTTGCGGTTAATGGCGTCTTTCCTGGAAGACAGGAAGTTCTACGTCTGCGTAGAGGACGCCGAGTCCGCAACAAGAACCATCAGTGCCGGCGTCCCACAGGGCAGTTGTCTGTCTCCAGTCCTGTACGCGGCATATACGAATGACATCCCAACATTGGCAGGCAGGCTGCAAGAATGGGAGGACGACGTTGAGCTGGCGCTATACGCGGACGATAGCGCCTATTTCACCTCGTCCAGAAGAGCCCATATAGCCGCTGCCAAAATGCAGCGTCTGCTGGACCTGTTGCTACCATGGCTAAACGAGTGGAGGATGGTCGTCAACGTTGGTAAGACGACCGCTCTGCTCACTCGCCGTCTTAGAAATTTACCACCACCACTAACCCTCGACGGCCAGAAGATCGCGTACGAGAAGGCCGTGACATACCTCGGGTGCCGGATCGACCGGGCGCTGCGCATGACTGCGCACGTCGACTTCGTCGTCCGCAAAGCCAGATGTGCGCGGGCGATGCTTCGTCCGGTCCTGGCATCCAAGCTGCCAATAAAAACAAAGCTCCGGATATACAAGACGTACATCCGGACTATTACCACTTACGCTGCTCCGGCCTGGTACGTGCTTCTGAGCGACCCTCTGAGGCGGCGACTACAGGCTCAGCAGAACCTGTCATTAAGGACGATTGTCGGAGCAGGTCGTTACGTCCGGAATGACGTCATAGCGGCCAATCTGAAAATCGAGACCATCTCCGATTTCGTGGCCCGGTTAGCGCGCGGCATGTTTGACCGTGCTGATAACGGGCCACACGAACACCTCAACGGCTTTGCGCCGTTGCACACCCGGCTACCGGACGGGCGACCTCTTCCAAGAGAACTCCTCTCTATATGTGATTAGAGAGTCGAGTAACAACCCACAATGCCGCTGAAAGGCCAACTTAGACTACCTCTATAGATTACCTCCTTTTCCCGTAGTCGGTGAACTACGGGAAAATTATTCTTATCCGGCTACATTATTAATGTAGCAACAACCATGCCAAGATAGGCTAAAAAATGACTGCCCCATAGTAATGGGGTATGAGGATATCCGGGTAATGGGGTACACCCCGGGGCCCGATACCTACACGTACCTAGGTGCGTGCAGAAGACAAATAGGAGGGTATGAATGATATCGTTTTTTCGGAAAGGAACAAGCGACTTGGCACCTACCGTCCGATATAAAATAAACACGAATGGGTTTTCCGCGCAACCACATGTAATAACTTATTTCTCTATAAAGCCGTCTAAAAATATCAATGGAGTAAAATTTTGAACAATTTAAATACATGAATAAGCATAAAGTTAAAATATATTCATTTCGAACACTAAGTATTATAGTAAAGGCTCAGTTATTGGCTTTAAAATTCATTAAATTTACTAAAAATCTGCTGAAAATATTCAAAATATATTAAATTATCGATTCAAAATATAATAAACATAAATAACATTTTTTTAATAAAATATGGTGACAAACGAGCACACAGTCCACCTGATGGTAAGCGGTTGCTGTGGCCCATAGACATCTACGTCTATCCTCGATTATGAATTAAAATGCAGATGCGTTGTCACCCGCGAGGACTTAGATGGAATGCGTTGTTTCAAGTAAAAAGGGTCTCCGGTTCTCTACACTCACCATACGAAATACAGCAGCATGAAGTTACTATTTTACGCTGGTATTCTGTGAGAGCGTGGTCCTTCCCCATTCGTGCTACAACTATACTTCTAATATAACTGCAGTATGGCTCTACCACGTATGCATACACATTAACATTTATGAGTCCTAAATTATAATGGGGAAATAGGTCAAAATATTTACTTAATATTGCTCAAAAACTAATGTTTCAAATCTAAGCGCAGTTGGGGCTTGAAGTCCCATATACATATAAAAGACGTATGAAAGTAAGGTTTCTATGAAACAAGCAAATGTGCAGAAGGTATTTGTACATTAGATATATTGATGGGAATTTGCGAACCGTACTGATTGTGGGTGGTTTCTTAGCGCATTGTGTTATGGCTATCTTCAGGAATAAGGAGAGTTTGTTTGATAGTACTTTTTAGTGCAACAAGCATACTAAACTATATTTTCTACTGCAATAGACGTATGATACATGGATATTTGGCTACTGGCATCTTAGTAGCTACTATGATATGTAGGTGCTATTTTTAATTAACAACCTTGTTGCCAAAGCCGATAGAGGTTATAATATGGGAATGTTGTGAGGGCTCCATCTGTAGTATAGTTGCATTTATGCTTACTACTACATGCAGTATTGCGTCTGGTGATGTACCTAAACCGACGCATCTTGTGGTTCTGGTCGATGG
The DNA here is from genome assembly GCA_036936625.1 of Parnassius smintheus behrii. NCBI lineage: Eukaryota > Metazoa > Arthropoda > Insecta > Lepidoptera > Papilionidae > Parnassius > Parnassius smintheus. The sequence continues at coordinate 15,518,157 of JAUPFT010000014.1, forward strand.
AGTTATGTGTATAGGAATGTCTGCTGGGATCGTTTGGGGTCCCTTGAGTTGGCGTAAGTCGAATGATAGTCGTATTGATGTTTGTTGCGATTTGCAGCATTGCGTCTGCGATGGTTGTTTGGCGGTTCGCAATTCTCAATGGCGCTCTCTGCGTCTTGGTTTGATTCATACCTAAGTAGTTTTGCCTATATGTGCTGGGACTGCAGACTGTCTGGCCTCCCTCGTTTTCTTTATAACGATATAATAAAATGTCTGTAAAGGAGACCGTCCATTTAAGGCCAAGTCTAAGTACACTACACCGTAAAAAGCGAAAAAGTCAAGGAGTTTATTAAAAATAAAATAAGAGAATAAATGAAACTAAATAACTTGCTAGAAATAAAAATGCGATCCCAAGTTTTAATGGTTTCACAAGAAGGCGCCCAGTATGTAAAAAAAGTCTTCCTTTCATACCACCAATTCCAGTCATAAAAAGACGCGGTTATTTGTCAAATGTCATTTCTGACATGTGACTTGAGTCATGAAATAATATAGGAAGCGTGATATTTTTATTTATTCCGAGCTTGGTCGTGTAGTTGCGAGTGAATGCGTTTATTGTCTTTCTGGTGGATTTCTTTGACGATTTGGTGTTGATTTAGCGATAACATATCATTTCAGAATTCAAATAGCCAACAATAAATGGGTGCGTTTGGCAGAAAAAAGCGCTAGCAAGCGCTTGTAATAAAAATGGCGATCGTAAGCGGTAAGCGCTGTCAAATCGTAAGTAGCTATTTTCATCCAGGACACGATGTTAGTTTTAACCGGGGAATCTAACCTAATTTAAATATATGTTTGTAAAGTACTCATATTAAAAATTTACCAATCATGAATTTTTAATAGCATGTATATGTTTATTCATGTCATTATATTACTTAAAATTAATATTGCACAAAACAACTTATAAACTCTACTTCAAAACAAATAAATTAAATAAGCAAAATGGCAGATTGTGTCAGCGCAACTGAAGGAGCAATCGTGTCCTGGCCGAAAATTATTTTAGCGCTTATAAGCGCTTGCTAGCGCTTTTTTCTGCCAAACGCACCCACTGTATCAATAACCTCATGAGAGTTGACAGAAAACGTCAAAATGACATCTATCCGCTATTAGTGTTGCATTTTTTGATGAGAATAAAATGATAATACTACTGAACTAAATTCGTGAATTTAAATGATCAAAAGTGGTTTAATATTTTATTTTATTTCCCTACGAGTGCAAAACTAGGCCTACGCTTTATACAATTTAAGACAGTCTCCTTTCCCGTATTTAAATGAATAAAGGCAACTTGTTGGTGAGTGACACGACAACACACACACACACGACAATACAAACACGATTGAAAAATGCGTATTACTCAACGTCAGTTACACAAACTCTTTCTGATGACTTAATTATTATTATATAATTTCCTTTGGCTATATCTGGTTAGAACAACCAATAGGCAAAAACGAAATTAACTTGCGTACTATCAACGCACGCACACAAACAACTGAGCGCTGCCGCTCCGGCCAGGCCACTATCACTCTTGCTACCTACGTGAAATAATTACCTAAAATCGCGACGCGCCCGGGAGAAATAACGCAGTCAGGGCTAGCGCGTTGGAGGCGATTGAATGTTAAAGTTTTTTAACGCTCTTGACGTATATAACTCTTTGTAAATATTGTTGAAATAGTTTTTGTTTAGTGTTTAGTATATTTAATTATAGGATAAAGTAGTTCAAAAGTTTTACTGTAATTTAAGAACTACATATTATGTATATTACCCATTATTTAATAAATTTTAATATGGCAAAACGTCGTTCGTACTATAATTATTGCGTGGATAGACGCTAAATGACCAACAAAATATTTCAGATATATCATTCTTTATTAGCGAAGGATTTTAATAGGAAGTTATGAAACGTGAATTTATTTAATTTTATTGTTAGATAGGCACTTATAGCAAAAAAGAATTAAGTAATAATTTATTTAATATCTACGAACTTTATTACAAAATTTAGTAGAAATTTACTTAACTATCTAAGTATTTACTTACGTACATATACTTGCCTTTTGTATTAAAATATTTTAAGCTGTTATTTTAGTTTAAAATATTTTAAGCTAAAATAACACAAAACACTGAAATCAAAACATTGTTTACTAACAATATTTTTAACTAAGTAGAATACGATTACATTTCTGTTAGGAATCGTATTTCAAGTTTATTTGTTGTTTACACTATCTACCTTTTCCCTCCGAGTCAAGCGTCGCGATTCCTGACGAATAGCCTTCGCAGAACTCACGTAGGTGCGAAAATATGGTCTGTTGATCATAGTCAGATTAGGTATTTCACCTAAGTAACCTAATTAATATATCGCAATGTATTTTGTTACTCTTTATGACATTCCTCCATAACAACGGAAAGTCCACCGTAACGTAGGAAGAGGAAAATGTGCAAAGTAATACGGACACTCTCGCGCAGCGATAAAGTTTTATTTAGCTTGTGAGCGCGATTTATCTAATTAATAATAATTATGTAGGCTATTAAACGTCGGCAAGCAGTCAACATTAAAAGTGTGAAACTTCTGTACGTAGTACTATTATTTATTCTGTGCTCCGGCGTCGCAAGCAATACACCCCTTCGCCTTCGTCTCGGGGGCTTTCAGTCGGTTGTGTGTGCGTTGCGTCAACGCGGCGCACCGTGTGAATACTATGATTATTAGTATGTAAAACGACGCAGTGACAGCGCTACGTCAACGCAACACTGACGCAACGCGCCGTGAGAAACAACCCTTATTCATTTGTTTATTGATGTTTTTATCGCATTTGAATCTGTTCCATTATGAGCGACAGCAATGCAGCACAAGCGGTACGGAACATCGCTGACATTTACGGAGTGAATACTACAAATAAACGCACCATCTGTTATTGGTTTTCCTGCTTCCGTTCTGGTAATTTCGACCTGAAAAATAAACCCCGTGGTCATCTGAACACTTTAGTCGACAATGACGAATCAAAGGCGATTGTGGAAGCTGATGATATATTCAATCTAAGACTGAATTAGCAGCCGCATTGGACGTTAGCACCAAAACAATGTTGATACATTTACGTCAAATTAGCAAGGTAAAAAATCTTGACAAATGAGTGCCTCACGAACTCAATGGCCGCTAGTGCGAAGTACGTGACGAAACGTGCATTTTTATTTGCGCCCGAAGCAAATAAGGGACAACCCTCCGGTAACGGGGGAGGAAGGTGGTGAATGGTCATAGCATACCACGCAGCCGGCTGCGTGGTTATGTGTAGACTTTTAACCACTAAAGACCACCTTTTGGGATTGGCTTAACGATCTGACGAGAGATCTTTAAGCCTTAAACGGACGCGACGCTCTTTGGGAGAAAGGAGGGCGCAAGCGGCGAGTAACCGCTTAGAAGTGTGCCTAACTAAGGCAGATTACGAGATGTGTTAAGTAGGGTTGGCCTGAGCCGCCAGGAGGCAGTCCAGGTCAGCCGAAAGCTTGTTGGGGGAGGGGGGTCCGAGAGAGAGTTTCTCGGCCTGCACTATAGCGAGTGTGAAGAGGGGCTGCATAGGCAGCTGCCTCGCGAATGAGGCGATTTGAGTGGGACTCTGAGGCCTTGAAGAATCTCTCAGAAAGTTATTTGAGGAACTGCTGAATTGTCGGGAGCCCTAAGTCTCGGTGGAGGTCAGCGTTACGGACATAATAGGGTAAGTTCGTAGCCCGACGACAGAAGATATTTTGAACTATTTGAAGTTCATTTATTAAGTTGGGTTTAGCATGTCCGAAAATGAGGGCAGCGTAGGTCATAACGGGTCGTATACAGAAACGTGCCTTGCACTGCTTAGCAGGCATACAAGCTAAGGAATTTTGAACCACATTATTACCTGCGACGAAAAATGAATTCTGTTTGAAAATCGGAAGCGCTCAACAAGTTGGTTGGATCCGGGTTCAGCACCAAAACAACGCCCTAAACGAAATACCCTTAGAAAAGTGATGGTCACTGTTTGATTGTCTAGCGCAGTTGTGCTTCATCACAGCTTGTAACCAAGAGTATTGCAGATGTGTACTGTGATAAATTAAACACAATGATTGAGAAGCTTGCACATCGCCAATCAGCTTTGGTCAACCGCTTATCCCCGCTGCTCCTACGTGACAACACGCAACCTCATACTATACAACAGCTGGTCTCCAAGTTACAAAAACTGGGTTTGTAAGCTCTTCGTCATTCGCCATACTCACTAGATTTTGCTTCTGCAGACTCCTACTATTTCCAAAACTTGTATAACTTTTGGGCGAGAAAAAAATTCAATACCCGAGAGGCAGTACTAAATGTCTTTCAAAAATTTGTTGCCCCCATCCAGCTGATTTCTTCAAGAAGGGCATCAATAAACTGCCACTGCGTTGGCAAAAATGCATCGATTGCTTGGGTGATTACTTTGGTTAATAGAAATAAAAAATATAGAAAAAAATTACGTTAACGCAATACGTTATGAAAAACGGCAATTTCATGGGTAAAAACCGCAGAAATATTACGATTCCTGTGGTAAAAACCTAACATTGAATGCAATTAATCCGAATAATTTGTGTAATTTAAAACGGAAAATGAATCTGAAAATCAAACTGTCTGAACAAAAATCGTAATTCGTTTATCTTAGAAAATCATTTAAGTTCTTTTTATCACTTGGGCTTGTTGGGATAATTTTCAGTTATATAATACTATAGTTAGTGGTATCATCATCTTCTATTGGTATTATATTTTATTTTATTATACCATATATATATATATATATATTATCATACCATATTATGACCAGGAAAGAATCGTATAGTACATAATATATCTTTTTCACACAAATTCACACTGAGTTGTATCTTAATTTGTTATATTATGCACATACTTTATTATAGGTTTTTAAGTAATAGCAATTTTTGCTTCCCCCAAATGGTATCTAATATAATTCATTAAATATTGAAATAAACCAGTTTTGTTTAGAGCTTGTAAAAGCATGTATGCATGTATCTACTTTCGATTGGGAACTAACAGCGGCGGATCCTCGTAAGTGGCACAAGGCTAGGCACTGATGATATCTCAGTTCGTCAATGCTCATAAATTTCTATCATTTAATTATGTATTGCTTTAAACTAAATTACGTAAGTAGGTTGTAAAGGTACCTAAACATAACGCACGTACGAAAAAATATGATCGACATCTGACATTCATTGCAAAATTTTATGTTAGTACTAGCGGTGCCCGCGTCTTCTTTCGCATAGAATATTTTGAGTAATTTATTATTATACTACCCCTATTTGAATCGGATTTAGTTGCCAATTTCATGTGTTTTAATTTTTTGTACGCAGAACCCCATTTTTTTTAAATAAAAGTAGCCTAAGTTACTCTTTATAACATCAGCTATTTGCCAGTAAAGTCTCGTCAAAATCGGTAGAGCTGTTTCGTAGATTAGCCAAAACAGACGGACAAAAAAATTAACAAAAATGTTTTTTTGTTGTAAGTACCGTATATATTTCCGGTAAATAGCTGTTATTTTGACATTACAAATAGACACTTCAGATTTATTAATTTATTTGTATAGATGAAATACGATTCAAGCAAATAATAGCGTCGAGATATTTATTTATATCTTGGCGATTTATTAAAGCATCTAAGTACTAGAAGTTTTTAAATGTTGCTAAGTTTTGAAGTATAATTTTTATATTACTGTTAAACTTGTATATGAAACCTTAAACACGTTATGATTACTTTGAAATGTAAGATAATATTATGAAAAGGTGACAAACTTAATAATATATATTACATATTTCACATACAGAGTACGGTGCGATAAGGATACCATATCCTTGTTTGATTAAAAGGAGACAATCAATTTTTCTATGGAGAATGGGCCCACTACAAATTTTAAAGATTATCAATGAAATGCATGTCGATTTATTCCTTATAATCCATAGATTACAATAAAATTATTAGTTTTACTGCAGCTAAACGGAGTCCTGAGAAATTAACAAATAAAATATGAATCTAACAATAACCTAAAAACAAACTGAAAGCGATTTTCTAGTAGTATTCATCGGTATTATAAGTTAAAATAGTGGACAATTGAATAATAGTACATATAAAACTAAGCTGTAGGTATATTCAGCATTTATAAATATTTTAAAATCGATGTAAAACCTTTCACTAGTTCGGGCAAAACATAGTGCCTGTTTATGCACAAATGTCGTATGGATTCTAACTTTGACATGTATTGATTGGTTGTGAGTGTAATTCTAAATACCAAGATGGCTAAGGGATAATGTCTTCAATAATAGTACATATAAAACTAAGCTGTAGGTATATTCAGCATTTACAAATATTTTAAAATCGATGTAAAACCTTTCACTAGTTCGGGCAAAACATTGTGCCTGTCTATGCACAAATGTCGTATGGATTCTAACTTTGACATGTATTGATTGGTTGTGAGTGTAATTCTAAATACCAAGATGGCTAAGGGATAATGTCTATTTATATTTATGATATTACCAACACACAGTAAGATACATTTTAAACTGATTGTATTACAAAAAGCAAAATATATTGTAGGTAATTCTATTTATCATTGTAAATCATAATTTATTTAAGTATTCTATTAACAGTAGTAGGTGCAGAAACAGAAACCTTTTATTCAATTTAGATTATAAATAATACTTATTGAAAGTCACTTTTTTAATTTACCACTGGTTCGGAAAAAAACCTCTGACTTGAAGAGAACCAGCAAAATACCCAGTAGGTCTTTTAAAAAAAGCCAGCTTACAATCATGTATGTCATAATTAACAACACAGAACAAATTAGAAATAGCTTGGTAGCGATCACCTTACCCACAGGTTATTGTCAGCCATAAATTCCTTTATACTATAATAACCCCTTTTATACAAACTTAATTTAATACATTTTTTGAACTTTGATGATTGACTGACATATATAGACAGGAGCGGGGTCAAGACATTATTTTAAAATGTTTTGGTTGATTAGTAAGTAGTTATATATCATAATAAAATGACTAGGAATTAACATGCCTTATCTATGTTATTACACAATGATAAATAGTGAGGAAGTAAGATGTTTTAAACTGCATGTGTAAGGATTAAAAAAACACAGGCTTAATTTAAATGTATTTATTACTAGCGATGCGCCTCAGCTGTGCCCTGGTGATTTATGGATCTCGACAACAGTGCCATCTACCGAGTCCAAATGTAAATATAAACCATCTAGGAATCCATCCAAACACACACAAACATTTTCATTTAAATTGGTTGGAAGGTTTCTGATGTTTTGTCTATAACGGACATAGGTAGAAACATTTTAGTGTTAGATATATTTCTGAAGGTTTTTTGAAAATAACTTGATGGTAACATGTACATTTATGATATTGTAAGCAATCAGAAGGAATTTTCAATTATAATATAAGACTGTTGTCTTCAATATCCATACACTTTTTGTCTCTGCAAGTTTTCAGCTTGCACGGCATACAGATTTGTTCTAAGCGATCCACCTGAAAAGAAGTTAATGACAATTGTAAAGGTATCTTAACTAAATAATAATACTTATCAATATATTATTTTTTTCTATATTATATAGGAATTAAAAGGACATTTTTAATAATAAGAGATATGAGATAGACTATGCCTTCAATGTCAATAAACTGTATTTACATATTTCTGTGAGCATTTTCTTATATCTGCCTTTTCATATGTTAAATAATAAAGAAATTATTATAAATTATACAGCATTAATCAGCTCCAGCTGATCAAATACAGAAGCAGTAATTATTGATTAACATCAGTAATATTCAACCATGTAAAAGTTGTCTCACATTTTATTTTTACCGGTTTCATGTACTTACATAGTAGACAAAGATATTATTGTTATATTAAGTATATCTGATTCTAGATGACAAAATAATATTCCTTTCTGCACAGTGAACAACACAGCTGTCGAAACATAATAGAAACAACCATTACACTTTTTTATGGAAACTATTATTATTAAACTTTATATTTGCTTTTAGTACAAATAATTACTACATTTTTTACACATAAATATATGTAACATTTATATTGCCTATCTACTATGGCTGGTATAAATCCAGGATCTGTGTCTGGCTTAACAAAAAAGCCATTTAGTATTAAGCAACTTGCTGAATACATAAGGTTACCTATTTGTACACAAATGCAGTTATATGAATTGCTCTTCAAAACACTCTTTTAAGTCCCTCGACCCAAAGATTCTAATTTTCTTTTAACATTATAATAACTTCTTTTGTGCATTCTATTTATTATTTAATTTAGATTTTACTAATAAAATAAACTTAATACTTTGTCACTTTTAAGAAACTAATAAGGTTCTAAGACCTGTTTATTATTTGTATTTGTTTGAGGTAAAATATACAAACAATAATAGATTTTCACAACCTAGAATAGGTGTAAATTAATAAACTCTTATATTCTATTAGCGAATTTTACCACAAAAACTAAAAAGAGAAAAACATACGTACTTGTGTCAATTAATATTTGGCTAACCTTTCTGATAATTGATAATATCCATATTTTCTTAAACATTAGTTTAATAATGCTTGTAAATAAAAAACTCCATTTTGTTCTTACCATAATGATGCGACTCCAACTATGTTTTATTTCACTCGAGTGAATCGAGTGAATTTGTCCAACTCGATAATCGATAGAAAATAAATTTTACCGAGTTACCGAGTTAACTCGGCGCATCGTATAGATTCAGAGGGTGCTATATAGATATTAATTTACTTGTATATATAATAAGTCGCTGCGGGTGACATCACAAGTTGCATCCAAATTCAAACTTGCATCTGGCATGTTGTAAACAAACCTGAACTTAGTTTTATTTATGATATTGATTTATAGTTTTAATTTCATGTTGCCACATATTACTTATTTATAAAGGTACATATTTAAAAATGGTTTAACTAAAGTAATCGCTGATCTCAACTCTAGTGATAAACTTTTCTGTAAATAGTTGATTTACTCAAAAACTAGTGTACAACTAGAATGATATACATACATACTCGTAAATTAACCCGAGTGGCTCGAGTCGCAAAACTCTACTCGAATCGCATCTTTATCTTACGGCCAATGCAGTGTTTGTCTACAATTTAGTGATGAAATCGACTTACTAATTCGAGCAATTTATTGATATATTATGTAATAAATAAATTGATATTAGGTAATATGTATATATTGTTGTATCAATTTATGTTATATATGATATAAATTGATTATATATACTTTGGATAGTCAAATTATTAATAACATTAAGACTTACGTCATAACGTTAGAGTGATATTATTTTATGAAGATGTCGATACGCATACCAAAAATAATATATAACTACCTACTAAGCGTAGCAATAATAATTGTGTTGTATGGAAGAACAATTATAAAAATAATTTGTGAAATATTGACACAGCTTCGTTCATCTAATTTGAATTGTTTAAATCGAGTTACCTGAATTTCAACTCGAGTCGATTTTTTCCGAGTTATCACGGCACATCTCTAAGACAATAATTTTTTAAATGTTACATTACCTTAGCCAATGATCAGAACACGAATGTCAAAACAACTAATTTTTTTTCAGATTTCTTGTTTCCGTTTACATTTTCGAAAAATCTATAGACCATTTACTATTATAATTTGGTGTCTTTTTTTGGTGTAAATACCATTAAGTGACGTTAATATTTCTAGTGGGCCCAAAAATGATTGTCTCCTTTGTAAACAAAATAAGAACACAAACTAAAAATGTATAGGATTTATACATTAGATGGTCAACGCATAGGATGGCTGGCTCCGTTGTCGATATTCTACACATTTGGACCAAACGGTTTGTTTCATTTTACAGCAAAATAGTGAAATAACTTTGCCACAATCTATCTTTCCGTACGATTACAATTCGATGTCTTCAAGGCAAGAGGAATACACTTATGTTGTGCTGAGTACGATTTTAGTCCAGCACTTGTCTATAGGGTAGCGTGGCTTATGAGTTAAGCGCTGTAAATTTGCTAATGTTGCTAGAAATAAAGTAACCTGGGTTCGATTCCCACCGGTGCCAATGAAAATGTTAATTTCAATTTTAAGTGTTAATTTATCATGCGTTTGAGGAAACCTGAATGTATCAGTAAGCAAAAATAAAATATTTCTAAGACATGTGAAGTTCATTGAGGCGTCGAGGCAGCGAGGTGGAACATTTCCTTGTCCATACCATATCCCAGGCCAGGTTTCCATATGACATTTCTTTCACCACAAAGAACGAGGTAAATAACAGTTAACCTTCTTTTAAAGAATAAAAATGACAAAATATTATACAGTTCACTTGATGGAGTGTGCCAGTGGTAAGTAAACGCTGTGGCTATTCATAATACTGCTGCAACGTGGCTCTGCCACGTATGTATATTTTGGTGCTGGCGGGGATCGCACTCAGTTTTCACATGTGCTATATATTAAATTTCAGGCGAGCTACTACTGACTCCATTAATAGTGCTAAAAGTACTGTACTGCGTATATCTAGCAGTGGAACCGATGTAGGCTGTTGTTTTACTTTTATATTTCTCATAGCAAAATTGAAAATTTTAAATTTTTATAGTAATAATTAAAATATTCAGGCGGTACTTTGCAAAAATTCATTATATTAAAGACGTTTAAATAACCTACCAAAAATCCGCAATTAAAAATGATGTGTAATATCCGCAAATTATTTAAACACTTTTAATTCGACAATAATATTTCATTACAATATTAAAAATTAAGCTAGTTAAATGAAAATAGAAAAAAATTATATCTATTTCGAAGAAGTTCGAAAGATTCTTTGTAGTTAAAATGTCTAATGAATATGGCATAGATTTAAATTCGCGTAAAACCGAAAGGTTGCACGACATCCCCGCCGCGTCCCCTCAGTATTCGACCTTCACAGTCAGTCACATGACTTAAGCTTCACTGGTCCACTTTTCATGTACTCTGTTTACATTTGCAATATTCCTAGATTGTTACATAATTTATATTAGTATTGTTAAATTGTTTTTGGAGCGATATTTCTTGAGGCGCGTTAAGTACAAGTATGCTAGTACCCAACCAAATGTACGCGCAAGACGCAATCAAATTATATAATGTTCGTTATAATTATAAACGAAATTACTGGATGAGAGCTATTTTTCAGATCTTTGCAAGCTTATTTGAAGGTCAATATATCGAATAAAATTGCATGGAAATAAGATATTGGAAGAATAAGTTATAGTAGACTAGTGGTACGGATGGAGTGACGACCTAGTAAAACGCGCAGGAAATCTATGGATTCATGCGCATGTGCTTATGGTGATGATGATGATGAATGGTACGAAACGCGGAGCTCGGCCCGTATCAATGTAGACTAGCCATCTTTGCAGGACAGGCTTATAGAGCCCAAGCCTATACGGAATCACAAGTGCACTCCCTATTTCTTCTCTCTCATAGTCTGATGAGATGGTAATCCGACATGGCTGTAGATAATCAAGTGCTGAACATACGGCTTTCCCAACTCCAAGCTGCTATTGAGATTTTCTTGACAGAAAAATTTGTTGTAGGGTTTGGGGTCGAACCCAATAACGAATTTTTATACGTGATAGAGCTACGCTGCAGCTATATTATGGTTGTAGCATGAATGGGTCGGCTCGATCAGGGAAGAACCACGCTCTCACAGAATACCAGCATAAAATAGCAGCTTAATGCTGCTGTGTTTCGTATGGTGAGTGTAGAGAACCGAAAACCCGTTTTACCGGAATCGAGGCATTCCATCTTAGTCCTCAGGGGTGACACCGCATCTGCATTTTGATTCTTAATCAAGGTTAAATGTAGATGTCTATGGGCCACAGCATCCACTTACCATCAGGTGGACTGTGTGCTCGTTTGTCATCCTTAATCCTATAAAAAAAATTCGATCCCGGAACCTCATGATCAGACAATGTTGTGTGTGTAAAAATTACAGCCTATAAAAGTCCTCTGCTGAACATAGGCCTCCCCCAAAGTTTTTCTCTTAGGGAAGATTTTACCATATTCTCGTTTACTCTTTAGTACTCACAACTCAGTGTTGCTTATAAAGGATTTCACTCTTTAAAGGCAACTTCGAGTTTTGAGTAAGATTTGTTTTCAACCTTAAGTTTTCGGCGTGTCTCTAACGATTACAAAGTATTTCATCGCTTGAGATTCGAATCACTAGGGAGTGGAATTCATAATCTGAGTCAGTCTTTCCAAATCATTATAGTTTAAGACTCTTGAGTGAATAGTTATTTTCTAGGCTAACGCGTTTACGTTTAGGATTTAAGACCCTACCCACTATTCAACATTATGCGCAATATTGATCTTTCGCGTATTACGAGGATTGCGAAGCTGTAAATTTTCGTACAAAAAGCGATAAAGTTTTCCTCTATGTAAACACTTTTCATCATTTTTAGAAATGTTTTAGATATAATGTAATACTAGGTTCTTACGTTTTTATTTTAAAGAAATGTTGCGTGCGATATAAGTCATTAGCATTTAAATATATATATATGTTTGGTAAAGGTAACTTCGGTCTTCGTCAGTTCTTCAAATAAATGTAATAGTAGTCCGATATGTGTGAGAATACAAAAATATTCGCACACATAATAGCAATGCTATTTCCTAATTAATGGGCTCAATATTTTATCGACGTTGTGAAACAGAACGAACAGTACCTGAGTAATAGAAACACCTTGTGGTCAGTTGTTGTGGTGTGAAATTGTGCAAACCTCTAACCTTATTTTATTGCACTAGGAAGTGCGGTATACTAATAATATGGTTAATAGAAATGTTGGGATACTTATTTATTTAGGTAAAATTAGCGTTTTTTGTTTTTACCAAAACATTTCTTGATTTTTTACATAAAATAAAAAAAGTAACGGCCTTTACCTTTCCCAACCGGACAACTGCTCTCTTATAACTAAGACAACTAAGTGAGACTTATTGCACAACATAATATATTGTAAATGATTATTTAAAAAAATAGTCCCTCTGGGTTTCTTGCTCTTTCTTCTCAGGACGGCGGTTTTTTCTGAATCAGTGGTAAAATAAATTATTCTATTATATTCTAATTTGAGAGGGCAAAAGCCCGGTGCAGTAGTATATTTGTTAGTTGCTAGATGAATTCGCTGACTTCGTATGCAGGTTTCATCTCTATATTTTCCGTCACCGTCGAGTACATGATAAATCAGCACATAAAACTGAAACTAACAATTTCAGTGATTTTGTTCGAGGTTTGAACTCAGTTTCCTGGCGAAAATTAACGATTACGTCACGGCTATTATTATTATTATTGTAGTCGTCAACGTCTTAAAGGTCAAGGTATAGATCTCAGTCTACACTTTAAAAGCTTTTCAGCATAACTATATTAATTTATTAAGTTATTGTGTAATAGTTGGTAGCAGTAATAAACTTTCTGTTAATATTACAAACCAAAGTTGGATATTTAAGGTTGAATATTTAACCTACTTTTGCGTCATGTGCATTTACGTCCATCTTAATATTTTTTAAGATTAGATCCGAAAGTCGGGATTCAATATTTCTTTAAGTTTTAAAATATGGTGTCAATTGTTTTTTATGCAAGACTTTAAAATATTTTTTATTTTTGGGTGTTTTTGTCTTTTTATGATCATGTACCTCCAAAGGAAAAAGCGAAACCCGTATAGAGTCATTTTGTTATCCGTCCATCCGTCTATCCGTCCGTCAAAACCCTTTTTCTCACGATCGAGCAGAGGTGCCAAGATGAAATTAATATCAAATACTATATTTTTTAAGTTTAGATCCGAAAAATCAGGATTCGATATTTCTTTAAGTTTTAAAATATGGTGTCAATTGTTTTTTATGCAAGACTTTTAAATATTTTTTATTTTTGAGTATTTTTGTCTTTTTATGATCATGTACCTCAAAAGAAAAAAGCGAAACCCGTATAGAGTCATTTTGTTATCCGTCCATCCGTCTATCCGTCCGTCAAAACCCTTTTTCTTATGATCGGGCATAGGTGTCAAGATGAAATTAATATCAAATACTAAGGTCTCTATGAGGTATGAAAAATGATCTAGAATTATGAAATTTGGCAAGAAGCAAGACAATCGTCACAGCACAATAATTATAAGAAGAATCCGGAAATCATTATCTTATAGTTTTAGAATAGCAGAGCATTAACTTTGAAGTAGGCTGATGTATGGAAGAACATTTTTTTCCCATCATATTTGATCCATTTCGAAATTAAGTTTAACCATTAATTACCTGACATTTTTTGTTTATTTACTTCAGACAAGAAAGGTGCACACATTTGCAGTTTTAAACTATAAACTAATACATAATTATAACTTTTATACATATATTCACTACCACTATTGTTACGTATTGTCTCTCGTGTTACGCTGTTTGCTACCACGTAGCCTGCCGCGAGAACACGCCACTCATCGGCCATAATTCTTCCTTCATGAAGGTTTCAATTTGCTTCACCCACATCATAAATGATTTAAAATTGATATTTTGGCGCGATTTTTTGACCTTTCGACCTTCAACGTAAGGTTGGTATTAACTCTGATGTACACTTACTATCGTGGAGTAACGCAGTCGGGAAATATACAGCTGCTTCGTAGGTGTAATAAGATGAAGCAGCACATATTGATGCCGGGGGGGGGGGGGGGGGGGTTCTTGTCCACTTTAATAAATTCCTTTTGTTCTTTGTATGCCGCCGGGAGTAATGCGTTTCGAACAAGTTCAGCCGGTCTTTGTTCGCTGTCGGATTTATTTTTAGTATATAAATAGAGATGTAGGTAGAGTATGTAGAGATGGTGACATGCTTACACTTGACGCCGCCTCAGTAACTGAAGAGGCAGGGCGAGGTTTAACTTCACTTGTACGGGTGGCGGACGGCGACGACGAGTGTCAAATTTTTCTAATGATCCATCCGACTTTACTTTTCATTATAGGTAGCAAAAAAATTTTTTTAACCTTAATTGCCGGCATGAATTATCTAATACACAATTATGTTTATAAAGAACCCTCAAGGACCGAATCCTACTCACACTTATACGGCTTTTTTTAAATATAATATGTACTTAAGAAATCCTTACATCATGTTTTCTCCAAGCTGATAACATCCTCATATTTAAAGAAGCCGTAACCGCTCACGATACGTTGTATAACCATAAGTGTATTCGCCAACATAGAGGCACTTACTCGCCCAAACCTAAAGTTATACGTCTAATGTAATGCTTATATGGTAAGATCAAAGGTTTATCCGATGCAATGTCCGCGAAAACGGTGACTACTACAAGATATTCAGGTGACCCGTCAAAACAGCCCCGACAAAACAGCCCCCGACAAAACAGCCCCGACAAAATAGCCCACCGACAAAACAGCCACCGTCAAAACAGCCCCCGACAAAACAGCCCAAGTCAAAATAAATACCATACATATCTATAGAATTTATAACTATACTTATACCGTGTATCTACTTCAGTTGGCGATATATGGGAAACTTTTCTATTGTGAGTTTTAGCAAGAAATTATTGAAAAAATTGTAAGTGGTGTAAAACGAATGTTAATACTTTACGTGACTTTTTTGGTTTATTTTATGTCTTTTTTGTTTTCAACAAAACTATTGCATCGTCTACACATGAAATAAAAACAAAAATAAATGTAGGTATAAAATTACATTATAATGTATATTTACAAACAAAATTCTACAAAATATATTCGTCAAAGGTTATTAATTACAAAGGTTACAATTATTAATAATTATTATAAAATAAAAATAAATGAAGTTATATAATAATATATCAATTTATAATGTCAGATTGTTGGAAATTCCACGGAGATACGGTAAAAAGTCGTCGTTGTTATAATTTCTCATAAGAGTTTCCAATCAAAGATTAAGTTGCACATACTTCTTTTTGGAAGCTTCGCGATTTCTGAAGCCGGCTCGAAAACGTTCCAACTCTATTTCTACCCGGTCTTGTTCCTTCCTGAAATGGTCTATTAATTTGATAATACATGGATGGTGACAGTCAACGGTGTGTTGGAAAGCATGATGCCATCCTTCTACAGAGTTGCTTGTACGCGGAAAGCCCTGGTGCACTCTATCATGAACATTCCATACATGAATTGGAAATTTTGGATCTGCTCTCCTTTGCCGTCCTATATAAGTATCTTCCCATTAATCGATGACTGCATCAATTTCTCGTGGACAGCTTTCGGTTAGCTCCTCAAAAGCAGTGATTACGTCGCCCTCTTGGACAAAATATAATTAATAATTATTTATTTATTATTATACTTTTATGTTTTGTCTGTTTGTTGTTTGTCTGTTTTGTCGGGGGCTGTTTTGTCGGGGGCTGTTTTGACGGGGGCTGTTTTGTCGGTGAGCTGTTTTGTCGGGGCTGTTTTGTCGGGGCTATTCTGTCCGGGGCTGTTATGTCGGGGAACCAGATATTCAGACCAACTGTCAAATATTTGTGTGGTAAATTTTTCAATACTCTTGACGAACAGTGAATATTTACCTAAAGTTAAGGTCTTTGTACGTCCCACTTCTGGGCATTGACCCTTCTCTCATTTGAGGATATTGGAGAAGTTACTCTGCCACGCTTTACGTCCTCGAAATATTTTATTTCATTTGAAATTCAAATTTTCTTACAATTTCTTTTACCACGAAGCACGTGGTATATCAGCTCATAAAATTGAAATTATCAATTTCTTTGGTGGATTCACTAAGTTCGAATGGCGGGAAATAGTTCTCTCGTACTATAAAATTTATTGCGAGCACTTAGCTCCTGAGCTGTCGCGGTTCCTTAATAAAACCATCATCTTGTAAGCAGTTTCCTTCTGAAGGACAGTACCTGCAGGGCCACGTCTGGTAGGCGGCGTAACGATCGCAATACCTACCAGGCGTCTCACATTATGGTCACATTACGCTACGTTAGTCTATGTATTTAAATCCAATATAAATATTAAATGCCCAAAAATAATGACGCATTATCTCTATTCTTGGGTTGTATTGAGGTATTGAATTCTCTTATTCTACTATCATAAAGTTTGCTTCTCCTTTCCAATCTCTTTTTTCCATTGAATATTTTTAAAAACTGTTAGCTAATCCACTTTCTTTGCAAATCATGTGTGAGTGTGTGTTGTGGTGGATAATTCTATGTGTATGAATACCAACGTGAAATAGCAACATAGTGCTGGTGCGTACACAATCTGCAGCACAATCTTCTTATGAAATGACAAAACAAACATTTTTACACTATTTTGTAATGGTGCAGTGTACTTGCAAGACTGCAGAAGCAGTGTACTGCTGCATCATTTTGTATGGTACGTGACGAGAAGCAGAACTCCTTTTTACTGGTAACGAGGTATCTTCGACCCCAAGTGTACCAATGTTGCATTTGGATGCTTAATTAAAAATACATGTACTTGTCTACGGGTGACACTTGCCATCAGGTGAACTGTGTGCATATTACTCACCCATAATTCTATATAAAACACGTAAACAACAAGAACGTCCTTTAGTATCAAAAATATGATATCCTTTCTCGGGTATTATAATTGTAATAACTAAAGGTAAAAAAAATCCAATGGAAATAAAAGCCCAAATTTATCTTATTTCCCATATTCGTCTAGATTAGTCTATGCAAATGAATGAATAATACAGAAATTAGATAAACATTGCAAATAATCATCATCGTAAACCAATTTTCTTTCGACCGTGTCGTTTTCATTTTGGATCTCGTAATTTAATTATATTATGATTAGTTTATAAAAAATTTCCTAGTGTAAATAATTTTAAATTTTTCAGCTCAGTGGTTATTAGGAAACATACTGCAATAAGAATTCAAGTTTTCTATTCTTAATAATGAAATTTTTACCTTGCGTAATTGTCACTAAGACTAACTTGATACTTCCTATTATTTCGACATAGATGATAGACTTCCCTTTAAGGAAACACTAAGATATATTAAAAATAGATTTATAATTTAAAGATGCGAATGGTTCCTTTAAAATGGGTTTCTTTTTCTTCCTTATTAGCTCTGTGTTGCTGAGCAGCTGAATTTATTTTTAATTTGTATTTGAAAAGTGGTTTTTCGCTATTTAAACATTTAAAACCCCTGTCTCACTTTAATTAAGCAAATACTAGCAACATTACAATTACAAAGCGAACCTACTTAACATTAATTAATTTAGATTTGGTAAAATGTTCTAAATTAAACCAACATCTAGTAAACTTAAATTAGTTTCATTTGTCGGTGATACCCTTTCACTTTTGTTACATGAGCATTTTACCGTCGTGTTATATCGATGGTTAGTACTGAGGTGGCCACAGTACTAGATAACTCGCATCTTTGACACTACTCCATCGCTGGTCTGGGTATTTCAGATTTATACATGATGGTGTTCTATATATACTACTATACATCACATACAAGATGTTTCTGACTATTTTCATAGTTGCGTTTTACGTCCCTTCGGATAAAATGGCGTGATGGATACTCTGTGTAGTAATTAGTGACGAACGTGAGACGCGCATTTGGTATGCATGAAACATACACGCATCACACTGCCCTACGTGGCCGCCTCTCACAGTATATGGCCCAAGTACGGTCACATATATTTTAAGCCTGTTCCAAAAATAAGGAGTAAAATTAAAAATTTTGTCCGTTCAACCGACTTCAATATAAATAAAATAAGAATATCATCAATCTAGTCAAAGTAAATTAAATGCGCATTATTACGGATAAATCAAAAACTATATTTTATACGTGGTAGAGTCATGCTGCAGTTATATGAGTAGTACAGTTGTAGCACGAATGGGTCGGCTCGACCGGGGGAGGACCACGCTCTCACGGAATACCAGCGTCAAATAGTAGCTTAATGCTGCTGTGTTTCGTATGGTGAGTGTAGAGAACCAGAGACCCTTCTTAATAGAAACGAGGCATTCCATCTTAGTCCTCACGGGTGACAACGCATCTGCGTTTTGTAATTGAGGATAGATGTAATTGTCTATGGGCCGCAGCAACCACTTACCATCAGATGGTAAGTGGTTGCTGGCCATGATTTACAAGGCGCAGGTTCGGCCGCACATGGAATACTGTTCCCATCTCTGGGCTGGGGCTCCCCAGTACCAGCTTCTTCCACTTGACCGCATCCAGCGCAGAGCGGCTCGAATCGTCGACGACCGAGTGCTTTCCGATCGGCTCGATTCACTGGCGCTGCGAAGAGATGTTGCATCTCTTTGCGTATTTTATCGCATCTATCACGGGGAGTGCTCTGAGGAATTGTTCGGATTAATCCCAGCCGCCAAATTTCGTGAACGCACTACACGGCAAACTTCCCGATACCATCCACACCATCTGGATGCTTGGCGGTCCACCACAGTACGTTTCACAAGGAGTTTTCTTCCACGTACAACCTCTTTGTGGAATAGTTTACCACCGGCGATTTTTCCAGACCGATACGACCTGGGGACCTTCAAGAAAAGAGCTTACTCCTTTCTAAAGGGCCGGCAACGCACCCGCAATTCTCCTGGTGTTGCGGTTGATCATGGGCGGCGGTAGTCACTTAACATCAGGTGAGCCGCATGCTCGTTTGCCCCCTCTTCTATAAAAAAAAAAAAAAAGATGGACTGTGTGCTCGTTAGTCACCTTATCCAATTTAAAAAAAAACTACTGCTCGTACCTTGATCAAATTTATATCGGATCACACGAAAAGCACCAGCTTTCAAATAAAAAAACAATTATCAAAATCGATTCAACCAGAAAAAAGTCCTGAGGTAAAACACAAACAATACGGTCCATTTGAGAACCTCTTCCTTTTTTTGAAGTCGGTTAAAAACCACCCAGAACGAAAAAAATAGGAAATCTAAATGGAAGCAAATATTTAAACCACGTTCGGGTTATAGCGCTAACGATAATATATGTATACTCGTATGTTTGTTAACAAAAAAATCACGACAAAAATATTTCTTTATAGAATGAGGGTGACAAACGAGCACACGGTCCACCCGATAGGAAGTGGTGAAGATAAATGCAGGTGTCTACAAGCCATCGACACCTGCATCTATCCTCGATGAAGAATCAAAATGCTGGTACGTTGTCACCCCTGAGGACTAAGATGAAATGCCTCCTTTCCAGTAAAAGGGGTCTCCAGTTTTCTACACTCATCATACGAAACACAGCAGCTTTAAGCTGCCATTTTATGCTGGTATTCTGTGTGAGCGTGGTCCTACCCCGGTCGAGCCGACCCATTCGTGCAACAACTAATATAGCTGCGGCGTGGCTCTACCATGTAAAAACAAATTTAGCTTTTCTACCAAATTAGTAAGCAAAATCTTTTTATAATGTCGGCGTATTATAACAAATGGCTTAATCAAAAATGATATAATTAATATCACAAGTAGCGCAGAAACGTTACATAAAAAACGATATAACGTTGATATTGTAAAAAGACATTATTTCTTTTACTTCGAGTATTTTGAGCTGTTACGACAAGTAAATAACATAGATAATACTACATTTGAAAATAAATTTAAAATAAACAAAAAACATGAATTTTAAAAGCGTTAGCTAACAGTGTTGCAACATTAATATAGAAATTATGCCGCGTAAAATTAGTGATAATTGATTTACTTTTCAAAATCGGCACAAAGTTGTTATTTATGTAAGAAGGCAAGATGTGTCAAAATGCAAGTTGGCACATGAAAGAATTAGAGAAACATTTATACCGAAATATATTATTTTTAATGATTTGTTGTATTTACGCGAATACTACATATTGAATAAAGCTATTTTTACGGATTTTATGGCGTTTGATTTACTTATTTTTAATCCTGACGTTCGAATTAAAAATAAGTATTAAACGTGATAAAATCCGGAAAAATAGTTTTATTCAACATATTATTTATTGTAAGTTTTATGTTCAATACTGTGTATTTACCATTATTTGTTCTAAAGCATTAAGCATAATTAAATACTTTGCCATTATTGAAGGATTTGTCTTGATCAATTTTTGGCCATGGAGATAACTTCTGAACATTCGAAATGGGAAGTTGTCAACCACCGAGCTTTAATAACATTTTTTATAAAATTTTTAAAATTTTAAAATCTTGCTTAAAATGAACAGATTCAGAGCATGCTCATTTTAAGCAATAAAATGAGCATGCTCTGAATCTGTTCACATTTGCTAGCAATAAGCACGCTTAAAGCATGAGACGTGCTATTTGGCACCAGGCTCTCTGCCGGAATGGATGTACAAAGATATAGTGAAAGTGCTATCCGTACAGAACTTAATAAAGTAATTATATTGCTTGCAACTGAATGGTATGAGAAGAAAAAGCAAATTTTTTTCCCCCTCAACGCAACATTACTAGGGTTTTTTAATCACAAAAACTGTCGCGAATCGAGATCGATTCAATAAAACATCATCATCATCATTACAGCCCTTTACAAGTCCACTGCTGAACATAGGCCTCCCCCAAGGTATGCCACAACGCACGGTCCTGAGCCACCTGCATCCATCGACTTCCTGCATGTCTTACCAGGTCGTCACTCCATCTAGTGGGGGGTCGCCCTACACTTCGTCTACCGGTACGAGGCTGCCACTCAATAAAACATGCTCATAAGCAATCCTGTCCAGTTCAGACGCGCTCAGAGCACGTCTTTCTACCCGCGCCTCAGGTGGCATGCTCGAAAAGCAAACCACGTTTGCTACTAATGAGCATGCTCAAAATAAGCTTGCTCATTAGTAGCAATGAATGTACACACGTGCTACTAATAAGCACGTCTGTCCGTACATTTACGTAAAAAACCAAGAACGTATTTTGGAGGGATTTTAACTTCCCATTCCTGTCCGCGAAAAAGACACAATAGTTTAACAATCGAAATGTTCTTATATGAGTCACGGGACAGTAAAATGATTAAAATACAAACTAATCCATTATTAAGCATGTACTTGTTTAGATACGCATAACATAGAACCCTATAGTTGAATTTAATTTAGACATTCAACTATGCGCCCTCCTTTCTGCCTGCGCCCTCCTTTCTGCCTGCGCCCTCCTTTCTGCCTGCGCCCTCCTTTCTGCCTGCGCCCTCCTTTCTGCCAAGGAGGGTCGCGTTCGTATACGGCTTAGAGATCTCTAGTCAGATCGTTAAGCCAATTCCTAAAAGGTTGGGTTTAGTGGGTAAAAGTCACCACATAACCACGCAGCCGGCTGCGTGGTATGCTATGGGCATTCCCAACCTCCCTCCCCCGCTTTCCGGAGGGTTGCCCATATTTGCTTCGGGCGCAAAAAAAAAACATTCAACTACATGTTACTGGATAACTGAATCTCAGTGAATATAAAGACATTGAATCGAAATCTAATTATATATATTAATAGATAAATAGATTCCTTCAAATTACTTTCTTCAAGGTTACATTGTTTGAACAACAGAATTTTGTAAATATAAGTACGCTACTCCTACCTGCCACTAAAGTACTGAATAATTTTTTATTACATTTATCTAAATTTTATATCATTTTTAGTCATTAACAAACAGCACTTTTCATTAAGTGGCATGCCAGCTTATTTTTTGATATTCATGTTTATACAACAATATATTCTTATTTACACTATGTGTATGTTCAATTTAAATGCTATAAAACTATCAATAGAAATAACACAAGATGTAACTTTTTAACAAAACGCAGAAGTCAGTAAGTAAGACATCTTTTTAAAATCTTAGTTTGAACGTTTGAGCATTTTGGCTTTAAATCTTGTATTTTAAATTTCCGATGACCCTGGGTCAATTAAAATCCTTAAATTTGCAATAAAAATATTGAGGTCTTTTATCGTGAAAAAACTATTTTATCTCTCAAGTTGAAGCAAGGGATACACATATTATACAAAACTTCATTGCAATCAGCTCAGTAGTTTAGGAGTTTATCGCGTACAAGCAATGTGACACGTAATTTTTATACATAAAAATGTGCTTCAAAACTATGAAATTAAAATTAGCTAAATAGACCTGGTTGTTTAATCGTCGTAGGTGGCAACCGAACCTCCACCGGAGATTCTTACCACCCCCTGCACCGCCGTTACCATGGTTGATTGTACAACCAGTACGTGTTGCCAGTGATGACTTACGGATCTGAGACGTGGTCTTTCACTGCTGGCCGCATGAGGACGCTCAAGGTCGCTCAGCGAGCTATGGTGAGGGCTATGCTAGTTTATCTGCGTGATAGACTCAGAAATGAGGATATCCGCAGTAAAACCAGAGTGACCGACATAGCCCAACGGATTAGTAAGCTGAAGTGGCAGTGGGCCAGCCATATAGCTCGAAGAAGCGATAACCGATGGGGAAGAAAGGTTCTCGTGTGGCAGCCTCGTACCGGTAGGCGTAGTGTAGGGCGACCCCCGCTAGATGGAGTGACGACCTGGTAAGACATGCGGGAAGTCGATGGATGCAAGTGGCTCAGGGCCGTGCACCGACCGACCGGCATCAGGCTGTAATGATGATGATGATGATGAAATAGACCTGTCGATGAATGTGCTAGCTAGTTTACTAGTTACTAGTTTCTTGCTTTGATTTTCTTGCTAGTTTACTTTTTTAAAGATGTACCCTTATCCACTACACTGGGCACCCTCGCACTACCTATTCTCCGTAAGCCTTGGTTTTCATTAATTAGGATATTGCTACAACAATTTTTGACAGACCATACTATGTGCAATTGAAGTTGACAAATATTGATCGAAATCGATTAATATTTGTCAACTTCAATCGAATTTTCTTCTTCAACTTCCTCGAATCGTCGACGACCGAGTGCTTTCCGATCGGCTCGATTCACTGGCGCTGCGAAGAGATGTTGCATCTCTTTGCGTATTTTATTGCATCTATCACGGGGAGTGCTCTGAGGAATTGTTCGGATTAATCCCAGCCGCCAAATTTCGTTAACGCACTACACGGCAAACGTCCCGATACCATCCACACCATCTGGATGCTTGGCGTTCCACCACTGTACGTTTCACAAGGAGCTTTCTTCCACGTACAACCTATCTGTGGATTGTTTACCACCGGCAATTTTTCCGGACCGATACGACCTGGGGACCTTCAAGAAAAGAGCTTACTCCTTTCTAAAGGGCCGGCAATGCACCCGCAATTCTCCTGGTGTTGCGGTTGATCATGGGCGGCGGTAGTCACTTAACATCAGGTGAGCCGCATGCTCGTTTGCCCCTTCTTCTATAAAAAAAAAATTATTTCGACTCGGATTTGAACTTGATACTCACTGTAGTAGACCTGAAATATCGGATAAAGAAGATCTTTATTCATATAGTAATCGCAAAATTCAACAGATTTCCTAAAGATTCCTAAAGAAATATGTTTAATAACCGTTGCAAGCGCGCAGAGCACGCCATCCTATGCCGTTTGTACGCACCTTAAAGTGCTAATTGGACTTCAATATACTCAATTTCAAGAGCTTAAGAAACCATAGATAGTTCTTTAGTGTCTTAATAATTAATATCCCAATCTACAGTGGTCTTTGATTTACAAAACTCGTATTTCAACTTTATTTATAATATATGATAGATATAAATTGCTATATAGGTTTGTATTAAATAGCACGAAGTTATGTAATTTGCTGCAATTTTTAAATTGTTCCTATAATACCTATATTTTGTTCCAAAATTTTGCTAAACCTTAAGTAGAGATAATAAATATCGTAGAAACTTTGATGTATCTTAGAGGGAAATAAATTGATGTTGGTTTTGAAATTTAGTTTTAATATTTTCTTTTTTCAATAGTATATAAAATAGCAAGTTATTATTAGTAATTCCAGCGTTCGGTATCGCATTTGGGCGTTTCACTCACATGCAAAACCTAGAAACGTAAAACACATACTTTGTAATTAGTTGCAAAATTAAAAGTGTTTATTGACTCCAACATCTGATCGTTGAAAAAGATTTTATTATTGAAATTGGCCAAGAAGACCTAACAGTAACAATACGGACATATTCGAGTGTAACTAAGTATTCAACTAATATTAATTCATAATTATAAATACATATCAGTGTGTAATATTCCTTGAGTGTATAACCTATGCAACTTAGTAAATTGCAGTAGAGTAGATATTTAGTAAGCATTATTAGCAGTATAGGTCTACAGGTTGATAAAGAAGAATAAAGGGAAACTTAATCATATATTTTAATTATAATTATTTCAAGTAAAGCAAGGTTAGCAAGTTACGTGCGTATTTTTGTTAAAATTATTAAAGTGCAGTCTAAATTTTCTTTGATCTATGATGTTAGCGAATTCCAGTACCATATGTCTGGAATTCTAGGCTGTTGCACTGACGCAATCAAATCTATATTATTGACCACGAGCAACTATCTATAGACAGTTACGAAATCCAATAGCACGATCAAGTAGCTGTGTTTAAATCGAACGAGCTTTAAAACCAGACCTAAGTTTAGATTTAAGTGTACATTCATTACAATTATAATTTTTTAAATAATAATGCATAAATGCCGACTCACAAATAGTTAAAAACAGATTTATATTAATTCTTAAAATATTATACATATTAAAACAAAAAACATATTTCCGAAATTATAGAATTACATATTAAATGAAATAGGTGATTGTTTCATATTATGTTAAAAAATGTAATATGCAAATGAACCACAGAATTTTTAATAGTATCTACAAATTATTACAATGTAATATGTGTTATGCAGAGTAATTATTTTCCATATAATATAATAAGAATGAACTATATTTATTCTATACTATATTTACTATGGATATACGGTTAATCTCGTCTTCCATATAGGTATTCTACATCTGGAATATGTAACAACCCTAGAATGTAACCCGAAAATCTTCCGGTCTCTAGGCAATAAGTGGCAATTTAGTCATAGCCGCCGCATCTTAACTAATGCTCAATATAGAGTACAATTAATATTCTATTTTGTAAATATATAAAGAATGTTAAGTATATATATAAATTTCAAGATAGTATGTTCTTCGATTATCTATGAGTATATTATATGTGCGTTTTAATTTATTATAAATGATATTATTGGGTTGTTCGTTGTAAAAAGTGCAAAATAGGAAATGATTTGAATTGTTCTTTCTCCAGTCTGTGAAATGTAATATTAATAATAATAATGTCCTCCAGACCGAATTTCGGTCCTGGTGGCCAGTCTCAACGGAGACTAGCCATCTGCGCAGGACAGGATTAAGAGCCTAAGTGTATGAGCAAGCACAGGTGCCTTCTCTATTCCTTCACTCTCATAATCTTCGTAGGACTTGGTTTCGACTTTTCGATACGACCAGACAGAGAGAGAGAGAGAGAGAGAGAGAGAGAGAGAGAGATCAGGAACATTACCAACGGCGACAGAAAAACCCAATAACTGATCTGAACCCGAGACCTCATTAATCATCATTTTATAATAGCTGTACTAATTTTAAAATAAGATTTTTCACAATAATTTGTAATTTTAGATGTAAAAGAATAAAATTGGTTATATATTGATATTTTTTACGTGGAAATTTGGTATAAAATAATTCTCCCTATGTTAAAAAATAGAAATTTAAATGTAAATGAAATCGTTTTAACATACTTTCAAAATTCAAATGAACCCTATTTGGCGGTACTTTTGTAAGTAAATGTAAGACGGGTAGAATACTAATGCAAGGTTTTAAAAAGCTGAAAAAAGAAGGTCAATTTTACGTACTAAGTGGAAGCAAAATGTTTGCGTAATGTTTGCATTTTAATAATGTTAAATTTGCATTACAATAATCTTTATGTATTGCTGATAAATAATTTAGTAGGTGACCGTGGAAGGAAAAGGGGAGATATCTACCGCCGGGCAAGGTTAAGTTAGGTTCTGCTCGGGTAGCGACCAACGCTCCGTGTGATAATTGGGAGCTATTCTATATATACTGTTTTACTTTGGAACTTTGATAGCTCAATTTAGGTTTCAATTTGATTTTTCACGGATGGTTCTAAAACAAATTAACGTGTAGGATCTGTAACTTTCTCTGAAGACTACATATGTACACCGTTAGGTACCCATAACACAATTTTTCAGACGATATATATGGGTATCATCCACGCAACCATAGCAATAGATACTAGGAAGATAAAAGACTTAAAAGTAAAAGACTACAAGGTCTTAGTTGTAATGTGTTCAACTTGGGACTAATACTCGTATATGAATGCTATCAACGATTAAATGAGATATGCTATAAAGATAAACCCAACAATGTGACTCTACAATTGATAAAGGGACATAGTGCATCCAGAGACATTGATGCAGCTGATGAACTAGCCTGAAGGAGATCGGCTCTGGCCACTATAGGAGTGGAACAAATAATATCAATCTCCTTTGGTAACGTTCGTTCACTGGTGCGTAGAAACTTTACTAATCAACACATTCAGCTTTGGAAAAATCTAGTAGACTGTAGACAAGCTAGAGAGGCCCTGCCTGAAATAAACACTCGTTTCACTAAGGTTCTAATAAGACTGGACAAGTCACAGATCAGGATAGTAACAAGTGCTATCAGAAGACATGGCTCCTTTAACAAACATTTATTTACCATAGGTGTTACAGAGTGTTCCCTGTGCAGGGCATGTATGGGGGAGGGAGAAATCGCGGCCCAAGGGTTGTTCATAAGTTCGGAAGTCGTTGCATTAACTTCTCGGCTCCCCGGGATCACTACCCGAAGTTGCTTGCAACATCAAAGGACTGTTGAACTTCTTCGGGGAGATTTTATGGCTCATACATACATTATACCTGCCCACATGCAAGATACGCGCTTAGACGTGGAGTTGCGGAAAACAGCCCGTCGTAAACTAACTAACTAGCTGCAGAGTGGCTCTACCACGTACAAAGAGTTTATAAAATTCAAAACCAACTTCAAAGGACTGAAGAGGATAAAATAATTAAGCTAAATAGCTACTGGAAGTATGGGCTTTAATTCTTCTACACAATATCTTCATTGACTTCAGAAGCTGTTATGTTGTAATTATATATCCTTTTTAGTTCATTAATCATTAATATGATATTCATTCTCATTAGCCCATAAACAGATCAAAGCTGGATTTGGGTCTCTCCCCCATACATATTATTATTCATACTATATACTCCATATATCCTTAATATGCACTGGCATCTCGCACCATCAAAGCAATATATTCCATTATATTTACTACTAGGTTACGCGATGAGTTTCATTTTCACACACACACACACACACACACACACACACACACACACACACACACACACACACACACACGCACACACACGCACTCACGCACGCACGCACGCACGCACGCACGCACGCACTCACGCACGCACGCACGCACGCACCCACGCACCCACGCACGCACGCACGCACCCACGCACACACGCACGCACGCACACACGCACACACGCACACACACACACGCACGCACGCACGCACGCACGCACGCACGCATACACACACACACACACACACACACACACACACACACACACGTCTATAGACTTATTAAACGCAAAACGTAGAGCTAAATATTCTTTATGACTAATAGAACCACCACGACCATTGTGATAATAAACTTAAGAAATATAAAAAGATAACCCCTATTTTTACTCTTCCGTAAGCGGATAAAACATCACCTAAATGTTATACGCTGTCATTTACTGCATACACACCAAATTTCATGGAAATCCGTCTAGCAGGTTTTGCTTGAATCATGAACAAATAATTTTTCTACAGATTTATTATATGTATGGATATAAACTTTTTATAATTCTTCTTAAAATATAAGCATTTTAAGAATTACGTGGTAAAGCTGTATTGCAGTTATATTAGTAGTATAGTTATGGCACGAATAGGTCGGCTCGACCGGGAAAGGACCACAGAATACCAGCGTAAAATAGCAGCACCCGTACGCTCGATAAGGATACGTATGTGACTAATACAACCGCGCGCCGCCCGCTCGACAAGGATACACATTCGCCTACTAAGAATTTATGAGGGTGAACCCAACAAAAAAAGGGTTGTCATTAAAAATATAACAAAGTTATACTGAAATATATAATACAGACGTAAACAAAGACATACTCTTTAATTTGGTATCATAATCTGTCAATGTTACATAAAAATAAACAATAAAAACTCATTCTGACGTAACGGGTCTTTACACCAATAGAGCGTGGTTGTGCGTGAGCTATTGCTGAGTGATTTCTCCGTTTTTCTGTGTGTTTTTGAAATAAAAAGGTGAGTTTTATACTTTTGTGTATTCCTTGTAATATGACAAACACGTAGATTTATAATTTGTGGCATAAAAAGTGAAAAGTAAGTGCCAAAAGTACTTCGAAATCTAGAAGGCCCATTTTAGCGGTTAGGTCAAAATGTGTTATTTTACCAATTTTCATTTATTTTTAGTGTAAAATGTAACCACAAATTGTTTTAAAACATATTTCAAATATATTGACGTTATATTTACTTCAAATTCACACAAAAATATATTTGAAAATATTATTCGAAATTTCTTACAGATAAAAATTAATTTCTTTTTTTATTATTTTTTTTAAATATTTTGGTGTGAGTAACGAATATAAACACATAAAACATAAATATATACATATTTCCAAACATTTTCATATAGATTTCTCCAAAAACAAAAGTGTAGAATTCAAATTAGTAGTAATTTTAGACTAAAAGTTAAGTATGCTAGATATAAAGGGTATGAATTTTATTACAATTTCTAGCAATTAAAAATAATTTTATTCGATAGTTTATACATTCAACAAGAATTCCTGTAAATTTTATCCATAAATATTGTCTCAAAGTGAAAATATAGCAAAATTTGTAAATTTGCAAAAAATTTGCATTTCCCGCCATTTTAGGTCGCGAGCCAACAGGAGTGTCGAATTACGTCGCCTTCCGAGCATACAGGACGCTGTTGTGTTTCGTATGGTGACTGTAGAGATCCAGAGACCCTTTTTACTGAGAACGAGACATTCCATCTTATTACTCACGGGTGACAAAGCATCTGCATTTTGATTCGTAATCGAGGATAGATGTAGAAGTCTATGAGCCACAGCAACCACTTACCATCAGGTGGACTGTGTGCTCGTTTGTCACCCTATCCTATAAAAAATAATTGAGAAGTAATATTTTGTATTGTAATTTATGTAAAATAGCATAAAAATTTCAAATCCAAAGCCAACAATTAAGTGACCAGATACGTTAACCGGTGAGTCATTGAATTATCAGCAGACGTTTCAACTTTTTATTCTTGTATCAGTATTCAATACTGAACGCAACAAAATAATTGGTGCGGACCTGAGCACTTGGCTCATCTTGCATAACTACAGTAGTTACTCGGAATAGAATTTGTACATTGCACTGTTTCACAACTGAGATATGCTCTTACCTAAACTGATTGCGGAAAATCGTCCAATAATAGAAAGACGAATCGGTAATCTGACCTATTTATCCAGTAGTCGACATTCGCTTGTAATTTTATTTTTTTTACTCAAGCGCGAAATCATGCTGTTTCTATTTATTTTTTTAATTATTTGTTCATCATCATTGTCATTACAGCCAATCATAAGATGTATGCCTCTCTATTGATTGCAATAAAGCACGGTCCTGAGTCACATGCACTCAGCCACTCCTTGTATGTTTGATCAGATCATCATTTCATTTCGAGAGCCTCTTCACTAATACATCCTCGGTATAGTAGCCGCTCCCATGTTATGTGTTATTTATAATACTTATTTATTTATTTATTTCACAATTTATGTACACACAAGTAAGGGAGAGGACACATAATGATAAAAAGTTTGTACAAAGGCTCTACTTATCTCACAATGAAATTTCTTCCAGTAGGCCAGTGTAATAATATAATAAAAATACGTATGATTAATAAATGATTATAAGGTGTTCACTTTGTTATTATACAACACGTATGGGGATAAAATAATTACATACGTCAGCCCAAATACTTATAAATATATATATATATATATATATATATATATATATATATATATATATATATATATATATATATATATATATATATATACAAATATATAAATATATTCATATTTAAATAAACATTAATACACACATAAATACTTAATATAAATAAAGTCATAATTAAATATATAAACATATATACACATATGTACATGAATATATATGTAACAGTACAGTAAATATCAAAGATTTGAGACTTACATAGAAGACAGCGATAAATAATGTTCTTTCACTCGTTTTTTGAACAATGTCACTATTTTGATTTCTCGAATATGAGTAGGAAGCGAATTCCAGAGTCTTACTGCTTGTACGGAGAATGAACGGAAATATGAATGAGTATTAAAGGATGGGAATTTTAAGAGAGTTTTAAGGTGAGATCTACAAACTGTATCTGGGGATTTATGAAAGGTAAATCGATTTCGGAGGTATGTAGGGAAATTTGGGCTATGTAGGATGTTAAAAAGGTGACGAAGAATACGAGTGTTCCTGCGACTTACTTCATTCATATTCTACTTAATTTATATTCCATATGGAAAACTATACATATCAACAATATAAATATATAATTTGTCAACTTCTACGAATTTCGAGCTTACCTGCATATAGTAAACGATGTTAACGAGTGACTCTTACAGCCGACTCAACGTAGGTAATCCATCTAAACATTACACAAATCCCATGGTTGTCCAATCCTTGCGATTTGGTGGCAGCTTAAGAGAATCTATTAGAGATGAAACGGATATACGGTAACTATCTGGTATTCGGCCTATGCGGTCTAAAATTACTATCGGGCCGGATACTGGATTAGAAACAGCTATCCGGCCGGTATGGGATTTTAAAAAAAGCACAAAATATCAAATTTAGTTATGTACTTCATTTATGTCACTTAACAAATATAATCAGTATATCACAAAATTTTCATTTTAAAACTTACAAAATTAGTACTCGTACTGCACTAAGGCAAGAATAAATAATAGTACTACGTAGCTAAGGGCAAATTATGGTGAATAAATACTAATTTCTCTGCATTGAAAGGTAACAAACGGTTACGTCTGTTTTCGTAAACAAGACCAGCTTCAGAAAAAGGTCGCTGTACACACTGCTGCATGGTGCTAAAAGATAAATTTTTACAAACTTTGATAAATTTAGGCATTGTGTAGCAATACCTGCCCACCAAATATAACGGTCACGATTGCGAACAGTTTGCACTGACTTTACTTTTCGCTTCTTGCGATGCACCAAACGGTAATGTACGGCAGAATATCCGGCGGCCAGATATCCGGCTACCCGGCGATAAGACTGGTCGCATATCCGGTATAGAGGCGACTATGAGAAAAAGGTGAGAAAGAACTTCCGATAGATTACGGAATAACCATCTTGTTCACAGGTGTTAAATATTCGGGCCGGTGCTGGAGAGCAGTGTCAAAGGCGCGGGACATCGGGTACTGCGATCTCTAATCTGCCAGCCAAGCGTGATGGTAAGGTAAATCTTCCCTACACAAGATAGGCCTATGTCTATGGACTGACGCTAAGCAATACAGCATTATCAATACAGGGGCATTTCGATTCCCAAATAGTCTGCTTGACATGGTAAACGAGGGCAAATCGTTCAAAAATCCAGCAGTAGATTCAAACTGCTAATATAAAAATATAAAGAAGGCGTTTTATCTCTAAAAATAGTTTTACTTGAAACATCTTTGTTATCACTGTTATTGAGTGCTTAATGTCATCATTAAACAATTTAAAAATTTAACTCAAGAGAGTTGTAAAGCTGTAAATTAAATTTTCATACAAAAAGCGATAACTCTCCTCCCCCCGTAAACATAGTCTAATTTTCATAAGTTTTGGAAATGTTGTAGATATAATGAAAAACTAGATCCGTACGTTTTTATTTTAAAGAAATCTAAATATCTATATTTTGACTTAACAACTTCCTCAAGCGTTTTTTTTTCTAATTTTTATTAAATTAAACCGACTAACTGAGAAAGAAACGTACGTACAGACCTAGATTAAGGTGTTCTGAATATAATAAAACCAAAATTGTCTCATTTCATAAAGTTTTAGGGGGGTGAAAATGTTATAGCCTGAAACAATATTTCATTACCGCCCGACTGGACACTTCTCCGCTCTGCCGCGCTGCTTGCTCGCTCGAAATAACGAAATCGGATTGGTTTATTTAAACTCCTCTCTTCTCCTCTTCTCTCTGCTTTGGTGGAAACCGAGCCGTACGGAGCTAGCGGTGTGAAACAGATGTGAGACAGACAGACCAAGCATTTTTTAAATACCTACTAACGCAGCGTATCGGCACTTCACAATCCCTTAAAGTTTTATACTATTTAAGTTATTTTTAACCGAATTCAAAAAAACTAGAGGTTAGTGATATTAATACTGTACGCTTAATTGCTTGAAAACAACTTTTATTAAAGTGCTAAAGAAATTCGAGAAGCAATGTGGTATTGCACATGATGCAATTCAATTATACAATTAGGCAGATAAAAATGCAATTATTTAATTATGCGTTTGAATCATTAGGATTTCAAGCATTCTCCTTTCGGTCTTGTTGCAAAAATAAAATCAAAATAGCGGAAGTTGTTAAAATGTTTTAATAGACTGTTCATAATTTTTAATGAAAAATACTTGTTATAATTGTTTGTTATAAAGTTTTGCAGTTAAATTAGTGCGTTATGTGGATATATATATCTGAAAGCATTTAAATAATTATAAATTGTTTAGTAGGTAGTGGCAGTGCAAGGTTATCATATATATATATATATATATATATATATATATATATATATATATATATATATATGAATGAATGAATGAATGAATGAATATACTTTTATTGTACACCACAAACAAATATACAGTTAACAAAACACAAAAAAGATTATAATATTATGTAAGTACAATTTGGCGGCCTTATCGCTACATAGCGATCTCTTCCAGGCAACCAAAGGTGTAAGGATTAGAACAGTGAGAACTAGGTAGGTGGTGCAATATAAATATACATAATATAATAGCGATTTATGGACAATACATGCAATAAAATAACATACAAATAACTAATACATGAAATTATATAAATTGCTTAAATATAATAAAAATAAAGTATATATATAATAAGTAATATATATATATATATATATATATATATATATATATATATATATAAACATAATAACATAGACACTCACGCCTGTCACCCAGAGGGGTAGGCAGAGACTACAGACTTCCATTTAGCACGATCCTGACATACCTTTCTCGCCTCTTCCACATTCATATACCTACGCATACATGCTCGTCGGTTAAGGGTACTCTTAATTTGGCCCATTTTTAGTATATCGCCAATTTGGTCGACAAACTTCCGCCTAGGACGTCCCTTTCCGACTCTTCCATTCACTTCTGCAACATATATTTGCTTTGTCAGTCTTTCCGCATTCATTCTTTCTACATGACCAAACCACCGAAGCATTCCTTTCTTAATCCTGGTCACCGCATCATCTTGCAAACCACACTCTTCTTTTATCACACAGTTTCTCACCCTGTCACTCAGATTCAGCCCTAACATACTCCTTAGCGACCGCATTTCTACCGCATTTATTCTACTCTCGTGCTTCTTCTGCCACACCCAACTTTCACTACCATACGTTAAAGTAGGGACTAATACAGCACTGTGAATTGCCATACGTGCCTTTTTTGACACATTCTGACTTTTCACAATAGAGTGTAGAGCCCCATTTACTTTATTTCCTGCATTCACTCGTCGTTCAATGTCCTTATCATATCTCCCATCCCTGCTGAATACACATCCCAAATATACGAACTCATCCACTTGCTCAATTAACTCTCCTTCTATTCTTATTTCACATACCGTTTTGCTTTCATCTCTTTCAAAAACCATCACTTTCGTCTTACTTGCGTTCACTTTCATTCCCCTTTCTTTTAATGACCTGTTCATTAATGTAACCATCATTTGCAACTCGGCCGCCGACGACGCAAGTATGACTTGATCATCGGCGTACAAAAGGCATTTGATGGTTAACTCACCCATTCTTATCCCGCATTCTTCAACTTTCAAATTTTCCAAACAGCTGTCCATAAATAGGTTGAACAGCCACGGGGAAGCTACACAGCCCTGTCTGACACCTTTATGGATGCCAAACCAGCCCGAGTAGACCCCGTTGATTCTAACACAAGCATTCGAGTCCCTATACAGAGACTTTAATGCCTGTATCAAACCAGCGCTCAACCTAAATGCGTTCAGCGTTTGCCATAACACATCCCTGTCCACTCTGTCATAAGCCTTTTCCAAGTCCATGAACGCACAAAAAACTCTTTGGTTTTTCGCCAAAAACTTCTCCGCGATCATGCGCATGGAAAAGACTTGATCTGTACACCCCATTCCCTTTCTAAATCCCGCTTGCACATCCCAAATTTTTTCATCAGTTTCTTTCATAACTCTTTCAATTAGTACCTTAGCATACAGTTTTCCCACAATGCTAAGAAGGCTGATACCACGGTAGTTTTTACAGTCCTGCTGTGACCCTTTTCCCTTATATATTGGGACTATCACGGCTTTGCACCAGTCTCCCGGTACCCGCTTTAGTTCCCAACATAAATTAAACAAGGTGTACAGCAGGCCTGCCACCACGTCCTCTCCAGCCCTTAGCATTTCGAGTGAAACTCTATCATATCCGGCTGCCTTACCTACTTTCATGCTTTTCATTGCTTTCATTATTTCATCCATACTTATCTCCCTATCTCTTTCATCTTCTTTCGGAATTTCTATTTCATTTAGTTCACACTTCTCCTCACTCATAAATTCGCTTTCAAAATATTCCTTCCATCTCTTTAGACTCAACACTTCATCATTCAGGATACAGCCATTCTCGTCTCGTATCGCATTCAATCTAGGCTGTTTTGTATTTCCCCTGGTATTTCTTACGAGTTTCCAGAACATTTTAATATTTGCCTGGAAGTTATCCGATATTCTTCTATCATTCCTATCCGTTCTTTCTTGCTTTTTCCTTTCAACTAATTCTTTTACTCTCTTATTTAAACGTTTAAACTCTGCCTTTTTTCTTTCATTCTCATCATTCTTACCACCAGAGTTACCAGCTTTGGTCGCTAGTAAATCTAGCCATGCTCTCTTCTTTGCTTCAACTTCCATACGTACCTCGTCATCCCACCATAACATATTGTCTTTCCTTTCATTCATTCTCTTACTAACACCACATACTTCGGTAGCTGCATCCACTAAACCTTTCTTAACATTATGCCACACATTCTCCAAGTCTAACTCATTCACACACAACTCATCCTATATATATATATATATATATATATATATATATATATATATATATATATATATATATATATATATAAAGTTTTATATATCCACTGCCCCATGAGGAGGCCTCTATTCAGTAGTGAACTTATAATCAGACGAACTTGGAGCGGACAGTCATATCGGTTGACAACCGCTAGCACATTGAACTACCCCTTTTTTACACGAGGAAATGCCTACGTCTACACGCCTGGCGGGGTCAAGGACGGGTTATTGGACTCGTACCGACTAAAACCTTATGGTGTTCCTCCTCTGCCACATATAGGCAGGGCCACGGGAATACTTTCGCACAAATCTGCATGAATATACATTCGTATACCCAGTCGCTCGTAGCGTATACGTGAGCTCCATTCACATCAAATTTTCTCATAAAACCAAGTAAAACAAATGTCGGTGCACGTCCACCTTTAAATCGTATAATGGAATTATACAACAACAAATTTAATGACATAGATATATTTGGATTAACTTCTAGATATTAAAAGCTGTGTATGAGGTTCTATCTGACTTTGATGCAACTTAATGTAATTGTTTATTTAGGTTAAATTCAATTTTTCACATCAATGTATTATCTATATATGTGCGTGTATGTTATATGTTTGTATATATGTGTGTATGTATTTGCGTGCACATATGTGTAGATTAGTTTGTTTTTCTCTGTATTTATTGGTGAACGGGTCGTTTTTAATAGAACATTACATTTTCATTTTAACTGTTACGTACACCGACCCAGTAGTAATATGTGGATAACGGTGTTGATTGTATGATTATTAAGCTTAAATATAGCATTATGTCTAATAATAAGATTACATTGTACAATTGTTTGTTATCCCTAATAAAAAGAAAAAAAAAATCTGCGAGCTGAAAAAAGATGAAGGCCTTTTTCTTTTTCTTTTTTTCCAACTAAGGCGCACAAGGAACACAAGGCACGCCTTCCTTCACGGCCTAAAATCCACGTGCGCCATAAGCCTTCCAGAGCCGGACACGTGGAGCTGATAAAAAAACGAGTCTTCGGAAGCACCAGCTTTACCAACCTCTACGACGGAACTGGTCTATCCAAATACCACCGTCTACCAAGTTCGGTAGTGAGAGCCCCCCAGCGATCCCATCATTACCGGTAAAGGGTAAGGGTGCGGCCCTGTCTGAGTTGCGGAGGTAGATCGAGAAAGTTGGTATGATGCGTCGCCATACTAAAGCGTTTCTTCTCCCGCGACTCCACCTCAGCTGTAGCGGGAGAAAGCCCTCTCACCGCAGCCCACCAACACACATCCGAAGTAGGCTTGCCAAGACTACTCGAAGTGATCATTTCGGACCAGCCATGTGGATTCCTCTTCGTTCATCATGGTGACCATGCCACGGCTGCTTAGTCCCCCAAGCGGAAACCTATTCGAAAGGGAGTGAACAACCCCTAGCACAAGCTATTAAAAGTTAGATGAAGACGTGAACGAGAGTATTGATATTTTGACAGAATGAAATGATATTTTTTGGTGATATCTTGCTATGCCAATACCATCTATTAACTTGGCTCCACCAGTTGATACTATTGTTTTACCTAATGGCAATAATATAGAACAGATTTTGCAAACTATAAAGTTGCCACATTTCTGTTTAATATTTAATTGCGTAACCGAAAAATTTAATACTAATTTAAAATTCTAAACACTTTTTCGTTATCTTTTCAAATGATTATTAAATGTCTTAAGTTTGTTGCGCTAAAATTTAGTTTATAACTGTAAATTAATAGGTTTATTTAAGGTATGGTTTTTAATGAGGATTGATTTTTTTCGTAATATATATATATATATATATATATATATATATATATATATATGTGTATATATAGATATAACCCCGAATTTTTAAGAAAAAGTAATTTCAAGGCTTCAGTACTTTCCGATAAATCGGCAAAAATACGCCTCGAATATTTTTTTTTAATTTAAAGGAATAAATTATTTTAGTATTAATATAAAACCCTCTCGTTTTTCAACCTCGGTTAGAAACAATTTTTCATTTTTTTTTATAGATTAAGAGTGACATCCGAGCACACAGTCCATCCGATAGTAAGTGAATGCTGTGGCCCATTAGACATCTACATCTATCCTCAATTAAGAATTAAAATGTAAATGCGTTTCCATTCCTGAGGAATAAAATGGAATGCCTCGTTTCCAGTAAAACAGGTCTCCAGTTCTTTACACTCACCATCCGAAACAGCATTGAGCTGCTATTTTACGCCGGTATTCTGTTAGGGCGTGGTCCTACCTCGATTGAGAAGACCCATTCGTGCTACAACCATAATATAGTTGCACCATTGCTCTACCAAGTAAAAAATAATAATATTATGTACGTAGTATAAAATTTAAGTAAGATTATTTAAAACGAATGTTGTAAAAATATCGTTTTTATCTTTCTTTATTAGGCGTTGGAACCTACTGCTGGATTTTTTGAACGATTAGCCCATGTTTACCATGTTAAGTAGTACGTTATACATTTTTGTGACAAAAATGATTGAGAGTAAATATAATAATCTCCCATATGAAGAAGTCTATGGGGAGACATATATTTAGCAGTTCACTTTGATAGGCTGTAATTGATGGAAACACCTACAACTTTGTAAGGAAAATAAATAACGCGACTTGCAGGAGCGGATTTATAGTTTGGAAGGGTCAGAGACTGAGGACTTTTAACGCATTACTTTATTACCCAAA
Source organism: Parnassius smintheus behrii (assembly GCA_036936625.1). Taxonomy (NCBI): domain Eukaryota; kingdom Metazoa; phylum Arthropoda; class Insecta; order Lepidoptera; family Papilionidae; genus Parnassius; species Parnassius smintheus. The sequence continues at coordinate 15,557,355 of JAUPFT010000014.1, forward strand.
AATGTCAAAAGAATTATCTGTTGTTCTTCTTCTTCACCAACAGCCCGTAAAAGCTTACTGAAAGACCTCGGCCTCTCCCAATGTAGCGGCTATTTGCTATGATTGTCACGATCAGCTGGCAGATTGAAGATCGCAATAAAACCTAAACCTTTCGCACTTCGCTTTTATGTCTGCTGTGACGTAACTGATATGTTTATACCGTGATATATCAAAAGCCATTAGATTTTTCTAGCGTTTCCCAAAGCGTTACTATACTTGCCACACCTACATGGATTCATTTACGGAGTGAGTGATACGGCAATCGACTTATCTAACCTTACTGTTGAAGTTTGCAATGCTTAAAGTAAAGTTACAGCCTATATACGTCCCACTGCTGGGCTCAGGCCTCCCCTCATTTCTGAGAGGGTTTAGGGCAAGGAAGTGTCCGCCGCGCTGCCCAAATGCGTGTTGACGAACTTCACATGTCCTCGAAATATTTTTTTTTCTTATTATTCCTCAGGCATGCAGGTTTCCTCACGATGTTTTCCTTCACCGCCGAGCACGTGGTAAATCAGCACTTAAAATTGCAATTAACAATTTCATTGGTGCCGGCGGGTATCGAACCCGGGTTACTCGCGTTCTGTTATATTTACAACGAGCGTTAACCACTGAGCTACCACGGCTCTGCTTGCAATGCTTATGTATTTATAAATTATAGTAATTGTTATCCTCTTTCTTTCTTTTTTCATATTTTCTTAGTGCATATCTTACGTTACTTAGTTTTATTTCAAATATAATATTAAAAGAATACACCACTAGTGTATTCTTTTAATGTTATATTTGAATAAAACAACAATATTACATTACTAATGTTACGCGCTAAAATCGATACACTAGCGCCATCTGGTGTCAGGAACGAGAGCGAGGGGAGTTTTGCAGTAAATGACATCACAAATCTTTCGACCGCTAGCGCCACCCGAAGAACTAAGTTTCTGGAAAATCTACACTCGAATACTCATTGCCTGGCGCGCATTTACGTGAATGTTCGGGACGCTTCTTTGCTAATTATATAAATAGGCGCTGCAAGATGCGATCGGGGCAGAGTTGATTTGACGAAACAAGCGAAGCTTCGGAGCGGAATTAAGTGAATTAGTGTTTTTAATTATTAGTGTTTTTAACTTTAGTTTGTGTAAAGTAAATTAAAGTGTTAATTTAGGTAATTTTATCGGCAATTTTTATTGTCACGAACCCTAAGCTCGTAAGAATTGGTGTCAGAAGTGGGATAAAATAATGCCGATTTTACCTAAGGAGGAAACGGAGGGTGTCCGTACCCGAAGTCAACGCCAGCAGGAGACGGACCAACGAAGATTTGGTGGTGCAACGCCGCAGACGTCGGAGGGCCAGCCGCCGGCAACGGAGGCCGGTCCGTCAGTAGCTCCTGCACCTGCAGCACCTGATTTAGGCGCTCTGATGGTGATGCTGCAGGAACAGGCCCGTCGGTTTGAAGAGCAGCTGCGGGGCGGACAAGAGGAACAGGTCCGTCGTTTGGAAGAGCAGCTGCGGGGCGGACAAGAGGAACAGGCCCGTCGGTTGGAAGAGCAGATGCTCCTCATGAAGGACCTTCACGCTACCTTCGGGAAGGAGATAAGGGAGGTGAAGGATAAGGTTGCTCAACATGACAACCGCCTGTTGGAGGCCGAAACCCGAATCGACCAAGTAAACAATCGGGTTGACAACGTAATGGCTGACATGAAGAAAACGCTGGACGACCTCAAACTTGGGGATGGAACAACAGCTCCCGTAGTAGCCACAACACCTTCACTACGTGGATTCAAAGTGCCGCCGTTCGACGGGACCTCTTCCTGGTCGGCCTACAAAATCCAGTTCGAGGCCGTCATGGAGGCGAACGGCTGGAATAAAAGCCAAGCCATGACTGCGCTCACCCTAGGCCTGCGCGACCAAGCCTTAACTGTGTTGGAAGCTCTCGGTAAGAAAGTGACCTATGAGCAGCTTCTCGAGGCCTTGGAAGCGAGATATGGCGACGCTCATCTGGAACACGTCTTTCGCGCGCAGCTTAAAGATCGCGTGCAGCGCAGCAACGAAACCTGCAGCAGTGGGCCCTTGAGGTGGAGAAGATGGTTCGAAAAGCATACCGGTCTGTACCTGCGCTCATTGAAGGGAACCTGGTTCAGACATTCATCGACGGCATCCGCGACCTTGAAGTCAGAGCTGCTGTGAGACTCGGGCACCACGACACGCTTAAGAACGCCTTGGCCCATGCACTGGAGGTGGAAGCCGTGCGGCAGGATCATCGTTCCCATCGCATCAGGGAGGTTGCAGCAGCTACAGTTCGCGACCGCAACAGAGGATACAGCCCTAGGTGCTATGGCTGTAGGGAAAAGGGCCATCTTCGATCCAGCTGCCCTAAGCGAACCCTAGAAAGGGAAGGTGAACGATCTCAGGAGGGTAGTGCGGCCAACAGCACCGCCCTGCAGCAGCAGGGAAACGAGTAAAAGCCAGAACTGCGGGGCGGGTGCTGGCTGATGTTAAAAGAGCCCCAAGGATCTCGATCTCACAAACCCATGATGGGAACAGTCTAATCATCAAGGGCGAGGTCAACGGAATGCCGTGTAAACTGACCATAGACACTGGAGCCTCTCGTACGGTTGTTAGTTCCCAACTTATAAGTCAGTTCCTTGGGGACTCCGCATACAACCGAGAACGCATTAATTTGGTAACAGCCACGGTCAGCGTATACCCGTCCGTGGAGAGAAGGAGATGGAGTTGAAGCTAGGCAACGTGATCTACCTGCATAATGTCATCGTGGCTGATATAATGGACGACTGCATCCTAGGCCTAGACTTCATGAGGAATAATTGTTGTGAGATCGACGTTAAGCAAGGTGTTTTGAAATGTGGACAGGAGGAACTTTTTATGGAAGGTGCGTTACCAGGGAACGTGTACAACATTAAGAAGATTGTTCTTCCGCCGAGATCGGAAACGATTGTTCCGGTTAGTCTTCCTCGAAACGCTGGGCAAGCTCACCGTTGTGTACTTGTGGAAAGGGTAAACAATGACCTTCCATGGAAAGTAGCTCGAACCTTGGTCAGGACCACTGACATCTCAGGAGTACGTGTGCTGAACCTTTGCGACCGGGAACAGATTATAGAAAAAGGCACACTGATTGGTACTTGTGAGGAAGTGGATTGGTTACGTCGGTGCCAATATATATCGAGTGGGACCCCCAGCAAGGATGCAGAAACGAGAGTGACCACACTTTTGGAAGACTGTCGCAGTGTTCTCTCCCCGAACGAATTGGTCAAGGCGAAGAAGTTGTTACTCAAGTACGCCGATGTATTCTCATCAAACGATGCTGAAATAGGAAAGACTGGCTTAGTTCAACACAAAATAAACACAGGAGAAGAATTGCCTATCCGTCAGCGGCCAAGAAGATTGCCGGTAGCACGTGAAAAGGAAGTGGAAACCATGATTGAAGGAATGGTGAAGGATGGTGTTATTGAACCTTCCTCTAGTCCATGGTGTTCACCAGTGGTGCTGGTGAAGAAGAAGGATGGCAGCATGCGGTTTTGTGTTGACTACCGCCGTCTGAACGACGTTACGAAGAAGGACAGCTATCCCTTGCCAAGAATTGATGACACACTTGACATACTTACAGGAGTAAAGTGGTTTAGCACGCTGGATCTAAAAAGTGGCTACTCGCAAGTTGAAATTGACCCTAAGGACAAGGAGAAAACTGCGTTCTCGACGGGAAAGGGTCTGTGGCAATTTAAAGTAATGCCGTTTGGGTTGTGCAATGCTCCAGCAACGTTTGAAAGGCTGATGGAACTTGTACTTGCCGGGCTAATTGGCGATGCCTGTCTGGTCTACTTGGATGACATCATCATCGTAGGCCGTACGTTTGAGGAACACCTTCAAAACCTGGAACGCGTGCTCATGAAGATTCAGAGTGCCAACCTCAAGTTGAGCCCGAAGAAATGTTCACTATTCCAACGGCAAGTTAACTTTTTGGGGTTTGTAGTATCGGAAGAAGGTATCCGCACAGATCCAGAGAAAATCGCCGCTGTCAAGGATTGGCCAGTTCCAAAAGACAAGACGCAGGTTAGAGCATTTTTGGGTTTGTACTCCTATTACCGGCGATTTGTGAAGAACTTTGCAGATATAGCCAAACCTCTGCACAAGCTAACCGAGGAGAAGCGACATTTCTGCTGGGATGAAAGTTGCAATATCGCATTCCAGGAGCTCAAGGACCGTCTGTGCAAAACACCTATTTTGGGATACCCTGATGCAAGCAAAGAATTTATAGTTGACACAGACGCAAGTGAAATAGGACTTGGCGGTGTGTTGTCTCAACGGAATGGTGACCAAGAGGTCGTGATAGCGTACTTCAGCAAGTCGTTGTCAAAACCGGAAAGGAACTATTGTGTCACAAGACGCGAATTGCTCGCTGTGGTAAAGTCGTTGCAGCATTTTAGCAAATATCTTCTGGGGCGAAAGTTTCACTTACGAACTGACCATGCTGCACTAAAATGGCTATTGCAGTTTAAAAATCCAGAAGGACAAGTTGCGAGGTGGATTGAACTACTGCAGGAATACGACTTTGAGATCGAACATCGAAGCGGGAAATCTCATGGCAACGCAGATGCATTATCACGAAGACGTTGTCCTGAAGATTGCAAACATTGTACTAGGCAAGAGAGTAAAGAAGTGGTATCCGTGAGGATGCTCAGGGCAGACCACCTCAGCAACGAGTGGAAGGATAGCTTTCAACGTGCACAGCAGGAAGATCCGGACATCAAGCCGATCCTGAAATGGATGAAGGCCAGTGCTCCCAAGCCCAAGTGGAGCGACGTCTCAGCGATGAGTTCGATCACTAAAAGCTATTGGGCCCAGTGGGACAGCTTGCTGCTTCAGGATGGGGTTCTGTGCCGTAAATGGGAAAATGTTCGGGGAGACAGCTGTCATTCACAAATGGTTGTCCCTAAAGCTAAAGTACCGGATATTCTACAGCTGTACCATAATGATTATTCAGGAGGCCATCTGGGAGTTAAACGAACTCTACTGAAGATCCGAGAACGGTTTTACTGGGTCCACTGTCGAAACGATGTCGAGGACTGGTGTCGCAAATGTACAAGTTGTGCGGCTGTAAAGGGACCTCAGACTCGTAGTAGAGGTGCATGTTGTACAATGTTGGTGCACCATGGGAGAGAATAGCCATTGACGTGGCGGGGCCGTTTCCGGAGAGTGAAAGCGGTAACAGGTATTTCATGGTTGTGATGGATTACTTCACTAAGTGGCCAGAAGTCTTCGCCATTCCAAATCAAGAAGCTTCAACAGTTCCAGATAAACTAGTTCATGAGGTCTTCTGTCGTTTTGGAGTACCTTTAGAGATTCACAGCGATCAAGGAAGGAATTTTGAGTCTCAAATATTCCAGGAAACTTGCCGAGTTATGGGTACTCATAAAACAAGAACGACTTCTTATCACCCGCAATCTGATGGAATGGTAGAACGATTTAATCAGTCATTGGAGAGGTACCTAGCAAAAGTTGTAAACAATCGGCAACGAGATTGGGACAAGCACATACAACCGTTTTTGTTGTCATATCGAAGCGCTGTTCACGAAAGTACAGCAGTGACACCAGCTTTCGCAAACTTTGGAAGAGAATTACGGCTGCCTGCAGACCTGATCACCGGGATACCACCCGATGCTCCACGCAGTATAACCGATTATGCAAATGATTTGCGGAACAAAATGAATGACGTTTATGAGCACGTCAGACAATCGGGCCAGCAAATGTCTGAAAAGATGAAAACCCGGTATGACCGCAAAATGAACAACAAAGGGTTCGACGAAGGTTCACTTGTGTGGTTGCACAATCCAGTCCGCAGCAAAGGGAAATCTCCTAAGCCTCAAGCTAAATGGGACGGCCCGTACCGGATTGTGACCAGGATCAACGATGTAACCTACCGGATACAGAAAGGCGCAAGAGGGACTCCTAAGATCGTCCATGTGGATCGCCTAGCGCGTTATTATGGGACCGATAATGCTCGGGACGAGCATGTCTTAGGAGGGGGCAGTGTTACGCGCTAAAATCGATACACTAGCGCCATCTAGTGTCAGGAACGAGAGCGAGGGGAGTTTTACAGTAAATGACATCACAAATCTTTCGACCGCCAGCGCCACCCGAAGAACTAAGTTTCTGGAAAATCTACACTCGAATACTCGTTGCCTGGCGCGCATTTACGTGAATGTTCGGGACGCTTCTTTGCTAATTATATAAATAGGCGCTGCAAGATGCGATCGGGGCAGAGTTGATTTGACGAAACAAGCGAAGCTTCGGAGCGGAATTAAGTGAATTTGTGTTTTTAATTATTAGTGTTTTTAACTTTAGTTTGTGTAAAGTAAATTAAAGTGTTAATTTAGGTAATTTTATCGGCAATTTTTATTGTCACGAACCCTAAGCTCGTAAGACTAACAAAGATTTAATGGCAACGAAGTTGCGGGAACAGCTATTTATCATAATTTTTTTCTCGCTCATGGGCCAAATATAGCCATTCAGCGGGGAAACCATTGACTTGCATATTACTAGCGCAACGCGACCAGCGTTCTTGGCCCTATACTGCGCGCAGTTGGTCTGTATGATAATATATGTTTATAGTTTTTTTTTATTATATATGTATATATATATATATATATATATATATAATATCATATATATATATATATATATATATATATATATATATATATATATATATATATATATATATATATATATATATATATATATATATATATATAATCTTAATATAATTTTACTATTAAAACCGTTTACTTGCAGCTATTTTTTATTGTAGGGTTCATTAATTCTTTAGTACCCGGATGACCGAGCTTTGCTCGGTTTTTTTAAGTTACATTTATATACAAATTACATGAATAATAGTTTTTGATCTTATTGACATAATAGAGAAAACTGAACTGGTTATTTTAATAAAAAATAATGAGTGCAATTACTTTAATTAAAATTTTTGTATTTTTAAAAAATACTAAAAAAAGGGCTCGAAATAATAGATTTTCTCACAAAAGAAGGAAACTTAAAAAAAAGGGAAAAAGTCGGACACAAGACGGGATGCGAACCACGGAACTCCGATGTCACGCCCGAACAACATCCCATCTGAGCTATTACGATCGTTGGTAACATGTCAAAATTTACCTTCTTATATTGTAGCAGTTTTTTTAATTGCCTGAAAACACGGACAAAAGGACATTTTCTAAAAATAAATCCTAGCTAGATCGATTTATTGCCCCCGAAACTCCCTGGACACTAAATTTTATGAAAATCGTTGGAGCCGTTTCGTTCCGAGATCCCGATTATATATATATATATATATATATATATATATATATATATATATATATATATATATGAGCGTATATATATATATATATATATATATATATATATATAAGAATTGCTCGTTTAAAGGTATAGGATAAGAAAAATTGCTTAAAATCTTTCAAAATGAATACATAAACAATCAACTACAATTTTATTTATCGTTTATATTTTAAATGCGAAGCAATGAAAAAAAAATCCAATAATAAAATGATAAATATTAGTTGTGATAATTTTGTTTCACTTTCCTCTGCCAAAGAAGGTCAATGTCGTCGACAGCTGACGATCGCATGCACAACAGTACACCCGCTCCGCCTGCACACGTTAAGTTTAAAAAAAACTAGGCCAGCCGCTCCCAAAAATAGAAGGTATTTAAACGTTACTTGAAATATTTATTACGTTGTTAATTATATCGAAGTTGTTAGAAATACCTGACAAACTGTTTTAATTAATGACTTTTGTTATAAGACCGTATGGTATAATAGTTAAAATACCTAGCTATACTTTCATTCTAAACCCAGCTGGAGTAATATTTTTACAAAAATACAAATTGTTGGTTTTCTAGTCTGAACTAGTTCGCGTCTAGTTCGCGCGTAGTTTTTGTCTGTCTAGTTCGCGTGTGTCTAAAAATGCAGAAGAGCATACTTTTAGTCTAATTGCATAATTGTTTTTTTTTGTATATATGTGGGTAACAAACGTGCAAACAGTTCTCCTGATGGTAAGTAAATGCAGTAAACTATTAACACCTACATATACCCTTGATTAAGAATCGAAATGCCTTGTCACTCTCGAGGACTAAGATGGAATGTCTCTGTTACTAGTTAAAAGAATCTCCGGTTCTTGTCGCCATCGTCACTCACCATACAAAAAAAAACAGCTGCACCATGCGTGCGTGGAACATATTCCCTACACGTTCACGCCAATCTATTCATGCTTCAGACATTCTGAGTGGGATGAGAGTGAGCTTCTCTTTGTGTTTACACTCGTGGAACTTTAATATATTCTGTGCCGTTGATGGTTTCTACAAATAGAAAAAGTTTATCTTAATTTTTTATCTTTATATATCATTAGTAGTAATAAATCATATGTCAAAATCATCAGTCATATTAAAAGCTGAAATATATCTGAGAAAAAAACTTTGGTGATACTGATGAACGAATTATCTTTTACTAGTGAACGTTTTGTAACTGGAGATTCTTTTCAACGGAAACGATGCATTCGATCTTAGTTCTCAACATCTAATTAACGTCAGGTGGACGGTGGAAACTTTTTTTGAAAAAATTAAATTTAAATCATTTATTAAGTGCACTCTTTACGTTCGTTTTCCATCTTTCAATTTAAGTTTAGAAGTTATTGAATTTGTAATTAACTTTCCTTATAGTCGTGTTTCACAGTACGCGAGCAAGTCGAGTTAAATCTCCACCAGCCAATTAAGGAAACTTTGAGAGGAAACCTGCAAGTTCGCATAATAAAAATATTTTGAAGTCATGTGAAGTCTTCAAAATAACGCGTTAAAAAATAAGTAGTAAAATGTTTTTTATTCGATTGAGAAACAGACGTGTTTAAGGACATTATTAATAATACTAATTAATAAAAATTAATGTGAAAATTATAATTAAATCCTCGGTCTCATTGAAGTCTTGATTGATGAAGGTGTGTACAGTTAAACCACCAGTACCAGTGTCCCGAGGCTGGTTGCGACATAGATAAGACAAATCAAAGTTAAACAGCCTAATAAGAGATCGACCTCGAACTACATTGGTAACTTGTTCGTGTGCGAGCTATTTGAATTTACATTGCGCACACGAGCTCCTATTGAAGGCTGCTCAGATGATCGGCGAGCAATTCGTAGCAATTCACATCACGCTTTCATAAATAGTTCGCGAATCGTGATAGAATTCGTGCTAATTCGTTTCAATTATTGACAACTAAAACGTGCATGAAACTTGAAACAACAACACATATATTTTTAATTTTAAGCTTAGTTATCAAACCCAAAAAACATTTTTAGTTAATATTATTAATCCCTTTCAGTTATGAGAGAACTTTACTTAGCTTTTATATTGGACAAAATTCGTACCGTATCTAATTGGTACGAATTTATTCCTATCCTACGTGGTAGAGCCATGCTGCAGATATATTATGCTTGTGGTACAAACGGGTCGGCCTGACTTGGGTAGAATCACGTTCTCATGGAATACCGGCGTAAAATAGCAGCTTTATGATGTTGTGTATCGTATGGTTAGAATCGGATTCCCTTTTTTACTGGAAACAAAGCATTTCATCTTAATCATGCGGGCTGACAACGTATCTGCATTAAGATAAATGTAGATGTCAATGGGCCACAGCATCCACTTACCGTCGGTGAACAGTGTGGTCGTTTCTCACCCTTATTCTATAAAAAATTGGTATATATATGCTCGCTCCTAAGTAGAGTGAGTCTTTTCTATTCTATAGGATTTTTTAAGTTCTCGTCTATAGATTCTTAATGATTGCGATGTCATACTGCAGACGGGCAGTAGGTAAATACTGCCCACTGGTCTTCTTTTAGTCAAGTCTTCACACTGTTATTGCTTTCATCAGCCTAAAGTTTTTTTGTCGTGTGTTATTTTAATGTAGACACACATGAACTTTAATGTACTGTTTTGTAATAACTTAAATGTGAACACAAATGCGAATAATATAAAAACCTAACCTAAAATTACATTTTTGCTATTCAGTAATACTTCAATACTCAAACATAATGAGACTGTTGTAGATTACAACAATTCTGTAAGTTATCGCATAGACGAAAACGGATACAAAGTACAGTTGCGACATTTTGCGCCCTCCTTTCTGCCAAGGAGGGTCGCGTTCGTTTACGGCTTAGAGATCTCTAGTCAGATCGTTAAGCCAGTTCCTAAAAGGTTGGGTTTAGTGGGTAAAAGTCACTACATAACCACGCAGCCGGCTACGTGGTATGCTATGAGCATTCCCAACCTCCCTCCCCCGCTTTCCGGAGGGTTGCCCATATTTGCTTCGGGCGCAAAAAAAAAATTGCGACATTGTGATTTGCAAGCACTTTGCCAACGCCAACGTAGCTCCGACGATTCCTACTCATAATACAAACCCAAGTAGGGCCATGTCATTAATAAAATAAGATTGACGAACTTTAATCGCATCTAGTAACAACAGTTTTCACTTTGATTATGTTTATGTATATAGTCAAAGAGTTTTGAACGTTAAGTGTAACATCCATTCCGTTCCCGTAAACAAAGGCATTCCCAATAGATTGCCTCATAGGGGGAATTTTGCCATATTTGCCACGCTTGGCAGACGGGTTGGCAACTGCAGTTATTTATTAATTTTAGCTGTTATCAGGAAGGTACTGCCCATCTCCTGTTTCAGTTTCCTTCAGTCGCGTCTGTGTGGGGTAGTAGATATTCTTACACCGCCACTACGTTACAACATTAATATGAGAAACTCACAAATAACCTATGTTTTTCTTCTTACCTGAAGATCTTGTTAGAGCTTACACAGTTGCATTTTTAACCATAATAATAATTAAACTAAAACGTAGATTCAAATATTTAATACTGAAGTTATAATATATACTAAAAAAGCTTAAGCTTGTCTATTTCTTTAAACCATACCTAAACTAAAAAGAATACATTATCCTAAAATATGAATACAGCATTTAACGGCAATTTGTTACATATTCAAAGCTCACGCACGCGCACGTGCTCAACTTGCTGTTATTGGTCTTTGCTTCTATTATTGTGAAATGGTTAAGCTTTAAGTAACAGTTAAGTAGAACGATTGTATTACCAGATACGAATGTTAACAAATAGGCGGCCCTTATAAAACAATAAATTATGCAAACATATTTACGCTTATCTCTTTTAATTTTTATACTTTAAATGTCTTTTTTAATTACGCAGTAGCTGTTATTTATTATTAAAACATACTATGTGAGTCGTGACAAAGCCGTGCTGCAGCGTTTTATAGCTCCAGCACAAATGGGCCGGCTCGATTTATGGTCTATCAAATCTGATGTTAGTAACGAGCGGTCATTAATATGTCTGCAAAGTTTACCTTACATTTAGTCGATACCTTTTACGTACCTTTAATAGATATTTTTGTTTACCCTATAGAAGAGGAACCACGTTCAAAATCGAGATCTTATAGAACAATTCTGCACCTTGTAGAGCTGCGATTTGTAAAATGTTCTAATAGAAGCCCCCTCCAAGTTGTAGTCAATCCTGTCTGCTACTCCTCTGATATATAATAGTAGCGACTGCCTCGTTGATTTAGTGGTTGTAGTAGTGCGCCTGCTGATCATAAGGTCTGAGGTTTGAATCACGGATCGTGGCCAAAAAATATCAGTTATTAAGTTCCATCTGAGAATTTAAAAGTAACCAGAAGAAAGCACGTCAAGCCGTGGGTCCTGCGCCTGATTTTTCTGTCTGTGTTTGTCGGTTTACCATCCCATCAGACCATGAGAGTGAGGCAATAGAGAGAGCACCTGTGCTAACGCATACACTTGGGCACTATAATCCTAACCTGCGCTGACGGCTAGTCTCTGTTGAGGCTTACCTAATGATTTCCGCCGCCCATGTACAATTGCAACACCAGAGGTATTGCAGATGCATTGCCAGCCTTTTAAAAAGGAATAGGCTCTTATAGGTCCCTAACGCAATTGTACGGTTAAACGGTTTCACTCGGGCACTATGACGTAGACGTAGGATGCTAGGAGGCTTCAAGAAAAACTTACTTGATGTGATCGATCTCTGTGACCAGGTATATTATTTTTAACATGAGTAACAAACGAGCACACATTCGCCCTGATAGTAAGTGGATTCTATGGCCCATAGATATCTACGTCTATCTTCAATTATGAATCAAAATGCAGATACATTACCTAGAGAACGAAGATGGAATGTGTCATTTCTAGTCATAAGGGTCCAGGTGTTTAATATCACGGATTGCTTGGGCTCTTTGAAACGAAGAATTTTGCACGGTAGTTCGGATAAAAGAGCAACCAACATCTTTGGAACAGCGAAACTATAGTCAGTTTTGATGATCGATCACTATTCATATGCCTACCAGATGAAGACTGCATAATTTACACTAAAAACTAACAGAGAACAATATGCAGCTGAATATCTCTTTATAAAGATTTCCTTCACACACAATAGTAGACCACAATAGTGGTAACCGAAGCTAAGCATTTTGTTTCGTTATGTCTTATTTGGTTTTCTTCTCGACACAACACTGACATGAAAGGGGTTGGACTCAGCAATGCTTGTTGACAATGACATTACTATTAAGCTTTAAGGTCAGGGTTGAGCGTTCAACTTAATTTTCACTGTACGCGAGTAACCTGATTTCGATTTTAAGTACCAGCGCAATTAAGGTTATTATGATGTTTTAAGCGGTGATTACTTACATGTTTCGGCGATCAAAAATATATCAAGAGGAATCTGCTTGTGTCTAAAATTCAGAACCTTCAAGGATTAAAGATTTCTACTTTAATGCATCGGATGTGAAATCGCACCCAAAAAAGGAAGGCTTATAGTCTTTATAATTTAACAGAAAAACGTTTTTGACCTTAGATGGATGACATAAAATTGTCTTGTATAGTATGTGCCCAATCAATTGAAAATGAATAAAGTACTTTATAACAATAGATGATTTTTCTTCTACAGCGCTCCTTTACATAACTTTTTAATAATAGTTAATAAATATATATTATATCAATCATTATAAAAAATCATTATAAATAAAGAAAGTAATACATATAAAATGTGCCTATATATTGAAGGTTTGTAACCCCTAGTTAAACGACCGAAAGATCTTTGTCCGTTTTTCTCAATCGTATTGGCACATACTATAGATCATTCATCGTTGTAATACAGCAAGACTGACAACGGCAAACAACATCGTATTGCGCAACGTTCGCCAATACGCTATCCAAACTTGACAATTCAATCAAATTCTCACTCTTAAAAGAAAAGCCCGCAGCAGTGGTACTAATTCGTCAAAACTTTTACCTTTGAAAATTAAATACGAAAAATGTGTGACCTACTTACCGAGTATGGTTTTCATTTTAAGCCAACACCAAAAAAAGAAAGTTCTTAATAATTACACTGTGTGTGTAAGTTTTTTTGTGTGTTTATTACAGGATTTTCTCACCAATTCTGAACCAATTTTAAAGAATTATTTATCAAATCGCCAACCCAGTTGAATTTGAAGAAAAAAATCTACTCCAAACAGTGAAAATAGAAGATAAAGTCTTAGGTAGCTTTTTAGACAACATTTTGTGATATAACTTCCATTCGAAAGATTAAACAAAACCTAATAAAAACGCAAAAGCGACTTCACAGAACTAAAAATAATAAAATAATCTGTAAATTGCTAAGACAAATTGTATCAAAGAATTAAAACTCCGACTTCAGGAGCTATTAAACGATGTGAAAATACTTTCATTCGGTTTAGTTTTTTGAAGCCTGGTTTTTACATTTTTTTAATTTAATTTAATTGTCTTACTCTTATAGTAAAATATTTTATCTTTAAAATTCTACTCTCGTTATCAATGAGAGGAGATGGATGGATAAGCCTATAAAATAACAGCACTTTTCAATGTAAGAAATTTAATAAATTAAATTTAAAAAGCAATTAACGTTAAATGTTTATTCCTAAATTAAACAAGCTCTCCTTCATTTTGTTGAATTTTCGAAACAGCACCATTTAGACGATTAATAACAATACAGTTACACAACCCGCCCCAAATATAATAATCCAAATATATTCAGACAGCATTAAGCCTATGTTAAGTAGGATGAAAAGTTTGTTATATTTATAGTCAAGTAAACTAACAGACTAACAGCAGAAAACGCTTTAAATGTTGTTAATACAAGTCATTAAGCTAACAGCAAATAATGTTTTTCTACGTATTTTATTTTACAACGAATCACGTTTAATTATAAAACGAAAAAGTTATAAGCAAATAAGCATAACTATAAATTGCTTACGAAAAATAGTTAAGCACATAATTTTATTTACATCTCTAGCTTTACAGATGTTCAGTGGCGCTAAATGTCATTTAAGAGTACAGTCAGGTGAGCCACAGCCTTGTATTCCCCCTTTACTTTAAAGTAATTTTTTTTGTGTTCCAGTTTGAAGGGAAAAAGACTCAACACTATCACAGCCTAGTCATATACATAAGAAAGATATTAAGTGAAAAATCAACTGCTACTACTGCACAAATTATTTGGAAGTATATTATGTGTCTTTAAATCATGATGCAATATTTTAAAATAATTAAACATTACTAAGATTATCTGTTCAACAAAGGTCACTTCAAGGTCACTTCATTTTAAAATTCACTGTTACCTGCGAATGCTAAAGCTGAATACATTATTGCTTAATTTATCTTTTTTCAACCGACTTCAAAAAAGGAGGGGTTTTAATTCGACTGTATTTTTTATGTATGTTACGTCAAAACTTTTTCTAGGTGAACCAATTTCGATGATCTTTTTTTTTTATTTGAAAGTTAGTGCTTTTCATGAAGTCCCATATAAATTTGATCAGGATCTGACAAGTGGTTTTTGAGATATCCTTGATAATGCGTATTTAATTGATTTCGTCTACGTTGAAGATGTTCTCATTTCATTTACGTTGAAGTCACTACTTTTAACACGTGTACACTATTTTTAAAGTCAGTACACTATTTTTAATTTTATCGCTTGTTTTCATAACTTACTCTTTCAGTTTTTGTCGTACTCTCATGTGTTATTTGAAAGGCGGAAATCAATTTAACAGACTGGGTATGATGTATGAAAAACAATTAATGATTTACCACCCATTCACCTATTCATCAACTTTTACACTCATTGTTCGACATAAGTATGGATGCAATACGCAACTTTTATTTCCACTTGACAATGAACGACGTTTCCTACGCGTTATGTAGCAATGCCTGGCACGGATCGGACAAAACTTTGAACAAGTTATTTATACGCTGAAGACGATATGCGTTACTTTTGTTGTCTTCTATGAATGCGTTAGACATCATAATTCAAGTTTGTACACATATGACGAAAAATGTTTAAATAACTGTCTTATTATAAAGCAGATGACTGACGAATGAAATGAAATTTTATTAAATTAAATTAAAATGATAACTCTTTATTTTTTGACGTAGGGAACAAAAATTTCGTTCGTCAAACGTCACCATGTTTTATAATCTACAACCGGTACCAAATGAGGTTCCTCTGCCGGAGGGGAAGCGGCAAAAAAACTACGCAGGTTCCGTCATTATAATATTTTTTAAAAGCCAATAATATGATATTCTTAATCAAAGTTGAAAAGGAAGAGAGTCACGCTGCAGCTATATTATGGTTGAAGCATGAATGGGTCGGGTCGATCGGGAAGGATCACACTCTTACAGAATACCAGCGTAAAATAGCAGCTTAATGCTGCTTTGTTCTGTATGGTGAGTGTAGAGAACCGGAGACCCTTTTACTGGAATCGAGGCATTCCATCTTAGTCTTCAAGGGAGACAACGGATCTGCATTTCGATTCTTAGTCGAGGTTAAATGTAGATGTCTATGGGTCACAGCATCAACTTACCATCGGGTGGACTGTGTGCTCGTTTGTCACCTTATACTATAAAAAAAAATAAAAAAATATAGAAAGTCAAATTCCTAAGACAGCCACCGTGAGCACCAGACGTATTTGAGATTTATAACATACACCCCTCAACACGAGACTCAATTCAAGTTAGTCTGCAGTAAAAGCCTTAGTTTATTAAAACGTTATTCTTCAACAATCAAATTAATAAATTATTGAGGTACATTTCAACAATCAAGATTAATCAAGAATTGAATGGCCCAATTCAAGAATCCTTATATTCCCTAATATCCCTATAGTCCCTAAGTCCAGTTAGGGATTTTATGCACTTGCAACAAAGCCAGTTAAAGCCCTTCATTTTCTATAGTTCAGTCTATTTGTTTAATTTGTAACACATTCCTATGTATTGTTTTTTTAACATCCTAAACTCTTAGTCTAGTGATTTGATTTTAACATATTTCTATGTCCGAATTACCCCCAGGTAATCATTATATGAGGTATCTATAGAATAAAAAATATGTTTTAGAGTTAAGCAAAATGTTTCATATTTTGGTTCGTAAGGAAGGAATGTACCTACAGATAATAATAAATGCTTTATTTTGTGTTTTTGAGCTATTTTACTACTATCAATACTAGTAAAAATAGGCCAATAATAATGAAAAAATCTAAATCAATTTTTTTCCTCAATCCCTAAATCCAACTGAAAACCCAAAAAAAGAAAACTCTAAATGAAAACCCAAAGAAAGCTCAAATCGTTTTGTTCTTCATATTTTTATTAATGGAAGAAACATTACAAATGAATATTTTGATCGTCAAATATTATTTTTAAAGAACTCATTAAACGTTATTTTTGACAACCATTCGTATTTTAATTTTTTACAATTACGTTTCAAGGACCAAAATAAAAGTTTGTGTGCATAAATTCTAAAACAGAAAAAAGAACTTAGGGACTTCTTGCGCTAAGTATTTCAATTGTCGTTTAACTGATCTCTTTAAAAAAAGGAGATTGTCAGATACCACGTTAAACAACCTGTTTATGTAAGCAAACTTACGAGTTGTTAGTCGTTTTATAGCGTCAATATTGCTTAACATCCTATAACATTAACACGTTGATGTACGTGATCATGTCCATTTCACGTAATTAATTAAGCTTTGAATAAAACTGATTATACGGATTTTATCGCCTTTAATTAACACGGTATACTCCGTATAAGTGATTTTATTCAATGTGTAGTGTTCGCGTAAATTTAAGAAATTATTAATTAAGCTGTTTGACTGGCTCACGTTGTCATATGAACTATAGATGCATTCAAAATCTTTCCCAACATATATACATAATACAAAACATTACTAATCATATGCTAATAGTGTTTAAAAAATTACACAAAGTAGTCAATAAATCTGACTTTCGTTACGTTATTTAAAATTAATGTAAGGTAAATTTGTCAAGCTTCTAAGTAGTTTGTAATCTCACCTTGAACTGACTACTAAAGTTTATATTTGAAAAACTAAGTTTAATTGCTATAGTTTAATATATAATTTTTGAGGCCAATAAAAAAGAAACTATCGATACATAAGTTCATGAAGTTTTAAGATCACTATATATACTTAAGGTTTCTATATAATATTCTGAGCCAAATGCTTCATCTCCCTTTTTTTTCTTTTTTTTTTTTGCGGATGGAAAATCATCTAATGACGCCTTTCGCTCTGGGTGGAGCGTAAGGGAGTGTCAGACTTTTACTGACTAAAAACCATCCGTGTTTCTTCAGTGCCCTTACGTTCCGGAGCCGCGGTATCTCTTTCGAACAGCCCGCAGTCCCGGCAGGCGTCGGCCCTTCGTGGAACAAAACGCGCCGTCGACACGGTGTGTCGTCGTTAGACGGGCGGACGGCGAGCTATCCATTGCTCGCCGTCCACAGGGCCGCGCCTACGGTTACCGGGGGCCACGACGTAGCCCCCGACGCCATGCTTCACCTCCCTGCATGTTTCATTAGGTTTTCACTTCATAGTGAGTGACCGAAACTTGTCACTGCGTCTGCCAATTCATCTTCACTACCACCACCCTTGTTGACTTGTGAAGGGCTGTAATGATGATGATGATGAAATGAAAATGAAAAGATAACATAAATATCAATAAAATAAAATAAATACAAAAATACATATAAATATAAATAAAAGCCCAACCAGATAGAGGTCATTATTATTATTATTTTAACACAGTGAGACATAAAAGACAATACACAGAAAAATGAACTCCGCTCTTAAAAGTGATAAGTTTCGCAGCCCCAAACTTTCATAATTCTTTTATACGGAAATTTTTAACAATTGATATAAAATAACAATTGAAACTTTTTATTTTTGAGGCATCTAACTTTGTTGTATAATAATAACTTTATTAATAGTGTTACGAGCTTGAGGTTCGTGACAATAAAAATTGCCGATAAAATTACCTAAATTAACACTTTAATTTACTTTACACAAATTAAAGTTAGAACACTAATAGTTAAACACACTAATTCACTTAATTCCGCTCCGAAGCTTCGCATGTGTCGCTGAGTTCAACTCTGTCCCGATCGCATCTTGCGCCACCTATTTATTTAAATTAGCAAAATATCCGGAATGTTCAAGTAAACACGCGCAAGGTACCGAGAGTTCGAGTATAGATTTTCTAGTTCTTCGGGTGGCGCTGTCAGTCGAAAGATTTGTGATGTATTAGACACTAGATGGCGCTAGTTGTGTCGTCGACTGGAGCGCGTAACACTGCCCCCTCCTAAGACATGCTCGTCCCGAGCATTATCGGTCCCATAATAACGCGCCAAGCGATCCACATGGACGATCTTAGGAGTCCCTCTTGCGCCTTTCTGTATCCGGTAGGTCACATCGTTGATCCTGGTTACAATCCGGTACGGGCCGTCCCATTTAGCTTGAAGCTTAGGAGATTTCCCTTTGCTGCGGACTGGATTGTGCAACCACACTAATGAACCTTCGTTGAACCCTTTATTGTTCATTTTGCGGTCGTACCGGGTTTTCATTTTCTCAGACATTTGCTGGCCCGATTGTCTGACGTGCTCATGAATGTCATTCATTTTGTTCCGCAAGTCATTTGCATAATCGGTTATACTGCGTGGGGCATCAGGTGGTATCCCGGTGATCAGGTCCGCAGGCAGCCGTAATTCTCTTCCAAAGTTTGCGAAAGCTGGTGTCACTGCTGTACTTTCGTGAACAGAACTTCGATATGACAACAAAAATGGTTGTATGTGCTTGTCCCAATCTCGTTGCCGATTGTCTACAACTTTTGCTAGGTACCTCTCCAATGTCTGATTAAATCGTTCTACCATTCCATCAGATTGCGGGTGATAAGAAGTCGTTCTTGTTTTATGAGTACCCATAACTCGGCAAGTTTCCTGGAATATCTGAGACTCAAAATTCCTTCCTTGATCGCTGTGAATCTCTAAAGGTACTCCAAAACGACAGAAGACTTCATGAACTAGTTTATCTGCAACTGTTGAAGCTTCTTGATTTGGAATGGCGAAAACTTCTGGCCACTTAGTGAAGTAATCCATCACAACCATGAAATACTTGTTACCGCTTTCACTCTCCGGAAACGGCCCCGCCACGTCAATGGCTATTCTCTCCCATGGTGCACCAACATTGTACAACTTCAATGCACCTCTACTACGAGTCTGAGGTCCCTTTACAGCCGCACAACTTGTACATTTGCGACACCAGTCCTCGACATCGTTTCGACAGTGGACCCAGTAAAACCGTTCTCGGATCTTCAGTAGAGTTCGTTTAACTCCCAGATGGCCTCCTGAACAATCATTATGGTACAGCTGTAGAACATCCGGTACTTTAGCTTTAGGGACAACCATTTGCAAATGACAGCTGTCTCCCCGAACGTTTCCCCATTTACGACACAGAACTCCATCCTGAAGCAGCAAGCTGTCCCACTGGGCCCAATAGCTTTTAGTGGTCGAACTCATCGCTGAGACGTCACTCCACTTGGGCTTGGGAGCACTGGCCTTTATCCGTTCCAGAATCGGCTTGATGTCCGGATCTTCCTGCTGTGCATGTAGTAAGCTGTCCTTCCACTCGTTGCTGAGGTGGTCTGCCCTGAACATCCTCACGGATACCACTTCCTTACTCTCTTGCCTAGTGCAATGTTTGCAATCTTCAGGACAAGGTCTTCTTAACAATGCATCTGCGTTGCCATGAGATTTCCCGCTGCGATGTTCGATCTCAAAGTCGTATTCCTGCAGTAGTTCAATCCACCTCGCAACTTGTCCTTCCGGGTTTTTAAACTGCAATAGCCATTTTAGTGCAGCACGGTCAGTTCGTAAGTGAAACTTTCGTCCCAGAAGATATTTGCTAAAATGCTGCAACGACTTTACCACAGCGAGCAATTCGCGTCTTGTGACACAATAGTTCCTTTCCGGTTTTGACAACGACTTGCTGATCCTATATCACTTGCGTCTGTGTCAACTATAAATTCTTTGCTTGCATCAGGGTATCCCAAAATAGGTGTTTTGCACAGACGGTCCTTGAGCTCCTGGAATGCGATATTGCAACTTTCATCCCAGCAGAAATGTCGCTTCTCCTCGGTTAGCTTGTGCAGAGGTTTGGCTATATCTGCAAAGTTCTTCACGAATCGCCGGTAATAGGAGCACAAACCCAAAAATGCTCTAACCTGCGTCTTGTCTTTTGGAACCGGCCAATCCTTGACAGCGGCGATTTTCTCTGGATCTGTGCGGATACCTTCTTCCGATACTACAAACCCCAAAAAGTTAACTTGCCGTTGGAATAGTGAACATTTCTTCGGGCTCAACTTGAGGTTGGCACTCTGAATCTTCATAAGCACGCGTTCCAGGTTTTGAAGGTGTTCCTCAAACGTACGGCCCACGATGATGATGTCATCCAAGTAGACCAGACAGGCATCGCCAATTAGCCCGGTAAGTACAAGTTCCATCAGCCTTTCAAACGTTGCTGGAGCATTGCACAACCCAAACGGCATTACTTTGAATTGCCACAGACCCTTTCCCGTCGAGAACGCAGTTTTCTCCTTGTCCTTAGGGTCAATTTCAACTTGCCAGTAGCCACTTTTTAGATCCAGCGTGCTAAACCATTTTACTCCTGTAAGCATGTCCAGCGTGTCATCAATTCTTGGCAAGGGATAGCTGTCCTTCTTTGTAACGTCGTTCAGACGGCGGTAATCAACACAGAACCGCATGCTGCCATCCTTCTTTTTCACCAGCACCACTGGTGAACACCATGGACTAGAGGAAGGTTCAATAACACCATCCTTCAATCATGGTTTCCACTTCCTTTTCACGTGCTACCGGCAATCTTCTTGGCCGCTGACGGATAGGCAATTCCTCACCTGTGTTTATTTTGTGTTGAACTAAACCAGTCTTTCCTATGTCAGCATCGTTTGATGAGAATACATCGGCGTACTTGAGTAACAACTTCTTCGCCTTGACCAATTCGTTTGGGGAGAGAACACTGCGACAGTCTTCCAAAAGTGTGGTCACTCTCGTTTCTGCATCCTTGCTGGGGGTTCCACTCGTTATATATTGGCACCGACGTAACCAATCCACTTCCTCACAAGTACCAATTAGTGTGCCTTTTTCTATAATCTGGTCCCGGTCGCAAGGGTTCAGCACACGTACTCCTGAGATGTCAGTGGTCCTGACCAAGGTTCGAGCTACTTTCCATGGAAGGTCATTGTTTACCCTTTCCACAAGTATACAACGGTGAGCTTGCCCAGCGTTTCGGGGAAGACTAACCGGAACAATCGTTTCCGATCTCGGCGGAAGAACAATCTTCTTAATGCTGTACACGTTCCCTGGTAACGCACCTTCCATAAAAAGTTCCTCCTGTCCACATTTCAAAACACCTTGCTTAACGTCGATCTCACAACAATTATTCCTCATAAAGTCTAGGCCTAGGATGCAGTCGTCCATTATATCAGCCACGATGACATTATGCAGGTAGATCACGTTGCCTAGCTTCAACTCCATCTCCTTCTCTCCACGGACGGGTATACGCTGACCGGTGGCTGTTACCAAATTAATGCGTTCTCGGTTGTATGCGGAGTCCCCAAAGAACTGACTTATAAGTTGAGAACTAACAACCGTACGAGAGGCTACAGTGTCTATGGTCAGTTTACACGGCATTCCGTTGACCTCGCCCTTGATGATTAGACTGTTCCCATCATGGGTTTGTGAGATCGAGATCTTTGGGGCTCTTTTAACATCAGCCAGCACCCGCCCCGCAGTTCTGGCTTTTACTCGTTTCCCTGCTGCTGCTGGGCGGTGCTGTTGGCCGCACTACCCTCCTGGGATCGTTCGCCTTCCCTTTCTAGGGTTCGCTTAGGGCAGCTGGATCGAAGATGGCCCTTTTCCCCACAGCCATAGCACCTAGGGCTGTATCCTTTGTTGCGGTCGCGAACTATAGCTGCTGCAACCTCCCTGACGCGATGGGAACGGTGATCCTGCCGCACGGCTTCCACTTCCAGTGCATGGGCCAAGGCGTCCTTAAGCGTCTCGTGGTGCCCGAGCCTCACAGCAGCTCTGACTTCCGGGTCGCAGATGCCGTCGATGAATGTCTGCACCAGGTTCCCCTCAATGAGCGCAGGTACAGACCGGTATGCTTTTCGCACCAGCTTCTCCACTTCTAGAGCCCACTGCTGCAGGTTTTCGTTGATGCGCTGCACACGATCTTTAAGCTGCGCACGAAAGACGTGTTCCAGGTGAGCGTCGCCATACCTCGCCTCCAATGCCTCAAGGAGTTGCTCATAAGTCACTTCCTCACCGAGAGCTTCCAGAACTGTTAAGGCCTGGTCACGCAGGCCTAGTGTGAGAGCAGTCATGGCCTGATTTTTATTCCAGCCGTTCGCCTTCATAACAGCTTCGAACTGGATTTTGTAGGCTGACCAGGAAGAGGTACCGTTGAACGGTGGCACCTTGAACCCACGTAGCGAAGGTGTTGTAGCTACCACGGGAGCTGTAGCTCCATCTCCAAGTTTGAGTTCGTCCAGTGATTTCTTCATGTCAGCCATTACGTTGTCAACCCGATTCTTTACTTGGTCGATTCGGGTTTCAGCTTCCGACAATCGGTTGTCATGTTGAGAAACCTTATCCTTCACCTCCTTTATCTCCTTCCCGAAGGTAGCGTGAAGATCCTTCATGAGGAGCATTTGCTCTTCCAACCGACGGGCCTGTTCCTCTTGTCCGCCCCGCAGTTGATCTTCCAAACGACGGACCTGTTCCTCCTGTCGGCGAGCCTGTTCCTCCTGTCGGCGAGCCTGTTCCTCCTGCTGCTCTTTCAACAGACGGGCCTGTTCCTCTCGTCCGCGCTGCAGCTGCTCCTGTAGCATGGCCATCAGAGCACCTAAGTCAGGTGCCACAGACGTAGAAGCTGCTGACGGACCGGCTTCCGTGGCCGGCGGCTGGCCCTCAGACATCTGCGGCGTTGCACCACCAAATCTCCTCTGGTCCGTCTCCTGCTGGCGTTGACTTTGGGTACGGACACCCTCCGTTTCCTCCTTGGGTAAAATCGGCATTATTTTATCCCACTTCTGACACCAATTATTACGAGCTTGAGGTTCGTGACAATAAAAATTGCCGATAAAATTACCTAAATTAACACTTTAATTTACTTTACACAAATTAAAACTAAAAACACTAATAATTAAACACACTAATTCACTTAATTCCGCTCCGAAGCTTCGCTTGTGTCGCCGAGTTCAACTCTGTCCCGATCGCATCTTGCGCCACCTATTTATTTAAATTAGCAAAATATCCGGAATGTTCAAGTAAACACGCGCAAGGTACCGAGAGTTCGAGTATAGATTTTCTAGTTCTTCGGGTGGCGCTGTCAGTCGAAAGATTTGTGATGTCATAAACTGCAACGCTCCCCTCGCTCTCGTTCCTGACACTAGATGGCGCTAGTTGTGTCGTCGACTGGAGCGCGTAACATTATACTTAATATAATATATAACACATTTGCGTAATGCGTACAGCAAGGGAGTGAAATAATTTCCCGCCGTTTGCCTTTCCGAAAGCTTTTCCGCGTTTTGTCTGCAAAACTGAATAGGATTAACTATCTATGAAAAAAATTATTTATTTATTTGGTTTACCAACAAACGCTACACTGATACATATGCTTAATTCTAAGACAGTGATATAAACTAAGTGCACATTCAATAATAGGTAAACACCGCATGCTTAGTGCTCACAGCATTATAGAGCTTTATCACCATTAATTGCCTGGTTTGTAGTAAAAACACTGGCTTGTAATAAGTTTAAAAAGTAGGAAAAACAAACACACCTAATTTATTTATGATCCTAATAATTTTTTGGGGTTCTGTACCTCAAAAGGAAAAAAGGAACCCTTATAGGATCACTTTGATGTCGATCTGCCTGTCCGTCCATCCGTCTGTCAAGATCCTCTTTCTTAGCAACGGGTAGAAATATCAAGTTGAAATAAATATCAAATACAAAGACCTACGGTTCGTTGGAGGCGTAAAAATCCAGGTTTATAAGTCAACGCAATTAAGAGATACGGCTGTTTATTTCAAATATTTTAATATTCGTAAGCTCATTCATCAAAACCTGAGGTACCTCCCGTTGACCTAGAATCATGAAATTAGGCAAGAAGCAAGATATTACAGTACAAGTAAAGCAAAATATGTGAAATCCATTAATTTGTAGATGTACGAAAAAAAGTTATGATTAAAAACTTACATTTTCAGTTGGAGAATCGACTATATTAATTTATAACGATACAAGTGGTAAAATAAAAAAAATTGTACAATGGATTCTATATAAATATAATCTATTGTTGATTTTTTTAAACCGCTTGACTGATTTAAATAAAATTTAAAGGGGACTGCCTGGAAAGTATACCCTTAGAAAGAAAATAAAATAATTTTCCAAATCCGTTCAAGCGTCTTCGAGTAAATTCTAACGAATTGAAAACATCCTCCTTTTTTGAAGTCGGTTGAAAATGTGGTCATGAATCACCGTCACCCTGTAGTAGTGGTGTAAGAGTACCCACTACCCCATATCACCCCGTGGGTGTCGTAAGACGCGACAGAGGGAAACAGGCAGGAGTCGGCAGCAGCGTCTTCTTAATAACGACCAAAAATAAAAACTGCGGTTGCCAACCCGCTTGCCAACCATGGCAACCATGACAAATATCCCCCACATGAGGCTAGTCTACGGAGGAGGCCTATTTTCAGCAGAAGATGGTATTATTCTGTGAAGGTAACATTAGTTAAGAATATAGGTTAACTATTACTTAAAAACCTATAAAATCACTACAAAATAATTTTATTATGATCCATAAGCAGTCGTGAGGATTCGCTATTTGAATTTGACCCCACCGATAAAGTGGATTAGAAATGGCAACAGCACGTGATGTTCTTGTGAAAGGAATATTTCGCATACATATCAGTGAAATCTTTTTTTGCATGCTATTTAATCGCTTAGAGCCATAATAGAAGAAATTTGCCCACTAAATCAATTTTATTTCCTTTCAAATACTGTTGATGTTCATGCAATCAGTTCATCAAATATATGAATAAAATGAAATTTATATTTTTATTATTTACTCATACTTGTTAATTCTTTTGAAAAAAATTATAACATACAGTTTTATATTGTAATCTTCGGCTTCACAAATCGTTTGAAACGAATAAAAACTCAAAAATGTAAATGTTCTTAATATTTTTTTAGTACATTAAGCTAATTTTATTATCAAACTTTTCATCTTAAAAGCAATTATGTCTCATAAATTTTCCTATAGTGCCTTTTACAATATGAAAATGTTATGCTTGCGTATATTTAAACAAATATTTAATCATTTTACCTATTCAGTAAACTGGAGTTATTTGGGAAAACACTACAGCACGTGTTTTGTTTGGTAGTCGAGAGAACTAAT
Organism: Parnassius smintheus behrii; assembly: GCA_036936625.1. NCBI lineage: Eukaryota > Metazoa > Arthropoda > Insecta > Lepidoptera > Papilionidae > Parnassius > Parnassius smintheus. The sequence continues at coordinate 15,583,305 of JAUPFT010000014.1, forward strand.
GTAGTAATAAGATATTACCCTCCTATGATCTTATAATCGTAAAACGGTTACATGTGTAATGTCTTTAGGTATGTAGCTACGTATAAGATTTCACTTTCTATCTTTATACTATCAGCCGGTTTCCGTTTATTAAATTAAAAAATCGGTTACAGGATAATTGATAGATTGGTTAAACTTGTTAGATTACGTTACATTTTAAAGCCAAAAAACGTTACTCTCACGCTAGAAATTTATTACGTATCATGGCGCATAAAATACATAAATTACACATGGACAAACATCCAAATCCGGAACCACTCTTTGTTGGTCATAAATATTGTAATGTTCGATATGGTATACGAAACAGCGCCCATTATATTCGTGAATTTAAATATAATGCACATTTTTATTTCAAATCTCTTTAAATTAGATAATATTAGTAAGGATAATTGCTTTACATATGCTATGATATTATTATAATGTAACTAAAAAAACTAGAGAAAAATTATTAAAGCAATTTAATTATATGCCCTTATATAAAACAAACATATCAAATACCCGCTTCGAATTTCGTAACAGCACGGATTAAATAATGTTACTACGTTAGGTACTGTCCCCCAAAAGCGCGACACTGTTTTATTTAGAAATTAACAGTCGATAGTCGCTTAGAATGTAACCCGCATAAAAACATTTAGAGTTGCATGTGCAGTTGCGAAAAATACGAGCGTCGCATTCTGGATTTTTTCTTGGATTAAATAAATCGAACTAATAGTGTGCGGCAACAGTCATGTAACCTTTTACAAAGTATCATTTAAAAGATTTTTAAATGAATACAAAAATCCCTAAAGAATTATAATTAATTATATAAAATTATGACAAACACTATTAATGCATTATTCTTAACTTTATATGTCACTGTTATTTTAACTCAAGCTATATATATGACAGGTAACTAAACATAGTAGTAAAATTGATTTAAAGGAAATGAAATCAAATAAATATTAATTATTCAATGTTTATCTTGACCATGCTGTGACGGCACAAGAAAACCTATCATGCAATTTCGTCTACGCCCATGGATGTTGTAAGACGAAACGTCATCTATAGAAACTGTCGGAAAGATCTCATGATATCCGGAGGCTGATGGTATAACCATTCCGTTAACGCCGGAATTAAAATAATCAGACCGGTGATGGGAAGCGGCGTTGAAGGTGCGCGATGCTAGGCGTGGCGATTGTGGCAAATTCTACCTAGAACAGGAGAGCCTATGTAGACTGTAGACTTCTAGAGCTGGTGAAAAATAGTCGTATATAATTATATAAAATTTACGTGACCATGATAAATATATATTGATCTTCCTCAAGGATTTTTCTAAAGGTTTAGTTATAGACCGTTTAATAAATTTATGGCGTAATCGTCTTAGTTGGGACCTCATTACGTTTGTTTGTTTAATAACATGGGCCTTTTAGGTGTGTCTTGAAAGAATGAATATTCACTAAAGCAATGAAAGCTGTTGGTAGGGCCTTATAATTTGTTTATTTTTAGCTTTTCCCTACTTACGTGATGTAAGTGTAAGGGTGGGGGTTATACTACTCCTAATTCTCACATTTTTACATTATCAGTAGGACTAGATTACCACCCATTCTGCTCTCCTGTCCGGCGAGTAGTTTGGTGAATGGCTCTGTAGGAGAAAGCAGGTCATGTTGATCCCCAGGGCAAGTATGAGGGGTTCTTCCTTCACGTGAACTACGGAACTAAGGTAGCACAAATACCAATTTGGTCTGGTTCAATAGACAACAGACGGAACAGAAACACTCAGACGATCCTCTTTTTATTTCCTTTTTATTCTACTCCCTTTCTCCTATCCTAACATTATGTGTATCAAGGTGTTAAGGGTAACATGCCGATGGATTCGTGGCTGGAGGGGATTCTAGTCGCAAGTGACACCTACCCGGGACCAGGGCGAGTAGTATTTTAGCCCTTCTATCGGCATGCGGGGCTCTGCCAGGGGTATCCGAATATTTCCCTAGCTGATCGTGGGACCAAAATGGATGAAGATTGACATTTTGATAAAATCAACTCACCTTTAATGAAACTGTCTGTAGGTCTGGAAGAGGCTCTTTTAGCCTCACCAATGCCCTGCAACACAATGCCCCAACCTGGGACGAGCCGTGAAGTGGAGGGCACGTCTGCAGCCAAACTCCAATCGGAAACGAACCAAGGAGGGGAAAAGAAAAAGTTCGCTAGGCCTTACAAGCTTGGTGGAGCAGCACGGAAGAGGTACAGGAGGCTAATAGCAACTGAGATAGGAGCCGAAGAGGCCCTCTCTCTTTGCCAGAAGCCCTGGGACGAAATTGCTCTGCCCAAACCTCCCCCGGTTCCGAAGGTTAAAAAACGCAGTTGGTCTGAGCAGGAGTCTCTTAAAGACAATCAGAACAGTAAATCTGTGAAGCTGACAACGGGGGAGAAGAATCTCAGTTTCAGTGCCGTATCTGGACCCACGCGTGTAGGAATTCGCAATTCAAGTCCTATGAGTGTGGAGCAGACGTGGCTGGTCCATCGGGCACTAACACAGGCAGGCCTGTGGGGCGCGGCTAGAAACGGGACCGAAATTTTTAAGTTTTACCCACAAGCCAGCTTGTATTCTGGTAACGTGCCCGAATAAGGCAAACCGGGGCTAATTGATGTGTCGGAAAATTGAAACGCTGTCCGGAGGCAGAGCTCTCAATAATACCTGACAGCATAACCGTAGCTATTCGCGAACCTTCGAGGATGGTTGTCCCGACAAAACCACGACCTCAACACAAAATGTTCCTTGGTTGAACACTAAGCTAAATGAGTTTAGGGAAAAGACCAAGAAACTATTCAATAGGGCTAAAAAATCTAAAGGGTGGGATATTTATAGTGCAGCCCTATCCGAAAATAATAAAGAAATTAGGAAAGCTTAGAGAGCTTCGCAGTGCAAGATTACACATAATGTTATCGAAAGCTAAATCTAAACAGATCGGGTTTCTTAAAGAGCCTGATAGTAACTTCACTACTAGGAAAACAGAAACATCGGAGTTACTAGCGTCAACCCATTTCCCATTGTCACATAGAACTTTTGGCTCAAACTGTTTCAGAGAATTCTCTTATGCACAGAAAATATGTTTAATCGGCTCAACACTGGCGTCAGTTGTCGAGCGACTCTTGTAAAACCAAACTGATTTTTTGGAGTAATTTAAATTAAAAATATTTAATCTAGAATAATTTTTTTAATTTTACTGAGTGTTGACAGTACAGAAATAAGTCTGAAATTAGTGGGGTCCAATGTACTACCAGATTTAAATAAAGGTTTACTATGTTCCATTGAATCACACTAGATTCTATATTAATATTAAAAATAATGGCAAGTTGGTGTGCGACTACATCTATTATAAACAAAATAACTTTAACGGAATCCCCCATTTATCTGCTGTCTTAACATCAATAGTTTTGAAATATCTTACAATATCTCCTAAAAACATTTTAAAGAATGCAAAATATTTTTACAGACATTTACATTTTGTTTGAGTAACTCGTTGACAGTGGGGGAGGAATTCACTGACTTCGAAGTCAAGATCAGAATGTTGTTAAAACGTTTTCAAGAGCTGTTGCAACATCCTGATTTGATTTTGATAAATTATTATTAAAATTTAATTCAAAATTTGAGTTGTGTAATTTCATCTTGCCAGATTCGCTATTGATTATACTGCAAGTCATTTTAATTGAGGCATTTTTAATTTTGATGCTTTAAAGATAATGATGACAGACAGATGTTTTGGCTGTGGAATACACTCTTTTAAATATTTTCGAATATTTTTTTAAATATTTTCTAAATGGAACACTAATTATATGATCTTTCTTAGTAAAGGTCATACAATTTTGTCTTCTCTTATGGATTCCTACTGTCGCCCGCTAATTAAACGATTTGCGACTGTTTAAGGAGAGTGTTTTAAAAGTAAATATTTTACTAAATTCAAGACATAATTTTAAATAATGATCCATATAAATAGTTAGTATTATTTTTATATGGAAGAAATGGCAGCTTTTTCACTATATTACTTGTAAATTTCTTTGAGCGATGTTCAATTACTCGTATTGGAACAAGCACAACTTTCTTAATTTTCGGTTTTTAATACATGTAAGGTAGTGAAACCAACTGTCCACAATAAACAGAACTTAAATTTTGAATAATTAGTTTATGCAAGATCTCAACATCACTAATAATAATATTTATATAAGTTGCACTTGGCGTTGGCACCCTGCAATACGTGTTGGCTCTAAGAACAAATTAACAAGGTTGTACGATTTGAGCAAATATCTTAACTACTAATAGATCTTTAGATCGCAGTGATACTGGTCTCTCTCTCTAGACATGCATAGCTGCTCGCACAAAAAAGTGTTAGGCTGCTTACTTGATGTAAGTGTTTTATAAGGGCATCACCACCAATTGCATGATCAGCACGGCTTCTAGCCGCATAGCATGTCATGAAGGAAGAAGGGAAGGAGTTCCAGTTTGAACGGTATTCGACCGCACGCTTGAGAGTCTCCTCCCTCCAGATACCTCCTGAATGAGGTATATTACTATGGTACGACAAATTAATGTATTCGCTAAAGGTCATACAGGCTTACGCATCAACGTTGGCACATCCCGATGAGGAGGTGGAGGATTGAGGATATTTCTAGAGCCATGCATTCCTCCAAAACGCACTATACGGTGTTAATGGGAGACTTCAACAAAACTAGGCACAAGAAAAAACGATGAGCTGAAAGTAGGGGAATTTGGGATAGGGCAACGGAAACCAAGGGGCCAGTAGCTGGCCGACTTTATTGAGAAAAAGGGACTCTTTCTGATGAACTCTTTCTTCCAGATGCGGCCCCACATAAAGTGGACCTGTTCGAGTCCCGACGGTTTGACAAAAAATGAGATAGACTTCATTATGACGATGGCAAATATAGTCAAAGGCAGTTATAAGATAATAATGATAATTCGCCAATAGAAAGGATTTGTGTAACTGACGTTGAGTATATACATTTATCGATTCTTTTTGTATCACACACTAACAAGTCGCCTTCATTCATTCAAAGGTGCAAAATTTACATAGATATAAAATATCTGTGTTGTTATATAAAACATCATTAGGTTTAGACAGTACGCAGCTCCGTCATGAAGGGACCCGACTTATGCAAAGCTACTTAGGTGTGAGTCAAACCAAGACGCAGAGAGCACCTTTGATAATAGCGACCCGCCAAACAACCATCACAGAGATGCAATGCTCCAGAACTCAACAAGCATCAATACATCTATCGTCGGGCTTAAATCATCCCAACGGCCCTCATTCGATCACAGCAGACATCACCACCCGCATACCTCCATCGACCAGAACCACAAGATGCGTCGAATCAGGCGCAGCATAGCATACTCATCACAACACGTAATACCGCAAGTAGCAGTAAGCATCTATGTAACTACCATACGGATGGCAACCCCTTACAACACAGCCACATGATTTTGGAAACAAAATTGGTTCTGTTGTTATATTAAAAATAGCAACAACGTATCATAGTAGCACGCTACTAAGAAGTCAGTAACCAAAAATCAACGTATCATAGAGCTATTTCACTAAGAGATGGAGTTGAGTGTGCTAGTTGTACTTAAAAGTATTACCAAACGTACTCTCCATAATCCGAAAAACAGCCGATGTATCATAACGCTATGCCCTAAGACATCACCCTCAATCGGTGGGGGTATGCGGACAAGTCGTATTGCTACAACAAACCCGCTTACCACCGGCACCAAGATAATATGACATATCGGTTAGCGAGTCCAAGTTTACCTCGGTCTTGGACACTGTAAAATACTTTACTCGCCACTATAATAATTATTTTCAAGTCCCATTTCTACCAATATAACGCTTTTACATATTTGAGACCTTCCACATTTTTGCTTTATTTCATAGATCTTACTTTTATATGTCTCATACAAATGAGACTTCACTCTCTCTCTCTCTCTCTCTCTCTCTCTCTCTTCTCTTCACTCATAACTCTGCTATTATAACGCTTATGCATTTTAGAGACCTTCTATATATATAGCAATAGTGCTTTGGTAGTCAGCCGCCTGACTACCACATACTCGTATATTATATGTATGGCCTGTTACTTATCTTTATTATCGTAATAATATAGTCGACTAGTATTTCTACTCATATTTAATACATTTTTAATATTTTAAGCAGAGCCATAATACATTTTATTAATTTTATAGTCAACATTAGCCTTTGTTTTACTATAATACTTAATGTTCGAAATTAATGTATTTTAATTTTATGCACAATTATGCATTTTAATTGTTCAAAATATTATATCTATGATATTTTTAGAAAATAATAAATGTCTAAACTAGTACAGAACCAGACTAAAAACTTACCAATGGCACGAAGATGTAAGAAAGAAAGAACATATTCCGAATACTCTTCTGCACTGCATTATGAGATATTTTTATGTTTGTGGAATGGGAAGGATAGAATTATTCTCATAAATGGCAGATGCTAATAACCCCTAATTTACTGACGATATAGGCATTATATCAGAATTAATGGAGTACCTTAGTACGATACTCAATTTTGCCTTTTGGCTGTAGGTAAACTACTTAAAAAAATGTTCTATAATATAAAGTGGCTTTTCGTTTTACAGGATTCTATTAAGAAATAGTTTGATAATTTCTAAATGAAAGTATTTAGATTAACATAACAAAAAGTGTCACATATTATCGTTTTACATATAATAATAGGCCATCTGGAAAACAAAAACAGCTTGATATGTTGAAGAGCCATGAAACGTTGTGAGGACTTATGAAACTATGTGGAATTTGCGATAAAAGTTTCTACTATCTTACGCGGTGGTTGGGGCACGTCACGTGATTAAGCTTTCGTGGCGCAGGCTTCAACGTGCTCTCCGTTTCGATCTGTCTCAGTACATGCGCCGGCGCAGCACCGTCTGCACGCGTACATACAGAAATATTAGTTGATCAAATAATGACATTTTTATACGTTTTAACGAACTAAAATCTAGTGCGTATTGTGTTCATTGAAGTGTTTAGTGTTCAGCAAGTGGACAAGTGAGCTGGTGTCGTATTATAATGATTGCAAGGTATTTGATGTTTATTTTCTAAATTATGTCATTTTATGATTTATTTTAAAATAAATTTTCAGCCCATTTAACGTACTATTGCTGAGCTCGGTCCTTACATTTCTGATGTACGAGTGTTTATGGATCGATTAATCCGCTATGGTGAACTTCACATATCTTTAAAATATTTTTTATTTCAACATATTTAATTTAACAAATGTAACATAATCATTAAGAACACAATAAATTAAGTTTTAGACGCCGCGTCGTTGAAATCTCTTGTAAGAAATAAGTAGTAAGCTCTACAATGCTACGAATATCTACAGTCGATTTCGTAGCGTCGGCGCTTCACAACTCGGAATTCCGTAATAAATTTATTTAAATAATTTTAAACATGTTACGAAATAAATTAAAAAAAAACAGTAATGATTTTTATCTCCTTTCGTATTTTCTTTAGACAAAAACTGATGTTCTACTTAACTTTTAATATGTTTACATATACCATATGTAAATTTTTTAATTAATAATATATGTATTCTTTTACATTATTCAAGAATATAATAAAATATATCAATTTTATGTACATCAAATCAATTGAAACTCGATATACAGACCGTTATATATTAATTCATTAAAATAATAGTTGTTTCTCTTTTCAAGTCAGCTAACAAATTAGCGATATAAATTACTAAAGGAAGTATTGCAGTATTATTTATCTTATTTAGGTTTTGTAAAAAACCCTCTATAGAATTCATTAGTGATCATCAGCACCGTTTTTTAATGCAGAACATTGCACTAACCGTAATAAGAAGTCATCTCCGAACGTTACTATAACAGAATAAAAGGATAAGTGGAGTAATGCCTAAAGAATATTTTTAATTTATTTCTCATTTTAGATTATTAAATAATTAAAATCTATTTTACATTAGTATGGATACAACATTAATAATTACGTTTCATATAAAAACAAGTTGCTAAATGCAATTAAATGATATTATTTATTAATTTTTCTAGTCCTTAGGGGTGACATCGCAATCTGCATTTTGATTTTTTATTCCAGATAGATAGATATCTTAAGGTTACAGAAGTCACTTACTATTAAGTAGGTGGGCTGTTTGCTCGTTTGTCACTTTTATGCTTTAAAAATATATATACTTCCAAATGCATTTTAATCATCACATGTTCACTGCTAAATATCGCAGTGGACTTAGTGGTATTTGTCTAGTAACAGCCGCATGATGATGATGATCATGGTGATGAGTCTCATGCACTTGCACATTAATAGGACTGCGACTTGCGACGAGAACCTTTATTTCTCAATGATTGTCATATTTATAAACTATTGAAGTTCGTGAACTTATAATCACTTTCATTATTTAAGTAAAAACACATTAAAATCGAATTAGAAATACGGTTTTTGTAATTGTAGCGTTAAATGAGCCTTTGTCTATCAGAGCCCATAATCTGCACATACACATTCAAATAACTCAAAAGTATGTACAATATCAAATAATGCAAACCTTTATTTATGTATGTCGTGGGATTAACACTATATTAAATAACTTTTTTATAAAGATAACTGGTAATTGGGGATAAATTATACAATTTCGTTACAACCCATGGTATACATTATTACTCCATTCCATTAAATCTTAAACAAAGCTCATTTTAAGATGATGTACATAATTAATGTTGGTTGGATTTGATCTGACGATGTACTACTAATATTGTTCTTATCTCCGAGACTGTACAACTATATATATATATATATATATATATATATATATATATATATATATATATATATATATATATATATATATATATATATATATATATATATATGTCTCACTGGTGGACACAAGCTTCTCTTTATTTCTGAAAGAGTTATGGAAGTATTTTTCCGTCTTGCTAATCCAGTGCATGCTGACGGACTTTTTCCTTCACCGCCAACCACGTGGTAAATTTATACTTAAAATAGCAATTAACAATTTTATTGATGCCGGTAGCGAAAAACTAAACTATGTTGCCAGCTTTCTTTGAAATTTACCGCTGACGTTAAGCTTTAAGCTGCGACTGATATGTAAAATGTGTACAAGTACAAGTGTGTAAAAATTTAACAGCTTTTACAGTTATCGTCGCAAAAACGTAATATTGAATTCAAGGATGTGACGATGAATGACTGAGTGCCTTGCTTTAGTAAACTTGTTGTATAAGCAGAGAAGGAATAAGAGAAAGGTGTGTACTGCACTTGCTTACCAGCATGATCCTAACATTTCCTCTCCACTATAGGATACTTGTTCAGCAATAGACCATAACGGGTTTATAAAGAAAGAAAAACAATTAGTATATCAGTTTTACCTTTTTTTAACTTTACCAAACAGTGATGAGACGAGAGTCGTGGTAGCTCAGATGGTTAGCGCTCGCTATAAATTTCACAGTGCGGGAGCAACCCGGGTTCGATCTCGGCCAGTACCAATGAAATTGTTGATTTCAATTTTAAGTGCTGATTTACCACGTGCTCGGCGGTGAAGGAAAACATCGTGAGGAAACCTGCATGTCTAAAAAGAAGAAATAAATAATATTTCGAAGACATGTGATATTCGTCAATACGTTGCGGGGCAGTGCGGCGGACACTTCCTTGCCCTAAAACCCTCTCAAAGTCCTGTGTCACGTATAGGGACCTATATAGGCTGTAACTTTAACTTTGCAAACAGTGTTAACCTTAATTTGACGGTTATATGTCACACTTACTGTTAAGTACTTCTATTACGAAACTTGCGAAATTTTATTAAAATGGAATTAAATAGAAAAGAAATTATTTGCGTTCACATATTTATGGTTAAAATATATCAGCAGGTAAAGAAAATATTTTAATGTGCGTATATGGTGTCTAAAAATAGTCGACAAAAAGTGAAATTGGTCATTCACGCATAATCACATATACAACTACTTCATACTAAGACTTGTTTGTTCGCGGATCCTCATTATGTATGCATACCTCCCACAACACTAAAGAATTCGGTCGTAATATAAAATTATAATAATGTTGCATTCACTGTCTATTTTTTACGTAATTGTCACAAGCAGTCATTTTTTTAATATACGATAAAGCTTCTATTTATACAAATATAATATCTTAATTTGGAGGAATTCAAATAACAGAGTTAATATATATGAAATATGAAATTTTTGAATGAATAAAATATGAAATCATTTTTGGATAGTTGTTGTAATTCAAATTGTCATTTGAATTTGCATATTTATAAAAATATTGCTTTAAAATGTAATATAATTATTATAGAGTTAAAACAATTTGATCGCAGTATGTAATGATATATATATATATATATATATATATATATATATATATATATATATATATATATATATATATATATATATAAACCAATCTAAATTGCCGTCCTTCTCTTTTATATACTTTATCCTTTCATAATGATGGCATAGTAGGAAATGATTTGTGGTAATATCTATGGGAGAGATATATGTGCAGCGGTACATTTATTTATGTATTGTTAAAATAATCATGATAAATTTACGGTCAAATGCTTAGCCACGCCCGCTGCCTAGCCGTCAATATAAATTATATTAAATTTTGTATTTTAAACACACATTACTGTTAAAATAATTTCAACATTTACTTACTTAATATAACATTTCTAAGGTATGAAGTAAGTATAACATAAGGTTAATTCGCTACAAATAACAAACTCAATTATAGTTGAAAATATTAAGAGCTGAAATTTTAATCGACGGTAAAAAATATGCATTAAATAAATTATAAACTGACTGAATATAAAAGTAAAACAATAATAATTGAACTATTTTATTAGTACAACTGCAATTTTTAATTTTTATTATATTTTATGAATAACTTTTATCTGTTGATTGAAAAATCAGCCCTTAGCATATATTTTACTGAGTAAAAATATATATTAATTTACATTTTATATACAAAGTAAATATATACTCAGCTACGAATGTTTCGCTGTACGATATTAATAGAAGTTGAAGATTCCTCTTAGAGAAATTATACTATTATGTGCACAGAGCTATATTGAAATAAAACTGCGCTATGTAGAATTTATACAGTACAATTTTATGACACTAGTTTATAGCCGTTTTAACAAAGATACTTAATTAAATATATGACGATACAATGTATTTTAAATCACACAATGTTGCACGTTTACTATACACAAAAACATGAACAGTTAGCTACTCCTTAGTGTTTGTCCTAAATGGTAGAGATAGCCGTAAATGCAAATCTTGTCACGTCAAATTTTTTTTACGGTATCAACCCCTAAACAGATGATATTCTCCCTGGTATCGGAGGACCTCATAGCTTATGGAGACTGTATATGGGAGTTCTACCATCTTTGAAATATTACCTCACCATCTACATTGAGATTTTTTAGCATATTTTGAGTAATAATTAACAAGCTTCAAGGGACTATATAGGGCGATTACGCGGATATGAAGCATTCATATCGTTTTACATATTAAAAGTAATACACGGTCTAACAGTCTAACTAATGGTAAGTTGCACCTAACATCAGCAAAATAAGCCTAAACGTCTTGTCACCTGTGAGGTTTGAAATACTGTGAAAGGGTTCACAGCCTTTTTATTCTGACCACTGCACTGAACACGGCAGTGTACGCACTGCTGCATCTATCATATGCACTGGTTCAAGCAAATATAAGCTTTACGAGTATGTATATTGTTTGCTTAAACACTCAACTAACGTAGGAGTAACATAACGTATCAACAAATTTAATCGCTTGTATAAAAAGAAAGCCACACAAAGTTGTGAGTTTTTATATTTACGTAATACGTTGCTAAAATGTTAAATGTTAATTTTATATTGCTGTGTTAGCTTTGTGATGAATACTCATGTTTTTATTTTATTTACACATATTGTAGTTTTAAGAATGATTTTTAACAAATCAAATACGTAAATATATGTATAAAAAATATAACATAATTATGTTAAAAATAAATCAGCATTAACTGCTGCAACAAATATTAACTTCTGTGATATAAACAGACAAAAATAAAATACTACAAATTCAAATAAGTGCATTTAAAACTAAATCTAAATATTACATTTAATGATTATCAATATATTATATTCAGTAATATCATTTATGATAAAATATAATATATATTATATTTAAGTACTATTAAATATAATATTCAGATTTATCAAGGTCTAAAAATTTATATAATGTTAAATAATTACTGAAATTTACTAATATTTCGTGAATATTGATTGCTGAATTTCACGCATTTTAGGTGTGAATGCAACATTCGATCCACTTCTCGTATTTAAGCTGTATTTGACTTGCCAGATTTTACTTGTAACGCATTAATGAAGATACACTGGTAATAATATCCGGTCACTGGGGCAATAGACATGGTAATTAACTGTTGCTAAACCATCCTCAGATACGCAGAATTTATTTCATTTGTTGCTCAACTATGTTTGAATCACAGATTGTTTGATGCAATACTCTTAAATCTCTCCTTAAATTCTTGGTGTATATGAGTTACTAAAAACTTATTCAAAATTATCCATGAAGAATTTATGTCACTAATGCGAAATAAAATCCAAACACAAAACTTAGTTAGTTTTACTGCACAACTAGTTCTTATGCAGTTATCCATAAAAAGTTGGTTAGAACCAAAGTGATCTGTAACATATAACGGTCTTAAAGGCTCTTAGGTATTTTAATGATATGTACCGGTCAGTTCTGTTACACAGAGGTTTAGTAATAACAGTGCTACATAAGGAATAATCGTTAACCAGGTCTAAATTTGATATGTACGCAATATGTATATATTGGTTCTTAGTATTTAACATTTTATTACACAATAAAATTTATTATACAATTTATATAACAAAAAACTTAGGTAAAACCTATACTTTACAATACTTTGGCTTTAGTTTTTCCTAGATTAGGACCTAGGAAATCTAGGAAAAAACTACGATATCGTAGAATAGTACTGGCAGCATAATTCTGTTGTGTTTCATGTGTCGAGAAACAAAGACCTTTTTCAATAGTAACAAGAGATTCCACTTTACTGAAGGGTACAGCATTTACATTCTTATAACATAACATAAATACTCACGTCACCTAGAGGTCATCATAATGTTTATTTTTAAAATATTACATTTACGTCAACAAATAAAGTGCAATACTCAGTAGTACTCAGAAGCGCAGTGGTAAAGAGTTAGTCAAGGCTTTAAATCCCGCATGGAATAAGACGTACACTTACACCTAGCGTATACGCATGTTTTCTGGTCTGAATGTTTACCGTTACTATCACAGCCTATTAAACTGCTGAAAATAGGCCTCCTCCATGGATTGCCTCATAGGGGGGATATATGCCATAGTTGCCACGCTTGGCAAGCGGGTTTGCAACTGCAGTTTTTTTTTAAGTAGTTATAAGGAAGACGCTACTGCCCATCTCCTGATTTGTTTTCCTCTGTTTCCCTTTACGACACCCAAGGGATGATATGGGGTAGTGGGTATTCTTACAGTACGTATTTAAATATATTACACAACTTCTTCCATGTGAAATTTATTGAAAAAGTAAAAAAGCATCTCAAAATATTTAAAAAAAAAATTGTAATGTTTCCTTAAATAAATAATAAATAACCAGCAATACCAGCGTTTACATGGTAGAGCCACACTGCAGATATATTGTGGTTGTAGCACGAATGGGCTGGCTCGACCGGGATCCGACCGGGACCACGCTCTCACAAAATACCAACGTAAAATAGCAGCTTAATGATGCTGGGTTTTTATTGTGAGTGAGAGTTTTAGAGGCAATGTCCTAAGGGTGACAACGCATCTGTATTTTAATTCTTAATCGATGATAAATGTAGGCGTCTAAATCCACTTACCATTAGGTGGAGTGCGTACTCATATGTCACCCTTGTTATATAAAAATATGACGAACAAGTTACATATAAGTTATAGTCAAACGTCGAAGCTCCAGCGCTCCTAGGTTTGACTAGTCAAACCTCAGGTCTGACATCTTTATGTGAGACCTGAATCAAAGTCTGAGTCGATGTCTAAATAAATGAAATTTTTCTTGGAGAGACCAATTTGGACAGTCAAACGCCTAAACTCAATTTCACGAAATTGGGGTTTGACCAGTCAGATTTCTCAATTAGATATTAGGATGTGTTAGTTTGTCAGATTAGGTATATTAAAAGGACATTTTTTAGTTTTAATGTTTTTTGTTTATATATTATAAGAATCTCACCTCATTTTTTATACAGAAATATTGACACAAAGGTACTTCTGCAACAGCTTGGGCGCTGCAAGAAATGCAGCATTACGACATGAGACAAGATTACGTGGAGTCAGGTCGTGGTGATTTGGTTTTATGATTTACCTGTCCTATCTATAAAGCAAGGTATGCTCTGCTATGATTGTGGTAAATGAAACAATGTTATGTGAATTGATATAATATTGTTTTCTTAAAAAAATTGATTGCTCTCCACTGGGAGTCAATTCGTATAAAGATGGGACTAATTGAATCCCATCATTAGCCACAAATGAATACGAATCGATGTTTGAAGAAATTTGACTTAGGCGCTTTTAGCATCGAATAGGCAAAGCCCGAATCAGATTATTTTACTTTCGACGTTTGACTAAAATTCAGGTACTTCTAGGTTTCACTAAACTATCTCTGCAACCCTCTTACCTATTTCTGCCTTCAAATAGCAGTGGTTACATCTGTGTCCAAGTCCGACGGTTAATAATAATAATAATGTTTATTTCAGATATACGTATCCATACACATACGTTAGTAATTTACATAAACTATGTTAGTAGAAAAAAATTCAATAATTAAAACTACTTTTACGGATTTTTTCCCGTTTTATTTATATTAATTTTAATACCCGACGTTTCGGGTGCTTTCCAGCACCCATGGTCACGGGGGACTGAGGTGACTGACTTCCTGATGTCAAAGTTAACCCGGAGTACTTTCAGCTTTTTAATTATTGTCTTTGGTCCGATCTACGCAGAATGAACTAACTGTATTTTGAAGTCTTGAAGCGGTATGCTTGGGTTTAGTTTTAATTTTATTAATTATAGGATCCCAAGTAGGTGGTAGTACCCAGCCTCCTTCTCTATTGAAATTAGGATGTTTTTTAATTTCAATAGCCTCACGTATCATCCTTGGTAGGAATCGATGTTCTTTCGCGAGGATTTGTGGTCCACATCAGATTTGATAGACCACAAATCCTCGCGAAAGAACATCGATTCCTACCAAATAAATAAATAAGTTATAACTATAGAGAGGGAGCAATCATTTTAGAAACTTGAATGTCCCTCCCACATGCATTAGGATCCAATGCCTCTGAATGGAATTGAAATAAATGCTTAAGTTAAGCTCAGGCTCCTTTTGTAAAGACAGAGAGAAAACGCATAAAGTTACAGCCTTTATATGTCCCATTGCTGGGCACAGGCTTCCCCTCATTTCTGAGTGGGTTTTAGGTCAAGAAAATGTCCACCACGTTGCCCCAATGCGTGTTGGCGAACTTCACATGTCAACATGTCACAATGTCAATTTCATTGATGCCGGCGGAGATCAAACCAGGGTTGCTCGCGTACTATGAGATTTACAACGAACGCTTAGCCCTCGAGCTACCACGGCATCAGAGAATACTCATAAAACGTTCTTAAATAAAACAGAATTTAAGAAGATAAGTAAGCCGTGACTATAAACACACCGTCCTGTCAACTTAACATCATCGTGCATACACAATCACTAGTGAAAGGTTGATATTGAGCGATGACATTTAGTGTAGCGAGGTCACCAAGTAATAAATCAATAGCTTAACGGAAATTGATTAATTAAAAATCTGTGTTATGTGTGCAATAAGTATAAATAATTATTTCTGAACATAAGAAACATTTGAAACGATAATTAAAACATGTGTTGTACCATATAACGACACCGTATGAGCATCTAATACTCCATTTCTTCCCATGGGTCTCGTATGGGTAAAGATTATAAAAAATACCAGTAACAATTCATGATTTCTGAAAGATGACTTTTCGTCACTATGGTTGAACGTTTCTTCTGTTTGAAACTCGCTTACACTCTACAACCGTGAGTCGCGCCTAAAGAAGTTTTACTATAAAACATACAGAAATTTTACTTTAAAACACTTAAATAACTTATTTTGTCCTATAATAACCATTTTATTACAATTCAAATTCAATGCATTTATTGTAAGTTAAGTGATAGTTATATGTCACGGATAATAACTACAAGATTTTTATAAAAGAAGAAGGCATTACTATAAAAGCCAATGGAAGAAAGAAACAAAGTAAAAATTGCCTACATAAATTACGACAAGCTCAAGTCAAGGAAAACACACGCTAAGGACAAAAGAAAGAGGAAACTATCTACATCTTCTCAAACTTACTTACATCCAAATAAATAGCAGGTAATAACATCTTGAAGAATAAAAGAACGAATGCAAGTGATATGATGAGGGTTCAGTCAACTCTCTTTCAACCTGACTGTCAAACAAAAAACAATAGAACCGATTTACAAACAACCATTCAAACATCAACCATCCAACAAGAACAAGAATATTATAGTAATAGACTGGTTTTAATTGACAGATAAGAATATGTAATAATATAGGAGAAGAATATGCTGTGAGAAAATACGGATTTGGAAAAAGAAGTAAAAACGACGAAGTTAGTTCCTTCGCTTTAGAAAACGTTATACATAATTTCTGTAGAAAATGAAAGCAAAAACTGATAATTTCTTCAAATTGACTTTAAAGTTAAAAAGTAAAGTAAAGTTACAGCCTATATACGTCCCACTGCTGGCCTCCCCTCATTTCTGAAAGGGTTTTAGGACAAGGAAGTGTCCGCCGCGCTGCCCCAATGCGTGTTGGTGAACTTCACATGTCTTCGAAAATATTTTTTTCTTATTCCTCAGACATGCAGGTTTCCTCACGATGTTTTCCTTCACCGCCGAGCACGTGGTAAATCGGCACTTAAAATTGCAATTAACAATTTCATTGGTGCCGGCGGTGATCGAACCCGGGTTACTCGCGTTCTGTTATATTTATAGCGAGCGTTAACCATCTAAGCTACCACGGCTCCACAAAATTCACTTTATAATAATTAAATTAATTCCATGATATCAAATAATATCAAGGTCACAGGTCCTCCTACTATGAAAAGTTTTATAATAATAGTCCTGCACTTTTATGTACTAGCAACCATTAACAGAAAATGTTGATTGGGAAAGAACACCAAAAAAGAAAACCGAAAAAAAAATGTGATGTTTTTTATAGAATAAGGGTAATTAACGAGCTCACTGTCCACCTGATGGTAGTAGAAGCTGTCGCTTATAAACACCTACATTTATTCTCGATTAAGAATCAAATGCAGATGCGTTGTCACCCTTGAGGACTAAGATAGAATGCCTCGTTTCCAGTAAAAAAGGGTCTCTGGATCTCTACACTCACCACACGAAACACAGCAGCATTAAGCTACTATTTTACGCTGGTATTCTGTGAGAGCGTGGTCCTTCCCCGGTCGAGCCGAACCATACGTGCTACAACCATAATACAGCTGCAACGTGGCTCTACCACTTATAAAAATATTCTGAACATAATGAAAACAAAAACAAACATAATAAGAAATAGAAGGAAAGAAAATACTAATAAGGAAAAAAAGACTAATTCAAGCCGAGACACAACAGCCACTAAAGAGAAGAAAAGAATTATTTCAAGAAAGAAAATAAAAATAACCTCTTGCAAATATCATAATTTCGAAAAAATATGAATGAAAATATTAGATAACACAAGGAAATAAATAGATTAAAAAGTATATTGAAAGAACCGGCTGTTATTCAAGAATATTGGCGGTTATTGAAGATTAGAACACTAAAAAATATTTGATGATAAAAATGAAGTGAGACAATTTTTGGCTAGATTGACAAACATTTAGTGATTGTGTAGTTCGTTATATTTCGTTCGTATAGTTACGCGGTTTTACTACATTAATATTTTTTTACATATAATATAATAATTGCGTATCACACTTGCTTTACTTTTTTTAAATTTTGAACAAATCAATATTCATCTTTGACCTCATACATAACATGCATTTCAACCATTACTTTTGCTTCCCATATTTTATGTGTTTGATTAACAGTTTTTATAAAAAGAATTTTTTTTAATCCTTAGCATTAAACTAAATTTTCCCAGGGCTAGAAGGTCTATCTAACTCTAGGCAGTCAACACAACTGTTGATGCTAATTAACCGAATTTTTACTCAGCGCATTAAATATTTCACAGGGCGCTAGTGACTGCGCTGCTGTGGAGCGCGTGTGTCGCCGGTTTGGCGCCGCTCACTATCTCCGCCGATGATGACTGCGCGCTGTACCTCACGGGCCCCGGACGTTCATCAGCCTACGACTACAGTCTTAATTTACTAAAAGGCAACTTGTAAGTATCAAAATTTAAAATTTCAATAAGGTATAAATGTAAATTTAAATTTCAGTAAGGTAAACACTGACTACAAAGAACTGAAAGGAATAAAATAATTCCCACATAATAGCTTCTGCAGACGCCCCAAAAAAAATTAAAGTTTCCAGATTTCAGAAGCAATTATGTGAAAAGTATTAGAGTCTCAAGCTGACAACCAAAATTTTGTATAATTAAAAGCCTAAAAGAAAGCCTATTAAAAAAGAATCACTAAAATAAACATTGACAATATGTATGTCCAAAAAGAAAGAATACGCAAATGAATTGCGAACCTGTTCCAAATTTGAAGTTGTCGAAAATAGTGTATTTGATATTGATAACACGCAAAGCGAAAAAAACACGTGAAATGTCATCTAATACTTAAAATTAGAAATAAAGCGTAAAGGTTTAGGCGATCTTAAATTAGTCGCGAAATATTAAAAAATTTAGTACTTGAAAATATATGATGTTCTTTGTAACAATTTTTATTAGAGGTTTGCCTTACATTAGATATAAAGAAATAAATAAAATAACTAATTTGCAAAATTTTTATTTTGCGTTCAATGGAATTTATATTTCTTCTTTCAGTTGTTCTCTTAAAGTTTACAAACAAGATAAGTGTAAATGAGATAGTTACTTGTGTATATAAAGCCACCGTTACCGTTACGCTATGTGCCGACGCAAATATGACATACATCACACACCACTTCATCTCTATTCTTTGTTTAGCAAACATTACCAATTTTAATGACTATTTTGTTCTTGCTACTCGTAAAAGCTCGTTCAACTCTGTAAACGCTTTATTACAATGTAATGCGCAATAGCCGATATTACGACGTTTTTCATCACTTGTTTTCAACGTAGTACATCTTTTACGTAAAGTAATGGTATGTACTTTGCGTTTCTTGTACCGACATAAATGTACACCTCGTGCCGTGAATGTCTTCTACGCGGTCATTAGAGTCTTTGTGCTAGAAATCTGTAACCTTTCACTTTTCGTCACCTATTTATCTACATTGGAACCTAAACATGTAGTAGCTGAAAATTGTGTCAATAACATTGGACGTACAATAAAACATTATATAAATTAATAAATTACATTGTATTATAAAATTATATTAATATACATAGAGGCGACAAGACAAAAATATTATTAATTATTTTAAGTATAAAATTAATGCCAGTAGTCTGATGGTTAACGGAATGGTGGTTGTGAAACTCAAAAGTCGTAGGTTCGAATCAGGCGTTCGACTACTGTCGTGAACTACTCCTATTACAATCAATAATTTATTTCGAATGATTAATGGTAATAATAGTAATTTTAAAAGCATTGCTAGTTAAATTAAGTAGTAAGTATATTTTTAATAAAAATAATTACGTTCACTCCCCTACAATTTCAATTTATATTTGGATTAAAGTAATTAAAAAGATCGAGCGTAGACTTTATTTTCATTTACTAAGTCTTTTAAAATTTCTTCTCGTATTAAAATGTTATTATAACGTTAATATATTCTATAGCACTTCTCGTTGGTGCTTGACCCCGTGTCAGTGTTACCTAACTCTGGTAACATCTAGTTATCAACAATGCTTTCATCTCTCACGCATTACATTAGGCAACGATCGGAACAGGTTGACCGCATTCACTTTCAAATCCTTTCGCTTATCTTGCCAGTCGTCTGGTACACCGTTATCTACATTATATTATATTGCAGTAATGAACAAGATGCTTACACATATTTTTTCAAGTTTCTTTTACATTTTATTTTTAGTATCTTAATTGTTAACTATTCTCTGTATACATGATTTTACAAATGATCCAAACATACGTCTTATGGTTCTGTCAAAGCTCTTAACTGTTTATTTCTTTCTCATCTTTAGAACGATGTCTGCACCAATAAAGAAATTGTGTAGCGATTTATCTTACAAATGTAAAATGGATTTTACTATTTTCATTGCTTCAAAGAAACGAAAATCCAACACATGTCTAGCAACATCATTAACGCCTGAACAGATAAATAATAGAATAAATATTTATTTAAACCCTATTTTTTATTTTATGTATATCCACAAGCACTTTAAGGTTAACAACAGCTTAAATTTATGTCATCATAAGTGTCTGCACCTCGTACGCCATACCTGTGACTTAGATATTTAATACAGTGGTTAGGTGCTTAGCTAACGGCCTGACCCTCTCAGATATCGTCCGTCCACTGCACGTGACCGCACAGTCACAATAAGACTCAGAACAGTTGTAGACACAAATGTAATGCCTACGACAACATAATCTATAGTACCGTTACTATCTTGCAGTAACGGGGACATCTACTTTTGTTGACATATTGTAGAAATTCAAACAACGAATCGAGTCGAGATATCGGTTCTTCCACTTTCTATCGCATTGGTCACACCCTGCCCGTATTACACGCATGTGTTTGAATTCCGGTTTGGATTTCATCTTCCTGGTCATATTCAACATTAGTTAGTTTTTACTTTTTATGTAAAAGAGAAATTTAGAATAAGTTTCATGTTGTTCTTAAGACAAATAAGAAATTAAGAGTCACTAATATGAAACCAACATGATGATCCCTTTAATAATTAACACAAATTCACAGGTCAATAACTTTTTCGAATAACAAATGAATATAAGCCACTTTTTTAAAAAAACAACTTTACCCACACGTAGGCAAACATTCAGACTCGGAACAATTATTTGTAGGCCATACAAACACGTGTTCCGTGCGGGACAGCTCCGTGGCGCAGTGGCTTAGCAATGAGTTGCAGTGCTGCGGCCTGCGGGTTCGAATCCCACACGGAACAATTATTTGTATGGCCTACAAATAAAGTTATTCCTGATCTGGACGTTGTACCTTGTGAAATATATGTATGTAAACCATGATACAGGAGAAAACCCTAGTGGTAACGGGTTTTTAAATAAAAGGTAAAAAAAGAGATTTTAACCAGCGCAGCCCCGCCGCATCGCAGATGAACTTATTCACGACTGCAACCGTCGGGCCGTCAAATATGTATAGTTTGTTTGTAGTGGTCACAAATGGTCAAAATAACTTTAATCTCATCTCACCTGATGTTAAATGACTATCGAAATCTATCCAAACAAGAAATTTTCACAATAAAGATGGCAACGTCGGGCGGCATAACACTTAAAATAATTCGGATAGTATTACTTTACAAAATGATTCATTTCTTGATAAATAAATAAAGATAATAAAACCACAAATTTATTCAACAATCCGTAGCTTTTTGGAAGCTGCATTATGTATTAAGTTTCAATCGTTATTTGAATTTTAAAAATATCTTATTGCAAGTATTTAACACATTTAAAACCAGTTAATTATCATAACTAAATTATCTTATTTTCACTTGAAGATGACTTTTAATTTATGTACATGACAATAATTTATATAAGCGAGATGATTAGTTTGAATAAAAAAAGAGGCGTGAATTGAATATCGATCCCAGCTGCAGGAGAACGTTAACTCTCCTTAAAAATAAAAAATATGTACCTATATCGTGTTCTTTGAATATTAATTAGAACTATTTTATTAATGGTTGCGAAAAAATCACTTATAGAAAATTGTCTTTAGCAGGTTTTATAATATCTATATAAAGAGATAGAATACAGTGAAACATATATTACATTATTTTGCTGTCCTATAAAAACAGAAGGTTGCAGTCGATTTTATTAATATTTTTTGCTACCATATTTTGGAATAACGCAATAAATAAAAAGAAATCTGATAGAAAGTCAACTAAAGTTAAGCAGTCGTTAACCTTAAACAAATATTTGCTTCTCATTGGACTTTAAACGGTGAAGAACATCGATCACTAATAAAGAACGTGAAGAAAGTTAAATAATCATTCATCCAATAGGCCTAGACATCTGCAAATAAACGAGTCGCATAAATTTATTTTCGGCATTGGTTATTCTAATTTTCCTAAATCGTATACTGTGCCAGTTTACAGAAAGGTATTCAGACCTTGACTTTTATGATGAAGGTGAAAAATATTGGGAAAAATATTACACGGGCTAAATCCAGAAAGGACATCTTTATTTACATATATAAGGTTCTGCTTTCTTCCTTCTTTAATCCGATGCGTCTATGGCTATGTCAATTTCGGTTTTGGATATCGTCATTACGGATTCCATCATGCAGAGAAACTCAGAGCATAGTCCTCTTCATAGCTTGTTGAACTACCTTAAGCTTCCTCATACGGCCGGCATTGTAGGACAACACCTCATTTCTATATGACAATGAAAACATTACACTAAGTTTTCGCGATTTAACTACGACTGAAATAATAACACCTTTATAACCAAAAATGATCGCATTGAAAAATCTTATAACATCTGTTTAATTTGAAATTAATGTAAAAATATTCAAATCAGGTGATTCCAATGCCGGAATACTTAATTTTCACTAAATTATATTAATTTGTTAACACTATACTTACGCTTTTAAAACTTAAACAAGTTGTCATATTAAAGTTCTATGACATTAAATAACAGAGATACCCAATATCTAAAAGTGAAAAAATACGATTTTAATACACCATCGTTACGCAGTTTTTTTCTTGTTTGTTGTATTTTATATTATGAATAGCTTTTATTTGATGATTGAAAAATCCTAGAGAGGTTAGAGATATTATTTAATAACAAGGTATTGAATTTTTATAATGAGGCAATCAATCAGTAGACAATAACAAGATCAGAAGACGTGGACAGTTGCAGCCTTAAATTAATAATGGTTTCTGGCTACTTTTACTATACTAGAATATTTATTCCTTGACGCAGGAAAACTCTGAGCACCACTCTTTCCATAGCCCTTTTTACGACCTTAAACTTCTTCATTCTTAACAATTAAGGACCACGTCTCAGTTCCAGATATCAACACTAGTAATACACACTATTTGAACACTTTATAATTCGTGAAGAGAAGATGTATCGTAATCTCCCAAACCCTAGCCAGCCGAGTTGAATCAGTTATCATTTTTCGACTATACCAGATCTAAAATACACAAACAAATATGCTATACCATATATAATCCTTACAATAATTTCTCTGAACTATTAAGCTATTTCATTCAAAAGTAACATATGTTAAAATTTTGTTTATTTTGTTTTGTTTCAGTGGTTATGAAGGCCAACACACCTGCATTACTTATGAAGCTATCAACCAGGCGTACCTTGAAGCGAGGAACAGGATTCGTAAGTTATCATCTAAAAAAAGCTTTCGAAAGTGTATCAGTCAAATATGTATTAAAACCAGACAGAGCAGTGGACATTATGTGAACTTTTAATTCAAACGTATCTGTAATGAAAGCAAGTCACAATTTACTTTTCAATTGCAGAAAATACAATACAACAAAAATTGTTCTATAATTGTTGTGTTGGAGAGGTTTGTATTCTTTTTGAGTAAATTTTGCATTTATTCTTTCCTGCTTGCTAAGAATAAATAAGAATGATACTTAAATCGAATAAAATTAACTTTCATTCCATTATACTTTCGCACCAATGTGGGAAGTTTCGCAAGAAATGATAATGGCGTAAGAAAACATGCTCGAAATAACGCGTGTGTGAGAAAATATAGACGCTTAATTAACATGTTCCGCTTGTATAAAGAAAGGGTTTAAAATAGAACGATGTCTGTATCATCAAAAGTACCTTTCATATAACATTTAATAAAGACGAAATTCTGGGACCAAAACGATTAAACAATACCGGCTAAAAATCGACGAATATGATTACAGTGATCTATAATTAACAATCTGATAAACGTTTATTAGTATGATCTTTAAATAGACACCTAATAATCTTTCTAAACTATAATTATATACTTATATTATAATTAAAGATAGCCTTCGAAAGTCCGGGCATGGAGTCATATATAATATGCCTCACACTTCAAAATTTGACAAGACGGTTCGACTAAACGAGGTGATAAAGGGGCAGATATCGATACGTAACACATGGTGATTTTGGAGCAGTCATGTAAAAAAAAATGTTGCATAGTAATCAGAGTTGAGTTGAGAGATACTGGCTACACGTCACGAATCTTAGGTTCACATTCGTATTCAAATTACCACCAAAGCACATTAGTAGGTTTGGTTGCGTGATTGTTATCCTAGTGTTTCTGAAATTAATGTATATTTAGTGTAAAGATATATAGGTATATGTAAAGATATATAGGTATATGTAATAATATTATTGGCCGTTCTCCATTTTTCATGGGGAAATTGCCTACGCCTAATACCTGTCTATGCTCCCAGCCCAAGCATTTTCAGCGCAGTTAGCTTAATCATCATTGCAGTATATACACAAATCCACTGCTTAATATCAGCCTCTTACAAGTACTTTTCTACAAAACAAGGTTTTGAGTCACTTGCACCTACCGAGATACCGCATATATCTTACGAGGTTGTCACTCCACATGAGAGGAGCCTAAAACGGCTGTTTGGACTATGTCATTTCACCTGTTTCACAGTGGATATCTTCGTTATACAAGTATTTCCATCACACAAAGAAACCCTCAGCATAGCCATCTCCATAGCCAGCTGAACGATGTTAGGCTTTCCCTTACGCTCAGCATTGAAGTATCACGTTTTGATTTTGGAGGTCATCACTAGTAACGTGCACTAGTTATTTTAACAAATACTAGATGAAAATATGTGTATTAATTTCATGAATGCGCTAACCAGCAGAGTTAAATGCGTTAATGACAATTACCTACTTGAACAATTCGCCACTTCGTTTTATTTTTTGAAAAGTATGTTTACTAGTAACATGCTTATCGACAACTAACATAATAATAATAATATATGTTTTGATAGTGTTTGTTCCCTACATCTACTGGCATAGTGCGCATGACGTTAGTTAGAGCGGCTATCGTTAAGGGGAAATATAACCTGAAATGGCTTAGCAAGATCCTCCGTTATGCCGAAAGTATTGTAGCATTAATTTTGAAATAAATATATGGTAAAGTTGAGGATTAATGTTAAAGATTATGTTAGACGAAAACACGATTCCGTAAAATTTTCTCTATAGAAAAAAAATCCAAAGTTACCTCCAAACTGAACAATAAACCGCTGTTATTCATAAAATACTTTTAATAAGATCATGAAACTTTGCATACTAACTTAACTAACTATAAAGCAGTGCTTATGTTATTTACTTTTTTTAAAATACCATTATTTTCACTGTAAAAAGAAATTACCTAAACTATCGGCGCTCTGAAGCTTGATTCCTGTCGCCCCGTTAGTATCGCTTAGGCTTTTGAAGGGAGAAGTTGTGTCGCTTACGATCAGAATACACATTACGCAACAAGACGACGTAAAATTAAAATGGGAAATAACCGTGATAAAAATAAGAAGCGACTGGGTTGGCGTTAAGAAACAGGCATAAATATGATAAACCTAATGAAATAAGTATCTAACGACCTATCTACTTACAGTATCAGTGATTACAAACATGTTGGTACATAGCATACGACGCGCGGGGAAGTGGGGGCTAAATTAGAATTTGAGCTGACTTACTATATCCTCTTAATGCTAGTCATGTTCACATAGTTGTTATTATTATATGTTTTTTTTTTTAATTTTGACGATAACTCTACGTACTCTCGCAGAATATACGGCGAGAGAACGTTTACCTCTATTTTCAATTTGTTTGACTCGTGATTCCGTCCACGTTGGAATAGAACGTAATTTACCTGTGGTAAAAATGTGTCTGTGTGCTAAATTACAATTACCGTTTAACCGTATTTGCGTAATTATGTAAAAACATCTAATTATTTACAGATATTTTTGTGATAGGTTGTGTGAATCTTTTGAAGAAAATTATGTTCTTTTTAATATTATACATAAACCTACCACTATATATTTCTTTTCTTTTACATTTACTTTAAATTAAATTGTCGTCGATAAACATAACCTTTCAAATATTGTTCAAAGCGGGCTCATACAAAAACCACGGAACGAAACGTGTGATGGATTATCTTCTCTAGTGTCATTAATGACGCAAGTCTATCATTGTATAAGTGCCATTATATTCTTTATTTATTTTAATGAGATTTTAACTATTTATTTATTTAAAAAAGGGAGTGTACTACCGTTTAATATATTGGCGTATAAACCAGCATATCTTTATGTATTTTTTCGTATATATTTCATATTTGTTCTGACATAGGTAATATTTATACGAACCTATTGTGTATATTTATTTATATATATATATATATATATATATATATATATATATATATATATATATATATTATTTTTTATCCTCTATTTGATTATTGCTGCACCGCCTCCATAATGTCTATCTCTGTTTAGCCTAATGGATGACTGGGAGAGAATGCCCTATGGCGTTAAGTCCGCCATATACGAGTATACTACTTTGTGCATGAAAGCATAAATAAATAAATATTTTGACTTGTATAACGTAATAAAACAAAAAGTAAGAACATTTAAATAAGGGAAATAATCGCCTCATGTAACTCTTTATTATTTTTACACAGTTGTGGCCCAGCCGAAGGGTGACTGGAAACCAGAAGACTTTGCGAGTGTCGGCGAACTGGTTTTGGATATCTCGATTCAACTGGCAAGAACGTAAGTGCATTCGAATTATCGCTGGAGTTCTGTACCGAAATAATTTCCGCTTCGGTCACTATGGCATATTACAAAAACTTATTAATAGGTACGTTGTCTAGTTGCGGCGCAAGGTAATATGTCAATACCCCATACAATCTTATGGGTATCGTAAGAGGAGTTAGAGGAAAGTAAACAGGGAGTAGCCGCATGTTGTTTTCTTGCAATCTTATCCATTTAAATGTTGTCTGGAAGTGATCGCTCTTGGCAATAAGACCGCCCATTGTACCACATTTCTTTCTCTTCTTTTTTTGTTAAAATTTATGTTTTTTTGGCGTGCAATAAAGTGGTATCTAACTATTTATCTTATCTATCTATCTTACCTTCTTGATAACGACTACTAATAATAAGAAAACTGCGATTGCCAACCTGCCTGCGAACTATGCAAAAGTGTGGCAACTATGGGAAATGTCCCCATGAAGTAATCTATGATGGAGGTCTATGTTCAGCAATGGAATTTTTATGGAATTTATGTATAACAATTTGGATGAATTTAATCTTAATAGTTCTAAGTTCATTAATTGTTACGATACACCAATTTAGTCAGTCTGTTATCAAATACTATACAGACTAGTGTGTTTTATACTCGCAAAATTCTTCACAAATGCGTCACGTTTCAAAGTAATTGGAAGATAGGCGACGACAGCATTTGACGAGATATTACATATTTCGAGGCACACCAAACCGGTAAAAGACTTCCATTTTGTATTCCCATCGGAGCACTTGCGATTTATATTCACACATGGGTTTAGTTTTAATTTTATTAATTATAGGATCCCAAGCAGGTGGTAGTACCCAGCCTCCTTCTCTATTGAAATTAGGATGTTTTTTAATTTCAATAGCCTCACGTATCATCCTTGGTAGGATGATACGTGAGGCTATTCCGCAGTACCATCTACTCTTTAAGACCGCAGCATCATCAAATAATGTCGTTGCTCTAGGTGAAATATAAAACAATTCCTGAGCAACAAAAGTGAGATGAATCATTTTTGTTGCTCAGGAATTTAGATCAGGAAATCCATCCAGCTATTTTCAAGTTTTTAGCGAGAATAACAGACAGTAATTGATTTGTTATATATATAATTCATATTTAAATAAACATACTGTTTGTTATTTTTCATTAACTCCTCTACGTCATAGGTATTTAACCATTGATATTTTAACTAACCACTACCCCTCTGGCCTTCGTTGTGTGCTCTCTTTATTTGGTTTAAGATTAATGACATACAGTATATATAGCTACAAGGTTGGCATCTATTATGACCACAAGTAAGTTCGTAACAAATCCATTCCTTTGTCTTCTTTTAGGATTCAAACCAAGGCCATGTGTCACTCACGATAAAGAAAGGAATCAAACAAATTATTTTTAACTACAAAACAAAAGCTCACTATATGTTCCAGACGTCGCTTATAGATGAAAATTAAATCTGTAAAAAAGACCAATAAGTCACTAGTATTGTAAACCCAACTAATTTTAATATACACAATATATTACTGATTTGCTTGACTTTAGCCTGATTACCATTTTACATTTTTTTAAAATATATTTAATAAAAATGCACTGTTGTCTATAGGCGCGGCAATTCGCTAGAAAATAAACAAAAATTATTATAAATTTAGATTGGCTAAAACTAAAAATTCTGTTCTGAGTAAATGGATAAAATATTAGAATAAAGTTAACAAAAATATAGTGTAACAACAATCTAGATAGATTTCAAGATATAAAATTTGAAAACCTTGTTGAAGAAATTTTACTAACAAAAGCATACAGTAAAATAGATCAATATATTAAGTCTATCTACACTGCACTTGCGATACTCGTACTATGGCTACGTTAATACTGTTAAAAATTTGACATTATAAAATATTATTCGACATTTTTGATATTGCACTGGTTTTATTTGATAATAATTTGTAGACGAACGAATAAATAGTACGAAAAACATTCATTCTCTTCATTCTGTCTTTTAGCACACTTTATGATGTCATTTGATGGTGAAATAGATGTCAAATAGCATTTAAAAAGTTTCTTGCCGGTTATTCTCCGAAAAAGTCTTTTTTGTGAATCGGTGTTGATTTTGACGTTCATAAATGCTAAATGGATAAAATAAGCCTAAATGGATTATAAAAGTTTGACTTTGACTTTAATGACTTATTAATTTTTTTAGGTTGACGATGACGATAAATTATGTTAACTACCTCGTAAAATTATAAATAATAAGAAATTATAATATAAATCCAATTATGTTTAAAAAAAAAAACGAAGTATTCGCTCACCCAATTTGTGCACTCAAAACAACATGAAATAATTCCGATTAGGTACTCAGTAGGTAGTATAGCCATGCTGCAGCTGTATTATAGCCGGGATCGATGGTGGTGTTATAGCTGGCAGGAAAGGGTCGGCTCGACCGGGGTATGTATTTCATATGGTATCTTACTCTTCAAGGGTAACAACGCTCCTGCATTCTGATTCTTAATTGAGGATAGATTAGTTGTCTATGAGCCACAGTATCCACTTACCATCATGTGATGCTTACTTGCCACTCTTATTTTATAAAATAATATATTACTTCACAATTACAATAAGGTGATCAGTTAGCTCGTTTATCACTATAAAATCCAAAATAATTGTGTCATTAGCTCATATAGACCGACGCGGAAAAAATTTGACAGCTTTCGCATTTCTTTATTAGATATGACAGTACGGACTCCAAACCAATATCATTCGAATACTTAATTGCATAATTAATGCTTATTAAAATTAAATTTTCATTCATTTCTAAAATTCAGTAGTTTTTTTAAACAAATAACTGAATATCAATGTACAAATATTTTGTTGAATGAATTCTTTAATAATTAAATTTTATTAAATAAACACTCACGCCTGTCACCCAGAGGGGTAGGCAGAGACTACAGACTTCCATTTAGCACGATCCTGACATACCTTTCTCGCCTCTTCCACATCCATATACCTACGCATACATGCTCGTCGGTTAAGGGTACTCTTAATTTGGCCCATTTTTAGTATTTCGCCAATTTGGTCGACAAACTTCCGCCTAGGACGTCCCTTTCCGACTCTTCCATTCACTTCTGCAACATATATTTGCTTTGTCAGTCTTTCCGCATTCATTCTTTCTACGTGACCAAACCACCGAAGCATTCTTTTCTTAATCCTGGTCACCGCATCATCTTGCAAACCACAATTTACAACAACAGTAACAACCACATTAAATTTTATTGTCACTATATATAAGCATTAATACATTTTTCCAGTAATAAGCAAAAAGCAAAAGCAATGGAAATTCTTTATTCTATATTTGCGTAATTTAAGTGGGTTTACAATATAGCCGTTCCAATTTGGGCCATTACACGCCTCCAACCAGCTGTTAAGTGACCTTTTGAGAGTAAGAGGAAGGATTTTTAAATGTCATCTCATTAATTCATTAATTGAACAGACATAGTAGCGTTATATGACTCACAGCTGCCGGAAGTGTGTACATGAACTATAAATTGAAAGACTAAAAATTGAAAGCTTAGTCGTAGTCGTAGATTTATCGGAAAACTGTTTCAGATAAAACATAACTATTAAATAAATATGATAACTAATTTTTAAAAATTTGAAAAATAAAATTGGCTATCCTCGTATAGTTTTATACATATGAACCAAATAATTTAATTATAAATAATTTAATTAGTGAACGTTAATAGTAAACACATTCTATCCTGAGGGATAACAATGCATTTGCAATTTGATTATTAACTGATAATAGATGTAGGTGTGTATGGGCATGTAGTGTAGTATGTATATTATATTAGTATTAAGCTTAGAGTCTAATTAATGTCCTAGACAGAACAACACGTCTCTTTCTCATTGACACCTTCCAACTTTACATGGCGACCCTGACAGGCGCCATCTGCGAGTATGCGAGCGCACCTCCGCGCCGCGGCCTTCAAATTAATTTCAATTAAAAATTGTTATAACGAATCCTATACTATTAAACGAGCAATTCTTATATATATATATATATATATATATATATATATATATATATATATATATATATATAATCGGGATCTCGGAGACGGCTCCAACGATTTTCATAAAATTTAGTGTCCAGGGAGTTTCGGGGATAATAAATCGATCTAGCTAGGATTTTTTTTAGAAAATGTCTTTTTGTCCGTGTTTTTAGGCAATGAAAAACTGTTACAATATCGTTAGAATAAGAAGGTAAATTTTGACAGATTGTTAATGATTATGAATAGCTTAATTGGTATAATGGGCGGTCACAGAATCGTAAAACCCCGGTTCGAGCCCAGACCGTCCGACCGACTTTTTTAATTTTTTTTTCAAGTTCCTTTCTTTTTTGAGAAAATCTTTTTTATCGAGCCCTTTTTTAGTATTTTTAAAAACACGAAAATTTAAATTAAACTAATTGCACTCATGATTTTTTATTCAAATAACCAGTTCAGTTTTTTTCTATTATGTCGCTAAGATCAAAAAATATTATTCGTATTTCATCAGTATGTAATTTGTATCTAAATATAATTTCCAAAACACACGAATTAAAAAAAAACCGAGCGAAAAATACCGAGCAAAGCTCGGTCAACCGGGTACTAATTTAATTTAATGGAGGTTAAATCATCCCCTTACCATCAAATGAACTGTATGTTCAATCGTCACTCGTTCTTCAATATAAAATAATAAATTATAGTTTAAAAAAACTAAAAAAACACGCTTTAATAGTAATAGAATTAAAAAGTAGAAAATACGAGTGGTATACGCTTAACCTGCTCACTAATCTAAATATATTTTTTATCCTAATGATCCTAGTCAGGGCTTATTAGATTATTGTATTGTCATCGGCCCTTGACAACTGTGAAAATTTTCAAGTTAAACAGACTCCTAGGAGTAGGAGAATATGAAGTTAAAAGATTCCATTAGTATGTAACTACAGACCAAGCTAATAAAAGCGTGTTAATAAAGAAGGAACTGAATTTTTATTTAGTGGAATAATCGTTTCTGATAATTAGCTTAGTTTAATGACTTTTAGATATTCATTCTTATCACATTTGGTATTTTGTACTTAAAAATGGTACACTTTATGATGGTACCTATATATATTTATGGTACCTTTTCCTCACAGAAGTTTTTCCGGAAAATATTTTCTTATTGGTTGACGTTACACTCAAATTTTATTTTCCGTTTTATGAGTTTAAGTAATTTTTAAGCTCACCGTGTATGTAATGACATCAGATTAGGTCAAAACTTATAACTGTGGTTAAAATATCTTAAAAATTATAGCAACAGCATAACATTCATTTCTGTTATGCAATCATCTCTTTATAATATGAAATAGAAAAATTAAAATAACTGTTAAAGTATTAAGACGTTATATACGTAAATAAAATATTTAGACGTTTGTTATGTTCAAAATAAATCTCTTGGGAGGCCAGATAAAGATTATTAGTCAAATAAAACAAGTGCAGTTTTTCAATTAACTAATATTATATGCTTTTCGTTGCTTGCCATCTTGAAAGTCAACGCGTGTACGAAATTCTAACTCAGTTATACTACCCGCAACGAATCAAGCCAGACGAATGACCTTGCTTCTTTAAAATAACATTTAGGGAACTACTGTTAAATGTTACTTGAATTTCACGTTTGGTTAAAATTAATCACTTAAGTTGACATTCAGTTAGTTTAATGGATCATATTTTATGAAGGTTTAAAATATCAAGCATTAAAACAACGCTTAAGCGTTAAGTATTTCACCATCATAGTCTACTGCCTTCTCAAGTTTTTACAACATAGGTTTATAGAGCCAAATTGTAAAACATTTAAAGCTAAGACTTAATTTTTAAAAGCTGGACTACAATATGCTACAGCTGAAAATATAATACAATATTTTTTCTAAGTTTCTTAAATAAAATTCTCTTTACGAATAGAATGAACTGTAGTAACTCAATATTATTCATTTTTTCCAAAACAAGATTGAGTCACTTTCATCTTTTCCTTCAGATCGTTATTATCAAACTACTACACCCAGTTACCAAGAGATTTATTTGTGAGATCAAATCTTCTAGAACGAAAGCGATTGAACCCATAACGCCTGCGTTAGTAGAGCTAGGTCCGTTTAAGTAATTGTAATTGTTCGTATAAGTGATATTGCGTGCCGTTAGAGACCCATTGTTTCCATGTCGGAACTCATATCCAAAAATAACACAAATCTTCTTAGCAACTATGGTAATAAATATAAAAATATTACGGAAAAAACAAAACTCAAAGAAACAAATGAGTATGATTAAAACTACTTTTACGGATTTTATCGCGTTTATTTTTACTTTTTATTTTTAATTCCCGACGTTTCGGGCGCTTTCCAGCACCCATGGTCACGGGGGACTGAGATGACTGACGTCCCGATGTCATTGTTAAACCCGGAGTACCTTCAGCTTTTTTAATTATTGTTTATGGTAAGCTGAAGGTACTCCGGGTTTAACAATGACATCGGGACGTCAGTCATCTCAGTCCCCCGTGACCATGGGTGCTGGAAAGCGCCCGAAACGTCGGGAATTAAAAATAAAAAGTAAAAATAAACGCGATAAAATCCGTAAAAGTAGTTTTAATCATGTGTAGTGTTCGCGTAAATATAAGAAATCATTATTAAACAAATGAGTAACTTATTTTGAAAGGTATGTATGTATACATTAAATGCAAAATATAGATATTTAAATTTAGAATTTCAAATCAAACTGCTACAGTTACAAGTTGGCCAACTTAATATAACGGTAATTTCATAAGTAAATACCTAATATTAAATGAAGATAGCATAGCGTCATCATCAGCGATTGGAAAAATCTAATGAATGCGTCGTTTCTCTTCAACTACAGAGTCAAAGTCCCGAGCGGTTTTTAAGTCACTGTCGAATGTTTTTAATGCACTAAACGTTTTAAGTTATCAGAAAGCAGTGACATATTATATTATTTTGACCATGTTTTCCTCTTTAACTAAAAGAAAACTTTTAAATTCAGTAATTATTATTTAACCTTTCAAACGCCAAGCGTCCAAAATTGATCGCTTCGATATTCCGTCAAAATTCAAGAGGTCAAATTTGACCGCAGCCACCGGTGCCACAGCAATTTAACCCATAAATACTTATGTTTAGAGACTACTTTTCTACGAAGAAGTTTGACATTATAGAATCAATATGAAATTTCCTATCTTTTAGTGGAATAAAAAAAAAATTTGGTCTATGAATATTAATTTATATTCTACGTTCATTACGTACACCATTTTCATTTGGATGTTGTAGTGGTGTTGATTTTTGAATTTTTCTAGTGTTTTAATAGTGTTTTACTATAATATTTTATTGTAAAATTGTTATAAAAGTTTTTGTGTGAATATCTTTTTACGTAAATAAGTTCTAGTTATATAGAGAAATATTTGTGATTTTCACGCTGCCGACATCCGCTTCGTATGTTTTTTTTTTGTTGTAAATATACAATAAAATCTTTTTTTTAATGAAATAAAACCTGACTTTTGTTTAGACCACAGGATAGAGAATTTTGTATAGATTTTATAAAGTCAAACCTCTTCATAGACAAGTAGTCTCTAAATGTTAGTTTTAATGGTTTTAAGTGCTGTGGGTGGGTGGGGTTGCATACGACCGCTCGGGATTTTCAAGGCGCATGCGACTGCATGGGAATTTTATGGGGATTGAAGAGTTAATGTTGCGTCATCAGGAGTGTACACGCAATCATCAAACATGATCTAAAATAAAGGAAGTACACAAAAAATATATAAATTACTATACAATATGTACTGCAAGTTTTATTTCTGGAATCCGCAACTTAAAAGTCAGTGAAAACATAACTTACACACAACATTGTACAGTACAGTACAAAATTGTTGAGCTTTGGCTATGGCATACTACATTGATTTCATATAACATCATTAACCTTTCCACCGACAGATGATTACTTAAAAATTTAACAACCTACATGAAACACAACACCACGTAATATATCATTATTTACAATGCCAGACCAAAGTAAAGATGCAAATTGAACATAAAGTTCAACTAGTACACAGGGCATATGACCTTTTTCTAATTTTCTTTTCACAGTTTGTAGAACATCAGTCAATGATTTACCATGCTTTATAATTATATTAACAATTTTAGACAACATACCTTCTGTGTACTAAATATCGGGAATTTGTCAATAAAACAAAAAATACAAATTATTCATCTAAATTTATTTTATCGCCTTCAAAGTAGGCCCCATCGCTTGCAATACAACATCTCCAACGCTTCACCCAGTCTTCCATACATTTTTCATAGGCTATTTGCGGTATGGCCTTTAGCTCATTCAGCGAATTTTTTGTTATGGCTTCTATCGACTCAAAACGTTTTCCTCGAAGTGGTAATTTTTACTTGGGAAATAAAAAAAAGTCAGACGGAGCCATATCAGGTGAATACGGTGCTTGGTCGAGAACTTTTGTTGAATTTTTCGCTAAAAACTCTTTCACTATAATGGCTGTGTGTGATGGTGCATTATCATGGTGCAGCATCCATGAGTTGTGTTGCCACAAATCTGGACGTTTTCGGCGGATACTCTCATGCAAACGCTTCATGACGCCTAAATAATATCTTTATTCACTGTTTCTCCCTTTGGAAGGAATTCGGAGTGAACCACACCACGGTAGTCAAAAAAAAACTGTCAGTATCACCTTGATTTTGGAGCGACTTTTGGAAGACTGTTGGCTTGTTTGCATGTCGTACTCATAAACCCTAAAGGTCGGATCCGTAGAAGCTCGGGAAACCATGTCTTCAGCGACATGCTTTCGCTGCGCTCTTTGAACAAAATTGAGCTCTTTTGGAACTAGTCGAGCGGCGACGCGTTTTATGCCTAAAATGTCAATGAGAATGTTGTGGACGGACTTAAAAGATATGTTCACCTCACTAGCCAACTCTCTCAGACTCATACGTCGATTTTCGAGCACTAGCTTATTGATTTTGTCGATGTTTTCTTTGGTCGTAGCGGTTGAAGGTCTACCAGAACGAGGCAAGTCTACTACTACTTCTCGGCCTTCTTTAAAAGCCTTATACCATTCATAAGCCCTTGTTTTCGATATACACGATTCGCCGTAGGTATTTCGCAACATTATTAGTGATTCACCACATGAAATATCATTCGAAACACAAAATTTAAGGCACACTCTTTGTTCAACAATATTTTTCATTGTAAAAATCGCCGAGAACTCAAAACTATGACCAACAAAAAGTGTAGTTTAAAACAAATTAAATGACAGATCCTGCTCAAACTTTGCGCGCTAAATCAGTACAGTGCTACCAACATGCAGTAAAAAAATTAGAACGACCTCTTTTACGCGGGTCTTTTTATTGACATATTCCGGATACTTTTTACACAGAGTAGTATGCAACAGTTATATTCATTTATATAAGAAACATGTTTGGCTCTATATCGCGAGGAGTCCCACTGCATGATAATTTAAGTTGCTAATTTTAGATTTTTAGTTAATATATATACGAAAAAGTAATATTACGTTAAAACAATATTATGTTAATACAAAACTACATAATGTAAATCATAAATTAATGTTAAAGGCATAAAAATATCATAATTAATGTTGAAGGCATAAAATATTAAAGTTTATCAAAAACCAAGATTACGCTATTGTGGGTTAAATAAAACATATTTATTGCTTTTAGAATAAAGCAATATTTTTCAATACAGTAATAATACACAATTTAGAAAAAATCTCACCATAAACCTATATATATATATACATCAATAACATTATATAACATCATAAAGAGCATCATTTCAGTCTAAAAGTCTACTACTGAATCTAGTATATCTATAGAAGTCTACTATAGATTGTTTCGTATGGGATTTTCTCATTGTCAGCACCGAATGATATGGGGTAGTGAATTAGTCACTACACAGCTTTTCGCATAAATTTAGCTATGTTAAAGTCATTTAAAATAAACCGAATTATATTCATCAAAATAAATATTAATTATCTATATTATATGAATAATAAATAATTTTGAACATTAAATAACACATATATAAAGTTATATTTCAATTAAAACCCCAGCGTACAATCTATTCCATCCATCCACTACAGCCTATAACAGTCCATACTTACATAGGCCTCCCTCATAAAATAAAAAAATAACTTAGAAAGGAACTTCATTTAATAAAAAATTGTTATTACCACATAACCGCTGATATGTAATTGAATTCAATAACGATACTCAATTATATTAATTGCCGCCAGTATTTAGTAATCTAAACTAGCCTACATCCATATCTTAAATGTTATATTAAAACCTTCACCCACATTTCATGTTTGTCACTGACCTAGATATCCAATATTTACAAAAATGCCACTAAATATTGATAATGGTATATACCCAAAAATATTTTAATTAAATGACAGTTTAATAAAAGGAAAAAGTTACTGACGGTCCATACATAAGCTTTCAGTCAAGCATTAACAAAAAACAGTAAAAAATGAACCAAGTTTTTGTATGTTATCTCATTCCTAGATATGGCCTGACATACGAGGAGATTGAGAAGGGGCTGCCTCTGATTGACACATCCCGTACATTAATCCGAGAAGTGTGTCCGCCCGTGTTTTCCCACGTGGAGTGCCGCGCGGGGAAGTACCGCCGATTCGACGGATTATGTAACAATCTGCAGCATCCCACATGGGGCGCCACTATGGCTCCATTCCAAAGGTATAATTTTTAAATTTATTACAGTTAATAAACCAAAATCAAATATCTTTGACAAAGCACAGTGTGACAACGACGTACCAGTAAATGAATCTTCAGTTCGTATCATTTATACTATATGACTTTTTATATTATATTTTGAAACTTGATCATAGGGCTCATTTTCTGTTTAATTAATTCAATCCTCGTTTGCTTAAACAGCATTGCATTCAGTGTTATGATATTGCCTAAATTTTATGGATAGCTGATAAAAAAAGGCTGTAAGAAGTTGCGTGTGACATTACATTATCAGGTAAACGGCTAAGTCTGTTATCATGCTATAGTTATAATTAAATAATTACACAGCAGCGTGATACGGCTAGTTACCTGGTATTAAATAGCAAGTGTTGTTGTTAACCGGACGTGCTGTCCTATATAAGAACTTGTTCTTACGTGGCACTATATCATAAAACAAAATGATTAAGCGTAATTTTAAGTTTGAGACAACTTAAAGAACATACTTGTAAAACGTTTTAAAAATATATTTTTGAAAAGTCACTCTCTAAACTTTACGATTTTATATTAACCCTTTCCGCTGTCCCGTGCACTACATATAGGTAATTGCTATTGTCTTACTATTGTATCTGTAAACCGGACAGTGAAAGTGTTAATACTGTATGTGCTCGCGACCACAAAGAAATAGTACTACTTACTCCGAGTTCGTTAGCACAGAATCCTTTGAGAAAGCTTTGTTACACAGCAGGAGAGGAGGCAACAAATCCTTTCAAAGGCATTTTGTGCTGCCTCTCGAGTATTGAATATTTTTCCCGCCAAAAAGTTATCCAAATTCTTTAAAAAGTAAAAATCTGTAGGCGCAAGGTGTGGTGAGTACGGCGGATGACGGAGAGCTTTCAACTCTAGCTTACGTAACTTGGACACCGTCTGTTATGCAGTATGAGCTCGTGCGAGCTTTTTCATCATTGTGTTCAGTTCTTCAGAGTACACATCTGCAGTAATGTTTTGTAAGAAACTGTGATGTCATCGAGTTCGTGGGGCACCCATTTGTCAAGCTTTTTTACCAAAGTTTTCCGACGATCACGGATTTCATTTTTCAGGGTGAAATTTACGGAACGGAAGCGAGGAAACCAATAACAAGTGGTCCATTCGTTTGTAGTAATCGCTCCGTAAACGTCGTTGAAGTTGCGTGCCGCTTGTGCCGCGTTACAGCCACCACCACCAAACATATTCCATAATCACTTGAATTTTTAACGTTTCCATGTTACGAAAAAAGATCCAAATGCGATGAAAACACAACGAACAAATAACAAGTTTTGAAAAAAGAATTCCATGTTTTAAAAATAATGTTATTTTTGAATGTCCAAGAATTCTAATTGAAATTAGAATTCTTGGACATTCAAAAATTATTTTGATTTGAAATGGCCAATACTCAAGAACGGCAATTTCGTCGATAAAGACCTACATGTATTCACATTTTTATTGTTTTTTATAACCCACAGAGCTATTCAGGTTACGAAACTTTCACTATTATTTATATGAAAATTATTTTTGTAGATTAATAGGGCCATTATTCTCTGATGGCATCAATGCGCCTCGCATCTCGCATTCTGGCCGAGATCTGCCGCTGTCTCGTGTTGTATCGCGAACTATGCACCCGGATGAAGGTTTTCACGATCACGCCGGAACTGTCATGGTCATCGCTTGGGGACAATTCATGGATCACGACTATACGCTTACTGGCACACCTCTTGGTAAGTAACTGACATTATAATTTAAAAAAGTTTTTGTAACAAATTCGATCTTATAACAAGTTACACAATACTACATAGTTTCTTTATAATCTACTAAAAAGAGGTTCAAAATAATATTTTTGGGTGTACGACACCTATGGTGTAACACCGACATTACAATTTAATAAAGTTTTTCATACAAATGTGATCTCATGGCTAGTTACATAGTACTACATACTTTCTTTATACCCTACTAAAAAGAGGTCAAAATAATATTTTCGGGTGTACGACATCTATGGTGTAACACTGACATTATAATTTAATAAAGTTTTCCTAACAAATTCGATCTCATAACTAGTTACATAGTACTACATACTTTCTTTATACCCTACTAAAAAGAGGTCAAAATAATATTTTCGGATGTACGCACACCTATGGTTTGGCTTAATGAAACCGGCAACCTACTTTAAACAAAGAACGCCGGAGATGCATTGTCACCCGTGACGACTAAGATGAACTACCTAACAGTCTGTAATTATGAAATGCTTTACAATTAGCTTAATTAAACTGGTTTTATTACCCTTTAACCCGGAACTCAGTAATAACTAGTATAGTGCATGCTTCTTACATGTTAATATTGTTCGTCAGTCTATGACCTGTAGCCTAAACGGTTTGCCCTGTTTTGAAGTGCAAAGTGCGACATTCAACTTAATCTCTGGAGTGTCATAACCCACTTTTAACTGCATTTGCTTGAAATGCAATTATTATTTTAAATAATATCTCTCACCACTCCACGGGTTGACAGATAGAGAATGTCTTTAGGCATTAAGTCCGCCATTTGTATTCTTTTTTTCTAGGGGAATGCAATAAAGTTTTTAAAATAAAATAAATATTAATAATATTACTTCTTTCTGTTACACCGTGTAGTGGCGGCCTAAGATAATCCAACATATCATCCCGTTGGTGTTGTAAAAGATGACAAATAATAACTGAAAGTGATATAGAATACTGCAGTTGCCGACACTGCCAAACGGAGCAACTATGACATCTATGGCTATGAGGCAATTTATGTAAAGGCAAGCCTCCGGGAGCCAGAGTATTAAAAGTAGTATTATGCATTTGAAAACTAAATTAATCTCCCTTTATTTTCGTAATCTAATTTACAATACGATGATAACAGATACTTAACAATGATATTAAGTTGATATGAGACTGATAAAGTTATATTCATACTTTACATAGAAAACCAATAAAGGTAACTTTCCTTTTTTTAGACCCGATAAACCGTAACGACCCCGAAGAATGCTGCAAACGACCATCACATCTGAAACATCCTTATTGTAACGAGATCAGAATACCAGAAGATGACTACTTCTATCGTCTCTTCGGTGTGAAGTGTCTGGACTTTGTGCGTGGTTTCCCCTCACCAAGACCGGGTTGCCGTCTAGGTAAGTCAAGCTCGGCTTTTATCTTAAATACATTAATTGAGAACAGCTAAAAATTTAGTTTGTAGCTTCAATTTCGACAGAAGCTTTAAAACGATCAAATTAATTTTAGTATAGTTTGAATTAAATATTTTATAATTTTTATATTTAATAATTTTCTATGAGCCGTGGTAGCTCAGATGGTTAACGCTCGCTGTAAATATAACAGAACGCGAGTAACCCGGGTTCGATCCCCGCCGGCACCAATGAAATTGTTAATTGCAATTTTAAGTGCTGATTTACCACGTGCTCGGCGGTGAAAGAAAACATCGTGAGGTAACCTGCATGTTTGAGGAATAAGAAAAAAAGTATTTCGAAGACATGTGAAGTTCGCCAACACGCATTGGGGCAGCGCGGCGAACACTTCCTTACACTAAAACCCTCTCAGAAATGAGGGGAGGCCTCTGCCCAGCAGTGAGACGTATATAGGCTGTAACTTTTTTTTAAATATTTTCTATATAATAAGGGAAACAAACGAGCACACATTCCACCTACTGGTTAGTGAAGGATGTGATCCATAGATATCTACATCTATCCTTGATTAAGAATCAAAATGCAGGCGTGTTGTTACTTCTAATGACTAAAATAGAATGTCTTGTTTCCAGTAAAAAGAGTCTTCAGCTATTACGCTATATATAACGTTGAAGGAAAAATGTATGTAATAATCTCCAATATATGCGAACTAGTTAGAAAAGTTTATATTCATTAATAAATAAAACACTAAATCTTATTGCGTGTAACTTCCTGATATAGTGATACTCAGAGACATGTTTGTTATTGTGAGTCATGTTGACATACAAGATGTACTCTTAACTTGTCGTATTTGTAATTTCATTCCTCTGTATCTTAATATTAACTTAACACTCACTAAGCGACACACCGGTCCTTTCCCGGTCTAGCCGACCCATTCGTGCTACAACCATAACATAGCTGCAGCGTGACTACCACTTATAAAAAAGTCAAAAGTCGTTTCGTCGTCGTCGAATTATTCAAAAGCTACCATAACAAACTACCTTACGGTGCTAATTCGTTCCCTATCCCGTAAATCATATATATAAACATTTCTATCGTTTAAATATTGTGTGTATATTGCGGTCAGGGTATAGGTACTTGTTAACTTATAAGCACATACACGCCACTATCTAAAAACGGACAAAACTACAAAATTTTCTAAAAAAGGACGAAACACACTCAATTCCTTTGTCGCTAACATTCGCGCGTCTACAAATAGACCACCACACATGCAGGAACCAAGCTAATTGTAATTCGAGAAATTAGACTTGTTACCGAGAGGCTAGAAATTTAGGTATTAGGTAAATGCTTAAGTTTAGCTCTACCACGTAAAAAAGATAACGGGAAAAACTCAGCTAAAATATAACGAATTGTTATAAAATATTATTTAATGTGTAA
The DNA here is from genome assembly GCA_036936625.1 of Parnassius smintheus behrii. NCBI lineage: Eukaryota > Metazoa > Arthropoda > Insecta > Lepidoptera > Papilionidae > Parnassius > Parnassius smintheus. Next base: position 15,626,024 of record JAUPFT010000014.1, read on the forward strand.
ACTAAAACTTACACGCCTGGTGTACTACCAAAAAGTCACATGGAATTTTTTAATGCTTAAAATAATAAAAGCTGAAAGGGATATAGAAATATAGAAAATAATAAAAGCTGAAAGGGATATTTTCATAGGCGGAAATGTCAGCGTTCAAGCAGATCGTAGAATATGTGACTGAGGCGGACTCGAAAAAGTCTCGAAAATTTTACCATACGTTATCACCATAGAACTTTTTTATATAGGTTTGAAATTCTTGTTACGAACTCTGTATGAAAAACCGATCCTTACTTCAATAGGTACTTATCCCATTTGGAAGAATTAGGGACAATAAGCTAGAATGCAGAGTGCATTTGTTTCAAATTCGCCTTATTTTCTTAAAACGACGTCAATTTTATACATCACTATGATAAACACGGTAAAGGTGCATAGATGTCAACTCTATCAACCTCCCCCCCTCCCCCTGGCCCCTTTACAAATTAAAGTGTTACAATTTCAACATGAAATAAATTGCAAGCAAGTCATACAAGGTCGTCAATTCAGCGGTAAGGTACAATTCAATTGTTCTGTATAGTTGATTATCAGATTATTCACACAATACATTTGACAGGCAACTCGTCATACTCGCTTAATATTGAGTTCGATGCCTTATCTCAACCGCAATCGGTCTCTTGCGGTTGATTTGCGAAATTTAAGAAACAACTGACACATAAATCCACAAGTATCAGTGTTTATTTTCAATATCTATTTACCGAATTGTATCTACGGTACAAATCGGTAAATACGGTAATGCAATGGGAAATATATCTTTATCACCAAGTGCAAACCGTAGTGCAATGCACTGTGCTAACCAACAATCAACCGGGAAATATCCAGTTCGCTGCCCCAATTGCTGCGCTGCGTGTTGGCGGACTTCATACTTCTTCGAAATATTTTTTTTATTTCTGTGACATGCAGTTTTCCTTAGAATAGTCTCCTTCGCCGCCAAGCAGGTGAAAATTTCATTGGCGCTGCGGGGACGGGTTACCCGCATACTGTGAAATTTAGAGCGGGCGCGTAGCCCCTGAACTACGACGACCATATTATGATGGCTGACAAAATTATACAATGTATAATGGGCACAGCAGTAAAGCAGTTAACGCTTCAATCGCAATAAAAATCCCTTGCAGTCGCTCCCAACAAATCCCGAACGGTCGCATGCGACCGCACCCACCCACAGCACTTAAAACCATTATAAACTTATATTTAGAGACTACTTTTCTATGAAGAAGTTTGGTTTGGTTTATAAAATCTATACAAAATTCTCTATCCTGTGGTCTAAACAAGTTTACTTCATAACAAAAAGATTAATTTTGTATTTTGATAACAAAAAAACATGCCAAGCGAATGTCGGCAGCGTGAAAATCACAATTATTTCAATATTTATTACTCGAAATTATTTATGTAAAAAGATAAATTATATTCACACAAAAACAAAAAAAAATTATAATAAAACACTAGAAAAATCTAAAAATCAACACAATGACATTCACGCAAAAATAGCGTACGAAATGAACGTAGATTATAAGTAAATATCCATCGGATAACTATTTTTTTATTGCACTAGACTAGAGGATAGAAAATTTCATATTGATTCTGTAATGCCAAACTTCTACATAGAAAAGTAGCCTCTATATATAAGTTTTTAAGGGTTAAAGTGCTGTGGGTGGGTGCGGTCTCATGAGACCGCTAGGGATTTGACTAGGACTAGACCGCTAGGGAATATGGGAAATTGAGAGGTTAAAGGGTAAAGTAGCAGCACTGCGCTCACCAACCCACCCGTCTAACGTGGTTCGTACAATTTTCAAGAAGTGTGTTGCTTAACCAATTCTCGGAAAGGCTTATATCCAGTATTAGAATGCACTGAATTCAAATAAGCTGATACAGAAGAATTTAATTTCCGATACGTTAATTACCGCTTTACGTAACTGACAGAGAGACACTGTGTGAGAGGATGGTTCTATACTTTTTAATCTTGTATTATTTAATCAACCGACGCGAAACATTATAGCGTGTGACCGGTCTCAGTTCAAGAATCGTCTGCCTTAGTGAGAGGGGAAAGTTATTCCGTTACGTGTCGGAGCCGGTGCTCCCAGGTTGCGCAATTTAGTGCAAAATATTATTGCGACTCGTGAGGGCACTCGAATCAGATACTGGTAAACAACTTGACTTTGTATCCTCTCTCTTTATAGTCACGCGTTCTGGCACGACTCAGTTATTACAGTATCATTGAACGATATAAAGTAACGCATCTCGACGTGTACAACCTTAACAACCTCACTTTATTGGAATCTATTAGACATATAGACTAATATATATATATATATATATATATATATATATATATATATATATATATATATATATATATATATATATATATATATACATTCATGTACCTACTCATACATGCTCGTTGGTTAAGGGTACTCCTAATCTGTCCCATTTTCAATATATCGCCAATTTGGTCGATAAACTTTCGCCTCGGACGTCATTTTCCGACTCAGCCGTTCACTTCTGCAACATAAATTTGCTTTGTCATTATTTTCTCATTCATTCTTTCCTCATAACCAAACCACCGAAGCACTCCTTTCTTAATCCTGGTCACAACATAATCTTGCAAACTACACTCTTCACTCACTTTTCAATAAATATGATGAAGAATATTCGAACCATCCAACTATTGCCATAAATATATAATTTTACAAATTACTTATTATTTCGGTTGTTACTTAGCGTAGTTATATAAAGTTTTTCAGGTAATAATATTTTAGGAAATAAATAACAAAATTTCAAAATATACGAAATCAATAGATGACTATAACTATTAATGAACAGAATGACAATCAGAAAGATCAATAGATGACTATAACTATTAATGAACAGCTGACAGAATAACATCTCTGCAACACATGCTGAGTCGGAACCCTTTCATTGTCCTTCTAAAAATATTTTTTTTTGTATTAGTTTAACTTTTAAATATTTTATTACTTTTGGTCAATGAATAAATATTTCATTATTATTATTTTTTTTATTATTATTAATAGTCACTAGTTTGTATCATAAACTAAGGCCTGTAGATGGAAACGAACAAACCGCGGTCTAGTTATTTAGTGTCAAGCTTTCAGAAGCTGTATTAAATAGGTGTGTAACACTCAGCCTTCGCATCCGGATATCGATGATGGGTTACGCTTTTGGTTGAGTTGCGTTTGGTTGCAGCATATGCAGGTAGCATAAAACCTCTGATATATATAATTAAGGCGAAATAACGAAATAATGATTATCATGGGAAATGTTGATGATGCTTTAGATAACACAGCCCCGCATTGAATAGAGCAACTGAAACTTTAAGAGGACTGACAAGTTTGTATTTAAAACTGCGATTAACCACTGCCTTACTACCTATTATAAATCAAGTACCGATACCGAACCTGTGTACTTATGTTGTAGTTATGGTAGCCATAATTAAAGTAAAAATCGAACATACTTTTAATCTATAATAATAATTATTATACCAATTATATAGTGCAGGAGGAACCGGCTCATGAATACCAAAACCTATTCCACCTCAATTTTTTATGCGATTCTCTTCAAATTGTCTTACTGATGATCCCAAATTTGTATATTTCGAAGTTTTAAAATGCATCCCTCGAAAATATTAACTTTATCGCAAAAAGTCATAGGAGCTTTTTTTATTCATTTTTTATTAAAAAATATAATCAAAATAGTCCCGTCTGAAAAAAATAATTCCATGCACTTGAAAAAATCTGCTTAAACAATATGGCACCGAGTTGCCCCATGGCAACGTGCATTTATATCATCATTAGGAAAACTTGAAGAGAATCGCTAAAAAATTGATGATAGTTTTCGGTACTCATGCGCCGATTCCTTCTAGACTAATATAATTTGGGCCATAAGGGCTAAGGTATAGGCGGGGTGCAGCGTGTTATCGTAGCAGCGTGAATGGGATGGCTCGATAGCGGAAGAACTTAGATTAGAGGTTTGAATAAGTCACGAAAAGCAGAGATTATTTTATTGGTAACGAAGCATTCTATATCCGTCCTCCGAGATGACAGTTCGTCTTTATTTTGATACATAATCTAGAATAGATGTAGTTATCTATGGGCCATAGAAAACACCATCCATCAGGTACCATCAGGTGAGCTGTAGGCTCTTTTGTCATCCTTACTTCTATAAAAACACCTGATAATTATTAAAGTAATTGTCAAACCCAGAAAACACAAGTGGTAAAATTAAAAAAATTGTACAACCGCCTTCAATATATATAAAATGAGAACTTCATCAATGTATTCGAAATCAATTAAAATCGCTTTATTAAAGATATCTTAAAAACTAGGTCAAATCTTGATTAAATTTATATGGGACCTTACGAGAAGCACCAGCTTTCAGATAAAAAAAGAATCGTCAAAATCGGTTCACCCAGAGAAAAGTTATGAGGTAATACACAGAAAAAAAACATACAGTCGAATTAAATACCTCCTTCTTTTTAAAGTCGGTAAACAAAATAAACCACTGCTTTAAACAAATAAAAACAAATAACCTATCATTACTGTTTAACTAACTTTAAGACATATTCTTTATTCAAATGGCAATAAATAACACTTGTGTAAACAACGTTAAGAAACCATTTGCTGAGATGATCATTAGCTTAACTTTAACTGTTGCAATATATTGCAATACACTTTAAAACGTTCACTAACAATTATAAGCTTTACGAGATATATTCGCTATAGGAAAACTGTTGATACATATTTATCATTATTAGGAACATTTTAGCTAAGATGATCATTTACTATTAAAACATTACTAAAATAAATTTTATTAAACATGCTTGACAATGCTGTTATAGAATTATGTTAATTCATTTAAAGCTTTTCTTATAGCATTGGGTGACAAACGAGCACACATTCCACCTGATGGTAAATGGATGGTATGGCACATAGACATTTACATTTATCCTTAATTAAGAATCAAAATGCAAGTGCGTTATCATCCCTGAGGACTAAGATAGAATGCCTCGATTATATATTATAATATAGCTGCAGCGTGACTCTACCACGTAATAAGAACTGTTTAAAAGGTTAAATGTAATTGCATCGCTTAGGCCCTAACGATCTAACATTTAAGCCCAATGAAGCGTAATTCATGTCTTTCTATTTAGATTTCAATTTATTTATTTATTTATTTAAGGATAATTTTGTTACAAATAATATTGTCACGTAATTTCTGACTTTAAAGACATATTGTACATTTTTTATTACAACTTGCACGTTACGAAGTATAATATATTGTAATAAACACTATTTTGAATGGTGCTGTATAGTGACCGCATAAGAATATTCTTAGTTGTAAATTCATAAAAATTCATAAAATTCATCCTACGGTTTTTGCAAGAGGTGACAGAGGGAAACTAAGGAACAATATGGGCAGTAGCATCTGATAACAACTGAATAATAAAACAACTATGGCTGCCAACTCGCTTGCCAATCATGGCAACTATGGCATATATACCCCCAATAGAAGACAAATTGCAATGTCACAATGACAGGCTGATATGTATACGTGGCTAAATCAGCCGTATTTAAAAATAACTTTCACTTTTGTAAAGAATTTTTATAATAATTATTTCGTAATTATTTATAGTAAGTTTGTTATAGAACCCAAATTTTAATATAATTGAATATGAATCACGTGTTTTATGTTACTCCAGGATCGAGAAATCCATTCAACACTTTAACTGGCGTTATAGACGGAAATACCGTATATGGAGTCACCGACAAGTTCTCTAGGTAAGGACTGAATATATAAGTGAACTATTTCTTTCGAGGCGTAAACTTGCGACATTATTTCATTTATTTCTAATATTAATAATAAATTATTTACACAACATTAGTTGCTAATCAGACGATAAAATGTCTAAGAAGTTCTAATCCCTCATTTTCAATCATCAGCTAACAAGGCCAAATTTTGTTAAAAGCTATTACCTCCTCAGAAGATAATTATAGTACCGGTGTTTTGTCGAAAACTTGATCGCCGTTGGGTTGCTGTATATATAATATTTTAGAAGGATAGGATTATAGTGCACGAGTGTATGCTCAAACATTGTTGGACTTTCTATCCCCTCACCCTTATAGTCCGACGGGACAGGAATTCGCCACGATCGGAGTGAGATTAGGAGCAGGACCAACGGCTTTACGTTCCGAGATAAGGGGATGAAACACCACCAACCTAGTGACCCCAGGTTGTACTAAAAATTTCTTGTCAGAAAGACCCAATAACTGATTTTGGCCCCGGGACTCTAATCCGGGACCACATGATTAGCACACACATACGAACCACTAGAATAACAAGGCAGTTTTAATGCAATATATTTTATATCATTAACTTTTCACACATTTTTAATACCGTTAAAATATAGACTCGTTGTCCCTGAACTTGAAAGTTTAACTATCGTTAACCATTAAAGTTCTTACTTTTATTCTTATTCCAGAAAACTGCGTACCGGATATGGCGGTCTATTGAGAATGAATCCCGTCTTTAAAGAGTACGGCCTGAAAGACCTACTTCCACTAAAACTCGACATTCCTGACGAAGGTTGCACCCGACCGAACAAAAACATGTATTGTTTTGAAGCTGGTATGCTCTTTGATGTCCCTTAAAAAAGATTTCATGATTAAAAAAGATATAAAAACATAAAAAGTGATGAGATATTTAAAAACCAGATATTAATAAGAAAATTATGTTTCGCTTGCACATTAAAAAAATATTAAACTATTTTTATTATTAATCTATGTTTACGTATTATACTCTAGGTATTGCTATCCTTATACCCATGTTATTTTTTCTTAATAAAAAGTTAAAATGTTTTAGGTGAGATCCGTGTGAATGAGCAGTTAGTGCTAACAGTAATGCATACATTAATGGCGCGTGAGCACAACCGAGTTGCAGAAGGCTTAGCAGCCGTTAACCCTCACTGGGATGATGAAACCCTTTTCCAAGAAGCCCGAAGAATTAATATTGCTGAAATACAACACATTACGTACAACGAGTTCCTGCCAATCTTACTAGGAAAGGACGTTATGGAAAAATTCGGTTTGGTGCTAGAGAAACAGGTAAAACTTAATATAACTTGAAAACAGAACACTTGGTTTCTATAAACATTTGTTAAAGAATTTTTTTTAAAATACAATTTGATAAAATATCGAGAAGATGTATTTTCATAGGGTTATTGGGATGGTTATGATCCGGAAGTTAATCCTGATGTGCTCGCATCGTTCGCTGCCGCTGCATACCGATTCGGACATTCGTTATTACCAACTGCTGTAGAGAGATGGTCAAAAGCTCACAAGTTTATTGGTAAGTTGTCTTACAGGTTCAGGTATGAAATAATCTACGAAAATATAAAAGATTACGACTTTTTTAAATAAATTATTCATATATAATATTTTGGTAATCAAGGTGGTTAAGGGCCCTGTTTTAAATAACGGTTTATAACGGCTTTTCCATTTAAATTAAGGTTGTTATAAATTCCTATTTTAAAAAACATCACACTACATAGCTATATATGTTTTATTTCAACGTAGTGTTTTTTTCTGTTATTATCATCATTATTACACAAGTCCACTTCTGAATATAGGCTATACCCTTAAGGATTGCCACAAAACGCGGTCCTTAGCCACCTGCATCCATAAACTTCCTGCATATATTACTAGGTCATCACTTCATCATTCATCGTCATCATTTTATCTTACCGGTAAGAGACTGCCACTCGAGAACCTTTCTCCCCTATTGGTAGTCGGTTCTACAAGCTATAATGCCGGCTCAATGCCACTTATCTTACTGATCCGTTAGCCTATGTCGTTTACTCTGGTTTTACTGCAGATATCCTAATTTCTAATTATATGATGCAAAAAAACTTCAAGTATAACCCTCTCAATAGCTCGCTGAACGACCTTGAGCTTTCTCTATTATCTCATGTCCTTTTTTACGACCACTCCTAATTAATGATTTGATAATTTTTTTTTTGTTCTGTTGCAAATTTGTTTTCGTTGTTTATAAAATTTATTCTTAATTTACAGCATCAAAAAGGCTGTCCGATCTCATTCGTAGACCTTACGATTTATACAGAGCTGGAGTTTTAGACGAATACGTAATGGGCTTAATGAATCAAGTAGCACAAGCTATGGATGATTCCATAACTCAAGAAGTTACAAACCATCTCTTCAAGAAAGTAGGTGCGCGATTCGGAATGGACCTGGTGTCCTTAAACATGCAAAGAGGACGTGAATTCGGTCTGCCCGGTTACATGGAGTTCAGAAAGTTCTGTGGGTTATCCGGTGCTGATACGTTCGAGGATCTGTTCGGTTCAATGCCTAACGAGACTGTACGAAAATATCAAACTATATTTGAACATCCAATTGACGTGGATCTGTGGTCTGGTGGAGTATCAGAGCGCCCTCTCCCAGGCTCAATGTTGGGACCCACTTTTGCTTGCATTATCGCTACGCAGTTTTCTTACTCTAGACGTGGTGATAGATTCTGGTAAGAAAATTAGGTCACACATTTGTTTTAAAAAGATATGTGGTAGTGTGAAATAATTAAAATATCGATAATATTAATTTTTAGGTTTGAGCTGCCTAACCAACCTTCATCTTTCACGCCCGAACAACTATCGGAAATCAGGAAGTCTCGTCTTGCACGTGTCATTTGCGACAACACCGATATTATTGACACTGTTCAATTATATCCTATGGTTTTACCCGATCACGAATTGTAAGTAAAGAAAAATATTAGTAGTCTATTTTATTTTATAAGTCTATTTTAATATGGCAACACTCATATACATATGTCACCGTTCGGCATACCTACTCACTGTTGGACACATCGTGTCTTCCCGCATTTTTGAGAAAGTCCTCGAAATATTTTCTTCCATAGCACATTGAAACATGCAGGTTTCCTAACGATATATTCCTTCGCCTCCGAGCACCTGGTAAATCTACAATTGAATGAAGAAAAATTAATTTAAAAAATCTTAAATTATCTGTGCTTTTTATCTTTTAAATTCAAAGTGCGGGTAATGCATTATTTTAACTTATTTTACTGTGCACGCACACATTCTTAAGGGTCGATCAGTAGGCAAAAACGTTGTTGCCCATAAAACACATTTAATATCAGATAATTTCAAATAAATCGCAACCTAAGTTTTCAAAAAGTATAATGTGCGATACCACCTAGTCATCCTAAAATTTAAAAAAAAATTAAAATATGCGGAATATAAATATTTAATTGGTTTTTCTGTACATTGTTTCCGTCGTGAATCACAAAATCGCGCAAGCAATGACCCCGGATAATAGATTTTATGGAACCGGCAGCCGATAAGGAGGAATCTTTCTCCAATAGACGAAACGTTAATTTTGTGAAACGTACGAACGTTCATAGTTTCTTTTAATGTTAATATGTTCTTTTCTTTTCCAGAAATCCGCGTGTTCCTTGTAGAAGTGGCATTATACCGCAAATGGACTTTAGCAAATGGGCGGACCCTGTTCCGTTTCACGGTCCGGCGAAACAATTTGTGAGTAGCTTCACATATAACCCGTTCTTAGGCAAAAAGTAGTTGCACCAGCATCAAGTATTTATTAAAAATTTTGTAGTCAGTAGTCATAGACATAGATTACCGCATTCAAACTAAATAGAGACTATTTTATACGAATGTTTCATACTCTCATCGTAATTCTCTATTTAATTTGAATTCCTACCACAGACCTCGAATTTATTTAAAATTTATCCAAATTTATTAATTATAAAATTAAATAGCATGTGTAAAGAAAAATAAATAATCAGATAAATAAACATTTGTAATAGAAAATGAAAAATTTCGATAAATTCAGTAATATATAATACAGAATTAAATTGGTTACTTTGCATTATAATTAAACAAAACAATTTTAGCAACTTTCGATGTCTGTGTAGGCTATTGTAGTTATCTGTTTTTAGTTATTGATGACGCAATAATGTAAACTAAACCATATCTGTACATAAATGAACATATTATTGCGTTCTCATTTAAATAATTTATAATATAAATAAAAATCAAAAGCTTGTACAAAATGTATATTTAAAAAATGGTTGAAAAACGCCACAACTTATTTGCCATATTTAAATAGAGGAGCAATAATATAAGTGTATTTTTTATTTACACAATTGTAGAACAATTATTATGTAATGAATATTAGTCGTTGAATATTAATCAAGTACTTTATATTTAAAATTTAAAAGTAGTTTGAATCGTTTAAGACGTCGTAGTTAATAATTCAATCTCCAACATTGCTATTAATGTATTACGAATTTAAGAACACATCAATGTACATTAAATGGTTAAGACTTATTTCATAAATAGTTGTAAATCTTAAGAAGTATACCATCAAATGGTTGTAGATTATATTAATACCTAAATATAAACTTTAGAAGTATAATTTAGTATGGAGAATGAATGGTATTCTTGCCTGCTTATTAATATAAGATAAATTTGAAGCTACATAAAATTTAATATTATACGTCTTTACGAGGCTTTGCCCAAGCATTGGATATTAAATCGTATTCTGTTGAGTTTACTAATCGCATAAGTTTAAGCATGTTAAAATATTCGTTGGTCTTTATTTATTTTGTAGTCAATGTTGCGTATTGTAACATTAACGTTTAATCAATAACTGTATTACCTTGTAAATACACTTTAAATGCCAGAAATAAATTATAGAATAGAATTGTTGTTTTATTGCTTTTATCATTGAAATACCAAATGCACATTTAAAATATAATAAGTTATTTCGTCATTCTAAAATTATTTTAAAAAATAAATTTACAGGTAACTGATGCAGTTACTACGACACAAAAAATTCAAAAGACACTATTAAAACATTTAGATAGTATAAAAGCCATCGAAAATAGTGTAAAATACCAAGACAGTGCTAATAATAACAACCTTGAAAAAGTTATCTGTAAAAATATTACATTAGATTTAGACATAGAAAATATAACGAACGTTCCTGTAAATAATGTTACCGCAAACTCAGTGGTAACACAATCAAAGCATGATAATGTAAATATGGAACCCTATATTAATAAAACCAACGATGAATTCAAAACTTTATTAGATGAAAAAAATCAAGATACAATATTAAAATATGTTAATAAGAAAAATGACAAGGTAAACAAGACACAAAAGATGAATGGGCATTTTCTAAATAAATTAAAAAGGAAGAAAAGGTCAGTAACTTCAGCCAATATAAATATCGCTAACGAAAATAAAGCTCATCCGGTACTTGTTGATTATGTGACATCACATCAAACAAATGATAGAAAGGAGTTACTATTACCTATAATACAAAATGAAAATAATGTACAAAGATCTAATTTAGCAGATTACAACATTGAAACATTACATAGTGACGTTACAAATCCTGTTAATCTACGTAAAAATCATAATCTCAAATTCAATAAAATGAATAATCGTAATGAAGGAGTAAAAGCTTTAAATTTATATCCAGATTCTAAAAAAAGTAGCGGTCATGATAAAGATAATCAAGTTGCTGTTATTAATAAACATTACGCAGAAGGCGTTGTAAACACGGAGAATAAACATCAACTAAAAAACGAAGAAAATTTTGACAATTCTCTCGAAAACAAAAAAAATCCAGATTATATAAGCAATAGCGAAAGTGTTGAAAAAGATATACTAAACACTTCAAATAGTTCTTATGAAAGTGATGAAATACGGGACGGGGACGAAAAAAAATATTTTATGCCTTTACAACTTAAGAAATACTCCAGTGTTGAAAATCGTAACAACGATACCTCTATAGAGAGAAACAGTGAACAAGACCAAGATAATACAGAAGGATCTATTGAATTGCAAGAAGACCGTCCAAAACAACAAGACTTCAATCATTTTATTCGTGATCAAAAACATGTGATAAATGAACAGTTAGAACAACCGAAGGACATAAACGATCGTACGTCTAAGTCTAACAAAGAGCCTGTAAAACCTCTAGAACAATTTAAACCGAGCTTATTTAAAAGCGATGAAAGTACGAATATAATATACGAAAAAAAAGAAAGCAATGAGAGCTATGCGGTTTCAGATTCAATAGAAGAGACAAAACATAAACAAAAGGAAAAACATACACACATTAATGACGAAGAAGTCAAACCTGTAGTAGAACTTGATATAGAGAGTAACGAATCAAGTGAAGAAATTCCTGATGAGCTTAATAATTCAAACTCAAAAGGCAACAACAAACTGGTATCTATTACTAATAATAACTTCTATGAAAGTAATGACAGAATATCATCACGGAGTGATGACTTGGATAAAATAAATGTAAAACAACAATTTGAAAGAATCCCTTTGGATTACAATCATGCAAAAAAAGAAAATAAAGACAACAATTATGAAAGTCATAAAGACAAGATTCCTCATAATTTTGCAGAAACTCCAGATAATGTTAAAAGTATAAAAGGTACATTAGACACATTATCGCCAAAAGAACATAAATACGATGATAAGTTAAATATAAAATTCCATGACTTAACGATAAAACTGCCTGAAATAAAACTACCTGAAGATATTTTAGCTTACGCCTATGAAGAACCTACGAATGAGAATGATATGTATAAGGATATCGAAAAAGAAAAAACAATATATGATGATGATAAAAATTCACACGAAAATAAAAATAAAGAAGAAAAGTATGAATATGAATTTTATAAACCTAATACGGAATATGATTACAGAAACAGAAATGGGGAAATAAAGAACAACGACCAGGATGAAGAGGATTTGTATGACAAATTTGTACGAGAAAGGTTTGGTAAGGACTCTTTAAAAAAACGATTGGAAAAGAATCAAAAACATAAGCACGAATCAGGTGACGCAAAACTTCAAAATAAAATAAAAAACATTCTTAAAAAGACTGAAGATGTACAAAAACAAGCCGCACAAAGTGGAGATCCTTATGCTAATTACATGTGGACACTTGAATATGGAGAAAATCTTTAACAATTTTATGAAGTAGTTCATAATTTTTATGTAGTATATAATGTTTAAATTATACATGTTATATCAAATAAACACATCAATAAAGGTTTTTGTTATATTTTAACTATTGATGCCTATTAATATATAGACTATACATAAAAATAATAGCCTCCAGACCGAATTTTGGTTACGGCGGCCAGTCTTAACGGAAACTAGCCATCGCATTTTTCTACGTGGTAGAGCCATGCTGCAGTTATATTAGTAGTATAGTTGTAGCACGAATGGGTCGGTTCGACCGGGGAAGGACCACGCTCTCACAGAATACCAGCGTGAAACAGTAGCTTAATGCTGCTGTATTTCGTATGGTGAGTGTAGAGAACCGGAGACCCTTTTTACTGGAAGCGAGGCATTCCATCTTATCTATCCTCTCGGGTGACAACGCATCTGAATTTTGATTCGTAATCGAGGATAGATGTAGATGTCTATGGGCCACAGCAATCACTTACCATCAGGTGGACTGTGTGCTCATTTGTCACCCTATCCTATAAAAAAATTGCGTAGTACGAGATTGTAGTGAATAGTGATGCACCAAGATTGACGCCTATGCGTAAATATTTTATACGTGGTGGAGCCACGCTGCAGCTATATTGTGGTTGTAGCATGAATGGGTCGGCTCGACCGGGAAAGGATCACGCTCTCCCAGAACACCAGTGTAAAATAGCAGCTTAATACTGCTGTATTTCGTATGGTGAGTGTAGAAATCCGGAGACCCTTTTTTTCTGGAAATGGCATTCCATCGTAGTCCTCGGGGGTAACGCGCATCTACCACGGGGAGTGCTCTTAGGAATTGTTCGGACTAATTCTAGCCGCACAATTTCACTATCGCACATCGCGACAAAACTCGCGATACCATCCATACCATCTGAAGACAGGCGGTCCACCACCGTGCGGTTTAAAAGAAGTTTTCTTCCTTGCACAACTTCCTTGTGAAATCGACTACCACAAGAGATTTTTCCGGACCGGTACGACTCAGGATTCTTCAAGAAAAGTGCCTACTCCTTTTTAAAAGCCCGGCAACGCATCAGCAATTCCCCTGGTATTGTGGTTGTCCATGGGCGGCGGTAATCATTTACTGTTAGGTGAGCCGTATGCTTGTTTGCCCCCTCTCCTATATTTTTTTTAATTAAAGACATATCATAGTGTTACGAGCTTAGGGTTCGTGACAATAAAAACAGCCGATTGAACTGACTTCACTGCCTAACACTAATTACAACTGAAAACACATTAATAATAAAACACAATTCGCAGTTAATTTGCTTCAAAGTATTCGCTTGAATCGCCAATTCAATACTGAGCCGGTCTCGTCGATCCTTACTGGTCTTATATAGGGCCTCTTCTACTGAAACATCTAGAATGTTCGAGAGTATATCGGTCCTGACTGACTAGGTGTAGAAAGTTCTAGTATGTAATTTTCTAGAAAGCTCTCCCAGTTCTTCTACTCGACACTAGATGGCGCGAGTTACCACTCGCCACGTACCAGGTATTAATTACGGCGCGCAATACTGTCCCGACCTGAGACATGCTCGTCCCGAGCATTATCGGTCTCATAATAGCGCACCAGTCGATCCACATGGACGATCTTAGGAGTACCTATTGTACCTTTCTGTATCGGGTAGGTAACGTCATTGATCTCTATCATAATCCGGTACGTTCCGTCCCATTTAGCTTGAAGCTTAGGGGATTTCCCTTTGTTGCGAACTGGATTATGCAACCACACTAGTGAAACTTCGTCGAACCCTTTGTTGTTCATTTTGCGGTCATACCGGGTTTTCCTCTTTTCAGATGTTTACTGCTCCGATTGTCTGACGTGCTCAATGTCAATCATTTTGTTCCGCAAGTCATTTGCATAATCGGTTATACTGCGTGGGGCATCAGGTTATATTCCGGTGACCCAAGTCTGCAGACAGCCCTAATACTCTTCCAAAGTTTGTGAAAGCCGGTGTCTCCGATGTACTTTCGTGAATAGCGCTTCGATATGACAACAAAAACAAGATCGCGACAAGCACATACAGCATATGGTTGTCCCAATCTTGTTGCTGATATTCCACAATTTTGGCTAGGTACCCCTCCAATTTCTGATTAAATCGTTCTACCATTCCGTCAGATTGTGAGTGGTAAGAAGTTGTTCTTGTTTTATGAGTACCCATAACTGGGCAAGTTTCCTGGAATACTTGAGACTCCAAATTCCTTCCTTGTTCGCTGTGAATCTCTAAAGGTACTTCAAAACGACAGAAAACTTCATGAACTAGTTCAGTATCAGTAATTGTTGAAGCTTCTTGATTTGGAATGGCGAAGACGTCTGGCTACTTAGTAAAGTAATCCATCACAATCATGAAATATTTGTTACCACTAGTCCCGTGATGCACCAACATTGTACAATTTCAGTGCACCTCTACTACGAGTATGAGGTCCCTTCACAGACCGAAACAGACCGACTCTTCAACCAAGTCCAAATGGCTACAGATTCGTTGCTACAGCGGATCCCCTCGCAGTGATCGTGATCATCGGCGATTTTAACGCCCACCACGCCGAATGGCTTGGTTCACGTTTAACCGATCATGCTGGGAGATCTGTTCATAATTTTGCCTTGGCATATGGCAGACCGTAGTACACAGCGTAGGCAAAGTAACCAGTTGTGTCAGAACACAATTGGTTACTTCGCCTACGTGGATTCCAGATGTGGAGGATCATACACCTTCCCTGTTGGACCTTCTACTGACTTGACTACTCATCCGGATGGAAATCAGATTTCCGTCGACGCCCCTTTAGGCCCTTCGGACCATTGTCTTGTCCGGAGTGTGGTGCCTCTCACGTTTGGCACTATAAGTCAGCCTATCGGGATAGGATGCAGTCTATCTAGCATCCTACCCTTGGGGGCGGGTTTGCTTTTCGCGTCTGTTGCTTATGTCGTACTTTCCTCTGAGGTGCCCATCGGAGGCAAACCTCAGCCATGGTTTGGTCGCTCCTGTAAAATAGCATCATGCTATAAGCAGGAGTGCTACCAAGCCTGGGCTGACGCATCAACGTCCCGGGATATAAGCACCAGCGCTCTAAAAAAGGAGTATAATTCTGCCTCCAGGTCCTTCAAAAGTGTCACTTGCCAAGGCAAAATCAGAGCACATAGGCAGAATTAGCGAGAAACTAGTTCACCTTCCTTCTGGAACCCATGCATTCTGGCCTCTCGCCAAGGCTGTCCAAGGGAAATCAGAAAGAAAGAAGAGAAAGAAAAACTTTATTTGAAATTACAAAGAGAAACAAAAAACTCGAAATATTAATGTTTACGCCAAATTGTGGCGACTTGAAACTTGTCGAGCGAGTCTCGGGTGAGGAACCGGTTTGACGGGTCGAGCCGAGTGGGCGTCGACCGTGCCCAGTTAGTCTGGAAGAATCTTTGTGCGCTACGGCCGTGCCAGTGGGAGGTCGGGAAATTAGTCTAGAATATTCGATTGTACGCGACGGCCGTGTCGATTAGAGGTCGAGAGTAACGTGAGAATCGTTACTTCGCATTGCGACGGCCTCCTTTGTGTTGTCTTATTTTGTATGTCTACGTGACAACGAGTGTTTAATGAAACACTCACTTTTTATCACTATATTTTACTCACACACCACTACACTGTATTATAGGAACACACAAAGAGGTTAAGAATGTTTAACTATACATCATAATGAAAACCCAAATGATACCACGTTTAACTCGGCGATAGTGCCATCTAGGGAGAACAGGAAGAACTACATTTACTTACAAGTTTGTTAGCTAAACATTCCGCCGCCCAAGGACGATTACAGTCCTTAAAAAAATGAACATAAAACAAAACAAACGAATAAAACAATCCAAATTCTTATAACTAGTCGGAATCATTCAGGGGCAGAGGGCACAATTTTGCGATAGGCCTCTTAAAAATATTATCCTTATATTGTAAACACACAACTCTTGTGACGCCGTCTGCACCTGGGTGCTTCCGAATGATTCGTCTCAAAAGCCACTTTCCAGGAGGAAGTCTATCATCTTTTACCAACACGATAGTACCAATAGCAAGTTCTGGCTGACTCTTGTTCCATTTATAACGATGTTGCAACGTTGTCAGATACTCATTTTGCCATCTTTGCCACAAACACTGCACCATACGTTGAATAATATGCCACCGATGTAAAGGGCTGACTTTAACATCAATTAAAGGTAGTTTTGGTACACCAATTAACGGTTCCCCAACTAGAAAGTGCCCAGGCGTTAAGGGAGGTTCATCAAGTGTAGAATTTACTACGGTAAGTGGACGAGAGTTGACACAAGCTTCGACTTGAGTTAAAAGAGTAGAGAACTCTTCGTAGGTCAGTTAAGTTTGTCCAATTACGCGTTTCAAGTGTCCTTTAACGCTCTTCACTCCAGATTCCCAAAGTCCCCCGAAGTGAGGTACGCTAGGGGGTATAAAATTCCAGTGAGTTTGGTCATTAGCTAGTTGTTCAGCAATTTCAGAAATAATTGCAGATTTTGCATCTCTAAAGGCAAGATCTAGTTCACGGGCTGCGCCCACAAAATTTGTACCATGATCACTCCAAATTTCCTTGCAGTGACCACGGCGAGCAGTGAAGCGTCGAAAAGCAGCTATGAACGCAGCTGAAGTGAGATCAGTTACCAATTCTAGATGAATGGCTTTTGTTACGGTGCACACAAATAAGCAAACATAAACTTTACAGGTTTTTCTACATCTACCAGGGTACAGTTTCATTGTAAAAGGTCCAGCAAAATCGACTCCACTTGTCAAAAATGGACGACTTGGTTTAACACGAAATTTAGGGAGATTGGTCATAAATGGTACAGAAGGATTAGCCCTTTGTTTAAAACATGGTATACATTTAGTGAGGACAGTTTTAACAATACTTTTGACTCTAATAATCCAAAATTTTTGTCTTATAAAGTTCAAAGTAAGTTGATGCCCTCCATGCAGAGTTTTCAAATGAGCGTTCGAAACAATAAGTTTAGAAAGACCACAATCGTTACTCAAAATAATAGGTTTTTTCATAGTATCTGAAATCTCTGCATTGGCAAGTCGACCACCCACATGAATAATGCCTTTATCATCTAGATATGGGTTAAGAACATGTAGTTTGCTCGATTGGTGAACTCGTTTACCATGTGCCAATCGAGAAATTTCATCACTGAACGAAACCGATTGAGACATCTTAATACATCTATTTAGAGCATCGTCAAGCTCATCTGGGCTCAGATAAACGGGTTCATCAACTGCTATCCCATATAATTTAAGTTTACACAGTTTAATAAAACGGAAACAATAAGCAGTGACACGTATCAGTTTCGAAAGTGTCGAATATCGTTTTAAGTAGGAAATAACAGCATCATTTTCAAAAACATTAATATTTGTCTGTACTTTAGCTTTAACCTTCATTTCTAAATCTGTTGCAGGTACAACGTTATCTAAATTAACAACAACATCGAGGTTTTGTAAAAATTGTGGGCCATTCCACCATAGTTCAGATTGCTGCAAATCGGCTGGATTATTCGCGGAACTAACATGATGCCATTGGTTACTATTCGTAAATGTCAAAATCTCTGAAGTGCGATTAGCAACAAATGTGGTCCATGTATTAGGTGACTTACGCAGCCAAGCCAAAACTATGGTCGAATCCGTCCATGCATATACATTTTCATCAGGGATATTTTAATATAGTCTTAACATGTTGTATCATTTTCGCCAAAAGAACTGCACCACAGAGCTCGAGACGGGGAAGTGAAATTTGTTTAACGGGAGCAACTTTAGATTTAGCCATAACCAGATATACTTTAACAACATCATTTTCCCAAACTCTGAGATACACTACTCCAGTATAAGCGGCACAGGAAGCATCACTGAATCCATGCAGTTCTTGTCTAATTGTGCTGTTAGAAACTCCAAGCCATCGTGGGAACTGAATGGGTTCAGAGTGCGCAAAACGTTCAAGATAACTAATCCACTCATTTTTCAGATCTTGAGGTAGTTCCTCGTCTTAAGCTAAGCCAGCTAACCACAAATTTTGCATAAACATTTTAATTAAGATTATTTCAGGTGTTAGCCAACCTAGAGGGTCAAAGGTTTTAGCAATTGTGGACAGAACATTTCGTTTTGTGACATTATCATCAGTAAAATTCATGTTTATGTTTAATTCAAAATTATCTGTTTGTGAGTTCCAGGTGATACCCAAAGTTTTCAGAGTATCTTCAACCTTTATATTTATTGCGTTTTGTGGTTCTTTATCATGATCAGGAATTTGTGATAACACTAATTGACTGTTAGATGCCCATTTGTGCAAAGGGAAACCACCGCGAGACAACAATTCAGTAAGCCTTTTTTGCAAGAGAACAGCATCTTCTTCATTAGACGCACCAGTCATTAAATCGTCCATGTACAAATCATTTTTCAATATTTCAGATTCCACAGGAAAATCATGTTTTTCATCTTCAGCAAGTTGGTGAAGCGTACGAATAGCTAAGAAGGGAGCACAAGATGTTCTGTAAGTCACGGTGAGTAGTCTATATTCCTGTATGGATTGTGTTGGAGATTCTCGCCATAGTATTCTCTGGTAGTCCACATCATCTTTAGATACTAAGATCAGTCTATACATTTTGTGAATGTCAGCGACTAAACAAAATTTGTGTTGTCTCCACCGAGTAATTAAATCTCTGACATCTTGTTGCAACGGATATCCAATCAAAAGTTCTTCATTTAACGATTTTCCTTTTTCAGGTTTAGCACTTCCGTCAAAGACAACTCGTAGCTTCGTGCTCAAGCTCGTCGGTCGAAGAACAGCGTGGTGAGGTAAGTAGTGAATTTTACGTGTTTTCTTTTCATTTTCAGGTACGGTTATCATATGAGATTCTGACTCATATTGCTTCATAAATTTGTGATAGTCTTCCTTAAAGTCAGCGTTACGTGTGAAACGTTTCTCCATATGCTGTAAGCGACTAACAGCAAGAGGTCTAACATCACCAAGATTTGTGGGAGGATCATCCTTGAACGGTAAACACACAACGTAACGTCCGTCATCATTGCGCGTGTGTGTGGATTTAAAATGTTCCTCACATTGTGCTTCTAATTCAGTCATCGGCTTTTTGCGAGGTAAGTTCTCTTCGATTTCCCAGAATTGTCTGAGTAACTTATCTGCTTCGAATTTAGTGTGAGCAACTATCATATTGTGTTTCTGTGTAGCAGTATCAGTTTGTAAAGCCTTGCCAGAGATCAACCAACCCAGACGAGAGTTAAGTGCGATCAGAGAATTGTGCTTGTGTAGTCCTTGTAGTAGTATGTGAGCATGCACATCGGCACCAAGTAGAACGTCAATAGATCCTGGCTTGTAAAGTTTGGATCAGCTAGATCCAACTGCATATATGAAGGCCAAGTATCTTGTGGGAATTCACGTGACGGCAACAATGAAGTGAGTTTCTTGAGTACATATGCATTTGCTTCGAATGTGGAGAATTCACATTTTGTGGCATGTATTGTAAGTTTAACCATAGATTTTGTAGTTACCACTGAGTACTGTTACCACATGAGTTTGATATACCAGAGATCCTGCCAATAACGGGAGTGCGATCAAGATTCAATAACTGTGCTGCTGCTTCAGAGATGAAAGAGCCCTGTGAGCCCTGATCAACAAGAGCTCTTAGTGTATAGATACCACTGTCCCTGGACTCAACCTTTATTTCGGCTGTAGCTAAGATAACCAGTTCATCATTTGTTTCAGCCTTCAAGTTTACACTGAGGTTGCAAGAAGTACTAGGAGTAGATGTATTTTCCTTTGGTGTAGCGGTATCCTTTTGAGCTTTATCAGAAGTGTTATTCTTGGGAGAGGTTGTGAAATGTAGTAACGTATGATGTCGACGTCCACATTTTTTGCAGTTTGTACTCTGTCTACAATTGAACACGGAGTGACCTTTAACCAGGCAATTGAAACATATATTGTTTTTCTTTATAAAATCTTGGCGTTCAGAAACCGTTAATGCAGAAAACTCTTTACAGTGGCAAATGTAATGATTCTGTGAGCAGTAAGTACAAGTGCTTTCAACTTCGGTAGTAAAGCTTTTAACTGTAGTTGTTTTAGGAGTATGTTGAACAGATTTCGGTGCGTCTTTTCTAAATGTTTCTCGAGGTTGTGAAAGATTGACCATTTCCATTGTTCGGAATCGTTTTTCTAGGAAGCTGTTTAGGTCGTCATATGTGGGAATATTTGTTGAGCTAACGACTGTTCCCAAAGCTTGTGAGATTCAATGTCTAGCTTTGAGACTAGAATATGAACGACTATTGCATTCCATGAATCAATCTTCAAATTTTTTAGAGATGTGAGACATTGGCTAGTAGTGTCTAGTAAATCTTTGATACCTTTTGCTGATTCAGTTGTTAGTTTTTTCTGAGTTAAAAATCGATTTAGAATATTATTTACAATCACTCGCTTATTCTCATATCTTTCATTTAGTTTTTTCCATGCATCATCATAGTTCGCTTCAGTTAAAGAATAATTTTTGAGTAACTGTTCGGCTTCTCCGGTTAAACTAGATTTTAAATAATGATGTTTTTCGATTTTAGACAAGCGGTCATCACAATGTATCAAGGAAAGAAATAGATCTCTGAAGCTCATACACTGATTATAATCACCAGAAAATTGTGGTATAGCTATCGGTGATAGCTTTGGTCTAAGTTTAGGAAGTTCTGAAGTTGTGTCAGATTTTGAAGATTCACTCGTTGGTGCAATATCATAAAACCTATCCTTTAACCAAGTCTTTAAGTCCAAATAATGTTCCTCCGTTTATTCAAAATTATCATCAATATCGAAATCATATTCGGTTTTCAATGTCTCACTGTCCAACGATGCAGTAAGCAAATCATAACTTTTTGTGTAACAAGCCCAATATTCATGTAATGTCTCTATGCGTGTATCTAAATAACCTCTTGTTCGTTTATCCTTTGAACATTTTTTCGTATTTGTAAGTAATTTCTCGATTTTAGTTGAATTTTGAATCATAATAGCTACATGTTGTTTTGCAAGTTGATCCGCCATATTTAATGATATTCGGAAATGTAAATTGATGAAAAAGTTTAATTTAGACAAATATCACTATTACAACGCAGATACTAAATTTTCATCACTCAATGTTATGTTTGATTGCTAAGTCCAAATCTACTAAGTTTATATAAAAAACGGAGCAAATTTTTCTAAGTCTTTTTTGTCAAGAAATTTTTCTAAGTCTTTTTTGTCGAGAAATTTTTCTAAGTCTTTATCACACAAATTCAACAAAGTCTTTTTTCTATCAAATTTTTCTAAGTGTTTTATTACGCGAAATCGGCTAAGTCTTTATTTTTACACTTTGAAATAACACAAGTCTTAGACGCACTGTTATTGCACTATGTTCGACACTTGCACTTTACAGTTTATTCGGCAGCAGAAGGACCATTTTGTTTAATGAAACACTCACTTTTTATCACTATATTTTACTCACACACCACTACACTGTATTATAGGAACACACAAAGAGGTTAAGAATGTTTAACTATACATCATAATGAAAACCCAAATGATACCACGTTTAACTCGGCGATAGTGCCATCTAGGGAAAACAGGAAGAACTACATTTACTTACAAGTAAGTAAGCTAAACAACGAGGCTTTCCTTGAGTTTGAGTGACTTATGTAACTTCGATTGCCTTTAATTTGCGTCGACGAGTGGCTTGTGTAGTTAATATTGTACGAAGGAATTTTGCTTTGTCGTGTGGAACGCTAAACTTTATGATCCAGGTGGAGATCACTGATTCGATTATAGTTTGTGCTAAGCGACGTTAGACTTGAGTTCCGATAGCGGGAACACCCACTGGAGTGATTGCACCTTGTGGAGCGGGTCAACGCATGTGGTTCTGCTGTCCGATTACATTGATGACCTCAGGTTACATTACACACCTTCCTACACCACTCACACATACCATTTACTTGCCCCTGACGACATCTTGTGGTCGAACCTACCTCCGGAACTCGGTAAGTTTGTGTTTGCTTATACAGTCATTATAATAATTATCCATAGGCCATTTGGGCCCTCCCCTCAGTTGCTCTTCGAGTTGGGTTACTATGGGCCCTAGCCCAGTCGACTTTTGTCGGGGCAACTGAGGCCGTAACAATTACAATAAAAAATAAAATGGATTTTTGTGAAGTCAAATTAGGTCCCTATTTCAGCTAACTGCTGCTGTACTAAATGACAGCAGCGCTGATTTTCAAATAGATCCCAATATTCACTTCACGGACGGTCATACATTACTTAAAGCTAAAAATAAAAAAAATAAAAACAACCATTCTGAGAAGTGAGTGGGGAAGGAATCAGTATAAAAGAGGTATTATTTGGAACTAATAACACAATGTATAAGTGAACTGTACACTTGCATATCACATATATATCTATACATCAATATATACGTATATACATCATACTCATTTAAATGTACGTACATATACATTATGAAGTGCTCAACAGCTCTACATCATATAGTATATTATCTAATCTTAATAAACTAAAAAACTAAATTTAATTTTAAAAACTTTACGATTTAACAACCAGTACCCGGTTGACCGAGCTTTGCTCGGTATTTTTCGCTCGGTTTTTTTTAATTCGTGTGTTATGGAAATTATATTTAGATACAAATTACATACTAATGAAATAAGACTAATATTTTTTGATCTTAGCGACATAATAGAAAAAACTGAACTGGTTTTTGAATAAAAAATCATGAGTGCAATTAGTTTAATTTAAATTTTCGTGTTTTTAAAAATACTAAAAAAGGGCTCAAAAAATAGATTTTCTCAAAAAAGAAAGGAACATGAAAAAAAATTAAAAAAAGTCGGTCGGTCTGTCTGGGCTCGAACCGGGGTTTTAAGATTCTGTGACCGACCATTATACCAATTAAGCTATTTATAATCACTAACAAACCGTCAAAATTTACCTTCTTATTCTAACGATATTGTAGCAATTTTTCATTGCCTAAAAACACGGACAAAAAGACATTTTCTAAAAATAAATCCTAGCTAGATCGATTTATTATCCCCGAAACTCCCGGGACACTAAATTTTATGAAAATCGTTGGAGCCGTTATATATATATATATATATATATACATATATATATATATATATATATATATATATATATATATATATATATATATATATATATATATATATATATATACAAGAATTGCTCGTTTAATAGTATAGGATAAACAAAAAGAAACGAAACAGTGAGTAAACTGAAAAATTAGTGAGGGAATTTAAAAAAAAACAGTTAATCTTATCCAGCAATTTTTCCAGAGTTGATTAGAGGACTCCTTTCTATTGTGCACGTATAACAAAAAAAACTAAAGTGAAAAAAAAATAATTTTAAAATTACGAGGGATTATAGTCTTGTTTTAAAATTGCTGATAGTTTTTTTTTAAATGTTCCTATAGTTTTTAAAGCACGCATTGGTGGAGGCAGATCCTTCCAGCAGCGGGAAGCTGCATACCTGAAGGACCCTCTAAATGCCATTGTTCTATGTTTTGGAATAACAAAAACGTTAGAACATTTACATTTCGGATATTTTAACTGTTCGCTAACCCACACTAATTTGTCATATAAGTAACGAGGTGTTTTTTAAGAAATTATTCCAAATAATAAGGTAGCAAGGTGTAACCTTCGACGCGACGACATTTTTAATAGGCCTGCATTATTAAGAAAAGGAGTTACATACGTACGTGGTGGTATGTGAAAGCAGAACCTCGCACATGCATTTTGTACACGCTGTATGAGTCTCTGAGTCCTACTTAATAGACATGGTCCAAACACTACGTCACAGTAATTTGGACAAAATCAAAGACTCACATAGTATTATCCTTGTTTTCTCTGTTAGAAATGGCCTGATTTTATAAATGATTTTTAATCTATAAAAACAGTTTCGTACACTTTCCGTGACATGTGCTTCAAAACGCAGATGGTTATCAAGCTTTAGGCCAAGGTTTCTAGCCTCGGAGATTTGATCAATTGGATTGTTTCCAATTTTTAAAACTATTGGGACATTCACAACTTTAGCAAGCATTTCTTTGACCCTATTAACATAAACTTTGATTGATCAGGATTTAGAACCAAAGAATTTAATTTTGACCAAGCAGAAATAGCCTCTAAATCGTAATTTATTTTATTAATAGCTTGAAGAAGGCCCATTGGCGATGGTATAAATGAAAGGTACATTTGCAGGTCATCAGCGTATAGGTGGTAGTGACAGTGATTAATGTTCTTAACGATATCTGCAGAATATAGCGTGTAAAGAACAGGCCCAAGTACCGAGCCCTGTGCGACGCCTCGTGTAACATTCTGGGGGGCTGATTGAATCCTAGTACCTCTCTAGTCTATTCACTTTTAATGATTTCTACACATTGTTGCCTTCCCGTGAGATAACTGTCAAACCATTTGACTGCATTAGCATCAAAGCCATAGAATGCTTAGCCAGGAGTAATGACTGATCGATCAAATCAAATGCTCGGGAGAAGTCTAAGAGCACTAAAATTGAGCACATACCTCCATCTTGAGCTGGAAGTAGATTATCGGTTACCTCAAGCAAAGCTGTAGTAGTGCTGTGGCCCTTGCGAAAACCAGATTGCATAACAGGCAGTACGCCATTAATTTCAGGATAATCTGTCATCTGCTTGCAAACTACTTTTTCTAGTATTTTGGATATGCAGGTCAATATGCTAATAGGCCGTAGGTCTTGAATTGAAAGAGGGTTGATCTTCTTTGGTAAAGGCATGACAATTGCGAGTTCCCATAAATTTAGAAAAACCGCAAACTGGATCGATTTATTAATGATAGCAGTTATTGTGGTTAATGATTGGGGTAGAGTCATTAAAAGCATCTTAGTGGCCTATATGTTATATAACGAGGACTAGGTTTTTCTTTTTTCAGCAGAAACAATGGCATGGCTTCCCAAATCGGCCAAGTATTTGACTATGGTGTTTCGTACTCGAGCATCTGAACAGATCAAATCTGTCTCACTGTGGCTTCGACAAGTCCAACTACAGGCATCGCCATCACCTTCTTGTTCTCCAAAACAATGGAATCAATGGTAAACTGCTAGCTCATGAGGTACCTTGAGAATCACCAGCCTATTAGTGATCGCCAATACGGTTTTCGTCGTGGTCGATCAGCTGGTGATCTTCTGGTTTACCTGACTTATAGATGGGCGGCGGCAATAGAGTCCAAGGAGGAGGCATTGTCCATTAGTTAGGACATGGCGAAGGCCTTCGATCGGGTTCGGCACAAAGCGCTTCTTTCGAAGCTCCCTTCCTATGGGCTTCCAAAGAAATTGGTCAATTGGATCAACAGCTTTCTTGTAGATAGGAGCATCAAGGTCGTCGTGGACGGGGCAAGCTCCGATTACAAGCCTATTAAAGCTGGTGTTCCACAAGGCTGCGTGTTATCACCAACGCTGTTTCTTCTGCATATCAATGATATGTTGAAAACCTGCAACATTCACTGCTATGCAGATGACAGCACCGGTGATGCTCTGTACAACGGCCGTGCCAATATTTCTCGGGAAAACTTCTCCGAGTACCGGGGCAAACCTGTGTCTGAAGTCGAGTCTTATCTGAACAAAGTCTCGGATTGGGGGCGACTAAATCTAGTCCAGTTTAACCCTCAGAAGACACAAGTTTGCGCGTTAACCGCTAAAAAGAAACCCTTTGTCGTATCTTCTCAGTTTCAAGGCACTCCCCTTGTTGCCTCAGCCAGTATCGGAATCCTCAGCGTCAACATATAGAGTGACGTGCAGTTTCGTGGTCACTTGGAAGAAAAAGCCAAATTGGCCTCTAAAAAGCTTGGCGTGCTCAGCAGTGCGGGACAGTATTTCACGCCGGCACACCGTCTGCAACTTTACAAGGCGCAGGTTTGGCCGCACATGGAATACTGTTCCCATCTCTGGGCTGGGGTTCCCCAATGCCAGCTCCTTCCACTTGACCGCACCCAGCGCAGAGCGGCTCGAATCGTCAACGACCGAGTGCTTTTTGATCGGCTCGATTCACGGGCACAGGTGCCAAAGGGAAACGGCAGATTTAGTACCACATACTTTTTTCGTTGTTTTGTTATAGAATTTGTACCAGATATTAAGGCAACTAAGCCATTAATTTTCATGGACGTTTTATAATTTTAGAACTTGGGATTAATTAATAATATCAATAAAAAGATTTTATTAAATAAACGTAATATAAGCATAAACTAAACGCAATAAGGGCTACCGTTTTTGTGCTCACCAGTTGGCGCCACTGTCGAGTAAGGTCAAGTAAGTTCCTGAAGTCACCTGAAGTATAGGTGTCAAAGTTTGTTAGCGCGGTCGTGAAAAGAAAGTTTACATTAGGGATGATCGATGTTACAGAAACATCGATGATTACATCAATGTTGATATCGATAGCTTAACATCGATGTTCGATGTTTATCCTACTCAAAACATCGATGTTGGCCATTATCGATGTTATAGCACATGTACCTATTTAGTAGGTTAAAATTAGATATACAAAAAATTTGTAGTGTTGTTTATGGTTTATTATTTATGAAATTAAAGAAATTAATAACATATTCAGTGTGAAACAGTAATTTAAAAAATGGGAAAAACTTAACAAATATTTAGTTAATTTGTTATATTTTTTTGCCAATAATGATGAATATTATTATTTTGATATTTACATGTTCCTATACAATTACAAATCTATGGTATTAAAATGTTTACTATACTAATTTACGATTTAGACATAGATTTTATATTAACTACTCCTATCGCGAAATAAAAAATTATTATAGAGGAAAAATTAACAAACTTCACAACAACAAAATAATAGACTTTTCAGTCACCTTTGTTCACACAATTTTTAATCAGGCAGCCCAGGCAGTAAGTATCCACAGCCGTTTATAAAATGCACTGTAGAATGCACTTTGCAGTGTAATTGTCTATGCTCACGATTGCCCAGTGATTTATTCTGATAAACTTCAAGCAAACCATACACTTGTTATCCCAAGCTCAAAAAAACAGCTAAATATAATTAAATTGTGTAGATACATATTGTTTCAAAATTATGTGTTATACACACATCATTTTGAAACAATGTTAGGAATGTAACGATGTTAAAACATCGATGTTTCAATTTCTAACATCGATGATCATCGACGTACAATTTTACCCTCGAATCACATTTTAATCATGGTTTGATTAAAATGTGATTCGATGGTAAAATTGTACCTCCTTTAGGTATTTATGTAAGTTACAGCCTACTTACGACCCACTGATGAGCACAGGCCTCCTCTCATTTCTGAGAGGGATTTTAGTGTAATGAAATGTTGCGCTTTTAGATATTCACTTACTCATTAAGAATCATGAAAATAATCGAAATGGCTGAAATGCTTGCTAAAGTGTTGAAAGTGGTTCCAAAAGTACTTTTTTATTGAACCAATCATATTTGTAACCAATCAAAACTTTCAGAGCCACATTGATTGTACGATTAAAAACATTGCTGCCATACTCGCGTATTTTTATCAACGGGAACTAAATGAGCTGAAATTTGCAAAAAAAAAATGCTTAAGAAAATTTGAATTTCGTGGGTGACCCTGGAACATTTACAAAAATATAAAAACAATCAAATATACTATGAAAACATTCAGAACAAAAACACAGGCCTCCTCTCATTTCTGAGAGGGATTTTAGTGTAAGGAAATGTTGCGCCTTTAGATATTCACTTACTCATTAAGAATCATGAAAATAATCGAAATGGCTGAAATGCTTGCTAAAGTGTTGAAAGTGGTTCCAAAAGTACTTTTTTATTGAACCAATCATATTTGTAACCAATCAAAACTCTCAGAGCCACATTGATTGTACGATTAAAAACATTGCTGCTATACTCGCGTATTTTTATCAACGGGAACTAAATGAGCTGAAATTTGCAAAAAAAATGCTAATAAAATCAATATGTTTCTCCATAAGTAAATTATTTTTAGCAAAAAATATTCATTACATTGCGACAAGGGTTGTAATGAACGTGAGTGAAGGCACTAGCAGTAATACACGTTCACAACAAATTGAGTTTCAACCTTTCCCAACACAGCTTTGTTTTTTCGGCCACATTCATTATTTTTTTAGACGCACTGTACCTAGTGAAATATTTTAGAAATAAATCTCGTCACTGTCGTTCATTAGCACATACTCATCGGGGTCTTCATTTATCTGAAGCAGTTCAATTTCTTTAACGATTGAAACTTCAGGTACGCAGTCTTGATCTTTTCGTTTAGGAACAACAAATTTAACATTTCCTTTTCTGCCGATAGTTTTGTAATAATTTATAGTGTATTTTCTTGTAGCCAAATATGCATTTTCAATCACACCAACATAGTATTTCCAAAATTTAGTATAATAACGCGTTAAGACGGTATCTCCAGTTTTGTACTCATTCTTCCTCACTTTTTTATCATTTTCACAAAGTAAGCTTTCGTATTCTCTTACCTTGCTTTCGAAGTCGTCTGTCTGTGATGTACCCACCTTATTTTGTCGTTTTTCGGTTTTGTTCTTCATGTCATATGCTGTTTTGTTTGAAGATTCAAATTTTACACTAATCTGTGGTTTTTTTGATTTTGATTAACTCCTTATCATTACTCTTTACTTTCATTGCAGGAGTTCTTAATCTTTTCACTGGCGTGTTTTCTTTATCTAAAGATTCTCCTTGTAAATCTTTACGCTTTAGCTTCGAACTTAAATCAAACTGTTTATCCACAGGTTCAAGTTTTAAGGTTGCACAAGTTTTTAAACCAATGAAAGGTCGATTTTCAGGTGTGAATCGAACTAATGACAGAACAGTGACTTTATTATTATTAAGTTCTGTATATTTTGTCTCATCACTTAATTTTTTTTCTTTTTGTGGATTATCATTCATCTTTAGATCGTTATTTATGCTTCTTTATGTTCTATCATTTCTCGTTGAATGCTTCTTTTTTTGGCCGTTTTCAGTGTCTGTCAATTCCATTATATCATCAATCTGTAATGCTTTTATTATGTCAATGTCTGATGTCTTTAATAAATCTAGATCAGTGTTTTTTCTTTGGTTTTCATCATCTATGTCCGACCAATCAGACATGACAAATTTAGAATTATCGCTTAACATGCCTTGTAAATCAGAATCACTGTGTGAGCTCATTTCACAGCTTTCAGAGGTTGTGCTTAAAGACCTCTGGAAGTTTTTGGCTTGTCTTTTTAAAGGTTTTCTTTTTTGTTTGAGAATACCTTTCTTCAAACAACCTTCAGTCTTAATATTGATTCGTTGAGTTGGAGAATTCTCGTTTGGTATAATTTGTTTATTGTAAAGATCTAAGATTTCTGTAGATGCGTTATTTGTTAAACATTTTTTATTTACTTCTTTTTTCATTTTGCTGTTTATTTTCTTTTTTATTCTTTGTAACATTCTTAGGCTTATTATTTTTTACCTTAATCGAACACTTTTCTTTTGATATTCCCGATGGTCCAGGTTCTTGATGATCATCAATGTGTACATTGGAGTTTGATTCTGAATTTTTAATTTGTAGTTATTTTTCTACTGTGATCTGATTTTTTTACGTTTTTATCTCCATATATTATAGTGTTATAACTTCCGCTCCTTTTCCTATACGTTTTATTTTGACTCTTGAGTTTTGTGGTTTTTGCGTAACCTTTTTTAAAAGCAGTTCCTCAAAAGAAATACCGTAATTCACCGACTCTGCACGATTTTCAGCGCTGACGTGAATAATGTCCTGAAGTTTACGATCAATCTTCATTTCTTTGTTTAAGACGTCTATACATGACTGATTCAGCGATTTGAGTTTTGCTAAATTTCTTTGCCCACTTTTATATATCATTTCATTTTGCCATCTTTTATAAGCCGCTGGGTCATATTTTTCTTTTGGTATAACATTTGGGTCAAACGGGTAGATACCTCCTTTCATAAAGCCATTTTGAATCACTTTTGGTGTTGTTTGACTCCATGCTTGTGCAAACATTTCAGCAAACTCTTTCTTACGTATTTTAAATCCGACATTTTGGCGTTGCCATTCCACAAGCTTTTTGTCCCAAATACTTTTAAATGACTTGAAGACCGCTAAGTCTAAAGGTTGTAGCAAGTGAGATGTATGAGCAGGCAGTTTTAAAATGGTTATGTTGTTTTCTGCTGCTAATGCTACGACTCGTTCGTCAACGTGGGTGCTATGACCATCGTAAATTAAGAAACTGGTCTTTCTCCTCCTAAACTTGGAATTATGACCTTAACCATATAATTATAAAATATTTCGGTCTCCATCCAACCGCGTTTGCTAGAAGCATAAGCAACTTCAAAATCATATTCTTCATTTTGATCTGCCATCCATTGGTCATATACGTAGCTTCCTTTAAATACAATTAAAGGATTCAATTTGATGCCAACCGCGTTGACAGTCGTTAACACGGTAATATTTTCTTTTACAGATCCAGCCGTTGTCCTTGTGCATGGTGCGCCTACTGCGCCAACAACTTTCGTTTTTGTTGGATCTAAACATACAGAGGTCTCGTCTAAATTCCAAATCCTATGCGGGTCGTTTAGGTTCAACTTCTCAAGGGTGCTTCCTAGTAAAGTGAAATACTCGTGTATTACAAAAGGATCTGTCATGCGTTTTCGGAGGTACTCTATTGGTTGAGGTTTTTTAATGGATAGCTTGTGCCGCTTTCGGAAGGAAAGAAACCAATCGTTCCCTGGTGAAATGATATATTTATGAATGGAGTTTTTATTTTATTTCTCTTTATAAACTCTGACACTATGTCAATCACTTCAGATTTAGATAAGCCCCAACCCCATTTTTCCATTGTACGTAGACCTGATGCTAGTTTGGTTTCCATATCTAAAGGTATAGCAGGTGATCTTCCTAGGGTACGACTTTTTAAACCTGTTTAACCATTAACTCGATCACTAAGGGTAGATGCTGGAATCCCGTAAAGTTTTGATGCAGCATAGTTAGTTAGTTCTTTTTTTCTTACTTTTTCTACAGCAGTTTCCAAGTCTTTTTGCGAGTACGCAATTGTTCTTTGTGATGTTCGGCTGTAGTTTTAAGGCATGGCGAATCTGTAAAAGATAAAAATTTTGTTGCAAAATATTTTTATTTCGGAAACTTTCGGAAAGACTGGTGGGAAGCAGCATGTGACCGAAAAAATTGGAGGAATTTAGTACCTATTTAAAATTATTTTCATGTATTAAATAGTCATCTCTGTGTTTTTAATTTATTGACCGTGTATATGTAACTGATCTCCTTCAAACGGCTTTGAATTTTTGTGTGTGCAATTAAGTTAATTCGAGAATGGTTAAGATTTACAATTGAGCCCGGTAGGTGACGCTGTTGTTGAAATCCAGAAATCACCCGTGTGAAACCAGGGCGGATCCCTGGTATTTAAATAACTTTGCCAGCTCTTTGTTAATGTCGTCACAAAGCAGTCACAATTTCGATGTCTTGTCTTTCCCTTACCAACGTACAATACAATACAATACAATACTCTTTATTGTACACCAACAAAACATTAATAAATAATGAAAAAAAATAATGAGGGTTAAACAAAAGGCGGTCTTATTGCTACATAGCAATCTCTTCCAGACAACCCAGAAGAGGAAATTAATAAATATAAAAATAAGAATAATGGGTAGGGTGCACTAAATTAGACAAATAAAAATAACTTATATACTATAAAATGACAACATACTTAAGGTATATTAGTGACCATAACTAAGAGGAGAAAGAGAGAGGAGTTAAAGAGACAAATAGTGTTCCTTAATTTGTTTCTTGAACACATTTAAAGATTGAGCACTTTTAATGGACTGGGGTAAGGAGTTCCAGAGTCTTACTCCAAGAACAGCAAAAGATTTATCATAAAATGTCGAGGAGTGTATAGGACATTGGAGCAAAAGGTTTTCTTTGGACCATAAGGAAAAATCGTGACAAGAGCTAAGAAATTTAAAACGTTCTTTCAGATAGGGAGGACTTGATACATTAAATAAGACGCAGTAAAGCGCAGAAAGTATATGAATATTCCGACGAAGACGGATTGGGAGCCACTTGAGTTTAGTGCGGTATTCAGAGACATGGTCATATTTACGAAGCCCAAATATGAACCGTATACAGAGATTTTGGAGTCGCTCAAGTTTATTAAGTTGCTCCTCGGTGATATCAAGGTAACAAATGTCAGCATAGTCAAGGATAGGGAGTAGCAAAGATTGTGCAAGCGTAATTTTGGTGGAAATGGGTAAAAAGTAGTTAAGCCTTCGGAGTGAAGCATAAGCCGCAAACATTTTTCGGCTCACTGCATTGAAATAGAAATAGAAATAGAAACTTTTTTATTCAATGTAGAATATAAAAATACTTATTGAAAGTCACTTTTTTAATTTACCACTAATTTGGGTAAACCATTAATTTGGGGTGTCCAAGACAGACTGGAATCCAAAAAGATACCTAAATATTTAACTACTTCATTATATGGAATAAGAATACCATTAAATACAACGGGTTGAATTTGACATTTTTTAATTTTGGAAATAGTTCTTGAACTCCCAATAATTATAGC
Source organism: Parnassius smintheus behrii (assembly GCA_036936625.1). NCBI lineage: Eukaryota > Metazoa > Arthropoda > Insecta > Lepidoptera > Papilionidae > Parnassius > Parnassius smintheus. Next base: position 15,659,805 of record JAUPFT010000014.1, read on the forward strand.
TTGCAATTTTGAAGGGTTAACCGTCAACCCATAAGATCGTGTCCAGTCGAGAATAAAAGCCAGATCCTTGTTGATACATTCAACAGCTTTGGCAAGATCTTCGATGGTTGTTTGTAAATATATTTAAAGGTCATCTGCATACAAGTGGTAGAGAGAAGATATTTGGGATGTAATCGTATTAATAAAGATTGCGAATAAAAGAGGAGATAAGACACCACCTTGTGGAACGCCAGCTACGGTATCAAGCCACGAAGAAAGTCTATCTTGGACACGAATACGTTGCCGGCGCCCGTGCAAATAACTATGAAACCAGGAAATTGCAGTTGGAGATATGTTAAGAGAACGCAGAATCCCTAACAGGATATCATGATCAACAGTATTGAAGGCATTGCTGAAATCCAGCAACACCAATACTGTGACTTGATGATTCTCCATACCGTGACGAATGTCGTCGGTGATTTTTAATAACGCCGTAGTCGTACTATGACCAGATCTAAAGCCAGATTGGAGAGGACTAAGGATGCTATTTCTTAAACAAAAGGAATTAAATTGTTGTTGGACAAGGCGTTCTAAAACTTTGGAAAGGAAAGGAAGAATTGAAATAGGACGATATTCAGAAAAACTTGAAGGATTTGTTTTCTTAGGTAAAGGTATGATTTTATTATTATTAACTAACTAACTATTAAACAATAAATATTGAATGTTAGTGTTATATTATTACTGTCCTTTTACATCAAAATTTTAGGTCTCCTTTTCGATCATTATCAGCAAAACTGAAAATTTGGTAATAAATAACTACCCATTAGAAAAAAAAATATTAACAACAGTTGCTCAAAATAGTCCTATCGAGTAAATAAAAATACAAAAACAATACCTAAAAAAAAACTATAAGTGCATATTATATCGAATTGGAGGGACCTTGCCCAGTAGTGTAAAATATAGATTAAAAAAAGTTTGAGAAGCACTTTAACGGTATAGACCGAATTTTTTTAGTCCGATCTTTACCTATTGATATTTTCGAGGGGTAAGATCGGATTTCGGCCCGCAGACGTCTTAAGCGTGATTTCAATAATCAAATTAAACCGTCATATAACGCTCATTAATAAACAATTACGAAACTAGTAAAAAAATTAAAACTACTTACCAAATTGTCTGTGAAAATTCCTTGGGGTAAGATCGGATCTTCTCAAAAAGCACGTCTAGTCTATAACTTCACTTAGATCATTAAAACACCCGTCCGGCTTGGCGTAGCGCTAGACGCAGACTAATGGGACGGGCACAACAAAATGGCGCGTAACGTTACGTTGTCAACAGTTAAAAATATTGCCAAATGCAGCGGTAATATAATTCATACGATCTTAGCCCTTGTACGATCTTACCCTGATGCACCTTACAGTAATGATAGATTGCACTGAAATAAAAATTGAAAAACCACAAAATCCAGTTTCACAACAAGCTACTTATTCTAATTACAAATTAGCGAACACACTGAAAATATTAGTAGGAATTTCTGGCTCCGGGTGTGTAACCTTTGTTTCAGATGCATATGATTGATCTGTCAGTGACAGTGTTATTTGAAAAGTGTGGTATCATTAATCAACTTCAAAAAGGGGACATTATTCTCAGTGATCGTGTTTTAATATACAGGATCTAGTTTCTCATAGGGATATTACAGTAAACATGCCACAGTTACTGAAAAAAGGTAGTAATCAGTTTGATGCACTCGAGCGTAGAAAACTGTCATCTGAACTTATCAATGTCGAGCGTGTTATAGGCTTAGCAAAAACATTTAAGATTCTCAGTAATAAGTTATCATCTAATTTGGTAGCTTTTGGAGGAAGAATTATATTTGTGTACTTCATACTTGCCAATTTTAATGTTGCTATCCCTGGGACACTCATGAGGTGGGTTCTACTAAAAACAAAGAGCCCTTTGCCTCTACAACTTATTCACACAACAGATATTATACGATATAGCTATTTGGCAAAGGTTTTCTGTAAGGTGAAGGCAACTAATTATTGTATCTCAAGAGCTATTCTGCAGTTTGGATTGCTCAAATTCAATCACGAATCAAGCTGTGTCATACCCATTATCTTGTTAGTGTTTCTTTCATGCTTGAAAATGTTGAGCACAATTTATGTCTATCGAACCTTTTTTTTATTATGTGCAAGCAGCTATTCAGGTCTTGGGAAAGAGACCAGAATCACTGTGACCTAGAAGATCTATTGTGATCGCTGCTATGGCTATAGTTCACAGCTAAGCCCTATGTCTTCAATGAATAGGAGTTGCTTAGCCGTGAGCAATTTCACTTCTTCTGGGCGGAGTAGATAGTTTCCCAGAAGAGTGTTACGTTTGCCCATTAAGGGTCCGCAATCAGTTAGGATGTGTAGAGGTGTTTCTTCCATTATGGAACAGAACCGACACATCCTTGAGTTGCTTAGTCCCAGGATTGACATGTGCTTTTTAAGAAAACAGTGTCCAGTTAGGGCTCTTGCCAGACTGCACAATTTATTTTTACTTAATCTTAGGGCTTCTGAGGCGAATTTACGATTAAAAGCCCGGATTAAGGTTTTAGAATGTTTTAAGCCTGGTGTGTCAGACCAGATCTTAAGTGATTTATTGGGATAAAGAGTTTCAAGGGTCAATCGGGCTAGGCTTCTTGAGATTCCACAAAATGGCTCAGGTCCAAATTGTGTGCACTTTGAGCCCTCCCGTGTCTATCGAACTTAGTGTTTAATTTGTATTTCATCAATGCTATTTTTATATCTTGGCCACCTCATGAAATAAATTACTTACATATGTCATCTATGAATGAAGTTTGTGAAGTTTGCTGGGACAATGCTCGAGATTTGAGCTTACATGTACCAGAAGGACCACAAGAAAGACCCCAGCTTATGTGTTGTCCAATATAAGAATCTCCGCTTTCATGCAATATATACACTAGAGGTATCCGGAGAGAGAGAATAGATGGTTTAAAACAAAAACAAACATGATTGGACGGGTTGCAATCAGAAGTTATTGCTGTAACTGCATTGTAGGTTAACAGTGGGATGCTACTCACATGTTATTAGTATTATTTGGTACCTACGCCATGCTCGCCATAAGGGTATTACTCGGCCTGCCCCCTTCTTAGATGAAGTTTTATATAGAATTCATTAATTATAAGTACAATAAAATAAAAACTTAAAAAACAAAATATTTTTATTTACATACACTCAAAACCCCATCAGAACTTCATCATTATCAAATTATTACAGTCTGCTGCTGAATATAGATATCTCCTAACTCACAACTCTGAGTAGATACCGATCCTCATCTCAATCTACGTACTTAATGGTAGAACCACGCTGTAGCTATAATATAGTTGTAGCACGAATGAGTGCTCGACCGGGAAAGAACCACGCTCTCCCAGAATACCAGTGTAAAATAGCAGCTTAATACTGCTGTGTTTCGTATGGTGAGTGTAGAGATCCGGAGACCCTTTTGTATTGGAAACGAGGCATTCGATACTAGCCTAGACCTCAGAGGTGATAACGCATCTTAATTTTGATTCTAAATCAAGGATAAACTAGGGATGTTCTATGATTATCGATGCTATAAATTGAAACATCGATGTTTTTACATCGATGCTGCCACACGTTAAACATCGATGTTGCCACGTGTCAAACATCGATGTCAATGAACCAATAATCGATTAATAAGAACTTGTGAACAATGCGAACCCGCGAAATCAATATCACCTAAATATTTCATCTATTAAAGGTTTAAAATGTTGAATAATTAAGGATTCCTAAATGCATCGATCACCTAAAAACCTATAATTATATTGTGTCAAACTCCCCGTCGAGTGTGAACTGTAATGTCAATGTTGTATCTGCTTTCGTTTTTTTATTGTTTTTTTTTATAGAATAGGGTGACAAACGAGCACACAGTCCACCCGATGGCAAGTGGCTGCTGCGGCCCACAGACATCCACATCCATCCTCCACCACAAATCAAAATGCAGATGCGTTGTCACCCGCGAGGACTGAGATGGAATGCCTCATCTCCAGTAAAAAGGGTCTCCGGTTCTCTACACTCACCATACGAAACACAGCAGCACTAAGCCACTATTTCACGCTGGTATTCTGTGAGAGCGTGGTCCTTCCCCGGTCGAGCCGACCCATTCGTGCTACAACTATACTACTAATATAATTGCAGCATGGCCCTACCACGTATAAAATCGTGTTGTGGTGTCGTTATCGGCTATCGCCTAATAACTATTCTTCATAAATTGATAACAATCAATTAGTATTAGAATAAATCGCTGGGCAATCGTGAGCATAGACGATTTCACTGCAAAGTGCATTCTACAGTGCATTTTATAAACAGCTGTGGATACTTACTGCCTGGGCTGCCTGATTAAAAATTGTGTGAACAAAGGTGACGGAAAATTCTATTATTTTGTTTTTGTGAAGTTTTTTAATTTTTCCGCTATAATCATTTTTTATTTCGTGATAGGAGTTGTTAATGTAAAACCTATGTCTAAATCGTATATTAAGATAGTAAATATTCTAATACAAAATTTATAATTGTATAGGAACATTTAAATATCAAAATAATAATATTTATCATTATCGGCAAAAAATATAACAAATTAACTAAATATTTGTTAAGTTTTTCTTATTATTTAAATTACTGTTTCACAATGAATGTGTTATTAATTTCTTTAATTTCATAAATATTAAACCATAAACAACACGATGTTAAGCCATCGATATCAACATCGATGTCATCATCGATGTTTCTGTAACATCGATCATCCCTAGGATAAACTTATATGTCTATGGGCCACGGCAGCCACTAACCATCAGGTGGACTATCTTTTCGATTGTCACCCTTATTCTATAACCCTTTGAATGACAATGGCAATATATATGCCATCATGTTCTCATTTTCACATTTTCGACAGTATAGACGGACAGATTATGGTTGTTTGATTTTTGCAACAGAGAACGAAGCACTAAATAAATAAAGAATATGACATGCGACCTCATTGACATCTGTCACTTGTCAGAGCAAGACTTTCGTGACGAAGTACGTATTTTGTGGTTTTCAGTTACATCTCGATTTATCTCGAAATCTGGACTTACCTTTTTGTAAGTACTTACATTTATTTTATGAGTTGTTTATTATTCTTGACGAATCATTGAATATTTTTGGAAAACAATAAATATTGTTTACGTAATTTTCGAAAATCATGTCGGCAATATATATGCCACTGTCTGTATGCCGTAAGGGTACGACGGCAACATGTTGGCCAATACCAGTTTAGTATTGTATTAGGTACCTACATATTTATATTTTCTTTTGTGTATTTTATAGGAATATGGATCGTCGTGAGGTGAATCTAAAACCTGATGAAGTAGAAAGAGCGTTAGAAGAATTATTTGGTTTCAGTGATGGAGCGAGATCTGAAGATGAAGCGGAGGATTCCGATGTAGAAGATTTTTCTGGTATTTTGTCGTCAAATAACTATGACCCAATCAACACTAGGATCTTTTCAGAAATAAGCCCTCGACCAACATCATCACCTCAACCAGGGCCCTCAAATGAAAATGTTATGCAGCCTCCCCCACCAAGAAGTTCGCGACACAGTCCTTCACTTATAGAACATGAACTTCAAGAAGATTTTGATCCATCAGAAATTGAGGACTCAGACGGATCCGATGCAGGTGAAGACGAATGGAAAAAATTAGCCTGGTCACAGAATCCCGTAGTTTCTCTTTTTGATTCTATTCAATTACAACCAGTTCGGAACATAGCCAATAGGACAAGGCCACTCGTATTTTTTGAAATGTTTTTTGACTCTGAAGCTATCGATATGATTGTAACCCAAACTAACCTCTACGCATCACAATGCAATGACCAAAATTGTGAACAGGTATCAGCAACAGAGAACAAAGCTTTACTGGGTATGATAATTCAAATGGGCATTCACAAATTACCCTGTATAGAAGATTATTGGTCCAGTGACCCATTACTGCACGTTGTTGAAATTGCTGAGACAATGACATTGAAGCGATTTCAAAAACTTATGAAATATTTACATCTCAATGACAATGCCAATATGCCTAACAGGAACGATGATAACTACGACAAACTGTATAAAATAAGGCCGCTGCTAGATTACATCAACGTAAAATGTCAGACAAATGCCAAAAACACACATTCTCAGTCAATCGACGAGTGTATGATAAAGTTCAAGGGGCGATCTACTCTAAAGCAATACATGCCCATGAAGCCCATAAAACGAGGCTTCAAGGTTTGGGCTAGAGCTGACAGCCACTCAGGATACTTGTATCAGTATCAAGTGTATGCTGGAAAGACCGCAAACGTCGAAACAGGATTAGGCAGTAATGTTGTCATGACATTATGCCAGTCACTCATAAACCTATATGGGTCATATAGCATTTGATAACTTTTTTTCTAGTCCAGCTTTACTACAAACGTTATACAATAATGGTATATATGCAACTGCTACAGTCAGAAATGACCGCCAAGATATGCCACTAATTGTAAAAAAGCCTAAAGCGACTGGTAATAAAGAAAAATTGATGAAAAGATAGCAAAGGCTGTAAAAAATGCAAACCAAAAAACAAAAAAGCTGAAAAGAGGAGAATGGAAATGGAGGGTAAAAAATAATGTTGGGTTTATTATCTGGAAAGATAACAAATTAGTAAGCGTTTTGAGCACTGCATTTCATCCAAAGCAGAAAACATCTTGTAAAAGAACTCAAAATGATGGATCTAAAAAATCATTCCCTTGTCCGCTGACAATTATAGAATACACAAAGCGTATGGGAGGAGTGGCCCGGTTTGACCAAAAGAGAACCCCTTACGCAGTCGGAAGAAAAAGCTCGAAGTGGTGGAAACGCATCTTCTATTTCCTTATTGATTCTGCAATAACAAACGCGTATATATTGTATGTTTCTAACAGACGTAACCACACGGTATTGTCTCAAAAGGAATTTGGGCTGACATTGTCTCGAGAATTAGTAGCAAACGCAACATTCCGAAAAAGACCCTTTGCCACCATGCTAAAGTTCGCTTCCAAAAAAAGTAAACAATCCGAAGAAAGTGAATCAAGGCAAAAGAAACTATTTGGCGTGCCTCGAGAAATTCGTTTTTCTGAGCTGGGAGCTCATTGGCCTGTAGAATTACCCACCTATTGAATGTGTCGCTTGTGTAGTAGTGCACACAATAATCAACGATCCAGGATACAATGTGATAGGTGTCAAGTGCCATTGTGTGCAGTGCCTTGCTTCAAAAATTACCATCAAACAGATACATAAATTGGTAAGGTTAGACTGATGGTGGTTTATATGTTGCCATCATGTTTTTTTCTATATAATTAATAAATAATAATTAAAATAAAATGTTTAAAAAGAATAAAAAAAATATATGATTCCACGTAGTGAAGTTTTATTTCATTATTTATGCTCATTCCCTCTACCAGTTAAAGGGATAAAAAAATATGATTAGTAAAGCACTACAGAGTAGCGAAAAGCAATATAGAATATTTAGTTTATCACAAAAACAATGTTATTTGCCTATATATATGGAACGATCTACATAGGTTTACTATTTGGGATGTCAAGTCTTCTTCCCTGAAGTTCTCTATAGAAGTCACTATTTTTGAAAATTTGTAAATCCGCAGCTTTGCCGTAAGACCCAACATCTATATAGGTGAGACAATAATTAGAATCACATACAGCTAAAAGAACAATAGAAAATATTTATAATTATAATACAAAGACCCGGAGTATTCTGGTTGGATGATTCGTACCTATATGTTTACCATCTATGGCACCCAAACAATTAGGAAAGTTGGATTTATTGAAGAATCGATTTGCGACACCTAACCAGTCATCTTGACTTAGTTTCGGGATATAACTAGCATTTAGAATTTCGAAGATTGACATGTTTCATTCACAATCCCGCAAATTGTTGAAAGTCGTCGTTGATAAGAGTAGTGTAAACTTGTAAGGCTACAACCTGATGCTAAATACCTGAAAAAAAACACCATGTTTTTATTTGTATGTATTTTGAAATTTGCAATTTTTTCAAACACTGACAAACATCACTAAAATTTACCGAAGCATTACTGACGCGCGTCTACTGCGACATAGTCGCGCCACTGTAGCGCTTCTTTAACTTCTTTTTGGAAGCACCTCCGCAGTGCTTCCTAACGCCTACGTTAGTACTCTTATTAGTCTGTGCTAACGCCTCTAATTTGAAGGCGCCCTAGTACATTATATTGTCTATGTAGATATTATCTATTATCTCTATCTATTATTATCTACTAGATAATCTTAAAAATTAAAACTGGTCATAACTTTTATATCCCAAGTTCTAAAAATCTAAGAATTTAAAAGGGGTTTGTCTATCCTACTAACTACTAATTAAAATCAAAAATATCCCAAAACACGAAATTTTATTAGCGGTACGAAACTCCCATACAAGCCTGCCATTCCCCTGTTTTCTTCCGCGTACGATCTGGGGACCTTCAAGAAATGAGCTTACTCCTTCCTAAAGGGCTGGCAACGCGCCTGCAATTCCCCTGGTGTTGCGGTTGTTCATGGGCTGCGTTAGTCACTTAACATCAGGTAAACCGTATGCTCGTTTGCCCCTACTTCTTTTAAAAAATGCAATGAACACAAACACAAATTTTGTGGTGTACGTGTATAGTGACGCGATTCAATTTTGTATTTGTAGTGAAGTGTACAGTAGTGTGTTTTTCTTGCGCCCCCCCCCCCCCCTGAAATTAACAGTCTTTTTGTTTAGGAATTAACGCGCACGGCCTGGCACGGCCTCTCCAGGTGGTTGAATACTCAAAGGTAGTGTAATAACTGACGACCCTAATTAGGGGCCACCTCCACCCTTAATTCGGGGCCCTGATTCAGGGCAGTGTAATAGGGGCACAAACTAATAAGAGTACTAACGTACAGACGACAATCTTCCATAGTAAAAAATTGGTCTATAGCAGGCCTCAAAAATTGAAAGTGACATTTAGGTTTTTAAATTTATCTAAGGCAAAGGTATTTATTTGTTTCAGCCTAGTAGCCAGAGGCTGTAAATAATCCTCCCAGAACTTTGAAAATTTATCATTATTGGTTTAAACTTATGTACGTGTTCACAATGTGATCACGTACATAAATATATACCATTATTAACGTTTATTTAGATATAAAGAAATAAAATACAGAAATATTTATTAAGTCTTTTATTTAACATTTCAGTGTATATTTACAAGTGCAAGCAAATTCTTTCCTTCTAGGCGCAAAACATCAATTTCTTTTAAATATTGCCACAGCCATTGAAATCTCTATAATTACAATCTAATTTTTTATCGAAGGAACTGATGGTTCTTTGCACATAGGTCACATATTCAATTCAATTGATGTAACAACTTTTCTCAAATTTTTCTCCTTGTAGTATTTATGGTTTGTGCTTGTTGCTCCCCCATTTACCAAATATGCAGCAATATTCAAAGCTATTTAATAGCTGAGTGCTCCTAGGCAGTTTAAAAATCTGCAACAAAAATAAAATTTATTTAAAAAAGTGACATCGTGGAGTATTGCAAAGGTCCTTTTTAGATACAATCAGTCACTAAGGGTTAATTTTTCAATGGTCACATATAAGTTATTCATAAAATAAAATCCAACATAAAAATGAGAATTACAATTGAATTAATAAAATAGTTCAATTGTTTGAATTCACATCAGCATGTAAACAATCTAGTATTGTACTTGGCAGATTAGCATTCACATTCTACTTTTTCGGTCGCCAGTTTAGATATGGCTTTATTTTTAGATATTCTACAATCTGTCGAAAATCCATAAGATTTCCATTAATAAACACAGGATAATATAGATAGGTGTATTTTGATGGCTACTTTAATTTGCTTGTTTGTATAATAAGAAAAAGATGTGACAAAAGTATAAATGAATATTTTCCTATATTGATATTTATTGTGTCAATCCTCCTTATTTCCAGAAGTAGATGGCATGGGCATTTCTGCATGTATCAAAATATATATTATTATCATGAATACTGAAAATAGATTAAATATAAATTACTCTTTCCTCAGTTACCATCAGATTTGCATGAATTAGATATGGGGTAATATTCTACATATTTTGACTAAAAAAATTTCACTTTGTAGATTCATAATATGCGCCTAAAATGATCATGCATTTGAAAGAGAATTGTCAGTATAGTCAAGTCAGTCACATACCATTTAGTGTCACTGCTACTAGTTATGTCAAGTGCAATAAAACAATTTATTAAAAGTTAAAATGCCATCTTATGTCTTTAGACATTATAAAAATTATTATGCAAGTGTAAGGTTAAAATGTATCATTTTAATATAACTACTTTTACAGATTTTATCGCGTTTCATTTAGTTAATTTAAATTGAATTTCAGGTGCTTTCCAGTTTTTAAAAGCTGAACATACTCCGGGTAACACTGACATTGGGATGTCAATCACCTCAGTCCCCCATAACCATGAGTGCTGGAAAGCACCTGAAATGTCAGGAATTAAAATCAACTAACTTTAACGTGATAAGATCTGTACAAGTAGTTTTATCCAATGTGTACTGTTCGAGTAAATATAAGGAATCATAAAGTATCATTTACTTCAAAACACTAAATCTGTACCTAATAAAAGTCATTGAGTGTAACAAATAAAATATTCAGTCAAATAAATATATCTTCATATATTTATTTGACTAAATATACCTCCTCTCAAAAATATCACTTACCATCTCTCAAAAATTTTTGAGGTGTCAACCTCCATCATTTTAATATTTTATAAATTAGATGGCATCATAGGCATCAGAATACTTATAAATAAAAATGACATACTAATGAGGCACATTACAATAGTGGGTTATATAAGGTATTGCATTATTTACTAATTGCAACTACAAAGTTATACTTGTATGCGTTGACAGTGATGACATATGGATCTGAGATGTGGTTTACTGCTGGACATATAAGTAAGCTCAAGGTCCCTTAGAGTGCTATAGAGTGAGCTGTGCTCAGGGATTTACCACATGATAAAATTAGAATTGAGGGTATTTGCAGTAGAACCAGAGTAAGTAACATAGCGGATTAATAATCTGAAGTTGCAATGGACCGTCAATATAGCTCGAAGAACCGACAACCAATGGAGAAAAAAGGTTCTCAAGTGGCAGCCTTGTAAGATATACAGGAAGTCGATAGATGCTGGTGGCTCAGGACTGTGCTTTGTGGTATTCCTTGGGGGTGGCTAATGTTCAGCTATGAAATTATAAATGGCTGTCATGATGATGATAAAGTAAGTTTTGTTAACAGTAGAATAAAAGGAAACAAAACCACTAAGAGCAAAACAAGTTTTTATAAAACTTATACAGATATTATCCCATTTAAATTTCTTACTTTTAACTTCCAATATTTTCAGTGCTATGCGGCACCCATAACATCTATGACCATTATAACAGTTTTATTCAACATGTTGTATCTAGTTTGTATAAGGTATATACAGGGTTACTGGTAATTCGACGTATTCCCGCCAAGGCATGATAGTTGGGGTCATAACCTATCAAATGAACCATAAAATGCATTATGCAAATGTGGACCAATTTCGAGATATTTAGGTTTTATTATTTTTTTTCAAAAACCCCAAAAGTCTGGTGTCAAAAATTTCTAAAAAAAAACTTACAGCTGTATTATTTATTTTTATTATTTTTACTTAATGAAAACTTGGATACTTATTTATCAATACTACAGTGTGCAAAAAGTCTCATCATTTACGAAGTAACGCTACTAAAAGTACAACTTTTTCCAAACAGAAGATAAGTAATTAAAAATAAAAATGATTTTGTGAAAAATAATTGTATGTGATCAATTGTGCATATCATGTTAAAAACATCCCTATTTATCTAGCTACCTAATGAAGTATCAACTTTGTAGTTTGCTTACGTAGAAACGGAAAAAAAATTTAAAGAATGAGGTCAGGTAGTCGAGTTCTAAGCAGACAAAGGAATTTGTGTTTTATTTTTAACCAATATTAATTAAGGAAATGAAACAAAGCACTTGATTGAAATTAGCTTTATTTATTTTAATACGATTTACAAATTTTGCTCAATATGGGAGCCCCTATTCCGTATACAGACACGCATTCGTTTTCTTAATTCGCTTTTAATAACGTTTGAGGTTAATGTTCGTCTTATGTCGTTTGTCGCGTTGATAATGCGGTCTCTCAGTTGATCAAGGGTCGGCACTGGCACATTGTCGCAGTACACGATGCTCTTTATGTGCCCCCAGACATAATAATCCATCGGTGTTATGTCAGGACTCCTTGCTGGCCATGGAATTGGTCCTCCTCTGCCAATCCACCGATGTCGATAATTTTCGTCCAGCCACCGTCGCACAGTTACACGACAGTGCGCAGGACACCCATCATGTTGATACCACATGTTTTGCCTTGTGGCGAGAGGAACATCGTGTAACAATCCGGATAAGTCCTCCTTTAAAAATATTTCATAATTTTCACCGTTTAAATAGTTTGGCAGAAAATAAGGCCCAATTAAATTGTCGTTAATAATCCCCATCCAAACATTTAGTGAAAATCTTCTTTGTGATTTATAAGGTCTCTTTTTTCCAGGATTTCTTTGATCTTTTGGAGTCCAAAAATGTAAATTATGGTAATTTGTAATACCGTCTTGATCGAACTTCGACTCATCAGTCCACAATATTTTTCTAAAAAACATTGGATCTTCTGCATCTGCGTTCAACATAAATCTACAAAAATCCAATCTTCTAACTGGATCTCCTTCTTCCATCACATGCACTGGTGTGTAGTGGTACGGATAAAGCCCCGCAGTATGCACTGTAGACCAGACCTTCCACTGCGATACACCTAAGCGACGGGCAACTATGTTCGTGGAAGTGGTTGGATCTTCTTGAAATTTACTCAAAATTTCTTCATCTTCCGCACGCGGTATACGGGGTATGCCACGTGGCCTGCCAGCATCACGTTGTTGCCTTTGAACATTTCCAGTCCCTCGTACTCTACGATACACTGCACTAAACACTGTGACATGGGGTGGTCTGCGATTAGGGTAGCGCTGTAGGTATTCACGGCGAGCAGCTGCAGCATCACCGTCACAATATCCATAGAGATAAAAGATATCTGCGTATTCCTCGTTGGAAAATGATTGCCTTGCATGATCTCCGCGTCTTGGTGGTTCCGCCGCCATTAAAACTTTGAAACTCAACTTCTTTAGGTGTAACAGGGAGGGATATGCGCGCGTGTGTACGATGCCTGTAATACTGATAACTGATTGAACAGTTTCTTCTTGTTTAACTAGTTTCTAATTTCACACTAAATGTAAACAATAGCGTAAGTTCAAACGCACAATCTTTTACGAGCATTCCTGCAGCTGTTGATAAGGTTCCGAGAAGCGATTGTTTGGGATTACCCAAAACATTGCTACTCGGAACTTGTCTACCTGGCCCCTTTTTTTTTCAAGTTTTTTCTGTACTATTTAAGTTACAAGCTAAATTCGTACTTCGTTGGGTAGCTAGATAAGTAGGGATGTTTTTAACATGATTTGCACAATTGGTCACATACAATTATTTTTTACAAAATCATTTATATTTTTAATTACTTATCTTCTGTTTGGAAAAAGTTGTACTTTTAGTAGCGTTACTTCGTAAATGATGAGACTTTTTGCACACTGTAGTATTGATAAATAAGTATCCAAGTTTTCATTAAGTAAAAATAATAAAATGAAAATAATACAGCTGTAAGTTTTTTTTTTAAGAAATTTTTGACACCAGACTTTTGGGATTTTTGAAAAAAAATAATTAAACCTAAATATCTCGAAATTGGTCCACATTTGCATAATGCATTTTATGGTTCATTTGATAGGTTATGACCCCAACTATCACGCCTTGGCGGGAATACGTCGAATTACCAGTAACCCTGTATAGCAAGTATAAGGCATATATGTGAATCTAGTTTGTTTTTAATATGTTCAGTGTGTGTTTTCCAGTAGATGGGGGTGTTTTTGTATGTTCTACATTGGATGGTTTTTGTTTTGTCATAGTTTATTTCTAAGTAATGGTCGTTGAGCCACTGATTTTCTGTGTAGTTTCCTGAAGTACTGGTTGGGTTTTTGTTTAGTTATAAGTAATCAATATTGATATATCATCAGCGAATAAGATTGGCAATGTTTGTTCCCTATTTAGAACTTTTGGCAAGTGGTTGATGTATCACAAATAGCACACAACCCAACACGCTGCCTTCTGGGATTTAACATTTAATGCTCCTTTTTCGGATCGCACTAATTTGAACTATTTGCAATTTATTTTCCCATATGATTTAAACCATGTGTAAGCTGAGCCACAAATAGCAGAACCATGTAGATTATGTAAAATTATATCATACAGTACTTTATCATATTATGCTTTTGTTATGTCAAGTAATACTCCTCCTAATACTCTCCCTAAGTGGCAATCTATGGGGGATGCCTGCAGTCAGCAGGATGTATATTATAGGATGTATATTTATAGGAGTAAAGAATTAAGAAAAAATAAATTTAGAAAAATTACTGACCGGTCATGATCTCAGCTTCTGTAAACAACGTGAGATATGCATCCTGGTAGAGCAGTTACTTTGATCTTAGATCCTGGTGAATACCAGATTTATTCGGAATAACAAATCGTAGCTCAATGTATCGGTAGCACACATCATTATCATTAGCTTGCGGCAGTCCACTGCTGGAAATAGGCCTCTCACAAGGCGCGCTACTTAGCCCGATCTTCTGCCAGACGCATCGCATTCAGTTTCTATCAGCCACCATGCGCAGATCGTCGCTCCATCTGGTTAGAGGCGTCCCACACTACGTTTGCCTAGACGCGGTCTCCACTCCATAACACATATATAATAAAAAGTAACACACGTGCAACTTACTATTATATAAGATCTTGTACATAACCCTTGAATTTTTTACATATTTAACTTTATGTCGTCGTGTAATGGCCGCGGCATACGTAACACAGACTAGCAGACTACCACAGAATACATTTACCCTGACGGGCAGACTACTAAGAGGAAAGAGGATACTACGCATCAGACAGGAATCTTAGAACAACCAATACCAACCAATACGGAACCAAATTGTACATACAACTTTATAATTTGTGTACGGAACCAGTACTTTAGAGTTTGACATTTGTTTACTTCTAATTTTGAGGTATCAGGCAAAAGTACATCATTGATAAAGCCTACTTACGTTACTTTAAAATTTTGTAGTTATAAAGCAAACGTACATCATTGATAAAGCCTAATTTCATTCCCATACCTACAGCTATTCACCATTAAAAGTTGACAATTTTATAATCTTTAGAACTTATAATACAAAAATAAAACAACTTATATATTAGATATTAAAATTTTTATTTTTTTCTTTTTAAATTATTTATAAACTTTATCTAGCATTTGCGGCAATTGGTTACGTTATTTTAATCTCACAATATCAAATTCTTTTAAGATTTTAATAACGTTACACCAGTTCCATTTCCGTTCCAATATTTGGATTAAATTTCCATATGCTTTTTTTTTAAATTTCATAAGAATTTTGTTTCACTTCCAAATATTAGTTTGTTTCTTTTACAACGGTTGAATTATACCCCACTGCATATTCTGAGGGAAAGGTTGATTTTTGTTATAAGTATCTATACTCTCCGTGAGAAATCCATTGGTGTACTGACGACTGACTTTTTTAGAGGACACAATACACTCCTTGTCCTCTTTATTAACAAATCTCATTAAGTACCTCTAATTTTTTTATAGAATTAGTTAAAAGGGTTTCGTGCTCTGATGAATTCGTTACAGCTTGCTTTAAGGGCTTCACTTTGTTTCTCCGTCTAAGAGCTGTTTCCTTACATGAATCAAATAAGTCCTCGAAAAATGACAAAGCTTCTAAAGTTTTTTTTGACGTCGAGTTTACAGGTTTTCTATCAGCTTAGCGAGCTGTAACATAAAAATAAATATAATGTTAGCCATAGAAACCCTAAATTAATGTTATTTGTTTCTCTTTTATTCTTATATATTTTTTTACTTTTTATAAGCCAGTGCTTGACCACAATCCCACCTGGTGGTAAGTGGTGATGCAGCCTTAGATAGTAAATCGTACTGTCTTAGCGTAACAAAACCCTATTCACTCTTGCCTTGAAGACGCCCAGATTGTATTCGGACGGAAAGATAGACGCCGGCAAATTATTCCACTCCTTTGCTGTACGCATTAAAAAATTCGAAGTAAACCGTTTGGTTCTAATGCGTGGAATATCAACAACAAAGGGGTAAAGACCCGCCGACCGCCTGGTCGTCCGATGGTGAAAAGGAGAAGGAGGAATTAAAGCGTGCGATTCCTACGCGCACTCTGCGAAATGCATCCTATAGAATACTGAGAGGCTGGCTACTCTGCGCCTGTGCTTGAGGCTGACAAAGTTGGTTAATTCATGAAATGTTATATTCTTTATAATATATCTTAATATATATAAATTACGTGTCACATTGTTCGTCCGCGACAGACTCCTAAACTACTTAACCGATTTTAATCAAATTTGCACATCGTGTGCAGTTTGGCCCAACTTGAGAGATAGGATAGTTTTTTTCTCATGAGTGCCCCACAATATTTTTTGCGAATTTAAGAATTTTTAATAGGACATGACATAGGGTCGTCGAAAAGGGCAGAACAAGGTCTGCCTGGCAAGCTAGTTCTTTATAATAATGTCCTCCAGATCAAATTTCGGTCATGGTGGCCTGCCTCAACGGAGACTAGCCATCGGCGCAGGACAGGATTATATTGCCTAAATCTATGCGCAAGTACAGTTGCACTCTCTATTTCCTCACTCTCAATCCGATGGAACAGTAAACTGACACGACCGGAGAGAGACCAGGCGCAGGATCAACGCCTTTACGAGTTTTCCGAGGCATGGTGGTAAGACACCGCCAACTTCTTGACTCCAGGCAGCTGAAGTTTTCTTGACAGAAAACTCAATAATTGATTTTGGCCCGACCTGAGATCGATCCCAGGACCTCATGATCAGCAGTCGCACTACTACAATCACTAGACCAACAAAGCAGTCAATCCTAGATAATCAAGTCAATGCATGTAGCGTAGTCAAGTCATACTACATTATACAGCTTATAAGTATCCATGCACCCTTATATAAAAATAATCTCTTTTTTATAGTTTTTCCTGGAACAGATCTCTGTTTAGTATTAAGGCCCGCTAATTGTACATTTAGTTTATAGTTTGTTGTCAGTGTTTTTGTAATATAATATTGTATGCAATAAAAAGTATAAAAAAGTAAAATAAATATCAGCTTTCTACATTTACATCCTCTGCTGGATTTAGGACTTTATAAATCAGTTAATATTTTTTCATTGGTAGGCGCACATCTGTAAGCAAATCGTAAGACGGCCCCCCACTAAGGTGATGACCTGATAAGACATGCAGGAAAATGATGTGTGCACATGGGTGAGTTCTGTGTATAACGACATTTCAGGTGAGGCCTATGTTCAGCAGTGGACTTTTGAAGAGGCTATAATAATGAAGATGATACAATATTTCAATGTGCCTATAGCCACAATACACTCTGCATCATCTAGTTGTGAGATTTTTGGTTCTGCAAATGTAAATGGATTACCTACAGAAGTAGATTGCACTATTTATTAGTAAGCAGGGCTCACATCATGCAGGTGATATTGGAATTAGGTAAAGTTTGATAGATTTCCCCATATTGTAAATTAAAATAAAATAATATTTAGATCAACAGACTTACAAAATTGTGATGTGTATTCCAAGGCTCCTGCAACAGTTTTGCTTAACACACAACTGCAATTTCTCACCTGAAAAACCAAATGTTAATATTAATTAATTTGGCTTTATTCCAAAGATGTATTCTATTGTATGTATATATTTATTTTCTTACATTGGTAAGCTTACCTTCATTTTTTTATTTTCTGAGGAATGACATGTCATTGACAGACGTGACTTGACATGAGCATTGACAGACGTGACTTCGGTTGATGTTTGTGTTT
Source organism: Parnassius smintheus behrii (assembly GCA_036936625.1). Taxonomy (NCBI): domain Eukaryota; kingdom Metazoa; phylum Arthropoda; class Insecta; order Lepidoptera; family Papilionidae; genus Parnassius; species Parnassius smintheus. Next base: position 15,677,947 of record JAUPFT010000014.1, read on the forward strand.
ACGCATTACCAAGGGGCCAAGCCCTTCATTTTTTTATTTTCTGAGGAATGACATGTTCATCATTTAACTTATGTGGCAAATATAATTCTGCATGTTTGCAGTCTGTTAAATAAACATCTACAATATCATCCCATTCAATACCATATTTTTGTCAAGAAAATTATTTCTTAGACAATTAATGAGGTGAGGAGGATCAAATATGATATTAATCTTTTGACTTCTTGTGATTGTGTCATCTGAAATGAAAACAAAAATTTGGTTAATAGGCAATCAAACGTATAAAAATACATTACTAATAATTTTAGCACTTTATTAAGAACTTTAATTTGTGGTTTTAAACCTTTCATTTAATTATCTTACCAGTATTTTCATTTGCCAATATTTGTGTTTTTTCTTGTCTTTCTTCAACTTATTAATGGCTGACTGAATTGATGTTCCCTGATCTGATACTAGAGCCACAGGAATTAATCCAGTTATTGTTCTCTTCTATATTTTTTATTATAAG